>JAWWNH010000173.1:9341250-10655000 GCA_034641385.1 Darevskia mixta | reverse complement strand
GGGTCAAATTTTTGACAAAAAAGGAAGGGTGCTGGCGGGGGCTGAACTTTCCACACCATCATTAAGATGTGAGAAGTGACAGGTGTCTCCCCACTTTCTTACTTTCTTTCTTGACCTTCACTGCTCACACTACCTGTGAATAAGGGCAGATCCACGAAGAAACAAATGTCTTTGCTTCCATCATGCTGAGTTTGTCCCTGTGCTGTGACTTGCGAACAAGCCTCCCAGCCCCCAGGGTCATCATGCAAACTTGCTTACATAAAAATTTAAGCAAAGATAACTCTGCTTGTATGAAAAGCATGGCAATGGTGACCCTCACGCACGTTCATCACTTGGGCTGCTGTTCCTGCTGCTAAATATTTAACTGTACATAGCACCAAGTCTTCCTTGGTATTATACAAATTCACGAAAGTGGCAAACAGTTGACAACGGACACACAAGACAGCGATGGAGGAGAGGTCAGGGACTGACAGTGAATAATGGGGATGAGTTAACGCAGGAGTGGGTTACGGTAGCAAGAGAAGTTGTGTTGGACATAAAATGGTTTATATGCAGCTCATATTGACTAAGAGAGCAAAGGATGTGCATGTAACAATAAAACATGCATGCTTCCACTGTCCTAAATGAGCTAGAACATCTCTTAAGAAGCTATTAAAACACAATATGATAATCCATGGATTAAGGTCATTAATAGTGCACAAAGACAATTGTTTGTGTGAAGGACTTGCATGATATAAAGCCAACAGATTTTCCTGAAGGGGCCTTTCTTTTTTCTACAGTTACTTCTCTCTCTCCTCCCCCCCCCCCCTTTAACATACATCTCTCTCCAGACCAGACACACACCAGAAATATCCTAAAGGAAGGTTATCGTGTGAACCTGTTTACTGCCAATATGTACATTTGCAGACTAACTGGCATCTTGGTGGTGATGCAAACACTTCCGCTTCTTAAAGAGTATGCATACATCCAAATGTCTTAGATTTAAGATGTGCAAAGTTGAAAAACATTTTGGGAATGACAGACAAGTACTTACCATTCCGAGAAATAGAGCATAAAAGTCTACACACCAGCCAAGTACCACCACTAAGCCAAAAATAGCCTTAATCATTGAACCACACCAACGTTTTAAAACTAAACAGGTCTTTTGATTCTCAGAACTAAGCATTTGACTCTAATAAGCCTGTATAAACAACCAAATCAATTACAATAAAAAAATGCATGATAAAACTTTTGTTGCTCTTATGCTTGTTACAAACAAAAAGTTTCAAGAAGGACAGACTTTCTCAGGCTGATCCCACAACTTGACTGTGAGGAGGAGGGCTGAAAAGCCAATGGGCTCCCAGAAACCCTGCGGCCCTTAGCTTAGGAAGGTAGTGGCTGAAGAAAGAAGACGTGCACCTTGTAGCATCAACTGACTATCAAACAGCTTTGGTGAAGCTCTACAGCTTCTGGGGTGCTGAGTATGCTAAATGGAAATGTTGGGGTTTATAAGAGCGCGAGTTTAAGGATGCAGGCAAGAGATACTGGGCTCTGACTCTCATACACCTGGCCAGTTGACTTGGGTAGGATAGCAAAAAGCAAGTGAAGCAGCAGTACATCATCTAAAGGTTACAGGTAGATAGCCGTGGTGGTCTGTCATAGTCAAAACAAAATAAAAAAATTCCTTCCAGTAGCACCTTAGAGGTGCTAAAGGTGTCATTTACAGGGATCTGTGGCTAAAGGGGCTTAGGATGCTTAAAGACATGTGACAATATTAAACACTTTTGAATCTCTTGATTTTTTAAAATCGCATCATCAGTTTTAATTCTAGAGGGGATTGAGTAACGTTGAGTGCGCATCCCAGCCCATCTAGTATGTACATTCACATTAGAAGATTTCAAAACATTGCCATTTAAGACTCATATGACAAAGTGGCCTTATCGACATGTCGTTCACAATGTATTAGCCTGTGTGTAAGAATTACCTCCACATTGTGGAGGCTGACAGGAGGGAGGTAAGGCCAGAGCAATTAAAGCTGCAGGAACAGTGGGCAGCCTCCTCCTCTTTTGGTAGTACTTTGGGAACACAGGAGCTTATAATTATGTAAATCAATTTATTACTCATGGCACCTTAGGTGACACCACAGACTTTGAGATTCACAGCTACAAGGAAAATATGCAGCCCCCCTTTCCCCCCCAAATAAGATACAAAACAGGATTAATTCAGACAACACCTCAAATAAAAGGAATGATGATCTAGTTTGGATGTAATGGAAAACCCATGTTTGGCTTTCATTAATAGTTTCAGGCTCATGCGTTCCCTTTCACCCGCCTCCATTCTCCTATTCCCTCCTTGACTTCCTAGTCCAGGCATAGGCAAACTCGGCCCTCCAGATGTTTTGGGACTACAACTCCCATCATCCCTAGCTAACAGGACCAGTGGTCAGGGATGATGGGAATTGTAATCCCAAAACATCTGGAGGGCCGAGCTTGCCTATGCGTGTCCTAGTCTGTGGAACACCATAATCTGCTGTTCTATCCAGACCAGACTTTTGAAACACAGACAGCAGTGCATTTAATTAAGCTGGGGAGAGAGAGAGAGGTTGGGAAACAAAAAGAGGCAAGTTCCAATTCATGGTTTGCCTGCTGTACGTTTGGAAGCTCACATCGTAGTCTGGATTCTAAACTGTTGTCAATACAAACCATAATTTGTATTTCATTTACACTGCAACTATTAACAGCAGCAGTATCTTTAAAATTACTTAATAAACCATTATTTCTTGCCATAAACAAGACACATAATGTTTAATTCTTACCTTTAGAGAATCGAAGCAGGCAATAACTCTTCCATTTTCAACCTGGCAGCTTTTGGGTGGATGTGCAAATTTACATTCCTCATCCGAGCGTGAACAAGTTCCTCTCTGAAACTGCCTGCACACTTCTAATGTCAGCCATTTTGTATCTCTTACAGGAGCAACATTCAAAGCCATGATGTAAAATTGATTTAGATTTTGAGAGCTGCTGTTAATGAAATCACCTCGAGTTATGAATTCCAACTCAGGGAAACCCTTTCAATGTAAATAGCTCCTCGCAGCAATGATGTAATAAATGCTTCAGAGAGTCCAGTGCGCACGAAGCTGAATGCGACAACTATTTATCAGCAAGCATGTCAATCATCAATCAATATGTGCCACTTGTAGACTTTTGGCTGCAAAATATTCATGCTCGGTAGCATTTCTGGCTGTAGAAAATGTGAGTCCCTCGATGGTTTTGTTGACACCGTTTCGTTAAGCAAATTTTATTTTCATGCAATGGCATTCCTCAACAACATTTTAGCCCACTGTGTCCTCTTTGTTGGCATTGATTACACGGAAAGAGCTACACATTCAGCAGTTTTCATGCCCAAACTAATATTTTCCTCAGGCTCTGTAAATGCAGGAGTCAGTTTTGCATCAAGCGGCTGGCAAACTGCTGCAGATGACACATAAGGTAAGAGCTGGCAGAGAAATCGTTTTGGGAAAAAGCAGACGAATTGTTTCTTGTACGAGTGACTTCAGAAAGGCACTTACAATGCATGGACCTGTGGAAATAAAGCAGAAATCTTATTCAAACAACTTTCAAATTACCTGTGTTCCCCCCCCCCCCCTATCTAAGTAGCTTTATGGCATTAGCTGCTTCTTACAATGCGCCACAGATTTTTAAAGCCAAGGCTATGTAAAGGAAATAAAGCACAATGAGCTAATCTCTTCATCCTTAAATGACAAACACAAGTTTTGCAGGAAACACTCGTTCTTTTTTATGAACTAGTCACTTTCACTATCAGTATCAGTTGTAAGTTTTTTTCACTTCGGACCTGCTAACACAAATGAGCATTTTCCACTGTTACTCGATATTTATCTGTCTGGGCTGACTTTGAGGGGGAAGAATTAAGCTGGAAGAAGACAAAGTTCTTAATGTTTTAACACAGTGCTCCCCAACCTTTTTATCGTCGCGGACCGGTCAACGTTTGATAATTTTACCGCGGCCTGCTGAGGGGGGGACATTGTTTATATTTTAGATTGTTTTGATGTCATAATTTTAATTTAATTGTATTTAAACATGCCTTCAAAATAAAATACAGTTACACCCAAAAATGAATATAAAGTGATTTAACATTTTAACACCACAGTAAATAAAATTGAAATAATTTAATATTCCTTGGGCGGCCCGGTACCATTTGATCCACGGACCGGTACTGGGCCACGGACCGGGGGTTGAGGACCACTATTTTAACACATTTGACACCCAAGCTACATGTTCTAAAATTAAAAATATAAAACAAATTAGTGGTCATTCTAGTCCTAGCATAATGCAGATGAACATGCTTACTATTCAGAAGGCTCTTTAACAGTTTCCAGTTCATCATTTTGCGACTCACAAGGCAATCCTATGCATGCTCAGTGTTTAGGGCTGCAGTCCTAGTTTGCATTATTTAGCAGCTATCTCCAAGCAGTCTGTCCTCATTTCCTCAGGAGGTAAAGGCCTTCTCTGAATGTGCCTTCTTCCAGGGAAAAAATAGCGTTCCTTGTCTCTTAGCAGAGACAAAGTCTGTAACCCTAAATATTGCAAAACATCGTGATTAGCCCCACAGAATTAAATGTAAAAAGTAGCAAAAAGTGTACTAGAAATCAAATGGATGGAATTATTTTGCAAGGCTGATCAAGCTTTGTTTATTTGTTTTCTTATTTATAATGTTCACCTACAAGTAACAATTTCATTAAAATGAACCACATCTTCCTTGCTAGGATTATTTAATCTGATCCACTGATCCACAAGCCATTATAAGGCAGGCTGGGTTTTTTTAAATGTGCCTCGTGCTATTTACAGGATAGCAATGAGCTTATTAAGAAAATCTATTGGGTTTACTTCAAAGCTGGCTTTATATTATAATAGCACTGGTGGTGTTTAGGCCATGTGGGAAAGCGGGAGGAAAAATCGACCACCAGCTGCAAAGGAAGCAGGGCCCATGTTGCTACAACGGCAAAAACTCTCCAGAAAAGAATTCCTTTATGCAAGGCTGGATAATTGTGTATTGGGTCAGCTTCGTTAATGTATTTTGAAATCTGTTGTGACAAGAGCAGGCACCCCTTGTGCCCCAATAATGGCCGTGAGGATTCATCACAGGTTGTTGTTCTGCCAACATCAACTCCCTTCCCATCTTGGTTAAATCCTTGAACTGGTCCTTAAGCAACAGGACAGGGCAGCTGTACCTCTCCCTATAACGCTGGGACCTTCCTGGGTGTGGTGGGTTATCGTGCTCCTCTGTACGGTGCTGCAGACCATGGGCTGCAGCAGACCCTTCAAAGGGTCTGAAGGATTCAAGACTCCGCAGACTCTCAGATCAGCTGCAATGTTCTACCAGGTGAGCTGGGAAGAGCAAGTCTGAGAGTCTTCGGACTTTGGGGAGTGGCCATGGCTTAGCAACAGAGCACATCCAAAGGGTCCCAGGTAGGGCTGGAAAAGAGCACTATCTGAAAATCGAGGAAGTTACTTCCAGGCAGCAAAAACAATACTGAACTAGACAGGGTGGATTTGATTTAAATCACGATTTAAATCACGATTTAAATCACTAGTCAGTAAGGCTCGATTTAAATCACTAGTCAGTAAGACTTGATTTAAATTTTTTTTTTACAGAAAGACTCATTCTTGCTGGTATAATCTTAGTATTTACAACCATGTGAAGGTTTTATTTTTGGAATAATAAATTTTCAGAGTAGTTTTTACAGTTATATCAAAAATTACTGATTTAATTATACTACTAGAAATACATAGACAGATAATTATGAAATTATGGTGAGGTTTAATAAGTTAACTGTTTATATTTGGACAACTTTTCTGCTGTACTTTATTGGAAGGAGAAAAATAATCATTTCCTTAATAACCATTTAAACAATTTATTTAACTAAAACAATAACATGATAGCATATGTATCCATGTTTGTTAACTGATGTGGTTAAACATTTTTTTAAAAAACTTAGACTGAGTTTTAGCACACTTGATAAACTTAAAACAAATCCTTATTTCCTGATGAATAGCCTTTGGACTACAATGTAACTTAAATAGAAGACTACCGGTATATTTAGAAAGATTTTTCCTCCAAAAGCATTTTATTTTAAAAATCCAATTTAAATCAAAAAAATCCGATTTTTTTATTTTTAAAAAAGAATCATTGATTTTTATCCACCCTGGAACTAGATGGACCATTAGTCTGACACAGTATCAGCCAGCTTCCTAAAGTCACTTCCCTGGCTACTCCACCATCTTCTCCCTACTTGGGACAGCCTTTTGCAAAACAGTTGTGCTGGGGGACGGTTGCTCTCCTCTGCGGCAATTATGCCATGGGGATCCTAAAGGCTCCATTTTATCCCCCATGCTTTTCAATATCCACACAAAACTGCTTGGAGATCCCTGTGGGAGTCCAGCCGCACCTTTTTCCTCTTACACAATTCTTAGAATCATTACTCTATTCCTTTTTGTTATGATTTTCTCTGCTTCATTCAAAAAAAAAACTGGTCAACCCTGTCAAATGCACATAAACTTCTGTACGCAGCACTTGTTGGGGCTACACTAGCACTACACCAGTGTCTTGACTAAAACGCATTAAGTGTGAGCAGCAGATGCACACCAACAGCTGTCTGCACATGCTAACAGCTCTAGCTGGCTGGAGGTCCCTTACAGGTGTGCATTCAGCATTACAAGTCCACAAATTATACCTGCTTGAGAAACTGAGCAGCGAACGCAGGTATTGCATGAAGTGTGAGGCTGTTCTAAACAGCTCATCAGAAACAAATCACGAAGAATCTGCGGTGTATCTAATGTTAAGAACAGAAGACACAATCATAGAATCAAAGAGTTGGGAGGGACCGTGAGGATCATCTAGTCCAACCCTCTGCAATGCAGGAATCTTTCGCCCAATGTAGGGCTCGAACCCATGACCCTGAGATGAAGTCTCATGCTCTACCAACTGAGCTATCCCTAGCTGAGATTCCTGTATTGCAGGGGGTTGGATGAGATGACCTTTGGCATCCCCTCCAATTCTATAATTCTTCCCCTCCAATTCTATGATTCTAAGATAACTCGCCTAAGAATAGGCCGAAATAAGAATACACACATAGGTAAAAGTTAAAGAACTTCGAAGTCACTACAATGTGTATAGGGGCTTGCTTGTACACTGAATTCACTGCAGAGAGACACCCATTCTTTGTCGGGATGCGCTCTGAAAAGCCAACAGGTTATGGTCAATTACATTTAGCTTACCATACTGGTTCACACGTCATGGTCACCTAATCAACAAATGATTGGGAATGTTCCACAAGTTTGTGCAGTCCTTGTTCTGCCCCATCCCCCTCATGCGCAGCAGCTTCACCCCTCCCTTCTGTGATTTGCAATAACCAAAGCTTGCCAATGCCATGCAACTTAGGGCTAGCCCTAACCAGGACCGCTTCCAAACCTATGTCAAACGAGGATTTCAATTTCAAACAAGGATTTGGAAGCAGTTTGTGAAATCTTTAATAAAATCTGCTGCCTTAGGTCTACTCTGCCTGTGGGTTTGTCGGTCAAGCCCAGGCAAGATGTAATGGATAACAACTCTTGCAAGTAGAAAGTGATCAGGCCAGTCAGGTTAGTTTCAAAACTCGCTGAAAAAAGGCACATTGCTTAAATGAGGGTGTCTTTCCTGATGCCACAAAAGCAAGTACTGTACATGTATGCTATGTTAGCAAATGCAAACTTGCAACAGTTCTGAAAGTGGAAAGATTCTATAGGACACCTTAACGCTGAGGTCTGATTTAAAGGTTACCTTTGCTGGGTGGGAACTGCCTCTCTGGCTGTGTACACACCACATGTTTAATGCACGTTGAAAGCACATGACTTCCCCCAAAGAAGTCTAGGAACTAAATGCTGGAAGTTGTAGCTCTGCAATGGTTAAACTACCGTTTCCAGGATTGTTTGAGGTAAGTCATGTGCTTTAAATATACAGTGTGTGTGCCATCTCCAGATCTCAACTCCCTTGAGCCCTGTTTATTCATCCCAATCACGTGGGAAAGTTCAAACTGCTTAGCTACTATCTAGTAAGTCCCCACAGAATCTGGTTTCTGCTATTAATGTCAGCAGTACTTCATCCTTCTCATAGGATTTGGACATACGGAGCTTTTTGGTGGTGTGAAATCCCATTGTGATGAATTGGCTCAACCATCAAGAAGGTAATGTTTCAAATGAGCTGGAGGTAAATAAAAACCTAAGACTTCAGTATAAACACACTTCCTAGGAAGTAAGACCTGCCAAAATTATTGGAATTTATTTTCCGTGTAATCACAGTTAGGATTAGGATCAGAGTGTAAAGTATCCACAAATTCTCCAAGCCAATAAACCCAATTGAAATCAATGGGATTTGATATATTGGGGTTTTAATATGTCTGGTTATTAAATTACAAAATGTATATAATGGTCTGTGTCCCTTGTCAACTATGTAAACATGTTTTGAACTGGTACATATGTAATGTTAATTCGTGCTTCACTCCAGGTAGTAGGAAGGAGTGAAGGGAACATAGGACAGAATTTACCATCAGAAGCTAAAATTAAATTAGCAAAAGAATGGCAATTAAGATCAATACACTCAAGGGAGCAACAGCAGAGCACAGTATATCAAAGAGATGGATATGTGGATATTAATTAATTCATGCAGGAACTCAAATTGTAGATATGCTGTTATTTACCAATAACCAGATGGAAGTTTGTGGAATTCTAGGACATAAGGCAAATTTCAAATCATATTTTTGCACAAGACTGTTCTCTCTGCTTGATTATATCAATGTCATTATCCATACATTGTATTCTAAATTCAAATACCACATCAGTAAATATCACCTAACAACAACTACTACTACAACTACAACTAGTATCTTTAAATGTATTTTTGTGTTTTTATACTGTAAACTGCCCAGTGATCCTTGGGCTGAAGGGCCGTTAGTTAATTAATTAATTGGATTGATTGATTGATTGATTGTAGGTGCACATAAGCCCCATTAAATTCAATAGGGCATATACACAAGTTATGTTTGTTAAGCATTACCTCTTCTTTGTTTTCCAAAAAGGCTAATGCACTATGAGATATAAATCAAAAGGCCAAAGCCCTGCCAGACCAAAGATTTTAAGCATCTATTGATTTCAGTGCAAGTTATTTAAACACATGGCTAATATTCCCATTAAAATCAATGGAACCGGATCGTGCCCCAAGAGTCAACATGATAACATGCAATAGCAGCCATACCAATTTCCACCATCACGCCCTCTAATAATCAGTGCATAAATGAAACCTTCATGGGTTGCCAACGAATTCTTCTTATACCTGCAGGTGAATACGGCACCTGGCATTTGGAGTACCCTTCCCTATTCCAAACATAATGTATTCTGCTAGCGGCCTCAGGCAACATCCATCACAGAGTAAAAGCAAAGAGTGTTATAGACTTCTGGGGCAGTTTTTTTCAGGCTAGCATGCCTTACCTCAGTGTTCACATGTGGTATTTTAGAGCTGTATATACTTCACATTTTCCTCACAAGGTACGTATTACTACTTGAAGTTAAAAATATACTGCCAAGTTCTCTTGAGCTATGCTTTCTACAAGGAGAGCATTCAGTGCCCACCCAATGAAGGGCACACACCTTGGTAATCACAGACTTTTTGCCACAAGTGCTCTAGCACAATTTCCTGCCTAACAGCAGGACTATCCATTCACAAGTCTTGGCAGTCCAGAGCACAATGTGCCACAAGCAGAGAGAGCTGACGCACTGCACAAAACAACTTAGAAAGCAAATAGTTGTCTCAAGCAAAAGGACGGAGGCGCATGCTACTCCTGCTCAGTGGTGCCCAGCCTCTATGTACAGACAATTCCTTTCCAAACTACCGGTAGTCAGATCCCCAGAGGATCGTGCAAAAAGGAAATTATGCATGATGCAACTCCATCGCATCCCAAGTACTGTGGCATGGGGCCAATTCACAGAGTACCATCATCCTAATAAAGGTTGTCTTGACCCAAAACTGTCAGTAGAAGAATGAAAAAAGCTTGGGTTTTAGGTAGCTAGTACTGCAAATGTATGATTCAGGTGCACTATATCTTGCCTTGCCTTGCCCAGGGTCCTTTGCAAGGGGAGTGCCCCAGCTATTATTGTTCTGGGCTGCCCAGACAAAAAGAACTCTCTGATGTGGGACAAAGGAAAGCAGAGCAACACGTTTGGCAACAGCTTGGCTGCAGGATTTTCCAGAAGGAGGCATGTAAGTCCAACTGTCTTAGGGACACCTCACTTGTGTGAGGGTTTACTCCTTAGGCTTTTCTTCTCCCGAAGATATCCTGCAAGGCGGTGGAGGTTTAGGACCAGAATTTCCCTTCTCTTATATGGGCTGCCTTCTCAGGTTGATGAGTCCAATCTGCCCCTCACTTCCCTCTACGGCATGTGCCAAAACTGCCTTCTTGACCATTGGACCTGCTATTGCTTTTTTTCCACTCCATCTGCTGGGGCCTATCTTTGCATGTAGGGGAAATCCCTAACTCACTGAGGGTTTGAGACCCATCAGCTACCCACACTTGGTTTAGTAACCAGCTACCGTAGTTGGAGCCTTTCCTGGTGTGTGGCCGCTGTCACATACTGACAGCTTCTAGGAGCCACAGGTGAGAACTGAGTGCAGGGTGGGGATCAGAGGTGCTACTCCTCCCCTAACACCCCATACATCATCATCATCATCATCATCATCATCATCATCATCATCATATCCCTCCCCCAAGGTCCCAGAGCAGGTTACAACATTAAAAAAAAGCATTAAAAACATTTTAAAACAACTTACAATCACCAAAAACAAGGTGGGTCCAAAAAATTTACACCCCGAGTGTCAAAAGCCAGTTAATGAAGTACATCTTCAGAATTGGCCGCAAGCTGTATAATGAGCATTCCAGACCTACCTCTGTAAGTAGGGAGTTGCACAACTCAGCAACTGTCACAGAGAATGCCCTCTCTTCCAGTCACTACTACACCAAACCTCTGCAGGCAGAGGAACTACCCTCTGTTGATCTTAGTCCCCAAGAGGGTCTGTAGAGAAGGAAGTGTTCTTTCATATATTTGGGGCCTAAGTTGTTTGTGGTTTAAAACACGAACGTGAGAACCATGAATTGGGCCCGAAAACGAGCTGGCAATCTAGCCCCAAAGTACTAGCGCTATGTGCTTGCTCTTACATCTGCTGAAAGCAGTATTTGCCAGGATGCTGAAACACTCCAAACTAGCCGCCTACAACCTTTAGACATTTTGAACTGCAGTTTCCATCATCCGTGATTATTGACCACACTGGCAGAGAGGTTGGTGGAGGCTGTAGAATCCAAAACATCTCGAGGTCACCAAGTTGTGGCTAAGGAAAGCTATTTAAATTATATATTAGATATATGTGACAGTTATCTTACTTACAGATAATACTAATAAAATTCAAATAAAAACTTAGGTCTTGTTTATTGTTAGGGTGGCACCTTATCTTCATCTTGGACTCGTAGATTTGGTGTTTCAATTTATCTATCAGAGTTTACATATAACATGCACAATAGTATCCTCCCTTTACATTCTTTACAAGCAATCTGAAGCTGGGAGAATTAAAAAAACAATGTCATACAAGGAGCTACAATTCCAGGGGAAATGATAAAATGATCCACTGGGATGAGTGGGTTAGGATCCAGTAGATCTCTGGCTAAGCAGGGAGATTCTTGGCACAGCTGGGCTATACTGTCTTTACTCCCTCAACCTCGGGTCAGCCAGAGATATGCCAGTGTATCTCCTCCATCACAGCTTACCTGAGATCCAGTGAATCTTAAACTGGTGAAAGCCCTGAAAATGGGGTGTTCTGGGGTGTGGTGGGACTTTCGTCTGGATTCTAAGCCCTTTCAGCTCAGTCATGTGAACTGGCAACCCGGAATAAATCAAACCAGGAAAAAGGGAAATGTAACTAAAACACTATTTAAAGGCCTATTTTTGCTCTACCAAGCTTAGGCCTGGTAGCAACAACCCCACTGCTTAACAGAGTTTGGATCTGGTGTAACTTTAAAACTGGCTAACTTTGTGGCAAGCTTGCTTTATGCTGGTGTAGAATTACTCCTTAAGTATTCCTAAAGGTAATTTTTATTTTTTTTTAATTTTTAGTAATTTCAAAAAGGCACTGTTCAAAAATAGAAAAGCAGCCAACATCAATATCAACTTTCCAGCAGCCTCTCTGAACAAATGAAGGCAATCACAGAACAATCCTACACATATCTACCCAAAAGTCTCATTGGGTTCAATAAAGTGTACTCCCAGAAAACGGGATATATAATTGCAGCTATATTGCACCTAGGAGCCCATTCCGATCAACACTCTGCCATACCAGGAAGTAAATGATGGGAGAAATGAGAAGTTAAGAGACTCCTCACTTAACAGATACAGCTACAAGAAAAATCCCTTGCATGTTTGGATTAACTAAAAATTATGTGCAACTTTGTACAGATAGGCTCAACATTCTACAGTGGGGGAAAATTGGAACATTTCTTAAAATTACAGAGATGTTGCACTGCATAGAAGCAATTTGATAACTCTAAGTGCATGCCCTAAAAACCAGACAGGCAGTTACTATTCTGCTTTTGCAATATCAGTTTGTTTGGTAGCAGCTAAATACGATATTATAGTTCAACTCTGAAAGCATGCTCAGTCTGAACTCCTTTAATTGAGAAATGCTTTGAGAAGTGAACTGTATGTTTAAATATCCATGACAGATCATGAATTAGTATTTTTCATGCTTCAATTTTAAAAACCTTCATCATAAAATTGTGTGTGTGTGTGTGTGTGTGTGTGTGTGTGTGTGTAAAAAACAATAGTCAAGAATGGAAAAGTGAGAGAAATGAACAACAACAACCAATTTCCGCAAATTAATTTCTTCTTGAACACAGTGGGTATAGAAGATAGTGAAATTAACCCTAAACTCTGCCTTTCCAAACCCAACTTTCTATTCAGAAGAATCAGAGTCTTCCATCCCAACTGCAGCTTTCCCCAATCTCGTAAGTGAGAGTATTCAACATAAATCTTCTCTGTTGCAGCTTGTAGCTAGTTCTTATCAAGTAAACTGACATGTCTCGGCTTTAAAACCCAGACCTCCTCATTAAATTATTCTGCTGGCTGTGTGTTCTCATTAAAAATGTATATAGATAAGATATCTGCAGTAACTATTACTAGCCTGGCCATTTCTGTTTTATATAAGGGTTCTACAGTACTGACAACTTTGAAAATAACATGACAAGTTTGAAAATAACACTCCAGATCAATCACTGTTATCAAATCATGGAGACGTACATTGCAATGGGCTGCGATTTCCACTGTTCTTTTGTAAAGAAACAGATGCCTTTTGGAAATTATGGCCATTGCCAAATGTTGGCAGGTACGGTAGCTTAATTAAAACAATCACAGGCTTACCTGGGAGTAAGCCCCATTGAACATAGCGGGGCTTATTTCTGACGAAAGTGGCACAGGGTTGTGCTGTTAGTTTAAGCTGACATCCGCCGCCCCCCCCCCAAATGGCAGAATGTTTTATTCCATGAACTCCTTTCAAATCTGTCTGTTGCAAAGTTCATTAATCCCTCTCCCAGATACACGGTTCTTGGGATTCATTTAGACATGCAATACTTTTTAGAAACATTGACTGCTTGTTTCCCCACAAAAAATGTGTTGTTTTTCAATAGATCTGTCCCATCGCCCTATAGAGAGACAGGATCACTTGAATTGCTTTACACTGAATTCTCTTAATAAAACACAAACATCCTACAGAGACTCTTTGTCCATGGGGGGGGGGGGTCCTCTTTTTCTGCCCCTCCAAGCAACACATATGGTATGCAGCATACTGCAGCAAACTCTTTAAACATTCAGTAAAAGAAAACCAGCCTCCTACGTACCTTGTGTTGCTCTGTCTATCTGACACTTAAATCACACAAACAAAATACTCTAATGCAATAGCGGTCCTATCTTTTCGATTGCATCATGACGATGAATAAGTCTCCGGTGAAATAATTACTGCTGCTTATTTTCTCCCGCCTTTCTGGAAGCCGTACGCTTTATCTGGGGATTTTCCTTTCGATGATGAAGCAAAGGCAGCCTGAACTCTGTTGGTGAACAACTGCAGCCCTTCCTTCCAGCAAAATCCCTCCCAGTCTACTGTAGCCAATCACACGGAAGTTCAGCAGCTCTATTGGTCATAAACTGGTTGGAATGCATTGAGTGACAAGGCAGCGCAGCTTGCCTAATGTGCAAAAACAATGCGTCCACGCCAATGAAAAAGGAATCTCCCTGGAAAATGGTGTTTCTTGAGAAGGTAAAATGACACCTCTACAAGAAAACAGAAATGCAGGAAGGGGGTAGGGGAGAAACACCACCAGATGCTAAGGTACCGATTCGATTGCAGGCTGATTTGAGAATGCTTTGAAAGAAAACACATGAGAACATGCACACAAATACTGAAGGAAATAATTTACATTTTAAAATCAGACTAAAGAGTCAACACCACCAGCTTTTTTTTTCTCAGAAGCAGTAGTGCTGGCATGTACAGGGTTATGGGTAACAGGCTGCCATCTGTTGGTACTGAGATTTGTTCGTGCATATTAATCCATGTAACCTTCACTTAAAAAAAAAAAGGTTGCCAAAATAAAAGCTGATGAATTTAGACAAGCGGTTTATAATCTCCACATTCAATGTGGAAATTGCATTGTTTCTTAGAAAGAGGTTTGCCACAAACAATGTACCACAGCATTACCTCATTTATTTAGCTTCTAAATTTGAAAAAGAGTCTGACGTTATATTTTTCAAGTTTGGCACACATGAGGTAGGAAAAGACCCGAGAGACTGGCTCCATCCCTATAGAAGTATTATTTGGGGGGGGAGGGGGGTGTTAAGATCTGCAGAGGGTTCCCTCTTGGTGGTTCTGCCACCTTCAGAAGTTCAGGAACTGGCAGCCCTTCCACAGAGAGAGCACACCTGTGGAACCAGCTCCCCACAGAACTGCTGCGTAGTTTCCTTTGCATGCTGAGGTCGCATCGCTTTACCCTGATGTTTGATAGTTGAGATCCAGAGCCGTATCCAACTAAATTTTACTCTAGGCCCACTGAAATTAATGGATCTAAGTTACGTCATGCTCATTAATTTCTACTGATGCACTCTGAATTAAAACTAACATTGGATACAACCCATATAATTTAGGACTCGCTCAGTTTTTCTGTTGTAAATTGTTTTAACCTATTTTAATAGTGTATTATTATATTGTTGCAGCTTGCCCTGAGACCTACTGTCAAAATAAGAAATCCTATTAAATAAATGGGTTATATATAAAACACATATCTTCCAATAATTTGGATGCTAACGTACAGATTGAGATATACTGTATTTTTCCATGCGTAAGACTAGGTTTCCCCCCCTAAAAAATAATGTCAAAAATTAGGGGGCGTCTTATACATGGATACATCTCCCCCCATTTTCTTAAATCTGAGTCCCCAAAAATAGGGAGCGTCTTACACATGGGGGTATCTTATAGACGGAAAAATACAGTAATTCCTGTGGCACAACAGAGATGTGTTTTTTAATTAGCATCCACAACTTCTTGGCATGGCTTGGTTGGTTGTAAGTCGCTTCAAGTTGCCTTGGACAAGATAAAGAGACTAACAAATTTAATAAATAAGTATTATTTCCTGAGAGTTTCGCTTCATGGAAAAGCTAACACTTGAAGAATAAACAGTTCCTTTAGGTTCCTTCCTACACTACAATGATCTATAATGGCTAATACATACATTCAACAAGATAATGGTCTAAAGTAGTGGTTCCCAAAATGCTGAGTGTCTTAGCAGACAACATGTCTGCCTGTTGCAGCAATTGTAACGCACTGTGCTAGAAGCTGTACAATTTTACTTGTCATACGCTGTATTTTACTGCATGCCGTAGATTTCAAATTGCAATACAATAAATTATAAGAAATAAAATAAACAATAAAAATGCAATTAAAAATCACTAGGAATACTGCTTGCAATGGATGTGCCATCACTCATCTTCAACCACAAATCCACAGACATCATCATTATTATTATTTATTAAATTTGTATACTGCCTTACAACCGCAGGTCTCAGGGTGGTTCACAGGATACACTGCTGACCACCTGAATGATGCCTGTGGACACTTTTGTTCCATGGACCAGCTTGTTAACACATGGTCTAGAGAACATCCCTACATTCAGTCACCAAAGTGTAAGCATTGGGCATTTAATAGCACTCTGAAGAACAAATGTGATTTATTCTAACGGGAACGAAAGCGAAGCCTAACTGAACACATGCAAAAGAGCCATAACTGATGAGACAAGCTTATCTCCTCACTGGGTTCTGTCATGTGGGACTCCACAGGAGTCAATATTATTACACATTGCTCAACACACACACACACACACACACACACACAGCCATGGGGCAAGATAGTCTGGAGCTGTGCGGTTGCGTATCATCATCGTGTTGATGAAACCCAGTTCTATACTTCATTAACTAAACAGCTAGGTGCTAAAGCAAGTGTTTGGAATTGATGGTGAAAGGTTGATTAGGCTGAGACTGAATGCAGACATCGTCTGACTGATGCTGATGGAGAGGTCAGATGCTCAAGGGGCATTTTGCTCTATCCCATCAAAGTAGACTTACAGGCCAATGTTGCTCCTGGACCCAATACTGCACCTCGCAGGAGTGCCTTCTGTCACTTACACACGCAGCATAGGCTACACACCTTCTTGCAAAAAAGATTTGCTGTCCTCATACAAGATTCTGCCAACCTACTGAGAACTTAGACCAGGCTTCCTCAAACTCGGCCTCCAGATATTTTTTTTGCCTACAACTCCCATGATCCCTAGCTAGCAGGACCAGTGGTCAGGGATGATGGGAATTGTAGTCTCAAAACATCTGGCAGGCCGAGTCTGAGGAAGCCTGACTTAGAGGGAAGCTCTGCTCCATATCCTGTTCAGCTGGTGAATACATGGAAGACGGCTTTCGTGGATGAAGTATCCAGACTGAAACTCTCTCCTTCAAGAGGCATATCTAGTGCCTTCTCTCTTAACCTTTAGGAAGATTGTGAAAAACATCCCATTTCTACGTGTTTTTAATACTACCAGATGATGCATTCCCCCAAAGCTAAGTATGATTTGTTCTGATTATGACTTGTGTGTTTTGTTTTTATATTTGTTTTTAAATTTCAAGTACAACGCTTTGAGGGTGTTTTGACAAAAAAAGCAGCTTATATGTGTTTTATTTATAAATAAATAAAAAGAGGCACAGCACCCAATCCATTCTTATAATTTATGGTGGGTATGAAAGCAGCTCAGTTCATAAAAAGGCTTTTAAAGGTTAAAACCAGCACTATTAATTCAGTCTGGAAGCAAACCAACAGCAAGTGAAACGGTTGCAGAATGGATTGGATATGCTCCCAGCCCCAGTGTTTTGCTCTAGGTTGGGGGTTCCCAAGCTGTGGCCTGAAAACTTCATTCATTTGGTCCGTGGCATATCTGTGGGTGCATGGTGGAAGATGGAAGGCAATAATCCATCAGTTTAATATTAATATTGCATTTTCATTGCTTCTTTTCTTTCTTATATTTGATTGCACTACAATCTGAAACCTATAGAATGCAATATATAAGTAACAAAATAGTAAGTAAAAGACAACAAAATCATACAGCATCTAGCACAGCGCATTAAAACTCCTGTGCTCCTGCCAGTGTGTTTGCACTGCACCAACCTCACAGCTGCCTTACCCTTACCACTCTCTTTCCTAGTATGCAGCAGCAACTCAGCCAGAGGCAGCCCTGCCATGCTGCCTGCTATAGTCAATATGAATTCCCAAAACACTTATGATATATAGGTCAAGGCCAGGACATAGAATTAGAATTGGGGAGTCCATTCAGATTACGAAGCACAAACACGCAGGGTCAATGTCAGGTTTAAATCAGTCTTTTCATGCTACTAATGGGCCCCATCTGGTTCTGCCACCCAAGTTCCCATACGGGACATCTCCTTTGTACACTCACTTTGGCTTCCTTATCTCCAAAGACATGCCACTTGGCAGCAGGCAGTTATTGCTCAGTGTGTGATCTGAGCCAACAGGAGACAACCACCAGGTTACATTCCCCAAGAACGTCAGGCATTCCCCAGATGGCCACCTGCTGCATAACAGAGCCAAGTATCAGCTAAGCTCCCGTAATAAGTACTGCTTCTGGATAAGCATCACAGAAAGAAAGATAGCACAAAGGCAAGGGAAGTGACTGAAGAATGTAACAGCAGTGGTGGCAGCAGTGTCATGCCACAGTTCTGGTGGTGGAAGGGATCCCAATGGCACTGGAATTGGCAATGAGCCCGTCTGAGCTCCCGGTGCTTAGGCAGGTGCCCAACAATGTTGACACTTGACCCACGTCATGTGCTTTGCCAGTGATGACCTAATCCAGCAAGCAGATTGTCTCCTGCTGTACTCTGCACCAGCTGAAGCCTTGAAACCAACTTCAAGCGCAATCTTGCGTTGTGTGCTTTAGTGATACAGCCTTAAGAATCTGACACAAAAGCATTCCAGCCTATCCTAAAGTGCCAAGTACAAGAGTACTTTATGCAAGTCCCCAAGGTTTTAGACCTGAGTGACAAGAGGAGACTGATCCCTATCTGTTATGGGTGTCCCTATCATTCCCACTGAGGTCACACTATCTGTCAATCTTCATTAATTCAATTTAATCTGGACACGGCTTTGGTAAGTAGACTTGCATAGAGTCCTTCACTGTGGTCAGCTACACAGAAAGCACTTCACACCACAAGATCTGAAGACTGTTTTACCCTTTACTGGTTTCAAGGTAAGCCGAAAATGTTTCCTATGTACAGCCAATAACATCTGGGAGGCCACAGCTTCTCCATCCCTGGCTGTAATTTGTTTCTATAATTTTACCTGGTAGATGCCTATGTTGGAGAAGGTGGATGCAGCTCTTCTAAGGACAACTCCCAGGGCATAATGAGCAGCCATATAGCATCACTGTTTGGCAGGTACTGACAAATGCCCTGGCCAGAACACCAGGAAGGAAAACTGTCCTCCCCCCTACAAAAAAAAGGAAAAAAAGAACTCCCAAACAGATCCATTTTTTAAATAACTCTTAAAAGAATAGGAGGATAAGGAGACAGCTGCCTCCTCTCACAAGATGCACATTCTCACCATTTAATAGGCAAAATGCACAGAAACAGCAAACTCTATGAAAAGAATGTGGTAAACAGGTATATTTGTATGAGAATTAACTACTCTGGAGAGGGTTTTTCCTGAGGCTAGGCTGATAAGAGAACATCAAGAGGATTCCTTTCAGGCATGCTTAACTATAAATTGCCTTTATTTTATTGTTATTTTACTTTTGCTTTTTCTTCATTGCCCCATCATCTGCTTTGCGCAATAGTTGCCTGATGAAGAGGAAGTCTGCCACTATTTTGTGACATTTTGGTTGGTCCTAATTAGAGGGGCACGGGTGGTGCTGTGGTCTAAACCACAGAGCATAAGGCTTGCCGATCAGACGGTCGGTGGTTCAAATCCCCACAACGCGGTGAGCTCCCGTTGTTCGGTCCCTGCTCCTGCCAACCTAGCAGTTCGAAAGCACATCAAAGTGCAAGTAGATAAATAGGTACTGCTCTGGCAGGAAGGTAAACGACGTTTCCGTGCGCTGCTCTGGTTCGCCAGAAGCGGCTTAGTCATGCTGGCCACATGACCGGCTCCCTCGGTCAGTAAAGCGAGATGAGCACCGCAACCCCAGAGTCGTCCGAGACTGGACCTAATGGTCAGGGGTCCCTTTACCTTTAATTAGAGGGGTTTTGTCATTCTAAGCCACATAAATTCCAAAGCTTATAATGATTGCACCTTGACATGGGGTTTGGGGGCCACAAGGGAGTCTAAATTTGGGCTGTTCCATAAATAAGATGATCTACTTATTTTTAAGTACCCTAACTTATTTTTTACTCAACCCAATGTGAGCTGTGCTGGGGTGGGGTGGGGGGTCAACAATATCTAAGTTTATCCTGCCATTGATAAAATTTCAAAAATGGACAAGCATTTTCCATCAGAGACTGTGCTCAACCCACACCCCAAATTTAAAAAGTGATCTCTCTCCTTAATGCAGGTCTATTTTTGTAGAAGAGTTAGCCTCAGTTCATTTACACTCATGCATGTAGTGCTAGACCATGGTTCAGCATTATGTACAAGTGCAGCCATTGTAAACAGGCAGAAGCCCATTTTCTTTGAACATCTGGCATTCCATGGGATTCACTGATAGCCTATTGAGATACCAGCTTTAAGGATCAGGTTTAGACATGTGGAAAGAAGTAAAAGATGCTACCTGGCAATGGTTGCATCTTCCTTTGGGTAGGGTGTGTTTGCAGAGTTAAATATTAAATGAGAAAACTATGAGTGTGCAACAAGTTGCAGCTTGGATGAGAATAGGAGAACAAAAGAAAGGAGTTGATGACACATCAGTTCTTCCACAACTTGAAGAATCGCTCTTATTTTTCCACATGCCCCTATTAAGATATTTAATTAAACACTGTATTCATTATATCTGAGTTGGGCCCTTTCCCCCATGACATACAGCAGCTACAACCCCACTACTTTTATGACATATTAAATTAGGAGGCAACCAGGCAGTATAATTATCAGATGCTACAGTGATACTAAATTCACTTGTTTCATCTGGAGCAAAGTTAAATTACGATCCACGTATTGTTTTCTCCCAATGAATTCAATGGGACTTAACCCAAGAATATCCAAGGCAAGTCATTTTGGTATGACTGTTCAGTATTCTCACAACTAGTCAGCAAAAAACCCAACAACCCCACATTTCTATATGAAATGAACAAATGTGCAAGAGAATCCTTTTCCACGTTTACCTTGAAGTAAGTTCTATTGTGTCCACTTCCTAGTTACCAACTCCCTATGCAGGGACAATATAGCCTTAGGTTTATAGATTTAAGCAACCACTGCAATTCAAAGTTCCTTTACTGGATGTATGGTCTACCCAAGTCGATGGAACACTGTTAGGTGCCCACCACCATATGTTGGTTTCATACATCCTAAAAGTGGCTCCAAGGCACCCATATAGTGCTAATTTTATCCTTTAATATAACATTGCATTTAAGTGTTTATAAAATTATTATAATTAGTTCAGAACTACAAAGGCAAGCTGCAAGTCTAAATGCCACAGCTCAGCAGCTTGAAACACATAATATTTTTGATGGGAATCACAATTCAGTTCAGGTTTTTTAATATAAAGCTCAAAAGTTTTCATATATTTAAAATGTTCTCAAGCTGCCTGTTAAGACAAATGAAATACATTGAGACAACTGAATCAAATAAATTATGCTAAGGCAGCAACTTAAAAGCAACAAGACAGCGCTAGCCAGATACAAAACAAACAAATGTCAGTTATGCTGCCAACTTTTCCCACATGTTGACAATTGTGCAAAACCTTTAATGCCATTTTTAAAGCATGTTATGATCATTTTAATTTGCAAACTCTCCCTAGGCAACAATCTCCCCTCACTACATGGGAAGTTTTAATATGAGTTCAGTAGGGGTCAGGCTAAACCTTTTTGTTCCAACTCACCAAGAGAGATACACCCAGGAAGTAGAGTCCACCATCACCAATGGTGGATTGGGAGACTGGATATGGGTGCACATCTTAATAAATATATCTCCTATGACCCCCCCCTCTACCATCCATCTTATAATACACATGAGAATGTACAATGGCATCCACTGTTTCACATCACTGGTATGTAGCCTTTGGTGCACGATTGTGTCAGGAGTGGGAGCTGTTTCACTAAAACCAAGGTGGCTCTCTTCACCAAGTCCAGTGGAGGAGGAGGAGACTGCACTCACAGCACAAATCTAAGCACGTATACTCAGAAGTAAATCTCAAGTGATTTCAGTGGGATGTAGTCTGAAATTCCATGCAGGCTTAACTGGGAGGAAGACTGAAATCCTAAACATAGTTCCAGTTAAAGGTAGATAGCCGTGTTGGTCTGTCATAGTCAAAACAAGATAAAATAAAAAAATTCCTTCCAGTAGCACCTTAGAGACCAACTAAGTTTGTTCTTGGTATGAGCTTTCGTGTGCATGCACACGAAAGCTCATACCAAGAACAAACTTAGTTGGTCTCTAAGGTGCTACTGGAAGGAATTTTTTTATCCTAAACATAGTTGCTTAGGGAGCAAGCACCACTAAACACAGTGGACTTACTTCTGAGTAAAAACACACAGGGTTGCACTTTAAGTACCGGTATCAGTGAGCACATGGGACTTACTTCTGAGTAGGCATAGGATTGCAGCATTTTCACAAATGTAATATTTTCTTGCATTCAAACTATATTATACTGCATAAAATGGGATTTTATGAATTGCAAGCCTGCAGAAAAAAGATACCATCCCAATGCAGCCTCAGTGTCTGAAGCCTTGTTTTTATGTAAAATTCCTCTGCCTCTAGTGTTGCATTTTCTTTCATCTTTCCCCCTTACAAAGTAGTCCTGGTCACAGATCCTTAACAGCCAAGAGAACAACATATTTTACTGTCTGTGCACTCTGTTTCTTGCGTCAGATCACTTCTGTAAATGCGATGTCCCTACGAATGTTACTTCTTGCACCAATCTCACCCACAGCTGCAACTACAGAACCAGGAAACAAAACATTTAGAAAACACCACCACACAAAGCACCTTGCAGTCTGGCTCTTTTCCTTGCTTGAAACAAGTCAGCCAAACGCAAACATGAGCTGCTCGCTGCTGCTACCACCAAAAGCACCATGGGTTGCCAAATGCTGAGTTAACAAAACTGTGAATCTGCACTGAACCAAAAGTAATAGGGAGTGCGTGGCTTTCTTTCCACACGTTCTCAGTAGCCTGACACTGTTGTACCCTGGACAGACAGGCACGTAACTTTCTTCTTCTTTCCGCAAGGGCAGACGCAGATGCGTCAGATCTTTTAAAAAACTGTTGAAAACCAACGCATTTGTGCCTCATTCAAGCGGATCCCAAGTTACATATGCTACTCATTACTCGGGGAGGGGAGGGGAAAGATTTGAAAAAGGCCTGAGAAAGCTGCAGGAGACCTTGGCGTCGGTGTCGTCATCATCATTATTATTACTATTATTATTATTAGGGGGGAGGGGATTGAAGGAGTAGACGAAGTTGGCATACCCTAAGGGAAAGGGATCTAGCTTTTAATCTTATCTAAATCAGAACTACTCCTCCCTCCTCCCTGAGCAAAGAGAGGGAGAGGCGTTCTGCTCCTTCACACGCGCGTCCCCTTGCAAACAACATCTCTCCCGACGTTCCATCAGCCACGGTGCCCCCTCGGGGCGGGGGAAGCCGGCTAGCCAGGGGTTAAACCCGGCAGCACCTCGGGCGCGAACTGCTTGTGTGAGTGCGCGAGCGTCGGATCCCCGGGAAAAGAGCACGCCAAACGCGTAAACCCGGGTCTAGAGGGTAAACAGGGCGCCTGGCAACGCCGCGGCTCGTCTTACGCAGCGAGCCTGCGCTCATCTCCATAGCACCCGCTGCGCGCAGGCGGGCGGGTGGAGAGGCGACGCCGCCGCCGCCCCACCGCGACCCACCGCCCAGCCCGCGTTCCCTACGTGCGTCCCCGCCGCCCCCGAGAGAGAGGCCGGCGTCCTCCCCTCAGCCCGCCGCCCACACCTGGCCACCCACCGCGCGCTCTCGGGAGGAGCCGGCGCGCCTCGCCAAGGTCCCCCTCGCCGCCCGCCGCCTCCGCTTCTCCTCTCACCTGCAGCGGAGAGACCGAGCCGCGTCTGGGGCTGGGCGCGAAAGGCAGGAACTTGCCAGCTCTGCCGGCGCGGCGGGGGCGGCCGCTGGGGACGGGCTGGCCCGGGCCCACCCCGAAGGGCTGGGCCAAAGCCGCCGCGGCGCCGCCTCTTCTCCTCACAGAGCCGCAGCCCCCGCCAGCAGGCAGCGCGCAAGGAGACGCGGGGCGGCGGCGGCGGCTGGAGACGGTGGCGGCTTTTCTGAGCCCGCTGCTCCCCCGGCGCCACTCCGGCCCATGCCCGGGGGTCGCCGCGCGTCCCTCGGAGGCGCACCGGCCTCGGAGCTTTGTGGACAGGCGTCGGGCGGCCTCGGCTTTCACCTCGCCGGCCCTCCCCTCGCAGCCATGCGCTCCGTGTCAGGCGGGCGAAGCGTGACGTGGGGCGGAAATCGACAGTCCCTCTCGCGGCGCTTCAGGCCTCGCCGCCGCCTCAGTCCTGCGGCTCCGCCAAGGTGAACGCGGAGGGACAGGGCTGGCTCCCTGGGAGCCGGGGTCCCTCTTCGCCTTGCCTTAGGGGGCCCTCGATCCTCACGAATTGTGAAAAACTGACAAATCATAACCATAATATTTCTTAGTTATTTTCCTTCCCCACCCTATTGATAAAGCAAGACATTATTTGCCCTTGAAATGGGGTTGCTTTGAAAACATGCACACCATGATTGAAACCAGGCGTCATAGAACATGAGAATCAACAGCCGTATAAGCCTGGCTTTTTCCAACTTGCACCGTTTGAGTGAAAGGCACAAAACAAATCTCTGAGTTGAGCTCTTAGCTCGGCTGTCACTAGTCTTGCTTCTCTCCGCAGTCCATTAGGTGGGATATCATTTGAGGGGTGGGAATTATAAGTCCTCTGACAGGGCTAGCCGTACCATTAGAATGGCAGCTGATTATGGGTGTCATGAAAGGACAGTGAATTGTTCGTCATTTGATTTATTATTATTATTTGTTGTTGTATTTTTACTACCAGAGAGGAGGAAAGGCACCTGTGGGATTTTTCACCTCAGGTGCCAAATAACTTTAAAGGCCTTGGCTAGGATGCATTTTTAACTGAGTGGTAGAGGCACCATTTGCTGTTCCACTTCAGGCAGTAGAGTATCTTGGGCTGGCATTTGCAGATTTCTCCATTATATGTATCACTTTATACTGTACACAGTTTTCAAAGGAGAAAACTGTTCCTGAAATGTGGGGGTGGTGAGCTGAGGAGCATCTTAGCGATATGAACACCAGACCCTCAGGATCACCCAGAGCTAGTTTCTGCTGCAAACAGGGCCCATCTGCACTTTTGATTTAAACTTTTAAAGCAATGTAATACTACTTTAAGCACCCATGTCTCCCCCCCCTCAAAGAATCATGGGAACTGTAGCTTGTTAAGTGTGCTAAGAGTTGCTAGGATACCCCAGCACCCCTCATAGAGTGACATTTTCTCAAGTGCATTAACAATGACTCTTCCTAGGGAACTCTGGGAATTGTAGCTCTGCTAGGAGAAATCTTAACAACTCTCAGCACCCTTAACAAACTACATTTCCCAAGATTCTTGGTGTGGTGTGGGAAGAGCTGTGATTGTTCAATGTGGTAATGATACTGCTTTCAGTATATTGTGCAGATGGGACATGCATGATAGCCTTAAGTTATCACACCTGGTTTGGTGTCCAATGCACCATTGCCACGAGAAGCTCCATGTCCCCCTACTCTTTGCAAACAGAGGAGCAGGATTGTGACACACCTATTAAGAATTGGAAATGGTAACAAGCAAAATGGGAACAAAGGTGGGGAGGAGAGGCAAACAATTCTTCTTACTAACCTCTTAAATCTGGGTTCCACTTTCTCACTAAGCAAAAGTGAAAAACCGACTAGCATAATTAGACCCAAGACAATATTCCCTATTATTTTGTAATCATTACTTGCACAGCAGAAATCTTTATTGATAATCACTGCTTTGATCAATGCTGTGCATCTCTCTGAATATATACTTTGCTTTAGATACATGTAGTTACAACACAGTATATTGTTCCAGCTTGTCAATGATGAATTAATGGGTATATTTCATTAATGAAATACTATCATTGTACAAAGTGTGTGTGTTCTGCCTTTTGTTATGAAGTACTATCATAGAGTAAGGATCATAGCTCAGTCACAGAGCTCATGTTTTGCATAACAAATGCCTCCCTATCTCCAGGATGGACTAGGGAAATTCCCTGCCTGAAACCCTGGAGACTTGATGCCAGTTCATGATGGATCAAAGGTCTGACCTGGTATAAAGTAGATTCCTGTGTATCTGAGGTGATTGCTCCCTGGCTGCTCGTAAGGCCTGGGACCCGGCGGCCATCCACTATGGCTCCTTTCTCTTCGTTCTTGGGAATATTGCTGCCTTTCAGGCTGGGTTCTCCATGCAGAATTTAAGGAGATATTGGTAAGTTGCTCCTGATCACCAGCTGATATTCAAACAAAGGGCCGGAAAGATGTTCCTTTCACAATCCTCTGCTTGCCTGGTCTTAGTCCCAATAAATATTTGTTGGAAATGGCCATTTGTCAAGTGGGCGGGAACTGAAGGAGCACCCCCTGGAGCATGGGAAAATGTGTGCCTTAGGCATCCTTGGGAGTTGGAAGATGAGTTCCGCAGAGTGGTGGAAATAAAATGCCACATCAATCTTCACATTAGATGATCACGCACCTAGTGGGTGGGTATTGAAAGAGCAATCTTGGGAACGTTGCAAACTGCACCTCATTTATTGCCCTTTGCGCTGTTACATCAGCTCACTTCTTTCTTTGAGATGCATATTTTAAGTTCTTCATTTGTTTCAGGTGGCCAAAAAGGCTAGTACTGTTAAAAATGGATAACTCCCATGAAGCAGCAGCCTTCCTTTCATAGCTGCATTACACTTGGGGTTGCCTTTGAAGTCTGTTCAGAAACTGCAGCTGGTAGAGAATTTGGCAGCCAGGTTGGGGCAAGTCGCTGGGGCAAGTTGGTCTGAGCACATAATGCCAATCCTGAACCGACTGCACTGGCTACCAGTCATTTGCTGGGCCCAATTCAAAGTGATATTTTTGACCTATACGGTATTATGTGGCTCAGGACCCCAATACATCAAGGACTGTTTCTCCCCATATGAACTAACCCAGACACTGCAGTCGTCATCTGAGACCTTTCATCATACTCCCCTTCCATGGGTGGTCTGCTTGTGGCATGCTCTCCCCATGGAGAATGGTCTGGTGCCATCATTACATGTCTTTAAGTGCCAGTCAAAAACATTTCTTTTTCATCAAGCCTTTGAGCTTTTAATTAATTGTGGCCTTTTCTGTGGGTAGGATGTTTTAATCCAGTTTTCTAAAAAATAGAATGTTCTTTTAGATTTTTTAAAACACTGGTTTTAATACATTGTCACGACCTCCCCCCCTCGTCGGTCGTTTCAATAAGGAGGTCAAGTCATTAGCCTTTTTAGTAGTTTTTATCTGTGCTCATTATATACAGTGCAGAGCTTAATCTAATCATGTCTGCTCAGTCACTAGCAGAATCCGGAAGTGGCGTACGACGATTTTCCCGCCAGCAAAACAATTTGGGGAAACGGAAGCGTCTTTTCCTCCTTCTTAATCCCTGCCCCGGACCTACTTGCTGGGAGCTGCCAGGTCTCTCGCTGCATCCCTCGACCCCTGGCACCCCCTTCCCTTCCGAAGAAGAGCTGCTTCCACTCCCCAATGAGTCCGTCGTTAGAATAGGTGGCTGTTCTCTGTAACCACTCAGAGCCGGACTGGAAGGGGGAGGCAGATCCCTGACATACGTGTTTAATTTTTTTTGCACACACAAACACACACACACAGTTTGTGCTTGTAAAGGAGCATATATATTCTTTTGATCCCTCAGATTTGCACAAAACCAGAAAATGCAAAGTATGTGCTCAGAATTTACAATTGTGTGACTCTGTGCTTTTGCACACTTCCTGGATGGGGAAATTTTAAAAACAACAACAAGGTGCGCACACAGCTATCTGCACATGTGCCCTGTTGGTAGTTAATCTGTCTAGTTGGTCGTTAATCTGTATAACAGAATTTTAAAAAATTGAAGGTGGGGATAAATACAAAAGGGACAAATATAAAACGGGGAAAACCAAAGGTGGTGCTAATACAAATTCAATATGTGTGGGTGTGGACTACTTTGGTTTAATCCGAATGTGGCGGGGAGTGATTTAACAGCTAAATAATGCTCAAATGTGGACAAACCCAGAATTTCCTTCTGTGACTGAAGGCTCAGGAAAGTCCTGAACTATGTGGCATTATTATGATTCTTGTAGCTTTTTTTAAGATGCCATGTTTATAGCCTTACTTTCTGCCCCTTGTCTCACTCTAGCAGGGCAAAAAATTCAGAAATATTCTCTTGCGGGGGGGGGGAGTCATTTATGCAGTGTTTGGAATAAATGCACAGAACAATGCAAATAAAAACAACAACAGTACCAATGAAAATGGAAGTCACTGAAGACTTATTAAGCAACTCTACAGCTACTCTAAACAAATAATAGTACACATTAAGCAAATTGGGGTAAGAAGCGGGACCAAGGATGATATATAGGTTTGTTTATGTAACAGAAATATTATTTATATTAAAATATACCGGGCTAGAGTTTCCCAAGTAATGTTTGAGTGTGTATGATCACAAGGAGGAGAAAATTGCATGCCTTCCTCTTAAGGCCTGTTGAGGGAATCCCTGCATTGCACTGTCAGGAGTTCTCAGATGTTATTAAACCATTGATTTTTCAACTTTAGTTGTAAAGTTTTCTCATTTGACCCTGACTTCATCTACCGGTAGCTCAAATGTACCTGTATGGAGCCTCTGAGGCTACTATCGTAGCCCCATGGCTCTCTGCATAGCTGCTCTGTGCAATGAGCCACCGGGACTACAGGTTAGAAAACCTCCTTCCCTGCACAGTAAAGGAGTTGCAAATATTAGAATGACTCCACTCATCCAGACATGCCTCAACAGGACAGGCTGTTCAAAAAAATCAGAATTTGCCTTGGTAACGCCAGTCATCCAAGCCTGTTGGTTTATTCCGACATTTCAGCTTGCTCCCTGGCTCTGACCTGATGGCTTAACAGCTATTGCTCTGCCCTGACAGCTGCCTGAAGCTCAACTTTGACAATACATCTTAACCCTGGTGTTTGCTGCTCAAAAAATTAGGGGAGTTAGAAATGAATAACTTTGTGAGGGGCGGGCAAGTGTTGCAAAGCTAAAGTTGCACTGATTTTCTCCTGTAGAAGAAGAAGAAGAGTTTGGATTTGATATCCCGCTTTATCACTGCCCGAAGGAGTCTCAAAGCGGCTAACATTCTCCTTTCCCTTCCTCCCCCACAACAAACACTCTGTGAGGTGAAAACAAAATAAAATAAAAAAAATTCCTTCCAGTAGCACCTTAGAGACCAACTAAGTTTGTTCTTGGTATGAGCTTTCGTGTGCATGCACACTTCTTCAGATACACTGAAACAGAAGTCACCAGACCCTGATATATAGTGAGAGGGTGGGGAGGGGTGGTGGAAATGGGTGAAAGGTTGATAGGTGTGGTAAACCTGTTGACGACTGTTAACGGCTGCAATTAGTCTTACAGGAAAAAGCAAGGGGTGAGAAGGTTAAAAAAGCTTTGTCATGTATAATGAGATAAGAATCCAATGTCTTTGTTCAGACCAGGTCTCTCCATGGTTTTAAGCTTGGTAATGAGTTGCAATTCAGCAACTTCTCTTTCCAGTCTATTTCTGAAATTCCTTTGCAATAAGACAGCTACTTTGAGATCTTGTATAGAGTGTCCTGGGAGATTGAAGTGCTCTCCTACTGGTTTCTCTGTCTTGTGATTCCTGATGTCAGATTTATGTCCATTTATCCTTTGGTGTAGGGTTTGGCCAGTAATGGTGTTGTCCGGGTGTATGTGGCAGCAAAGTTGGCATCTGGGTTTATTTCAGGCTCTGGTGCCAGTGTCTGTGTTTAGTCTGGTTGTAGTATTGTTGTGGGTGAGGAGTTGTTTAAGATTGGGTGGCTGTCTGTAGGCGATGAAAGGTCTTCCTCCCAGAGCTTGAGGAAGCTCTGGGAGGAAGCTCTGGGAGGAAGACCTTTCCAACAACATCAAACATACCATCTCAGGACTATTTAATTGCTCATCATCTAACATTGTGTATGCCATCAAATGCCAACAGTGCCCTTCAGCTCTCTATATTGGACAAACAGGCCAAACCCTACGCCAAAGGATAAATGGACATAAATCTGACATCAGGAATCACAAGACAGAGAAACCAGTAGGAGAGCACTTCAATCTCCCAGGACACTCTATACAAGATCTCAAAGTAGCTGTCTTATTGCAAAGGAATTTCAGAAATAGACTGGAAAGAGAAGTTGCTGAATTGCAACTCATTACCAAGCTTAAAACCATGGAGAGACCTGGTCTGAACAAAGACATTGGATTCTTATCTCATTATACATGACAAAGCTTTTTTAACCTTCTCACCCCTTGCTTTTTCCTGTAAGACTAATTGCAGCCGTTAACAGTCGTCAACAGGTTTACCACACCTATCAACCTTTCACCCATTTCCACCACCCCTCCCCACCCTCTCACTATATATCAGGGTCTGGTGACTTCTGTTTCAGTGTATCTGAAGAAGTGTGCATGCACACGAAAGCTCATACCAAGAACAAACTTAGTTGGTCTCTAAGGTGCTACTGGAAGGAATTTTTTTTATTTTATTTTGTTTTGACTATGACAGACCAACACGGCTATCTACCTTTATCTGTGAGGTGAGTGGGGCTGAGAGACTTCAGAGAAGTGTGACTAGCCCAAGGTCACCCAGCAGCTGCATGTGGAGGAGCGGAGACGTGAACCCGGTTCACCAGATTACGAGTCTACCGCTCTTAACCACTACAACACACTGGCTCTCTGTACATTCCTTGCGTCCTCTTTGCTTCCAGCTAAGTCACCGCCTCCAAGACTTCAGATAGCAATGTAGTTCTGAAGTGGGAACCGTCAGCCATGCAGGCTGAATGTGTCCCTCCAGGCTTCTCCAACTGACCCACATAATTCTCACTGTGCACACAACTCACTCACCCTGCTTCTCACCTGAGTCCCCTTGCATCCCTGGGTGGAAGATAAAAGAGAGACTGTGCATGTCTATCAGTTGCTCCACCCACTCTTGTTTCGGCTCTATCCTCCCCCGACATGTGGTCCTTGGAAGGTTGCCCAGAAGGAAATGCACCTCTTGGCACTGAGAAAGTTTCTCCACCTTTGACGTAGATGAACAGGTATGGATTCGGTCCGAGGGGAAGATGGATGAACGATGGCTGGTCTCTCCGCTACTCTGTAAGATGTTGAAATAAGCCAGCTAGAGAGTAACTTTACAACGTCTTGTTTTCCCCTTATTCCTTGTAAACACTCAGCAGCGTTTTTTATTGTGATCGCACACCCCAGTCATTTCAGGCGCAGACTCGATTTCTCCTGGTGGAACCCCCCCCACCCCCACCTGGTGCATTCAATAATTAATAAACCTCTTATCTGCTTGTTTGTTTCCCCCCATTCATGTGTTTTAAGTGCATTTAAGTGCTCAAACAATGGCCATGTGGATAGGTTGTCAAGAATAGAATGTTCCCGTTCTCAATTCCATCTCTTTCATTCAGCAAAGGAAAGAGGCAGAAGGCAGCAAAGGAAAGGCCGGGGGTGGGGAGATGTTTGTGTGTTTCACTCGGTGGAAAAGCATCAACATGTCTGCCACATCCAGCAATCTTGGTTTAAAACAAAACACAAAAAGGCCAGCGCTCTGGCGGTTTTCAAATGTTTCATTTGTGCTTCTGTTTCAGCAATAACATAATTTGCATCTGCGTGCCTCATGCTACATTCTAAATAACCCATTGGAGGCAGAAAAACCACCCTGCCCTCGTTTCATCGTGAAAGCTGCCTTCAACAGTCTCTTAGCAAGGGAGGGAAAATACATTGCCTATGACTAAAATGAATTCTGTTGGATCTTGCTGCCCTAGAATATTTAGAAAACAAGCTAATGAATTGGTAATTTATTTGCTTGTGCATAACTAATATGCGCATAACTTTGGCCGGGTCATGCTCTGTGCTTCCACCTTGCTAGTCTATTACTATTACAGAGTTTTTGGGGGGGTTAACAGGCATGGCCAAACTTGGCCCTCCAGCTGTTTTGGGTCTACAACTCCCATCATCCCTAGCTAATGACCAGTGGTCAGGGATGATGGGAGTTGTAGTCCCAAAATAGCTGGAGGGCAAAGTTTGGCCATGCCTGGGTTACTATATTGGTATAATATACAGCGGTGTAGCAACCCCACCGGTGCCTGGGGCTGAGCTTTTTTTGCCCCTCTCACCCCTGCCTTCCTACGCTACTGATAATACACCTATATTGTGAAATAAACAACATACAGGATCAAAAGCAAAATTCATATTCATTCCTTCAAGGTTTGTTCTCTCTGTGTGTGTTCTGTTATTTCCTTTTTTTTTTTTTTTAAATTTTTATTGTACAAAATGCACATACAAATACAAGAACATATACATATACAGATACATTACATCACATATAACACGTAAAGATAAAAGCCTTTAAACCTAAGGCCAGAGAAAAAAGAAAAAAAAGAAAAAGAAAAAAGAAACAATATTCATTTCTATACATTTCTAAAAAAAAGGAAAAGGAAAGGCCTATTATCGGCCTCTTCCGACTTTCCCCATTCAAATATTGAATATTAAACATAGAGACAATACAGTGTTCTGTTATTTCCAAAGGGTAGCCACGTTAGTCTGTTGCAGAAAAAAGAACTGTAAAATCTTCTGTCTCCTTAAAGACAAAGTGGATTCTAGTCTATGCAAGCTATACCCATGGGAAACATTTGTTAATCTTTAAGGTACCACAAGCCTCTTTGCTGTTCTATTTTATTTTATTTTATTCTATTTGTTTTTCTGTTCAGCAAACTGTGCTTGGGGGTGGAGGGTTGATTATGAGTAACAAATTTCATTAAACATTCCTGATCACCGTAAGACAAAACAGAAATTCTGTACCTTCTAACCTCTACATACTGTATAGTTACCATATGTAAATGGCTGCTTAATACTCCTGCATGATGGATGTAATATCCCTGTATGATGGTTTGGAGAAAAGCTTAATACTATAATGCTGAATCCAGTTTACCTGCCAAAATGACCCAGCTTCTCCATTTCAGAGTAGCTGTTTGGTCAAGTTTCAAGCATCTTCTATATGGGTAGGCAAATTAAGGCTTGGGGGCTGGATCCAGCCCAATCGCCTTCTAAATCCGGCCCATGGACGGTCCGGGAATCAGCGTGCTTTTACATGAGTAGAATGTGTGCTTTTATTTACCCTATTTTTTGCTCCATAAGACGCACCTGACCATAAGACACACCTAATTTTTAGAGGAGAAAAGGGGGAAAGCTCCCCTTTTTGAGGATCAGCTCAAAGTTGTTGAGCTTACTTTGCAAAGGGAAAAAAATCCTGTTTTTATGGGGTTCAACTCACAGTTCTGCAGCTTCTTTAGAAAAGGAAAGGGAGCCGTTTCTACAGTTTCCAAACAGATAATCTAATCAGCCAGTCACATGTCGCTGGGGAAACAAACAGCCTCCATCTGCAGAACATTCAACAATGAAAGCCTGGGCAAGGGGCCGGGGCCGGAAAGGGAGCCAGCGATGGACCACACATTCGCTCCATAAGACGCACAGACTTATCCTCTTATTTTTTAGGAGGAAAAAAGTGCATCTTATGGAGCGAAAAATATGGTAAAATGCATCTCTGGGTTATTTGTGGGCCATAGGAATTCATTTTATTTTATGTTCAAAATATAGTCTGGCCCTCAACAAGGTCTGAGGGACAGTGGACCGGCCCCCTGCTGAAAAAGTTTGCTGGCCCCTGATCTTCCAGGTAGAAAGGCTGGAATTTCATTCCTGTTCCGCCCCCTCCCATTCCACACACATCTCCTTTCTCATAATATTGTTCATCAGGTGTATGTAGGAGATTTCTCCCCCTCCACACCTTTCCTTTCCCTTTCCCTGGGTTGGAGAAGCATTCATGGCCCATCTCCTGAAATGTTCCTTGCCTATATATTGCATGCATCAAACCAACCTTCCTGTCCCAAGCAATCAGACTCCATGATAAACAGTCAGGCTGTAGGTGATGTTTCTTCTCTAGCCTGGGCACAAACTGCAAGGGACCTGCTCCTTTTTCCTCTGTCACGCAACAAACCAAAGACAGAGGAGACTTGCCAGAATGACTGATCTGCAAATCCAGAGACCTGTTTCTGCCCTTGAGGAAGCACCCCAATAAAACACGGTTATCTTGCCATATGGGATAGAGTGTTAGACCTGCACCAGATTCCTGGTGGGAAGGGTTGTTGATTTTTCAAATCAGCAGAACTATGGCTAATGCCAATTGCGGTTCTTCAACTCATTTTTACCAGACTTTCCCCCTCTAGACTATTCCATTTTCCAATAGCTCTTAGTAACAGTTTTTGAATTTTGATAATGGCCTTTAATAATAGGGCTGTGGGAATAAGAGGTGTGTCAAGAAAGATAAAACTCATTTTATCGGTGCATTCTGCTGTAGCTCTTTATGTTGTTTCAGCTGCACATATCTATAGGATCAAGGTGATAAGCTCCTTTGAGGGGGGAAGGGAGAACATTCAGGTTTATATTTAGAAACTGGAACAGGATGTCTACATTTCATCTTCACTCCCCCCCCCCTTTTGCCATGAACTTTGATTGCACAATGTGAGGAGCACAATCCCGTTTACTTAAATCTGCCCCACTGAACTTGAGGTGTAAAATATTTAATTTTATCCAGAGCGAGTCCATGGCTTGTTGACTCCCTCTTCTGCCTGACTGTATCCTAGTGTTGCCTCTTGGTGTTTGGAAGGACAGGGAAATAAAAATAAGAAATCCGTGACTGAGAAGAGTAAATGTATGAGGGGGGAAGTCTTATTTTGCATTATCACAGCTCTTGACTCACTAAAAATCTTTCTAAATGCATGAGCTATTTCCTAATGGGTGGAACAGATGTTGCTGATAACATTTTAATGGCTATTTATTATGTGAAGTCACTCAAACTGCACTTCTACTCCCCTTAGCACAGCAACTAAAGGTAAAGGCAAAGGAACCCCTGACAGTTAAGTCCAGTCGTGGACGACTCTGGGGTTGGGGCGCTCATCTCGCTCAATAGGCCGAGGGAGCAACTAAGGAGGCCTTTTACAAAAAGACAAAATGGCAGCATTTCCAGGCCAGCCTATAATTCTGAAACTTTCATAGGTTCAGTCCCTGGCATCTCCAGGTAGGGATGAGAATGTCCTCCATCAAAAACCCTAATGAGCTGCTGCCAGTCAGTGTAGACAATACTGAGCTAGGTGGACCAATGGTCTGACTCACTATCAGGCACCTTCCTATGTTCAAAGGAAGTAACACTAAAGGGAGTTTCAGCACATTATACAAATCCACATTCTACTGAGGCCAATGGAAAACCTCCATTTATTTTAATGAATCTGGATTACATACCCTCCAACATTTCTCCAATGAAAATCAGGATGTCCTATTCAATTGTCGTCATCATCATCATCGTCATCATCATCTTATTATTTATACCCCATCCATCTGACTGGGTTGCCCCAGCCACTCTGGTTGGCTTCCTATATAAAAATATAGTAAAACATTTAACATTTTTTTAAAAAAACAACAACACTTCCCTATTCAGAGCTGCCTTCAGATGTCTTCTAAAGGTTGTATTATTACTTATCTCTTTGGCTTTGGGGGGTGTGTGTCGCAGAATTCTATATGCTCCAACATTTCTCCAATGAAAATAGGGACATCCAAAGGAAAACCGGGACATTCCAGGATCAAATCAGAAACCAGGACTGTCCCTGGAAAATAGGGACACTTGGAGGGTCTGGGATTACATTGGGATGGGGCCTGAAATCCTCCTCAGAGGACAAAAGACAGCCATCATTGGTACCCAGTCCCAACTATGGGAGCAAGGGGCTCCAGACTTAGTAAGCTGCCCTACCATTTTATGCTTCCACAACCCAGGTGTTTGTTTTTGGTCCCTAGGCCTCACATACCCTGCAACATTTCTCCAGTGAAAATGTCCCATTCCATAATGATTATTTTACTATTTATACCCCACACATCTTATTGGGTTGCCCCAGCCACTCTGGGCAGCTTCCAGCAGCCAGTGTGGTGTAGTGGTTAAGAGTGGTAGACTCGTAATCTGGTGAACCAGGTTCGCGTCCCCGCTCCTCCACATGCAGCTGCTGGGTGACCTTGGGCTAGTCACACTTCTTTGAAGTCTCTCAGCCCCACTCACCTCACAGAGTGTTTGTTGTGGGGGAGGAAGGGAAAGGAGAATGTTAGCCGCTTTGAGACTCCTTCGGGCAGTGATAAAGCGGGATATCAAATCCAAACTCTTCTTCAACATATATAAAAACATGATAAAGCATTAAACATTTAAAAAACCTTATCTATACATAATTGCTTTCAGATGGCTTGGGTGTTGGAGAACTCCATACCCTCCAACATTTCTCTGATGAAAATAGGGACATTCTAAGGCAGCGATGGCTAACCTTGACACTCCAGATGTTTTGGGACTACAACTCCCATCATCCCTGACCACTGATCCTGTTAGCTAGGGATGATGGGAGTTGTAGTTCCAAAACATCTGGGGTGTCAAGGTTAGCCATCACTGTTCTAAGGAAAAGTGGGACATTCCGGGATCAAATCAGAAACTGGGACGGCTTCTCTAAATCAGGGAAGTCCCTGGAAACAAGGGACACTTGGAGCGCCTGGACCTCAGTGAAGCACGGTGCATAAATCAGTGTTTCCCATTCTCTTGATAACATTCTTTCTGCCTAAAAATCGTAGGCCCGCTTGCTTCATTGCTGCAGGTGTGAGTGGAAGTACTGCTCTCGGCAGAGGTGTTTCTGTGCACAAGTTGTTGGAAGGAGAGCAGAGCCCCAGGCAAGGGCTCACACAGAGATGCAACAGGCAGCCTCCTTCCGAGGGCAAGTAATCTTGCTGTGTCTCTGCCTCCCAGCAGTGATTGAATCTTCCAGTCACATCTGATGCACAAATCACAGCAGTGTCGCTCCCCCCCCCCCACAACAGAGGCTGCAAAGAAAGGAACAAGGCCAGAGCACTAGGCCTCCTTTGTGAACAGCCTTCTTTGTGGGTGGGCACTGGGGCTCACAAAACCCTGTAGCTATTAATGAGTTTCTCGCAGCACATTAGCAGTTCTCTTGCGGCACAGCAGCGCGCCTGAGCACAAGGCTTGGGAACTGCCTGCATGATGCGGAAACCTTCAGCATTGCAAGAGCTACTAGTCCTACTGTTGTTGCTCCTCCTTGCTTGCAGTCGCTGCCTGTTCGGCAGTCCTCTCTGAGCATGCAGAATGAGACCCTCCAACTGTCCCTATTTTCCAGGGAACAGTCCTGGATTTACAGAAGCCTGTTTCTGATTTGATCCCGGAATTCCCCACTTTTCCTTATTTTCATCGGAGAAATATTGGAGGGTATGGAGTTAGTTGACCCCCGAGCCTTCTGAAGGCAGCTCTGTATAGGGAAGTTTTTTTAAATGTTTAATGTAGTGCTTTAAAAAAAAAAAAGCAAAAATGCTGCTGGTACTCACCATGGAGTTGTTACAACAAGTGCCACACTTTTAACATTTGGACGGGGGGGAAGGGCAAGGTACTGGTACTGCGTACCCTTAAGTACCCTCAGAAAAAAGCACTGGTTTAATGTTTTATTATGTTTAATGTTTTATTATTTTTTTTATATATTGAAAGCCATTCAGAGTAGGGGCAACCCAGTCTGAAGGGCAAGGTATAAATAGTAAAATCATCATCGTCATCATGGAATAGGACGTCTCTGTTTTCATCAGACAAATGTTGGAGGGTATGCAAGCAGAGACCACTGGGAGGAGCCAGAGCAGCATCCTGCACTTGGAAAGAGGGAAATTGAATGTGCAGCAGTGTGAGAAACAAGGAAGGGGGACACACAAGGCATCTTGGCCAAGGACACCTCTCAATGTATATCCCCAAACCTGGAATCAGCACTGCTTGGTCCAGTCACTCCCTGTTTTCCAGGTCTCTGTGTTGCTTGCATCTTATCTAGTTACTTCTCACTTGCCTTTCATCATGATGTCCCAGGGTGGGTGACATAACCATATACTGTAATCGTACAATTAAAATCAAGTAAAACAAGTATACATTATAAAAACAAGTAAAGCCTTTCCCAGGCAGAAGGAGCGGAGGTTAAACGAAGCAGGAAAGGTGCATCCCATAATGATATCTGTCAAAGGCCAGGGTAAAGAGGCGCATCTTTGGCAGAAGGAAGAAGCTATATCATGTTTTATTGTGTTTTTAATATTCTGTTGGGAGCCGCCCAGAGTGGCTGGGGAAACCCAGCCAGATGAGCAGGGTATAAATAAATTATTTTTATTTTTATTTTTATTATTATTATTATTATTATTATTACTATTATTACTACTACTACTACTACTTTTTATTATTATTATCATAGTTCAGTTGGTTAGAGCATGGTGCTGATAACACCAAGGTTGCAGGTTCGACCCATATGAGACAGCTGCCCCCATATGAGACAGCTGCATATTCCCTGGAGGATCCTCAGGGTCCCTTCCAACTCTATGATTCTATGAAGACACCAGGCATAGGATATGTCCCACAATTTATGGGTTGCCTCAGAGGAAGTCCCCACCACCACCACCACCACATTTCCCTGCACTTCTGAGATGCTGGAACGAAAAGCGTAAGAACAGCCCGCCGGATCTAGTCCAGCATCCTGGTCTCACAGTAGCCCTCTGGATGCCCAGGAAAGTCCACAGAAAGGACCTGGACGCAACAGCATTTTTGCCGCCGGCGATTCTCAGAAGCTGGTACTGTATTCAGAAGCATACAGCCTCTGAGAGCAGAGGCAGAACACAGCCATCATAGCTGGTAGTCCTGGATAGCCTGATCATCCACGAATTTCACTCATCCTCTTTTAAAACTGTCTAAGTTTGTAGCCACCACCGCTTACTAGCCAGAGGGCCTCTCTCTGCCAATTTTAACACCTGAAAGGGTTGGAAGCGGTCTTTTAGATATTTGCTACCTACGTTGCTTAGGGCTTTAAACATCAGCGTGAGCCAGTTTTGTCACCTTTTATCTTGGCAAGAACAACAACAACAACAACAAAGCAAGCAGAAATAAAGATATAAAGATGATTGCCTATAATTTTCCATGGCGCAAATTCATGTCGGTGACGACGAAGCGTTTGGAAATGAGTCATTCTGAGCTCCTAGTAAGTTTGCCCTCTTCTTCAGCTTAATCGTGTCTCTCTGACATAAAGATTTAAATGAGCCCAGCAAGAAGTGTTCTGGGGAAAAATAATAATGTTCTCCTCGATGTTGTAAAGAGCAAACTGTATTGTGGCACACGGTGCTCTTAACAAAAACACTTGTCAAGCTGCTGCCTTTGTAGGAAGGAGGAAAGAGCAATCGCACCTTTCCAACTCATGTGGTAAACATGTGTGTCTCTGTGTGTATTGCACACAGCTAGAGAATGAATCAAATGCAGGAGCTGAGCTCTGAATAAACACACTCCGCCCTGGATTATAGTGAGCTGCTGGAACTTGGATCTGTGGTACTTCACAATCAAACATTTGTGTTTTTCCAAATACAACTGCAGCTCAGTCCTTAAATTGCTCTGCCCACATCTACTTCTTATTAAATGTCTCCGGAGAAAGTCTGGCGGGCTTGCCAACTTCCTCTCCTTTAAGCTCCCACTCTTGACTCTCAACTCTGCCCCTTTCTTTTCTAATCAGCTTACTGGCTATCTCCTGTCAACTTCCCCTACATTCAGTTTCTTCCTTAAGCTCCTCTCCCCAGTCTTCCTCTTTGTCCTTTCTCGAGGAGATTATCCAAAAAGAGAAAGAAAAGTAACATCATCTCCTAAACAGCCATCTTTTCCTTCATCTGTACAAGAAAACTGTCTTGTGGGCTTCCTTTCTCATGCAGCAGCTCAGTCCCATTTGAATTGTTCATTTGGAAGAAAGTCCTACTGAGTCCAGTGGAGTTTACCCCAAAGGAAGTGCCTACAGGGCTGCCGACTTAGGATGTGTACGCACTGCCTAATAACACACATTCAGTGCTGGATGCAGGCATATTTTTTTGGGGGGGAGCGCTGTACACATGACAAATTCCATGTGTACAGCGGGTGGGAGTGGGTGTCGCTGTGGTCTAAACCACTGAGCCTCTTCGGCTTGACAATCTGAAAGTCAGAGGTTCGAATCCACACAATGGGGGGAGCTCCCGTTGCTCTGTCCCAGCTCCTGCCAACCTAGCAGTTTGAAAACACACCAGTTCAAGTAGATAATCAGGTACCGCTGCAGCGGGAAGGTAAACACCATTTCTGTGCACTCTGGCGCTTGTCACGGTGTTCCATTGCACCAGAAGCAGTTCAGTCATGCTGGCCTGGAAAGCTGTCTGCGGACAAACGCCAGCTCACCTTGACCAGAAGCGAGATAACCATCCAGGGGTCCTTAAACTTTTAGCATCCCCATGCCCTCCCTGCCCTACACTATTTGTGAATCTAAAGTGCATTCTGCTGGAACAATTATCATCCACTTTGTGCCAGGAATGCATTTCTCAAGAACACTCCTGTGGTTTCCGGATGAAGCAAGGGTATATAAATTTAATTAAGAATACTAATAATAAATAACAAAGCAGAGACTGCAACCACTACGGAGACATGTGAACAGTAGCATGAAATACCAAATAAGGCAATGTGACCAAGTCTGAGCCACCAAGGCTTACACATGTGTTCTGAAGTAAGATCTAGGCATGCAACACAATCAAACAGCCGAACTGTGATGGGGAATCTGCAACGAAATGCAGTGAAACTGCAAAAATGTCACCCCTCAGTTACAGACCTTGCAGGAGACCTTAGCTGGGATTCCTGCGTTGCAGGGTGTTGGAATAGATTGCCCTCTGGGTCCTTTCCAACTCTACGGTTCTATGATTCTAACATTATAAAGAATCCGTAGGATTGAGAGCTCTTTTAATTTTCATCTTCTCCTGTGGCCTTTTCAAAATGAGGGATATGTTGTAACTTTTAAAGCAGCAGATTTAAGCACAGAGCACTGTAGCACAACCGGGAAATGTCCCTGGGGAGAGGCAGGTACCATTTGTCCTTAGGAGTCTGCCATGTTAATAGTTGGATGCCTCCTCCTATGCCAATTCTGTAGCTTGGCACGTATAGATTAAAACCTCACATACAGGTCAGATGCTCTACCGTTGCGCATTCAATCCGTGCCATAAATGTAACTGTGTGCAGATGTGCCCCTAAGGGCAAGCTGACCAGTCAGTGTGTGACTCAAGGATCCTATTTAATTATTTTCATTTCATAAAATTGATACACCGCTTGATTATTAAAAACAACAACCTCAAAGCAATTTACAAAAAGATAAAACCATAAAACAAGGGAAAAAATCACAACACATACAAGAAGTTAAAATACTGAACTTTTACCCGTGAAAAAGAAGACATGTCCTTGAAAAAGAGGACACATGGCAACCCTACGCCTACACCAACAGTAGACAACAGAATGAAAGAACAATATCTCCATCTCTCCCCCCCCACATTTCCTTTCCACCAATTGCAAGATGTCTATGATGAAAGTGTCTCTCACCAAACGTAAACAAACTGTGAAAAAGACCATGAAGTGGAGACAATAGATGTACCTTTTCCTTCTTATCTGTTTGCTTTGTAACACACAAAAAAACCTTAATAAAAACTATTTAAAAAAAAAAAAAGTTAAAATACTGAAACAGACTAAAATTCACATCAGCATTTCTCAGCATCTGGGTAGGCTGATCCAACCAAGAATGTTGTTAGCAGGTGCCAAAAGGAATACAGTGAAGGCACCTGCTTGATCTCAATAGGCAGGGATGTCTCTGAAGTTCCATTTTTAACAGGAAGTGAGAGAAGACCATGGACAGTGAGAACTGTTAAGTATTCCATACCCTTCCTTCACTTTGAGGCCAGCATTTAAGCAATCAGAACATAAATTCATTAAAAAAAGAAAGAAAGGTGACAGGGCTGTAATTTGAATTTTGCACACATGGACATTATTCATTTATTAAAAAGTTGTTGTTGTTGTTGTTGTTTAGTCATCTTAGTCGTGTTCGACTCTCCGTGACCCCATGAACCAGAGCATGCCTTGGAAACTCTCACTTTCTTCTGAAAGCTTCTCCTTTTTACGTCCATGGAGTTTTCTTGGCAAAATACTGGAGTGGTTTGCCAGTTCCTTCTCCAGGTGGAACACATTTAGTCTAAACTCTTGGCTATGACCTGTCCGTCTTGGGTGGCCCTGCACGGCATAGCTCATAGCTTCTTGGAGTTATTCATGCCCCTTCGCCACAACAAGGCAGTGTTCCATGAAGGGGTTATTAAAGAGTACCAGGGCTTTAAAAAAAAGTGGGGGAGGCACAGGTGCAATCTGGAAACCAACAAAAACTTGGGGTCTCAAATTTCAGCAGCGTCCTGTGCGACGCTAAAATTTGCCCCCACGTACACCTCAACAGCATGGTTGGGCACCCCCTGTGACATGGTACCTTGTGTGACTGAACTGGTTGTGCTATCCTAAAACCATATCTGACAAAAATCTGGAGCCAGACTATTACACTCCAAAGTGTTGTGACCTGTAAGTCCAGTAAATCTAAAATTATTTAACTGTAACACTAACACAGGGATTCAAAGTATTAAACAAGTGTAATTAAACCAAGGGGATGCCAACAGGATGCCTTCGGGATGTTGCCGGACTCCCATTAGCCTCTGCCAGCATGGGATTATGGGAGTTGTAGTCCACAGCTTCTGGAGGGCACCATGTTGGGACCCCCTGATTTAAACTCTCTGACCTGAGCTTGTTTTTCTCAGCAAGTCTCTCGTATGTGTGGGTTTGGAACTGAGCCATACATTTACCCAAGTACCACCGTGCTCTTAGATCTTAGACACCAAAATGTCCTCATCACTGATAGCAACTGTCGGTGTTCTTGAATGATCCAGCCTTTGTTGACAGAAATGAAATGTTTCCTATTGACCTCGGTTCCCACTGGACTAAGCCCTCAGTTTGGAAACAAAATGCTGGATCATCCTGCATTCTGCACAACTACAGTTTGTGCCTCAGCACTTCCTGTACACAAAGAAAGTCATAAAAACAGCGCAGGCAGAGAAAATATAAATTAACTCATAATTAAGCTCAGTTTGAATTACAGAAATGCGAAAGGATGTTGGAATGAAGCCAGGGCTCGCTATACATTCAGGGCATAGCTGTCAACCCTCCCTTTTTTTGCAGGAAACTCCCTTATTCCAATGCCGTTTCCCGCTGCTATCCCGGATTGTTGATATCCCTTAAATTTCCCAGGATTTCAAAGGAAGCAGCTCCTCTCCCTCCCTGCCAGCCAGGGAGGCTCCTCAGCTGCGTTGCTCGGCTGCCAATAAGGAGTCTGAGACTGACTGGGGGCGGAGCTTGCATGCCTTGTGCAGCCAGACCCTCATGCCCAACCAGACAGACAGCCTGCCTGCCATCTATGCGCTCGCTCTTTCGCTCACCTGTTCGTGCGCAGCCTCTGGAGTGCAGGGTGGCAAGGCTACTTGGTACCATTGCACAGCCCTCACGGCATCCCTTATTTTCAAATCCAAAAGTTGACAGCTATGATTCAGGGATTGTGAACCTAACAGATTTGATATATGAATCGAGCAATTCTGAGGTGAGGCAGCAGCATGAAATGAGACAGAATGGTGGGGTGCCTTGGATTCGGGGTGGGGGGCAATTTGTTATGGCAGCTTGGAAAATAAGTCTAAGATAGGATGCTCTTACACAATCCTTGGACTGCGGGGGGGGGGGTGGATTTCCAGTAGCAACCATGATGGATAATATGTATTTGGAACATTTGTGGATCAAGTCCACAATGTCCTCTGGGAACCCACATGGAGTTTTAGGTACATATCTAGGAACATACATATAATGATAGAATTGCAAGTCGTTTTCTGTGGTCAGCGGAAGCTTTCTTTTCCTAGTGGATATTCTGTTCTACCCAAGAATTCCCCAAAGGTCTAGAAGATCCATGCTAATTCCATTAAATGGATTAATGGCAATTTCAGGCAATTCACTCTCAGCCTTTGGCACTAAAACACAGAATGCAAATATACAAGCTGAGAGGGACTTAAACAAAGAAGAAAGCAATCTGAGATGAAATAAATGGATGTATCACTTAAACATCAACACTTTTTCTTTTCTTTTCCGTACCTTATTTTTCTGTTTTGATCTGCACTGCTGAGGACAAAGGTAGATATCTCAGTAATCTTAAAAGCATCAAAGAGAGGAATCTGGATGCTGAATGTTATTGACCGAGGCAAACAGAATGTAGAAGCCTTGCCCTCTGTGCCCTTATCTTCTGGCATGCTTCAAGCCAAGTGAAAAATCAGACTCACAGTCAACTTGGGGGAATACATCTTTGGAGTTTGTGTCAAGAATTTAGGGCAGCATTTCCCAAAATTAAAATTGGAGTCACACTTTGCTCTTAGGTTTTAAAAAAGGAAAGATACCTGTGTGTCAACTTTTTTTAAACATTGGATTTTACTGATATTTTAAAGGAATATATGAACCGCTTAGAGGTTTTTTGGTGATTAAGTGGTTTATGCTGTCAACTGCCCTGTGATCCTCGGATGAGGGACAGTATATACTTTTAATTATGTATTTAATTATCCAGTTAAATTAAAGGAAGGATGGAAGCTGGCAACTCTTAAATAAAAGGATGGCTCAGTTACCCAGTTATTATTAGTTGTTTTCTTTATTTCATAAACTTTATATACCTCTCGACTGTAAAACAACAACAAACAACAACAACACAAAACCCCATTGTGGGGTGTGTGTGTGTACATGTAAATCCTACCTTTCCTCCAGGGAGCTTACCTGTTGCATATTATTCTCCCCTTCTCTCATTTTATCTTCACAACAAACCTGTGAGGTAGAATAAGGTAGGAGACAGTGACTGGCTCAAGGTCACCCTTACCTTCCAGTCTGTAGTCCCAAACTCCCCTTTGCTCAGGACTGAGGAATGGAAATGAACTTCCTCAGAGATTGTAATAATACTTCTAGGACCATCACTTCTCCTCTAGATGATCTCCCTGTCTTTATACCAGTAGAGGAGGAGCCTTACATGGGTTTCCTGGGCATAGAGTGATGGTGTCATTCAACCTCATGGCTTAATTTTTCAAGGTACACTTCAGCCCTTCTTATCACCAGAGAAGCACTGATGTATAATGTAATGCCAACTTCTCAGGTTGGCCCACAACATTTTGCTGCCTGAGATGAAGGAAAAACAGGTGCCCTTCCCCAGGGCCGGCGCGTCCATTTAGGCGAACTAGGCAGTTGCCTAGAGCGCCAAAATGGAGGGGGCACTGGCCAGCCTGCCCCCCGCCCCCCCCGCCCCAACCAGCGGTGGAGCGAGCAGGTTGGGGCGAAAACCACAGCAGCAGGGGCGCCAAAATGGAGGGGGCGCTGGCCAGCCTGCCCCTCACCCCCGCTGCCGCCCGCTGCCGCCCCAACCAGCGGCAAAAATCACGGCGGCGCGGGGCGCCCAGCGGGCAGGGGACGGGGCACCATACGTCATGCGCAATGACGTCACGTGGCCCGCCCCCTCGCCTAGGGTGCCAAAATACCTAGCACCGGTCCTGCCCTTCCCACATTTCATATAAGGAAGCTGACTGGATGGGGAGTCAAATATTACTTCAACACTGGCAAAGGAGAGGTATCCTCCACTGTACCTGAGGGCAGCAGTCTACTTTAGCTGGCGCACAACAGGTTGTGAGGTACAGCACAATGGTCTGTACTCCAGAACCTTGTTGTTGCTCCCTGTCTCCTCACTCTGTCTAACAGTAGAACTGGCCCTGAAAGTGTTCTTCTCTGTATGAGGACATAAAAAGAAGAAAAAAAGAAAGCTGAGATTTTCAGAATTTTTGAATGATCTCCCTTTTTCAGTCATTCACCGCCAATTTCAGTGTTTCTGCATTATAACTATTACAGTCACAGCTAGCATGTTTTTTTTTGTAGCTACATGAAAGCATCTATTACCACATTAGTTGCTATATATATGCTCCAATTATCCCCATTTGTTCTTGTGGTTTTGAGAATGCTATTATTTCTCTCCCCAGGAAATGCATCACAAAACAAAGTAATAAAAGCAAGTTTTCTTCCATGCAGATTTAACACACACACACACTCTCTCTCTATATATATATATATATTCTGTCTTGAAACTATATTAACATAAAAACATAGATGGGTGGATCACAGGGACATAGATCAGTGCAGTTTCATTTCTCGAGACGGCACAATCAACTGTAAAGCAGGAAAATGCAGATAAACAAAAGGAGCCTTGCATCTCTGTGGGACAGATGGATCAACAAGTGAGATCAAATAGCATCTCCATATGGCAACGGAAACTGCTTATGAATGGAGTGAAGGGAGTATGACGCAATGAGTTCAAAAAGCACTTGTAATGCACAGCTAAGAAAGGACCTTAATAGGCTCATGCTTTGCCAACTGCAGGGGCTAGCTCTCAGTCCATTTCCAGGCTCTGTCCATTTCCAGGCTCAGTTAAAAATGCTGATTTGAAGTCCTTCACATCTTGGAACCAGGGAGCCCAAAGGACTGCTTGTCTCTACGTATTCCTGTCCAAACACTAAGGCAAGAGTAAAAGGCGAAAGATTTATACGATCTGAAGAGAAACCAGAGTATGATTACAGTATGATTTTTGGAAAATAATGATATAAGATGGATAGTTACTATAAATGATAAGTAATTTTGATGATATAATAATGATATAAGATGGATAGTTATTATAAATGATAAGTAATTTTGATAATGAAATAGTCTGCACCGGGGATTGGGGGGGGAATAGGGATTTGATTAAAGTAAAAGATAAGAATGTTAAAGATGTGAGTGGGTGGTAAACGATTTGAAATTAAGAAATTATGGAAATGTTAATGATGTGGAATTAGAAACCTGGTAAGAATGTATATTATGACAAATGAAAACAATGAGGGGGGGCGTGAGGAAGTCATCAGAGATTGTATAAATTGTGTGTGATCTGGCCTGAATCGGGGCTGGACAAAAAATTTGGAAAATCTAATAAAAATTATTTTAAAAAAACAAACAAACACTAAGGCAAGAGTTCTCAAACTTTCTATTGAGGAAAAAGCCCCTAGTCACTGCTTTATCTGTTCCTTAAGTATTGCTGGTTTTAGGCCACAATGTATTTATTGATCATTCATCCTGATTGGCTTGCATAAAGGTTTTTACTGAGCATTCATTCTGGTTTGTTCACAGGGTGGCTATATAGCAATGAGCATTCATCCTGAATATTTATGTGTCTCCTTTAGTCATTTGTTCACGCCACACTTTTAATTGCATTTCCATGTCACTTTCCAAACCACAATTTTTAACAAGTGGATTGATAGCAAGGGGATGGTATCCACAATATACAAAATACTGCTCAAAAATCCCACAAACCCCCTCTACATAATAAAAAACCCCAATGTGAGTACAACATAGGCTATGAAATAAACCCTACCCAATGGACTAGAATGTGGTCTAAACCTCCCTTTAAATCCATCTCAGCCTAAGGAAAAGAACTAACTCTGAAACTCACTTACAGATGGTACCTAACACCACGGAAACTGGCGCTGATACACCCCGAAACCTCACCAAAATGCTGTAGAGGCTGCAGCTCTGCAGGTACATATCTCCACATGAGGTGGGAATGCCTCAAAATCCAACCCTTTTGGACAGCAGTCCTAATATGCAAAATAACTAAACAGGTATTAGAAGTCACCCCAGAACTGGTCCTACTGAACATTTTCCAAGATAATAATGCCCTCTCACACTATAAAGAGCTCATAACCGACCTACTCTCAGCAGATAGAAGCACCATAGCCAGACACCGGAGAGACCTGTCAGCTGTAAGGTAAAAGGTAAAAGGTAAAGGACCCCTGGACAGTGAAGTCCAGTCAAAGGTGACTATGGGGTGCAGTGCTCATCTTGCTTTCAGGCCGAGGGAGCTGGCGTTTGTCCACAGACAGCTTTCCAGGTCATGGGCCAGCATGACTAAACCACTTCTGGCGTAACGGGACACCATGATGGAAACCAGAGCACACAGAAATGCCGTTTACCTTCCCGCTGCAGCGGTAACGCTGCAGCGGTATTTACTTGCACTGGCATGCTTTTGAACTGCTAGGTTGGCAGGAGCTGGGACAGAGCAACGGGAGCTCACCCCATCGCGGGGATTTGAACCACTGACCTTCTGATCGGCAAGCCCAAAAGGCTCAGTGGTTTAGGCTGCAGTGCCACCCATGTCCCACCTTGTCAGGAGTGAACACAGACCACTGGTACCAAATCGTATGGGAAACGACCTTACTAGAAAAGCTAACCAACAGACTGAAACTGAAATGGGGACAAATAGAAGAGGATGCTTTCACTCCAGTATGGCTCCCCTTTATCATATACACAGTCCAACAAGACAAGATGAACCCACTGACAGCATAAAAAATCAATATGGCTTAGTTGACCCAACAATCCCTCCTCCCCCCTCTCTTCTTCCCTGACCTTATACTGAATGCAACACTGATGTCTCGTATCAAATGTAACTAATCTGCAGAAAAGACTTCACAACCTGAAAAAAGAGACAACGCACATGCGTTTGGGCCTCTATTAGGATCAAACTAGACTTGGGCTGTGTACGCATTTAAAGCACACACCCCACCCCAAGAATTCTGGGAACCTTAGTTTGCCCCTCACAGAATATTGTCAGCACTCATAACAAACTACAGTTCCAGGATTCTTGCAGGGGAGTGAATATTGTGTTGGTGTAAAGTTACACCAGATCCACTCTTCATCCAGCAGTGGGGGCTACGCTTGTTGAACCATCCTAAGCCTGAACAGAGAGAAAACATGCCTTTAAAATAGCATTTGAGTCATACCACCCTTTCTGCTGGCTAAATGTACACTGGGTTGTCAGGTCATGTGATCGAGTTGAATGAGTTTAGTATCTGGCCTAAGCTTCCCCCTCTCTGGACCTGCCCCTATTTGCTCCCATAATACCCCTCTTCCAATGCTTATGCAGGCTTAAGATCCTCCAAGCTTTGCCCCAGCCAGCTGGGACATAGCTGAGCCGGAATAGGGGAGATATGCTGGCTCAGCCAGAGACCCACTGGATCCTACCCCACTCATCCCTGCTCCCCTTGCTATAGGATTGTTCCCTAAAGCTGGGAAATGTTGCCTCTTAAATAGTGTCCTCTGCATAGCTGAAGCTGGTCAGGTCAAAAAAAATATTGCCTGCTAAGGAAGGGTTCCAGATAGATTTGATCTTGGGCATATGGGACTCATGGAATCTAGACATGCCTATTCTTACACTGGGAAGGCAAAGGCAGCACTTATCAAGGACAAAAGGGAAAGAAAGCAGAGGCTAGCCAAGAGACGCAAGATTCAGGGTAATGCTTAGTAAATTGGCTAGCAGCCCAGACCTTAGGTACTCCTTCAAATAGGCTGATGTTCAGAGATTGATTAAAGGGTAAATGAGGACACCGGGCAAAAATCCACCAAGCACTGCAGCCGGTCAACCTTCATTCACTTAAGAAAACTGATATCAAATTGTATAACAGAGCCTGATGAAACATAAACCTAGAAAACAGGGTGGTAGTCTGTGTTGGTCCCACCTCTCTCGAGCGCCAATGAAATCTATGCTGGACAATAAGCAACCATGCTTGGTGAATTATTACTGCACCTAAAAACGTCAGACCGTATATTTTAAAATGGCGGCTCCCCCCCCCCCCCCCGACAATGACTCATTTCTAGAATTTTTGAAGTGCTGAGGTCCCAGGAGGCAGCCTCCAGAACGGACAGGTGCTTTCTTTAGCTCACGGGAAAATTCCACCGCAAGTCTTGTTTGCAAATGGTCGAGAGTTAAAGGTGAGCAGTGAGGTGGCCCAGTTTGCTGGCACTATTGAGCTGTTCAGGGTCACTGAAACAAAACAATCACCTCGGGGCAGTTGTGGTTGGTGCTCTGTGGGACTGGTAGGGAGGAAGCAGGGCTGGCCCACCCATGAGGCAAGGTAAGGCAACTGCCTCGGGTGGCAAGATCCCTTGCAGCTGCTGTGGTGCATTCATTGGAGGTCAGATCTGCCTCCTTCTCAGCAGCCACCTAAATCCCACTTCTACAGCAGCCTCTTATAGAATAGGAGGCGCTGCTGGTCTCCTCTCACCCTTGTTCCCAGTGTAGATAATTATTTCTCCCTTGTTCCCAATGTAGATCTTCCGCTCCTTCTTCCCTGTCAAGGAGGGGCACCCATTTGTGGTTCACCTCATAGGCCAAAATGTTTTGGGCGACCACCAGCAGTAGGTGGTGTCAAAGTCAGGAAGAGCCAACTGGTTCTAGTTTTGTCCTCCATCTCCAGGACAACATTGGAGGAGGAGGAAGTAGGAAGGTTGTGGTTGGGGGCTGGCTGGCTGAGAGTAGATTGAGGATGGTTAACCCATTTCCCTCAAGCTACTTCTTCCTCATCCTTCCACCCTTACCTCAGGTTCCTCTCAATCCACTATCTCTATGCAGCTGCCTAGCCACTGGGTTCTCTTGTCTCCCAGCCTCGCAAAGTGCCGATACCTCTTTCTATTCCTGTCCTGTCTCTCAAAACTTCTCCCTAGGACCTCTGTTGGGTTTTAATCCCAGCCAGAATGATAGCTTTCCCTGCAGAGACTCTTGATAGCTCTATTTCCCAAGTTTATCCTATAATACCAGCTTTTCAACATCAGACGCTTTGTCATATCAACCACGATACATACAGATTGGATGGGAGTGGACTTATTCTAACAAAAAAACAAAAACAAAACTTGAGATGCGCTTTAGGTTGTTAAAGGCTTCTAGAAAGCAAAGCAGAGGTTTTTTAATATTGATTTGCTTATTTATTTATTTGTGAAATGGATATCCCAGCTTTCCACTAAAAGATGCCCACAGCAGCTAACAATCGTAAAAACTGAGCACAGAATAAAATAATAATAATAAAGTATAAAAAGCAGCTAACACATGTTTTTAAAAAAATCAATAAAATAAGAAAAACATTCCTATTACGATAATTGTTAATAAACATTTTTTTAGGATACACAGTGGCTATTTATATTTATGATTATCTTTCCAAATTAACAGCACAATCCTATTTATGTCTACAGGGAAGTTAGTTCCTGGGGAATATTGAGAGGACGCTGTGGTTTGCACTAAGCCAATTGGCAAGAGCTTCCTTGTCTTTATACTTCTTTTATTTTTTCTTTGAACAAGCCCACCGGAGGATCTGTAGACCTAATGTTTCTTTGTCACAGGCTCATTGTATTGTCTTGGGTACTCTGGTACCCTCTCGATCCAAGGGGTAGCCAGCTTAGTCGTGACTTATAACTGAAACGAAGCAATAGACAAGTAGCACTTCAAACATGGGCAAATGTCTTATTGAACAAGCTTGAACAAGCAAGAACGATGCATTTGATGGAGTGGACTTTAGCCCCCAAAAGGGTGTGTGTGAAAATTAAGCGTAATAAATTTGTTTGTCCTTAAGGTGCTGGTAGTGTTCCTTTTGTCGTTATGCTCCAACATTAAACAGTGTGGGGTAGATATAGAACGACAGGTAGAACTAGCCAGGTCCCCCAAATTTGTAATTAGCGAAACTAGAAGATACTTGACTTCCCAAACATAGCTAATCTTGAAATACTAAAACAACAAAGGGCTTTTACTTTGGCCCGTTGTCAGGCCCTCCCTTCAGCAATTCAGGAAGGTCATTATAGGAAGATACCTTACGAGGAGAGGAAATGCCCATGTGGCTCTTGACAGCAGGAAACAACGGAGCATGCCCTTCTTCATTGCCAGTATTACCGGTATATAGACATTTGAACTAGGTTTATCCAACCCATCATATATAAGTTTCCTGGGTGTTCAGAAGAACACAACATCCCCCTATTACTACAGGACGAGACCCCAGAAGTCACATATTCAGTCGCCAGATTTTGCGCTGCCATGATAGATATTCGATGAAGAATGGTCAATGCTACAATTAAATCCTAAACTGAAGGCCCATATTGTTAGATCCGCACTTCTGAAGCCCACCCCATATAGCTGTGTTAACCGATCTTTTAATTTTTCTTATAATTTTTTACTCACCCATTTTCTATGCTTAATTAAGTATTCTATGTATATGTTTAGGGATGCGGGTGGCACTGTGGGTTAAACCACAGAGCCTAGGGCTTGCTGATCAGAAGGTCGGCGGTTCGAATCCCTGCAACGGGGTGAGCTCCCATTGCTCTGTCCCTGCTCCTGCCAACCTAGCAGTTCGAAAGCACAAAGTGCAAGTAGAGAAATAGGTACCACTCCGGCAGGAAGGTAAACGGCATTTCCATGCGCTGCTCTGGTTCTCCAGAAGCAGCTTAGTCATGCTGGCCACATGACCTGGAAGCTGTACACCGGCTCCCTCGGTCAGTAAAGCGAGATGAGCACCGCAACCCTAGAGTCGTCTGTGACTGGACCTAACAGTCAGGGGTCCCTTTACCTTTATGTATATGTTTAAATCTATGTTTGATTCTTGCTCCTATTTATTTAATAATTATTCACTTAGATTCATACTGTTATGCTATTTATTTAGATGTTTTGCTTATGCTGGTCTATGACTGTAATAAAGTACTTGACTGTCATTATGCTCACATTGCATTGTGGTCCATTTTACAGGGTTGTTGAGAGGGTGAAAAGACCATAAAACACTTTGGCAAATTCAAAATACTATTACAAAAAGCAGGGTGGTGCAGAGGAAGGTTCAGATGACAACTCAGCGAGCAGCACCTATGTGTCATATGGGAGCAGAGATTGCCTGCACATCCCATCACAACCTCTTTGGCCACGCCTCCATGACCTCTTTGGTTACCAAGCAACCCCATCAGGTTGAATGTCCACCAACCAGCAGTGTGCAAGTTCAGTAGGTCTTACTTCTGGGTAAATGTGCACAGGATGTCTAAGATTATCAGTTGGGGTGTAATCTTAGGACTGTAGTGCTGCACACTCTTTCAGGAGAGTATTGGTGCAATCCTACACAGATCTACTCAAAAGTAAGTCCCACTGACTTGAGTGGTGCTCGCTCACAGGGAATGCAGTCTTGGGGGTCACACTAAACTCATCGCAACTTACTTCTGAGAAAACATGCTTAGGATCCATTTGCAATCTGAACGACTGGGAGAAAAGTCCAATGAACTCACTGGGATGTAACGTTTAAGTAAACCTGTTTAAGATCAGGCTGAATAAAGGTGTAACATAATGACACATGGTGGGTTAATTTAAAAAAAATGGGAGAAAATTACTGCGCTACTGAGAGGCAGAACGGAACAGTACACAGCGTAGCCCACATTATTCCAGCTGAAGGCGAAAGGAGGCAAATGAAAATGCTTCGAAATGTTTATTTGCCTCTCTAGCTCTAATTTTTAATGAGTAATGCCCTCTCTTTGTAATTTGATAGTTCTGGCAGACAGCACTATGGCAACCAGGCTGGGGGGGGAATGGGTGGAGGAGAGAGTTTGCTTAGCAACACAGAAGCTTTAGCCAGGCAAATGCTGGCTTAAAGCACATCCTCCGCCTTCTCTTCCCCACCCCCACCTGTTTTAATCTGTCACTTTCCAACATCTGAAAACGATGATGTGTTTTGGTTTTTTAAGTGACTTTAAAAAAAAATCACTGGTCTTTTGGAAAAGGATGGAGAAAAGGAAACAGAGAAGATCACTAGGTAAATTTGCATGGCTTTTTAGGTAGCTTTTCCTGCATATGCACCTTCAGGATCAAGAGCAATAACTACATTTATTTTATTTTTTAACCAACTGATAGAAACTGAGATGTCGCTGTGCAATACTTCTATCTGTGATACCTTATATGCACTTTTGGCAGCCCTCCAGATGCTGTTAGATCTATCAATGGCCAGAGATGAGAGAGAGTGCTGGTCCGGCAATATCTAGTTCCCCGCAGGATCCCTATCCCTGGTCTAAGGTTTGGGCTGCGATGAAAACAGTACTGTGACCCTGCAGCCGAAGATTATGCAATGTACACAATTAATACGTTTACCAAATGGCCTTTGCCATAAGCTTCTGGTAACATCAGTCCCCTGGGAGGTGCTTGCATTTAATCTCCCCCCACCCAACAGATTGTTAGAGCTTTTAAAACAGCTCTTGATGAGTATCTGCTGGAAACATACAGACACAAAGACTCCTGGGTGCTGGATAAGATTACTTTGCCCTACCTTTTCGCACACAGTAATGTGTGCATCACATCTGGAGTGTGATCCCACCCAAGGAAGCCTGTGCAGATCAGGGCCCCAAGGAAGGAGCTTTATCAAGAGAGGGGCAGGGGAAGGACAACCCTGTTGCTTCTGCTCAATCTCTCCATGGTGTCTGACAACGGCGTCCTCCTGGAGGCCTCTGAGCAGGGGCGTAGCAAGGGGGCGGGCCGCCCCGGGTTCCACCCCAGAGGGGGGTGACACTTTTTTAAAAAAAAATTACAATTTTTTTTAATTTTTTTTAACTTTACTGGAAAAAAGAGATAATAGACACACACACACACAACCCCCACACCTCACAAAGTGGCACCATCAGAGGGGGTGACACTTCTTTATTTTTTATTTATTTTTTTTTAAATTAAATTTTAACTTTATTGGAAAAAAAAGAGATAATAGACACACACACAAAAAACCCCCACACCTCGCAAAGTGGCACCATCATTTTTGGGGGGTGGGGGTGACTTGCTATGCCACTGGGTGCAGCTCTGCCAGTGCCCTGGCAAAGTGGTGGGGGGGGTGACAAAAAAAATTCCGCCCCGGGTACCACCTGGGCTGGCTACGCCTCTGTCTCTGGGAGCTGGGGGAACTGGGCCAAAGTGCTCCTGCTTATGGGAGTGTTTCCAGAGAGTAGCATGCTATGGGGCGTCGCAGGACACCATATTGTCCCCAGTGTTGCTTTGGATCTGCACTGAACTGCTGGGAATGGATTGGAGCAGGGGTCAGCAAACTTTTTCAGCAGGGGGCCGGTCCACTGTCCCTCAGACCTTGTGGGGGGCCAGACTATATTTTGGGGGTGAAATGAACAAATTCCTATGCCCAGAGATGCATTTTATAACCCAGAGATGCATTTTAAATAAAAGCACACATTCTACTCATGTAAAAACACGCTGATTCTCGGACTGTCCATGGGCCAGATTTAGAAGGTGATTGGGCCGGATCTGGCCCCCGGGCCTTAGTTTGCCTACCCATGGATTGGAGGATTGGAGGCTCAATGTCATCAGTGCATTGAGTACACACAACTCTGTTTCTCTGTAACAGCTGAGATATATAGGTATATTCAAGTCCTTAGAGGCACTTTCTAATTCCTGTTTCAGAGGCCCAATGAGAACGTGCCTATCCCCATTTTTGGTTTTGCCCAGTGCTTTTTTTCTAAAAAAAATCTTTAGGGGTATTCTTATTTTCCTATTCATATTGAAACACTGCCCCTCAATGAGGCCAAACTTACCGGTAGATTCACAAAATGTTTAGGGGTATGCGTAGCCCTGCATCCCCCCCAGAAAAAAAGCACTCGTTTTGCTTCTGGCAGGCCCTGTTACATGGAGGCATTTTTGAATTATTTTTAAAATGTGCTTGTTATGTATTTGCATATTTTGTTCACCACTTGGATTTTTTTTTAACAAGTAGCCTGTGAGTTCCCAATAATTGTATGCATACGTGTGCCTATGTCTGTGTTTCTTGCTAGGTTGTGTGAAGTACTGGGCCAGAAAGTGTTTTGCTCATCACAAAAACGAACTGGCCAGACACCACAGAAATTATTTGTAGGATCAGGGAACGTTAGGACTGCAGAGAAGTCCAAACCTTTGTCTTTAGGGCACAACATCTTTCAGAGATGGTGCCATAAAGCTTAAACTCCATAAAGCTGGCTATTAAATTCCTCACGTCTGTATCCTAAAACAAGAGGTTCCTCCTCACCTTATGATATAGCTGGACTGGACTTGGAAGTTCTTATTAGTATTCATTCATTCCAGTATCTGTTGGTTCACCTACTCAGAGAAAACATTAAAAAATGTACAAATAAGTATTCTAATTACAGGTAAAACAATTTCAGAACGAAAAATAACAGTATTTTAAAACAATATATAAAATCCATCTTTTTCTATGTTTTTCATTAAAAGCAGGTTAAAATACGGATGTATTTGAAACTGAGAAATATGGGGTCATATGTATTTTCCTTAGAGAGGTCCACAAATATGAAGCCAAAAAGCTCAACTGGTTTTATAGATGTTGATGGATGTCCTGTGAGCAGGGTCTCTGAGACAGATCTTAAGGTCTGAAGCAAGTTCATATGGGTTTAAGTGGTCTGAAACCTGGTCTGAAACTGTTTAGAACATTAAAGGCCACCATCAACACCTCAGACAAGCAGTCAATACAACTGGCACAATACAGGTGTTATATAATCCAATGCCTGGCCACCCCACCATCCATGGCTGTGTTTTGTACCAGCTGAAGTTTCCAAAACCATCTTTCAAGGCAGCCCCACTTACAGCACATTACAACAGTCTGGTCTGGTTGTAGTTAGGGCATGTGTAACTAAGGCAATGCACACTTTCTGTAGATAGGGTCACATCTGGCAAGCAAGTCTAAGCTGGTAAAAGGTGCTCATAACCACTGATAAATCCATGCACAGATAGCATCTGTGAGGACTTCCAAGAAGCAGACTTGGGAGCATGCAACCCCATTCTGAAATGTCTGCAAACCTCTGGCCTGATCAGCAGCTTTGCCAACACTGTCTTACCTGGAATAAAATTCTTGCAAGCCAGGAATCACCAGCAGCCAATGAAAAGCTGCAGGTGGATCCAGGAATATTACATGTGTGAGAGAAAACATCACCAAATACTGAAGCTACAACAAATGCTGGAGAGCAGTACAGGAAGACCCTTCTTTTGAAATAATGAAAACATCTGGTTCCTAAGCATATGCCCATTTTGTGGAAGGGTATGTCTTCCAAGAGGGACATGGGTGGCGCTGTGGTCTAAACCACTGAGCCTAGGGCTTGCCAATCAGAAGGTCGGCGGTTCAAATCCCCACGACGGGGTGAGCTCCCGTTGCTTGGTCCCTGCTCCTGCCAACCTAGCAGTTCGAAAGCACGTCAAAGTACAAGTAAATAAATAGGTACCGCTCCGGCGGGAAGGTAAACGGCGTTTCCGTGTGCTGCTCTGGTTCGCCAGAAGTGGCTTAGTCATGCTGGCCACATGACCTGGAAGCTGTCTGCGGACAAACACCGGCTTCCCTCAGCCTATAGAGCGAGATGAGCGCCGCCACCCCAGAGTCGTCCGCAGCTGGACTTAACCTTTACCATTATGTCTTCCAAGACTGTTGTTGCAGGGATAGTGAGACAGCAGCAGCTGGAAGACAACAGGGAGGAGAAGACATAATAAAATCCATGGTAATCACAAAGCCAAACATAGCCTTCCTTGTCACAGCAGGCTCTTATTTAGACAACCTCATGCCATAATAATATGCCACAATAATATTTTTGAAGTGACATAGGAGCAGTGGCGTAGCGGGGATTGCCCATGCCCAGGCTGCACAGAGGGGTGGCTTGGAGGGAGAGAAACATTGAGTACGCATGTGCATTCAACTGCCTAATGGCATCTGCGTCACCCAGGAGATCATAGCCAAAAGAAACGTAGAGTCGTTCTGTTGTCTGGAGATGTCACTTCCTGGTTCGCATGAAGAAGCCATTTTCAACGGAGCCTAGCAATGGAAGTGTATTGAGGCAGCACCGGGTGTTGAAAATTTGTGCCTCTAACAATTTTGCGCCTGGGACAACCACCTCTGTGGCCTGCCCACGCTATGCCACTGCATAGGAGCTCTGTTCCTCCTACATAGGGAATGAGAGAATGTGCCTGGTGGTCTCGAGCCAGACTGCCAAGCATTCATCGGAGCCTGCATGTCTTGACCCAAACATGCATCAGCTCCAATAATAATAATAATAATAATAATAATAATAATAATAATAATAATAATAATAATTTATTTATATCCCGCCCATCTGGCTGGGTTTCCCCAGCCACTCTGGGCAGCTTCCAACAGAATATTAAAATACATAAGTCACAATCCACAACCTTGGTTTTAATCCAGCATTAATAACTGAACAGGGCCAAGACTCTTTCTGCTGTCAGTGTAAACGGTATGCATTAGAAAGATGACAAGCAAAATATCTGTGAATTGTTAGTCATCTGGGACAGTAATGACAAGGTTTTCCTTTTCCAGCATTCTGTGATAGCTCCAGCTCAGATTATTTGTCTGCAGTCATGAGGAATGCAGAGGACATCACCTCTTGGTGCTCTCAAGGCAAGAAGAAGAAACTAGCAGCCATCAGTGAGCAAATGATGCCACCTGCTGATTTTTTCATTTGGCGGCCGGTAAAAAGAGAACAAGCAATCTTGCTCCTCTACAACCAAGAATTAAATAGTACAAAATGGTCCAGTCCACTTTACAGCTCAGGATTTCAGTAGGTCTGTCCTGAGCATGACTAGCATTGGATAAAACTCAGTGAGTTTCATGTTGAAAGAAAGCCAGGGTATGTAGGAAATAGCCGCAAAGTCATGGACTTCAGAAAGAGGCTCATATAGGGAAGATCTCATCCTCATAGGCATCTGGCTGGCCTCTGTGAATACAAGATGCACTTGTCGTTTGACCTGACAACCATGACACTTGTATTAGAATGAAACATCAGAATTGTCCCTTGTATGCTTCCAGGAAACATGGTTAAGACCTCTTTTCACTGTATTTGCTAAATGTACATTACAGTATTGAATAGATTGCATTGTGCCAAGTGTTGTTAGCTGTCTTCATTTTTAATAAACAACCAAGAAAAGGCAATAGAAATGTATTATCAATCTGATTTTTTAAATATTTTTTTAATTAATTTTTCAATTATAATCCAATGATAGCCTCATTATAAGAATGACAATTTAAAATGCAATGACTAATACAGTGGTACCTCGGGTTACAAACGCTTTGGGTTACAAACGCTTCAGGTTACAAACTCTGCTAACCCAGAAGTAGTACCTCAGGTTGAGAACTTTGCCCCAGGATTAGAACGGAAATCGAGCGGCGGCGGCACAGCAACATCAGGAGACCCCATTAGTGAAAGTGTGCCTTGGGTTAAGAATGGTTTCGGGTTAAGAACGGACCTCTGGAACGAATTAAGTTTGTAACCCAAGGTACCACTGTATCAATCATTCAAATACCAAATTATATAATTAGATAAGGTGGGGCCCCCACATGCTAGAATTGATGATTTTCTTTATTTCTGCGTTCCGAAATCTGATTGATTTCAATTACATTCCAGTCATAATAATCCCTTATACAAAAGCTGCAATATTTATAACTTCTAATCCTGTTGACACATTAAATGATTTATAAGCCTACAAGTGAAGATCTCATATATCAATCTGATTTTTAAAACACTACCTTTAACTATGTCAGACCCTCCAAGTGCCTCTATTTTCCAGGAGCAGTCCCAGATTTACAGAAGCTGTCCCAGTTTCTGATTTGATCCTGGAATGTCCTGCTTTTCCTTAAGATGTCCCTATTTTCATCAAAGAAATGTTGGAGGCTATGGAGTTATCCGACCCTCAAGCCATCTGAAGGCAGACCTATATAAGGAAGTTTTTTTTAAATAAATGTTTAATGTTTTATTGTGTTTTCATATATGCTTGAAGTCGCCCAGAGTGGCTGGGGCAACCTGGTCAGATGGGTGGGATATAAATAGTAAAATTATTATTATGAAATAGGTAAAAGGTACAGGGACCCCTGACCATTAGGTCCAGTCATGACTGACTCTGGGGTTGCGGCGCTCATATCGCATTATTGGCTGAGGGAGCCGGCGTACGCGTACCAGAGCAGCGCACGGAAATGCCATTTACCTTCCCGCTGCAGCGATACCTATTTATCTACTCGCACTTTGACGTGCTTTCAAACTGCTAGGTTGGCAGGAGCAGGGACCAAGCAACGGGAGCTCACCCCGTTGCGAGGATTTGAACCGCCGACCTTCTGATCGACAAGCCCTAGGCTCTGTGGTTTAACCCACAGCACCACCTGCGCTGTGAAATAGGATGTCCCTATTTTCTTCGGAGAAATGTTGGAGGGTATGCTGTGTGCATATTTAAACATCTGTATCAGGATAAAATGGACACACTTTGGAATGTTCCAAGGCACTAGATAAATAACCACATAAGTTTCATAAAGGGAAACAGACCATCAAACTAATACAGGGGTTTTTGTTTGTTTGGGGAATTTCTTTGCTTTTTTAATTAGCAGCAAAGTGTAAAGGGGAATGACTATCAACAGCAAAGGGCACCTTTATCTATGGGACTGAGCAACCTTGAAAGGGTCACTTCCCTCTCCCTTCCGGATTGAGAAAGGCCTCTCTCTTAATTCATCGCTTTCTGCTGCAAGGGCTCCCATTAAGGAGCACTTTACTGGCCATTTTGTTATTGCTTCAACTTGGGCTTTATGCAAAGGCAGCCTGCTGGGCACTGTAAGCGTGACAGAAAAGAGGTGCACTGCTGTGCAGGAAGCTCTCCCTGTAAATAATGTTCCAATTAATAAGATAATTATACAGCCAGGGAAGACTTTATTGATGGTCTCCGCAAGTGAAGTGCTATTCTTAACCCACTTGTGAAGGTTGCATTAACCTTCTCTCCTTGTCTTCAGAAGAGAGGGTTTAGAAATACATTACAGGCTGAAAGCAGGCTTCATGGTGAGCGATGAATCAAATGTTCGCTGCAAATGTGAGGGGCAAGGAATGTCTTTCATTGGACCCACTTGCTGCCAGGCACTGGGGGGGGGCAGCTTTTAAATGCACATACTTTACTGGACTAGATTGGAATGACTGGCGCAAGCAAGCCATGTTTCAATACAAACAAAAAGGGAGGTAATGCAGTTTTAGGCTAAACAGCAAGCGGCTTCCTTTGCATCGTAGAATATTGAGCTCTGTCATTTTAAGATCAGTCACGGAGGGCTGGTAAATGGTATACTCCCTCAAGCTGAAGGGAAACTTCTCAGGGAAGAGAGGTGGTAGACAGGACCGGTTTGCCTAGGTAGGCCTGTGGTTCCCAACGTGGGCCCCACGCCCCACAGGGAGGCAATTTGATTTTTAAGGGGGGGAATTTGAGAAAATTTTATTTTGAATTTGTTAAGTACCTTTATTTTATTGTATAGTAATTAAAATGAGCAAAGTATTACAGAAAAAGCTTCCATTAAAATTACCATATTTCCCCATGTATAAGACTGGGTTTTTTCCCTAAAAAATAATGTCAAAAATTAGGGGGCATCTTATACACAGATAGTGCCAAGGGTAGACTGGCGATTGGTTGTTGCCCCAAAAATACATGGGGGCGCCTTATAGATGGAAAAATACGGTATTTTATATTTATGCATTTCAGTTCTCTATTATATGTTCTGAAACTTTATTTGCTATTTTTTCATATCACTTCATATTATTATTATTATTATTATTATTATTATTATTAACAATTTATTAGTGATTTCTTCCTCAGTACTTCAACTGTCCTTTCGTTCTTTTATTTTTCTCTTTCATGGGTGCCATGTTCTTTGGAAGCATGTTTAGACCAAGTTAATGACCTTTTAGGCTTCTTCCACGTGAACAGGAATTCACTTTTTGAATAATAAGAATTATATGTCACGGGGGGGGGGGTCAGGATTTTAGAGATGCTTAAGTGGGGCATGGCCAAAAAAAGGTTGGGAACCACTGGCCTAGGCTTTTAAATAAAGAATAAAGACCTAAACCTACAGTCTAAAAACTTTTAATTGGAATTTGTATGTGTAAGAGAAGAAGAAGAAGGAGAAGGAGAAGGAGAAGAAGGAGAAGGAGAAGGAGAAGAAGGAGAATCCCACCTACCTGCTTGTGTTGCCCCAGCCACTCTGGGCGGCTTCCAACAAAAGATTAAAAATACATTAAAACATCAGTCATTAAAAACTTCCCTAAACAGGGCTGCCTTCAGATGTCTTCTAAATGTCATATAGTTGTTTATTTCCTTGACATCTGATAGGAGGGCATTTCAAAGGGCAGGCGCCACTACTGAGAAGGCCCTCTGCCTGGTTCCCTGCAATCTCACTTCTTGCAATGAGGGAACCACCAGAATTCCTTCAGAGCTGGACCTCAGTGTCCCGGCAAACGATGGGGGTGGAGACGCTCCAGGTATACTGGGCCGAGGCCGTTTAGGGCTTTAAAGGTCAGCACCAACACTTTGAATTGTGCTAAAAAATGTACTGGGAGCCAGTGAAGATCCTTTAGGATATGTATTACAAAGAGGCAGTGAAACGGGTATAAAACAAATCTAAGTGTCTTGTGCAGTGCTGGATTTACGTATAAGCTAAACAAGCTATAGCTTAGGGCCCCACTCTCTTGGGGCCCCCCAAAAAAATTAGAGGGGGGAAAAACATGGATGTACATTTCCAAAATATAAGATAAAAAACAAATAAAATAAAACCTACATACACCAATAGTGTTTTGTGTTGTGTAGGTTCCTATTTGTTATGTGCAAATGGCTTTAGATACCTATTAGGTATATAAATTACCATACAGCATATATTCAACACAAAAAAACAGCTACAATTTGTTGTTGACAAAGGACAGCTGGACATATAAAGGGCCCCATTACCTTCAGTAGCTTAGGGCCTCATCAAACCTAAATCCAGCCCTGGTCTTGTGTCATTGTGCTCAGTCAAGAGCGTAGAAGCAGGGCCTAGGCTGTGTGCCCACATGCTGAATGCATACCTTCCAACATTTCTCTGAGGAAAATAGGGATGTCCCATTCCATAATGATAATTTTACGATTTATACCCCACACTTACTGGGTTGCCCCAACCACTCTGGGCAACTTCCAACATATATAAAAGCATAATAAAACATTAAATGTAAAAAAAAAAAAAACCTTCCCTATACAGGATTGCTTTCAGACCGCTTGGGGGTCGGATAACTCCATACCTTCCAACATTTCTCCAATGAAAATAGGGACATCCTAAGGAAAAGTGGGACATTCCGGGATCAAATCAGAAACCAGGACGGCTTCACTAAATCAGGGATGTCCCTGGAAAATAGGGACACTTGGAGGGTCTGTGAATGCAGGTATTAGGCAGAGGGCTTGAAGCCTGAAAATGCAACCCTGCTCTACCCTCTACCCTTGCCATTAACCCCACATAATGTATTTTTGGGGTGGGGGACGACGACAGCAAAACCAGTTTAAGTCTGTGGTGCAGCTAGGCCCATTGTGTCAACACTCGGATCAGCCTGTCCACCACAAGGTTCCCAGAGCAGTATCCTCTGCCTCAGATACCCTTGACACAACCTTGCTTAATTTTCATTTGTGAAAGAAAGATGCAAAAAAGCAGAATGAGAGACATACAGCTTCTTAAATGAGGGCCGACACTGCCACCTAGTGTTGAAGTTTAATAGTCACAGATGATCCTGCTGTCCCATTGCTCATAAATTAATACCATAGGTCAGCGGTGGCGAACCTACCTGGTATGGCACGCGTGCCAGACTTGCCGGAGATTGTGTTTGGCGATTGGTCTGTTTTTCAATTTGCTGCGACATTAGCTGTTTCTGATTGAGCTTAACAGCGTTCTTCTTTTAACCCTTATTGTGCTGTGGTTGTGGTGTTGCTGTTTTTTGCGCTTTGGCAGACGATGATGTCGGTGCTGGATGTTAGTTCCAGCGAAGGTATTATTCGTCATTTATTTCTGTTCTCTCTCCTCCAAAAAAGCTCAGCAGCTTTGGGGCACCCCCCAAAAGCAAAGCAACTTTTGTGCGACCCTCCCAAAAAAGTTCCAAAACTTTGGTCAGCAGCTCCCCCCCCCCCCAAAAAAAGCTCAACAACGCTGGCCACTTTGTGATAAATAAGTGGGTTTTGGTTTGCAGTTTGGAAACTCGGTCTCTAAAAGGTTCACCACCACTGCCATAGGTGATATCGAATGTCATCTGCGTTTATGCTATATCTGCTCCTCATGGGAACTATTTTGGAAGAAGGTAGTTCAGTGTTCTGGCAAGTCATGTCGGAAGGAAGGAAGGAAGGAAAGAAGGAAGGAAGGAAGGAAGGAAGGAAGGAAGGAAGGGAGGGAGGGAGGGAGGGAGGGAGGGAGGGAGGAAGAAAGAGAGAGAAAGAAAGAAAGAAAGAATTCTCTATCTTCTGGCTATCTTCATGTTATCATATTTTTTTACTGTTTTTCCTTGTTATAGGTTAAGAACATTATTAGGAATAAACAAATTATATCATCCTCTTCACTAAAATCAAGTTTAGCTCCACATTTTCCTTGAGCTGGCAAGGTGAAAGTCTGTTTAAAAAGAGATTTGCAAGGGTCTAAATTGGGAATTGTGACTCCATGAGGGGTAAACTTCAATGCCCATAATTCTTTGCGCAGAGGAATCTGCTTTGAATACTGTATGCCCAAGGAGAAGGTGCCATGCTAGTCTAGTTTTCTGCATAGAAATCTTGTGAGCAGGGATAAATGAACCCCAACCACAGCCTGAAGTGGCACAGAGCCCACACACCTTGGTGAAAATTTGGCCTCTGTTGGCCACAGAGATCCTCAAGAAACAAAGCCAAAGTCTGTGGCCATATATAGAGAATTGTAAATATAAATATATTTATCGTTGGATTCAATAAACACTGGGTGGTGTGGGCAAAGGAGAGGCTAAACACATTTAAAGTGTCCCAGAGCCAGGTATGTGAACGATACACACCTAGGAAAGAATGTTAAAGAAGGAAGATAAGAAAACATCTAGGAAGTGTTCAATATAAACAAGGTTTTCATACCACCAAGGGCATATTTAAAGAAGGTCAGAACAGCCCAAGCAAGGGAAAATTGTAGGGTAAAGATGTACTTGCTTATTGCCAATGCTGAGGGCATCTGTACATATCAATCTAAACTCCCCATAAATCAGTCCCCGCTTTACCAAGTTGTATAGGGTTGCTTGCAAAGTTTGCAGTATGCGTGTCTGCCTCCCCAACCGGAAGCCGTTGTGCTTTCCAATGCCTGAAGTACGCAGCAACAACCTACCACTGATATCACCCATGGAAGTAGAAAGGGAGAGTAAGCCCATGCACAAGAAGCTGGCGTAAAGCAAGCCCGTGTATGGCTGGATCCAAGAAGCGTTTCAGTTTAAAGCGTAAATTTAAACGGAAAACAGGTAGAGGAAAACGAGACTCCATGTCACCATCTGGTGGCACAACGTTATATTGCACATACAACGCATATAAATCGCTTTTTCTTTACGGGTCTGCTGCTGTTGTACTGTTGAAGCCTGGCAGAGGAAAAGCAAGCCTTTAAAACAGTCAAGTCATGTGAGCTGAATGGGCTTAGGATCCAGCTTAGGTCGCTCTGCTCCGGTCCTGCTTCTGCTATGCCTCTGCCAAGTCCCTTTCTGGAGACCTTGCACCAGCCTTGGCTGAGCCGTAGCCCAGCTGAGCCAAGCCAGTAACACTGGTGTATCTTTGGCTAAGCCAAGGTTGGGGACTTAATGCCATCTGGGGCAGGAGGAATCAGCTGGCTGTGCTGAAGAGCCAGTGCGTTCTAAGCTGCTCATCCCCATGGATCTTGCCATAGAATTGCCCCCTAATTGCCCCGCAAAAAATCTAGGTTGGCTAGATGTATGTGGCAAGGCATGCAACTTTGTACATAGCAGAGTCACAACAGCTAAGCCTGCTAGGAGAAACTGTAAGAATAGATTGGATGCAGCCAGAATACAGGATGGGGAAGTTGTGGCTGTTGTTGGACTCCAAATGAATCAGTCCCAGCCAGCATGACCAATAGTCAGGACTGAAGAGAGTTGGGAGTCCGATAACTTTAATTTAGGCATGATGTATGCCAGATGTTATGTTAAACCAGGAATATTCTGTCTGTTGAGTGGCCATATTCTTGGGTGGAGAATATTGTGTTTAATTAATTCAGCATTTTCTAAAACCATTCTTTTTTTCCTTTTTTTAAAAATGAAACTCCAGATAGTATTTTATATACAACTAGCTGACCCGGCCACACCTTGCTGTGGCTGATTTTATGCTTATTACCATCAGTAGCAGCCGCAGCCAAAATAAACCCCCACCTACCCCCGCTGGCATCGTGTGCACTCTGCACGAGCTCAGGTGCCCTCTTGCAGCCTGTGACAGAAAAAGCCAAGGAAGGAGGCCTCTGACGCCGTCTGAGGGAAAAGCTCAGGTGCCCTCTTGCAGCCTGTGGCAGAAAAAGCTAGAGGGCGCTGTTCTGCTGGCGATGTCATATGTGCACACCAATTTTTTTGCGTTTTTTCTTTATTTTAGGTATGTCAGGTGTGGTTTTATGAATTTTTATTATGCCAGATTACTTTGAGATGGTAATGGAAACGACGTGTCCAAATTTGATGCGATTTGGTCCAGCGGTTACGCAGCAAGGGTGTTTCGGACAAACGCGCAATGGGAACATTTTTATATATATAGATAATTTCATTTTCTTTTATGCTAAATTGCAGGCAGTGGAGAATGTTACAAACCTGGAATTTGTGTTCCTACACTTGCAAAAATAAGTGGATAAATAAATATGCCAGGCAAGTTATAAAAATTGTCTTTGCACGTGAGCAGGAGAAGAAAATGCTTAGAATTCGCCTTGGAAGAAATCTGAAGTATGTGGCAACTCATCTTGCCCTCAGCTTGTGTAAACTGAAGGGGAATGTGTACAGGCACCATGATGGAGGATATATGAAACTGTTTTGGAAACATCAGCCGAGCTGACCTTTCGAGAGGGGAAAACAGATTAATCTGAGATACAGTGAGATCTTGGTGCATCAAAAATTGCCAGTGGATTATTGGGAAGCCTGCACTATTAAGAAATTCAGTACCATTCACAATATGACATCCATTTCATGGTTTAATTCAGAGATCTTTCTGAGAGTACAGTGTTCTTGCTTCCCCACAATGTTAAATGCGTTTTATGGGTGCAATTAACATGTATGCTTTAAAGAAATGCAAATAGCAGCTACTGGGGGACCCACAAGGAACAGAACTGCAAGAGGTGGGAATTAACCCTTTTCTCCCATGCTACAATGCTGATGACACCCCTCATTTCCAACACTGCTATTCGCACTGGGGAGAAAGCTTCCATTGACATTAATGGGAACTTTCCTACTAATGCAAAGAGTAGATTTGGAAGATCAGTTTTCATTATGAGCACAGCAAAGAGCTAAAGCAGTTATGGTCAGGTCAATTAATTGAGATAATGCAATTGCAGCTGCAACACATTCTTCATGACTTTAAGGCTATTTAGTTGCTACAGTTGGGGCAGAATACAGTGGCTGGACTGATGGGCATGGGAATAAAGTGTACCAGGTCAGATATGTGTTGCCTTCTTCCTAACTCCCTGCTACAATTTCTGAAAGCAATGAAATATGGATTTGTTTGATTAGGTATATCAGCCATCACAGCTAATATATTGCAGGAGTGGATTGTTTTATAAATTATTTTAAGACATGCTGATCCTGTGGGATAGGTCAAAAATTCATTTTAAGGCGCAACTAAGGTGGAATCTAGACACATATAAAAAAACACTGTGAAAATGTTTTTTTTATTAAAAAAAAAACATTTTGAAAAATATATTGAATTTGCCATAAGCTCACCATTGCCATTTAGTGTCACGTTTGTATAATGCACTTAAAATGCTATATTTGCAGGTGTATAGCTGGGTCCAAGTTAGAAGACAAATTGATTCATAAAAGGGTATAGCATGACGTTTACATTTGCACATTACCATAGAATAGCCTTAATTATTTTTGTAAATGTTTCCCTACATTGTCCTTATTCTGAAGCATCTCTTTTCTGATGTCCTCATGTAGCTTCCAAGTCTATCAACGCAAGACAACGGATCGTGGAAATGCCATTGTGTTAAAAATGTTTATAATTAGTTGAGCACAACATGTGCATCCAAGTCAACAACAGGCTGAGCAAACTCATTCTAGTTTTGTCCCCATCCTTCTCCCTTCTCCCATCCTTCTCCCTGCTGAGTTCTGCAGAGGTTACACTGAGACTGAGGAGATGACAGCCAGACCCTGTAGGTGTGCAGAGGAGGGCAATCAAGATGATCTAGGGCCTGGAAACCATGCCTTATGGGGAGTTGAGGGAATTGGGAAAAGGGGAAACTGAGAGGAGATATGATAGTCATCTTCAAATATCTCAAGGGCTGTCACATGGAGGTTGGAGCAACCTTGTTTTCTCCTGCTCCGAAGGGTAGGCGCCAAACCAATGGGTTCAAGTTACAAGGAAGGAGATTCTGACTAAATATCAGGAAGAACTTTTTGACAGTAAGAGCTATTTGGCCGTGGAACAGACTCCCTTTTGAGGTTGTGGACTCTCCTTCCTGGGAGGTTTTTTAACAGAGGTTGGATGGCCATCTGTCATGGATGCTTTAGCTGAGATTCCTGCATTGCAAGGGGTTGAACTGGATGACCCTCGGGGTCCCTTCTAACTCTACAATTCTACGATTCTATTATTCTAAATAAGAAGGCAGGCAGGTGGGCGCTGACAGAGGGCCAAATGAGGTTAGTGGGGCATTGCCTCATTCTCCCAAATGGGTCAGTCTCCACTGCATGGGCAAGACTATGATCTGCCCATCCCTTTGGCACAAGGTTTACGATCAACACTGTAAACCTCTTAGACTTTAAAAAAATGTTTAATGGCATGTAAACTACTGAAATAATAAAATAAAACTGAAAGGAGGAGAGACCGAGTGGAATTATGTGGAGGGGAGAAGCGAGAGAAGGGAGCATATCGCAAAACAGAAGCAGATCGTGACACAGAAGAGGAGCAAGCAGGCATAAAATGGGTAGGAAGAGAAGCAAGAGGCATTTAGAGTGGAAAAAGTAAAGCTGGGGAGGAGCATATAGTGGACTTGTCAAGCACACAACTATATGGAGACAGAGAGTCTTGTTCCAGTTGTCCAAAATCGGATAACCTCATGGTTCGATTACTTCAGTTTTATGCCTGGGGCTGGCTTTGCAAACTGTCTGGAAACCTCCATTGGTCTAAAGCAGATTTTTGTTAGGTGGGTGCTATTTTGTATTATTTATAATTTGATTTGCAAGAACCAATGATCCCTATTTCTAAGCCTGAACAAAATGCTTGTGTAACCTGAAGGCGGGCTGTCGAAATTGTGTATTGTTTTGTAATGAATTGTTGGGTCTCTGGACCGTAATAAAGATTTGATTGATTTTTTTTTACTATTTAAACTTTGGGTTGTCTTTGTATTTTTAATAGGGTATGTAAGTCACCTTGGGAACAGAGTCATGAGGGCAGAATACAAATGTAGAATACAAGTCCAATAATTTGGACTCGAGTGACAATTTCACCCCATTTAATTTAAATAAAGAATCCAACACACCTAAAAAATGCAGTTTTGGACATGCAGATTAAAGCCACCTTTGTCAAAAACAGTATACGAAGTTACTGAACTATTCAAAAGTGTCAAACCAAAACATATTAATTTCAAACTTTTGATGTCATCGCTAAAGTTTCACACGCCTGACTTTAGGTATGGTACCAAGTAAAAACTCAAAGTTCTGTAAATGGATAGTGTACATAACTGAATGCATTTTGTTTAATTCCACTACTGTAGTTTCTCCAGTTCTGGTCTGTGTCATTAATCAAACAGATCCTGCAGAGCATATACATGAATCAAAAGGAAGAAGTAAGGATGCAAGCTGCCAACCTGCTTCTGAAATCAATGAGTCTTTTTCTCCTGTCACAGGCTCTGAGGCTTTTCTAGATCTTGATATATTACTCCTGCCCACACCAAGGACTCAGCTAGACAGCTGCAAATAAAATGTTTTAAGTGTGTTTTAAGTGCAATATACAATGTGGCACTCGATGGCGTTGGCGAGCCTTATGGAAAATTCAATGTATTTTTAAAAACGCTTTTAAAAACCGGTTTTTATATGTGTGTAGATTCCACCCAACACTTCTGCAGCAGCTCTTTGACATGGTTATAGAAACAAAGTGACAGTAAGATCTTATTTTAGGACCAAGAAATACTTCTGGGGAATTAGAAATTAAGGTTGATTCCAGATAACCCGCTTTTGGAGCATTCATCCTGATTTGTTTGCACAAAGTTTGGGAGAAGGTAGACAATGTTGGCTCTTTTAAGTTAGCATGAATTCTGATTTCTTTGTGGGAAGTGGGAAATTACTGAAAAAGACAGTTAAGAATGAAAATTGTGGCCTTCTTAGATCACTAGGTAGGGCTTGAACAATGTTCCGTATATTTATTGTCTTCCTGCCTCTACATAGTTCCTTAATTATTATTCTGATTGTTGCAGTTGTTCTATGATGACAGGGTGGCATTCCATCATTAGAAGCAGAGGGCAAATCAAGTGAATGTATTTCTCCATTTCTGCCCCTCTCGGGTATCAAACTTCTTATTTCTTGGTGCAGAAGGAATCCGTTGCACAGGGAGCATAAACAGACAGTTGGAGGAAACTAGGATTAAAGTATTTCCCACACATCAATGAGCCACACAGAAGAACGATGGCTTGCTTACATTCCTGTGAGAGAAATCTTCCCAGATGGATGGTTAGAGCTATATGACTGATTCATCACCTTTCCTCCATGAAACATTGCCTGGCAAACCTTAGACACCCATAACAGCGAAACTGGACAGGCTGTGAGCAGTTTCTGCTGCAAAGGGTGGGACAGGAGACAACTAGACACAAACATATAGAGCTGCACTATGTTGCACAGGAGTCAATGCAGGGCAGAGTTCCTCCCTTTCCAGACCGTAGTGCAAGCATTTGTTTCTCTCCCTTCCTGCAAATATGGAAATGGATCTCCGTGGAACTTCAAAGTTGCTCCAGTAGTTGAGGAGTGTCGTCTTTTGCCATCCAGCTCCCGTTGTAGCCAACTAGTTTGCTGCCTTCTCATTTCCAACTATGAAGAGGATCAGAAGGGATGCAAATCACTGACAGGTACACAAACCTTCCGATGTTAAAAACAACCAAGAGAAAGTTGGGGGAAGTTTAAACGATGTGTGATTTATAACATAGCATTTCCACGCTGATTACAGCATCGTGCAACAAATCCCATGCAAAATCATGTGCTGACTTGGCTATTATGGGATTGTGAGAATGCAGAAAATGCACAAACTCAGCTGAGGTGGTGAAGGAACCATTAGTAGTATTCCCTTGTGTGAGAGAGTTGAAGAGGGACCTCTTGTTCCAAGTCTGTGCTTGCTACCTGCAGTTACTTTAAATGTTTATTTTTTAAAATCAATTTCTTCTTTTAAAAAATAAAATAAAAAATGGGTTGGTTAGTCAGAGTGCACCTTTTTAATCACGTTTTTTTTAAAAAACAACAACAACAACAGAGTGAATCTAACCAATGGACTCTGAATACAGAAGCCAGGCCTGTAGCCAGGCTCGGCGCTTCCATTTAGGTGAACTAGGCGGTTGCCTAGGGCGCCAAAATGGAGGGGGCGCTGGCCAGTCTGCCCGCCGCCCGCCGGCGCCCCAACCAGCGGCGGAGCGAGCAGGTTGGGGCGAAAACCACGGCGCGGGGTGCCCAGCGCGTAGGGGGTGGGGCACCGTACGTCATTGCGCATGACGTACGGTGCCCCGCCCCCTCACCTAGGGCGCCAGAAACCCTGGCACCGGTCCTCCCTGTAGCCAGAGGGAAGCTGGGGGGGGGGAGAGCTGCCCTCCCCATAAGGACCGAGAATGGGCAGAACAAGGAAATGAAAGGAGTTAAGGGAAGCTGAGGAAGAGAAAAGGGGGGAGGTAGGAAAGCAACCAGAGGGCGGGTGGGTGGAAGGAGGAAATTAAAGAAGTGAAGAATGGAAGGAAAGGCAGGAGGAGGAGGCTGTACTCTGGCAACCCCAGAAATAGTTGCCCTCTTACCTGCAACAAGGCCTGCACAGGTAACGGTAATAATGATAATCATTATCATCATTAATATAGCCTTAATGAATCTTAAGTAATACATTGTGTAAACTCTCCCCTATTCCCCAGATTTGGAGGCTGGCTATAGGCCTGCACAGATCCTCTTTCTGCAGATGCTCCTATAGTGCACAGAACCCTAAATTTGGGGGTTCATTAAAGATGGAGAGTCAACACATATACCCAACTTCCCTACCCCCAACCACCAGCAGTTTCCACACATACCTGTTCCAATTTCAGGCTTCTGAGAGCCTCCTTGCTCTTGGGGTTAAGATGTGTGAAGGTCTCTTGAGCATGGAGGGAGGGACCTGCCAGTTTGGGGTTCTTTTTGTTTCTCATTTTTCCAGTCTTAATTTCAGTTCTCCATATTTGTGATTAGGGATGGCGGGGTCCTTACAAAAATTATTTCTCTCAATGTGAATTTCTCCTTTAAAAAATGGTGCAGGTTTGTCAAATATGCACATTCTTGCAAGCAGCACAATGGTTTTTATACGTTATTTTCAATCATATATGCACTTACCTGCACACTTTAATACAGGGATCTTACTGCATATTGCTTGGCTGTGCGTATCGCTTGCATTGCAAAATTCAGAAAAGTGCAAATTTCAAAGGTTGGTCATGTTTCAGCTCTTGTATTGTTTTAGAAAGTGCAAATTTGGTGAGTTCACTTTTAACTGAAATATGAATTTAATTTTTCCTCCATTCCAACTCTTGAGGGAATGAAAGGAAGGAGGAGAATTGAGGAAAAGACAGCCCACCCTCTCCATCCATGTCTGTCTGAGCATTTAGGGTGTCCTCTCTCTTTCTCTCTGGATGCATTACATCCTTGGGGAACAAAACCATGAAAACATTTCACAGAGCTACACCACCCTGATTACATTGCACTTAACTGCACCCCCAGAAGTTTTCGTCCTATAGCAAAATAACTTGAGCATGTTGTTTTTGAAACTTGTCTAAGCCAAACTGACCCTCTTTTCTTTCTCCTGCCCTCATGAAGTCTCACAATGGTTGCTATGGACGCAACTGCCTTTGAAAATGCAACCAATCAGACCAGTGCGCTGCCAAGCTACGCTGCAGTTGCTGTTGAGAACTGCACTGACAACGTGCACGGACTCAGGAAATCCTACCTGCCACCCTTGTATGGCATGATCTTCTCAGTGGGATTCCCAGGCAACATCATGGCGATTTGCGTGTACACGTTCAAGATGAGGCCCTGGAAAAGCAGCACCATTATCATGTTCAACTTGGCCTGCACAGACCTCCTGTACTTATCCAGCCTTCCTTTCTTGATTCACTACTACGCCAATGGAGAGGATTGGGTCTTTGGAGACTTTATGTGCAAGTTCATCCGCTTTGGTTTCCACTTCAACTTGTACAGCAGCATCCTCTTCCTGACCTGCTTCAGCATCTTCCGATACATTGCAATTGTCCACCCAATACAGTATTTTTCCGTTCGGAAAAAGGCATGGGCTGTTGTGGCCTGCGTTGCATCTTGGGTAATTTCGCTGCTGGCCATGGGTCCTCTCAACTTTTTGTTTACTTCGACGATAGAGGAGAACAAATCTCTTTGCCTCGACCTTACCAGTTCTGAAAACGTGGATGTTATTCGGTGGTACAACTGGTTTTTAACTGGCCTGGCCTTCTACTTGCCATTAATAACGGTGACTCTTTGCTACACTGTGATCATCTATACCTTGGCTACAGGGCCCCACACTCAAAACCCTTATAAGCAGAAGGCTCGTAGACTTGCGTTTTTCCTCCTGGTAGTCTTTTATGTGTGCTTTCTACCTTTCCATATTTTTAGGGTTGTTCGGATTGAACTAAGGCTGTACCGAGTCAGCTGCGATATTGAAAATCATATCCATGCTGCCTACATTCTATCCAGGCCACTGGCTGCCCTGAACACATGTGGAAACTTGTTACTTTACGCCTTAATCAGCGATAATTTCCAGCAAGCCGTTCAGTCTCTTCTGAGATGCAAGTTGAGCAACTTAATGCAACAGACAGGGGGTAGCAGTGACTTCAATAGATCTGGGATATTAAAATTGTGAAGGGATGCATTTCTCTTCAGAACCTCTGGTATCGGTTGTCTCCTAAAACAATTTAGAGGCTGCACAGCTGCCAAGTCTTAAGAGTGGCCTTTATCAGGGGTGTAGATGTTGTTGAACTACAACTCCCATCATCTCCGACCACTGCTCATGCTGGCTGGGGTTGATGAGAATTGGAGTCGAGCAACATCTAGAGGGTCACAGGTTCTCCATCTTTGGCTCAAATGAACCCGATGAGTAAAGCAGCCTCATAGGACATAGGTTCTTCCATGTGTCTTTGGAAAGGCCTGGCAAACACAGAGCACTTATTTCAGTTGTATAGAATGGTTGCTTGGGTGGCCCAAGGTTGTTCCTGGGCACATTAAAATTTTGCTTAGTGTCTCCTATCACTTGCTAAGTAGCCTAACAGTAGCGCATTAAATCAGCAAGAGCTAACTGGGATACTATTTTCATTTGTGTCTGCTGCTTCTTTTCTTTTTGCAAAAGTACCCTTGGCATCTAGTGGAGATCAGAAACTCCAGATCATATCCCTGCTAAGCTGCCTCTGTGTGTCTCCTTCAACACTGCAGGCAGCATTGCTTTTTCTTTTTTCTTTTTTTCAAGGCATTTATATAGCCAAGACACGTGGTCCAAGAATGTTGGCAGTCCAGGTAGTTCCATAGTTTGCACATACGGATGGGGCAGGCACTGCTCAGACCTTAGAACAGAATGTGCAATGACCAAATTCAATGTAAAAATGCAAAATCAATTAGTGCTGTACATTAGGATGCACCAAGTGCTGCCAATAGATTGTAATGTTGTTGTTGGCATCCATTTGTCTCAATAGACAATGGCGTGTGTCTCCAGAGTAAAGTCAAACCACTGAGTGATCTCCCCAGGGCACACGCCCGGGCAGAATGTAGTGACCTAAAGGCACACACTTAAGCAGAGTTGTCTGGATATCACAGGGTTGCCATATTTCAAAAAGTGAAAATGCGGACAAAAAAAAAAAAGAAGTTCTTTACCTACTTTTTAGGGAAATCACCAAAAAACCAACACTTCTAATATGGGCTGCCATATGCCTGGGTTTCCCTGGACATTTTAGCCGCTTTCTGAAATTTCCACCCAGACGCCATTTTGAACGGGCGAATCCTGGCTATGCCTGGGAAATTCTGGACGTATGGCAGCCCTAGGATATCACTCACCAAAGAGCTCGAGGGAGAAAAATAAATAAATGTGTGAAGACAGAGCCAGACAGCAGGCAGGCATGATATATCTAGCGTCTCTCAGAAAAGATTTATGGAATTAGTGTACAAAGAATGCAGTTGGGAATATTAGTGTGGAAAAGCAGCGCCTGGTCATGCCATGAAAAACGGTGGAGATGACTTGGGATGCAGGTAGGCATCATTTCCCATTCCTGCCCTGTTTTTGTCCCATTGTTTCTGTTCTGCTCTTGTTTGTCTCGCAGCCCCCATGATGGCAAAATTACATAACTTGCATAGTTGATTGCATAATTTACCTAAGTTGTGTTGTCTTTGCCTCGAAATGAATGAGGTGGGTCCCATTTGACCCAAATACACTACTTATGGTAAATGAGCCATCATCGCCACTAGAGGGCTGTGGAAATTTGTGTCCCAAGCTTTGGAGATTCATCTACCCATGTACTTTCTGAAACCAAAGGGGCGCATTGGTTGCCAGATGTGAAATAAATTGGCATTATTTTCAGCTCTCCTACCCCACTATGGGGGCAGTTGAAGAAAGGTATCCGATGATCTTTTACCCCACTATTAAATGCCAGCTGAATTGAATTTGTCCCACCAACCTTAGCTACCAGTATTCATGCTTCAAACATGGCAGATAGATATGCAAAAGATCTCTAGTCGATCTCTCATCCACTATATTTTTCCGAGGTTTTACAATTGGGTGAAATATTCCTGCATTGCAGGAGGTTGAACTAGATGGCGTTCTTTGTTCCATCCAACTCTACAATTCTATGATTCTGTCTCCAGGTAATTAGCATACAAGTAGGAAGGATATCTTCCACAAGAAGAGGGAACCAGCCTGCGAAAGCAGCTTTTAAAAAACACTGTAAGCCTTTGGATGAGAAATTTGATGAGTTGGAGAGAGAATTGCTTTTCCTTTTCCTTTTTTTTCTGTTAAGAGCATGGCTCCGTGTGACTCATTCCTTTTGTATATTACAAAGAAAGAAGTGTCTGTGTGTTCTTTTTTTAGCAACTGTAATTGTGGGGGGGGGGGGAGGGTCATATGAAAGGCTATGCTAGAGGCATATTCTTTCCCCCCGGCAGAAATCATGAGATGATTTTCTCTGGAGTTGACCAATAGATGCCCATCTGTTAAATCCATTTTTGTATGTCTATAGAAAGAGTTGACATGTATACAACTAAATTCAAAGCAGTGCATTGCTATTGTTACTTTTAATTATAATCTCTATTATTTTTATTTATTTGGACGATTTCTATCTTGCCCTTAATCTAAAGAACTCGATGAGTAATAAACTTCCATAAAATCATAATATCAGTAAACCACAAAATCATATAAAAAGAGCAGTGCAAAGCACACTGAATCACAAACTCTCAGCTGAGTACCAATGAAAATTTCTAAAAATCCATGTAAAAAATTATGTTTTAAGCTAGTATCTAAATAGCAATGGCATAAGCTCCAGTTGAATTTCAAGGGACACGCCAAAGCTGGGTGCTACCCCAGAGAAGACATGCCCAAACATTCACTGCCTGATGTATAGTTCCCAGATATTAAATTATTATTAAGTAGTAGTACTAGTAATGGATATCTAGTCCACATTTTCACGCAAAATCCTCACAGTGTGGAATAAGATACAAATACTAGGTAAAGGTAAAGGACCCCTGGACAGTTAAGTTCACTCAAAGGCAACTAGGTTTGTAATCCACCATTAAACCACAGTTTCCTGATCTGGGTATCAAGAGAAACTATGGGTTAACAAACCAGAACACAACTGCTGAATGGTTTATCAGCTCAGCATTTTTATGTTTGAAGGGGGCCAAATATCAGAGGGATATTATTTGTTATTTATTGGTACTTGTACTTTCCACCTCCAACATGGAGGACTCAAGGTTGCGCACTGCATAACAAATCAATAAAAACAGCAATAAAGCAACAGTATTAAACAAGAAATGCAAACACTTCCAAAGCAATAACTAAACAGTAAAAAAAAAAGCATAAAAATGAAAGCCGACCCAAAGCTACAAAGAAAATGGTATGCAGCAGATCAGTTTAAAAAATACAACAAAAAGTCTATTCATCATCCTACCACATACATCTGCAAACTGGCATAATACTATGATTTTTCCTGCGTGAACCAAAATCGCATTTATCCAGATCTGCAGAGCTTTCATTAGCCTGACTAGGAACCAAACTGGGACAACTTTAGTAATAAAAAAATTCAAAACTGCAACAAAACAAAATAAATGTTAACGGTTTAGGCTCCCTGAGAAAGATGAAGTGAGAATGCCAAGTACAAGCACATTGTGTACTAGTTTGTAGCTCATACTCCTGGAATCTCTAAAGGTGAGATGAAAGGCACTTATCTTTTCTGATCTCATTTTGAGACTCTGTGTTTCCACAACAACTACTAATCTCTAATACCAAAAACAGACCGCAGGGAATAGAATCCCTGCAACATGGATCATATCAGCATTCTTAGTTATTACACAGTGGGGGTGGGGAGGAATCCTAGTGTCAGGTTTTGGAGAGCAAGAATAAAAAGAACGGCCTATTTGGAACTTTAGAAAATGCAGCATGCCTGGGTTCAAAGTTGCTCCTTCTGCGATCGAGAAAGACAGGAAGAAAAGGAAAGCAGAGGTTTCCAGGATTCTGATAAACAGCCCTCTAGTAGCACAAAAAATGTCTTAGGGATTGTGTGTAGTCCATTGGCTAAAGGCTGGTTTTAGCCCACAGTTCTCAAAATGTGAGACCAGGTCTTTGTAAGGAAGTTCAGGCAATTGCTGGGGGAAAGATGAGCTACTTCCTGAGCCTTCAGTGTACAGTTAGTGAAGCATTGAGCCATGGATGTAGCCAGGGGAGCAGCCTAAGTCCAGTGGCTGAGGAAGGGGAGCGGGGGGCGGTCCACCCCGGGTGCCATCTCTAAGGGGGGTGACAAGAAGGCACCCCACGGGGGGCTCGCCCCGCTGCCCTCGGGCATGGCGGCACAAGCCACCGCCATCGCGTCACCGCAGCCGTGTGCAGAGGATCCTCTGCTCACGGCGGCAGCGGGATCCCACCGCTGTCTGCACGGTGCTCAAGCAGCTCGTATGGCACTCGTATGGATCCCCCTGCCGCTACTGCAGACGTGAGCAGAGGATCCCGCCACCATCCGTACGGCGCTCCAGCGGCTTCGTCGGCAAACCGCCCCACAGCGCATGTGCACCGCCACTATGTACTGCACACACACATGCGCATACGCAGTATGTAGTGGCAGCAAGCAGTTTGCCCCGCCCCCCCACCCCGCACCAGGTGCCGGTTAGCCTTCCTTCACCCCTGCCTAAGTTAAGTAAATAAATAAAAACACTTAACTAAAAGTAGAAATAATCAGAATATTTGAAATTGAAATGCTCACTGAGGTCACTTGTCATTCAGTACCTTGCGGAGGGTGAAGACCTGACTAAGGTTGACAATGACAGGGGAACATCTCAATGGGCTAGGCTTAATGAGTGTGCACCAAAAAACTGTATTGGAAAAAAGGAGGAATTTGAGAAGGAAGTGCTGAAAAGGTTTTCAGCAAATCTAAGAAAACTTGTTTTAGTTTAGATTTTTTTAAAATATGAAAAAAGGTGTCTTCTTTGTAATTTTGCAAAATATACTCGTTAACTGCATGGAAGCTACTCCCTGGTGTTATTTTTTATTTAACTTCCTAGTTTTTAAATGACTGAAGATTTTAAACACACACACACACACACACACACACACACACAAACACACTTTTCAAGTTTATACATTTCACTAATTTTATACATTTCAATAATTTTACAGTCGTTTGGCCCAGGCCTCAAAAGGTTTACAAAGTTCAGTTATTGCAGAAGTTTTTCAGTGTTAATTTTATGCATTTTTTAAAATCAACATGGTTTTTAACAATAATGTCTTATGTGCTTTACAGCAGAAATTGTGAATTGCAGAATTTTAAATACCCGTCATCATCCTTGGCTTCACTCAATTTTGTCCATTTTCTTCTAGTTGTGAGTGTGGGGGATGGGGAGGGGCCACAAGTGGAGTAGGTATAAATATATTTGGACACAACAAGTATACCTGGTGTTATGTTCCTGTTCATATGTTGTGAACTTAAAAGTTGACAGACAACCTTTATTACTATAATGTACTTTACAATGTTCCTTACATATATTTCAGCTTTCTGGATTTATTTTTCATCTGGCCTTCAGATATGAAAGGCAGAGTGATTTAACACCTGTATAGATTTGTCATCCATGTGACGAAATGAAAAGTATGCCATTTGCAATAAACTTTGCATAAAATCGCTGCATAAAATTTGCATTTAATTTTAATGATTCTAAGAATGTCAGGTAAAATGGTTGGGCCTCATGCATGCTCACTTCATCAAATCATGCCTCAGCTCTCATGCTATCTGTTGTTGTTGCTGCTGCATGTTGTAGTCTCCATCATCTGGGGCAACAGCTGGAGAAAGGCTGCTGCAGAATCTCAGGAGTTAAAGCAGCCCAGGAAAGGAGATGTCAGTAATAATGGAGAGATTGTTTCTTTGAAGTTTGATCACAGTCACTGTTCTATTCTGTCTCCTCAACACCTAAGTGTACATGTAAGTTAAACCCAACAATTTCTGTGGGGAGCAATCCTACAAAAAGCTCAACATCTTTGGCCGGCCCTCACACATGTTCACTTCAAATCAGGCCCTCTTTGAAAAAAGTTTGGATACCACTGAAGTAGGACATATGGCCACCCTAATAATTGGCCAGACCCCAAGCAAAAGTAACCTACGGACTGAGTTTTCGCAAGGGAACCTTCACTGAGGCATAACTTTGCTTCACCACACAGTGCGACTATTTTACTCTCTTCTGTCACACGGGCAGCTCCACCTCTGTGAAAAAGGATCCCAGAACTGCTTCTGCCATTCTATTTTCTCCTCCATTCCTCACCATCTTCCCTGCCATCTCCTGCAGCAAGACTTTGCTTCCCTGCAAAAATGCCTTCCTGCCTTAAACAGTGTATTCTGTCCACTTTCATGCCCTCTGCCTCTGCTGCAGCCTCTCACTGCTACTATTCCAGATTCCCTGAAGCTCCTGCCATCTTTCAATTTAATTTTAATTTTACAGGTCATACATATATTTTTTGTTTTGTTTTAACAAAGGCCACAATGATAACTTAAAAAAAAGAATGTTTTTAATTCTATGATGCACAAGCAGCAAGGATAGCAAGTAAAATGAACAGCACTGACTGCCAAGAATCTGATCACTACTCCTGGCTACCTAAAAGCCACTTCTGTCAGCTGCCTCCACCACCTTAATGACAGCATCCGACCTGGAAGTTAGTTCTGCATCTCAAAAATGCATAATAATGTATCCTTGCTTTCTCGTCCTGGACTGGTACAGCTTATCCCTTGGATAAGCATTTTAGAGCACACGCCATATCTCTGCTTACCATGGGATGGCAGCAAAGTAACATAGCTGGAAGAACAAAACCCTAAAGAGACCATCAACACATACTTACTTAAATATGGCTATGTATACACTGTACCTTTAAAGCACATTCAAAACACATTCTGTCCTCAAAGAATTCTGGGCCCTGTAGTTTACGGGTTGCTGGAAAATGCAACTCCGCGAAGGGTAAACTGCGTTGCCCATAATTATTTGAGAAAAAGAATATACTTCAGATGTGCTTTAAAGGTACACTGTGCAGGAAACTATTTAAGAGAGGCAGCAGACCCTCGGATGACACCAATATTTAGAAGAGGTTTGTTGTTTCAGGTTATTAGAGGCTGGTTAATCTAACATCTGTTCCAGTGGAGCCGGTAGAAAGCATGATTATAGACAGAGTTCTAAAGCATATAGAAGAACAAATCTTCATGAAGAAAAAAAGCAACATGGCTTCTGCAAGGGTACGTCCTCGTTCCCTAACCTTTTACAGTTCTTTGAGTGTGTTAATAAGCATATGGAGAAGAGAGAGCCAGTAGACATTATATACTGAGACTTTCAAAAGGCTTTTGATTAAATCCCCCACCCAAGACTGCTGGGCACTGGCGGAGGAAGAGGAGTGCAGGGGGAGCGCACCGCCCCCAGTAGCATGATCCTGGTAGGGTGCCATCGCAGGTGCTCGCCCCCCCCGTGCGCTGGACGCCACGCCCCTGCAGGCAGCGTGCCCTGCCCCCAGGACATGCACCAGCCCCGCCCCGGTGCTGGAGCATGAAGCTCCACCACTGCTGCTGAGTAAGCTTAGCAGTCATGGGATAACAGGACAGGTCTCTTATATATCAGTAAGTGCAGTTAAAAATGATGGCACCAAATTCTTCAGGTTTGTAAGAATAAAACAGGGTTGGAAGGAGCTCAAGGAAAAATCTCCAAACTGAGTAAACGGGCATTAAAATGGCAAACGTAATTCAATGTAAGCTAGTACAAAAGTGATGTGTATTGGGTTCAAAACTCCTAAATTCGCTTTCTCAAATTTACAGATATACTGACTGGCCGTCAAAGGTGGCAATTCCTGGTGTAGACAACAGTCAGCCAATTGGATCGATGCTCTGACTGTCTAAGGAAATCTCTATAAAAGGGATCCAGGCCTGAGTAACCTCACTGCTAAATAAACCCCAGTGCAGGGGTCCTTGTAATGCCGGAATGATTTTACGAACCATTCCCGTGAAAAGGCATTCACTACCATGCTCCCTGTTAGAGGCTCACTCAATATTTCCAGTAGTTCAGAAGAAGAGGCCGTTCTCTCATCTGCGCAGCGAAGCATGTACCTTTGCTGCAGGAAAATGCAAAGTACTAATTGGTTGGCCAGCTTGCAAGGCATTTCTACACAAGAGAATACCTCAGGGCAAGAGCAAGGCTCGGCACATGAAGAGAACATGTCATTTAAGGTGCCAGAAATGGCCTGAACCTATGGAGTAAGAGTCAGCATCAACACTTTATGCAACATTTAATCCTTAAAATACACCCACCAAAGCTTATATGGAGGCTTATGTCACTTTTTCTGAAAATGCTTCTCCCTAAAAGCATGATGTTTATGCTTAGGCTGCATACACAAAGCACATCCTGCCACAAGAGCTGTAGTTTACCCCACACCCTTAACAAAACTACAGTTCCCAGGACTTGGGGGAGCACTTTAAATGTATGGCGAGGTGCAACACATAGAATCAATTGCTTGCAATAGGTGTTTTCTGCATGAGACAAACTATCTCCCATCATTTTCAGTAAAACTTGAACTTACCTGCTAAACCCAGCGGCTTCCAGTGCTCTGGAAAATGTTCACACCTAGTCCTTTCCTTTGGGTTATGCTACCATTCCCTGCCAGGCAGAGCTGAGCATGGGAATTGCAGGTGCGCTCAATCTACTCCTAGATTGGCCTCAATCTGGGTACCCAAATCTTTGCAGCAAATTACAGGTGTGAGCAATAGAACAGGCAACCAAAACATGCTGGGAAAGATTTTGTGATGTCCTCCTGCTCTCATGCCTAAGGGAACCTTTAAGTTAAGAATTAGACTACAGTGAGAAATTGGGCAGGAAAGGGGGGCTTTTGTATCCATAATATATGTGTGGAAGAAGGGCATTTGATCGGCACATGACAAGATTCACATGTCAAAGTTTCCTCTTCTACACAGCCCACCACCAAGTACTAATTTGCATGCCTAGGGGTATCGTGATTTGTCTGTCTGGTGATATTGATATTCTCCCCCTTCCCTGGACCAATGCAACTGCAAACATTTCATAAATAGATAAGTCACTCCAAAGCTTTATTTTTCTAGCCCTTTTCATTGCAAAATCATGAATTATTTCCCCAAATTCATTTTTTTCTTACATGAGGAATATGCTTCTAAGTAAGCACACCTAGGAATGGGTAATATGCTTTGTTCATCAGCATCGCTGATATACAACAACTTATCAAAATGCATGGCATATGAATAAGAAACAGCCCATAACTGAAAGCTATGCATAGCCGTAGAGTCACTAATTGCAACACAGAGATTACTGCTTGCTTGCCTCCTGCTCCTGGATTTGAGAGTGAACCCATGAGAGTCATTGCGGTTCAGACCGCAAGGGTCCCAGACCCTTCACGTGTCCCTATTTTCCAGGGACACCCCTGATTTAGTGAAGCCATCCCAGTTTCTGATTTGATCCCGGAATGTCCTGCTTTTCCTTAGGATGTCCGTAGGCTATGGAGTTATCCGACCCCCAAGCCAAGGAGATAAGTAACTATACAACCTTTAAAGGACTCCTGAAGGCAGTCCTATATATGGAAGATTTTTTAATGCTTAATGTTTTTATTATGTTTTTATTTATATGTTGGAAGCCACCCAGAGTGGCTGGAGCAATCTAGTCAGATGGGTGGCGAAAGAAAGAAAGAAAGAAAGAAAGGAAGAAAGGAAGAAAGAAAGAAAGGAAGGAAGGAAGGAAGGAAGGAAGGAAGGAAGGAAGGAAGGAAAGAAAGAAAGAAAGAAAGAAAGAAAGAAAGAAAGAAAGAAAGAAAGAAAGAAAGAAAGAAAGAAAGACGTCCCTATCTTCATTGGAGAAACGTTGGAGGGTATGGGATCCATTCCAACCAGATGCCTCTTGCATACCCTCCAACATTTCTCCAATGAAAACAGGGACGTCCTGTTTCATGATGATGATGATTATGATGATTTTATTATTTATACCACACTCTGGCTTGCTCCAGCCACGCTGGACAGCTTCCAACTCATATAAACACATAATAAAACATTAAACATTTAAAAACTTCCATATACAGGGCTGCCTTCAGATGCCTTCTAAAGGTTGTATAGTTACTTATCTCCTTGGCTTGGCGGTTGCATAACTCCATAACTGCCAACATTTCTCCAATGAAAATAGGGATGTCCTAAGGAAAAACGGGACATCCCGGATCAAATCAGAAACCAGGACTGTCCCTGGAAAATAGGGGCACTTGGAGGGTCTGCTCTTGAAGCCCACCAGCAGGGTGTGACGACCACAGCCCTTTCCTACGGCTGCTCCTTAGTCCTCAGAGTCACACCCCTCCTGAACCTAAAGGCTGCAAACAGTGAGAAAGGTATCAGAGCAGAATGCCAAAGAGGGCAGGTCTAGTAGCTTGTATATAGCCCTTAGCCACATACAAACAGAGCACTTTCATAAGCTATCAACTTACATGAATCTGGATTGGTATATTATAATTGTAGCTGGCAGTGAAAGCAGCAGAGGCACCTGGCTTTTGCATTGCCACCCAGTGATATTATTAGGCTGTGCGGATTGCTCACCCTCTGAGGCTTGTCACATTCTGCTCAAAACAATGGAAGGGGAAAGGAAGCTTGCAATGGGTCCCCAGGTAACTGGTATTCCTCTGCTTTCTAACTTTAGATATTTACTGTGTGTAAATAGGATCTGTTTAAAGTATTGGAGAGGTGGGATAATTCTGCAACTGGGGGAGGACAACTCTCTTTTTAAAGGTTTCATTTACAGTGTGCTATTTATACTATAGGAGATGAGAAGATGGAAAGACCATTATAGTTTGGTTTTTCACACAAATCTTACTTTGGCTCAGAATAGCCCAGGAATGTTACCTTTTGATAAAGTAATTGTTAAATTATGGAAACCGGGAGAAACTGATGTAAAATGCTTTTTTAAAAAAAGCATGACAAAAAATAAATAAATAAAAATCAGCGCAAATTGCCTTGATTCTACCTGGTTGGTATCACATTGCAGATTTGACAACCAGATTTTAGGAACATAAAGGTCTATTATACCAGTGTTTCCCAACCAGTGTGCCTCCAGATGTTTTGGGACTACAATTCCCATCATCCCTGACCACTGGTATTGCTAGTGAGGGATGATGGGAGTTGTAGTCCCAAAACATCTGGAGGCACACTGGTTGGGAAACACTGTATTATACTTCTAATTGGCCCTTCAAACAATACCCCTATGCCTCTGGGTAAGTGATAAATCCTTGGAAGCAGTTGGACTGTTGTGTTATGGAACATCTATAGCAGATTTGTGGCAATTTATCATCTCTACTCCCTAAATATGACCTATAAAAGACATTGGGTGGGTGGCAGGAGCAAATTAACCACAAATCCTGCGGGATCTGACATCTTTCCGCAGGGCCTGCAAGACAGAGCTGTTCCGCCTGGCCTTCGGGTTGGACTCAGTCTGATGTTTCCTCCCCTTATGGTTTTGATTATGGGCGATAAATGAAGCTGCATTTAAATTTTAAATTGTATTTTAACCTGTATTTTAATTAACGGTTTTTCTTTCTTTTATATTTTATTGTAATTTTATTGGTGTTAGCTGCCCTGAGCCCGGTTTCGGCTGGGAAGGGCGGGGTATAAATAAAATTATTATTATTATTATTATTATTATTATTATTATTATTATTATATGTTTCTATATTTGCTCTGAAGGTGAGTAGAATTTCAATATTCACTGTTGGATATTTCGAGCTGAGGAATGACATGAAAGTTGATTTCAGAATAAACTAATTTCATGCTCTTAAGCATTTGCTCTGAAGTCCCATTTCATTTTAGAGGGACTTGTGTGTGTTCCCACCCAGGCCCCCGTGACCCTTGGACAAAGGGTGATATAGATATTTAAACAAACAAACAAATAAATAAGCTTGCTTGGTTGCTGAGGATTGTAGTCAAAAATACTTCAAAAGAGCTGATCAATGTGAGGCTCGATTTTGCTGTAATCTTTTATCATCACAAAGTACTTGTAGGAGGATCCTGTTCCTGGCATAGCAGAGGGGAAACTGAGACAGAGAGAGGGGATGATTTCCTCATACCCTCCATCTGTCCAGATTTCCCAGGGACCAACCAGATTTTCTGCTGCCCATCCTTGGTAAATGACTGTCCCATGGTTTTTGGGTTTTTGGGGGGAGGGTGCCTGTTGAGGCAAATGTATGGTGTTCATGCAGCCATTAAAAACCTACTTTCAGTTATCGATGCTCCAGTTCAAATTATTGTAATGTTTTATATGTGGGGCTGCCCATGCAGCTGTTTTCAGAAAACCCAGACATTTAGCAAAACTTTAAAAATCTTCCCGGATTGTGATTTTACCTCTGAAAAAGGGGACATGTCTGGGAAAGTCCAAACATTTGGCAACACTAATATTTACCTCAACTAAACATAGGATTGCTGTCTACCAGTCAAGCTGAGTTGGTATTTCTATGGTCCTACGGAGAGGATTTGAGCATAATTTATATTCGCTCTATCATCTAAACTACTTCTTTTTCTTTTCCCCCTCAAAGAATTGAATATGACAACCGTGGGCACCGAACCTGGAGGCATGGCTAATTTCTCCTCTTTGCAGAGTCCATGGACTACCTTCGGAAACTGCACTGGTGAAGGCGCCATATTTCAGGAAATCTTTATCCCTCTAATTTATAGCGTTCTCTTTCTGGTGTGCTTTCCTGGGAACATTATTGTCATTTCCGTGTATGTCTTCAAAATGAGGCCCTGGAAAAGCAGCACTATCATTATGCTAAACTTGGCCATTACAGACCTGCTGTACGTGTCTTGCCTTCCATTCCTGATACAATACTACGCCAGCGGAGAAAACTGGACGTTTGGAGAATTCATGTGCAAGCTTGTCCGGTTCAACTTTTACTTCAACACGTACAGCAGCATCCTCTTCCTCACCTGCTACAGCCTCTTCCGTTTTATTGTCGTCGTCTATCCGATGAACTGCTTTTCCATTCAGAAACGGAGATGGGCCATTGCCGCCTGTGCTGTCATTTGGGTTGTTTCCCTGTTGCTGGCCAGCCCGATATTCCACGTGATTACGACGCAACAAAGCGCCCACCGATGGATTTGCCAGGATCTTACTAACTCTGCAGACTTGTTCACGGTGAGGTGGTATAACTGGCTCCTAACGACATTTGCTTTCTTCTTGCCTTTGGTAACTGTCACTCTTTGCTACGCTGTGATTATCTACACCTTGGCAAGAGGGCCTCACACTGGCACTGCTTACAAGCAAAAGGCTCGCCTGCTGGCCATGATCCTCCTGGCTGTCTTCTATGTCTGTTTCTTGCCATTTCACATCTTCAGAGGAGTTCGCATTGAGCTAACGATCCACCCTGCGAGCTGCCGCACAATGCAGAGAGTCCGGGATATTTTTACTGTGACTCAGTCCTTAGCATCACTGAATACCTTTGGCAACTTAATACTTTATGTTGCATTGGGTGATAACTTCCAGCAGGCCATTCTTTCTATCTGCAAACTGATCATGAAGACAAATAAGAAATAGATAAGGAGGGAAAGCGATGTGACTTGCCCAATACACGAAAGAATAGGTTGCGTTTGCTGCTGCCCCAAACCTGTGTAATTTCAGCAGAGGCATAAGACTTCTTCATGTGCAAAAGCTTCCATGTATTCCTGGAAATAAAATGTATGGACCCACCTTCCTTTGTTTCCTAGAACGTAAGGTGTGTATCAGTTGCTTTTGATTCATGGCATTCCTTTTGATCCTCTTCATATTGAAGGAGTTGTGTTAAACAGAGTTGTTTAGGAAGCGATCCTATAGCAAGTTATGCCAACCTTGAACAGGCTAGGATCCAGTGGATTTGGCTGAGCCAGGCTTAACTCCCACATCCTCAGCTTAGTCAGAGCTAAGTCAGTGTAAATCGGAAGGGACTTAGGCTAGATCCTAAGCCCATCCAGCTTCATCACATTATGTAGGAACCCAGTGTAAATTAAGCCAGCAAAACTGGTGGCGTAACTCAAACACTATTCTAAAAGCTTATTTCCCCCCTGACAGGCTTAGGCCAGCTCAACCCAGCAGTAGACCCACTGCTGAGTGGAGTTTGCATCTGGTGTATCTTTACACCAGCTGAACTTACACCAGTTTAGTTTATACCAGCTTCTTGTGCGTAGGATTGCTCTCTTTGCCACGGAGTCCCGCTGGATTAAAATCAGTTCAGTTTTTGAGACCACACATAACTCTACAGTGGATTCTTATGGCCACGTGCCACAAAGTAGTTTTATGGGTCTGTCCTTCCCCCACCACATAAACTCACCTGTGTTTTCTGGGTGCATGCTAAACAAGAACCTGGGATCCTTCTGGTCGGTGGCATGGGCCCCTTGAGATCCCAGGGTGGAAGAAGAGGGAGCAATATTGTTTTCTCAGTTCCCAGAATGGCTTTGCATTCTGGATCCTATTGTTCTAGGACCAATCAGACTGCTGCATTTTGGATCCTATTGTTCTAGGATTCAGCTCAGTACATAACAGCTTCCTGCAGCCTATTAACTCTCTCAGCTGAGCTTTAACACACACAGCAAAAGTTTGAAATAAAGCTCAAGCACATAAGCCTCTTATTGTAGTTGAAGCAGCAGATAACATTTTAGAGAACATATGTATGCGTTTATATATGTATAAGGCAGCAAAGTGTGATACACACAAACATTTGAGTGTGATAGAATCAGAATTGTTGTGTTTGTGATGCAGTTCATCAGAGGCACATGTTATTAGATAGTTCACTTCTCAAGCTTCTTTCAACAAGGACATGCCGATAATTTCTATTTTGGGTTGATAACTGACCAATATCCTGGCCCCCATCAAAATTTGCATCAACCAATGCAGATATTCACAAAACTTCAGAACTCAAAGTTGCAGTTTCTTCTCGAGGAGACCTCACTATTACAATGGGTCTGAAAATGTCAACACTGCCTTACGCTCAATCACTAGAACCCTATTCCCTGCCAGGCGCTTAGAACATTACAGCAAGGTTTTCTTTCTAAGTGTGCTTAAGCTCTAACCCAGGGGTTGGCAAAGTTTTTGTCGCTTGGGCCAGTTCACGGTTCCGCAGACACCACAGTGGGCCGGTGTGTGTGTGTGTGTGTGTGTGTGTGTGTGTGTGTGTACGCGCATGCATGCGCAAACGCTATTTCTGGCGTGGAGGAGGCGTGTGCAGCTTCCCATTGGCTGAAGGAGCTTCCTGCGGCCAGTGGGAAGCCAGCCAGCATTGCGGAAGGAGATCCCTGCTCTGCTCCGCGCCGGTTTAGCGCGATGCACGGGAGCCGACTGAGCAGGCAGCGGGGTCCATGGGCCGGTTAAACGACCCCCATGGGCCACTAGGTTGCTCACCCCTGCTCTAACCTTTAGAGGGCCAGACTTGGAGTGGGAAAATCTGGGTTAAGATCTCCACTCACCCATGAAGGTCACTGGGTGAATCAGTTACTGTCTCTCTGCCTAATCTCACTGGGTTGTTGTAAGGGGGAAAATAGGAGCAGGGAGTCATGGATGCTACCCTGAGCTCCTTAAAGGAAAGACGGAGCTTAAATGTAATAAATCAGTGTTCCCCAAACATGGGTCTCCAGCTGTTTTTGGACTACAACTCCCATCATCCCTAGCTAGCAGGACCAGTGGTCAGGGTGATGGGAATTGTAGTCCAAAAACAGTTGGAGATCCAAGTTTGGGAAACTCTGTAATAAATAAATGAATGGAAAGTTCCCCTTTACTTACCCTGATACAACTCCCTAAATCTTAATCTTATGGGCAGCATCAGAATCTGGAGTGCCACAAAGCCAGGGCTTTCTAAGCATTTAGCTTCTGATTAGAGGACTTCTCCCCATGTACCACCAATATTCCTCCTGCACACTGATTTTACTTTGCTTTTTCTTCTGATGCAGTTTCTGAATTTGTTTCTGATTTTATGTCCATGTTGTATTTCATATTTATGGTTTTGTTTGATTTAAAAAAAGGAAGATCTGCAGACCTCCTGGAGGACTTGTTGTTAACGGGCGCTATAAAAACATTGTAAATAAAAAAAATAAAATTTGCCCAGATTGTGACTTGTACCAACCCTCTGCTGCCAAGCAACAGGTCTGAAGTCATAGAAACATACAAAGATCCCTGCTGAATCAGATCACTCTAGTTATAGGGTTGGTTTCAGTTGGGAAGAGCAATCTGAATTATAGGAAGCAAGTCTAATTTACACCGGGGTAAATTATGCTGGTGCAACCTGTCCTATTTCCAAACTCTGTTTGGGAGCAGGTCTACTTGCCAGTTGAGATAGCCCAAGCCTGGAAGAAGGAAAACAAGCTTAAAAGTTTGAATTGCACGACCCTTTTTGCCAGTGTAACTTCCGCTGAGTTGCTAGCTCACGTGACTGAGCTGAACGAAGTTTGGAATAGGGGTAAGTCTCTCCCCCCTTCACTCTTCTGCCCTGTCACACCCCCCACCAGTCCAGAATGCCCTGTTTTCATGGCTCGCTGCAGCTTCAGCTCAGACAATGAGCTTCGGCTGAGCCAGGATGGGAGACTTACGTCTGTTGCAGACTCTACTCATGTCGGCAGATCTTGGGTTTGGATTGCCCCCTTGGGCACAATGATCACAGTGTAAGGAATGGACATGAGGGCAACACCAAGAAAGGGAGCAGTGATCTGGATCAGGAACACAACACAGAGGTCCCACAGCCCTAGTTTAAATCTGGAGGCCCCACTACGGTTTTTTGAAAAACAAAAGCATTCCTCTCCCATTTAATGCCTAGCTATCTCCTGAAGTGCAAATGTTTGGCACTAAGAAAGTGGGTTGGTTTCCAGGGAGTGCATGGATCCACAAAGCCTTCTTTGCTTGTTATATTTCATTCGGAACCCAACCACACGGACAGCGCAGATTCTTTTATTGGGCAGACAAAAACTTCCAAAGGCCTGCAAACCATCTCTGTACTATCCAAATCAACCAGGACCACAAATAAACATAGCAGGGTTTCTGATACACAATATTTGCAAAGGGTTAGTGTCAATCAGCACACAAAAGGGGGGGGGAAATCCATGCAAATATCTGGCTGGTGCATATCACACCAATTCATTGGCACTGCAAAGCATTACAAACAGAGATCTGCACTGCAGAACTGAGCCCCCTGCTCTGGTTGGTGACAGATTTGCATAAACAAAATCTAAGGAATAGCAGTCAGCATGACTTCATATACAAGGAGGATGGGGCGGGGAGTGAGGGAAAACCCAAGGGCGCAGAGAGTCTGGCCACATAGCTTTGTGTCAACTGTAATTTTCCATGAGTGTGAGGTGGCGGCCTGCCTCTGGACTATAGGCAATTTCCAGTTAGCAGCAGCTGTCTTGGGGCCAACCAGGATACCTCAGTTGGTGGAGCATGAAACTCTTAATCTCATGGTCATGAGTTTGAGACTCACGTTGGGCAAAAGATTCCTCCATTGCAGAGGGTTGGATGATGACCCTCGTGTTAGAGGCAAGAAATCAACTTCCTGTTTGAAGGCTCATAAATAGTTTATGGAAGTCTTGTCAGCTTTAGGAAGAACCTAGGTCTTTGCAGGGCTCTTATCTGTCCCAGCATCCTATTCCTCACACTGGCTAGCCAGATGCCTATGGAAGCCCACCAGCGCAGAAATCCACACTTGCTCTTTGCCCCCTAGAAGAAGGCATTCAGTTATCAGGCTGCCTCTGATAACTGGAAGCAGTATGTTGCCATCATGGCTAGCAGTGGTTGATAACCTTAACCATCATGACTTTGTAAAACCCTTTAAAAGCCATCGTCACTACCTCTCATGGGAGCCAATTCCATAGTTTAACCATGCACTGTGTGAAAAAGTATTTTCTCTGTCTTGAAGGGCCGGCCCCAGACAGTCAGATAACCGGGGTACAAATAATAATAAAATTATTATCAGTAAAGAGGTTCTGGAACTCACCATGAATGCCTCCCTTGTTCTCTTATAATGGCAATGGCGCCCACCTGAGAGGTGAGTTCCAGCTGGAAAAAAGTCATCATTATTATTATTATTATTATTATTATTATTATTATTATTATTGCTGCTGCACCTGAGGCAAACCACAAAATGCCCTCCCTGCCAATAAATAAGGGGAGGGAATGAAGATCTACAACAGGAGCAAGTGAGAAAATAAAATGAACCGATTCCTCACAGTCGAACTGGGATTCATAGGCTGGCATGTGGTGGTGGTGGGGAGGTATCACTCAGAATCATGAAGGGTGGGTGCAGAGCCTTGGAGATCCCAGAAGGCAGAGATCGCCATTTCCTCAGAAATAGCATGCACTAATATGGCAATTTCATTTTTAAAGAGTTTGGTGCTGTGGGTTAGGTTTGGGTTGCAAATCTCACATGATTCACTAGCTATTCTCTCCACCAATTTTACATTCTTAAATTGGCAGCGCTGTTGCAAGTGATGGCTTTGGCTGCCCTACTTTGTTTAGGTATATCAAAACATTGGTTGACCACACCTGTTTAGCAGGGTCATGGTGCCCCATGGAAATGTATTTCATTTGACTATGTGGGTGAATGTTAAAACTGTAGACGAAAAAGGGATAAGGTGTGCGTGCACAAATGCTGTAATTTATACAAAAATTTGGTTGTGTGATTTTCGTTGAAAATAAATGCCAAGTCAGCATGACTGCATTGGGCAACTAGTTGAGAACTATTGCATCTGATGGCTCCCAAACGTTTTATTTGCAAAAGGTGAGATGCGGCGAAAAAGATTACGGGCACAAATGAAAGAGAGACGGGACCAAAACTGTAGTACTCCTGGAGGCCTCAGATTTTCACTACCGCCAAACAAAGTTCTGTAAAATGGGGAAGGTAAACACCTGCCTTCATAGTCAATGAAAGATTAATTCATTTAAAATATTTTTTACCTTTCTCTTCAGTCAGAAAAGGCTCTTAGGGTGGCTCACAGCAGTCAATAATAGGTAAGTACCTGACCTCAGGTTCAGACCCTCCAAGTGTCCCTGGGACAGTCCTGGATTTACAGAAGCCATCCCGGTTTCTGATTTGATCTCGGAATGTTCTGCTTTTCCTTAGGACACCCCTAGTTTCACTGGAGAAATGTTAGAGCATATGGAGTTATGTGACCCCCGAGCCAAGGAGATAAGTAACTATACAACCTTTAGAAGACACCTGAAGGCAGCCCTGGAAAGTTTAAAAAAAATGTTTAGCAGTCTTCAAACTTCTCAGATCTGGGACACACCTTCAGTCCAAGCATGGAGATGCATGTCTTAAGTTCTTACTATATTGCATTGATTTTAAAAAAACAATACTGGAGGTAGTTTTGCTGCTGCAACCCACCAAAGCTCAGAGGGCTCTACCCACCAGCTGAAGACCAGTCTTATGGGCAGATTACATGTTCTGGGACACAAAAAAACAGGGGAGGCAGACATAAATACTCCTCTTCACACTATCTGCTATGTCTTGTAGAGAACACACACACACAAAGTGTGTGGCATTTTTATTCAGGTGGCAAAAACAGAACAGTCCACAAGCAGATGTCCTCATAGATCATTGCTCACTCAGTATGTAAAAACTCATTTCAAGAAGGAAGGAGCAAGCAGTGAATGTATTGCAGAACAACTGAGCAAAGGGGTTGTTTCATCTCATAGGCAACTGGGCCCAAATATTGTCTCTTGTCAGGTTTTCTTTCCTCATCTCATCTATCAGCAGCAGGGCCAGAGATGACTCAATTCTGGGTGGAGATGTGCTTTGCTAAGCCAAGATGCAGGTGTCACCAAGTTATTCACCTATGCACAGATCACAAACCAGAGGTTGTCATTCGAACAAACATCTCTGTTTAAATAAAAAAGGGAGACTAACCTCCAGCCAAACCACAGTGGAGGGAAACACAATCAGCCAAAGATTCTACTCGATCCACTGTTTAAAGCAGGGGTCAGCAACCTTTTTCAGCCGTGGGCCAGTTCACCATCCCTCAGACCATGTGGGATGGGGGAAATTAACGAATTCCTATGCCCCACAAATAACCCAGAGATGCATTTTAAATAAAAGGACACATTCTACTCATGTAAAAACAAGCTGATTCCCGGACCATCCGTGGGCCGGATTGAGAAGACGATTGGGCCGTATCCGGCCCATGGGCCTTAGGTTGCCTACCCCTGGTTTAAAGCCAGTGTTTGCTCCTCGTTGCTCATTTACTACTTCATATATTCCAAGGTGACTAGAAGAAGCACAAACAAATTCCTATTCTCACCTCAACACCTTGCATTTGAAAGATTGTGGATCTTGATGGCAGTGGGAGAATTATAATTAGGGGTGGTTGGGGGAAGTCGATTCAGTTTGCATTTCAAGGTACCTCCTAAAACAATATGCGAACTGAAACACACCAATCTTTCGGAGTTCATACACTTCTGAATTTTGCAATGCAGTTCTCCAGTCAAGTAATGTGTGCAAATTTACTGGGGTAAAGTAGATATAAAAATGCAGATGCCAGTTAAAATTACTTGCAAAAATACATTGTATTTTGGGAAACGACTTTACCAAAAAGGATTTTTTCCATCAAAACTGCATAAACAATGTGTGCATTAGGAGAAAATTGAAGTAAAATGCTGGTGAATTTTCATGACAACTAAAAAATAATAATACACAGAGCTGTGAAAATGTGCCAAACTGAATTTAAGAGAGCAATCTTATAGCAAGATCTTCTGGATGAGCAGATTAGAATCCATCAGATCTTCAGCTGATTTGGGATGTTCCCAGCACAGCCAGGCTACACCAGCCTAAGTCCATCTTTAGCTCAGCAATAGATATTTTAGCTCAGCCTGAGATAAATATATATCTCTCTCATCCTGGCTCAACCAGGAACCAGCCAAGCTTTGCATCTCTTAAGATGGGGTAAACCCTAAATTCAGTACTGCTGAATTGAGTATGGTTCTGGTGCAGGGCCGGCCCATTCACGAGGCAGACTGAAGCAGCCGCCTCAGGTGGTGGAATCCAGAAGTGCCTTTGTGGGTGCCCCACCACCACTCAGTGGCGGAGGAAGCCGCCTGGCCACCCGGGGCGCCGAATGCGAAGGCACCCCCCCGGGGGTGGGGTGTTGCTCCGTAGTGCGCATGCGTCGTGCGTGACGCACGGTGCATGCATCATGACGCACGACGCAGGGGCGCTATGCAGGGGCACCGCGGCAAACCCCGGGAGCAAGCGGCGGAGCCCAGCGCAGAAAAAAGCCCTTAAAAAAAAAAAGGGTAGGCAAGCAGCCGCCGGCCAAGGGAGCAAGCTGCTGCTTGCCTTCACTTTTTTTTTAAAAGGGCTTTTTTTGGCGCTGGGCTGCAGAGCCGCGGTGCAAAGGCGAGGGGCGGGCCAGCGAGGAGGGGTGTCACTCCAGCGACAAGCATGATGCCTCGCTGGCCCACCCCTCGCATCTGCGCCGTGGCTCCGCCCAGGGCCCAGCGCCGAAAAAAGCCCTAAAAAAAAAAGAGAGGAAAGGAAAGCAGGCGCCTGCCGGCCGAGCAAGCAAGCAAGCCAGCCGCCGCCACGCGAAGTTTTGGGCTCGGCTTTGGAGTCGCCGATCGTGGGGGTGGGGCCCCAAGTGTCACCCCCCCGGGTGGTACCAGGGTAGGCCCGCCCCCAACGTCCCGCCCTTGCTACACCTCTGCCACCACTACCAGAGAAGCGGCTGTGGTAGGTTTCAGGTTTTGGTGAGATAAGCCCAAACCCCAGAGCCATAGCTGTGCGACCTTAAAAAACAAGGTTTAGGTAGCACAGTGTACGTCCAGAGCGGCACCTTCCTGTTTTTGTCTCAGGTAGCGAAACAGGGCAGGCCACCCCATTTCTGATGTAACTTTATGCCATCGTAACTCACATCAGTTCCTTGTGTATAGAATTGCTCCCCTAGACTGGAAAAAATAAGAAATTGAGAGAAACTGAAACTGACAGATTTGCCCATCCCCAATTAGAAATTATGCTTGGGACAAACAGGTATCTTCAACTGAATGGGCAAAATAGTGAGGGGAAATCAAATACTTGGAAAAGGAAGTTGATGGGTTCCATTACAGCTCCACTGTCCACACATCCAACAATATTTCCAGTTCTGGATTCCAGTTTCCTATACATCTAAGGTTAGCCTTGGATATTAAATATTGTGCATATAAAAGTAAGATGTTAGAAAAGGCTACAACACCAATTTTCTGTATACAGAGTCTCTTTTGTACAGGAGAGGAGCATTACTGTGTTTTTACTGTATATTCCTTTTGTATTCATGTGCTGTTTGCTGCTTTGGGGGCCTTTGGGCTAAAGAGAGAGAGAGATAAATAAACCATAGCACAACATAACATTTAATTATGCAGTAGGAAGTGATATAGTCTAGGAGCTGCTTGACCATACCAGCTGCTGTTTTTTACGGTTTTCAGGAACAGCCTTATGTGCAATGCTTGGGTGGGGGGAGTATGTAGGGCTTTAAATGAAACCCACAAGCCCCATTCTCAAATACCCAGGGTCAGCTTCCACACACTAGAATCTTGGGTTGCTGCCTGAGCCTCAGCAGAGCCCATAACTGATATCTCCTCAGGCGTTCCTTCATCCTGAGGCCAGCACTCTGAGCACCACTGGCTTCCCCACTAGAACATTACTCTGGTGCATTGTGTAGAATTAAAAGTGCATCTAGACCCAAGCATTCTTCACTAACTGGAACTCTGGTACGGCTGTTGTGGGCTGCTGCTGCCACCGTCAGGTAAGCCCACCAGGGCACAGAGACGGAGGAGCCCCCCGCCCCGGGAACCTTGCCCAAGGGAGGCTCAAATCTGGAACTGCCCCTGTTAATTCTGCTTAGTCTTAGCCAAATCACGCCCCCTTAGGGCCTTTTAAAAGAGTAGCTAAGGGATCGGTATCAAAGTGAAGGTGACTAGGTCCCCTTTGCCCTTCACCCTGTAATTAAGCACTGGCGATGTGATCATATTGATGGGGAAAAGGTAAAGGTAAAGGGACCCCTGACCATTAGGTCCAGTCGTGAATGACTCTGGGGTTGCGGCGCTCATCTCGCTTTACTGGCCGAGGGAGCCAGCATACAGCTTCCAGGTCACATGTCCAGCATGACTAAGCCGTTTCTGGCGAACCAGAGGCACGCACGGAAACACCATTTACCTTCCCACCGGAGTGGTACCTATTTATCTACTTGCACTTTGACATCCTTTTGAACTGCTAGGTTGGCAGGAGCAGGGACCGAGCAACGGGAGCTCACCCCATCGCGGGGATTCGAACCGCCGACCTTCTGATCAGCAAGCCCTAGGCTCTGTGGTTTAACCCACAGCACCACAGCAATTGCAGGAAGATGCAATTAGCAGAGGCATGCTGAATATTTATCTTACTGCACTGATGTGTTTTCTTAGGTATGTTTAGTGATAGTCATTCTATTGTAACAGCCTCTGGTTAGAACAAACAATAAGTATTGTGGTGTAATAATAATTTTACTTTGAAATGACTCCTCTGCAGGAAAAATGATCTAGACGCAATGCCTTGGGGTTTTTTTTCCTGGGTTGTTTTTTTTTTTTTTTTTGTACATTGGTTTGCTTCCCTTAACCACATGAGGGAGAAGGAAAGCTTTGTATTACTTGAGAAGCATGCAGAAGCATTCCTTCAGGAAGTGGTTTCTAACACAGAAGTCTTAGCTTCTTTTGCTATTTACTGTATTTTTAAAAAACCATGCTCATACCCAAAGGGTTTGAGACAGCTTCAACTGCCTAAATTTCCATCTAGGTCACAACAAAGGGGCAGGCACCAGTTCAGAACTAATACTGGGCCTGACTCTGACCAAGGGAGATAAAGCTGGGTGTGGTTCCGCATAACAATGGTATTGTATAGCAAGACTCCATACCGCTCAACAGTCCCGTTTTGCGCCAGAGCACTGGACCAAAAGGTGCTCAGTTTTTGCTCTCATGCTCTGGCGCAAACCATCTGGCTCACAACAGAGTGATGAACCAAAAGACCAAAAAAATGAGCGTTATCGACTTTGATCTGTGGGATGTTGAAGGGTATAAGACTCCAGATGACTGTGCTGTTTATCTTTATCAAGTAGGAAGATGGAATAGATTGCTTTGGGATGCCCATGAAAATATGCCTCATTTTAGTCAAAGGTAGTTTTTGTGTGTGTGTGTGTGTGTGTGTGTGTGTGTGTGTGTGTAATAAGTAGACATATTTAAATCAGGGGTGCTAGACCTCCTCCAGTTGTGGTAAGTCCAGCTCCCATCAGTTCAAGCTAGCGCAGCCAACAGTCAGGGATGATGGGAGTTCATGCTGACTGAGAGGGACCATCTGCATCACTGTCCAGGTGTCTGAACAACTGAAGGCGCATAGGCAGTAAGGTCTTGCCTGATATTCTTGGCTGATAAACTAAGCTAGGCGCAGTGTGCTATTTCATGCCTTAATGCTGTATAGAAGCCAGGTCTAGTAACTGGGCTTCCTACAAGCTAGCATTGAGTTGGGAATGGGCATACGGGTGGGACCAGGGCACTCCATCAGGAGTGCTTAGCTTTACCATTTCTGTTTCTTGCTGCACTAATCTGTCTGCTTCTCTGCAAATGGTAACCAGACTCAGCTAATAAGCCTTTATGTGCAATTTAGGCTTTCCAAGGCAGGCTAGTCCTGGTCTTTATGACCAGAAGCAGGCTAGCTGTGGGTGTTGCATAACAATTCTTGCTGTACATAAATTAAGTGCATGGCCTTTCTCCAAAAGTGTGCTTGTTACCTCTGAATCAGAATGAACAGGGAGCTTCTGGAAAAACAAAACATAGCCTGCTGGAATAAAATAAAGTGTACTTTGATGTTTGCCTGTCTGAGTCTTCCTCTTTATTTAATCTTGGTTTGATGTAAATGTTACTGTTATTTTTAATGGGGTTTTTTTTCGGGGGGGGGGTGTCTCTTCAAACAACTCATATTATGAACCCATCTCCCTTTTCCTCTCATCCAACCGCTTCACCTAGTGCTGCATTTCACTTTGTGTTCTCAAGCAATACGTCCTTTTCCCAGCAGCAGTCAAATCTTCCCAAAGGATAAATAGATTTTTATTCCTCCCCCCTTTAAACTAGCTTATTGCCTAGAATAGATATCTGAGAAACACATGCACACGGTTCTCTAATCCTTATAATCTATAATCTATAATCCTTTACCACCCACATGCTCCTGTTTTCGAAAGGCAAGCTGCTAATTAGAATGCAGATTACTATAGTTGGAATTTATAGTAGCAGAATGTCAGTGTAACAGCAACTCTTAGCAGTAATGTGAAACCAACCTCTCCTTGAGAACTTCTCTACATGAGATAATTTGCTAATCCTTCCTTAAAGCCTTCCTCCCAACAGCTGGGCCACAATCCAAGAAACGCTCAGCTGGGCATGCTTAAAGTCAGCAGAATCAGTGGGCTTAATTTAAGCATACCTAACTCGGTGTTGGATTGGGACCCTAGCATACTTCTCAAATATCCAGGGATTCAAGAGGCTTTCTTATTTTAATGAAAAACACCATCCTTTTGTGTTAGCATTTATTACACAGCACCTTTATGCCGAATTGGGCTTAAACGTGCTTTATGAACCTTTGTGCAGCAAAATGCACAGAAAGCTCTGCTGCACTTGAAGCGGGGATACAGTCATTTTTAACGGGAAGAAAAACATTTTTTTTCTGTCTTTCTGCATGGTGGAGAAAGAGAAAACCCTCCAACTGAGAAATAGAGACAACAAGGCGCAGGATACCCCAAGGCCTCTGAGCTAGAAATGATTTAACCATTCGTAATTTTTTTGTGGGCTGTGGAGTTCTGTTTTAAATTAGCGGAATTTTAGATGATGGAGTTTATCTATATTTTCGACTTCAGCTGGAGTCCTAAAATAAAGTAACTTAAGGAAGTTCATCGTGCAGCAGTTTCCTGCCTGTTCCTTCCCTCTGTGTCGTGTTCCATCATTGTGAGTCAAGGACCAGCCACCCGCTTAGAGATAAATAAGACACAAGGACACAAGCATTTGAGGTTAATGGGCTAAAGAATGCCACAACTTTATTGGTTGCAGCATGTGAGTGGTATTGGCTAGCCTTAGGCATTGGATCAAACAATCTCTACATGACTCCACCTCGCACAGCAGGGAGTCATTCGAGGGTTAACAACCAGTGGGAGGAGCTTGTTGATGCAAATACAACTGGAAGCTTCCCCTGATGTCACCGGGGGCCGTGCCATGGCCCTAGCCATTCGGGAAGCAGAATGAGGGCCCAGCACTGCCGCGGTGACTCAAATGCGACTAAACCCTGCCCCCAAGCCAGCCCTATTGGCTGGCTGAAGGGCACGGCAGCCGGAATATCTGACACAGGGGGCTGAATACGCCCCCCTGCCGACGTGGGAACTGGCTCCCGCTCACAACTTATCCCCTCTGGAAGGAGAGGCTTTACCTTTCATTTAGAGGGCAGGCACAGACCCATTTCCTCCACTGGGGGGGGAGAGGGGGGGTATGGAATATAGGTATCGTGGAATCGTCCAGTTGCCGATTTGTGGATGCTGTTGTTGTTACTTACTTTGCAGCTTTAGTTCAATTTTTGTACAATGCATTTCTGACATTTTAAATGTGTAAACTGCCCTGTGACCATCTGGCAAACAGCAGCATCGAAACATCTAAATAAACATAAAACATTTGCACAGGGGGAAATCCTATTGCAAGATCAGCCAGGATGAGCAGCTTAGCATGCAACTGATCTCTAGCTCAGCTGGGCTCAGCCAGCATTAAGTCACCAGCCCTGACTCAGCTGAAGACAACTCCAGCATAACTTGCTCATCCTGGCTGAGCTGAGGCCGCTATAAGTCTCCCAAAAGGGGCATTCTGAGGGTGGGTGGGTATGGCAGGCTGGGGGGTGGGTTAGGCTCGATCCAAAGCCCATTCACTCAGTCACTTAGCCTGACAACCCAGCAGAGCACTATTTTTAAGGCTTGTTTTCCCTCTGCCAGACTTAGGCAGAGCAGCAGCCCCACTGCTGAACAGCACTTGGATCTGGTCTAACTTTACACCTGTTTAACTTAAACCCACTTCCTTTACGCCAGCATCATGTGCATAGGCTTTCTCCTACAGTGAGCGAATGCAATGGTGCTTATTTTTTGGTTGCTGTTTTGTTAATGTTGTTACTGTTGCTTTATATATTATGAATGCTGCAGTACTTTGTGAATCCTTTCATATGACTTTAGTTGTAACGGTGCTGCTTGGCTTATTTCTTTCGTTGTTTTGTCAATACTGTTTTATAGATTGCAATTGTTTTACCGATGATTTGCTAATTATTCCATATGATTTGTGCTATATTTGTGATGTTCCATTATCTTATTGTTATTTGTTTGTAAGCCGCTTTGCGAGCCATGTGAATGAAAAGCACTCTAGAAATATGCAACATATGAGGCAGAGACCAGTGGGGGCAGCTGCCGTAAGCATCCCCCAGTCCCCCTTTAATCTTGCATAGAAAACAAGAAATCCTGGACTTTACTGCTGTTTAATGAGTGGCACTTTCTGCATGTGTTTTTGACTATGTTCATAGATAGTGTTGGGTCCTCATAATGTGACAGTTAACAATATTCTAATTTGTTGGTTTAATGTGATTTGCTTGCTGTTTCCCACTCCACTGTTTCATTTCCAAAACATGGTAATGCATTACATGAAAAAGCTTATCTATTAGTAACACTAATACTGCGTATGAATATTTAATACAAAATGCCACCGAATAAAATTGCCATTAAATATTTAAATTAGACTCGCATTTTCATATGTATGCAGATGACTCATTTCCCGTAAAAACACCTCCATACACTAATATATCACTCAGACCTTGTCAGTATAAATCAGATGTTTAGTGCAACTTGCTCTGTCAGTAAATGAATATGAAATGCTTCTTCAAATATTAACACTCTATTTGATGCACATCCCAGCCTAGGCTGAGAACAAAGGAAGGAACATAGTAAGATAAAAAATGAACAGGCTCAAGGATGGTATCTAAGCTGGCCAGATGTCCTCTTTTTAAGCCTCTTTTGATCTACCTGTCCAGTATCCTTACCTGCCCTCAGTTCTGGTACTTCAAATGCATAGTCAGTGGGGTAAGATATCTTTTGTTACGACTAGGTAACTTGTGATCCAGAAATACTGCAGGGACTGTTAGTTACAATCTTGATTGGGGAAGAACTGAAAGCTAAGAGGCATTGATTATGATCTGTCTGTGTGAGATGAAAAGGTATGTTGGCATTCATTTGACACAGGTTTCCCATTTGTAACATCCTCGTGGCAATAATGCTAGACTCCTTGTTTCTTCTGTCCATACCTTTCCAGAACCATTTCTCACTGCGGCTTCAAATTTCAGTCCCCAGTCAATTGGACCATGAGCAGAAGGAGCCGTCTTGTTCCACAAACCTTTGCGCAAGAGTAACTGCAATGCCCTAGAGAAGGCAGCTTCCATAGTAGTTCCCATCCTTCACTTTACCCGGAACCAGGACCTGGCCCTCAAGCATGGGAATTCCTCGTTAGATCTGATCCCTACACTTTTCTAGGACGTGCTTTCTTCACCCGTGGAACCGACTAACTTGCCACAATGGGACTTATATCCAAGCACAATGGGGAAAACCCACTTGGCACTACAACCCATCTGAACAAGGAAAAGGACTTTGGGAAGGCTACACCGATTCCATGTATTATGAAAACTGGACTTATGGATTTTATTGCAGTGACCCTACCACCGCCTCCACTATCCAAGGTATTTGTGTATGTAGATTTTGCTGTGTCTGGGATTTAGGGACTGAGAAAATGAATGAGCAATTTGTGTCCATTAACGTTAAAAATCTGGCAATGGTAAATTTCTGTGGTGCCCGCTTTCCCTGATGCCCTAAGCACGTGTTGAATTTGCTTAATGATTAATCCAGCCCGGCCTGGCTTCTTCATTCTGGGGCATGGCATGTATTGTGGGCGGTATTTACCAAACTTGGCAAACATAGTGGTGTATCGTTCTATATTTAGAATCTAATTTTTGCATGAATCAGATCCATATCTCTCTTTCTCCTCAAGTGTCAAATCACCCACAGGACTTTGAAGGCCCATTGCAATATGCTCTCATAAAAGGCCTATTCTGAGCCCAGGGAATGAATCATCCCAAAGGATACTTTTAGCGCAGCACGTCAGGGAAGCTCATAACGCAGTTCTGTCCAAGGCACAGTCAAGATCTGGTCCTGGAGATAGATCAATGACCAACTGCCTGCAGATACCACTGTGAAATGAAAGCATTAATAGCCTGTTTCTATGCCTTGGGCACTCTAAAATACCTGCTAGAGAAAAATGCTTTCATCAGACAAAAGGGTACATCAAATGTCAAGGCAGGGAATTTGCTTTTCTCATAACTGGGGGCATTCCTGGAGAGGGCGAACAATCTGTTTTTCATCTTCTGGAAAGTCATCAGTAGAAAATGATATGGCACGAGTACACTATCAATTACCCCACCGGTTTACTTAGCGAGCTTAGTGACCAGGCTAATCATTATGATGCAGAGCACCGTAGTGTGCAGAAGACACATGGTTGCGTACCCAAGGCAGCAGATATTCACCTCTGTTATGTGCAAACTGAGTGCTGGACCACTTTGAAATTAGCTGCTAGGCGTCATGTTAGTTTGTTACTTCGATAATGGTGACAGAAGAAAACAGATTTAGAAACAAAGGGTTTCTGCTTTTCGTTCCGAGAGATTTTTAAACCAATTACCCCCTCTGAAAATAGGGGTGGGCCAAAGGTTGATTGGGATCCAGTGGAAGATATCTGAGCAATGTGCAGGAATAGATATTTGTGTGGCAGGGCTGAGAGCTCAGTTAAGATTTCTTTACTGTCATTGTTACAAGTACAATAAAACTGGATGCCATCCCATTAAAATAAAACAAAAACAAAATAAGTGGAGTGGTTCTTTTCCAAGTTTACTTGGAGTTCTGGTCCTGAAAACCAATTCTGCACTTGGCTCCAGCCAGGGGATATAAAGTTTCTAGTACAAAAACATGGCAGATCCTGCAAGCCTGATTTTATTTCTTTCACGTCATTACATTTCTGGTTCCGAAAAGAGGAGAGAGTAGTTAAACAAAACAAAACCAAAGTAGCCCCCAAGCTACAGCTATCTGGACAGCTGGTCCAGATGTTCCCTATCAAAACTATTTGGTGTCCAACTTACTGTATCCCAACCTTAATTAAAATCCTACTAAAAATCTGTACTGGAGGCACTAAATAGCCTGAAAACATGTTGAACTGATAAAAACTATGAGCTTTGGTTTGGCCGGCCATGCAGTCACTTTGTAGTAAGAGGCATCATTCTTCAGTCTCCAAGATGGCAAAATTGTGTGATTGTCATCTGTGACAAATACTTTTTATTGTGGGATTTTTGTCTTCTGGCAAATGAATCTCAACATGGAGGGATGGCACCTTGATAGAGATGTACAAAACTCCTAGGAGCTGACTTACCATTTATCTAAGATACGAAAGGCAAGCCTTAGGATTCTTAATAAATTAGTTCTGGTTTCCCTCAGGTGACCACATTTCTCCGAAGGGTTTGTACATCTTAAACCTCAAAGCTCTATGAATTAGTCCTACTAGTCCATGGGATCATTGCAAATTAATTACAGCAGCTGAGGCTTTCATTCTTCAACAATTTCCCACAATATTTTATAGCTATAAGGTGCAGGTCTGGTAGATTACAAAAGTTCTGAAGCAGATTTACTGTATAGAGTATAGCTGGAATCAAGGTTGATTTACCTTGCTGGATAATGGAGGCAGGATCTACTTTCCAGTTTTATGTAAATGTGAAATTCTACTCTTTGCTACATTTTAGCAGCTATTGGGGTGATGTGATATTTTACACAATATAATGTTGTTTTTAAGTGGGAAAAGGCATGTTTTTGCAGTTTTATTTTCCTATCACAACGAAAGTAGCAACTGCTCCAGACTGGCTTTGGAATTTTATACATTCAGACAAAAAAATGCTCCTTTCTGAGGGCCTTTCATATGGGAACATAGGAATAATATTTTAAATGAGATTTGTTGGTTCTATGTTTTTTTGTTTAGATACAATCATATCTTAGGCCAAAGAAGGTATCCACTAAACCTGCTTTGAAAACCAAATTGTGGATATGTTGAACTGTGATTAATAATACTGCTGAGGAAGATTTGTATTGAAATATGTCCAGCATGGTGGGCTGGGTTGTTTTTTTAATTATTTGAAGCTGTATTGAATGAATTCATCAATATCATCTACAGCAGTTAATTTAATTATTGGAGGCTTAATAAATTATGGGCTATAATTAGACGTGGATCTAAGCATCATAAATTGTTCTGAACGCTCTCTATATAAATGATAAACAGTAGTTTACTAAGTGGCAAGTTGCCCTGGTTTGCATTAAGCATGTGGCAAGCCAGCAATCTATATTGTTCTGCAAAGTGGAGAGGAGTATTATCACACTTCTAGGCCTACCCTGGGAATCAACCGAGTGGCAAGAGCAATAGGAAGAGTCATTCTGGATCAGACCATAGGTCTATACAGGCCAGCATTTTATTCCCACATTGGCCAGATAACCTTGGGAACAGGAAACCCACAAGCAAGGTATGGACTCTTCCACTTGTGGCTCCCAAAAACTGGTACTCAGAGGAATGCTGCCTTTCATTCTGGAGACAGCGCCTGATAGCCTTACGAATTTATTTAATTCTCTATGCAAACTGCCCAGGTTGGAGGCCATCACAGTTGGTTACAACATGGTGCTGATAATGCCAAGGTTGCAGGTTCAATCCTCGTATGAGACAGCTGCATATTCCTGTATTGCAGGGGGGTTGGACTAGATGATTATCAGGGTCCCTTCCAACTTTCCGATTCTATCATGATGTCGTGGTAGTCAATTCCATAGTTTCACATTCTGTGCAAAGAAGTCTACCCTCAGTCTTCAAACATGCAGCTCAGATTCTAGTATTATGCAAAATGGCAGCGGGGGGATATCCACTTTCTCAACACCACATCTAAATTTATACACCTGCATCATGTTTCTTCCCCATCCTTGCTTACCTTTTTTCCAAATGAAGAAAACCCAGACCTTGTAGCCTTTCCTCCTAGGGGAGCTGCTGCCTTCCTTGTTCTGCTCTTGTCACCTGCAGGCCAGACAATAAACACGACCAGCTCATTAAGTTGCTGAATGCATGTCGTGGTAAGCCACCACTTGGAAAAATGGTCATCTAGATTACTAAAGTGACCACATACACATCCCGAGAACAAATAACGTGCACAGCCTTGCAAATATATTCATTTAAAAGGAAACCCGGCTCACCCTTTCATCTACCTGGCTGCCCACCTGTCTTTCTTTACCTTCATAATGTTCTGCCAAGGGCAGGGTTCTTTCTGGATCTGGACCCAATAAGCACACCAGTGGATGAAGAATGACCGTTCCCCACATCAAATGGGGTGCACATTTTGCGTGGTTGTGAGTAGCCCCCTAGGATTACGTTGCAGCTCCTGTCAGTTGGGTCTGGCACCGCCTTCCCCAGGTAGGATACCTGTGGTCTCCACCTACTCCGGCAGCCGCCCAATCCCAGCTGGGGAGGTGTTGCCAGGGGGATTGGCCAGGTAGAAGGAGGGAACATACAGTACACAATAGGAGTCATACCTGGGAAGCCGCCGTTGGATTGTGGCAGCGATACCAGGGTTCCCGCTAAAGGGGTCTTAGGGGGAGGCATTGACCATACGCCCAGAGGTCGTCATTGCCCTCCCCCTCCAGCAGCGGCGAACAGGGGGGCGGGCTATCTGCTTGAACATATGTTCTCCAGAGCTAGCCCACTCCTCACACATGCCGGATAACCCTGATAATTACCCAGAACCCCGGCTGGGTAATTAGCAGGCATACAAAACACAAATTATAGCATACCAGACAGGAGTCACACACAATCTTCCCTTCAGCTGCCTGGAGCTCCAGGTAGAGCAGCAAGAGAGACCCCGGCCAACAGTCTCACAGCATCTGGTACCTCAATCTGTGAAGAAGCTCTTTGAGGCCCTTCAACCTACAGCTCTTATAGCCAACTTTGATTGACTGCACCTGGTTAGCAAGCATCACTCATGATCAGCCCGGGACACCGGGTGCGACTAATGCGGAGCAGCTGAGAGTCTCCAACCCAATTCACTGCAACTGGGTATCCTCCCCACTAGCCAATCAGCACATAGAACACAGGAGGCCCAGGAAACTCCTGACACAGGTGTGTGAAAAACAAATTATACCATCATGAATCAGCAAACCTTAAGCCGGGGATGTAAAAGGGAAAGAGACATGTCATCTAACTCCTCGAAATTACAATGGTCTTCCGCGTTTCCCCTACACATAAACCCAGCTTACTCCCACAGCCTTTCTACCTCTTTTTCTGTAGACCCCACCACTATTTTCCCATATGTTACAACATCCCTGCAGGGTAAGTCAGCATTATTATCGGCACTACTGATGTGGAATGGCAGGACACAGTCACCGCTGGCTGCAAAAGCACTGCCTTCCAAGACAGATGAGGTGCTTTCCCCCTCAAATGGAAAATCAGCATTCAGTTCCACTAGAATGGATTGTTTGTGTTGCTTGCACTCCTATGAATGTCCACGCAGAAGTAAATCCTTTCAAGTTGACTGGTTTACTCCCAGGAAAGTGGGGGTAGGAGTACAGCCTTCAAGGACTATTCCACAAGATCTGAAATATTCAAGGTATATTCAGTTCAACGCAGACTGTCTACCCCTCGTGTGCCTGTTAATTCTCCCGTGTCCAGTTACTTCTGTGTGTTACTTGCCCCAAAATGGAAAGAAGAAGTCCCAGCAAAAGAAGAATGGATACAAAAACTTATGGAATATGCAGAAATGGCGAAACTTGATGGAAGAATAAGAAATCAAGATAACAAATCTTTTATAAAAGAATGGAAATGGTTTATTGTATATTTACAAACTGTAAACAGATAAGAACATTGGCAGGATTATTGTAATAACCTGCAGTTTTATAAGAGTATATATTTGAAGAAGATGAATAAATGAGCAAATTAATTTGAATATGCAGAAAATATTAAAAATAAATTTAAGGAACCGCAGAAAGAGGGGGAAGGAAGTCAAGTTTTGAAATGTTAAAATGATTGTAAAATTATTGAAATGTATAAAATTGAAAATAATAAATAAAAATAAAATAAACTGCTTTTCGAACCGTTCCGGGACACCTTTCTATGGTTTTTCAGATATGGGCAGTTCCCACCATCCCCTACCCTTTCTTTCCATGCCTCCTGCTAGCTCCTACTTTTTCATTTCAGTTACCGGTTGCAGTCCCTGCCACTTCTGATTTCCCCTTCTTTTATTGTTAAAAAACCTCATGTGTTTGGTGCCGCAGCACAAACGCAGCGTGGCAAGTGCACCAAGGAGGTGAATTTAACTTGCATCCTGGAGGATGGCTTATAAATGATTATTTGTGGTAGAACAGAGTGCTTTGTATGGAATCTCAATGGAAGCCTCGGTTTAACAGGAAACTGAATCTCTATAGAGGCATAGGAATGTGGAGTCTATGTTCCAGAGCGACGGCAATGGCGTGTGTCACAGTAAATGTATGGTTCCTAGATGTAGAAAAATCGGAATGAATCACCAAATTATCAAGTTGGAAGGGACCCTGAGGATCATCTAGTGCAGGCATAGGCAACCTTGGCTCTCCAGATGCTTTGGAACTACAACTCCCATGATCCCTAGCTAACAGGGCCAGTGGTCAGGGATGATGGGAATTGTAGTCCCAAAACTTCTGGAAAGCCAAGGTTGCCTATGCCTGATCTAGTCCAACCCCCTGCAATGCAGAAATATAGAGCTCTCCCATATGGGAATTGAACCTGCAATATTGGCATTATCAGCATCCATCCTCTGACCAACTGAGCTATCCAGGGTGAGGCTGTATTCTTCCTAATATCCCAATTCTATATCTGTAAGATGCTTTTTCATATGGAAGAACATCCATAAATGATACCTCATTTGTAATCTGAAACGGTCCATCCCATTTTACTACTTTAACATTTTGCTACCTCATTTTGGCCTCTTTTATGCTCATTTTTCTGGTGGGGTGGAGTGAGTTAGGTTTTCACTTTTATTTACATATTACAGCTGAGCTTTATAGGTTCATATTTTTCTGGTATTTATACTTTGTTCTAATGTTTGCTTCTTCTAAGATGCTTTGGGTCACTTTTCGTGAAAATGAATGACTAATAAATGCAATAAATAATGATATAAATGTTTTTCGCTGCGTATGTAGGTGTGGCCTTGGAAATCTAAGCAAAATTTAAGAAAAAGGGGGGAAAGTGTGCTACTTCAAATGCAAAATAACCCAAACACAATTAACACCAGCTATCAAAATGCAGTCAAAACCAGAATGTTAACACCTCTCCTTGGAAATGCTCAAGCTCAACCTTATAAATCTCTGGACTCCATCTCTCTTTTCTTTCATGCTGTACACAGCCTACTCTAAACCCACCTATCAGAAATATGGGTAAGATGAAGAAATAGTTGTTGTTGTTTTAAGTGTCTCTATTCTGTGGCCTACAAAGCAGCTGTATTGTTATGAAATAAACAACTCAGAATTATTTACTGGGAGGGCTGTGGTTGTCTGGAAAAAGGTGGCAGCCTTAACAACAAAGGACACTTAGCACATGAAGAACCTGGCTCTCTGAGTCAGAGGCAGCCATTTGTCAAAGTGCAATTTCTTGATATTCTTAAATGGTAAATCTATTGACAGCAAAATGATGCCATCCACAGGAAAGGATAGATCTGTGAAATTATTCTTGGGCAAGAAAGATACTATTAATAAATATAAGGAAATAACAATCTGATATCCCTATTCTTTCACGATGGCAGACTTCATTGTTAGATGAAAAGATTTAAGAGCATATTCCGGCTAAATCAATGCACACTTGCAGCTGCTTTCTAATATACATGATGAAACCTTGTTCACCCTTGATTGGGTTTACCTTTGCAGATCCATTACCTAATCATGGGAGGAAAATTATTGTTTTATAGCATGCAGCCTAAAGGGACGCGGGTGGCACTGTGGGTTAAACCACAGAGCCTAGGGTTTGCCAATCAGAAGGTTGGCCGTTCGAATCCCCGCGATGGGATGAGCTCCCGTTGCTCGCTCCCTGCTCCTGCCAATCTAGTAGTTCGAAAGCACATCAAAGTGCAAGTAGATAAATAGGTACCGCTCCGGCGGGAAGGCAAACGGTGTTTCCGTGCACTGCTCTGGTTCGCCAGAAGCGGCTTAGTCATGCTGGCCACATGACCTGGAAGCTGTATGCCGGCTCCCTCAGCCAATAAAGCGAGATGAGAGCCGCAAACCAAGAGTCGGTCACGACTGGACCTAATGGTCAGGGGTCCCTTTACCTTTTTAGCATGTAGCCTAAAGGAATTCAGATGATCTTTCTAAAGGTGACTTGGCAAAACAATGTTCTCTGAAACAACTACTTCCATCACACTGATGAATCCAGGTTCCCTAGGTCTTACTCCAGTAGTCCACTTGGCAATGTACTAGTTGTTCCAGTTCCATGTTCCTATAGATATAGATATAGATATAGATGATATAGATATAGATATAGATTGGGGGAAGAGATTTATAGGTGAATAGACTGCGTAAAGAGCACACAGGAACAGTGGGGGCAGATAATAGTCCCTCTTAGACTCACAAACTATGTATAGAGTGTTATATGATCACAATGATTCAGATCATTACTGTTAAGTTGTATATTGACTTGGGGAACTCAACTTGCCTCTGTTTCTCTACCTATTAACTGTACTAACTCAGGTTCCTGGAGTACACATAGCAAGAGAGTAAAAATTAATTAGTTTTCATAAGGTATTGGGAATTTTTTACGGAGACTCAAAGGCTATTCTCAACAGACCTTCAAAATGTTATTAAACGGGCTCATACAATTGACTGTAGAAAGGCTGCAAAGCCTTAAAAGATTAATAACTCCATGCCTTCTCACAGCTCTTACTGAGAGAGCCTTGTATTGTCACCGGAGAGCCCAAAGTTTCCCTCTGTTTATTGAAATTAAATTACACCTTTCCCTAATGATAAATTTAAGCTGCTCAAACCTCCAAGCCAGACTAATTTATTTGTTCAGTCAGTGTGCCATTCATCTCACTATTGAAGCTCTGGAATTAAAACTTGTCAGCTGCCATCAACACCTGACCTCCTCTCCTTGGAAAATACCGAATCTGGTCCACTGGGCCTCTGAAGCAAAACTGCCGAAAGCAACCACTCTCCTCAGAGAGCCAAAACAGAGTTTTCAGCAGGTAAATAATCACTTGGAGGGCACCAAGAAAAAATACCATAGAGGTTGAGCAAGAAGATGGAATGTCATGTACAGAGAAAATTAAAATGGAACTGTTGGGTTAGTGACACTCCTTGAGGAAAACAAAAGATGGCAGATACCTGCCAGCTTCAATAAAAAAGTCTGAAGTAATTGTAACATGGACTGTTCTTACATACCTTGCCAGTGTGCAGCTTCTTGAGTTTAAGAGACAGGTGTCCATGGGGTCACAAAGAGTTGGACACGACTAAATGACTAAACAACGACGTGGTCTCTTATAAAGCCCTTGACTTTGGGCCAATACTGGGGATGAATTTCTTTCCCCAGCCTTGGGTTAAGCTGCTCTGATGTAATGGAATGCTCATAAACTTTCTGACTGCCCAAGGTGAATTTATATACAGTCGTACCGGTACCTTGGATGTTGAACGCCTTGGCTCCCAAACAAATCCGCTCCCGAACGATCAAAACCCAGGAGTGAGTGTTCCAGTTTTAGAATGATTTTCGGAACCCAAACATCCGTTGTGGCTTCTGCGACTTCCGATTGGCTGCAGGAGCTTCCTGCGGCCAATCAGAAGCCGCATTTGGGGTTCCAAATGTTTTGGAAGTCGAACGGACTTCCGGAACGGATTCCGTTCAACTTCCAAGGTAACGGCTGTATTGATTTTCTTACATTTATATTCCACCTTTATTCCATTATGAAACCTACAGCAGCATACATGTGGTTCCCAGGCCGTCATCCATCCAAGTACTGACCAGATTTTCCCATATCCTCCAACATTTCTCAGATGAAAATAGGGATATCCTATTTAATAATAATAATAATAATTTTAAAACATTTTTTAAAAAATCAGAAACCGGGATGGCTTCTCTAAATCCGGGACTGTCCCTGGAAAATAGGGACACTTGGAGGTTCTGCAGATCCAGACCTGCTTAGCTTCACCAAGTGGGTGATATCCTGGGACCAGCTTATTTGAGAGAGCTTGTTACCTACCTTGTTTGGGGGAGATAGAAGTTCATTGTGGATATGCAAGACACATCATAGGATCTGTGAGCTATTGACACAAAGAAAATAATGAGGCAAGGGGGCTGATGGCAGGAAGCTGAGTGAGCAAATGGTCCAACAAAAAGGGAAGTTAAGATAGGGAGCATGCAGGCAGAAGAAATACCTGAGAAATTAGATTGTATAATGTTGGAGGGAATTAGGACAAAGAGACAGTAGGGCTACATAACAGGGTTCTGCTGTGATCATCGCTTGAAATGAGAGACACGTCCTTACAAGATAATGAACTAGGGAGATAGCACTCGCAACCATAACTGAAAGATGCTGAACCGACTGCAATGTGAACCCTATCATGTCCCATAATTATCTAAGTGCAATCCTATACATGCCAATTCAGACATCTCACTGAGTTCAATGGGACTTACACCCAAGTACTGAGTTTTCAATCTAAGTTATCTACTGCTCATTCCTAACTTGTGGTATTTAATGAAGTCAACAATTGCAAAAGGATTGGGAGCTGATAAAGTTCAGAGACCAAAGAGGCAGGTGTGTGTGTGTGTGTGTGTGTGTGTGTGTGTGTGTGAATTTCACATATTGGTGTGAAACTGCCTCTTAGAACCTTGGCAGTGTATGCCTAGTTATTTCTAAGAAGTTATTAGGATATGCCAGCAAACAATTCTTTGAATTTATGTAGTTGCAAAGCAGTGGGCAAAATAGCAAGCTAGTGATCTAAAAAAAAATGTAAGAATTTATATGCCAGTGACACGTCGACGAGTACCTGGTTGCCAAGGTAAGCCTGCATTTTTAAGTGGGGCTCATCAACATAAAGTGTTTATTTACAGCCTTGGCATTAAAGTGCATAGCCAGACAACTGTTGGATTATTTATAAGCTAGATAAAACGCCGGCATGTGAAAGCTGGATATAGGAATTTTAGTTCTAAATGTGGGCCATAAATAAGAAACTAGGTCTTATATTTTAAGGAAAGCTGGTACCGTTCTTGTCCTTGAAGAAAGGAACTAAAGAAATTTTACTGTATGGTACTATTAAAAGTCTGGATCTAGGTCGTCTCTATCTTTTTATCACTTTCCTATGCTTAGCGGCATAGGGTAGCCACCAAACAGTTCAGATTTCCTAGATGGTGACATGTCAAAGGGTCAACTTACTTGGCTAGCTCTCCCAACTCTTATTTTCTCTCTCTCTCTAAAACTGTGACCTGTAACGTACTCCGGAGTGGCTGGGGCAACCTAGTCAGATAGGTGGGGTACAAATAATAAGATTATTATTATTTGGTTAGAGGAGTGGTGCTGAGGAGAGGTGGGTTAGCTAACCTTTCCCCCTTCATCCCACTTTCCCAGTCTGAACTGCTCCCTCCAAAGCTATTGTTACTCTGTTGTAGGGAGGAAAGACAGATATGTGAAACCAGCAAGGGGAGATCTGCATGGTCCAAATGGGATATTAGTGCTTATTTACAACTGACATTGTCAAAATGATTTCCCTCCTTTAGCTTTCCTCCCTCACTGCAATTCCTTTCTTTGGTGTTATCTTTTGAGTTTTTAAACCTGACAAGTGACAACAGGGTCTCTCTCTCTCTCTCTCTCTCTTAAAAAAGGGAAACAATTTTAGTTCTAAATGTGGAATTCTTCTGGAATTCAGTATATCCCAGCTGCATTGCAGGAAGTTAAGATATGGTCGAAGAGAAGTGGTGCTCTCATTACACTGGTGGCTCAGTGTTACAGCACATGTTCACCCCCACTTTTGGGGGGAGCGGGAGAAGCACTTCTAAACTGTTTAATGTTTAAATATCTTTAAGTGTGCAAAAGTTCCCAGATTCAATCCCGGGCAACGTTAGCTGTCTGAAATCCTGAAAGGTTGCTGCCAGAGTAGACAATACTGAGCTATGTGAACCTCAGCAAGGCCAAGATGGGGGGGGTAGTGGTGTCTGGGCATCGCAGGACCCCCATACACAATGCCCAGGCTTGTGCCCTGGAGAGATCACTTCAGTGCTGCTAATGCAGAAAGCAACAATGTGGGAGGTAGCAGTTACAAGTTACCAGTCTCTGCAGCCACAGCAGGTGCTGTGATTCTCCAATGGGTTGACTTCACCCCCAGAGGCGCACTCCATTGTCTCTCAAGACAGACTGATGCCAACACAACACACACAGAAGGACTAATAGTCTGATTCAATAAAAGTCAAGCTTCATATTATTATAGGTTTGGGGGTGGGACCGCCTTAAACTCTAGAAATTAATAAATGGTAGGATTTTGATTATTTGGGATATAAAAGGAGAAATACAAGCTGGAGAGGAATTCCTGGGCTAGCCTACTCAAAATGACCTGGCCAAGCTAGGGCCATGAATACAGCCCTGTATCGGGAAGTTTTTAATGTTTGCTATTATATTATGTTTTATATGTGTTGGAATCCACCCAGCGTGGCTGGGGCAACCCACCAAATGCGCGGGGCATAAACAATAAAATTATTGTTGTTATTGTTAATAATAATAATAATAATAATAATAATAATAATGATGATGATGATGCAGGGCCATGGGCCACTATGCTGAGGTGTCGACAGAGACGGGGGATTTGGAAGTGTGACAGGGTAACTGGATGTGAGGTGACAGGCACGGAGTGCCTTTAGCAAGGTGTGCTGGGAAGAAGAAGGGAGAACAAAGAGATCCATCTTGGGCAGGCTGGCTGAAGGCAGGCTGGGACAGATGCCTTGGACTTGAGTGTTGCACTGCTGTGGGAAACAAGACCCTCTTGAAATGACCATGCATACTGTAAGATCTGGACTCCCTCCAACTAAATTCAAGTGTAAATATGTGAATGAATAATATTTCTTAAATAAATCTATGACAACCTCTACTGCGTCTAAGCAGCACATGCACTGGCTGAGGGCCAAGTCCCCTGGAATCCTGTGCACAGCTCAGTAGGAATCGGGGTGGCCTGTAACACTATGTTCCTAGAACACAGAGTATAAATGCAGACCGGGTGATGTTTATAGTTTTCTGGTCCTTCTAGGTCCAGACACACATCATTCACCTTATGTATGCTCTATATGCATGCCCATTTGGGAGACAAGGTGTCACCAGTTTTTAAGTGATGACGCACAAGCAAACTATGGCCTCTGCATTAAGCCAGAATATGCTTGATGGCCTTTAGCAGCCCTTCAGTTCTTTCAGCAGCATTATTATGGGATAACTGGAGAACTGCTCTAACCAGACTTGATTATCACACTCAATATACCTCATTTTAATTGGCCTCTGACAATTTATCCTGGATCCCGTAACCCCCACGCAACTGTGGATTGCTAATTACCACATATAGTCACATGCTGCATTACTCATCTATTTGAACACCTGTAGCTCTGACATTCCCATTAACGTTGATCATAAATGTCACGACTGTCAGATTTACAGTCTCCAGGCCCAGCAGGCAGCCCAATTCTTCACTCGTTCCTTCAACACTCATGGCTGTTGTGTCAAGGAGCAGGATGAGTAACCCGCCTATCAGAAATACATAGGCAATTTCTTAGCACTGGAAAACAGCAACAATGCATGTTGAAACCTTTTAAGCTTTCTCATGAGATTACGCTTGGCTTGTTTAAAATATTAATACACCAAGAAGGGTTGCATTCTGTAAAAGGATGCAAATCCATCTCTACCATAGGACAAAAATACCCAAATGCACCTGTCTCCAATATCTTGCCCAATTCATCCTCGAAAAGCTGCCTTCGACTGCTCTACGGTGCACCCCCTGCTCATCAACTCTGAGGGATTGTTCCTTGAATTTCTCTGCTGCGTCCATAATGAAGCTTTACTCTGCCCTCAGGAGACCAATTATTTATTTTATTTATGAAATGTCTACACTTGCTTTTCCTCAGATAGTGCCCGAGGCAGTTTACGTCAATAAAATAATTATGCAAAATATGATCAAGGGCACATTAAAAACACACATTAATAATATGGTTTTTTTCCAAAATGAAAAAAACACAAACAAAATCCACAACAAACAGCAGTGTACATGCAAAATCTGTTTGAACACCAAGGAGCTTCAAAAGCAAAAGGCCTAATTTAGCTCAGACTGTTTCATACTCAGATCCCACTCATGGTATTTAGCCTGCTGGGATCAGAAATTATGTTCTTCAAGTACAGGGCTGGGCACACCACCCACAAATCTGTTGGTGATTTGCAGTAGATCACTAAGGACAGGGATGAAGACCAAATATGGCCCTCTATGTGTCTTTATCTGATCCACAGGGCTCTCCCCAGGTCACCCCACCCCCTCACTGGCTCAGCTCTGCACCTTTCTCAAGAGCTTTCAGAATATGCCCTTGAACTGTGACAATGCCTTTTGCTTGCTTGCTTGCTTGGATGGATGAAGTGTGTATTATGGGAATGTAGAAACTTATGGACCAGTTTCATTTAGATAGGTGCAGTAGCAGGTGCCACCACAAGCCCTGTTAGTGTAATGGGACTTTCCAACCCTCTCTTTCCCCTGTGTACCTCCACACACCCCACAAATTGGCTCTGGGAGATCAGGATAACCTCCCGGAACAGGGTGTAAAATAGGAAAGGGGTTATTGTTCTGTCTGGAAAGCAGAAATGTGTGTGCTGGCAGAACTAGTATAATAGTGCAATGTTCCTCTCTGACTAGAATGTATGCCTTTTTTACTTAGATGGACTAGGGCTGTGCAACTGTCCGAATCCTGACTATGAAGGCAAGGCATTTATGTCAAAGCAAGGCCCTTGCAAAGCAACCTCCCCCCAGTCACAGAATCATAGAGTAGGAAGGGACCCCAAGGGTCATTTAGTCCAACCCCAGTCGATCCGAACAGAAGTAGGGCACCTAGAGATAGGGCTGGCCCAAGACATTTAGACACCTGAGGTGGACCCCAAAATGGCGCCCACCTCCCAGCCAGGGAAGAAGGCATGAGGGCAGTACACCAGGAGCAAGGGGGGATAAATATAGACATAGTTCTTCATCCCCTGTGGATCCTGCTGCCTGAGGCAATCGCCTCAGCCTTGCTTCATGGGTTGGCTGGCCCTGGGAGGGACCCATCAGCAGAATGGGAGGCCATTTTCAATTATGCCTCCTCTCCTCTACAACCTTGTGCCCCTTCAAAATCTGCTCTAGAGGGTTGAGGGAAGCATTGGATACCAGGATATTATGTACGAGAGTTATAGTGTGTTGTGCATTTCAGATACAGGCAATGTTATTAGATGAGCCTACTTGTAGGGTTGAGAGGGGCAGGAGGGGGAGTACAACTTATATACAGTGCTACCTCGGTTTTCGAACGTCTCCGTTGACGAACATTTCGGTTTTCAAACGCCGCAAACCCAAAAGTAAATGCTTCGGTTTTCAAACTCGCCTCGGAAGTCGAACATGCCACGCGGTTTCCGTATTGAGCTTTCCATATTGAGGCTTCTGTACTGAGCTTTCGGTTTTCGAACATTTCAGAACTCGAACGGTCTTCCGGAATGGATTACGTTAGAAAACCGAGGTTCAGGTGAAATTTGGTGACAATCTAAAGTATCACAAAAGTCTCAGGGGAAATTCTGCAACACATGACAAAATTGTTTTCTGTTTCTGTTGGAATCCCGACAGATGGTTTATCAAGTGGAACCCTCCTAATTAACCCCAAGATTCAATTTAATGTAAATCCAGTGGCAATGCTCTTTGAGACTCAGTTGTAGTGGGAAGTGAAGCAAAGCCATATCTTCCCTTGAAAGAGTTGGGCAGAATCTCCTTTTTTATATAGCTCACTTTCTCTCATGCCACATTCCTGTTCTCCTCCCAGGTCTGTTTCCTTTGTTTGTAATATAGATGAATCGACGGGCGCACAACTCAATTTCTGAAACTGTAATCGCAGTGAAATTCTTCCACAGTGTAAAACTTTTCTTCCTTGACCCTTCCGGCAACATGGCCCAAATGTGTTCAAGTGCTGGATTGGAAATAATAAACTGGACAGACTTCTGCCAGAGCTGAGGATACCTTACTCACCCTTTGCATGTTGACCAGTGGTGTAGCATGGTTTGTTGGTGCCCAGGGCGCACATGCACATACACTGGGGCACGGAGTGTGAACAGAGTCTGCTGTGCCAGTCCAGCCTTTGCTGCCTACACTGCCAGAGCACCACCACCACCACCACCAGAGCCAAGCAGGGCCACACTGTGCCGCCTGCCCGCCTGCGTGTGGGGAGGGAGCACAGCCAGCTGACGCAGCCCTTGGCGAGTGAATCCCCCAACGCCCACAGGCTGGGTGTGGAGGATGCAATATCCATGTACCCTTTGATCCCGCTTATCCTACTGGGATCGGAAGGTGCATGGCTGTTGCATTCTTCTCAAGCCCAGCAAATCATTCAGATCAAATCCCAGCCTCGCAAAGCGGCATGGGGCTGGCAGGGTGGCATAAGGAGCCAAATGCACAGTGACCCCTAAAACAAATGCGTTTTGAGAATATACTGCTTCCAGATTTTGAAGCTGTTCTTGGTCATTTTCTTTGAGCCAGCCTTTTTGGGTCTGGAGATTTGGCTCATGAACAGATTGCAACAGATGCAGTTATTCCCCCCCCCAACCCTCTTTATTTTTCTGTTTATTCCTTTGTGAGGATCAGACTTCACTATTCTAATTTCCCCTCAAGTTTCACCAGAACTTTCTTCCAGTCACCATTCTGGATCCTATCCAAAGGATCCTGTATTCATCTCTCAGCTCTTTTCTTGAACCTGCAGAAACTGATTAATTTGAATACTTCCCTGAAAAGGTAGTTATATTTTTTTATTTTTTTATTTTCATAATATGTGGAATAAGAGACTGTACAGCTGTAGCACATCAAAGCTTTTAACTAGTTTGGACTGCTGGAAATTTTGGGAGAATGCAATTTGGGGCATAGTAATATATATATTGTTATAAGTTTGGGGGGTGGAGTAGGTTGTCTGCTGAGACCCTTCTAATGCCACCCCCACCCCCTTTCTGATTCTTGGAATAGCCAGGCTAGCTTCCTGGTAAGGTAATGGGTTGTTAAGGGAACAAAGGATGGGGCTCTGCACAAGAAGGCAAGTTGGGGCCCCTCTCTCAACTCGAGGTACTTAGAAGGACAAAGGCAGAGTTTGGAGCAGAGAGTTGTTGGAGTGGTGAGAGCAAAAAGAAAAGCAGCAAGCTGGAGAGAGAGACAAAACAAGGTTTGATTTCTGTTTGAAACCAAGGATGCGGCTATGGGGGAAGCGAGGCCCTCTTGGGGAGTTAATGCTGTGAACCCCTCCATCGTAGGCTCAGGTTGTATATATGTGTAAATAAACCATAAAGACACCGCAGTCCCTGCTGTATCTCATTCCAAAGGAAACATGAACCCTGGGCAAGTGCTTGGAACCCCTGGAATCTTGCACCGCTGGGAGATTAGGGCGGCATGCAACAATATGTATTACTGTTCAGTTAATTATTTTTATTTGCCAATCAAATATTGCTTTCCATTTATATTGCTCTCGCTCTCTTATATTGCATTCATGCATTCTTTTCATTCAGGTATTTCATTCAGGTATTATTGCTGAGTTTGCATATTTGCATCATTTCTGTGCTTTGATTTAAGCAAGTATTTCCAATTGATTTCATTTTTCGTCTGACTCTGATTACTACCACTAGCTTACTGCAGCAAATTTTAAGAACCTATTTTCATCCCCTATCCGTGATGTATGGCACTGATAAGACAAAGGAAAGATCCATTTGCAGGCAAATCTCATTCTTTTTACAGGTGCCAGCAATCTGGTTGGAGAAATATAGTAATTTCTTCAGAGAGCTGAAAAAGGTATGATATAGAAGCATAATTGCCCAGGCTGTGCACGCTCATTCCACATCTCTCTTCAGAAATTTTACTGATTTCTAGAGTGCCAAGCTTGTTTGACTTCAGATTGCAGTAAAACGAGGAACATGCACATCAGAATTTACAACTCTGCTATTCTTGAACCTTAAACTATCTTAAAACCTATTGTCTATCTCCAGTCAGCATGTGTTTTTAATGTGAAAATTGTTGGCAAGTGATCTATTACTTGTATTCTCTGAGCATCTTAAAGCAAGGAAGCATCCACATTCATTGACTGGAGGAGAGACAGAGATACATATTCTGCCCTGTAGCAAGTAGAAAGGACAACACAAGGGAGCCATAATTTACACAAGAAGCTGGCATTAAACAATCTGGTGAAAATTAAGCTGGCATCAGAAGTGGATTTAGGGGTACGTGACCTGTTCGGTTGCCTTGGGCGTGGAGCCTCGGGGGGTGCTGCAACTATTATGTAGAATAGAAGGTGACAGACAGGGTAGGGGTGTCCAATTTTGGCATCACACAGGGCACTGCTGAAATTTTCAATCTTCAATCAGGAGTGGAGCTGCTGCTGAAATGGTCTAAGCCTGGCAGAGCGTAGGCAAGCCTTTAAAATAGTGTTTGAGTTATGCCACTCTTTTGGCTAGCTTAGTTTATATCATGTTGCCAGGTCACATGAAACTGAATTGGTTTAGGATCTAGTCTAAGTCTCCCTTCTTTGATCCTACGTCCATCATGCTCCCAGCATGCCCCCTTTTCAAGCCTTTCACCATCTTAAAATCCACCAGGCTTGACTCAGCCGGCTGGGTCACGACAGCTGGAATGGGGGAGATATGCCAGCGTATCTGCAGCTAAGCCGAGGATGCGGGAGCTAAGCTGGTATAGCCTGGCTGTAGCAGGAACCTCCCAGCTTAGCTAGAGATCTGCTGGATCCTAACCTGCTCATACCTGTGGATCATGCTATAGGATTGCTCCCAAACATAGGAAAATAAACTATCCACACACATTAACTTGATCCCTCAGAGATTTGCATTACGAAACAAAATTTCCCTGCTTTACAAATACAGTCAATATTTATTTGCTGTTTATATTTAAGTCACACTTCAGTTATATTCAATAAAATGTGTTTCTCCATCCATAATCATTTTTACAGCTTCTTTAGAAGTTTTACTAAACATCGTCTCATTTTTTACTGAAAATCATTGACAATGATGGGAAAAACAATTTATTTTAGACATCACTATAATTTAACATGGAAAATATTCATCATATTGTGCTTTACATCCATGAAAAGTCAGTCCTGCAAACTATCTTCTACATTATTAAAAGCAATAGGACATCCACAATACAATCATGTAGTACCGTAGTAGAATCCATACATACTATTGCACATAAACAAGGGAAGAGTCCCAAAGGAAGAAGGACCAGTAATTTATTCATTAGCTTAGCCTTTTGCCAACATCATGGCAAGCAACAGAGAATCCCAATTTTTCTTCCCAGTACTTGAATGAGAGAAAAAGATTGGAAATGGAGGGAGAGTTAAGAAACCAGGCTGTGAAGAGAAGAAAAAAGTGCAAGCTTATGAGAAACATTTTCTTAACAAATAGACTGTTGCAGGAATCCTGACCACGGTCTAACATATCAGGACCTACTGGTGACCATACTCCTTTCTCCCTGCGGATACTGATGGGCTTTCTTTTGCTCCCTTCTCAAGCAACCTCTTTACCATGCCCTATCTCTCATTCCTTTAAATACACCCCCACTGCATCCAGAAACCCATTTTCTTGTCTAGACATTGAATTCTATGATCTTCCAACTGGGGTCAGCAAACCACCAGCGATTTTCAGACTCCACATATTGGAGAACGTTGCTGGTGTCACTAACAAGCCTACAGGGAAAGACCAATCCATACAGTATATATGCCCGTCTCCTGGCTGCATAGCTTTCACCCATGGAAAACAGTACTTGTGTAACATTGATGCCAGAGAGAGTTATGGCAGACCCCACAGCCATCTTGTGATTTGTTGACAGGTAGGGAGTTTCCCTGGCAGGGACTGGAATTGGAGAGTTCTGCTCTCATTTGCCAGGGCCAGTGTGTGGCTTTAGCTGTGACAGCCCAAGTCATGCCCCACTGTGACAGCTAGAATGAACAATACGATCAGCCTGTATGCTCACATAGTCCATAGTCTCCTGAAGGGTTTAAATTTTAATTGACTCTCTTGAAACACAAAAGGAATTCTGGGAACTTGCTTGGGGGATAGCCGTAATTTCTCCTCCCCTATGTGCAAAGGTTTTGCCTGTTGGGCCTGGAACTTGTAGCACCGTTACATCTTGTTTTTCATGGGAATGAAGGGAAGTTCCACGAGGGTCCCTTCTCATAAATCAACAGAAATCAGAGGTAAATTTAGGAATTACTTCACGACACTGGAAAGCCAATGAAGTGGTAAAATAACAAACAGAAGCATCACTTAGTGACAGAGTAATCTGCATTCACAGCTGCGTTCCAACACTAATCAAAATCAAGCCCTGTCTGAGTCAAGGAGTCACTGTTGAGTGAGGGCCGGAACAGGTGCATATAGCAAAACCAATTACCTGAAAGTGCCACTGAAACACAAGCAATTTAAATGCATTTTAGCTGATTACATTGTCACTTTCAACTCCGGACCCCAATCCTTAACCCTAAATCCAACAGATATGTGGTCTGGCAGATGGCATGGCTGTCTATCAAAACAAGTTAGTTTCCCTGGTCAGATTTAGTGACTGAGCCAAGCTACACCTTACGCCTAAGGCATAGGGTGGCACTACATCTTCGTTTTTTTCTTTAATTACAAATGCAGTGCCCCCAATAGTTAGTGGAACTCAGCATGTGAGAAGGGAGGTGTATGCCTCCCTTTCCCAGTCACGATGCAGACAAAAATCCCCCTTGCGTGGTGACAAGTCAGCTCCAGCTGCCACCAAGAATGTGAAATAATGGTGTGAAAACTCTTAATGTAATGGAATTGATTTACTTGGCAAGCAACATTCTAATTGTGTAGAGCTGAAGGACCTCCAGTGTCTTCTACACAACAGCTGAAATATATGAATTGGTCCTCAGACATATGTTCAATTATCACAGTGTTTTTGAAAAGTTTAGTGAGAGAAGAATAAAAATATGCTGTGTCCAGATCTGCTTTTAGTAGTCACACAATATCTTCACATAAAGCACATTCCTTATATATCAGTCATATTTTGTTTAGAGAATGAAGTCAGAAACTGTTGGGGTGGGGGGAACAGTTCAAGCCAACGTGAAATGCGTATGATGAAGTTTCCTATAAGGAGAGTTAAGGGAGTCACAACAATGGGAAGGGGACAATCAACTGAAATTCTGATAGGCATGCAAAGCAATTTAAATGGTCCCTAGTGACCCAACCAAAATTTAATCATGGGGTGATGCAAACATTTCCTTAGCAACTGACACTGTGGGCAAATAAGTACTGATATTCTGTACATTTAACATAAAGTATACAGTACTTGCATATTTCAGGAAGAACATTAGTTCCTCAGGCTTTCCTGTACTGATTTATGAATTCATGCCACCTGAGTCCATGTGGTCTGTAGTTGTAATGTCAACTTTATTGTTCAACCTGGCCTTTCATGATGGGGTTGAAAAGTTGTAGTTGCCACAGAAATGCCATGGAGAACAGGTCAACAGAGTCTTGTGTGACACAAGACTCTTTTTACAGGTAGGTAGCCATGTTGGTCTGCCAAACTTAAAACCATGGAGAGACCTGGTCTGAATAAAGACATTGGATTCTTATCTCATTATACATGACAAAGCTATTTTTAACCTTCTCACCCCTTGCTTTTTCCTGTAAGACTAATTGCAGTCGTTAACAGTCGTCAACAGGTTTACCACAGCTATCAGCCTATCACCCATTCCCACCACCCTTCTGAGTAATACCCCTCCCCACCCTCTCACTATATATAAGGGTCTGGTGACTTCTGTTTCAGTGTATCTGAAGAAGTGTGCATGCACATGAAAGCTCATACCAAGAACAAACTTAGTTAGTCTCTAAGGTGCTACTGGAAGGATTTTTTATTTTGTTTTGACAAGACTCTTTGTTGACTTTGCTGCAAGACTAACATGGGACTTCCTCTAGGAAGGGAGAACAGAGTAACGTCCCAAACACAGAAGTTGGCCAGCCAATAAGAATTGTGTTTGTTTTGTTGTATTTCCTTGTGTTGCTGCTCCTCCTGTTTTAAATGTTTTAAATTGTGAACCTCCAGAACAGAAACATACCATTTATATTTCTCTGCCCCAAGTCAGTTTAGCCAATGGCCAGAATGATGGGAGTTGCAGTCCAATATCTTAAGACTCAAGGCTGAAGAATACTGCCTACTGTAACCCAATGGGTTGACATGAGTATATAAATGAAATAATGACATTGCATTTAGCTCCATAATTTTTGCAGCTGAATAATTGTGCTTCTACCAGCCTTTTCTTTGAAGCATCAGATTGGGCTATCTCAAACAGCCACAAAAAACAAGACTGTTTTTTAAAGCAGTGGTCTTGTTTCCATAAGATAAATTGTACAATAATATTCCAGACCAATTTTTTACATTCTTATTGCTGCTCTAAGTCCCATGAGGGACGGCAGGTTGCACAACTCTTGGGGCAGAAAAATGTGGGTTTGCGTGCAAACACATACATTAGAGTAAACTGACAAGTTTAGAGAAAGCCCGGTCTATGAAAGATATTGATTAATTTGGTGCCAAAAATAACTTGGTAAAAATGCTAGGGTAGAGAGCTTTTTGCTCAGTGGGGACCTCCAGCCAATTACTACTGAAAACATTCAGGTGTATTGGGCACACTTAGTAAAAGAACAAGCAGCCCACTGTCTCTACAGAGAAGAGAAAGTTCTTTTGCAGCATGCAAGTAGGAGAAGTATTATGGTCTTGTTTTGGCATGAAATAATTTCATAAGAACCAGAACTTTAATATTATAAAGTGGGAGCTGCAACAAAATGTTGCAGTATGTGGCGCTCCTATTCCTATTCAAGGCTTCAGCCAGCCAGCCATGCTCTTTGGAAGGCACTGCATTCCATTCCTGTCCCTACTCAACAGCCTGCCAGCATTCCATGACCACAGTGCATGCACAGTTCTTTGGGGGTCCCCACTTGGGTTTCCCCCTTTTCTGTGTGGGGAGAACCCTTGTGAACGGGTGCTGCTGCTTTGGCTACAAAAGGATTTGTGCTTGGAGAATGAACTTGCCACATCAGTGTATAGGATGAAAATGTGCAGTATGAATTGACAATAATTAGCTATTTTCTGACCTCATTTGAAGCTGCATGATAATATCAGCACTGAAACTGGAATGGAAATCTAGAGAAAGCAAGCTGTGAATGTGGCCTTCTGTTTATAGTTAAGCATCTTTTTTGCTGATGCGACAGAGTCTATCAACAAATTATCACAGAGAACATGAAAGGGCTTAGAAACTCTTTTGTAGCTTTTAAAAAGGGGGCTGGTGGATAATAATTAGATTACAAATGGGCTTTTAAAGAGTTCTTGCCAAAGGCTTGTTATGCTAAATTGGTGGAACTGTTTTGTTAATGCAATAAGCAAAATGTTGTTTTATGTTACAAATTAGGCACTGCCTTTTGATAATTTTCAAATTAAACAAATCTTCTGCCTAATTCATGAAAATGGAAACATTACGACTTCAGTCACATAACCTCTGCCTAATTCCTAAGATTAGTGACACCTTTGCCTAATTTGAGATCTAAACAAAGCTCCCGTCAGTTTCGTAACACTGAATGGAGCAAAACATCTGCTTGACTTATAAATCTGCCACTTCACTGCATATTTAATTAAATAAACAAAGTTTTAAAGGAAATGGCAGTTTCATCAAAACATAAAGGTGAAGTGATGTGGAAGAGCCATGACTATAGTTTTCCATTGTTGTTTATTTTTTTTAAAAAAGGCACCCACACAGGAAAATGAATTGGACTGGGACTAAAGCATGGGGAGAGATGCTGTTAGCTCTTCCCCACTATACAGTGTTTTCCCAGTTAAAATCCCCTTCCTTGAGCAGCTTTGTTTCCTATGGGGAAAATGTGAAGGTATAATAGGAATTTCAGAGGCGGGTTGTTTTAACTGGGAAAACAGCACAGGGAAAATGATTAGAATGTCCCTCCCCAGATCCACTGATTCACAATTTTAATTTAAACAACAGAGGATCCTAATTATGGATCTTCAGAATTATGTCTAGTTTCAGTCAAAACTAGACATTAGTTTGGCACCAGACTGCAAATTTTATCAGACAGTAATGTATCAATTTCTGAGCATTTCATAGGCAATCTCACAAGGCAGACCAAGGCATTGCTTAATTTATGAATTAGATAAAGATGGCACCTAATTTACAAATTAGGCAGAAGCATTTTTGCATGGAAGCATTCTGATTTGATACTGATACTGCAAGTCCTCTACAAGTCTTGATAGTTAAAGCCCCTGAACCAGAGGGTTTATGGCAAAACAACCATCAGTGACAGATGAGTGCATAGGAAAGCCTGAGGGAGCAACCAGCAAAGCAGTCTGATAAAAAAATAACAAGCTCCAGGATGAACCAGGGCAAAGCTCAGGAGTGGCAGAGCAAAACCAGGAAGCAGATACTAAAGAATGGACTATATAGCTCAAGATGGAAAGTACAGGCCAACTCTTGAGAGCCAAAGTCCTCTGCTTCAGGTCACGCTGGTTCTGTCTACTTAGTGGCAGGCTGCAGAAGAAAAGGAGCAGACAGAGGCATTTTTCACAAACCAAGCTTTTCTCATTCATGAAACAACCACATACCTCTAAGCTGCCCTGAGAGCCAGATCATCAGGGTTGTTACCAGCTATCATGCTAAAAATCAGGTTAGGGTCTCTCACAGAAGGTTCTTAGAGGAGAAAGGAACCTAAGAATCTCCACAAGTAGAATCTCTCGTCCTGGTGCCACCTTATTTCTGAGTGTCTGCGCTTGCTCTTCAGTGACTCCTTTATACTGATTTTGCTGCCAACTGCATGTTCAATGTGGAACACGGGTGGCGCTGTGGTCTAAACCACAGAGCCTAGGGCTTGGCGATCAGAAGGTCGGCAGTTCAAATCCCCGCGACGGGGTGAGCTCCCATTGCTTGGTCCCTGCTTCTGCCAACCTAGCAGTTCAAAAGCATGTCAAAGTGCAAGTAGATAATAGGTACCGCTCGGGCGGGAAGGTAAACGGCATTTGGTGCGCTGCTCTGGTTCGCCAGAAGCAGCTTAGTCATGCTGGCCACATGGCCCATAAGCTGTATGCCGGCTCCCTTGGCCAGTAAAGCGAGATGAGTGCCGCAATCCCAGGATTGTCTGTGACTGGACCTAACGGTCAGGGGTCCCTTTATCTTTACCTTTACATGTTCAATACCATTCCAGTTTCCCGACCCTCTGCTGCTCTCTTAATGCACCTGTTTCCTGTTCTAAATGGCATCAAGTCCCAATGAGCCGAACAGGAGCAGAGTGGGATCTGGTTTCCCAAATATGTCAGATAACCAGCAATAACACTGTTAGCTGGGAAAGCAGCATGCTCTACATACAACTAGTAAAGAGTAGGTAGGATTTCATGCAAAAGTCTCTAATATTAGCTTGAAAGTGCACCAACATTTCAAAAAGAACAGTTCATCTCAAAACCAACTTCTTTGTGCCATAAAGAGGATCTGCTTATCCTGGTTGCTGTGTTTTCCATCTGAATTTCAGACCTATGGAAAACCACTCAGACACGGCAGCTTGAATTCTGCAATACAATGCATTGAGCATTTTTTAAATGCCTTGAAAAGAAGATAGCTTTAAGAACTGTAGTATTAAGCCAGAATACATTCTTAAAGTAAATGAAAACAAGGGGGTGATATCCAAGGGTACAATCTAAATTACTCACCACCACCGGTATGGCTTTGGGGGGCAGCAGAATAATCGCTGCATCTGCAGACCTGATCATCATGGCGGCTGCAGCAGAAAAGTGGGGAAGCACAATTGGGCCTGGATCATGCCCAGTGCTGTCACATGATGGCAGCAAGACTGGCCTGGGATTCAGCCTCCTTCCCCTTGAATGCCTTGTTCTGGGGCTTTCTGTTGTACGATGATACCTTGTATACTTCCTTCCAGCAACTCCTGCAGCCAAGCTGGTGCCAAACGTATTTCTCTGCTTTCCTTTGGACCACATCAGCAAAGTCAAGAGGAGGGTCTTGTCTGGGCAACCCAGGACCTCCATACACACTGGCCAGGCTTGCATCCTGGAGAGGTCACTTCGGTGCTGCTAATGTAATAGTTTGACTTCACCTCCGGAGGTGCACTCCATTGTCTCTCGAGACAGATGGATGCCAACAGTATGCTGGCCCCTGCTGGCAGCAATACTACCTTCAAGCCTCCTGTGTGCTCATATAACAGGTGGAAGGGGGAGATCAGCACTGATGGAAATGATGATGGCATCAATCTGGTGGCAGCAGCTGGCAGGAGGCTGTCTGAACCAGGAAAGCGGGACAACTCTGCCTAGCCAAGTTGCCTCAGCCAGGCATAAGGAGTGGTGGATTGCTTTGTCTATCATACTTAGAGTAAACTCACTGAAATCAATAAGTTTTTGCAATGAGCAGGAATCTTAAAGCAAAGTGATGCAGGTAAGATTTATCGAATACAGTATCTGAAATCACTAGATTCAAAAGGGAAACATTCTAAATCCTCTCATATCTAAGCATTAAAGCTGCAGAAACTTTACCCAACTTTTGGTGAAATAATTTGATCCTTGAAATAAATGTTTGTGGAATTATCACCCATATTTCTAGTTTTGCCATATGAATGAGTAGAACCAAAACTAAATAGCTTCACTCCTTTGGCAAACAACATGAGATGCATCTGTAAGCCAACCATGTATTTTATAACATAAAAAAATTGACAAAAGGTTGTAATAAAATGATAAACAGCAAGTATGTTCCTAACTTTGGATAAGACATTGTAACAGAATATTCACAATTAATTTCAAGAGGTCTAAATTTGTTGTTGAGTCTGGAACTGGGAGATTTGGTAGTGTCTGGCTCTTCAAGCTTTTGATTTCTGATGAAATTTCTGCAGCATTTAACCCAGTCTCATATTTTAAAGCAAAATCCAATAATTTCCCCTCACATTATTTAAATAAATAAATGCTATTTTTGTAAAATAATATGTATAACATAAGTAAGTATTTTGGGGGCCCCTCAATCAAGGCACCTGGAGCAACCCCCTAACTCACTCACCATTCCTTATTCCAGCCCAGCATATGAAAGTCTTGTTAGAATGCAATAAAAATCTTTAGACGTGTAGTTTTTTGTTTCAAATTTTGCTCTGTGCGCTAAAGACGTCCCTAAAGATTATGAAAGTTCCAGAACTGGGGATACTGGGGAGACATGAATCTGTGCACAAACATGATAATCTCTTGTGATTCTCCCACACATGAGACTTGCATGCTTTCAATAAGTGGCATGGGAGGAAGCCAGGGGTCACACTATATAAAGTTATAGCCGTGAAAAACCCTAATACACAAATTTGAGGAATATATTCAGGTCAGTACTTTACTATATTATACTCTGACTGGATCCTTCATAACCCCCCGCCCCGCCCCCAGCCCTGCTCAGGAAAAATACTATCAAGACAACCAAGTCTGTTGCCCTGAATTTTGTGCTCTCAAAATCCTGAAGTAGCCAATACTGCTTCTTTAAAAGTATGCTAGTTACTGTGTCAGCCTGTGTACTTTGGTTACTTAAAAAGCATAAATTGGATTAAGGCTGCCTTCAAGCTCCTCTCAACATCATTTCTTTGATAAACACAATCCAAGGTTTAGGACAAATCATGAAATTAGACATCTGACTTCTTCCCTGAAATAAAAGATTGCCTGTAAATAGTTGAAGGGCAGCAGGTTTTTCTCTGTTACAGTCACCACGAACATACACAGTACAATTTACAAGGGACTAGAAGACCAACCATGGCAAATCATTGTATATAAGCGAAACTGATACTGTGGCATGAGCTTTCATTTCCACCCTCCTTCCAAGCTTCCGTTGTACATAATGTCATAAGGAAAAACCTTAAGATCAAGGTAAGGGCAATGCACTGGAAGACACTGGTTGCTATGTGGAAAGGATTCTTCCAGGAAAGGGAGACAGGCAGGTAAAGATAACACCGGGAGCCTGTTCCCGTTCCAGCTGGAGTGTCTCCTTTCCTTCCACAGGGCCATCTGCCACCAACCACCCCGTGACAAGGAGCCTGATAACTTGTTATATTTTTGATATTGTTTATTCTGATTTTATTAATGTATTTTGATGTTTACTGTAAGCTTCCTTGGAAAAGATATGTCAGGAAAGTCAGGATAAACAGTAAATATAATAAATAAACAATAAATAGTAAGCTATTAAACAGCCAATCAAATAACACTGATTAAGGCGGACTGAAAAGCACAACATACTGTTTTCTTAAATGACAAAATCTAAAAAGCCAAAACATAAAATGCGGAAGGATGGCTGAGAGACTCTTTCTCATTTATCAGAACAATAGGAGTTCCACATATCTATTCACAGTTGAATAATTAAGTTCAATGAAATATCAGTGTCTCTTAGTGTGAGTGTGTGTGTACACACACAAGGGAAATTCACCACCGTTCCACCTGACTGTTGTAATCCTCAGTAACAGCTAGTGTTTCTGCTTCCTCCTCTTTTTGCCATTCGTGGACCTTCTGTCCACGCAAAATTTTTCGCTCCTCTCGTCGTTTTTGGCGATTTAGTTCATGCTCTTCTTGCTTAGCATACTGAAAGCGCTGCAGAAATAGGTCTTTTGCGTATTCATACAGCTGCATATCCAGGAAGTTCAGCTCTTCGATGCGCTTCCGCACTGACTCACTGATATCCACATTAGAGGCTCGAGTGATATTGTACTGAGTGAACGGAGAGATGAACTCCAGGTTAAATGTCCTCTCAAAGAGATATTGAGTTTTTCTCTGAAATTCTGTGAGCCCAAAGAAGGCCATGTTTTTCAAGTTGTTCTTGGCGCTTTGGAGAAGGATCATGTTTCTTTCACTTTCATTCATAAAGGTCAAATTGTAACATCCAACAAGGCTGAGGTCTGCCAGCATGCGCACCTGCCGACTGTTAGCCAAATTATGGCCACAATTCATGAATTCCTGCAAGCTGACCCCAGACCAGTCATCCCCTAGATAACACATAGGCAGTTCCTCTGGTGTCGGGCTCCTCCCATCACACATGTGGAGGGAAGTCTTCCATGTTGCACCCCTTTGAACATGTTTCCATTCACTCAAGTAACGTGACACAGGGTCTCTCAGCATTGTGATGTAATAGAAGTTCCTGAAAGAATTAAGAAAAGAAATTAAGGTTTCAGTGGTGTGTTGCTTCCTTTAATTAGTCAATTATTAATTGAAGAATGTCAAAGAAATGTCTGGAATTGGATATGTTTGACACTGGATTATGATATCACTCAGATAATCTCATCTGTATTACTATTTTCTTTATTTATAAGATTTCTTATCTACCCTACACCTTAAGATTAAAAACAAGTGAAACAGTTTATACAGTCTGTAGAAAAGTAATAGGGCTTTCTGGTGAGAGCTGGATTTCCTCCAGCTTTCTGACTCTGTAAGAGCCAAATTAAATCCAACAGTGTGAGATCCAGGATTAGATTTCTTTTTTATTTAAAAAACCCGTAACAGTCTCCCCCACACCTCTGGGTTTAATTAGGACTGCAGTGTTGGAGAAGGGGGCATTAGCCCTTTCTCCCTGCACCATTTTCCCAATGAAAATTGGTCCCAAGGCAGTAGGGCAAAACACAGAAGTGTTAAACTGGTACTGAAATCTTTTTCTCCATTGGGCAAATAGCAATGAGGGATTTTCATCAAGAAAAGGGTATAGGGGGCAAAGTAAATCCTTCCTCCCCCGGTCACACAATCCTAATCAGATTCCCACCCCCAGTGGTGGTTGTTAAACATTTGAAAAAACAGTGAAATATGCAATCATTGATTTTCTGCAGTCATGTAAAGTTCAACTCTGAGAAGCAATTCAAAAATGATTTTTTATGTGACAAACATTGTAGGGTCTCTCATCTAGCATTTAATCTCAAAGCTACAGCAATGTAATAGTTAAGAGTTCTATTTTTTATATTTATATTTTCACAAGTGCCTGATTTAAGGTTTGGTCTTAAATAAAGCTTAGCTTAGAAAATTCTTCTTTTTGGCCTGGTTTAATCAATATCTCTCGCATCAGGACCGGCCTTAGCATACTAGAAGGAGCATTTCCACCCCCATCATTAAGCCCGAACACTGAGGTTCAGCTCCGAAGGCCTTCTGACACTTCCCTCATGGTGAGAAGTGAAGTTACAGGGAACCAGGCAGAGGGACTTCTTGGTAGTGGCACCTGCCCTGTGGAATGCCCTCCCATCATATATCAAACAAATAAATAACTAAATGACTTTTAGAAGACATCTGAAGGGAAGTTTTTAATGGTTGGTGTTTTATTGTGTTTTTAGTATTTTGTTGGGAGCCGCCCAGAGTAGCTGGGACAACCCAGTGAGATGGGCAGCACAACAACAACAACAACAATGGGGGAGGAGACCAGCAGTGCCTCCTATTCACCAAGAGGCCACTGTAGGCATGGGGGGGAGGCAGCCTCCAAGAAGCGTGCCATTTCTGTTGCTGCCACTGTGGCGGCAGCAGCAGGTGATGCATTTCTTGGAGGCTAGATCTGCTGCCACTGTGGATCCTGCTGTCTGAAGCAATTGCCTCACCTTGCCTCATAGGTGAGCCGGCCCTGTCTCACATCATATTATACAAGAGTTTCTGAATAAGCTCGGACAACAAACTGCATCCACTAAAACACATAAACACATACACTTTCCAGCCATGTGAAAATTTAATATGTTTGATATAATGCAAAAGAGAATGAATGGGTACCATTTGGAAAGTTGTCAGGGCTAAATAAGAAATGCATATTATGCGGTGGATCTCTAAGGAGATTCAGTCATCTGTGGCCTCTGGCCATGCAATAAAGGCAGACGTCACTTTGTCCTTTAGCTTTTCTCCAGCTTTCTGAATAATTATGAAATTATGGAAAATATGGCATTGTTGGATGCCCAGAGGCTACAGGTAATCACTTCTCCATGCAGCAACATGTGAAGTTGTAAGCAGCTGCTGCTAACTTCCCAGTCACCTTTTTTGTTCTCCTCATAGATTTGATCAGAGAGATGTACTGCTCTGAAAGAAAAGGACAAGATTAAATTGCCTCAAATCCAAATGTTTGGTATAATAGGGCTTTTCAATTGCATCATCTGTGCCTGAATGCTGCCTAGGAACAGAAACAGCAGCTTGTGAATCATTTCTATCCTTCCTCATCAATCCCAGCTACCATCATCCGTCCCCCCTTCATCATCTTCACTTGATGTAATACTTTCTCAATACACACGCATCCTTCCCACCAGTCTCCTCCAACACATTTAAAATTCCAAATACAAGACAAGCAGGTTGGTAGCATTAAGGTATTGATTCAATTAAGTAAATATGCATACGTCACGGAATCAGGGACGGCGCAAGATACGTCTGTGGTGAACAATGATATGGCACCCCCTCCATTCCTTGTAGAGAAGCCAATTGGATTGAAAATGGAACCTTAGTTCAACCCTGGCAATAGGAGAGCAGCCTCTACTGGACCAGGCTAGCTTAGGGGGCTCTATGCTGCCTACATGCCATGTATAATTGCATCCGCCAACCCCCTGCCACCTCCCCACTGTCATCTGCTGCATTATTCTGCTTTATGGTAGGGCTGGTTCTGCTGGAGCCTGGTATCGTCAACAATATTTCTCCCCAAGCATAGTTCCACAATGACCTCAGCCTTCCAGGATATGACTAGTCTCACCATCTTCAATAAAAACCTCCTCAGTCCCACTCTGCCTTTTGTATGTTAACAACAACAGAAATGCAATCACTTCTTGACTTCCCTTTCAAAGTCTTATCTAAGCCTACGTTGTTTTATAGTACTATTGTTAATGATTTTACCTCTACAAGCTGCTTTGAACCAAATTGTGAGATACAAATCTAATTAACAAGTCTTGCAAATTCTAACTATGAAATAAGTTATATGACAAATTAATTTCAAAGGGCCATTTTGCACATCTCTCTTATGGGGGCGAAGAAGTCAGCATACACAGCTTGTTAGCAAGTAATAAATACATTTACCTTTTTAAGCCAACATGGTGAATCATAAATCTGTTATAAAGTAATCATCTCCTATAAAAGTAATGTACAAAAAGGCCTTAGCAACAGTAAACATAGCAACAACACTTTGGAATCCTTGAAGCATTTTGAAATATTGGGAGGATAAAATAAGACAGAATGACTACTCAGGGGGAAAGGATCATAGAAAGTAGACAGCAAAGGGAAGAAGACACCTTTTAATTAAGAATAAAATTTCTTGTACACAACTAACTATACAATGCTCCAGGGAATCTGTTAAATCCCCTCCAAGCAGCACTCATTTAGGAATAATTACTTAAAATAAAATTAAAAAGGCAATACTTGATGTAACTATTAACATGCTTGTACTACTATGGGCAAAGTAGAAAGGAAGGGGGGGGGAAGCAAATTCTGTCACCATTTTGTAACATGTGCTTTTGACAATTCTACTAATTGCCAAAAACCCAGGCAGAAATGAAATTTATTTGGGAGAATATTTGGGAACACTCTAGCTAAAGGCCTCATCCCTGCATAATGCTAAGCCGTGGTTAACATTAATCAGAGTTAATAAAGCACAGTTAAAATCTAGGCATCTTCCAGACGATCACTTGTACCTTGGCTTTTTATACCACAGCATAGTTTCTCTCCTCTCCCTGCTGCCCTCCCCACAGCTTCAGACTGCTATCCAAATGCCTTTATGCTGCCCTTAGTCTAGCAATACCTTACTTTGTCATTAGTGTCACCAGCCTGCTTGCTATTAGGCAACAGGATGGATGGATGGATGGATGAGGCATGGGAAACCTGACATTTACTGTTGGCAACTGCCACACCAGTTCTGATCCTCACCCCCTACAACAAAAATGAGACATAATTAATGAAGAGCATTCACCCTTTCCATGCTCCATGCTAGTTTGGAAGTTTAACAGCAGACGCTGTGAAGAGAGGCATTTGTCCCTTTCCCTCCCTCTGCTTTTCAGTCTTACCCACTCTTCTCAAGCTGTGATCCTTCTATTCCTCACAGGGTTCAAGTCTGCATTTCCTACAAAGTTGGTCAAGATCCTTTTAAATGGATGAAAGGGAGTCTTGATTGCCTGGGAACCTGCAATCATATCCTATCCCCCACCCCACTCCCCAAAAAATGTGCTTGAAGAAAAGGTGGCAATGACTCTAAAATTGCTCATTTGAATGCACACCCTTTCCGACACATCCCAATGCATCCTTGTGGTGCCTTTAAATTCTTCTCGCATCACAGCGCAGCAGCAGTGAAAGCTAGAAAGTGCTTTCAGAACATGACGTGGGGAGTGGGACAAGCAGCTGTTGACAGGCACAGTTAAACGCATGAGTGAGAGCAACTGAACCTTTGGAATGGTCTGAATTTCTACAACTCTTCACTCATGACTTTGGAGCCTTTGGGTGGTGGCAACTTCTTAATCATAGTTAAGGAGGAGCCAGTTTGGGCTCCATACTAAGGTATGGTTAATGTTAACTCAAGTTTATAAACCAACAACAACCCTTAATGAGCAAGGAAGTTTTAACCATGGTGATAGTTAATTGCAATAGTTAGTTATAGCACCAGAGAAAAAATCAGAGGAAGGGGGCAAGAAAGAGTTCAGGGAGGCAAGTGGGGTGAGCTCCTTGTTTGGGGGGATTTCCCCCTTGGCACTGCCTAAAGCCATAGTTAACCCTCAGGGCTGGGTTTAGATGATCAGCTTTAACTATGGTTAATTGAACCATGATATATAAACCATGGCTTAGTAGTATCACAAAAACGGTGTCATCCAAAACTGCATGATCCATATCAAAAGGTCATGGCCAAAAAGGAATATTTTTGTGATAGGAAAGTGCTATTATAACAAGGTTTTTGAAACTCTAAATATTCAATGTGACCTACATCACCTTTATCTGTGTGCTTGCTGACACACTCAAAGAACTCTGAAAGGTTAGTGATACAAGACTTACGCTCCCAGAAACTATGCTGGTTCTGCTTCAGCAGGATTTGTACGTCTTTATGTTTGGTAATTCTATCATCCATAATGCTTCCCACCAGTTTTACTGGAACAGATGTTAAAGCTCACCAGTCTGTAATTTCCAGGATACTCTCTAGAACCCTTTTTTGAAAAATTGGCGTGGATGATGATCTTAGGGATAAGTTAGGTATTTTTGTTAGAGGTTCAACAACTCCACATTTAAGTTGTTTAACAACTATTGGGTGAATGCCATTCAGGACCAGTGTTTTTATAATTTGTAATTTCTTATTAAGGCCAAGAACTTTGTCTCTTGTCATCACCCATCCTGAAAAAATTAGCACAGACATAGGGAGCGGCCCTATACTGTATCTTCAAAGTGAAAAAAGATGCAAAGAATCAATTCAGCTTCTATGTAATCTCCTTCTCCCTCTGACACCCTTCTTGTCCAAGGTCTAGAAGAAGAAGAAGAGGGACTTCCTGTAGGAATGCCGGCACGATCGGTCGGGGGAAAGCTCGCTCCGAGCTTCCCCGGCACGGCAGGGGGGAAGGGGTGTCCGCAACAGCGCTGCGGCCCCCGCGAACTCCCGGGAAGGGCGTCCCGGGACCCTGGTGATCCGGCAGGGCTCTTAACGTCTCTCCTGCTCCTCGGCAAACCCTAGTAAGGGGAAGCCGAGAGCGAGTGAGGAGGAGACGGAGCCCATCGGATCCAACACTTCCCCTGCCGCGTGAAGCTGCTGGACCGACCACATCGAGCATCTCAAATTTCTCAGTAAAACAAGATTCGGAACTGTCAAAAGTGAGTAAAAGGACATTTGGACTTTTAATTATCGAGCTGCTTGGGACTTCTAAAAACGGAGGTTAGGTCCCTTGCCGTTGAGACAAAACAAACAGGAAACTTTGTTACCGAAGCTATTGAAAGTGGAAGCTAAAAGGAAAATTTCTGCAACTGTGTTTTAATTTCCCTATCTCACCTGGTTTTTGGGGTACTTAGTGAAAATATTACATCAGAAACTGCTGGAACTGAATTGGAACTGTTGGAATTGAATCAGAAACTGGATTGTTATTGACTGTGGAAGGCTGTGTCCTTGAACATGGCAAAAGCCATGAGAGGCTCAGTCGTGGGAAGAATACTAGCTATAATAGAGGAAATGAGAGCTGAATGGAGAGCTCAAATCAGAGCAACCAATGAGAAGCTAAGAAGTGGTCAAAACAAGGATGACATCAACTCAGTTGAACAGGATGAAAGGAAAGAGGAGGAGGGAGAAAACCCCACCAAAAAGGACAATGAGAAGGAAAAAAAAGGAGTAAACAGAACTCTCTGCAGGAAAAAAGTCATTTGGCGTAAAAAACTTGGAGCTGCTAAAGGAAAGAAGAAGAAGGTGAAAACAACCAGGAAAATCCCAAAAAGAAGAAATAACACTGGAATGACAAAGAGGATGGAGCTGCAGAGAGGGAGGCAAGAAGGCCCAGTGGGGCAAGAGAACTGGTGGAGCTGGAGAATGGAAAGACTGGGTGTGGGGTGAAGAAAGACTTTATTTTATTTTGGAAAGGGACATTTCTCTGGTTTTAAAGACAATGATATGGACATGGCTAATGACATGTGATGTACAAGGATTATTCACTTTTTTTAAAAAAAAAGAAAAAATGATTAAGTAATGGAAATAACATGGCTAATTACTCGGAGACTATGGGGAGGAAGGGAGGAATAAAGAAGAGGAATATAGTGAAATTGTAAAAGTATTTAGATGCTGAGGTATGAATTTAGATTTAAAGAAGTGATTATATTTGATGATGATTCAAAAGAGGATGCATGAACCTGATAAGAAGATAGAATATGAAATCTCTGTGAGGGAGTCAATTGAGTTAAGAAATAGAGAAAATTAGAACTGCCTGGCCTGGAAAATGGTCAGGCCTAAGCAATGTTATGACATATTATTATTAAGGTTAAAGATAAAATGAACGGGTATACCTCTGTGAGAGGGGGGGATGGATTTGGGCTTCCCACGGTGAGAGGGGGGAAGCATGAAAAATTTAACCGAGATGTAATGTGCTTATAAAATTATAAAATCAATAAAAATAATTTTTTTAAAGAAGAAGAAGAAGAGTTTGGATTTGATATCCCGCTTTATCACTACCCGAAGGAGTCTCAAAGCAGCTAACATTCTCCTTTCCCTTCCTCCCCCACAGCAAACACTCTGTGAGGTGAGTGGGGCTGAGAGACTTCAAAGAAGTGTGACTAGCCCAAGGTCACCCAGCAGCTGCATGTGGAGGAGCGGAGACGTGAACTCGGTTCCCCAGATTACGAGTCTACCGCTCTTAACCACTACACCACACTGGCTCTCCCTAACTGACCATTGACCCATTCACCTGCCACCGCAACATTGATTCTGCGAGGGCAGATCTAGAATGGGTGGAAATTGCTAGGTAGCAGAGTTTTGAACTTTTGAACAGTCTAAGCTGTTCAACAATGGAACAAACTCCTTCAGGAGCTGAGCTCTCCTTTGCTGGAGATATTTAAGCAGAGGCTGGGCTGCCATGTGTCAGGAATGCTGTAGTTACTTCCTGCATTGCAGATCCTGCCTTGAGTAGACTGTTAGATTGGATGACCTCCAAGGCTCTTCCATCGCCAGCCCCTGCAGCTACTTTACACTGCAGATAATTCTCAAGAGGTTTTTTTTTATACCCATTGTTGTTAATTGGGCATGAAGCAAAACTGAATGTCCTCAAAACATTCTCTCCTGAGTGCCTCATTACCAAAGAGATTATTCAGCAGGAACTTGCCCTAAATTATAGGGCTAAAACAAAAAACCAAAAATCCCACACACCAAGTTAAGAAAAAACAGCAAAGGAAAAGTTCATGGTTGAAGTTAACACAGAGGAGCCAGTGCAAAAATAGATCCCCACCTGAGTCATCTCTCAGCAAACAATACATTAATAAAGTATGAGACCCTTACATCTGATCCATTGATAATATTCCTTGGATTTCTTCAGACAGCCTTGGCATCTTTTAGCAAGGTTTGCCTGACAGTGGGGAAGCAAAGGCAGTGCTAGGGGGAGGGGAGGGGGGGAGGAGGAATGCTGTGGTGAGAACGGCTAGAAAGAGATCATGAGACACTGTCTAGTGGTGGAACTGTTCTGGGCTAAATTTAGAGCTAATTAGTGTGCCTACACAGAATCACAGAATCACAGAATCATAGAGTTGGAAGAGACCACAAGGGCCATCCAGTCCAACCCCCTGCCAAGCAGGAAACACCATCAAAGCATTCCTGAAAGGTGGCTGTCAAGCCTCTGCTTAAAGACCTCCAAAGAAGGAGACTCCACCACACTCCTTGGCAGCAAATTCCATTGTCTACACAATTTGATGCCTACTGAGCTGAATGTTGCTCACCAGCCATGTACTGTGGCCTGCCATGTGCTTGACAACCCACATGTTTCTGCAGTCCTGGGCAGTCAGAAAAACCAGGAGCTTCACCAAGCTTCCAGCAGGCATCTACACACAATTGGTGGGCTGTGTTCAGCAGGTCTGTAATTAAAATTGTGCCAATAACCACAACACACCTGTGAATAAGTAGCCATCTCTCTGATCTTATTCTTCCTTAGCCATGATTCATTTGAAGCTATTACTTCAAATATCTAGTAGGTTCCCCCCCCCCTGTAAATACATCTTGAGAATAGTTCAGCACATATCTTTCCCAGCACCAAGACACATTTTAATTGGCATGTCTCTTCCTCTCACTGAACATGTATCAGCACTGACATGTTCACCTAACTGTACTCAAGCAGTTACACATTTCAGAATCAGCCACACAGCACACAAATCACTAATCGCTCTGCATAATTGTTGTCATCTTTAGTTTGTAATGCATCATTTCTTATTGGTGTTGCTTCAGTCCATTAAGACCAACATAAGGAAAGCAGGGTTGGATCAGACCAAAGGCCCATCTAGTCCTAGCATTCTGTTCTCACAGTGGCCAACCAAATGCCAATGGGAAGGCCACAAGGAAGTAATGACACTAATAGTGCTCACTTCATGCACTAATAATATGTGTGCGCAATAGCTTACCACATATTAATGATGAGTGGTGAATTCCTGAGTTCAGAAGCAGACTTATTTGCAAATTTGCAATTACCCCTTCCCAGACAGACACACTGGAACCACAGCCTGTTCTGATTAATTTGATATTAGACCATAAGTCTTCCACAACAGTGCCCCACAATGGGGCTTCCAGGAAAGTACCAGCCATGGAAATGTCTTTCAGCAATTTATGAATGTATAGATGAAGTAAGTCCCAAAGACAATGAGAAAACAGAGGCCTGTCAAGTCACACACATCATTCTCAATATATTGTGTGGAAATCTTTTAATCAAGTGCAAAATCATTTATTAGAGATTTATGACCCTTTATTCTCACAATCCTTTGAAGTACATTAGGCTGAGAAAAATAGCAATGGCTAGTGTCACCTAGTGAGTATTGCGGCTGAGCAGAATATCTGAGGAACAAAAATTTAAAATATAGGAATCAGCAACAGAAGAACAATATGATTTCCAAACATAATAACAAAACTGGTTGCTAAGATTGTATGCTGAACATTACTTTCTAAAACACTTGAGCATTATCTGCATTATTTCACCTTTCTTTTAACTTCAAAACCTTTAAAGAAACAAGTGGAAAATCTGTTAAAACCAATAACCCAGGGGCTAGTTTATATGACCTAACAGAGTCTTCCCGGGCATTGTACCCTCCAGGTGTCTTGGTCAACAACTCCAATCATCCCTAACCCATTGGCAATATTGGTGGCTCATGGGATCTGTCCAAAACATCTTGAGGGTACCATGTTGGGGAAGGCTGGTTTAATGGTTCAGGAAAAAATATGAAAGCAAAACTACTGGTGTATTCACACCTACACTCCCAATAGGGAGTAAATTATTATTGTAGTGGGCAGAATGTCTGGTTGCTTTCACACTAGTTTTTTACTCCAAAATTGCCATAATTTGATTTGGGGATGAGTGAACAGATGCCCTTTATTTGTCAACATTTGTAAATGAAGCCAGCTTTAATTTATTCCATTTTAGTAGTGAAATGCTGCTATTCTACTATAAAAATAAAAATAATGCAAGGTAACTGGTAATTACCCCCCACACCCACCATGGATAACAGAAGTTGACTGATAAGAGGTAATGCCTCACTAATCCTCCAACCCCACTGAAAATAAAACAGCAAACAGGAAGCCTGGAATTAACACTGGCATTAAAACTGAAAAATCTGTTTGATGGATGAGATTTGCTTATGAGTAAATATTACAGGAGATTCTTGGCCACAGGAATTGTCGAGTAATGCAGCGCTATTAAGTTCTGTGTGGAACCTCTTGTTTTAATTCTATTTTTCATTTATTATGGAAAGCAATGCTTCGTTAGTGCTAAAGAACTCTAGCATGGTAGTGGCCAAGTTGGCAATGTGGAGAGTTCAGAAATTACATTACTATTAAAGTTACTGCTGGGTGTCTACGCACAATGCCTCCAATAACTGCTGCCTAGGAACTACTTCCTTTCTTGATGTTAAAAAGGGCATTAAAGTTGTGTAGTCCAGCAATGGTTTCCATACAATGACAGCATTTCAACACATTATAGTTTTCCATCAATATTTGCACCACTGCCTTCAGGTAGAAGATATAGAACAATTAGATCAAGAACAAATAGATTGAAGAACAGTTTCTACCCAAGAGTTATAACCATCTTAAATGCTGTAACCAGATAATACGACCTTGGAGAGCTGTGATGGGTGTATGTGTGTGTTTTGTGCTGTTTTTCCTTTTTCTTTCTGGTTTTTTATGGGATGGCATGCAATTTCGTTGCACTTGTATAGCGTTGTGCTTGTACTTGTGCAATGACAATAAAGAAATTATCTATCTATCTATCTAATATCTTTTATCTGGACATCTGTGGCATGAACAACGCTTGTACCACAGTGGTGTGGGACCTTACAACTGGAATGGCTCTTCACTTGCGGTGCTAGAGGCATATGGGAGTGGAGCCACAATGTATAACTAAGTTCTGTAAAGTTAAATGACCATCATAATTAAGAGCTTGGGATTAATTTCCGATTGCTATTATCTTATTGGTTCCATACACGACAGTCACAAAGAACAGGCTGAGATGATTTCTTGTACTTCACCAAATTATTAAAAAAACGGAAATCTGTGAGTTGATCTTCTGCAAGGTAAGATGGGCTAGTCACAAGAGATTTAAAAGAAAAGAGGGAAATCAGTGAACTTTGAGTTCAATCGTACTTCATATGATACAGACATATGTAAAAAAAAACAACAACACCCCACGTTCAAAATAATTTAATACTCTGATGGGGGCCCTTTAGGCTGAGAATTAACTTTAATAATAAATAGGGGGAGATATGGAGTTTCCAGCAATAGGTTATGTGACCCTTTGAAAATTTGCTTCTTTTTTTAATCCAACCAAGAAAATATATTAATTCAACTTTATAATGTATTTCAAAATACTTTATAATGTACAGTATATCAAAAGTTTCTTGTTTTTAATTTATTTTTGTTTTTAGCTTGTTTTTAACTTTTAATGATTTTATCTTTTGGTTTTATCTTTTTATACTGTTGTGAACTGCTGTGGTGATTTTTTTTATGATACAGTGGTATATAAATATTTTTTATTAAAAAAATATGAGACATAAAAATCTGGCCTAACGCTCTAACCATGGCCTGCCATTCATTAACAGATAATTCTATACGTGTCAACTCAGAGGTAAGTCCCACTGGCCATACTCTTGGGTAAAATTGATAAAGGGCTGCAAGCCTTTTCTGCCCTTCTTAGACTGGTGAGCAAAAAGAATCAAGTTAGTGGAATTGCTACCAGAACAGACTCTGGACTATTGAATTTCTTTGCTCCGATGAAGTATCAATAGAAATGGTCCCACCACACAATTTATAAGGAGTCACAAGCAGAGCACCAGAAGAGAATGGTACAGCCTAGAGGGAATCTCCAAGACGGATTACGGTTAATGAGTCGCACATTCACCTGGAGATATCAAGCATTGCAGTATGAATCTATAATGACACATTGTCCCTTCGTACTGAGCTGATTCTTGCCTCAGGTGCATTATAAATGAAAACAGAAATTCTTGTGCCACAGTACACCCATCCAAAATGCTAGCTGTGATACTTGAGTTACTGACCAAAATAAATGAAAAATCAAAGGGTCTTGTGCCCAAGTAGATTTTCATTGTTTTTATTAGCATTTGGAATGGGAAAGTTTTAATTAGCAGAAGTTCACCATCTGGCTTCAACAGAAACTAATCCTTTTATTCCATATATATTCAACTTTACTGCTCTTTGGACAATTCCACGACACTCTCTCACACTCTCTCTATATTTCAGAGACATCCAAACTCCTCTTTCCCCACCTATGTAAAAGCACGGCAGAATATCCGTTTTATTGCTCTTTATTTCTGTTTTACTGGGAGAAACAGTATACGGAAGAACTCAGTCATGGTTTCAGAGGGCTAGAACACCATAAAATGTTTGCAGTCCAGAGGTCAGTTGGGAGCTTATTTGCCGAGATGGATGGTCCTTTTGAAGTAAAAGGACAGCAAGACCACAGCAGATGAAACAATGATAAAGACATATGAGGGAGAAGGAAAGGACATCCAGGAATGTTTGCAAGAAGTTGCCAACAGGGCAAAGGACTAACTATTGAAATATCTCATGGTTAGTCCCTCCAGCTGGAATAGGAACTGCATAAGAGATAATGAGCTCTATTTCACATGCTGCCACTTAATTTTGGGAGCCAAATTGAAAAAGCACTTTTGCCAATGGAAAAAAGCACTTGAAAATTAAACCACTGAAGCTTTAATTCATCATGACAGTTATGCAGTGAAATAAACAAATAAACTTAGGGAAATAAACAAAAATTATTACAATTTATGACCCATTTTTCTATACGTAAGTATGTTCATAGCTGAGTACAATGACGCAAGTAAACAATAAGACAATTTAAAATTTGACACAATATATATAAATGATCAACCAATTTAAAGTCTAGAGCATTGGTGTCAGAAAATAAGAACCTAAATAAAACCCCAAAAGTAGTATAGTTATTAATGCCTTTCTGGATAGGTCAGTCTTCAATACCTGCCTAAACACAAGAGAAATATCACAAGACTGTGTATATTTCTTCCCTTCAGAAGCAACAGGGGGAAAGGCACTGTCCCTTGTACCCATCTTTTGTGCCTAGTGATTACAGGACAGACAGCAGGAGCTATATTACTAAGCCCTAATATAGCTCCTGCTGTCTGTCCTACCGTATTCGCTTGGAAGATGGCTCTCAAAGGTAACCTGATTCAAGTCATTTGGGCTTTTAAAAATTAAGATTACAACTTTCCATGGCAAAGGAACTATTTGAGGGCTTCCCCACTCACAGTCCACACTCTTTCTAAATAGTACAGATCACCAAACCATGCCCTACTAAATGTGTTGGCAAAATAAAATGTGAGATGGGCACATAACTGCCATAGAGGCCATGAAATCCTGAGCTGCACCAGACAAGGAGGTCTCAGTGTGCGTGCTTAAATTCTCCAAGACAATAGGTCTTGTGGTTCTCAGAACCAATTCTGAGAATACTTCCATCAGTCCACGCAGGTAGGTTGTTAGGTAATGAGATGGGTGTTACACTAACAGAATCCTTATATAGTCTGGAACCCAAGTCAAGGTGCAGGGTCTTGAAATTAAGTGTCTGCTCTCGACCTAGCACTATCGAACGCGGCCAGACTATCCACGTGGTTTCCTCGCGTGAAAGCAGTCAGAACTCCGGCACATTATCTAAGTGACCTGATGAATCCTACGCTAAGAAGGGCCTTCACACTTGCTCGATTCCACGCCAACCCTATAGCATTCCTACAGGGCGCTTATTCCAATACCCCCCTGGACCTTCGACTCTGCCCTTGCAACAAGGGAAAGATAGAGGATTTTATCCACTTTTTCTTCAACTGCCCTCTATATGCTACAGTTAGACCTAGGCTTTTCCTCCTAATCCCGCCGACCATTGCCCTGGACAACGACCGCATGAAATTCCTATTGGTAGATGCCAACCCTCTGGTCACAAGAGGAGTGGCTATCTACATACTCCAGGCACTGAAACTTAGGGCCACCTTCTTGGCTAATTTGCCTTAGCACTAGATCTAAGTTACTTCCTGACATAGACTCTGTCGACACGCTCTGCCATTGCTTTTATTCTATCTGTTTCACTTAGCATAATTTTATATCCAAAGTTTTATATGCACCTGTACAAAATGTACAAAATGTATCTGTTATTTTTTATGTATATTTTTGACAGGCTCCCGCCTGGTTTCTTATTATGTGCTATGGCCAGATGGCTAATGCAATAAATAGTATTTGATTTGAGGTGTCTGCTCTCAAGAAGAAATCTAGAAAGGCAAATGGAGTCATGGTGGACAACACAGCAACTCCATCTCCCCACCCACTGAGTTGAAGATGATACTGTATTGAGAAACCAGGTGGTCATAAATTTGTCCTCAAATGGTAGACACTATTTGACCTTAAAACCGGACTCTATAATCCAGCATATGTGGGGGATGGATGTAATTACTCAGTGTGAATGAAAGGTTCTTTCAATATCTACACAGCATCATTATTCTTCTGAAAAAGGGCATAAGCTTTGCAAAGTTCAGGAGTCAAGCCATGTTCTAATTAAGTCTGCAGCTTGAGGCCTGTAACCAAACTGCTACTTAGGCTCACACAAAGGGCTCGTGTTAGTTATTAGGCCATATTGTTACTCTGGCTGATTTTAGAATGCTTTCTGCTGATGTTTAGAGAGTTTCACAATATAGATGCTTATGGGTACAAATGTTGCTCATTGTTGAATGTACCTAAGAATATTAGAAAGAAGTAAGATTATGAGCCCAAAGTTCTGCACGAAAGGGCAGGATTAATGGGAAAATATCCTAAAGACTATAAAAGCATTAACAGCTGAGAGTGCAAGAATATGCTTGTATACTTAGGTACATGTGCCAAGAAAAATAGGAAGAGACCACAGATGCTCAAGCAAGAACTGAAATTGCTATGCCAAGAGGAAGACTGGAATATGTGGGATGAGACTGTGAGAATATGTGAGATGATACTGTGTCCAGTTCTGGACACCACAGTTCAAGAAGGATACTGACAAGCTGGAACGTGTCCAGAGGAGGGCAACCAAAATGGTCAAAGGCCTGGAAACGATGCCTTATGAGGAACAGCTTAGGGAGCTGGGTATGTTTAGCCTGGAGAAGAGAAGGTTAAGGGGTGATATGATAGCCATGTTCAAATATATAAAAGGATGTCATATAGAGGAGGAAGAAAGGTTGTTTTCTGCTGCTCCAGAGAAGCGGACACGGAGCAATGGATTCAAACTACAAGAAAGAAGATTCCACCTAAACATTAGGAAGAATTTCTTGACAGTAAGAGCTGTTCGACAGTGGAATTTGCTGCCAAGGAGTGTGGTGGAGTCTCCTTCTTTGGAGGTCTTTAAGCAGAGGCTTGACAGCCACCTGTCACGAATGCTTTGGTGGTGTTTCCTGCTTGGCAGGGGGTTGGACTGGATGGCCCTTGTGGTCTCTTCCAACTCTATGATTCTATGATTCTATGAGAGTTAAAGTTTGTGGTCAGCTATACACGTATTTTAATGGAAAATCAAGGTAAGTCAGAAAATGGGTTAATATGTCAGGTAGACAAGAAATGAGGAACAGCCAGTTTTGACCATCTCAGTAAAAATCAAAGTATTACACCACTGCCGCCCCCACCTGCAGTGGAGGGGCGATACATCCATTTAGAGGTCCTAATCAGATACTGATAGTTAACATCCTGATTTGCATAGGCCAAGGAGGAGGAGTTGACAATAATCTTGGGAATAAGGTAGTTAGAAGTGGAACACTTACATTGTCTTCAAACCCTTCAAACCCCTGCTGTGAGTTTTAATTCCCACCTGTCGCTAGAGGTATCTTGCTGACTAATCGCTTATTGCTTTAACGGTCATAAGTATGTATTGATCTATTGCTGCTTTAACCTTTAGCATCCCTTCTGTATTAGATATTAATCTTTCTCACAGATAAAAATCTATTCTATTAATCTATTCCTGGTATCTTCCTGTCTTTTCTGAATGTTGGTCTGCTCCTATAAACTTAGATTGAGGTAGAGGGGGACCACAGGGAGTGAGATCATTAGAATAGGACCATATCTTAAGAGAACTTGGACATCTCTATATTTATTTTCTTTCAAGGGAATAGCAAGTCTAGTGACCCTTTGGACTCATGAAAATAGTTTCATTTTTCTTCAGATCCTGTCTGTAGTATAAAAACATTTGACCAACTGTAAATGCCAAATAGGAGTTGTGGATTGTGAGAACAGAAGTTGCACATTTTCAAAAAACTTAAACCAAGTTTTGTGACTGAAACAGAAGATGAGAAAACAGTTTTTCCCTTAGCACACGGATGGGGAGCCTGTAGCCTTCCAGATATTGCTGGTCTACAACTTTCATCATACTTTACCATTGGCCATGCTGGCTCAGACTCTTGAAGGTTGTAGACTAACACATCAGAGGGCTGAAAGAGTTGTTTGAAATGATCTATTAAGACATAGGGAACATAAGAGGATCAAATTTGGTCACAAATTCTTTCTTTGTCACAGCTTACAACTCATGTAATTTCATTTGAGATTTCTAGACAAGCTATATTTTCAAATAATGGAAAAGCTAATGTTATTAACTGCCCTTTCTGTGAAGTCTTCCCACTCACCTATAGCAATGAAGTGCCTATCTTGTCTGATTATTAAAGAAAGAGACTGCCTTTATTGTAACTGACCTTTCCATCTTCTCGATTGGATCTGCTCTGCTACTTTCCTAAACTAGACAGGACTTCATGCCCTTACTAGGTAAGAGTTTTTTAAAATGGCCTTTCCAACTGGACCACTCTGCTCTAAGCCTTTTGCTACTTAATTAGCTGTAATTCGCAACCTTCCATCATGACTCTGATTTCTGAAGTTTTACACCACTTGTGGCTATACCCCAGTTCTGCTAGACAAGCTGCGGAACAAGTAATATAGAATTATGATGCCACAGAAAAAAATGAATAGGGAATTTTCTTCTTCTATTTGTTTAAAATTTCACTTAGAACATTTATTTTTTCCCTCTCTTTCCATTTTATTCTCTTCTTCTTTTTGGCAGCTGTCTTCGGTGTAGTCAGGTAAGTAGGATAAATGACTTATCTGTGAAACAAATGCCAGAAATGCTTGGTAAATAGGACTTCGAAACAAACCCAAGTAGCAAGTACACAACGTCCATCCCTGATCGAATTTTCTTTAATCTCTAATAATTCAGTCACAGGAACTTTCTCTTGCTTCTCCAATAGTTCAATGGGATTCTGCTTTTGTTGCTGCATTGCAAAGCATTCCAGAAGAACATAATATTGGTTGCTTTCCCCACTTCCTCCTATGGCTTTTGCCATGCCTCACCTTGCCTTGAGATGCCCCAGCTGGCTTCTCTTGCCTTTTCTGATGAAACCATCACTTCCAGGGCACTAATTGATCATTTCCAGCCCCTGGATATCATTGGAAGCAGAACATCACGTCTGATGATAACTGAGCAGGTTCAATGGGGAGCACTTTGAAATAGTGTTTCTGAAAAAAAGCACTCCCCTGTTGCTGCTGCTCAGCTGTTTCACAATCAGATAGTGATGACAATGGAGTTGTACTTGGCATCCTACACAAACAATTATTTCCCCCCAAACCAGTACAAAAAACCAAGCCGTTATTGTCGTGCCTTATGTGTTGGGCTAGATATAATTTGAAACAGCCCCAAGGTTGTCATGGCAGCCCAGATGTCCTGAACCACTCTGGACAAAGCCACCTTGAGATAAATGCTGAAGTCTCTCAAAGCCTAGATGTTCGCAAAGCCTCCACCAGCTTAAGCAAGGAAATTGGTACACCAACAAAATCTCAATCCTCCCAAACCAAGTACACACACCAAAAAGTGGAAGGGTATCTGACCGGAGAGCGGGATTCCTATGGACTACAGCTGCTATTACTAATACTCCCCACCCCTCAACCTGGAATTTGTGGGCAGAATAGAGAAAGGTTCATGCCTCCCTTTTCATCCAGACAGATCTTGCTTACGCATAATAAGTCAGCTTGCTCTTCCTACACCAGATCATAAATAACAACCTGAGATTTAATAGCAGCATCTGAAGGCCTAGGGGACTGCAGTAAGCCTATAAAGGCTATCCAGGCTGAGAGAAGGATTTTGAGAATGTGTGAAGATGTTAAGATTGCCTTTCCTTCACTGCTGTGCTCACCTCATCAGCCATACACTCTCTGCCCATTACTACATCTATGATGCCCTCCCATGGCCCACTCTAAACACTACCACTTTTGCAACCCAAATACTGATTTCTAAGAGGATCTCAACCCTATTAAACACTCATTCAGTCACAAATGAAAGTCTACTATGCACCACTCATCAAGATTCTATCTCCACCAGGGACCAATCAATTAATACCTTCTGCCTCTCTGCAAATCAATTCATAATGGACCACATTCCATTAATCCTCTCTTAATTAATATACCATAGTTAGCTAAAGGTTTCCTCTTTGTTGACCTGCACAAAAATAAGCTGAACAGCCAATAGGCCATCTCTTTGTGTTCCTATCAGCACATCATACTGTATAAGTTTAGAAAAATGTTACTTCAATGTCTCAAAAAGTATATATATTTTCCATTGACAAAGCTATCAATAAAAATGCAGCAGGTTGACTTGCATATATCTCAGAATTCTATTTCATAAATCAAAAACATGGCACATAATACAAACTAGGGTCAACCTTTGGAAACTTGGGCAAATGCACAGTACTCTATATGTGAATAATTTTCAATACAGAAAACATTTTACAATAAAGTTACTTGTCACACACTTCAGTGCTTTTCTGAAGAACAAAGGAAATCTGAAGAGGGTCTCGGGGAGTTGTTTGTTCATGCATTTAATGTGCATGGAAATTAGGATCAAACTGAGAGCAAGTGTTCAAGCCACCAAGGTAAAGACAAAACACAAACTGCAATATGGTCTAGCTTAGAGTGGCATTCTAAACCACAATTGTATAGGACACAAATCTAATCGACCTCATCATTTGCAAACCTGGAGTTTTCAGTGCTGTATGATAATGAGCCTCCAATATCAATTGTTCAGTATATAGAAGTACAAAATGTGTCATGAACACACTGATAAAGTGCACTAAACTGAGTGTGACATTCCCAGAATCCCCTACAAGGACCCTGGAGATCACAAGGTCAGTCACTCAGCTACTCTACTAAGTCATTATGTCCCTTAATTCAAACAGTTTTTAAGTGCTTTATGTTAATTTGAATTTTGTATTTGTCTGCTTTGGCTTTACAAGGCAGATTAGTATTATACAGTCATTTAAATGTGTTTCTGGGAGGGAGGCATTGTTTTGTTGTTTTTGCTTTAATTATTTACTTCTGTTTTTACCTTGTATTTTTGTGAAAAGCCCTGAGATCTTATGATGAAGGGCGGTATATAATTCCAATAAATCAATAAAAATACTAATGTTCCTCACAATAGCTGTTAGCACCATTTACTGGTTAGAGAAAGGAGTATGACTGTCTCTCTCTGTATGCCTAAATGAATATATTCACACATGAAACTGTTATGATTTTTGTCCAAGCCGAGCGGCACACAGCTGTAGCGAGGCTGGTCTGACTTTTGCCTGTCTCACTAAGCCATGAGAAAACGTCCTTATCTGTGATGTTTATGTTTCACTGTACTGTTGTACTCTGTACTTTTGTACTCACTTTTCTGGCTAGACCTGACGCCGGACAGACAGCTTTATGGCAGCTCTGTCTTATTGAGCTGGCAGCAGAGATTCTCTCTGCACTATTCCTACAATAAATAGTTTAGCCTTAATTATGACTTGTGTGTGTTGTTCTTCATTCTGGGAACAATCACATATGACTGTGCCACCGGACTCTCTGTAGCCAGGGATGTGCACACATGGTTTTGCTCTGACTTTGGGGCAGCTTCACAACCTGCCCCAGGCGGGGTATTTACTGACATGGTTTGTGTGAGTGAGTAATCCACCTAGAACAGAACACAGATAGGCAAAACAGTAAACATATTTATTTATAAACAATAATAATACATTGAACAAGTTGTCATTTTATACGAATACTGGGGGCGGAGGAAGGGTTGTATTGGGTGGAGGTGTCCCTCTTTCCAGCCCTGCCAACCACCTGCAGAGTGACAGCAACATCACTCTACTAGCACAGAGCTGCCCCATCAACCTGTCAAATATGCAGGAGGAAGTACGGTAACTCTTGCAGGCTCTCCAAAAATAGGTCTTGCAAAGGTGGTGACGGTGGGGGGGCTGAGTTTGCCCAGCTTATACTGTATCTTGAGCTGGCCTTGTTGTTACCATGTGATGGCACTGGGCCCAATCCAAGCTCAACTGATGTACCAGCTGCAGGTTGGAGCAGCAATCTGGCTCCCCCCACCCCGGCCTTTCTCCCCTAGCTTCCACATGTGACAGGGATACAAGTGCTACAATGGCCCCGTTTCTCCATAGAGCCCCCATAGAGTGGGGAGTTCAGATTGCTCTTTAAGAGTACTAATATCTTAACATAACTGACTCTCCTCCTTAACAATGATCCATAGCTATGCTATTTCCCCTCCCATTTTTATCTTCTTATTCTTTGGCCACATCCACACCATTCATTTGAAGCACTGTTATACCACTTTAGCAGTCATGGAGAATCCTGGTAACTGTAGCTTGTTGGGGGCTGTAGCTCTCTGATCTACCATCAGTTATTCTGTAGGAAGGATCCCTATAGCATTTTCTATGCTGATACTGCTGTGGTTTTTAGAAAATGTAGTCTAATGTTCTTGTAAGCTGCATTGGATAGATTTCTATCCTGAAAGGCAGGATATAAATATTTGTAATTAATAATATATAAATATTTTGAACTTCAAGTGCACTAATGACAGTTGTAGAAAATGATAACAGCTCCCACACACTTAATTTCAGAAATTGGAAACAGGAAGGCAATGTCCTTTTCAAATTGATGAACTGCAAAGAAAACACAGTAAACATTGCAGCCCCCATTGCACTAACTTTGCATCTCAAACAGTGGTGGTGGTGGGCTATATGTTTCATAAATGACCACTATTTATCTTCTGCATTCCCTTTATCAATGCAGTTCACAATCATTTTTAGCAATTTAATATCTCAGCTAATTTAACACTGGACTAATGTTTGCTTGTGTCTACTGTTTGGTCCCTGTAGTAAAACAGTGAATCCCTGAGAACTAAAAAAACCCCACAACCCCTTATTAATGAAACGACAGAATGGTAACTAACAAAAATCTTCCAGAAAATTACCACTCTCCCCATTGCCTGCATTAGTTTTAGCTGTTAGTAAGTAGTGATTAACACCCTGCTGTTTGCAGCTGCATTGCTCAATATAGCCTTGAGTAGGAGGGTGCACAAAAGTCACCACATATCTTTAAAGCTGTAACTCAAGGAGTAACACAGAACTTTAACCAAAAATGTACAGCGGCACAAACATTTACATCTTTTGCCTTTTTTCTGGCCAGAAATACTGCTTATTTACACAGGACTACTGGAGGACTGAGGGACCCAGGTGGCGCTGTGGGTTAAACCACAGAGCCTAGGGCTTGCTGATCAGAAGGTCGGCGGTTCGAATCCCCACAACGGGGTGAGCTCCCATTGCTCGGTCCCAGCTCCTGCCCACCTAACAGTTCGAAAGCACATCAATGTGCAAGTAGATAAATAGGTACCGCCTCTGGCGGGAAGGTAAAACAGTGTTTCCATGTGCTGCTCTGGTTCGCCAGAAGCGGCTTAGTCATGCTGGCCACATGACCCGGAAGCTGTATGCCGGCTCCCTCAGCCAATAAAGCGAGATGAGCGCCGCAACCCCAGAGTCGTCTGCGACTGGACCTAATGGTCAGGGGTCCCTTTACCTTTACTTTACTGGAGGACTACTGGTAAATGTGAAACCTGGATTGCATGTGAGATGAGGAGCTGCAGAGGATAAAGAGTAGAGATACAGAAGGGACAGCCCAAGCAGTTATTTTAAAAAAGGGTATCACTCTGAATGATCCTCAGCTATAGCTATTTCACTTACTTTGCAGCTCTGCAATGGGATTACCTGCATGGGGGTGCTGCTGCAAATTGGTTTCCAACATGGCAGAGCTCACAGGGAAGCCGTGACATAGAACCAGGCCTCCACGTTGATTCAGGGGTCAGCAAACTTTTTCAGCAGGGGGCTAGTCCACTGTCCCTCAGACCTTGTGGGGGGCTGGACTATATTTAGGAGGAAAAAATGAAGTAATTCCTATGCCCCACAAATAACACAGAGGTGCATTTTAAATAAAAGGACACATTCTACTCATGTGAAAACACGCTGATTCCTGGACCGTCCATGGGCCAGATTTAGAAGGTGATTGGGCCGGATCCGGCCCCCGGGCCTTAGTTTGCCTACCCATGAACTATGTAATATGGCTAGAACAAATGTAGCAACTTGAAAAGGGGCTGTTGCAATAATGTTTCCCAGCTGCAAAATATAGCATCATTTGTGGAATGGCAAGAAACAGAAAGGTTACATGTGTTCAAACAACATTGTTACGAATACTGCCTTAATCTGATAATCCAGCCAATATATTCTAAATTTTAGAGATTCCCATATTAGAACTTCCGGTACTTGTATTAAGCAGCATGTGAAAGTCCAAAAGGTGGTTTTGCTAAAAACTCTTCCACCCAATGAGCTTCTTCTACCATTCTTATATCCACTTGACCAAATTTAAAGGACCCACCCTCTATCTGTTCCTTATATAATTGTAACCTAATTTGCAATACAAAATCTATTATTATTATTATTATTATTATTCCTCATCATACCAGTACTTCTTTTGTACAGCACCTTTTATTCATAGACTGATTAGTTTAATCAGATTCTGCTTTGTAGAATTCAATCTATAATTAGGCTCAGTTACTACGGTGCAAAGGGACCCAGGTGGCACTGTGGGTTAAACCACAGATCCTAGGGCTTGCTGATCAGAAGGTCAGCGGTTCGAATCCCTGCGACGGAGTGAGCTCCCGTTGCTCGGTCCCTGCTCCTGCCCACCTAGCAGTTCGAAAGCACGTCAAAGTGCAAGTAGATAAATAGGAACTGCTCTGGTGGGAAGGTAAACGGTGTTTCTGTGTGCTGCTCTGGTTCTCCAGAAGCAGCTTTGTCATGCTGGCCACATGACCTGGAAGCTGTACGCCGGCTCTCGGCCAATAAAGCGAGATGAGCGCCACAACCCCAGAGTCGGACACGACTGGACCTAATGGTCAGGGGTCCTTTTACCTTTACTACGGTGCAAGCATTACCTAATGTAGATAAGAAAGTGATTTAAAAGTACCACTGAATTACCATTCTTTGTTCCTTCCAGAATTGCCTCTTAAAGTTGTACAGAAGTATATTATTTGTTAAAGTTTCCAAGGTTTCCTATACGTGTTGTTGTTGTTGTTGTTGTGTGAAGACAGGCTCTGGCAGATTGAGCGGACAAGACCAATAGTGGGCCCAACAGTCCAGAAGGTACGGTAGTTACTGCTCATGCTGTACAGGGAAGTGAATGCCAGATGGGGTTTGTCAACTGGGAAGGTAGCCCATCTAGAAGGAAAACTCTGATCTTAAACCTCCATTGCCTTACAGCTATACTAATCTGTGAGAAAGGCTTCTCAAGTAAACTCAGAGGAAAAACCCATACCCGCTGCCTTGTGGGACAACTTTGGGAGAAGAAGTAGCTAAGGAGTAAACCCTACACAAATCTGGAGTGGACTCCCTAAGACAGTTGAACGGTGTCTTGTATGCCTCCTTCTGGCAACTCCTGCAGCCAAACTGGTGCCAAATGTATTGCTCTGCTTTCAGATTGGTGCCAACAAAATTTACTTATATCCTCCCTACTCCCCAGACCAGGATTCAAGGTGGCTTACAGATAAAAATCACAATTTCCCCTTAATATATCTTGCTCTTCTTGTAATCACTTTGAATCTTACCAGCCTATAGTTCTACTTTATTTTATATTGATCTCAATTGTTCAGACACTGAGTTGGATTCAGGCTCAGTTAGCTTCACTTAGGTCTCACTGAAATCAATGGATACCATAACTTTCTGCATTGATTCCAATGGGATGTAAGTGCAACTAATTAGTCTGGATTCAACACCCTATATTTATCTTATCCTCAAGCCTTTTATATCTCGCCTCCAACTTCACAGCTCTTTCAGCATTTACTGAAGTTTCTTGTGATTCACTTTATTAAACTGTTGATTCCTTCCTTCAAATAGAGCAAGTTCTCTAGTAACAATCTCTTTAAAATATATAGCATTACATAAAAAGAAGTGCTTGCTTCCTCTTCTTTCTGATCTGGACACCCCCCCCTTTCCTCCCTAGTAACCCCCCTTTTCACAAAAAGTTAGCTACTGTATTCTGGTTGTATTATTATTACTTTCTTAAAACAAATCCTTAGGATCAGAAGAGGATATTATATTTATTTGAAGAGAAAGTTTTCAAGGCCCCCATTATATTACAGGGAACTAATTCATTAAATAATTGTATACATACTTGGTTCTTATTTAGAGTTATAAAAGGTTTAGGAGACCATTGTAAACAAATAAAAATGTTAGCTGGACTTTAAAAATAACTTGTAAAGAAACGAAAGACATGGACAATTTAGAGTGATGAAAACTGTAGAGAACATAATGATATGTGGTCTTAGAAAAAGGTATTTTAAGGACCTATGCAGGGGACGGAGGGAAGTCACGAGATTCAGAGATTCTCATATATGGATATGTTTAAAGTTTTTTCTTTTCATTATTTTAAATTTGTTCTTGTAAAAAACAAAAAAGTTTTTTTAAAAGAGTTATAAAAGGGACATGCAAACAGTTGAGGATAAATCAGGCACTTTATTAATAAACTATACATCTCATTTCAACATTGATAAAAATTAAATCACATATTAATTTAGTTCACTAATGATAGGGAGTATCCTTTATGATGTTTTTTTTAAAAAAACAAGCAAATCAAATCAAGTAATTGCTTTCATAAAAGAGTGCCTTTTAATACAATCCCTTGTTTGTAGACAACAACCCAAATGTTATTTCTAATGATTAGCAGTGAATTGAATTAAGGTGATTAGATACAATTTCATTCCACCACTAGTATAAACTGCTGACTATAAGTTCCTCTTAATAAAAACAGTTAATTTCAGTGCAACAGAAAAAAACACAACTTGTTAGTAATTCAAATCTCAGTTCATTTCACAACAGTCTATTATTATTTCCTCTTTTTACTAGATAGTGAATCAAACTCAGATTATATTATGATCATTAGTAGAACCCAAAACAGATGGAAAGTTTATTCCACAAAGTATTAAAAAATCCTGATTATCTAATCTTGTATTACCGTGAAACATTGAGGATTCACCAAATCCAGAGAGAAACTTATAACTTCTTCTGAAAATGAATGAGAGCCATTGGCAACCTTGCTTATCCAGCAGTGAGCTTGACAAATCCATTTAAGCAGAGTATTTTATATATTTGCTTACTTAGAGTGTAAATAACCTCCCCACCTTACTCAAGTGTTGTGGGTGGGGTGGACAATTTTGCATAGAAATATGAGAGTGTATTTGTGGTTTGGATCTGTGGATCAGCATATACTGAAATCTGAAGCAAATGTAACATTCCTACACTGATTTTCTTTTTTGTATTCTAGTTAAAGGGAAGGGTGGAAGGATTTTGGAAAACTGCTTCATAAAATAGATTCGCTGGGTAAGAGGTCCAAATCCAAACCTGCAAGTACTCATTCTGCAACTCATCACCACACTAGTCCCAAATGGTCTACTAGGAAAACTGATAAAGCTTTGCAACTGTGAAAATGAGATTCTATGGTGATGAGTGCCATATGATCATTAAGGTTCAGCTACATACATAATCACAAAGTATAGCTTTAACTAGACTGTACCACCTCAGACTGAAGATGGGGTTCAATAACTGAATGGACATACTGAACTGTTTTCTTTTCCTTTTTTTTAAAAGCACAACTCCCTTTTATATAAACCACTAACACATTGGGGATAAAACTAAGCTACAACATCTCTCCCTTACAAGCTACCGGTAGTTTCTTTTAGACATGTGGCCACCTACTTGCAGCTTGATGTGGCATGGTCCAGCAAAAGCAGTATCATACCATTTTGCTGACTGTGTAGTTTAATTAATTTCCAATGACTGGCATATAATTCTATTCCAGCGGAAGTGCTCTGAAATTCTTTTGCTGACGTGGCCTTGGCTTGATGCCTGCCAAAAGCAGTTATCGCAGTTAACAACCCACTGAAATAAATGAAGCAGCTCAGAGCTATTGTTTCAGGCTGACTTGCGAAAAAGCTAGGCTTCACTGTTTACACACAATTTCCACTATCAATATTTACTTGGAAAGAATGAGCACTATAACATTTATTTTATGGAACAACTGGGTGAAAAAGCAAACAGGTGTGATGCTGAAGAAACTCCAAGCTTCCAGGTGGCTTGGAGAGGAGACACGATTATTTGGATCCATTCCAGTTTCGATTTTGATACTGGCCTGGTTTTGCACTAGAATGAGCTTTGGTCACTCTGGTGAGAAACTTGTCCAGAGAATGGCTAAGATTACAGGCGTCGGTGACGTTATCCGGCCGTGGGCCGGATGCGTCCCACGGAGCTCGTCCGTGGGCTGGACATGCACAGACACGATGCCGGAAATTTGTTCACTTGGTGACCAAATATATACCGTAAACGGCATCCATGTCCTTTGGGTTTGGGTAACTTTTTCTTTCCCAAAAATTACTGCGCCAGAAAAGAGGCCATAGGATAATCTGGTCACTGTTGTTTCATTCAATAAGCTTCCATTTCCTCCTCTGTTGGTTCCCAGCTTTCATACATGTTGTTATATGGCCTCTTTTCTCATCAAACTGTATTATTTCTATCATGAGAAGGAGATGCGCTTTTTCAGTCTTTAGCACACTTTTCAATTTTTCCTGTTTCTTTCTCTCGTCTCCCTCACTATCAGAAGTTGTACTCTTCTTCTTCTTGATGCATCTCCACTAGAGTTTTTTGTTTGGTCACATAATCTTCCGCAGGAACTTAACTGAGCAATTTCTCACCAGTGTTAGCAATTTCTCTTCCAGCTTCCCCTGTGCAACTTGATAGATGAATAGCAGCATTTCCCATTTGCCTTGGAACTCCAAATGCATGTGATTATTGATAAGCACATATTCCTCATATTTAGAAGCAACAGCTTTATCTGGACCTTTAATAACTGTTCCATTTCTAGAATATGCCACATAACCTTCTGTCTAAGGAAGCAGCAACTCAGATGGTGGGGCATCCAGATGTTCTTGTCCTCCATACTTCTCCAGGATACTTTCGTTGTGCTGCTCCTTAAAGTCTTCTTTCTCACTTTGAAGGACTTATACAAGAGTTCAGGTCTTATAGGATCTGCCTGAAGATGAACTTCCAAACCATTTTCATAGGCCTCTCAGGCAAACAGCTGAGTTTGCACCATAGAAATGGTAGCTCCTAGGTAATGAACAAAGTTGTGTAACTGACCTCATTTGGATTCTTTCCTGCACTGGCATTTGGATTCTCTCTCATTGATCTGATATGGTGATTTTGGTCCTTTTTGGAGGGCTCTGTCTTTGAAGGCGGGACAGTGAAATCTGTTCAATTCCATGGCCTTTGACTTATAGGGTGGCTCAGTTCTAGGTTTCCAGCACCGGGCATATGTGTAGTCACACATGACTTGAACACACGCAGAGGGTTGTCTGTATAACACTATGATTCTCATTACTCATTAGATCTATGAAAGTCAAGTCAAGTCAATTCTGAAGCAGTTGGAAATATATCTGGACTCATTTAAATATGACCTATGGATATGTTACTCAGTAGTACTGATGTATGAAGACTAACCAAGCTGGGGGAAATATGTACTAGATTGGGATATAGTTTATTAGTCACTTGCAATGAGGACAATTTTTGGGACAGTTAACGTAAAATCAAGAATGAAATATAGCCCATCTTGTTCCTTCTCCCTCTTTGGCTAGGATCTGTAGGTTATAATTCCATCAACCCAACCCACTTTCACAACAGAACTAGGACATGTTACTACAATGTGAGCGCAAAAATCACATCTATAGCCCGTTCGTAGAACACTTGGCACTTAGGTGCTAGCATAGCATGCCTTAGAATCAGACCATTAGCATGAAATTGTCAATGAGTCTGAGTCAATAAACATAATATTAAGGTCCAGGAGGTAAGCACCGTTTAATTATAAAAATGGTGAACTTCACTATGGTTGACTGCTCAAAACTAATATGCTTATATAGCACAACAGGACTTTTAATTTATAATTACAGTATTTACTTCCCCCAAGCAGGCTTCAAAGTCATGAAGTCATCGTAAAGATCACTTTATGAGCTTATGCACATGAGCAGTTTAATGCCAATGCTAAATAAACAGTGTTGAAAGATGTTATGTTAAATCTTAGCGAGAAGGCAATAATTAAATTACATCTTTTTAGCCAGATGGTCAGCAAATTAGTGAAAGATTTCCTTAACACTGGACAGAATAAGCTAATGTAATAATCCATGACTTTATTAAGTAGGCATAGATAAAGCAACTAAGACGACTCTCCCAAATTTGGGGCAACTGTGGGAGGGAAATAATCTTATTGATTTTGGCCAGTTTCAAAGAACTCAACACAATCTTAAGGCAAATGGGAGCATTCATCTGCACAACCAACACCCTGTAAAATTTATGACAGCAGAGCAGAAGTTAGGGCAGAGGAGCACTCTTTCCCTCCTCTGACCTTTTCCATGTCTTTTTCTTTAAATTCCCATTTGGATCCATGCCTTCCATTGATATACCCTGCAAAGTGCCCTTTTTGTTCCTACCAAGTTTGGAGCTTTAGTTTCAATAGAGCAAGGGTCAAAGATGTAAAGGAAATCCAACATCAGATCTCCCCCTCCAAGGCAGGGAACTCTCTCTACCCTCAGATCTGATGCTTCCTAAGGCCCTGGGATACTCTCTCAGAAGCCACAGAATAGCTAGGTATATTTTATGGCTTCTTTTGAAAATATGAGTATTTCAGATGTTTGGGGCTTCGCTAACTCCTCCATTAATTTTATATAGGCCGTTTCTTTTGGGACATTTTGATGCTATTTGTCGAACTCCCTGGAAGTTGCCCTGGAAATCACAAAGCCCATCACAAGAGAGTCACTAGGATGAGACTAGTAGTAGTGACGCTTAAAACCAGTCTCAAGCCTATGACTATGCTTGCTGTGGATGGGAGTTGTAGTTCAGAATATGGTTCAGATGTACAGCTTGTACCTACTAGAGACTGTGCATTCAGTGTAGTAGGCCCAAGCCTAAGGAACTTCAAGTGGGACACCATTTTCACATATCTGAGCTACTCTTCCTCCTTTTCCTCAAAACTGTGCAGGCAGAGGGTGAGTCCGGTGGGAGGAGGAAAGCAAGAGACCGAGCGGGAGTTTGTGCGGGCAGAGGGTGGGTCCATGAGGAAGAGAGCTGAGAGTGAGTTATCGTGGGAGAGAGTTTTTGCATTGCTAGTGGGTGGGTTGTGGAGAGCAAGGGGAGTCTGCAGTGCATGGACCTGCCAAAGTGGAGTTTTGGGGTTTGCGCAGGCAGTGGGGTGGGTCGGAGAGTGAGAGAGTGGGTTTGCAGTGGCCTGCTCCATCTATCTGATGGTGAGTAGGGGACCGATAAAGAGAGTTTATGTGTGGGTAGAGGTGGGTGGGTCTGAAAGCGAGAGAGGGTTTAATTGAATAAACCACTGTAAACCCTGTGTGCCATTGTAATGGGCTGCTTTGAAGTCATTTTTGCACCAGGTGAATTGATTTTTAGCCCCCCTATTCCCCCCCGTCCCATCCCGTATTTTGCCCGACCAAAGGTGTCAACCCTACTCCCAACTAAAATTAGGCAGGCATCCTCCTGCTGCACTTCAACCGCATGACGAAGGGCAGATACACATCATTTAAAACACATTCAACACAAATTTAAAGCATGTTACTTCCCCAAAAGATTCCTAGGAACTGTGATTTCCCCCTCACAGAGCTATAAATTCTCAGCGTTACAGTTCCCATGATTCTTTGGGGGCAAGTCATGTGCTTTAAATGTGCATTGGGTGTGCTTTAAATGTATGGTGTGGACATGCCTGAAGACTCCCTTGTTCCAGCAGGGAATAGTGTTTGGTTTTATGATTTGTTGTTTTATCATTCCATTTTTTTGTATGGTGTGTTCTTGTGTACACCACTTAGAAATGGCAACAATTAAACAGCATATAAATGCCTTAAATAAGCATCACTTTGGCAAAGTGTGCTATGCAGTCTGCATGGCTCCTTCAACTACCTGTGTGTCCCTCCAATCTGGTTCCCATGGTTAGGCCTACAATAATTTAAAACCATGTCATAAAATACAATGAAAATACACTTGAAATCTAGAAATAAATTAAAATGTAGTACTTTAAAACATGTTTAAATATATAAAAGGCAGAAAAGCCAAACAGTCAAATTATCTGAACCTCATCAAATTCAGCAAATGCTAGCAACCATTATAGACACAGAATGAATCCTAGCAGAACAGGAAGATATATGTTTAAGAAAAAAATGTGTTACAGACTTCTTTGTTCTACTGCAAAATATGACTAGAACACAAATGGAAAAACTCTGTGCTGCAAAGCTCCATGTCCGGAGGAATATAAATTAAACACACTTGAAAGAGATAGAGAATGAGGCATGTAGATCATGAATATATTCAGAGTTTTAACATTTTCCTTCAGGTTTCTACTTTTGTCTTGAAATTAGACCAAGGTGTGCAAGGGATGAGGATGAGTAGAAGTGTGGAGAAAGTATATAAAAAGGATTTAAGGAACATTTGAAATTAGGAAACATACCACTATTATGTAGGTAACCAAAAGGGAACCAAATTTCATAGCCAATAGCCTGAAAACATCAGCAGTCTTCTAAGCAATCTGTAATTCTGAACAGTAAGTAGGTAGTCCATTATTCATAGGTTGAGACTTAATGAGATATTTTTTAAAAAAACTAATACTCCAAAGGAAGATAAGGGCTGGTATAATGTGTTTCCCTTTGTACTCCTGTGATTTTCAAGGGCAACAAAGAAGGCTCCCTGACAGCAAAAAGCAACAAGAAATATTGCCCTGACCTACAGATTTCCTACTTTCCCATCAAAGTAATCCATGTGTAGAGACATTAAGGAACAATTCATCCCAAGTGACAGTTTCCAAATAACTAGATGCTTTTTAATTGCTAATATCATTAACCTTAATGGTGTAATTGTGTAGCTCCCAAAAATAATAATAATTTCCTCTCTATCCCAATTCACCCAGCAGAAAAGGAAAAATGATGTATAGTCAACACACGGAGGAGTGAAAACAAATTAAAATGGGCGGAAAACAGATAAGAATTGTAACTTTATCAGCTTTATCTGCTTCTGGTGTCAAACATTTGGGAGTAAATATTCAAGACGACTTTCTGGAGAAGTAATACATATTAATGGCATACTACCTGGCAGTTTAAAATGACCTTTGAAAACAACAAACAAACCAGCTATTTTCACCATAGGACAATTCTTTTAAATTCAGGAATGGTTTGAGTGATTCATGTTTGTATTTTCCAAACCCATAGAAATGAATCTCTGCAGATCAATCATGAATATCTTTTAACATCATAGTTATTTATTTATGGAAGTAGACTTCTAGGCACACAAGACAAAACTAGATTTTGGGGGCACAGGTAAATGAGAACACATTGTTAAGTGTTACCACTTTTAGGGTTTCATTAGCAAAATGAGATATAATCATAGAGTGTGCCATAGATTGTAAAAAGATTAGAAATCAAGATTTAGTTCAAGACTGAAACATTTATAAGCAAACATTTGCACCATCTTCTAATCTTCCTACGCTATTTTTTGATACACATGGTTACACATTCTCTACCACCAGCTGGCCAAATGAATCAATGCTCTTGTTTACTTTCTCTGATCTAAGGATTAATTTGAGCATCCTACGAAGTTAAGCTTGACTAGTCCATTTCAGTTTCCATGCTTATTCCCCTGCAATTATATTTATATACTCTTTTTTTATGTGCCAAAAGAATATTCAAAAGAGGTTATAGATGCTCTTCTCTATATTCAGAAATCTGTCTACACATTTTCTTAAAGGCAGTCAGGTGCTTGGTTACATTGGTGAATGAAGACTGAACGCCAGTCAAATCCACAAATGCTGTTGACAGCATAACAACTCGGAAAAAAGGACCACATGAGTCTATTCATTCACACACACACACACACACACACACACACACACACACACACACCCATGTGTCCATTGACTGCATGAGCAGAATCTCACCAGTTAGCTACAAACCCCAGTGGACATGCATTGGGTGATAGTGTGTTCAGGGCATATGCACGTACAGAAGTAGGGCTCCTCCATGGAAGCAGGAATTCTGACATTTGCAGTGCTTTTTTTCTGGGGGTATGCAGGGGTATGCATACCCCTAAACATTTTGTGAATCTAAGTTTGGCCTCATTGAGGGGCAGTATTTCAATATGAGTAGGATAATGAGAGTACCCCTAAACATTTTTTTAGAAAAAAAGCACTGGAGATTGGTATTCAAAAGCAGTTATAATGCCGCAACAGCAAATGTGATTTTATTGAATTTTGTGACTTAAGGTCTTTATGCTTACGAAAAGCCACTCTGTGCTCTACATCAGGGATGTCCAACCAGTAGATCACGATCTGATCCTGGTAGATTGTGGGGTCCTTATCATGTACAAAAAGTTACGGGGGGGGGGGGGAGCTAGAAAACTGTGCAATCCTCCCACCCCACGCATGCTCCTCCCTCCAATGACAATGGGTAGATCACTGCCAGGTTTTTTTTTTATACTGGGAGTGGATCACAGTCTCTTGGGAGTTGGACATTCCTACTCTACATCATAGAGAAAGTGGTATGGGGAGGACATGAACTAACCATCCAACCCTCTCCTGCAGATAGGGATGTAAGAAGGCAGCAATTTCTATACTGACCTATCTTCATCATAGTCAGTGCTATTTCTGTTCCAATGCAGTCCGGCTTCGACCAAATAGATCATGATTTGTTTTGCTGACTGCAATTTAACACTATGTTATTATTTATGCAATTTACAAAAGTACCGGTAATGAATTTAATGTGACAATTAGTTCCACACCACTCACTTCAATGTAAAGCAAATATAAAGCAATGTAAAATAATATCATCACATAATTAAGACATGAATTGGTTGTGGGCTAAAAAAAAACCAAGTACATTGTGACCAAATACCCATAATTGGTGAATTGATAACAATCATATTCACTGGTTTGCTTTCTATTCTGCATCTGGGATAAAAACCTGAACAGCAGTAGTTTCTGTTTAGTCTCTGACATCCCTAGCTGCAGATAGATGATCCTTGTTGGTTAAGCCTCCTCTTAAAGTCTTTCGAGGAGATTCTATAACATCCCTAAGTACCGGTAGCTTGCCAATGGCTGTGCAGTTATAATATATTGTTATAAGAGTTATAAGCTCTATAGAGCTGCCCATTACATTGAAATAAAACTGTATTGCAAGGAGAAATATTTCCAGAAATATTTGAAAACTTGAAAAATCCCAGAGACAATTAGTAGTAATCAGGTAATTGATCATTGTCCAAATTTTCCCCAAACCAACCTCTGAAATCTGTTGTTTAATACAGCTTTGCCAGCCTGTTGTTCTATGGGGAAATGCTGCTTGTGCACCAAAGACATTTGCTACTTATATTTCATGTTACGAAAACAATTGGACTAACAAACAAAACATAGTTATTAAGAATGCTCAGTGCATTGGGAAACTGCCAAGTTGGGGATTTTCTTCTTGTTAGCCTATTTTCCCTTGGCTTAGAAAAATTCTAAATGATCCTTTCTTATAATAGCATTGGTTTTGCTTCTGAGTCAGAATGATCAAATTTACTTCTGCTGGGATGTTAATGTTGTTATTTTGTGAGACGATTTGGAAGAAGGTGCAGATTGTTTTGTTATGATATTAAAAGACACACATTTGTCTTGATCGTCTCTATATAGCCTGAGGCTCATCAGTGAATGATCGCAAACAAAATCCATAGGTTGCCTGTTATAATATGCTGACACTGGCACTTCACCATGATTTTCTTGTTTTGGTGTGATTCAGGTTTTTTAAGACATGTAAATGCTACTTTTACACTGAGCAACCCAATATTAATTGTGCTTTATTACAAAAGTTGTAGATTTGTTCGTAGGCATCAGAGTAGCTGCCTTGCTTTTGAAGACATCAGCTTGGATGCTATCTGACCAAAATCATGAAGGAAAATATTTAACATATCTCTGGCACAAATATACAAACTCTCAAGGAGTCTGTGATACTGATGACATATTTCAGAGTGGATTTGTACATCCTTTTACTGTGATATTGTTGGTTCTAAAGGGCATTGGTTAGCAAAAAAGCAAAAAAGAAAATCCAAGGAGAAAAATATTCCAAGGAAGAGAACAGACACCTCTCTCCTAAAGAAATGCTTGGAAAACTGGCTCGCAAATACTCAGGGTTAGCTATCAGGTTCCACTACAACATAATGGAGAAGAAATACACAATGCAGGGGAGCCTTCTGGGGAACACAGGGCCAGGTAGCGTAACACGGGATTGCTTGCCATTTGCCCAGAGTTGCCAGCTCTACTGCAAAAGCTTGGCAGAATAAAAGCTATTGATTAGACTACATTACAGCTGCACATAATGTAATGTGACATTCAGGTGCCTGCTCTTCTCTTTTTCAGCCAAGGAGGATTGTGTGACAGGACCAGCATCACAGACTGTCACAAATTCCAGCAACACAAACAACAGCGAAAAGCTCTTCACTTTTGGGGGGAATCTTTTATTTTCTTTCTTTAAAAAATTATGTTTTATTGGTTTGATATTACAGATATAATACGAAGCTAGAAATACAATAGCACTGTGAGAGCAAGGCGCCATTTTGTTCAAACACAGAACATCATGTCTGAGTGGCCACCAACAGCAAGTTCATCACCAACAAGGTATCCTGAACTATTTTCTCTACTTTATGAAAATGGAGAGGGTCTGAATATAATACTCATGTTATTAGTGAAACACATCCCCCCATCTCAGATGTGGCAGAGGAAGAAAAGGCTTGGTCAAGTTTGGTTTGGTTGTTGTTTAAAAACCCTTTTTCTAGTGGGCCACCTGCAAGACTTTCTTAGTCCCCCATCCTTTGCTCACATGTTTCTGAGGGAGAGAAGATGGACTTTGAAAAGTCTGCATTGGCTTTGTGTGTTTTTGTTTTTAGCTATTTTTCTTTCTTCCATTTCTCTGTTTGTGGGGGTGAGGTGTGCTCTTCCCACTGGCTTTTTTTTTAAGAAAAATTCTAGCCTTTGGAGACTTAGGGCAGTTAAACAGAAAAAATGTTTTATTTTACAACAAAATTGGTAAAACAAAAAATGTGCCTGGAGATAGAATTCTTTCAAGAAACAGTAAACTTTATAAATATAAATAAATTTATTTATTTAATATTTATAAATATTAAATTCAGTGGATGTCAAAGGAGTCTAAGCTCAGATATTATTCATTTCCTTAAACTTAACACAGAGATGTTACAGCTTAGGTCTTAATACTTGAGGTTTCTTAAACAAGGTGGTACTTTCTGTCAGTTTCCCAATCTTCTATGAATCTCACTCCTGAGACTCCTCTTATACCAAACCAGGGGATCATCACACCCCTCTAACTAATTTGGGATTCTTCTTCTCTCTCCAGAAGATCTTCCCTTTTCTTACTGAATTGAGCCGCTGCTTGTTCTGGCCAAAGGTCCAGCGCTGCCAACCATATGCCCATGGGAAGCCCATAAAGGGGAGCTGAAATGCAACAGCACTTTTCTCACTGCAATTCTCAGCAACTGACATCCAAATGTATACTGCCACTGCAGATAGAACATAGCTGTCATTGCTAGTAGCCTTGATAGCCTTATCTTTTATGAATTTGTCTAATCCTTTTTTAAAGCCACCCCACATTGGTGGCCCTCACTACAGCATGTGGGAGCAAATTTCATAGTTTAACTGTGCAGTATGGTGAAGTAGTTTATTTTATCTGCCCCAAATCTTCCGACATTCAATTACATTGGATGTTCCTGAGTATTTAGTGAGGTACTTTTTCAAAAGCTTGTTGAAAGACTAATGCATAAAAAGGTTGGCAACTGAAAGGCCAGGCACCACCCCTTCTGAGAACTGGATTCGGCCCAGGGAAGTGCCATTAGCCAAACCACAATTGGACATATCCAGTTTTACACTAGAATATCTCTAATCTTTTGTTGGTTATTAGCATCTTCTGTTCTTCACATTTGTTGCTATTATTGTATCTAATGTTCTTTCCATAATGGGTCAACACACCACAGAAAATCAATGTAATCTTTCAACTAATGATGAACTGTCACAAGTTCAAGGGTGATGTCTTTTAAACATGCTCAAAATGCATCCCACTGAGGATCAACTTATAATTAAACTGCCAAAAAGCAGACATTACCAAACCATTAGCTTCTGAATTTTTATAGACTATTAGCATTATTTGTGAAATCATAAGGGCTGAATTTAGAGAAAACTATGGCACAGGTCCACTACTCTCAGCTTCCCATTTCCAATCTCATTTTTACTTGTGGACATCTCTAACGACCCCAAAAAGGGCACCTCCTTCCTAGCCAGCCTGTACCACGGCTGCATATTTAAGGCATAAGCAGGCATTCAAATGGATATACTGTTGTAAATCTCCTAATATGACCTAAACTAAATTATAATATGCAGCCTAATACAGCATTTACCCAGTTTTTATTATAATGATTGAACTGGGGCAAGTACTTTAATATGTACAGTACTCATGCTTAAAGGGGCTGGTAAGAATAAGTATAAGGTACAGGGACCCCTGACCATTAGGTCCAGTCGCGTATGACTCTGGGATTGCGGTGCTCATCTCGCTTTATTGGTCGAGGGAGCCGGCGTACAGCTTCCAGGTCATGTGGCCAGCATGACTAAGCCGCTTCTGGCGAACCAGAGCAGTGCACGGAAACGCCGCTTACCTTCCTGCCGGAGCGGTACCTATCTTTCTACTCGCACTTTGACGTGCTTTCGAACTGCTAGGTTGGCAGGAGAATAAGAATAAGTATAGTTACAATCCAAATGTCATTGCTGCCCATACTTTACAATTTCTGGGTTTGTTCATCCTCACAGCAAAATGGTAGGCCAGTATTATAGCCATTTTACTGGTATATCACAAAAATTTAAGTATTGCAGGTTTTGGTGACTTGTTTCACACATAACACAAAATCATATTTTGTTTAACAAACCACAAATCTGTCCCACAGATGATCAAGCAAACCACAGCTTGCTTCTCCAAAGTTTGATTTATTTTCCAGCTGCGTTTGCGTCATGCCTTTGTGGCATAGTGAGCATCTGGGGAGGGGTGGTCAAACAAACCATGTAACAAGCCTTAGTTCATAAACCAACAACAAACCATGGCTTCAGTTAAATAGCTAATCTGCTGGGCAGGGTTCACACATAATGCTAAGTTATGGTTTAATGCAAACTAGGCCATTAGCTCTTATGTTGGAGGCAGATAATATTTTTTAAAAGAGCTGAAAGTAGAATAAGAGAAGTATCCGTTATCACAATACATTATTTGCTCCCACTCTTGCCTCTGGCAAAACAGGTTTTTGAAACAGTAAAAAAATCTGTCAAAGTTCTGTAGCAGAGACAAAAGTAAGAGTTACAAAGAGCAATCCTGTTTCAACTCTGTAGAGAGAGAGAAATCTTTGTCCACACTTAAGAAAAAATCAAAAAGCTACATTAGATCACCCCCGCCCCGGGGTGCTGACAGTCAAATTAAGCAAGATTATTTGTGGTACTTTGCATGAAGGAGTTTTAAAATGATAAAATGTATCGGGCAGCCATCTTCTGCACACTTAAACAGAAACTAAAAGGTTGTGATGATACATTCATGCACCCTTAGGTCTTAGAAGGCAATACATTGACAAAGAGCTTGTAATCTCCAGAAGGAATATCTGCACTGTTTGGGAAATGAAGTAAAAATAAGAAAACCTTTGAAACCTCAGAGCAGCTTTGCTGAATCAGAACAAATACATGTTTTTCACAGTGACCAGCCAGATGCCTATGGGAAGCCCACAAGCAGGACATGAATGTAATACACCTCTCTTGCACTTCTTCCCCAGTGACTGGTATTCAGAGGCATGCTGCCTCTGAACGTGGAGGGACATTGCAGCCATTAGGACTAATAGTCACTCATAGCCTTATGTTCCATGAATTTGTCATGGGCAGTTTTCATGTCCTTGGATTGGAAAAGAAGAAGAAGAAGAAGAAGAAGAAGAAGAAGAAGAAGAAGAAGAAGAAGAGTTTGGATTTGATATCCCGCTTTATCACTACCCGAAGGAGTCTCAAAGTGGCTTTCCCTTCCTCCCCCACAACAAACACTCTGTGAGGTGAGTGGGGCTGAGAGACTTCAGAGAAGTGTGACTAGCCCAAGGTCACCCAGCAGCTGCATGTGGAGGAGCGGAGACGCGAACCCGGTTCACCAGATTACAAGTCTACCGCTCTTAACCACTACACCACACTGGAGGGCAACTGGCAGATAATCTTGACATTTAACTGTCACAATCCACACAAGCCAATAATTAATGTACTCTTGGAAAGTCTACTGCTAGATATGGCAATGATGAGAGACATGCAAATATTCACACAACACTTTCATACATGTTAAAGTCAAAATGAGCTGACTTTCTTCTAGTGGCAGTGCACACTGAACTGGCATTGTAAGTGTTGGAGTACTTTCAACATGGTGGCTCAATGCCCCTTTCATATATTTTCAAGATGTGCTGGACATGCTACTGAAACATCCAAAAGGATCATTCAACATCAAAATCCATATTAAGGTTAAGTCTTCATTTAGTACTGCCCTAATTTGGATTTTAGATTTTTTTTTAATGGATCAACACAGTTACTTTTACTATTTCAACAAAAACATCCATTTGTGATTATTTCAGCATGCATCAATACACAAAATGATTGCTTGTCTTGGATCCAAGATCGATCCAAGTGTAAAAGAAAGCCAGGGAATAAACTCTCAATAAGGCCTAATAAGTATGGATGCAGCAGCATTCATGAGATACTAGAAAGAACCATCAGCTGAAGGAGTCTGAAAAAGCTTGTAAGCTAGACAATAATGAAATAACCAGGGAACAGAGGCAACCTCAGTAGACATGAAAACTAAAGAAACAGCATTTATTTAGATTTCCTTCCATGACAACCAGTAATATATTATCTACTGTTTATAACAAAACTGTGAAGTGGGTTAAGTGGCTCAAGGACTGGCAAAGAGCTTCATGCTGGGCTGGAGATTGAACCAGAGCCCTCTACATCAAAACCCAATACTCTTTCTGTTGTACATTACTGGCCCTCAGAAAGCAATGTTTAAGATAAAGATTGATCCCATATTCTCAGTATTGTTTCACCCAATATTGTTACTGCTTTGGAAATCTACTTAATTTGCAATCCCTACCATATGTTCATCCCAAATAAATTTGGTCATTTGGGGGGCGGATACTTTTAAAAAAATCCAGAACCAAGGAACCTCCTTGCTTGGGTAGATTTATATTGTTTCAAGAGAAACATTTGTAACCTTACAATGTTATTATCGTGTTTGCTCAAAAGCCTCCTAAGGGTTTAGATGTACCCTTTTATAGTAGCCCTTTGGCAGTTGTCTAGCAGTTGTTTGATCAAATACCATTTATGCTGTGGCCTTTCTGCCATCTAACCTACTTAGTGCACAGCTATCCATCTGCTGGCCTCAATCTGCCCTTCCAACCTATCCTCAAAGGATCGGATGAAACCTTGTTATACCTCACTAAGTCACAAACCCTTCATTTATTTCAAGAGCCCTTTGAGACCTGAAGTTACTTCCTATTGTACACTCTTGAAGTGTGAAAAGCTTCAATTGGGAAACAACAGACACCTGAAAATGAAAAGGTATTCTTCTTCTCAACATCACCCAAGGAAAGGTTTCATGCTCCAATGCAACACAATGATGAAATGGCTCTTTGTATTCTCTTTCTCAAACATTTAAGAACTTCTGACAAACACTAGTGCTCTATTGTTATAGCTGCCTGCATTTCAGTATGAGGGTATGCTGGGTGACAATCTAGTTTGGGCAGCTGGGAATACTTCAATACAGTTTCTACATAGAGCGGTAACAGGATTAAATAGGAAAGCCACAAAAGCAAACCTCAGTGTAAACCACACATGTAAACTAAATCCAAGTATCAACATTTTAAAATGCTAGATGCTTTAATAATAACAAAGAAGAGCAGGAGATGCTCATGCATGAAGATCAAGACGGAATGGCTGTTATTAACCTAAAGCTTTGTGAGACAGATTACTTGGATGAAACAAAGACTGAGAGCAACAACTAGTTATTTTGGGGGGAAATACAAGGGATAGTGATAATTTAATTCAGGGCCCCTGTAAATGGCAATGAAGATTACAACAAGAGTAAGTATTCAAGGACTCCAAAGACTACCCATATGATTCCCCCCCCCAAAAAACAAACCCTTTCTTGTTTTCTTTCTAGATTATTATTGACATTGTTGTCCATTTGCAGATGGTGCATATTTGTATGGTGTGACCTTGCACAAAAACTCTTGACATCAGGACTGCTAAAAGGCTCTGGGAGCCCTTTGGAATACTGCTTCTTCTGTGAGTGGAGGGAAGACCACTCCCTGCTGAAAGGCCCTTCTCCTGAGAGGCAGCAGCAAGAAGGATGTTTTAATGTTTTAAAATAGTTTTGAGTATTTGGCGTTTCAAATGCTGGTGTGTGTGTTTTTTTAATGTTGAGGGTGGGATAAATGTTTAGTTGGGGTGGGAATTAGTTTAATTTTAGGGTTTTTTGTTTTTGTTTTGTTTTTGTTTCTTGTTTAGTTTCTATTTTATTGGTGTATTGTTTAGTTTGTATTTTGGTTTTAAGGGGAGAGGGTCAGGGCTGCCTGGGAGTGGACCCTAGCCAACAGAATGGCTGGGGCAGGTTCCACAGGTGGGGGGGATGCACTGGGATGCCCAATCTCAGTGATCATGGGTAGGAGGAGGAGTTACGTTAAGGCCAGATCATGTCATTACCGGGGAGGCAGGTTTAGTAGTTGTTTGAAGACTATCCCTGCCTCCAGGTCTGGTCTTGACTGGAAGGATATTGGAATCAGCAAGGGAGACCCACATGACCTGAAGGTGCTGCTGTGCAATGCCAGGTCAATGATTAATAAGACCACTGACATCCATGACTTGGCCAACTACCACCCAATCTCATTCTTGGGCAAGGTGATTGAGCGGGTGGTTGCTGAAAAACTCCAGGCACACCAGGAGGATGCAGATCATTTGGATCCCTTCCAGTTGGGATTCAGGCCTCATCATGGGACTGAAATCGCCTTGGTCGTGCTGGTCGATGATCTCTGGAGGGCTAGGGACAAAGGTGAAAGCTATTTCCTAATTTTGCTGGATCTCTCAGCGGCCTTTGATACCCTCAGTCATGACACCCCTTCTGGACCATCTAGAAGAGCAGGGAGCTGGGGGTACTGTTATACAGTGGTTCCGCTCCTTTCTCCTGGGCCATGTCCAGAAAGTGGTGGGGGGATGAGTGTTCAGACCCCTGGGCTCTCACTTGTGGGGTGCCTCAGGGTTCCGTCCTCTCCCCCATGCTTTTTAATATCTATATGAAGCCGCTGGGAGAGATCATCGGGGGTTTGGGCTGGGTGTTCATCAATATGCACATGATGCCCAGCTCTACCTCTCTTTCAAATCAGAACCAGTGCAGGTGGTGAAGGTCCTGTGTGAGTGCCTGGAGGCGGTTGGAGGATGGATTGTAGCTAACAGATTGAGGCTGAATACTGACAAGACAGAAGTACTGTTTTTGGGGGGAGAGGGGGCGGGTGGGTGTTGGGGACTCCCTGGTCCTGAATGGGGCAACTGTGGCCCTGAAGGAGCAGGTGCGCAGCCTGGGAGTCATTTTGGACTCACAGCTGTCCATGGAGGTGCAGGTCAGTTCTGTGTCCACGGCAGCTGTCTACCAGCTCCATCTGGTACGCAGACTGAGACCCTACCTGCCCACGGACTATCTTGCTGGAATGATGCATGCCCTGGCTATCTCCCGCTTGGACTACTGCAATGTGCTCTACGTGGGGCTACCTTTGAAGGTGACCCGGAAACTGCAACTAATCCAGAATGCAGCAGCTAGACTGGTGTCTGGGAGTGGCTGCCGAGACCATATAACACCAGTCCTGAAAGATCTACATTGGCTCCCAGTACGTTTCTGAGCACAATTCATAGTGTTGGTGCTGACCTTCAAAGCCCCATACAGCCTCAGCCCAATATACCTGAAGGAGCATCTCCACCCCCATCGTTCAACCCGGACACTGAGGTCCAGCTCCAAGGGCCTTCTGGCGGTTCCCTCACTGCAAGAAGTGAGGTTACAGGGAACCAGGCAGAGGGCCTTCTCGGTAGTGGTGCCCGCCCTGTGGAATGCCCTCCCATCAGATGTCAAGTAAATAAACAACTATCCGACTTTTAGAAGACATCTTAAGGCAGCCCTGTTTAGGATAGTTTTTAATGTTTGAAGTTTTATTCAGTTTTTAATGTTCTGTTCAAAGCCACCCAGAGTAGCTGGGGAAACCCAGTCAGATGTTTGGGGTAGAAATAATAAATTATTATAATAAAAATATTATTATTATTGAGTTAGGTGCCATTATCATCCCATTTGCTATATAGCAATTAAAGCTCAAAGAAGTCGCATTAGGACTTGTCATATAATGGGGATTTTCTCTGTGGAAAACCCCCTCACCCCACTCACAAAATGCTTGCTGTAGAACCAAACATCAATTTTCTGGAAAAAATAGCTACCGATTAGATGATTTTTTTTAATCCTATGAAAGAACAGTTCTCTAAATCTGATTTCACCCTAGCAAATACCTGTTTGTGTGGACAAAAACATGACTTTCAGAAGCAGAGAAGGAGGCAAGATCTATAAGTGTCTAAAACCAGACCCAAACTCCATCTGTTTTATTTCATAAGTCAGCCACATTTCTCTACCTTAGTCTTCAATTCTGCAAGCATATAGAACAGCACAGCGCATAATGCATTAAGTCCACAGGAGGTTTTCACCCTGAGGAGAAGAGGAAGCAGTGAAAAAGCTGCACATAGCAGATGTGGGCTTAATGTATACCTGGAAGGCATTCTGATGGCTTTATGACAATAAGTACATGCAGCATTTCAAACTCAGGAAAGCTAAAAGGAGGAAATTCTTTGTGTATGTACATTCCCTTTGCCCTCCTGACAATTATGCAAATATTTTATTTTAACCAAGGATAGATCAGTTTTATTAACTCCTCAAATTGCTGTCATAAATTTTTCATTCTTCTTTTGCTTTCCATTACCTCCTTTTTCATATCAGTTTGCAGATTCCCCCTTCCCTCCAGTAATTTCTTTCTTTTTTTCTTTCACCTCTGTGAATGCTTTTGTTATTTGCTCCAAAAGATTTCTCGTTCCGCAACTTTGTCACTCAGTTGCTTGTCACTAAACCTTGGGCTTCATTCTGTTGTGGATGGAAAATATAGATTTTTGTCTTAGGCCAGCCCCTCACCATCTGTGAAAATGACTATGTGCTCCATTTGGTAACTACATAAAGAAAAATCTTTCCATGTAATGTATTTGGATTTGGTGCCATATCTGCTTCCAAAACCCCTGGAAGGACTGGAGTTAAGTAATGCTCTTGGAAACTTATCTCTGCCAAATTTTATCTGTGTTATATATTCACCAGACTGAGTCATTAAGCACCAGCTATCCATTATCTTAAAACATTGCTATCTTATGTTATTGCAAATAGGTGTTGCATAAAGAGATGCTCATGTTCTGATCCAACTCTCTTCTTTTGTTTCCTTTCCCAGGTCTGACTCTCAAGTGGCCATAGCTTCTTCTTCCACATAGTGTGTCCAGTAGCAGAGTGATTGATAATAGAGCTTTAACTGTAATTCCCTAGCAAAAGCTGCATTGCTCAAAACCTCTTGGATAACTTATTGTCTTGGGTGAATAGTTATACTTTTCATAAATGCTGTAAATGAAAATATTGCTTCCATTCCAGCTTGCATCCTAAAATACAATGGCATTGCTTTGCACTAACTTTATATCTGTCTTTTTTCACACCTGCTTTATAGCTGCACTATAGGTATACAGACATCTTGCTGTCTGAAATGGAGCAGCAAATTTATTTTTTATTTATTTCAACAATTTATGTATCACTTAACACTGTATGTCATATTCACACCCTGCATTTAAAGCACTCCTATACTATTTTAATAGTTGTGGCTTCTCTCAATGAATCAGTGGGCCAGTGCATCTGGCTGTTAACCAGAAAGCTGGCTCAAGTCTACTCAGTGACGGCTGTGGGCAGGATTTCTGCACTGCAAGTGGGTGGACTAGACTACCCTCAGGGTCCCTTCCAACTCTACAATTTTGTGATTCTAATCCTGGCAACTGCAATTTGTTATGGGTGTTGTGACATGTGAGGGGCTTCCTAATAACTCTTGGCACCCTTCACAAACAACAATTCACAGGATTTGTGGGTGGGTGGGGGCGTCATGACTGTTAAAGTGGTACTAGAGTGTTTTAAATGATGGTGTGGGTGTGGCAGTAGTCTCTTGTTTTATTATTTTTTGTCAATATTTATATATTGCGCTTTGCACCATAAATGATTTCAAAGCAGTTTACAAAACAATCTACATTCCCCACCCCACTCAGGAGTCAATACATCCCCGAATCAAGGTGCATAGTCAAGTCCCCAATGACAATCATATTATTTGGCATCTGAAGCAGAAAATACCAACAACACTTCAACTTCTCCCGAGCAGTAAGATACGCCAACAATAAATTAAATATCAAACCATTTCTTGCACTTTCATGACACTCAAAATAGGTTACCTGAGGCAGCTGTCTCCCAATGAGACTAAATAAACTTAACAAGGCAGGCATAGGGTGTGTTGGCATTAAAAGCTTGCAACCAGAAACACTACATGACCATTAACTGAAGTTCTCTGCAGTTATATCCATTCCATGTCAACAATCAATGTCTTTTTAGTAGAAAACAGAGCTTCAGGTGTGTATGCAGAGGTCAGGCTGGGGCCAGTGGAAGCAACCCACTTCTTCCACCCACATATTCATTAAGTTCAAATATGATATCTATATTTCCCCCCCCAAAAAAAAATTATTACCTTTTAACAAATGAAAACAAACATCAACATATATCAACAACAAAAGAAAACAACAGTAATAAACATAAAAACAAACATACATCCTTTTAACCTAATCCTCCTTCCTTTTCATTGTGGGTTGACTTCCTCCTGTCCTCCCTTCCTGCGTTCCATGTATATAATCTTTAGTAATTTCTTGACATCATTTAAAAAACATTTTTAATTAATTACCCTTAATATCTCTTCTTCAAATATGATATCTAAACAGGGTTGTTTTTCTTCTTCATATAATAATAAAAAACTTCTGTTCTACTAATGCCCCACATACAAAATCTCACCCTCCAGTGATTAAGGACTAACCCCCACCCACCACCCACCCCGAATCTGGCATTTTAAATTATTTGTACCAACTGAGTATTCTATGCAGCTGTAACTACCAAATGCAAAATTCTCATTTCTTGAACACTTGAAGATTGGGTTTGTGATTGGAAATCTGACCTCCTCGAGACAAAATACCTGGGAGAACTAATCTTGCTCATATAGGCAAAATGTGCTTTATTTTCATTTGCTAAATAATGCACACATGAAATAATCTCATGCTGTGTGACCAAAATGGATTTTCCAGATGTAAACATCAGGTACAGAGCATATATTTCACCTTGTCAGTTCTATTCTTGTTTGCAAGAAATGCTATGTTGTTCCTGCAGTGTAAATAAAATGATTATATATTCTTATTCCCCTTGTATCCCTTGCAAAAGTTAGAAACTGTAAGGAAACATTGAGAGGAAATGTTCTTTTTCTCTAAGAAATGTTAGAGAAATTTTCTCTCAGAAATGTTCTTTTTCTCTAAGAGCAGGTATGTATTTGTGAAATAAATAATATGACTTTACAGTGGGGGAGGATGGGAGCTTCTAAACTTCAATTACAAAATTAGCATTGCATGACTGCACTGGGTGCAATGCAATATAGTCAAACTTCAGTAAAACAGTTGGCAGCCTACCTCCCTTGATCTTCAAAAATTACTTCACCTCAGGATTCGCTAGGATGCCAGTGCTTTGGATTGCAATATGCCTGGCGAGAGGCACTGGCTAAGAAATCTGGCAGCTGATAATGATGGAAGAGGAGAGGAGAAATATCTACTTTGGATTGTTGCACTTTTTGCTGATAGAAAGAAACAAACTGTTAGAAGATATATTTTGAGAAGCAAATGTAGATTGGATGCTGGATACTCCAGTGGGATGAAGAAGCTAGAAAATGGAATGATGGAAATGGAAAACCTGGCTATCTATAAATGTATCTCATCATGTATTTAGTGGAGAACAAGGCTAGCAAAACCTGATTCTGCACATTCCTGCTGTGAGGCCTATGTACTGGCTGTTATGGTGCCTTCCAACACCTCAGTGACAGGAGATTGAAGAGTCAAGTCCCACCAGGATTACTGTGCTTCAAAATATGTGTGCACCTTAACAGTTTCCTTTCATAGGCTTAGAAGGGTCCAAAAAGACCATCCAATCCAGGCTTCTGCTGCAACACAGAGCCATTCAGCCCATACAACTCGTAATGCTGTTAGTGCACCTGTGAAATGTGTCTTCTGCAGGGAAAGTAAGTTACACAATATGCTAAAGGAGAAGAAAAGAAAGCAAACACCAGGAGGAGGGGGGACCCAGTCCAAGATAGCTAGTGCTTCTCCACCCCAAGCTGCCCTCCCTTGTTTAAAAGCTAACAATTGCGGCAGGAGAAGGGGGCTTATACTAGGTGCATCCTATTCAGCTACATGTTCATCAACTGTACCATGACAAAAGTAAAAGATGCTTATAATAGACCGACATGACAAATGGATGCTATATATATATATATGAAAAAGGAGGAAGGAAAGAAAGGTTAACTGTGTGAATAGTGTAATCTAACCCCTTTTAAAATGTTTTTTTTGGGGGGAGGGTTATTGGGTTGTTATTATTTTGATTATGTATTTTGTGGTTTTATATTTTGATTTTATTCTGTGAACCGCCGAGACCTCTGGGTATAAAACGGTATATAAATTCAATTAATCATCATCATCATCAGAACCAGACCCCTGAATTCACAAAGATCACCTAACTTCCCCATACAGTAACACATAGAAATACACAGTTATGTTATTTTAATATGAGAACACTAGGAAGGAGCCCAGGATATTGCTGTGGCCAGGAATAGATTGTCTTTTGTGTTTTTAAAGTGGCCGGTAGACTGGACAATAATCATCACTGAGGTCCTTAGACTACCAAATTATAACAGCATCAGTTATAATAAGCTTAGTTTACTTTGCTAACATTCATTTTTAGATTCTTATTATTGGTATCTTTTCCTTCTGCCATTTCTATTTACCTCCAGCAAATTAAATCCAATACTGTTTATAAAATGGAGCAAAATCCCATTAGCAGCGGTGGCTGTACATATGTTTTATATTAATAGAATCAATTGCCCCCAAGGAATTATGCATTTATATTCATGAAGTCAGTGAAGAAGTATCCAAAAGAGCTGCCAATGGCAGCAAAGCTGAAGGAACAAGGTGAGTTAATGTGCTGGCAAAGAGACTATATCATTGTGGCTGGAAGATATCCTATGAAACAGATAGGAAAAGTATGAGGGGAAAGGTGCTAATATTTCAGCCCCCTTTTCTCTGCAACAGATACTTTAATTACAAGCAGAATGCCAGGAATGGGTTTCACTGATTCACAGGAAAGTCTGAAGGGGATTTAACTTGAAATCTCATCTAATACTGAGGGGGAGGGGAATCAAAGTTACTTTGACACTGATTCTTTGTACCTGAAACCCACCTGAAGCCGCAGGTTGGTCATTCTCCAAGGGAGAATCAATGGTTCTCTAAGAGAGAGCCTGATCTGTAATTCAAACTTCCCTTCCTGGGGGTTTGTGGTTCCCTTTAGAACTCAGTGGGAACTAGCTGGAACCTTAAGTCTTGCCTGTGTAGCAAGCCCTAGCTGCTATGCTGAGCTGCTGACATGTTGTTTATGCATAAATGAAACAGTTGAAGTTATCTTGACTCCTGCTGATTTTTGGTCTTAGGACTGGCTGACCCACTGCAAGGTTTCCTCACACAGTGAGTATCTTTCCAAAACCCATGGAATACTGTGAGTGCTAACCAAGAGGGTGAAAAACAGACTGTTGAGTCTGGCTGTAAAGTGCAACTGTCAATATGTATGTAAAGCGAAAAGCAATCATCATAAATATAAAAAGGATTGCCCAATTTACTTAAAAGGCCCAACCTCTATTTCCCAGGGGCTGCAAAATCTGTCCATCCTCCTATCCAGTATATCAATAGCTATTCTGAACATTAGTCTAAGTTGAAATCCCATATTAACAAATAACTTCAGTGGCAATGCCTCATTTTAAAACCTAAGCAAGCGATATTCAGTCAACCATTTATCACAAAGAACACTTTTTGTGTGTGTGGTTAGAATAAAATAGCACTTTAAGGCTTGCAATCAATCACTGTACAGGTCTGAAATTAGAACTTTGATGACATTATTTCCACATGGTAAAATCCTTAGAAAAACACAATTCTCTTTAGATGCACTCATAAAGTTAAAAAAGCAGTGTTTGGTTTCCATTGCCATGATCATCCACCATAGAACCATTTTGCACCAACAATTCCTGCATAGTTCACTGCCATCAATCTTGTTAGGACTGTTCTGAATATAATATGGAAAGTGTGTTTATTCAGGGTTTTAAGAAGAAAATAATACTTGACAGTAGCAGCCAACGCAATCTCTTCAATTATTTTGTTCTTTTGCAAGTATAGCTTCTCTATTTCAAGTAGTTTCTATATTTTTATACCGAAAACTGATAAGAACAAAAGCTCGTTATAATCTACCATAGATTACTATTGTGTGATCCTATGAGCTACTGAGCTTAAGTAGGTAGCAGCATATGTGATCTGAGCCAAGGCACCTAGCAGTGGTTTAAGGGGACAATATTAAAACACAATTCCAGACCCACCATTGCAACAGCCTTGGACATTAAGGTAATATCTGTCCTTTTAGAAAAACTTCCATACCTACAGTATTTAGATACATTGGGTGGTATTCAATTAAGTTTTACTAGGAAAAGACCCATTGAAATTAGTCATGTTCATTAATTTCAGTGGCTCTACTCTGAGTGAAACTATGTATGTAGGTGAGGAGGGGGGTCATAACAATCATTTTCTTAAAGGAGGTTTGCTATGAAGAAAGGGGTAGGAATGCTTATTTTTAAGATGGTTCTTGCCATCGGCAGTTTTTAAAAGTATTTGTGTTACAGTACTTTGAAAAAAATCAGCCCAATTAACTAGGGTATCATTTTAATCTATTACATGTTTTAAACTGATTACCTCATTAAGCAATTAATCGTTCCAACTCAACTAATAAGTTCATTAAAAATACCCCTTGTAAACCATGAACAAAAGATCTCTAAAGAAAGTAGATAATTTATCTAGGGCTGTTAAAATCCTTATTTAGTACCAATACTAAAAAAAGGGAAATGTTATATTGGCTTGTTTCTTCCCTTCAAATTAACATTCCCATCTCTGATTTCCCACTCAGCCTTTGTAAATTGGAAAGAACTTTCATAGATAAATTGCATGTACACTCTCTAAACTTAGTTCCGCCCATGCATAGCTTAAAGTTCCCAAAAACTAGTTATCTAATTGCTATTTCTGTGTTTGCATCTCCTACTTGCCCTATCCCATGAAAAGGTAAGAAGCCACCACTTACCTTATAAACTTACAAATTATTCATGTAAATGTTATCCTGACATAAAAGTCAATCCCACTCCATATCGTAAAACCGCAGAAGTAGGAGATAAGCTTCTTACATGATGGTAGGCAATCTCTAACCTACTGATGCAGGATGGCAGATGATGTTTTAAGGTAAACCAGTAACAAAGTCCTCTGTCCTGAATTGGAAGATCTATTTCTGCAACTATTGCTACCCTTGAGGAACAGTCTCCTTAGACACATTAATGATTAAGCAATATATACCGGTAAATGCCTTAAATAAATACATCTGTCTGTTCTTCACAGTGGTATTCTTCAGCAGCATAAATAGAGCAAGGGGAAGAACAGAGTAGAAGAGGACAAAAAAGAGAGAAATCAGCTGTAAAATCTGTACAGGGTAGGAACCTGGAACTCTGCATGCTTTGTAAAGTTGCAGTGAAGAGTAAATTACAAATCTCAATCAAATTGATTTACCTTACATTGTGTGTGTGTGTGTTTTGATTCAACATACAACACACACCTACATTCTGGCACGTAGTCCCACCTATTCAATTAAGAAGAAAGCTGTTGCTGGAGAAAAGCCTGAATCAAGAAATATTCCATCCAATATATACATTTTCCCCAAATAGTAGCATTTAAGATTGGGAGATGGAGTCTGCTCAAATGCCTCACCAATCTCTAACAAATGGCTGTAAATAGGAATAATGGCTGTTGTTGTTTTGAAGTGAGTATCCTACACTATTGGTTACAGAAATGGTTTATGAAGGGAGCCCAACAGTACAGTGTTGCTTCATCCCCCCATCTCCTCTCTTGAACAGGCTGCGAGAAAAACTACCATAGTTAGGGATGTAAGAAGGCATTCTTTTCTGTTCCAAGCTCTATTTGTTACAGGCAGCACTTTTTCTCTTCTGCTGCAGTTTGTATTCTGCCAAAAACTAAGTCATCTCACTTTATGTACATTATGTTGTCATTACGTTATTCCACCACATTCATTTTTTCTACAAACTTTATTGAAAAATTTAAAAACTGTTACCAAACACAAAGTGTTGTCTTCCAAGACAAATACATGTACAGATATTAACTCTTGTTGTATGCAGTCATCCCCATTAATTTCATTGCAAATGAACACAATGCTTTTGTGTGTGTGCACAATCAGTTATGGATCGTTCGTGGACTGAAAGCAACAATCATATACTGATCATATTCACTGGACTGATTTGCATTCTGGACAGGGGAACAATAGGCGAACGCTGGCAATTTATGTTCCTGTTTTATCCATCAATGAAATTCTCCAACATCCCTACCTGTAGCCCCTCATGCTATATTGCTGCTGGTGCTTCCTACTGGCAGACGGGCAACCCATGCACAAGACTTCACTCATTCCTTCACTCATGCTAACCCCCACACTGGGAACCATGATCACAGGGACCACAGCTTTGTAAGAGGTATACAGTATATTTATTCCTTTGGCTATTTTGTGTCTAGTTATTTTGGGGGCGGGCGGGGAGTAATATATTCTTTGTATTGTCAAAACGGCCATGCCTTATCTTGTACTTAATTAATGGGAAACAGCCATATATAGCCTAACAGGATCATTCACATTTGCAGTGTGTCCCTGCATCTAATGCTGAATCGTCATTGAGGGAGAGCCTTTGACCTTTCAGCTCAGAATACTGACACACAGATAGGCAAACAACAGTTTCTCAATTGCCGCTTCCTTTATATTACCACCTGGAAACTGATTTCTTGCTCCATAGAGTTGTTGAGGAGGATGAACAAAATTATTTTTGGTTGTTGCTTTTTACACAAATCAGCAAAGAACAAGAACAGTGCAGTGATTAAATAGATTGTTTAATGATCACTTTCACTGCTGTGTTTGTATCTGTTCCAATGACAGCACTGTTTAGTTCCTTCAAAACACAAAAGATCAACACTTCCATTTAATGATGCTAGATTTTTCAAAGAAACCATTTTTAAGGGAGTTGCTATGCTGAAGACAATGAAGCCACTTAAAAAAACAACCCAAATATTATGAACTATATTTGTCATCTCTCGTAAGTGTGTAACCCAGCTTCTCAAAAGGGCACTCACAGTATGGCTATCCTTTAGGCTTTATCTGGCCTTTTCAGCTCACTGTTGGTCTATTTTTTTTAATAAAAAAAACAGCAGACAAGCTGTATCATTTGCTTTAAATCAGAACATAACTTGGTCCATGTGTTAACAATTTTATCTTCCACAATGTACAGAAAGATGTTGTTTGTAAATTTGAACACATTAGCTACATTATTTTATGTTTCAATGGGGGAAAGGGCACAGGAAATTAAATGCTGGCAATTTACTAACTTTGTATTTTAAGTTTTGAGACAATGCAAGAAAATAATGTTGTCGCAGAATGCATGCAATAAGAAATTAAATAACAACAAAAATGAACATCTGTTCCAGGATAAGAAATGCATATTCACAGAGGTATTTAAATAGTTCCATATGGAACCTTAATATTGTTTAATTGCATTTTTGGATAATGTGGGTAGCATATTAACAATTACTGCTACCAACAGAAAATTATAAATAAGCCTCTAGCTACAAGGAATAGGAGTAATGGAAAATGAGCCTCTCCTTGTCTTTGTTGTACAAAAACAAACAAACATAAGAGCACTCCACTTACACTAAAGGCTTTAATCCTAACCAAACTTATTAATTATTACATGGTTGTGAAAATGGGAGGAAAATGTTTCTTAGACTTCTGATTTAAGATTGATTATTAACAACCCCCAGTTTTAAGATCAGGGAACATGAACATGTGTTACAGCCTTGAAATCTGGTTGTGTAGGAACCATCACTCATGTTGCATAGAGCTCAGAAATGAGGGCCTCCACAACAACTGCATTGTTTAGAGATGTAAAACATGTTCACTTTCAAATTGACCATAGAATTAAGAGTTGTTGATTCTCCCATTTAATGCACACCCTAGAAGATATATTTATTTATATTTATATGCAGATTTCTATCCTGCCCACCTAGAGTCTCATATTGTTATTCATATCACATGCAGATCATGGAAAATCTGTACTTTTGCCACACGTGGAGAGTGAAAAGCTTAAAAGCTTCTTACTGTGTATATAGCCTGACATGTTTGAGACTTACAACAAGAGATGTCAGGAACATGCAGTACCCACAGGGGGTGGAATGCACCTAGGAGCTCTTAAATGTTAACCTCCTACCATGCAGTGTCAACATGAGTAAGATATTCTGGCAGCTTGCACATGAAGTAACATTTAAACTGGTCCTTGTAAATAAGATTATTGCAGTGAGTTGGAGTTGGATTTACCAAATCAAAGCATTCAAAAAGTTCCGAGTTCAACGCCTGGCATCTACAGGTATGGCTAGGAATTTCCTCTGCCTGAAACCCTGGAGGGCAGCCACTGTCAGTCAACATGGGGAATATTGAGTGAGATGGACCAATGGTTTAACCTGGAATAAGGCAACAGTCTAGGATCCTGAGACTTCACATTATAATCTGTATTTGTGGTCTTTATGGTTCTTAGGCCCTGAAAATTGTCAGTGAAAGTACAATTACTTCTTTTTAAAAGTATGTAATAAAAACATTTTATTGTGGAGAATGGTGGTGAACAAGATTTGATGGAGGATTGAGTTTGATAGTGTGGCAGAGTTTTACCCCTCACCTGGTTAGTTGCATTGCTGGTACTTACCATGAGGTACGGGGGAGAGGTGTTGCGGAGATTGGCATGGTGCAAACACATTGGCAGGAGCACAGGACTGGCAGTTGCACTGTGCCAACATCACCGTTTCCCCCTCTACCTTCCAGTAAGCAGCAACAATGTTACTGACAAGCCACACCACCTCCTACTGCTTGACTGTGTATAGGATTGCTGCCTATAAATGCCAATAGGCATTTGTTTTTAACTTTGTGAGCCGAAGCTTGATTTTATTTACTGTTATTTTGGTACACAGTTATGTATGATATTGGAGGAGTGTTTTGCCCCTTTTATGACTATGACCTAATGTTTTGTGCTTCACATATTGCATTTTTATCAAATATCAAGAAATTGCTATCATGAATCCATACTGAGAAATAATATTGCCCCAAAGTCTGAAGTAATGGATGATAAGCTATGCGACAGAAAAATAATGCCCAATAAAATTGTTATAAAAACAACAAGGAAAACATCCAATAGGCTAGAAGTGAAATATGCCATTGACCTCTAATCTTAAATGCTGCCAGATAACTTTAGCTGTGCTAGGGCAAGATTCTGCCTGAACTCCCCTCACTTAACTAGTTTTCTTTAACTTGGCTGTTTGTCAACACTCACATCTGAATCTTGACATTTCAACAAGTTTATGTCACACACACACACACACACACACACACACACACACACACTCATTCCTTTTGGTGCTTGCAGGAAAATGAGAGCAGGATTGGGTGCTTTTGCCTTTGGGAAAGGTATATAGAGGTGACCTCAGGAGGCACACAGGGCCAGCAGGATTGGGACCATTGTTATATTCGGGGGGGTTTTTTTCCCAATCAGAACTCACCGGAAGTTCCAGCACCTCTCAGCTGGGTTCCAGCACCCCTCAAGTGGGCACAATTGCCATTCTAAGAGAACAAGGGAGGTGTTCCTGGTGAGTTCTGGCACCTCTTTTTCTAGAAAAACATATTTAACAGCTGATCTTGAATGTCATTAAAACCACTGCTAAGTTCAAGTCACAAATAAAAAATTACACGTATACCATTTACGTCTATAAACTGAACATGTAATACCAAACAAGTTATTTCCTACAAAATAGAAATTATGGATGCAGTCCTCAAGAAAACATCATAGACTCAAATGGTTACCCATTCATTATGAAAATAGTTAATTTCTACATACAACACTAAATATTTTCACATATTGCATGGTAAAACATGGTTGTATAGTTACAGGCAACAACTGATTTATGTGCATCCAACTAACGTGCGACTGTGCATGTGTGCATCATGGCAACCCGGAAGTGGCCAGCAAATGAGATGGAACAGGGGGTGGAACAGGATGGGCTTATGCAGGTTATGCTGTCTCGCACAATGACCCAGAATGCAACTCCCACACAAATTGGGGGTAGCTTGTACTTCACTGGAGATGTTTATGTCATGATTACTTCACTGGAGACATTTGGGAACTGGAAGAGCTAGTACTGCACTGTTTTTATTCTAATTATTTTAAAACTTCAAACAGATTTTATATATGTATATAGTTTAATTCTATCAAAGTTTAATTGTTTTTAAATGATTGTATCTTCTATGTTTTTAGGGATTCTTGTTTTTATATGAAAGCTGCCTTGAGTCAGCACCCAAGGGTTGATGCTGACCTTTAAAGCCCTAAATGGCCTCGGCCCAGTATACCTGAAGGAGCATCTCCACCTCCATCATTCAGTCCGGACACTCAGGTCCACCTCCGAGGGCCTTCTGGCAGTTCCCTCCCTGCGAGAAGTGAGATTACAGAGAAACAGGCAGAGGGCCTTCTTGGTGGTGGCGACCGCCTTGTGGAATGCCCTCCCATCAGATGTCAAGGAAATAAACAACTATCTAACTTTTAGAAGACATCTGAAGGCAGCCCTGTTTAGGGAAGCTTTTAATATTTGATGAATTATTGTAATATTTTGCTGGAAGCAGCCCAGAGTGGCTGCGGAAACCCAGCCAGATGGGCAGGGTATAAATAATAAATTATTATTATTATTATTATTATTATTATTATTATTATTATTATTATTGTTATTATTACAATGTAATTCAATGGTGATCAATCTGTGGCCCTCCATATGTTGCTGGATTACAACTTCCATCATTCTGACCATCAGTTGGAATTCAACAACATATGGAGGGCCACAGGTGCTCCATACTTGATTTAGTTAGTCAAAATTGGGGCAGTAAATGTAATGTTTCATTTCCTATTGCATAGATTGGGGGGGCAGGAGAGACACATTCAGATACATTAATTTTTTTATAATAACAGTAATGCACTGTATAGAACTAGTGAGTGTCAACTGCTCCCCTTAAACATAAGTGAGAGTGACCAAAGTGAAGTGCTTTTCCTTTTCCATGGTCACTAGCAGTCATTGACCACCACTTCTGGAGAGTTATGGGCCCAGGGTTTTGTTAACTAGTGTATTGTACCATATCAAAAGATAACAACAATTAGAGATGTAACGTGTTGAGATGTAAACTTATTACATCTTAGTATTTACACCTTTTGTCTCACTCTTTTTCCTGCTCCAAGGTATAAAAGTATCTAAAAACTATTTTCATCCTGAAACTTTACACCTTATATGTTAGCAAGTTTTCTTTGTTTGTTTTACTTTCATTTATGTATAATTTAGCTTTATTTCAGGACCTTTTCTGTGAAATGTAACTGATTTACCAATTACCCACATGGCTCTCAGTGATTTCTACTACTGGAAATGGGAAATTAATCATTTCTACATTTCTGGAACTTCCGCTGGGATAAATATGTTGTTAAATTGCATTAAAAACAACTAATTTCCTCCATCAAATGGAAGCAAACATAGTAATAAGAAAAGGGGGGGAAACCAGCATTTCTACTCATATATTTTCCCTCAGGAAGAAGTGCCACAAAAACAAACATTTCATAGGATTCGTGAGGGCATGCAGACACAGAAACAGAGACATAATTTGTGTAATTCTTTTTGCACTCACAGCAAGACAAATTGCCTTGTTTTGAACACCAAGGCTGATGAAAATTGCACAATAGGGTACAAAATTGCCATTGCGACAGGCTGAGCTTGTATATAGTAAATACGATCTTGATGATCTAAGAGTGATTTTACTGCATTTTGAACAATTACAGGATGTATTTATGTTCTGTCTTCAAAATTACACACATTCATGAACTTTTCATGTAATTTGACTATTTACACTGATCATCTTTACATTTCTTATATTTGAGATGGATGAGTACATGCAAACTTTCTATCTGGAGCATTAGCAAGAATCCAGATTTATAACCCATTGCCATTTTAGCATGAGAAACTGTGGTATTTAGTATGAATGGCACTGGGAAGATGTGGCCTTTACAAAGAATGAACTAATATTTAAATAACTAAGGAAGAAAGTTCTGAAAACAAATCTAGAAATGATCAAAGGTTGACTTATATACATGATACTGGGGAGGAGGTAAGGTCTGAGCATAAACCACTTTATCTTCTCAAGTAAGGCTGCAGTTATGGCAGAGGCGGAAGATTCTGAGCCAGTTCAAGTGTCAACAGTAAGAAAGCATGAGGGTTTGAATGATAAGAGAGGGGGGGATAGTTAATGAAAACACATAGCATTTCTAGAGAGATAAGTATCTCAGTGTGATGGTCTTTGTGTGGGGGCACTGATATAATAGGAAAACATTTAGGAGTGGCTAAATAAATAATAAATAACGCGGGTGGTGCTGTGGTTTGGGCTTGCCGATCAGAAGGTCGGTGGTTCGAATCCCCACGACAGGGTGAGCTCCCGTTGCTCGGTCCCTGCTCCTGCCAACCTAGCAGTCCGAAAGCACGTCAAAGTGCAATAGGTACTGCTCCGGTGGGAAGGTAAACGGCGTTTCCATGCACTGCTCTGGTTCGCCAGAAGCGGCTTTGTCATGCTAGCTACATGACCCGGAAGCTGTACGCCGGCTTCCTTGGCCAATAAAGTGAGATGAGCACCGCAATCCCAGAGTCGTCCACGACTGGACCCAATGGTCAGGGGTCCCTTTACCTTTAAATAAGCTCTAAAGAAGAAGCCTCTTACAAAGGCTTTCCAATAGTCTATCTCCAAACTTTTTAAAAAGTAGTTTGAATTTTCAAGTGTAACTGCAACAAAACAATGATCTGGTTTGCATGTTACATTAAAAACTAACTATGCTTTAATGTGAATGTACACCATGCAAAATGCAGAAAAGTGCCTGTTCCACTCTCACACAACCCCAGCTCCTCTTCCTGTTGTGCTGCTAGGAATCGAGCCAGAGGCTGGCTTCTTGAAAATAAGCTGGTGGCTTATATATCTCCAAACAAACTGTGAGCAGAAACCAGGACTTGTTCTCGGCTGCTCAGACAGTGAAGCAGGTTTCGGCCTGCACTGACTTAGCTAGATGAGAAACAGCATGCACAAAGAGGAGCTGTGCAGTCTGTACAAATGTGCACTCCAGTAGCTGGGGCTGCATACAAAGATCACATATGATAATCTTTTCAGCTGGAAGGATAAAGGGACCAAATTTCCACAAAGAGATTATTAATGCTATCAGAAAAGTTCTGGCAGGGGTACAACAGACTGGTGCTTCCAAATTGTATATTACACTGTATTAAATACAAATAGTCCCAATCATAAAGAAATGGGAGTGCAAAAGCTTTCGACTGTGTCGACCACAGCAAACTATGGCAAGTTCTTAAAGAAATGGGAGTGCCTGATCACCTCATCCGTCTCCTGAGAAATCTCTATGTGGGACAAGAAGCTACAGTTAGAACTGGATATGGAATAACTGATTGGTTCAAAATTGGGAAAGGAGTACGACAAGGCTGTATATTTAACAGCCTTATTTATTTCCCTGCTTATTTAACTTATATGCAGAATTCGTCATGCGAAAGGCTGGACTGGATGAATCCCAAGCCGGATTCATCTTAAAGACAGCATCTTAAAAAGCAGAGACATCACCTTGCTGACAAAGGTCCGTATAGTTAAAGCTATGGTTTTCCCAGTAGTAATGTACGGAAGTGAGAGCTGGACCATAAAGAAGGCTGATCGCCGAAGAATTGATGCTTTTGAATTATGGTGCTGGAGGAGACTCTTGAGAGTCCCATGGACTGCAAGAAGATCAAACCTATCAATTCTGAAGGAAATCAGCCCTGAGTGCTCACTGGAAGGACAGATCCTGAAGCTGAGGCTCCAATACTTTGGCCACCTCATGAGAAGAGAAGACTCCCTGGAAAAGACCCTGATGTTGGGAAAGATTGAGGGCACAATGAGAAGGGGATGACAGAGGACGAGATGGTTGGACAGTGTTCTCTAAGCGACCAACATGACTCTAACCAAACTGCAGGAGGCAGAGGAAGACAGGAGTGCCTGGCGTGCTCTGGTCCATAGGGTCACGAAGAGTCGGACACGACTAAACAACAACAATATACAATCATAATTGATACTTGTTCTCATCCTTAAATGTTAAAAGTATACAAATTCATCTTGGGGAGAGATGGTGCTGAAAAGCCAGGTATTTTATATTATAGCCACATATCAGTGTACAAATCCAATATCCATTGAGTCATAGAGCAAACCCACTGAAATCGGTGAACTTAACTTACTTATTTATGAGATGCCTTTTACATGAACAGTGACCCAAAGCAACTTAAAAGGCATACAAACATTAAAACTGAGGTTTTCACTTATTTCAATGGGTCTACTCTGAATATTACTTAGTTGGCTATCATCCATGGTCCTTATCAACAATTTAAAAAATAAAAATAAAACTACACCCCGTTTACTGGTGTAGCAATTAAAAGGAAGAAGAACCTAACAGGTAAGGCACAGTGCTGATGATAGATTCCTATTAAAAGTTTTAAACTGCATATCATTTTTATTTTTAATGTTTCGCTAAATGAGACTCTTTTTCTGAAAAGTAAATTAAGCTGGGACTCCAGCTTGGTGGGAGCTGAATAGGACTGTAAATTGATTTCTAAGCCTACTGTAAGAAAAGCTACATTGGCAGGAAGAACTAATCACTGAATGTTTAAAATTAAATACAGAATGCTAGCGTTCTACAATCAAATTACCAGCTATAATTATAACCCTCCATACACAATAGTGAATATATCACTGAGTATTCCCTGGTTATCAGCAATTCCAACTCCACAATTTATACTGAGCTCATAAGTTGGTTCTAAACAATAGTGCACTCACTCCATCCCCTAAACCAAAGTCCAAACTAAGACCATCACAAAAAGTTAACTTTTGATATAAACTTTTATTTATTACAATCTTGCAGAGAAGCAAAATATCATGGTATGTACACTAGCATAATAGTATATTGTGCTCAATACTCATAGGGGAAAGGTTCAGGAGCAATTAAACACAGAGACATTCTTATGAGAATAAGGCCACAATTTTATTATCTCCTGGTTACTGCTATAAATTAGGTCGGCATAGCATAAGGCAAGGATTACATGATCAGACACCCTCCCACTTGGCTGATACACCCCAACCTGGGGAACCATTAGGGAGCTGAATGCCATCAGGGGCCAACCCCAGTGCAGGGCATTCTAGTGAGGTCCACACTTGCCAACCTGAGAGGAAGGCCTTAAAGGCAATCTCCACCCAAAACCTCTTATAGAGGTCTTCCTTGACAACCAATCCCACTCAATGCCCTTCACCCGCCAACCAAATTTGTAACAAAGCATAACATAATGTGATACTGGATAAAAGCCGGGGGGGGGGGGACTTACCGCTAAGAGAAAGGTGAAAAACCTCACTACAAAAAAGTCAATTAAGCAGAGAAGAAAATTCTTTCTTAACCCTCTTAACAGGTTCCACAGCAACAGTGTGTGAAACTAGGGTGGGTGGGTGATGAAGATGCTGCAACCACTGCTGCACGTGGGGCAGGGTGGTTTGGATTTAAGGCACCAGCTTCGCCCCAAGAAGTAAAGTTTCCTCTCTAGTCCACACTGAGGCCCTGCCCCTTGACAGTGAGCCAATAGGGAGAGCTTCTCCTCTTGGACTGGTAGTCCAGATCTGCTCCTACCAGTACAAGAGGCACAAGTATGCTTCCTGCTGAGAGAGGCAGCAAGCATGGGTCTATAGAACAGAGATGGATAACCTGTGGCCTTCAGATGTTGTTGGACTAAAACTCCCACCACCCCTAACCACTGGCCATGCTGGATGGGATGAGACGGGATTCAACAACCTGTGCCTCTGGAGGGCAAAAAGTTACCCATCCTTGCTATAAAGCAAGAGGTGACCTACAGCTGAGCTGATGCAGAGCTGCATTTGCACCTGAAGGCATTCTCCATTTGAAGAGCTCTCCATTTCAAATCCAATGTAAAACTAAAGAACCAGAAGAAAGCAGAAGAGGAACCTTGAAGTGGCCCATCAACAGTCAGCATCTGAACAAAGGACTGAGCAGGCACACAGGTCACCAGGTCACTGCCTTCCCCATTAGGGTGAGTTGTACTGTATTTCTTAGCAAAAATATAGTATTTCCTTCTAATTTATCCATCTATGGCTATACATTATATAAAATTTGCACATGCTAAACTCTACAAGAGCAATACTGAGGGGTTGCTGCCTAACGCAAAAACTCCCATCCTCCTATGGTTGCCATCTGAAATTGTTGAAGCATCCAATGAAGGAACCACAGTGCAGTGTCCTCATGCTGCCAAGGTTATATACAGGCAAGAATTAATGTGCCTGTACAATCAAGACCTATAAGGTTTGCCACAGTTTGGGTCTGAACATTTTCTAGAGACACCATGCGGTCTTTTTAATGTTAAGATGTTCATGACCAGAGATATCTAACAGTGATTTTGGTGAGATATTTTTAATGCTGTCTGTGTTAACATTTTTAAAAGGTGTATTTCTATAAGATTGTCTTAGCCTTTGTTCACAGTGCAGGTGGGGGTAAAGAGAAATCATGTAGTTATAAAAAGAATTTTAAGCTCCTTTTTAGAGCAACACCCTCGCAAATCAACCTACAAAAGCAGTGAGAGAGAAAGCACAATGGAAAAATAGTCACAGCAGAGCAGTAGAAAGAAAGAGCTGACAGGCAGTTATAGAGCAACTTGCTTCTGACTGCAGTGTTGCTCCCAAAAGAGGCACATCTTGCAATTACCGAGAATGGCATTCATTTTTTTTATATTCAGCAATATTCAACTAATGATTAAATAAAGCCAAATCTAATGTCCAATAATACTATATACGAGTGCAATTTTCAATTGCTGCTCAAAATGATGTGGATTTGAGCTTTGATGCTTTAGGAAAAGGAGTAATAAAAGACATTTCACCATTAAAAATGAAGTCCTATTCCATCCCACTGATGGGGAGGGTTAGGAAGGTGTGGAGTTGCCACTCCACCAGCCTCCATTAACAGAAAGGATTGCTGCCAGATGGGGGAGTCTACCACAGCAGAAACCTCAGCTTTGCCCAGTCAGTAGGCAAAAAATAGCACGTATTGATATGGGCACCACAGGAGTTGCAGTTGTGAATCCCTTAAGGATCCCAATTTCAATAGTTCTTTTAGTAGCTGTGGGGCTTTACAATTCTTCTAACAATGCTAAGAGCAGTTAATAATAATCAACATAATTAATAAATGATAAATATTAATACATAAAAAGGGTTCCAATCTTTGGGCTCCTAGGTCAAACCAATGTAATGGTGGCTCTATTGATATGTTCTACTCAGGGTGGATTTGATTTAAATCAAATTGATTTAAATCACGATTTAAATCACTAGTCAGTAAGGCTTGATTTAAATCACTAGTCAGTAAGACTTGATTAAAAAATTTTTTTTACAGAAAGACTCATTCTTGCTGGTATAATCTTAATATTTACAACCATATGAAGGTTTCATTTTTGGAAGAATAAATTTTCAGAGTAGTTTTTACAGTTATATCAAAAATTACTGATTTGGTTATACTACTAGAAATACATAGACAGATAATTATGAAATTATGGTGAGGTTTAATAAGTTAACTGTTTATATTTGGACAACTTTTCTGCTGTACTTTATTGGAAGGAGAAAAATAATCATTTCCTTAATAACCATTTAAACAATTTATTTAACTGATATGGTTAATATGATTTGTTAACTGATATGGTTAAACATCTAAAAAACTTAGACTGAGTTTTAGCACACTTGATAAACTTAAAACAAATCCTTATTTCCTGATGAATAGCCTTTGGACTACAATGTAACTTAAATAGAAGACTATATTTAGAAAGATTTTTCCTCCAAAAGCATTTTATTTTAAAAATCCGATTTAAATAAAAAAAATCCGATTTTTTTGATTTTTTTAAAAAAATCATTGATTTTTATCCACCCTGCTTCTACTGCTTTCCATCCAGGATTACAATTACTCTGCCTAATGCAGATCTGAACCTGAAAGCAGCACAGCAATTCACCAGACAAGTTGGTTGCTAGCACTGCTTTGAGAGGTTTTTCAACATCATCCTGTCAAGTTTGGCTTCTTGAAGCATTCAGATTTCTTTTGAACTATTCATTATACTTACAAATATACACACTTCAATTTACCAAATTCAAACTAAACTTTAATTGACGGCAATTAATTGTTATTCAGGGCCAACATCTGTATGTTCACCAAGCTATTTGGAAATACTTGATAAAGAATGCCAGCACTGCCATAAGCATTTGTATCAATCTGAGCAAATCCTGTTTGGAGAAAAGAAAGACTGATGTGCAGAACCATTATGTAAAATGATAAATTGTTTTCTGAGAACAAAATCATCAGTTAGATTGGAAATGAGAGACTATAGAACTCACCCAAATATGGATTATTATTCACCATGTTGCATGTGAAGGATAATTCAGGCTGCAATTCTAAACACATGAACCTGGAAGTAAGAATCACTAAATCCTTTGTTCTAAATAGACTGATAAAGGTGGTCCTGGTTGAAGATTACTGAGGCTTGGTAAGGACCAACTTGCTAGTGGTAGATGACAGGACAGTATCACACTATGTCTAGGTAAAGAACCTAGAGCTATCTTGCACCCATGTTGCTGTTTGTAAAGCAGATAACAGCAGTGGCCAAGGATACGTTTCATCAATTGCACCTATCATGTAGTGTCCACTTCTTCCTTGGCAAAATAATGCTATACTGATCTATACTTTATGAAAACAAGTAGGACATGAACATAACACTCCAGTTAAGGTTCCCCTTGCTCTACCCAGTCAGATGGACTAGGTACCAATAATAAATTATTATCATCATTATTACCCACAACTAAGAATAAAACTATTTTCATCATACTCATGCTCTAAATAGATGACAAGTCTGTGCATAAACAAGCTATACTGTTATAAAACAGGTATTTAGAATTCCAGCAGGAAGACTAATAAATATTTGGTATCCCAACCAAACACTGCTTGGTTATACCAGCCCTATTCTCTGTGTTTCATATCTGAGACAAAGATGAAAATATGTTCAAAGATTAAAATAGGTAATGCATTTTCAAGCTGAGGAGGGCAAGAATCCTATGAGTGTGGGAGGTATTGAGCGGGGGTTTCATCCAGTCGTGCCCATCCATTTACAGAAGAGTTTTGGGCTTCAGAGGATGTCTACACCAACAGAAATGTAGGGAAAGTGTTCTTCACCATTCAACCTTCCCTCTGCACATACTCACACCCCGATAAACTATTCTGGTTACTCTCCTGTTTGAGCCTGCAGACCATCTTTGCTATAAAAGGCCTGATCATGTAGCCACAAATATCACGTTGCTTTCCAAATAACCAAATGATCATGAAAGAATGGCTGGACCTGCCACGAATGACATTTTGGAAGACACTGCAGGATTCATTAGACACTGCAATTGTATCATTCAATTTTAAAATTACTCAAAATACACACCTCATGGGGGCAGGGATTGTGTTTCTGGTACTAGAAAAATATATCTGAGAAGACTTTATATTTGTACCACAATATCCCATTTATCTTTCATGATTTCCAGAAGAAGTATGGGTTGGAAGACTGGGGAGATCTGGAAGAGATTTGTGAATACCATTCAGCTATTCTGATTCCTGTAACAACTCAAATAATTCAAAGAAATAAGGAAAAAAAACAGGCATTTTAATATAAGTTGACCTCTGCTATCTTTCTTTTTCAATGAGGTTTTCATTTGCCAGTCATTATCATTTTCATGGAAGATTAAATTATTTGCTATTTGTCACTGGAGGAGTTGATTGTAGACAAAATTTTAAAAACTGACAAGTTATATGATAGAAATGAATGGAATTTATGTTCTTATGAACCTAATGGCAAGTAATTATCTCTGCAGTACAAATGTGCTTTTTCATCATGAACACCAGAAAGACATGTTGGAGAAATTTCTAGAATACATTATTTATACAGCAAAGAAAAAGAGAGGGAAACAATAAAATATATGGCCGCTTTGTTCAGTGCTTAATACAATTAGGCACTAACTTTCTGTAAGGTTTTGCCACAAAGTTGCAAGCTATACACTAAAGTTCATGAAACATTTATCCCAACTTAATTTCCTAAATGTTTCATTATAAAATATATTTATTCATGTCACAGTCATGGATTTTGTTACATTGTTGTTATTATGTTAATTCGTTTTGTTATACATACATACACACACATTCCAAATTCCACTCCAACTTTAGTGGAATGTAAATTACTATGTAATATATGTACTGTATTCTATAAGTATTGTGCAGAAAATCTGTCCACATTTCCAATTTATGTTGATTACAAGTTAAGATCTGGATAATTGTTTCATGACAAAAAATCCATCTGTTTTGAACAGTTAAATCTGAAAACATTAAACAATGTTTAGAAGTTGAGTCAACTAGGATTTTCTGTCTTTTTCTGTCTCATCCGTTGAATTGTTCAACAAAGGAAGTTGAGGAAGTGGCCTTCTTAAGAAATGGCTAGATCTCATGAAGAGTCATTGAGTATATCTCCACATTGGACCTTATTCTGTATATGCCAAGACAACTTTACATACTGAGTCAAAAGCCTTTGACTGGACTTAAGCATCCAGGGGTCATTTACCACTTACCTTTTTTTACTTAATCATTTGCAATATATGGCAAAGTATGGTTCTTTTTACACCATGAAGCGTTTATTTTTAAAACAGTCAGGGGAAAAACATGGTTCAGTCTTCATGAGACTGTGCCTCATCACAATGCAGATGGAGCATCATATATTTGAAATCTCGTCTATGTTAAAAATATCTCTGCATGTGCATACTGGAGCACATTATAGAGAATGTTAACCTAAAACATTTCTTTCTGACATTCTAGATCTCTATGTGCTGAAAATTGTTGATGTTGGGAAACCAGTTTCAAGTACTACAGATAGTCACATGAAAACTGTCATGTGCTTATTAAAAAACACATTGTAGAATCCATTCTACAATAACATTCCAAAGGGAATGGGTTGAATCCTGGCTAAATAAGTTCAATTTAGTTCTCACTGCAATCAATGAGACTTAAATTAATATCTTTCTGCCACTGATTCCAATAGGAACTCAGTTCAACTAATTTAATTGTGATCTAATCCAATTAATTCCATTATGACACAGATACATGTCTTACTCATGCAGATCTTCATATTGTTTTGCTTTGAAAAGCATGGTTCATTGTTACAAGTGCAAGACTCTGTATGGGTCTTGGGTTCACATGCTCTCCCTCTATTCGTTTCCTTCACACATTAGAAGAGTTGATTGTAAGCTTCTGCTTTGATTAAGCTGAAGTTTCCCATTGCATCTGAACTCAGGAAAGTGTAATTAATTCTACGTAGTTAGCTAACAAATCAAGGCACCGAAACATTATTTTATTTTGTTTTGTTTTAGCTAACCACAGTTAGACTATACCACAGTTTCTCAAGTCTGGACATTACAGGAAACTGATTTATTCCAAAATGAAAGCAGCAGGTTTTAATCTCCCTTTGCCCATGGAGAGGGATGTAACGTGTGAGCTTGTGGGTCAAAGTAGCCAAGACATCATTGATGCAATTAGCAGTTAAGTGAGCAGTTTTTAAGAAGTACTACTACTAGCAGGGACGCGGGTGGCGCTGTGGTTTAAACCACAGAGCCTAGGGCTTGACGTTCGAAAGCATGTCAAAGTACAAGTAGATAAATAGGTACCGCTCCGGCGGGAAGGTAAACGGCGTTTCCGTGCACTGCTCTGGTTCGCTAGAAGCGGCTTAGTCATGCTGGCCACATGACCCGGAAGCTGTATGCCGGGTCCCTCGGCCAGTAAAGCGAGATGAGTGCTGCAACCCCAGAGTCGTCCGCGACTGGACCTAATGGTCAGGGGTCCCTTTACCTTTTACTACTAGCAGTAATAGTATTAGCAATAGCAGCAGCAATAATAATAATAATAATAATAATAATAATAATAATAATAGCAGCAATAGCCAAGTGTGGGGGCTTGAGCAAGTTCAGAACCCTCACAGGGAGGTGGGAAACTTTAAAACTTTGTCCCCTGCAGTGATCCTAACCCAGTTCAGTCCCTCTGCACTCAAAACAAGTAGCAGAAATGCATAGGATGGATCTGGATTTATCAGGGCGATCTAAATTGAGACCACAGAGGGGACAAAGCTTCCCTCCCAGCCCCAGCCCCCCCCCCGGTCCTATTCTGGATCTGCCCACCCCCACCTTGTGCCTGCTATTCACTTTGAAAAACTATTCACAAATATCTTAGTTGTGACTAATCTGACCAGTGGTCCAGAAGCAACTCCTCCCCATTCGTCTGCTATCCCACATCTGGTTTTTTAGAGGCACATTTTTCCTGTTAGCACAACCTGTCCTCTTCCCCTCACCTTGGCCACTCCTGTCTGCCCAGGCCCAAGGGTTCCTCTTTGATGTGGGTCATCAACACCCTTTGTCATATAAACTTGACAAAATTTCTATCCTCTTCCTTGACTCGGGAAAGAAAGCTTAGCCTGTATTTTTCCATGGGTCTGGAATCTTTCCTTCAGTACTCCAAATATTAGCTAGATCCTGACATTCATTAATTTCTGGGGTTTTAAGGGGGTCTCTCCCCGCCCCCAATCTTATACCAGTACCTTAGTTAATAAATTAAGGAAAATTTTGCAATAATTTTATTTCACTAAGCCATAGCTCCACAATATGTTCATATGCAATATTTGTTATTCGTTTTGTTTCATAATTTATTTGTAGCTGTCTACGAGTGAGCCAAGCCCTTTGATTTTTTTCTCAATTTTGTTTCATTAAATCACAAACACTCATTTCCCAAAGAGTCAATGACCTTATTTAGACTACGCTTTCCCCTCAGCTGACCTTGAGGCAAAAATTACAGCAGCGGCAATCGGCAACTTCACCCACATTCAGCACAGTATGAAAAGGGTAAATGCTCTTCATTTCCCAACTCTAACATTCATCAAAGAGAGGGACACAGAAAAAGGGCAGATTTCAATGACATGCATCCAATAAATTGGACACTCTTTATCACATCAAACGTCAATTCAGCAATTCTTAATCACAGTGCGTATCATTCTATAAGTTGTTCATTTTAATAACACTTGGAAAACCGAACAACAGACACCAATGATTTCCAATGATATAAAATAAATGCCCTTGGAAATCCAATGTAAGTCATCAAATATAGCCTAATTAATGCTTTTTTTAAAAATTCCAGGGCCAGCTTTTTTAGCCAGTAGGTACTCTTGGCATGGGGCAAACAATCCTACTCAAGGGTGAGCAAATGCTTATAGAGGACACAGAGCCGTCTTTCCCATAGGGCTTAGTGGTGTGTTGCGCCAGAGCGGCGGCTTCTCAGGGGTGCCCCAGCGAGTGGGGGAGCTGCACGGCTTTGCCGACGGCCTCCCCTTTCCCTGCACGCCCGCCAGCTGAGCCCCGTCAACCATATGGCTGGCGGGTGTGCAGCTTCCTTCCCAAGCCTCTGTGGGAGGAGAGCGATCCCTGCAGAGGCTTAGTATGGAAGCTGCACCCCGCCAACTATATGGCTTGCAGGTGAGCAGCTTCCTTCCCAAGCCTCCGCGGGAGGAGAGCGATCCCTGCAGAGGCTGAGGATGGAAGCTGCATCCTGCCAACTAACTGTATGGCTGGCAGTGCGCAGCTTCCCCCCCCCCCACTATCCGTGGTAATTTGGGGGCGCTGGGCGGATATTTGCACCCCAGCGCCGCATCTGCTAAAGACGGCCCTGAGAGGACAATTTACATGCAATGTACAGAAGGGTTATTTTGGAACCCTGCCCTTCCAGATTTCCCAGTTGTGTGGGGAAAGCTACATACACAAAATATGTCATGCTGGCATTAAAAGAAAATCTTTACTGTTACAATCACTGACCACGCAGACATTCAGCACAGAACCTGCCACCCAAATCATGCTCCTCCCTTCTATACAATGGTGGTCTCCACTGTGCTATGTACATTCACTCAACCTGGATATGCCATAGGAACAGGGTTTAAGTAATCTTTTTGGAAGATAATTTTTCTGACATTATATTTTATGTACAGATTAGGTTAATCTTCTGGATGGAATGTTTCATTTCACAAATTTCCATATTTTGTTCTTGCTAGCTCCCTTCCTGAGTGTCTCAGATATTTTTCTTCTCAAAGACAATCACATATATAGTTCCATTATATAGCATTGAGTTCTAGAGAACAGGTAGACAGATATAGGTATATTCTCTCTAGAATGCAATGTATAATATCTTAATAATAAAGTATAGTCAGATTCCTACCACCACTGGATGGAATGAGCTTTACAAGTGCTCTCATTTGCTTTACAAAACAGAGTTCTCTTCTGCCCAATTCATGTCAACTATCCCCACAGGCTGCTGGACACTTGCCATGTGATTATTTTGTTTCAGTGGTTTGCTCTTCTTGCTTATTAGCCTTTCCAGTTTTTAAATCTTTAGAAACAACGGAGGATTACTTAGGGTCTTAATTTCAATTAGCCACTATAGAACTGCATTTCTAAATACAAATAATTCCACAATGTCATCACAGTGGACAATGGACACAGGTTTAGCACTAAGGAAGATGCAACTGCACTGGGGTAGAAAGAAATGAAGTTCAGCCCAGAAGCATAATGGAAGTGGTCCTGAAATGGCCATAGAGAGTCCATTCAGAAAAACTAATGATCTTCAAAATTGGTTAATAAAAGATCAGAGATCTGATGGGCTTATATTTCTGCTAACATGGTTTTCATTAATTAATTAAATCTACTGAGATCACAACCAGTAATAGTAATACTGTAATGGACAGCTTTCTAATCAGTTCCATTTGCAGTGAAGCATTTTATTCTGCCTGCTTTCCGTTATTATTCATGTCAGGCTTTCCTATTAAGCCACTGGATCTGACATCTGTCACTAAGATAAGTTAGAAGGCTCATCCCCAAAGACAGGCTAGCCTGTAAAGAATTAATTTACGCCACACTTCTACAACTTGGACACTTTTCCTAAACAAATTCTAGTCATGGCTCAATCTATTACAAATATTAAGATGCATGTGCAATTTGAATGCATTCCAACTTTGTAACAAATGAAGCAAAATTGTTGGGAGTTTAGGTAATGGAGCACTTGCTTCCAAACTTGTGTAAAGAGTTTATCTAGGTACTTCTAGGATTAACAACAACAGCAGCAGCAACAAGGCAGACAGATAAAAAAATAAGTCAAAAAGTCACAATACTACCGGTACTTTGAAACCGAAATAAGTTCAGCTAAATACTCTGGCAAATGTGCAAGTGTGAAGATTCCTGGAGAGGAGATTGTAGCTGCAGTACTTCTCTGTCAATCCTCTGCTGCACTGCTGTAAAATAACCCATAGATAAAGGTAAAGGGACCCCTGACCGTTGGGTTCAGTCACGGACGACTATGGGGTTGCGGCACTCATCTCACTTTAATGGCCGAGGGAGCCGGTGTACAGCTTCCAGGTCATGTGGTCAGTATGACTAAGCCGCTTCTGGCGAACCAGAGCAGCGCATGGAAACGCCATTTACCTTCCTGCCGGAGCGGTACCTATTTATCTACTTGCACTTTGGTGTGCTTTCGAACTGCTAGGTGGGCAGGAGCAGGGACCAAGCAACGGGAGCTCACCCCATCGTGGGAATTCAAACCGCCGACCTTCTGATCAGCAAGCCCTAGGCTCAGTGGTTTAACCCACAGCGCCACCTGCATCCTAAAATAAGCCATACTTTGGCTTAATGTGTCATCCAAACCTGGGTTCCTGGTTTGTTTGAAGCGAAACAAAGCATGATCCCAGGTTCAGATGACATGCAAGCCAAAGCATGGCCTTGTTCATGGCAGCACAGCAGCAGCAGAACTACAGCAGGAGTAAAGCAGTCACCATTTCCTCTCTGGGAGTTGGGACATCAAGCTGGGTGAATAGTAAAGAAACCTCAGAAGAGGATCCTGAAACCCAATGCAATATACTGCATTAAGATGTCTAGAAAAGGAAATCAAATTAGAAATTCACGAAACATTTGGTGTATAGAACCAGCCCACACGAAAATATGACAGACTTGCCTAGCTAACACCATATACCGGTACCTTGCTCACCAGTTTCAGTGCCCCCAGCCTGAGAAAGATTGATTCTGCAGGTCACCATCAAAATAGCAGGCAACAGTAAACAGCAGTGTAGTATGAGAAGATGCAGAGCAAGGAAACAATGAGCTAAAAGCTGTTTTATACACCCCAGCTGTTTTTATACACCCCAGAGGCTCCCCAGAGATAGCATCTGACCAATCCCAGGGTGCAGGAGGCTGAAATCATCTAGAACATGATAATGTGATGTTCCTGCGACAAGCCCCAGCTGCAGATTGTTACACTAAAGGGGTTCAAATGTAGGAGGGGTATCCTTGGGCATCAGGCTCAACAGATAAGAGTTGTAAATTTGCAGGCAGCTAGCAATTTACTTATACAAGGACATCACATTGGCTCACTACCTTCTCTCAATAATACAAATACCCAAACCCCAAATGCACATAACCATCAATTTGCATAGCACGGGGATTCGCAAATTCATTGCAATACACATTCATTGCAATACACTTTCTGGGTTCATTAGCATGACGTAGGATTTTCCCAAATCCTGACAACACAGCCTAGAATCTATGCCTTAAATTTAAAACAGTTACAGTATGTGCAGTTACAGTTATATGCACCAAACAGGGAAGCTTAAAACTGATTATATACATTCACTATAATAGTTAATAGTTATATGCATCAGAGATTGGAAGATGCTAAGACTGCAATGCTAACTTCTAAAAGCACATTATTTAACACTTTTCTGCAGTTTTTTATTGTAATAAGATCAGTTCACATAGTCATCATGTGTGAATATCCTTCATCTGCACAGTTGAGGGGGGGCAATTAAAAGCCTAATTTATTTCATGCTTACAGCTTCAAATCTAATTATCATATGTAATATGACTAGGTGATCTGGCTTGCAGAAAACTGAAATAACAAAAATTGTAAAACCCAGAAAAGCAAAAAGAGGTAAACATTAGCCATTATCTACCTGAATGCAGACTCAATGCTACTTTCCCCCCATCCCATCTTGTATACCGGTAGATACTACACAATTTGTTCACAGATTGCTTGCTTTTTTACTTATTGACAAGTAAAAAGGACCATTACACCTACCTATAGTATATTTGGGATGCAGGTATGGTATATCTGAAAGAATTCAGTTTTTTACCATATAAACAGGGGAAATGTATATGTGTTTGTGTGTGTAAATCTGCATGTGTGAAAGCAGAAACTGGAAATGGAAGGAGTTTTACAGAATCTGTCTCAACATTTCTCCTTGTATACCATGCATTGGTTCTATGATTCTTCAGGTCTATCTGTGGACTTGCAGAAGTAAGAATGTCTGCAATATATCAGTTTTGGTTTCTCTCAGGTCACATCCACACTGTACATTTTAAGCATTATACATTTCTTCCCCCATCCCTGAGCAGGAGTCATGGGCGTAGCCAGGGGGGCAGGGGGGGCAATTGCCCCCCCTAGAAGGCAGCTGCCCCACGCAGCGCAGCACCTCTCTCAGCCCCGGAGGGCCGGTTTTTTCCCTTTTAGCCTGCAGGCATCGAATTCTGCGGGGCGCCAGAAGGCTAAAAGGGGAAAAACCAAGCCTACGCTCTGCTGGAGAGGTGCACGCGCCCTCCCCCACACAGGCCCGCCCCTTCCCCAGGCTCCTGGTGCCTTGTGCTCTGCCCTGCAGCGAGGCTGTCTGCCCTGTGGGAAGAGAGATGCGAAGGGGACGTTGTGCGCAAGGGGGGCAGTGGGGCGAAGTTGTGTGCAAGGGGTCCAGTGGGGCGGAAGAAGAAGAGAGGCGCCCCCCAACTCGCCCCCTTCTTCCTTCTCTACCCAGGCTGCGGAGGCGCCTTCTCTCTCTCTCTCTCTCTCTCTCTCACCCGCCCTCCCTGTGAGAAGAGGGAGGCGGGCGATGGCGAGGGGGAAGCAGAGGAGGAGGAGGAAGGAAAAAGAAGAGAGGCGCCCCCCCCAACTCGCTCCCTTTCTTCCTCCTCTAGCCATGCGGAGCCTCCGCACTGGGTTTGCAGCCCTGCTTGCAGGGTCTCCTTGCCCGTTCTGTTCAGCTACATCCAGCCTGAGCCATGAGTAGCAGCAGCTGCTGCCCTGGTTTCTCTCCCTGGAATCATGCCCTGTTACGAGCAACTCTATCCTGGTGAAGGGAAGCCTCCTCCCCTCACTTTTCTTCTTCTTCTTCTTCTTCTTCTTCTTCTTCTTCTTCTTCTTCTTCTTCTTCTTCTTCGGGGGTGGGCTCCTTATTCGCCCCCACCCCACCAACAAGGTCCCTAGGGGTTGTAGAGCAAGCCAGACCATTTAGCACCAACCCCATTCATTCCAGCAGCTGGCCATCAGCCGCTCACTCCAACCCCCATGAAAAAGATCACCATTATTTTTATTATTATAATTACTACTACTACTAGTAGTACTAGTACTGCTACTACTGCCCTCCACCCACAGATATCAGGGCGGCTCACTGCTTGAAATTACGGTACTAAACACATTCTAAAAACTAGAACAAAGACAAACCAAACCAAGTCAGCAACCCTCCTTCTCCCTTATTTGTGAAACAAGCCTGTTAATTGCCTATCCAACTAAAAAAAATGGCACTGAAGGTTTTTAAGATCAATGCAAGCTAAAAAGCATTGCGGGGGTTGGGCTAGATGACCCGCAGGGTCCTTTCCAATTCTACGTTTTTCTGAAAAACACACATGCACAACCCAACTATGGTCCCTCTGCAGTCCTCGCCCCAAGCAACTGTGAGACTTGCTCCCCAGAAAGTGTGCCTTGTCTTGCTAACTGTGGTTTTTGGTGTCTCGTCAGCCCCCTCCCCCCAATCTATTCATATTCCTTTCTCCCTAATCTCCAATATTACATTTTCCTCTGGTTGAGACTTAAAACAGAAAGCCCTAATTCCCAATTGTGTTTCTTGCTGCAGTCCTACTGTCTACTCAGAAGTAAGGTCCTATTAGATTCAGCAGGGCTTACTCTCAGGTAAGTGCAGTTAGGGCTGCAGCCTTTGTGACCCAGGATGTGTAAAGCAGGATGTCACTTACACCCACCCCACCCACCCCCACCCCCCACAATGTTTGAAAACGTCAGCTTTGTACTTAAACACAAATTGGCCAGGAACTTCATTGTCTGTGTCTTTATTAATTTATTTAAAGAACAACTAACTGGTGATTGCTTTAACTTTTTTTTTTTTTAATAATAATTTTTATTAAATTTTTCAATTTTACATTTCAAAATAAACATTTTACAAACTTTAAAATAACCAACGATTGCTTTAACTTTTTGATATGTGGTGATTTGAATCATGAGGATGAATTAGAAGAACTGTTGAGTCCTGAATGAGTCTTGCTGTGGAATTGAGGACTTCATTAGATTTTCTTCTTCCTCTTCATTTTATTTTGTTCTAAGGGCTTGTTAGAGATAATGTATAAGCATGGTGTCAGCTCCCTTAAAAAAAGGTCGACAACTCTGGGAAATGGGGGGGGGGGCGCCAGAAAGTGATCTTGCCTAGGGCGCAAAAAAACCTAGCACCGGCCCTGCTTGCCCCCCCCCCCCAGTTTTGATCCTGGGTACGCCCCTGGCAGGAGTTACAGTGTGTATTAGCATGGCTGTAGTGGGTGTGCATAAGCAAACACCCCTGCTTGAATCCCTTGCACTGCCTTGATCTTGAACACTACTGTCACTCTTCCCCTTCCCCAAGTCCTAGAAAATTATACTGAGCAAGTTGCTTAGCCCCCAGCAGAGTAGCACATCCCACTGTAGAATGGGGCTAAAGGTCTTAGAATCCCTGGCAGAAAGCTTACATTGTGTATCATATCCACAGACAAGAAGTTTATCTAGGGTTCTCAGTGGCTTTAGTGAGAGTGACTCATCTACCCATGTACTATCTGAAACCAAAGGAGCGCATTGGTTGCCAGGTGTGAAATAAATTGGCATTATTTTCAGCTCTCCTACCCCACTATGGGGGCAGTTGAAGAAAGGTCTCCGATGATGATCTTCACAAGTGAGCCGATTTAATCACAAAATATTTTGGTTTAGCCTGATTGAGCAAACAGGGAATGGGTGTTAGGCCCACATGCTCCTGCCTCTCTCTTCATCTCCTCCCATTTCCCTTTTTGTCATGCTAATCTTGGTTAGTTTACACTACAGTGCCCCATCACTTCTAAAATGGAGAACTGTGGTTTAAATGTCAGTTTACTAACTGGGATGAAAACCATGGCTTGAATGTGGTTTCAGATGCTGGTTAGAAAACTGACATTGGCTGCTCTTCCCTTTTTGGACATAACCATGTTTAGAAAGCCAGGAATTTACATCCAAATCATGCCACTGAAAATCCCCATCACAAGGTATTCAACATATGCATATTCCCACGCTTAAGGGTCAAAGGCACTTGAGAGAGAACCATGTGGAAATATATAATTTCATTTCCCAGGTGACCCAGGTTTCATTTCCTAGGTAAAAGGCAGTTTCAAAATGTTAAATGGTCTTGCATTTTACTATTTACAATTCATTTTCTATGAACACGTTCTTCTAATGTCTAATCTCACACCCTTACTCATTCTATCCCCCCAAAAGGAGATGTAAGGATTCATGTGCCATTTCTGCAGCAGATGAGACATTAAAATAAAACATATTCCAGCTCTTTGATTTCAACTGATTTTGTGGGTAATACAATAAACAGAATAAGATAGCTGAAACCAATAAAATCTGATTTATAGCATTAAAGGCAATCTTTATAGCACTTATTTATGGTACATTACATCCAAAATCCAATTTCACAGGCTGCCGTTTGAAACTTTCTGCTCAATCATAAATACAGTACATACTGCATACCTCAATGGCATAAAGTTAGATTGCATAAATGGCTGCATTCCCAGAAGGTATGGCAATTCGGATACCATGGTGGTGAATATGTTTAACAGTAATTTCCCTAACCAGCTTTCCAACCAAGAAGTTCCAGTCAGTACTCTATAAGCACAGAAAATATACTCACTACTTTCGCAATGAGATAACGTATCTATTAATATGCATAAGATACCCCGTGCCTAAATAAGAAATTGGTATCCCACTGAATACTCGCAAAACATCAAGCTACAGAAATGTATGAGATGCCTAATTCCTTAAAGCAAATAGAGACTTTTTGGTAATAAAAACAAGCTATCTCCCAAGCCTCATGCTAAATACATCAAACAACCCAAGCCCTCTTCAGGCAATCATAACAGGGTTTCAAATAATACATGAGAAGGGGAGAATAAGGCTAAGTATGCTAGCTCTACACCCTGCCCCAGTTGCCCTCTGCAAATTCAAGGGCAACAGTCTGCAGCAGGGAAACCTCCTCTGCTCTTGGGAGACATTTCTGATTTGACATTGATTTGCCAAGATTCTGAAACCTGTGGAAGCTGCAGTTGCCCTTGATCATGTGGAAGGTGAAGTGGAGAGGATCTAGCATGCTCATCCACACTCCCCCGCCTCATGTACTCATTATGAATGCCTCAATAGGGCTCTAATGGGATGTACAACTAAATCTGGCCCAACTTCAAAAGTTATTTCATCACTTCGTATTGAGAATTTATCCCAGCCTTCTAAGATAGGGAAAATGTATGTAGATAGAGATCCCATCCACTGTAAAGGATGCTATGATGCTTACACAGACTCTGCTCTTTCTGTTTTGCTTCTGGTCCTGCAGCGCATGCTGCCACTGTGATGGAAAGTGCATTACTTACCACATAGTAAACAAGGCATCTGTCATCCATGTGTGTTTAGAAATTAAAGTTCAAAAACCAGAAAGAATAATATTCAATAGCCTGTATGTCATGTGGATATTTTAAAAAATACCCTTCATCTGTTTCAATTGAATCTACAAAGCTGCCTTGGTTTTATATTCTAATATACAGCAATTTAGAATTTTCATTCCAATTTACAGCAAAAAGAAAAAATCATTTCTTGAATCTTGCCCTTTAAGATAAATTTCCTAGAGTGTCTTTACTCATTTACTTCAAAGGCACAGGACACGTTCAGCTTTAGTTTCTACAATCATTGTCATGAAAAGGGCAAGGAATAGTATCTGACTTTTAGAGGAGCATTGTCATTTGAATCAGGGACAAGTTTATCTTCATTTGAAAAGGCTTCTTTTAAAAGCGGGGGGGGGGCAGGCTTTGTAAACTACATTTGTCAGGCTTTGCACACATTTTTAAGTTCAACAAGGTCTTCTGGCAGTAGTGGAAAGGCGGCTTCTATGTTCAATAGGCCGCTGCTCAGTAATGACAATTGAATTATTGCCTCGTATTGACCTTCTTATCCATTGCAGGGTTATGACTACTTAGAGAATTGCTGGATGTATTGCTTTCTATCACATCAGTTTCAATCACGACTTTTAACCCATTTCTTAAAATAAAATAAAAATAAAATAAAAATTTACCTCTGAGGATATGTTCTTACATAAAACTGTATTATCATTAAAATACTCTCCTTTTCTGCTGTAAATATAATATCCTTTAGTGCCACATTTCAAGCTGCTTTAAAAAAAGAAAATTCCCACAGCTGATAGTTTAAATTGATTAGTTGTCTTTCTTGTCATAAGGTACTCACATCAGTAGCTCACAACCAGAAACCAATGAAAGATCAATAGCACAATGAATGTTATAAACACATATCATACAGACTATGGAAAACCAAAAGACAACCACACCACCCCCCACATACAGCAGGGAGTGGGAGAATCCTCAGTACCCAAACACTGTTTTTAACAACAACAACAACAACAACAACAACAAACAAACAAACAAACCTGTCATATGAAACTGCTAAAGTTGGGCACAGACATTGGGGCTCTTTGGGGAGAGGATTCTAGAGCTGGGGTACCACAACCAAAGTGACCTTACTCCAAACCACAGACAGGAGCTGGATCTGCCATTAGGCAAACTGAGGCAGATGCCTCATGTACATAAGCCTCCAAGAATAGATGGCAGTCCTGCAGGTGTACCACTGGCATTGGCTGAAATCACACCCAACATTGTGGATGTGGCAGAGCGGGTGGAAAAGTGGCAGCAGCAACACCTATGGTGGCGGCAGGAGCGGCAGGTCAGGGAAAGGCGGTGCTTCCTGTTTTGCCTCAAGTAGTTAAACAGGACATGCCACCCCTGACCACAGATGAGCTATCTCTTAAAGCTATGGCCCTCCAGATATTACTGTGTTACATCTCAGTTACTGCTTACCATTGGTCATGTGTAATGGATAAGCCCTTTTGGCAAGAATAATGTTTAGTTTCTCCCAGCATTTTAAGGGTTAAGTTATAACACTGTTTGAATGGCAGCTCGCTCTTGGGAGGCGGAACGTTCGAAGGTTTAAAAGGAGGGAGCAGCCGTTGGTCCGGGGTGGAGTGTTCGTGGGAGTGAGTTAGATAGGAGAAGGAGAGGGAGGAGATAGGAGAGTGTGAGGGAGGTTTTGGGTAGGTTTAGTTAATGTTTGTGAAACTAGTAGAGAACTAAGCTTTAATGAAACTAAGCTCAATAACAATGAAATACTGAAACCGTTATGCTTTTTGGAAAATAAAGTCTTGTTCTTGTTGTGCAAAGAAGTATCGTCATCTGTTTGGTCCAGCACGTTATATATAGGCTCTCAATAGAGTGAACTCAGTGGAAAGGCTAAACTGACCTGAGGGGGATAGTTTGTGTCTTGGAGTTGCACTAAGGAGGAGCTAGAGGGTGGAAACCTTGGACATGCCACAGAGTTGCTAGCGGTGGCTAGGCAGCTGATACAGTGAGGGATCCAGAGTGCAGGAGGCCCAAGACTGTAGGCATAGGGGTTTTTCATCTTAACAGCCCAGAGCAGGAGACATAACTGGCCACGGCAGCTGGACAGGAGCACTCACGTTACTGGGATCCCCTCAGTTTAAAGGGAGATCGGGTGCAAAGTCGAACCTCGGAGGATAAGGTGGAAGGGGATTAGGTTATATCCTGCGCACCTTGAGAAAATCATAAATTAGTAACGGGGTGGCTGACTGGAGAAAGGGGTTTGCAGCATCATGCTAGCTGGGGCTGATGGGAGCTGGAGTCCAGTGATACCCGGAGGGCTGCAGGTTCATCACCCTTGTCTTAAAGTGAGGGGATCTGAGCAAGGTTTTCCCTGGAGAACTTGAACAGCAGCAGAATGCTTCACATTCTTAGCTTCTTTGCATTGTGAGGAAACGCTGCTGTTTATAGAAGAAAAAGACTTGGGGTGCAAGGGCAAGCATGCTTCAATATCAGAGGAGTTTCAGTTACACAGTGGGCATCTTTCAGAAGTTCCTGTCTTTCATTCATTGAGATGAAAGGGAAAGCATGATTTGTAAAAAGAAAATTACATTATAAAATACATATACCCCACATTGGGCAAACAATTTCTGCATTGCAGGAAGTTGGACTAAATGACCCTCGTGGTCCCTTCCAACTCTACAATTCTTTTATTCTACATTTGCGTGTGTGTGTAGCCTTTGCTTTACCTTTTTCTCCCTATTGAAAATAGGAATTGTGTTTCCCTTCATTCAGATTACAATCCATTCCAAACCTGCAGGATCACTTTGGCTAGCACCTGTGAGGAACAGAAAAAGGAATGCCTGCACAGTGATAGCGCTATCAAACTGCCCCACCATTTCTCAGTGAGGATGGAGGAAAAATTTGGTTCAGCTCACACTTTAATGCAAATTTACCTAATTTGTAATTCCCCAAACAATATGTGAATCAAAATGTAGCAATGTTTTGAAATTTGCACTTCCCTGAATTTTGTGATGCGGTTCTCCAACCAAACCAAGCGTACAAAAAGGCATATTATTAGGGGCAAGTGTGCATAAAAATGAATATATTCATGAATGTAACATACAAAAAATAATTATATTAGGCAAAAATATGTACAAAAAGGTGTATATAAAGAGAAATGTGCACTAAAATGCTGGTTTCTGTGAGGTCTTTTTTTTAAAAAAAAATCATAAACTTATGAAGAAATGTGGCAAAATGAACTTAAAATTGGGAAAATGACAAATGGAGAGAAATCCAAATTCACAGATTTGTCCACCCCTAGTCTTAAGATGTCCTAATTACTATTTGTACAAAGTCTTAGGCTGAAGACTCTTGAAGCAGACGGCACAGAGTCTTTTGCCTCAGTTCATCTTTCTTTCAGTCTGGAACTGAAGTGCAGAAAACAGGTTAGATATTGTCAGTAAGCAAGCATCACATTTGTACTATTTTGAAGACTGATGCATGCAAGGTAAAATCTTCACACATCAACTGCAATTCGCAACCTATATGCTGTGTGCAGTCCCATTAAAGCCAATGAAAGCATGTAAGTGATTGGGGGAATTATACAATAAAACTAAACATAGCTTTGAACTATGTTTATTTTTCAATTATTATTTTTGAAAATAATCTATTTTTAGCAAACTCCTTTTTGTGTCACAAAGTGCCACACACACACACACACACATATGCATGCCTTACTTAAGAGTTCTAAGCAGAATATTACACATGACCATAAGTCAATATCTAAACCAACTATTATAAAATTAGGGTTGCTTTTTAGGGTTGTCCCACTGTATAGTGTGGCGCATATGAAGGTAAAATGATTAGATATAGTAAAGGTAAAGGAATCCCTGACCATTAGGTCCAGTCATGACCGACTCTGGGGTTGCGACGCTCATCTCGTATTATTGGCCGAGGGAGCCGGCGTACAGCTTCCAGGTCATGTGGCCAGCATGACTAAGCCGCTTCTGGCGAACCAGAGCAGCGCACGGAAACGCCGTTTACCTTCCCGCTGCAGCGGTACCTATTGATCTACTTGCACTTGACGTGCTTTCGAACTGCTAGGTTGGCAGGAGCAGGGACCAAGCAACGGGAGCTCACCCCATCGTGGGAATTCAAACCGCCGACCTTCTGATCGGCAAGCCCTAGGCTCTGTGGTTTAACCCACAGCGCCACCCGTGTCCCTTGATTAGATATACCATTAGATAAATATATTTTTCCAGTAAGTGTCCATTTCACACATATTCACAGTCTAAGCTGTCCTATTTTTGCATTTAACCATAATTTTAAAAGATCTGCATTAAATTTATATTTTAATATGCATTTAAAAATGTATTTTCCCTCAAAATATGGGGTTAAAATAGCACTTGCCTGCTCACTTGTTTAAAGCCAAACTTTTCATTTCATGTATTATGTACACTTTCTCATCGTTCTTTCATTTTTCATTTCACTAGTACAAATAAGAGGATCATTCCCAAGCTTCAGGCCCGTCATGCTGCTTGCAAGCAGTAGTGATAGTCAGCAGGAAAGCTAACAGGATTTGTGTGGCACAGCTCCTTTCCCTAACCTTGTCTTTGGGGGTGTTGGTTTCGCCAAGTGCCAAAGTTGCAAGCAAAATTATAAATAGCATTCAGATGAAGATGGCAGATTTGTTACTGACTTGTGACCTTGTTCTTGCCTCTTACTCTTCAGCAGGAGAACACTGCAATCTTTCTTGGAAAGTGCTTTTGACATCTCAGAGATGAAGCTCTGTTTCCTTCACTGATAAGCTGTTACTTCCATTTAAGTTCTTATTAGAGCCCCTTTTTACATGACACTTGCAGATCCAAACTCACATAACCCCCTCATAATATTGTTTCTGATGCATTTGAATTTCAGCCAAAACAACTGTGATTTAATCTTGCCAATAGAAAGTTCACTATCTGCAATGGTCAAGAGTAGCTGCATTTTCCAACTTTGGGGTCACCAGGACTCAGGGTGAATGATCTGGATTTACCCATTACTTCAGCATCTGAAGCTAAGAAGATGTGGATCTGATCTGGCCCTTGGATGGGAGACCACTGGAAGCTCCATATTAGCAATGAGACATCAATATAATAAACTTTTTTTTTTTTTTTAGAATGTTGGAGTCACCAACAGGCTTCACTAAAAGGGTATTGTGTTTGCATAATGGGAAATTAATTCGTTTCTTTTAACACAGTGATTTCTGAAACCATAATGAAAGTCAAGGATTCCTAATTTTATTATGTAGTCCATATTGAACTACCAGTAGTAAGTTCCCTAGATCTAGCAATGCATATTTTTCATTTGCAGCATCATGTATCTGCAACTCCCATGCAGGTATATGTAATGCCCCCTTCATCTTCCCACTAATCCCACCTCCAACCCACCTTTTTCTGTGAAGCCTCATCTCATACTTAGGCTTACAATATCTGAACTGAATGCATTTTTAAAATGTGTTTTCACTTTTACCTTGTGTCAAATTTTAGATCAGGTGGTACCTTGCTGGTAATGCTGAATAACAACTTCCAACGTTCCATCAGCTGAGGCTGATGTAAATTATAGTCCACAACATATGCCTAACCCTGTTGGCTACCTCCTTGTTGTCTGTCTCCAGGTACACACCTGGAACACTACCACCAAAAAGTGAAGACCTTCTTGTTCCAACAGGCCTTTGGGAACTGACTGCTTTTAATAAGGGGGCTGGTGCCATGCTGCCTTTAGGATTGCCATATTTTGAAGAGCAAAAAGAGGACACATTAGCCGACTTCTACTTTTAACTATGGATCACTATGACAACTCTACCCATGAAAAAGAGGATGTGTCCTGAAAAATGACATATGGCAACCTTAATAAGTCATAGATAGATAGATAGATAGATAGATAGATAGATAGATATCGTTTTAAATCTATTAATTCTTAATTGCTTTTAAATTTTTGTTTTTCTATGTTTATAGCCATTCTTATTTTATCTGTAAGCTGCCTCAAGTCCCTATCAGGAAAGAAGGTGGAATGTAAATAAATAACAACAACAAACAATAAATTCAGGATTGGTATATCCTTGTCCCCATTCCCATTGGAAAGGACATAGCTCTGTAGCATTGCAATGCTTTCTGTGCCAAAGATCCTGGGTTCATTCACTGATATATCCAGTTAAAAAGACTCTCATGTAGCACCTCTATAAAAGACCTCTGCCCGGGCCTTTGAGAACCTCTGCCAGTCTTCAGATTCACAGTCTCCCTCAACAACCTTCTCTCCCTCAACAACCTTCAGAAAGCACTGTTTCTCTCTCACCCCCCCCCCAATGGAACACCACAGAGGGATGGGCACACACTCATGGAGCTTTCTGCAGACATATTGGGTACCTCCTCCAACACAAGCAGTATTCTACAGGTGGGTGGGCCTTCCTCTTTGCTGATGGAGCGGCATTTACGCCATTTCCTCCAGTCCCTCAGTCAGCCAAATGCAAACTGTGGGATTACTGCCTTTTTTATCTACAAAAAAGTAGTTTTTCATCATTACGAATGAATTCCATCTTTATAGCAAACCATCATAAAGTTTAGGCACCATTGTAACATCTCAGAGCCAGCAGCATTAAAGACGGCTGCAGGAATGCAATGATGCTTAAAAATAATGATATTTGTGCTTAATCAGGTGGAACATTTGCAAAACGCTAGAAAGATAATGGCACATATATATATACAATAAGGAGCACTGCAATGGGCCTGAATTTCCAAACTAATAGGCCACGATCCAGCAAATACTTAAGTGATCTTAAGTCCACTTAGGCATTCTTAAGTACACTGGGTTGTATGGGAAGGGAAAGTATACCGGTATATGGTGGGGGACACATCATGCTCCTTCTTGGGTAGTTTGTCCACCACTGGTCCCCCCACCCATGCACTCAGCTCTCATCCATGGCTCCTAGAAGCTGTCAACATGTGACAGTGGTCACACCCCAGGTAGAAAGCTTCAACTGGTCAGCTAAACCAGGTGGGGGTAGCCAATGGGCCTTAAACCTGTTGGGATGAGTGCAGAAAGATGATATGCCATGGTGCACATGAGGTCATATATGAACATATATGTGGGGCACCATCTAGATTTGGACTTGGAGGGCCAAGGAAAACTGTAGATACATGGAGGCTAAGTTGTAAGCATGCAGTTTGTGGCATTGCAATTGTAGTATGATTAAGCACATCTTTATTCTTGTGTGCATGTTTATGGACCTATTATTTATAAAATGTTAAAAATATAAATAAAAAAACTCATATAAAAAATAATAATGATATGGAACAATTTAAAACAGCCTCCACGAGTATAGGGCAGTATATAAATAAATAAATAAATAAATAAATAGTCATATAATCATAGAACCATAGAATTGTACAGCTGGAAGGGACCCAAGGGTCATCTAGTCCAGCCCCCTGCAATACAGGAATCCTGCCCACAGCTGTCCCTGAGTGGTCTTGAACCACCAACCTTCTGGTTAACAGTCAAGACACACTGACCCATTGTGCCACTGGGGGCTCCTTAATCAGAGTGATTTGCACTGATGCTACAATGAACAAATGTTAGTTTTATGATTAGAGTTTTGGATTTTGACTGGGCTTATACAAACTTGGAAGATCTTAGACAATAATTATTATACAAAGCAGTATAAGTGGTTTTATATAGCCACATGTCATGATGTGTTAAAATTCAGTGTTTCTTTCTGTGGTCATTTGTAAAGTACACTAAATCAGGTACCAAACAGAAGAACATAACTGATGGCAATTACTGAAATAAAAACTATTCTCTTATTAGCAGCTCTGGGGATTCTCAGACAAACCCAGTTCACATCAACAAGACCACTCAATGCAGTCCTAGTCTTTTAAATGATGGGTTTTCACATTTTGATTGTTTGTGATCCTTGAGTTCATTCAGATGTCAAGATTAGACAACAAAAATAATATCCATTGACAGGCCTGTCCTCTGTTAATTTATCTAATGTCATTTTCAAACATCTAGGCATGCATACTTAATCACATCTTGTGATAGGTGGAATTCATAAACTACATCTTATGAAGAACTACTTTCTTTTTCTGAAACTACTGTCTGTCAATTGAATTGTGCAATGTCTTGTATTAGAAGAAAAAAACCATCATTGCCATCCAATCTCTGTGTATCATGCATAATTTTATAGCTCAGTTGGTTAGAGCATGATGCTGATAACACCAAGGTTGCAGGTTCGATCCCCGTATGGAACAGCTGCATATTCCTGCATTGCAGGGGGTTAGACTAGATGATCCTCAGGGTCCCTTCCAATTCTATGATTCTATTAACTCTTGTTATTCCCCTACTTAGTCATATTTCATTCTAAACGAAAAGGCCCCAAATGCGTCAGCCTTGAAGGTATGCTGCTCTACCACCCTGATAATTTTTATTGTATTCTATTTTTTTTTCACCTTGTCTAGTTCCACAAAATTGTTTTGAGGTGGACAAGGATGAATTCCAATCTCTTTAGGTTTTTTTTTAATGCATATCTGAATAGTGTGGTAGCCTACCTCAAAGAATATAATTTCCCCCCAGGCTGGATACAGTCAATATTCCATTCTACTAAATGTAGATCACAGCACACATATATGTCTATGCAGGTTATTAATGTGATTTAGTCAATATTGTCAAAACGAGTGTTGTGTATAAATTGTGATAAAACGGTAGAGCAAAGTAATTCCACACATGGTCCCTGATAGAACAAGTCCTGAATTATAATTACGTGGGTACAACCTATGACAGAAAAGGGTTTCAGGGCAACAGCAAATATTAAGAATGGTTCAAACTACAGAGAGGGTTCTACGAATGGCTTATTATGATTTCATTGTGCATAAGTGGTTAACCTATAAAAATAATATACAAAGGCAGGATCGTCCTCCAATTATTGTATGGTGCACTGGCACAACCTTGTGGGTTATGAAGAAGCTAGAACATCTACAAAATATATTTTAGTGTGGGTTGTTATTGATACGTAGACCAACAAAGTTGGCTATTGTTAGAACAAAAATAACTATCATTAATTAAATGCCAGATATATAGGTTCACATTGTTTTTTCTTGCTAAGTTTTATCTTTTTAAAAGTCACAGAACTGGGAGTAGGAGCCATTGAGGAGTTGGGGACTGGTTCTTGGCACCATAAGGTCTACACATCCATTCTGAATAGACCCCCCCAATTCCTTATTTATAAGGTTTGGGCTATGTCAAAACCAACCAAAAATGTATTGGTGCAACAGTTGATTGGTTTGCAGAGGAAAAATTATTAGCACAATTATTTTTAAGTAAAATATCAAACTTTAAAAAAACCTCAGTATTGCCATTATTCCTGCTCAGGTCCTTTAATCCTCTGAGTGTTTGACACATAGAAAATTTATAGCTGCCTTTAAACAAGCTTGGCTAAATCTGCTTTCTATGATACATGTTGTTGTTGTTGTTGTTGTTACATTTATGAGTTGCCTATGCATAAAAAGCCTCTAGGTGACATTGTTTAAAACGAACATGTAATATAAGAGATAAAATCCATAAAGCACCATAATTAAGATACAAGAACCAACAAGAGAATCCGTTCTATGGGCATACCACACATCTAAGCACAGAGCCCCCAGTCATATCAGGCAGCCACCAAAACTAGTATCAAAAGACTGGCTGAAAAAAGATGTTAAGAGTTCAAAAACTGCTCAGAATTTAAAAGGTATGGGAAAAAAGGAAGTACTTGGCAGTCACCATACAGGCCATATAAGCAACAGTTGACTTAATGAGTTTATTGTTGTGTTGGGCTCCCCCCCCCCCCCACATTATATAGCATTTTTGTATGTAGGGTTTTATGCCAGCCTAAGATTAGCGCCGGAACCCCAGAGTCGTTCGCGACTGGACTTAACTGCCAGGGGTCCTTTACCTTTTAAGGTATGGAATATTTTGAATGGTCTGTATGTATTGAAATTATATGATGTCTGATTGCTAAAAATGCAGTAAAATGAGTCTGGATCTTAAGATAATAGAATCATAGAGTTGAAGGTGACCCTAAGGGTCATCTAGTCTAACCCCCTGCAATGAAGGAATCTCAAGTAAATCACACATAACAGATGGCTACCCAACCTCTGCTTAAAAATCTCCAAGGAAGGAGAGTCTGCCACCTCTTGTAGGAGTCTGTTCCACCGTTGTCAGATAGAGTGGCCAAAATGGAACACAGTGTTCAAATATTGCTACACTAGAATTTTTGATTCACGAAGTGTAGGACTTATTAAATATGTGCTGATCAGTAGAGGAAGTTGAGCAGGACTGCTGCAAAATAGTTCAGTACTAATTGTTCAGTCTACTTGGAAAACTGGTATGGTTGAGGACATTCTCCTCGGGACTATGAGGTTCACTTACTTTTCTAATGCTCTCTGAAGTATTGTCTGTTTCTGCACTATACAAAACCTTGAACCAAAATGCAAATCCTCAGTCTGGACTTTACGATTTGGGAGAAGTGCAGTAGAATGAAGTCACACATTTCAACAGACAGCAATAGAACTCCTCAATTGTGTTTTTCCAGTTACTAAAAGAATACTTTGCTGCTAAATTGCCTTATCATTTTCTTCAAAGTGTCTTCATTGAAGAACATGAATTCTTACCGTACAATTTGGGATCAAGCTGATTACTCTATCAATTTTCTTTATTGGTCTCAAAAGAGTTGTCATTTATACATAAGTTTGGCATAAATAAAGCCACAGATGTTGTCTGATATGATCAGTGTCTAGTGTTCTATTCCCATGAACTCTGAATCAGCAAACATCTGTTTTCCAAACACATATTTTGTAGCCTTGCAAGATGATTTCATATTTCATGTTGAGATGGGTTGTAGCTGGGATATAAAGTCAATTGTTATCCATTCCATTATAGGTTCAGAACTGAAGTTCCAGGCAAAATATAGACACTAGGAGTAAATATTAGGAAACATTACTAAATAATGCTCTGTGTCTTTCCTTCTACTGCCTTTTAAACCATCCAATTAGGTGCATTATACAGAAATTAACATGCAGTCCAGGCCTACAGGGTTTCATTTCTCATGAAGGTTGTCAATTGTATCTTGGTTGTACTACTGAAGGTGCTTCCTCAGGAAGTGTCTCAGCAAAGAAAACTGAAATCTTCCCCACTAATACTTAGTCTTCTATGCGAAAGTACCGTAATTATTTTAGCACGGAGGAGCTTTGAGGCACATCAGCTCTTATCTTGGTCTGAAGTGAACAGCCCAGACACAGGTTTATTTGAATGAGATCTAGTCCCAAGTCTTCACCTACCAGTGTGTTAAGTCATCCTGGACATATGAGATTGGATTCCAAATAGAGAAGATGGCTTCTACTTAGGGAAGGGCAGTTTTACATCCCACACTAGACCGCTGCATGAAAAAGGTGTGACTAAATGGCAAAACCATTTTTTAACTTATGGTCCTACAGTAGAAATCTGAAAGCAGCCAGACACAATATACTACACCTGGGTACGTTCATCTCCTTTGGTGATTTGCCAGTGCCTAGCTTTTGCTTTGTTCTGCTTATTTTTTTATTTTTGAATTTATATATTTTTAGTCTAGAAAGCTAACAAAACAACAACAACAACAACAACATACTACCCTATACCTGGGGTCTCAGGGTGGTTTCACACTGTCCTTGCTTTTAATGTATGAAGAGTTTTGTTGTTACACACACACACACACACACACACACACATTTTTGTAAACCACCTCAAGTTTATTTTAAAATGAAAATCAGGAGATAAAATACTAGTAACTGACCCTTGTTTACATCATTTGACTGACTCATGTATAGTATCTTTGCTTTTGAAATATACCGTATTCCTTCATCTTTTAATCTTATTGTAAGGCAGTTCTTCCCCATATCTTTTCACAGTCCTCTTTTAGACTTGCATGTTTCAATGCGGTCACAGTCGCAACTAATTTTACAGGTATTTCCAGTCATACAGCCAAGTGATTTGCTCAGAATGGTTTGCTGATGCAGCCAACGGAAATGATATTATTCTTTCTCTCTCCCATTCTAATACCATTCTGTTTTTGTCAAGGCAGTGCCTGCCCTCTAAAGGTGCCCCTTGGCACATTTGCTTTGCTAAGCAGATCAGCCATTTTAGATCTGGTCCTAACCAATAGTGATGACCTGGTTAGTGGGGTAGAAGTGGCAGGATCATTAGGTGGGAGTGATCATGCTCTTCTGGAGTTTATTATACATCAGAAAGGAGCAACCAAGCATACTAAGACTCAAATTCTAGACTTTAAGAAAGCCGACTTCAGAAAACTTAGGGAAATGCTGGATGTGATCCCATGGTCAGTAATACTAAAAGGGATGGGAGTTCATGATGGATGGGAGTTTGTTAAAAGGGAGATATTAAAAGCACAACTTCAAGCAGTACCAATGCGACGAAAACATGGAAGGTGCCTAAAGAAGCCAGGGTGGCTATCTAAAGAACTTTTAACTGAGTTAAGATTTAAAAGGGATATGTACAAGAAATGGAAAAAGGGGGAAACCACCAGAGAGGAATTCAAACAAATAGCCAGCACATGTAGAGACAAAGTCAGAAAAGCTAAAGCACAGAATGAACTCAGGCTTGCTAGAGAGGTTAAAAGCAATAAAAAGAGTTTTTATGGGTATGTCCGTAGCAAAAGGAAGAACAAGGAAACAGTGGGGTCACTTAGAGGAGAAGATGGTGAAATGCGAACAGGGGACGCAGAAAGGGCAGAACTCCTCAATACCTTCTTTGCCTCAGTCTTCTCCAAAAAAGAAAACAATGCCCGACCTGAAGAATATTCAGCAGGGGAAACACAGCCCAGAATAAGTAAGGAGGTAGTACAAGAACACTTGGCTAGTTTAGATGTATTCAAGTCTCCAGGGCCAGATGAACTACATCCCAGAGTATTAAAAGAACTGGCAGAGGTGATTTCAGAACCACTGGCAGTAATCTTTGAGAATTCCTGGAAAACAGGTGAAGTCCCAGCAGACTGGAGGAGGGCAAATGTTGTCCCTATTTTCAAAAAGGGGAAAAGAGAGGACCCAAACAATTACCGCCCAGTCAGCCTGACATCAATACCAGGAAAGATTCTAGAGCAGATCATTAAGCAAACGGTCTGTGAGCACCTAGAAAGGAACGCTGTGATCACTAAAAGTCAGCATGGGTTTCTGAAAAATAAGTCATGTCAGACTAATCTGATCTCATTTTTTGACAGAATTACAAGCCTGGTAGACGAAGGGAACACTGTGGATGTAGCCTATCTTGATTTCAGCAAGGCCTTTGACAAGGTGCCCCATGATATTCTTGTAAAGAAGCTGGTAAAATGCGGGCTAGACAATGCTACCATTCAGTGGATTTGTAACTGGCTGACTGACCGAACCCAAAGGGTGCTCATCAATGGCTCCTCTTCATCCTGGAGAGAAGTGACTAGTGGGGTGCCACAGGGTTCTGTCTTGGGCCCAGTCTTATTCAACATCTTTATCAATGACTTGGATGATGGGCTTGAGGGCATCCTGATCAAGTTTGCAGATGACACCAAATTGGGAGGGGTGGCTAATACCCCAGAGGACAGGATCACACTTCAAAATGACCTTAACAGATTAGAGAACTGGGCCAAGGCAAACAGGATGAATTTTAACAGGGAGAAATGTAAAGTACTACACTTGGGCAAAAAAAATGAAAGGCACAAATACAGGATGGGTGATACCTGGCTTGAGAGCAGTACAAGTGAAAAGGATCTAGGAGTCTTGGTAGACCACAAACTTGACATGAGTCAACAGTGTGATGCAGCAGCTAAAAAAGCCAATGCAATTCTGGGCTGCATCAATAGGAGTATAGCATCTAGATCAAGGGAAGTAATAGTACCACTGTATTCCGCTCTGGTCAGACCCCACCTGGAATACTGTGTCCAGTTCTGGGCACCACAGTTCAAGAAGGATATTGACAAGCTGGAACGTGTCCAGAGGAGGGCAACCAAAATGGTCAAAGGCCTGGAAACGATGCCTTATGAGGAACGGCTTAGGGAGCTGGGTATGTTTAGCCTGGAGAAGAGACGGTTAAGGGGTGATATGATAGCCATGTTCAAATATATAAAAGGATGTCATATAGAGGAGGGAGAAAGGTTGTTTTCTGCTGCTCCAGAGAAGCGGACACGGAGCAATGGATTCAAACTACAAGAAAGAAGATTCCACCTAAACATTAGGAAGAATTTCTTGACAGTAAGAGCTGTTCGACAATGGAATTTGCTGCCAAGGAGTGTGGTGGAGTCTCCTTCTTTGGAGGTCTTTAAGCAGAGGCTTGACAGCCACCTGTCAGGAATGCTTTGATGGTGTTTCCTGCTTGGCAGGGGGTTGGACTGGATGGCCCTTGTGGTCTCTTCCAACTCTATGATTCTGTGATTCTGTGATTCTGTGATTCAGAGATGAGATGACCAACAAAAGGACAGGATAAAACATAATATTTTTGCACAATATCAGGTATCTCATACCTTTCCGATAACATCTGCAAAATCTTTGTCATTAACTACTTTTTTAAAAAAAGAAGAATCCTGCAACCCTGTACATAATATCTACCTGCTTAGCAATTCAGGCAAGCAGCTCTTGGTAAATTTTAATGCTCTCTATTCTTCCTTACCCTGATTTCCCAAATTGTAAATACATTTAAATAGAACAAGACTGATCTTTATAATTAACATCAGAAGACCTAGAACAGGAAGTATTTTTATTTTCTACAAATGCCATTAGGATTAGAGTATAAATTATTCAAAAGATAGACGCTAGTGTAATAATAAAATATGGTTTCTCCTTAGGAAAGTTAATGATTAATTTTTGGCAAGAGGTCCTACAGATAATGGCATAAAATGGACCAAGCTGAAGTACAGTGATTAATTCTTAGCCTTTCCTTATTTTAAATATATTATCATTGCATTTTTATTCAGCAGCCGCTCGGGCAGGCAAAATTAGTTTTGTTATTCTCATTACATCTTCTATTCAGTTCATGTCTTTATGCAATCTCCTTTGGAAACAGTTAGATCAGGCCAGATTATTTCAACATTTTTTTGATCCAAGAAGATTGTATATTACCAGGAAACCAACTGCAGATTTAGGTTAGTAAATTAGGTAGCCCACTAGAAATTTCAATCCCGCTCCCTCCAGCATGGGGACATGGTCAGAGAAAATACAGAAATCAGTGTAAAGGGGGCTTATTGTGGTATTTTCTTTTGAGAGGTCAAGTGATCCAACTCGAATGGAACAAAACCAATATCTTTCCAAAATATAAGTTTATGACAAGAGCCCAGCTGATCAGGCCAAAGGCCTGTCCAGTTCATCATTCTGTTCTCATAGTGACCAACCAGAAACCCACAAACATGACTTAAATACAACAGTGCTTTCCCCACTTGTGATTCCCAGTAACTCCTGTGCTATATAGAGGCATACTTCCTCCAACACTGAAGGATGGTGCATAGACATTGTGGCTAGTAGCCACTGATAAGACAAATTAATGGAGTATAAGGCTAAGCCATACAAGTTGGTAACCATCACTTACTTTTGTGGGAATGAATTCCATAGTTAACTATGTGTGAAAAAGTACTTGCATAGGGCTTGGTGTTTGTTTCAGTGTACCCAGTGGTAGGGCTTATGCAGACCAGCCACGATCACTAGCTAACCTAAGCTATGGTTGTTGTTGGCTTGCTAGGAAGCAACAATCCCCAATTTGAATAAAATGCAAAGCCAAGGCTTCCAGATTTGTTTATCCGACTTGTACTAGGGGAGGAGAAAAGCAGATACCATCTGGCAGTGGGCACAATGCTGATTCCTGATAAAGGCAGAAAATCTGTCTTATTGTTACATGTGAATATGGCCTTTGTAATTCAACCTGAAGTGAGCCCACAAGGAGCAGATCTTTCCAAACAAATATTCCCAATTGATCTATGTCACAGGTAGAAAGGAAAATGAGCAAGAGTCATCGGTGAATATGCAGAAAGGGATCAGCAAATGATTAAGTTCAGCACTGCCTCTAAGCACAATCAGAAGAAACAACAGCAACATTGCATACAGTATGTTAAAAACATGTTAACTGTAATTGCTTTTTAACATTCTAACTGTTTTATAATGTTTTTGTTCTGTTTTTAAATTGTGTATCTGTTTGCCACCATGAGCTCCTTCAGAAGGAAGAGTGGGATATAAATTCATTACAGACAAAAAATCATGCTAATCTTCCATGTACACACTGAATGGGCACATATGAAGTCCTCTTGGTCAAGGTACCTACAAAGCAGATAGCCCCCAATTACTCAAGCAAACTCACAAAACAGTAAGCAGCTATAGCAATGAGTCAATGCCAACTGATAAAATTAACCAACTGGCCTCAAATAAAACATGGTTGAGATAGCAGCATCGTGGTGTTACCCTACAAAGGAGGATGGAATTAAAATGCTGACTCTTCAGCCAAAAGATGGCAAACTCGGTGCATGGATTCAGATGGATAGCCATGTTGATCTGTCATAGTCATAGTAAATAACAAGATGAAAGAATCTTTTTTAATAATTCCAGTGGCACCTTTAAGATCAACTAAATATAAGCTTTCAAGGTATGAGCTTTCGTGTGTAATACACACAACATCAGATACTCTGAAGTCAAATACACTGATACTCTGTGCATGGAAAGAGTGCCTATTCATTGCAGACTGCAGTAAGAATAAATGATCCAGAGGAATTCTCCAAATTCTGTGTCCCAAATACAAAATTAAAGACACTTTTATAACATTCTCTTTACATGATTAGCTTGTGAACTATCCGTTTCAATAATATGATTGGATAACAGAACGCGTGGACAGCTTGTGGATCCCTTATGTTCACTTCTAATTGGTTTACAAAAAGAGAATGTGAAATGGTTGCATGAAAGCAGCTTTAAAACATGTAGTGTTACCCTTTTAAAAATAAATAAATAAGGTATTTATTATACACCAGGTAAAAATCCCAACAGCACATACAAAAGAGACACCCTGGGGAGGTTCCTTCAAATTCCCCTTGTAGCAGCTTGTAGAGACAGCCATCCATGTGCAGTGGCTCGCTCTGCAGCTTGAAGGATTTTCTGCATACTACCTCAAATCTGATAGAAATTGGTTTGCAGTAATATGAAAATCAATAAAATGGTTACAAAAAAAGTGGTTAGCAGTGGTGTGAAGAAAACCCCCTAATCTATGTTGTGAGCTTCTTACATGGAAACAGATTTCATGGGAAGGAATTTAAAGTGACTCCACATGGCGTACTCAATTTAAGAAGCAGGACAGAGGATGTCACCTTGCATCCAATTCTAAAGTCCCAGAGGATCACCATAACAGAGAATTAGTCATCATTTTAGATCAGCTACATCACATCATTTATCAAAAATCTATAGTTAAATTAAATTTTTGTGTGAGTGGGAAACAAGAGTGGCAGCAGCACTCCATGCTGCTGATTTGTACCTGTGGGTGCCTTGAAGTGGAAATGATGGATGCCACATGCTCCGTCTGTGATTAAATTTGCTTTGACAAAGCAGCATGAGAATCTGATTTCTAATAAACCCTTGCATTTCCCCTAGTGCTGAGTAAACAAATACATAGCATAATGTTACATGGCTGTCATTAGTTAATTAATTATGCAGCTCTCATCATCCTAACCATTCAACTATTACATGCCAATAATAAGACGTTAGAATCAACTTTGGAAGTCACAATAAAATGCAGGAAAGTCAATCAAAGGAGACTTATGTTAGCAGCTTGTTCTGAAGTTGGCCAAAAAGTCATTAAAAAAAAAAGCCCAATAAATTGTTCTAGTTTGCCTGATCATCTGGTTACAGGCAGCGAGCTTTCCTGGTTCTGATTCTTCACTGAATTATTCACTGAATGCACTGGGGTGGGGGCTGTCTCAGGATTCAGGAATCAGCCTAATGACACAGCATAACAAGCCATTGAAAAGTGTGATAGTACCAACATTAAGTGGCATAACACCCTCTGGCCTTTTGACAGACTCCCACAGAGCAGCAATCAGTTATTTTAAGCATAATTAAATGATGAACAGAAAACTCATTAATAGCCATTAGCAAGGCTGTGATGTATGTACATATTGCACATCCCTTCCTCATCCACCCCCATAACCTTCTATGTACAGTTCTGCTTGCAGCATCTCAACAAGGGCATTGTAGAACTGCAAAACATTCAGAAAAGGATACCAAAATGGCCAAGGGACTGGAGCAACTCTCCAATGAGGTAAAGGTACAGCATTTGAGGCTTTTCAGTTTAGAGAAAAGTTGAGTCAGAGGGGACATGATAGAGATGTATGAAATTAACCATAGTGTGGAGAAAGCAGACAGAGATGTTATTCTGTCAACGTCATGATACTAGAACCCAGGACTATCCAATGAAACAGAATGCTGGAAGATTCAGGACAGACAGACAAACAAACTTTTTCCCCACAACACATAAAGTTCAACTGTGAAATTCACTCCCATAAGAGGCAGTGATCGCCACTACCTTGGATGGCTTTAGAAGAGGATGAGACAAATTCATGGAGGATAAGGATAAGACTATCAGTGGCTACTTAACCTGATGGCTATGTACTCCCTCCTTCGCTGTAGACAGTATGCCACTGAATACCAGCTGCTGAGGTTTACAAGTGGAGAAGAGTACAGTTTTATGCATCTGGGGCCTTTCCACTCTTACTATTTATAGTGGAATAGTTGTTGGGGTTGGGGGCATGTCACCATATGACATCACCATCATTCAGCTAGTAGTCTGGAATAATGTAATCAAAACCCTACTTTTTCTTATACCACAAAAAAAGATATGGAATTGATCCTCAATATTTTCATTTTTATGGCATGTGTTTTGTGTGTTGAAGGGATGGGGGTTGGTGTGGGTGGTTTGGGAGATGTTTGTTTTGTCATGCTTCCCTCTGAATGGTTCGAGCTGTTGGTTTGCAAGATCAGTTCAACAGAGAGGCATAACTCGTTAACTCCAACATTTAGTGGCTGGAGAAACACACAGTTTCAGCGCTTTGTTTACGCTGGAGCCTTTTGTAATTTGGACACAATTTGGGACAACACAATGGATCAGGAACTTGTGACCCTCCAGATGTTATTGGACCCACCTAGCCTGACTACTGGTCACAGTAGATAGGGCTGATGTGAGTCGGAATCCAATAACATCTAGAGAACCACTGTCATAAAAAGCTGGAAATTAATGAAGAATTTCATGACGTAGTCCAAATATACCCACATTAACTCTGCTTATAGTCTTTGGAGTTGTCACTGATTCACTTAGTAGAGTAATCATAATGATTATGACACAGCACTTATTTCAAGCCCCACGTTGAGCAAAAGATCCCTGCATGGCAGGGAGCTGGACTAGATGACGCTTGTTGTCCAACTCTACAGTTCTATAATTCTATGATTCTAAGAGATAAACTCCTCCCCCACCCCACAGCTATTTTTGCTACTTTTTGGAGGGGAAAACATCAAGTTTCAAAAGGAACATGCAATTAACTCTTTGGGTGATGGGATAGGTGATCTTTAAAACGATACAAAAAGTTTAACTGGACACACAGATATTATCGGGGTACTTCTCTGGGTAGAGACAATTACCTCTCCCATAATAGGGGAGGGGAACAGTTATATGGCTTAGATCTTTAAATTCTCTTTTACAATTCTGAGTGAAATAATAAAAGGAGAATATTGAAAGAAAAAGGTTTTCTAATTACTGTAAATCTTCCAGGAAACTCCAGTGCATCTACCTTTTAAACTTTGCAAAAGAAGAAACTGAAGAGATGATCACTACTTATAACCCAAAGAGCTCACTAACAAAATATTTTTTATGAAAAGGTAAAATTGCTGAGAGATCAAAACACAACTCTATCAGTTCTCCAAATCACATAAGTAGAAAATCATATCAAAGAACAACAGCATCTTCTTCCGAAACTCCCCTCGTTACCTTTAAATCTGAGTTGTTTCCATTCTCATATGAAGAACATTTAAAAGGAATTCTAGTTCATAAAACTGGAACCAATGTGGAAACCTATCTAGATAATAATTTTCTACACCGTTGCTTCAGCATCCTGTTTAAACTAGTGTTGACTAGCATAACATTTTAATTTGTTTTTATATAATTTTTATAATGCTTTTTGAATAAAATTTCACAGCAGTGAACAAAATACAGACCTAGAATATACATTTGCTTAGTTTCTATTCAATTTTTAGTCTAGAAAGCTTTTGCAAAAAACAATCAAATATAATGATTGTAATGTCTATTCAAAATAGCTTACATAAAACAATCAAATACAATTAAATGAATTCATTTAAAATAATCTCATTAAGACACAATTAAAATCACCAATAAACCACAAAGTTGTTTTATAAGCACATAGCTATCTGATATCAGCAATTAAATTGGGGGCACCTCGAACTCCCAGTCAGATGGGTGGGGTATAAGCAATAAATTATTTTTATTATTAAACTGACTCAAAGAAAGCCCTGTTAGGGCATTCACCCATGTGATCAGAATCATGAGAGAGGGAGAGTAGGGCTGAGCTCAGTGGTCTCACGCACACACATATATCCTCACTGGCCCCATGCATGTATTGGGAGTGGTCTGATGCAGTAAGTCTGCTTTAGATATGCAAGATCCTCCCATGACTTAAAGCCCTGCACAATACCTGCCACATTCCTCTCCTCTAGAACACCAGCATCAATGGCTAGGAAAATATAGCCATAAATCTTCTTAGATGCCGTCTGGAAAGAAACATCTCTACCATTTAGTGCTATCTATTTTGGAAAGTGGTTTGTCTGATCTCCGTTGGTTTAGAAACTTCTTGAGATATCATTACCCAATTTGGCATGGGGGTTTCCAAGGTGGAGGAATTGTATTCATCTTTGTTTGGGCACTGGGGACCATTTTGAATCAAGATGGCAGACTGAAACATGAGTTTGGTGTGATAGGACCAAACTTCACTGATGTGGACACTTTTGTAGAACTCATCACCCAAGGCGGTGTGACAGTTCCTGAGATTGTACCTCCCATCAGGTCACTGATATGCATTAAATTATGTTTCTTTAAAGTTACATACCAAACAACAAACAGTTGTAGCTTTCAGATACAGTGGTACCTCGGGTTAAGAACTTAATTCATTCCAGAGGTCCGTTCTTAACCTGAAACTGTTCTTAACCTGAGGTACCACTTTAGCTAATGGGGCCTCCCGCTGCTGCTGCACCGCGATTTCTGTTCTCATCCTGAAGCAAAGTTCTTAACCCGAGGTACTACTTCTGGGTTAGTGGAGTCTGTAACCTGAAGCATCTGGAACCTCAAGCGTCTGGAACCCGAGGTACCACTGTATACTGATTTGTCTACCCTAGAAGTCTTTTTCTCATATGTCTATGGACACAGTGGGAGTTGGAGGGTCCACATAAACCGAAAACTGACCATGGATAAAGTAAGTGCCATAAAACTAAAATTGTAATCAAAACATCCTTAAGATCTTGGAAGAGTTCAAGATTCAATTCATAGTCCACTAAACCTTTCATGTAAGGCCATTCCTCCTCCTTTCAGCCGTAAAAGGTAAAATATATCTGTGAACAATGTTCATTTTAAATACTGCTGTAGTATTATAATATGCTGCCCTATTTTCTTTCCCTGCAACAAATTTCAAAATGGCTAGAAATAGATCCAAGGGGGATATTGAGGGAAACGGCTGAGCAAGCAAACCATCATAGCAACACTTAAAACTGAATTGGTTTCCATAGCAACAATGTAACGCGCTTCTGGCCTTTTGCAAAGTCATCACCTCATGTGTCAGGTGTTAACCGTGTCTTTCCATCATGAGCCAAACATTCAATGTGTCTTGTAGCTGGGACTTCACTGCCCATGGGTGCATACTTACATGGAGTTAAGTTTCAATAAAAAAATAGTATGTTTTGTAAGCCAAAGGGAAAGAATGCATTTCCTAATATAAAGCCACAAGGCACATCAGAGTATACATTTGGCAAGGCCCTCTGATGGTCTGCACCCACGAAGCACTGACTAGGAGAGAGCAGGGACGAGTTTGCTAACCAAAGTCCTCTGTTGCTGCCCCTGTCACCCTCCAGAATTAGATTCCCGGAGAGTGACAGGGACTGAGATTAGTATGCTCACCCTACCTCATGTGTTGCCTTTACCCATGAGTAGAAAGGGGCTACTTCATTTATACTATACTATAAATGTACCAACAAAATAAATAAAAAAAAAAATTCCTTCCAGTAGCACCTTAGAGACCAACTAAGTTTGTTCTTGGTATGAGCTTTCGTGTGCATGCACACTTCTTCAGATACACTGGAGTGTGAAGAAGAAGTGTGCATGCACACGAAAGCTCATACCAAGAACAAACTTAGTTGGTCTCTAAGGTGCTACTGGAAGGAATTTTTTTTATTTTATTTTGTTTTGACTATGACAGACCAACACGGCTATCTACCTTTAACTATAAATGTACCACTTCATTTATACTGTACTATAAAGTTCAGTTTAGAGTAGAAATAAACAATGTGGGATAAGCAAAGCAAGTCCATCAACTGCAGCTTATCGTGCACCATCTTATTCATAAAAATAACAAACAAGACTAGCTCCGTAAACTGCATGCAACTTCATTTTGCCTTTCATCATATCTTCATAGTAGAACCTAAAGAGGATACAGTATAAACTATATCATGGAAAAATCCTGACAAACCATATTTTTTCACAATTAAAAATCAAAACAGAATTTGTCACCAGCATAAACAACACAAAGACACAATAATTTATCATACCTGTTTATTTGAGGTGATTCCAAGAGACAAACAGGATTTTCAGCATGATTAGCAGAGGAAGCAGGTTTAGGCAGCAACAGTAAAAAAAGAAATATAAATTACTACAACTGTCCTCATGATACAAAATGCCCATGACCACACACAAAGTTTGTTTTGTTTTGAATACTGTATATTTATTGTGTTGTTAAAAATTAAAGTTAGAAGTTAGAACAGCCATATATGTATCACCCCCATTTTAAATATATCTGCAGAATCTGTTTCATTTGACTTTCATCTCATATATATGTCTTTTCAGAAGTAAGTCTTATCAAGTTCAGCGGGCATACTCCAAGGTGTAGGTTTGTAGTTTTACATTTGATCTGGTACTACTTTTGATCTGGTACTACTTTTCACTACACAATAAAAAAAATCCTTCCAGTAGCACCTTAGAGACCAACTAAGTTTGTTCTTGGTATGAGCTTTCGTGTGCATGCACACTTCTTCAGATACACTGCACCAATGCATTTATTTTCTAGTCCCTATTTTACGTTCCCTGATAACGTAGGAGCAGTAGTCACTTCTAGAGGGGCTACACAGGCATGCCATATTTTTTGCATCTTTCGTAAGAAGTGAACTCTCCTAAGTCATCATCCTGAACCTCTTGGTGTCTGGAGCTAACCATGACTGCTTCTTCAAACTATAAATCACATGAATAGCCATGCTAAGTGTTACTAAGGAGGTTATTTAAAGTGAGGCAGTATTTTTTTTTTTTCTTTGTATTTTCTGGAGACTTATCAAGGTAATTTTGAACAGATGATCTGCTATAAATATTAATTCATGATTATACGCACTCCAGAATGACCTTGCAAATGCACCTGTGTGTCTAATTTGCACAAATGCATGTTCAGTAAGGGATACTGTTAGGTTATCATGTAAGACATAGTCTATTTTACTAACTGAACATGTCAATGCTCATAAGGAGTTCAGGTTTGCAACAGGGAAATGTAAAGTAGTTAGTAATGCCTTTCAAGAATTAATTAGCTGTAGCCTAGGAACAAGGTCTCAGTTTGTCACTTTTACTGCTTTTAGTGACCAGCGTTGTTAGCATCATTTATCGTTCTCTCTAACTATACCTTTCTGTCATTTCTACATATGAGGGAAGCTAATCCCAAAACATTTTCTCTGTGGTTAAAATGCAAGGCAAACCTCTAAAAGGCATTCAATATCCAAAGAAAAAAAAATGAACAGGTACAACAAAATAAATTAAGGAGTTGCCATCTTGAGATCAAATTATGGTCTTCTGTCTTAAAGCTGAGGCCCCAGTTATGGAAAATCTTGAAGTATACTTTTCTGCTTTAAGCAATGGCCTCAACACTATTCAGGAACAACTAAAATGGTACCATGGGCAGCTCCATGATTGGTTTGATCTGAATACAGCATAAGAACAGAGTCAAGACATTGCATAACAACAGAGTCAAGACACTGCATCATCAGCAGTAAACCTCAGACTGAGTCTTAAATTGGAGTGGAATCTCTACTTCAGTTGCTAGCTCCACTTTCATAGAGAAGAACGTCTTCATTCAAAGAGGCCCAGCCTACTGTAGCAACTATTGACTCCAATGGAACAGGTGGGGCTGTGGTTCCACTAGGGCTTGGGAGAGAGGTGAGAATTCTTAGAGGTTAGAATTCTAGAGTTGGAAGGGATCCTGAGGATCATCAAGTCTAACTCCTTGCAATGCAGGAATATGCAGCTATCTCATATGGGTATCAAACCTGCAACTTTGGTGTTATCACAACAACAGAAATAATAAAAATAAAAATATGGGTTGTACAAAAATACATTGTAACTAACTTGCCTAACAAATAATTTAGGCTTAGGCTAATGAGTTTAGACCTGGGTCTGTATTTAATACAAACTTGAGAAGCACGGAAGAGACTACACTGCATGCTATGTGCATTTACTATATACAGCTGCTTAAGTCTTCCAAATTTAGAACTTCTGCACATAGGCAACAATCCACATCCTGATTCTAAACATTTTTATTGATGTATGTGCTAGCACTCTAAATATTTATGAAATATCATCTTAAAATTGTGTGATGTTCCACTGACAAAGCAGTTGTCACACCGTTCTTAGAGACTAGTACACAGGCATAGCAAAATGCCAGTAATCAATCTGAAGAAACATATGGATGCTGTTTCATAAGACAAAACAAAAGAGATGGACTGTACCTCTACAGAGCATATAGCCTATAACCCGTTCTCATTTCTTATTCTCAGAACCTGGGAAATCATAATAAAGAAGAGAATGTCTATGCAGACTACTGTATCTCCCTCAACTAATTCCCTCAAATTTTGGGTTAATGGTACAGGGCTCCAGAACAGCACCTCACATTTTGAAAATACACACTGCCTGAAATTATTGCCAAACTATCAGGAACAAATCAAGAATAAAGCATGATTTGAGCTACAGTTCTCTACACTAATGCTGAAAATGCTCATTAATTCTGACAACTTTGGTTTAATTAAAAAAAAAACTTTTTATAAAAGCCTCCTCAATATATTATGTCAAATTATCCCTAAGTGTACATGTTTTAGGATGTTTCTGAGCAGTTTATGTTTGCTCAAATAGTTTATGCTACATTTACACTAACAGATTTTAGAGTATACTCATTATATGAGTGTTAATGCATATTAAAAGCTTATCACAACATTTGAGATGCACACAGACTACCCACTAGATAACTATTACTCTGTAGGACCATATGTTTTTGAAATCAAGGGGATAAATCAAACAGTTGGCTGGCCTCTTCAGCACATCCACGTAATGACTACTGTGCCAGACAGCAACTACCCAGGGAAATTATTCTGGGCTATTCACACTTTTTATGAGTTGAAAACCTCAAAGGACAGCAGGAGACTGGGATTTTTCCCATTTCCAGGTCAAATGTGCTTCCAGCACACATCGGAAACCAGAGACAATCTCAAACACAGAATGAGCTGGAAATGTAGCTCCAAAGAGCAACATGCTATAAGGCCTAGTTGGATCTTTGTCCTAAACATTTAAAATAGCAGTTTTCAACAGAATTTGGATTGACATCTTCAGAACATACATTTTCCTTTTTTCTGTTTATGCTCTTTTGCAGAAGGATTTTTTTTTTACTATTCTAGTTGTTCTCACTATTTCTCAGCTGAAGAGGTTGGATGGAAAACATGCAGACTGTGATTCTTACAGCTATTGTTTAGCTTATAAAATGAGGAATGCTCTCAGGTGTTTCTATCCCCACCCTAATATTCCTTTTTAATATAACTTTTAGTGGCCTAATCCATCCCATACAAAATCTGAAAAAGAAAATAGCATTCAAAACATAAACAAATGAAACATTTTATTTAACCCACAAAATATAAAACACCATATCAAAGTTCAATTATCACAAATGTAGCCATTTAGAATTTAGCATGGTCTTTCAGCAGCTCCATGAGATGCTCAGGCTTTGATGCAGGTGTAATTAGCTCACTGATGAACAGCTACCATACACAAAGAATAAGTCAAACCCACAACTTCCATTTCCCCTATTTTTCTAAGAAAGAACACAAAGACCTCCTTTGAGCTACCAGAAAAGGAGAGAAGATCTTCAGCTAACACAAGCTCGAATACAGTACACTTAAGAGAGAGAAAATCCCTAGACTCATTAGTGTTTCTATTTGAACAAATGAAAAATGTACCATATAACTTATTTGGAGACAAAACCACTTCTGAACATCAATGAATAAAATAATCCTTTTGTGGTCAAATGACAACTACCTTCCTAACAAGGTCTGAACCTTTCTGCTATGGTGTATAAGAAGAACCCTGGTGTATAAGAAGAAAAAACAGGGAATTAATGAGAAGTGAATGACAGGTGAAAAAGGTTTGCTTGGTGGGTGAGCACTAGCTGCCTGAAGGAGACAGAAAAGATCAGACAAATCATCCTATTAACAAGAGGGCCCATTGGGGCTGAAAGCTGATATACAAAGATAGACCTAAAAGTTCCGTATTTCCTCACTGAAGTCAATGAGCAGTGTAGCTATCTTGCTAGCAGGATGCCCTCAACCCAGAAAAGATTGAAATACTGACCTCAAACAGTATAGGGACCTGAACTTCAGTAGGGCTTGTAGCACAGGTATAGGCTGGCCAGCATGAGCATTCTAAAAATGTCAATGAGCTTTCTTTAAACTGCACATTCATGCATCACAGTTCATTTTTATGTGCTGGAAGAAGCCCAAGCTAAAATGCTTTCAGCAGACTCCAGCAAAATGGAAATAATCTGTTTTGCAGATTATATTAAAATGTCTGGTCACACCATATGTACATTTGCACATGTTTTGGAGGAATCTTTCAACCGGAGGGAAATGCAGGTGCTTAACCTTAGAGCCTTACATTACATTGTAAATACTGTCAAAGTTACTAACAAATTTTATTATCCATAACTGCTAGGCATTCAAACACTTTGGATGGGCAACATGCAACTCATGGGCTCTCATGGTTGAAGAATTAGTTTGGAAGACTTAATGGCAAAACAGTAAAAAGATCAAAAGTCAATTATGCTTGTCAACTTCATAGTTGTGAAGAGCATAAAGACCTGAGACATATTTTTCTATACTGGGAAATAACAGTATCAGGGACAAACTATATTATATGTTAGCTCTGTATCAGTGTCCTTAAGTGCATGATGTTTGTTTTTAAGTCCAATTACTGTGTTGGAGTACCAATCAGTGTCGGGACCATAGCATGGGGAGATGGAGAGCCTTAATGCTCTGACCCCTACTATGTTCTAATTCATACTCCCCCAAACCACCAGCTTAAATGTGGGGAGACTCCCAGTGAACTGAATGGGAGGGCTGGGGGAATCCAAATTAGGTCATGGCAGGAGTAAAGGATTAAAGCCCCCATACACTCACACCAGGGTCTTGATCCGGATCAAACCCCTTGCACTGGTAATTTGTATCCAAAGATTTAAACTTAAGGACAGTTAGAAAGCTAACATTTATTCTAGTTTGGCTCAGGATAAAAATACTGCAAAATAAACAAAACGTTTTCCAGTTGTAGTTGGGCATTTACCACGATTGTGAAAATAACATAAATGACAAGCTATGTTATTTAGCTCTATTTCAAATAGAGAGATAAAACCTAATTTGATTAATTTGATCCAAATCAGTATTCTCTTTTGCCTTCTTCCTTGGCAATGCATAGGTAGCCTTCTTACCTTCTCATTTAAAGGATGCATATAAATCTCATATTTTTCTCTGCATTATTCCTGATTAATCTACTTTTATTGAGCTGTTAAGATTGTATCTAGCTTAGTCATTCTGTAGACCCAGTGAAATCAAAAGGCTTCAGTTAGTTTACTCTGAGTGCAACATTGTCAGATAATTCCTCATCTGTCCTGTTCTTTTTTCCTTGAAGGTTCTGCCTTTGTGACAGCAAGACTTTTAGCAAGACAGCAAGACTTTTGAGAACAAGACTTTTGTTTTTTGTTTTTCCAACAATCACTTTTCTAAAGTTATTTTAATTATAACATCACTTGCCATTTTTATCCACAATTATTTCTGAGTGCCCTTTTACGGAGAAAAGAAAAGGAAAAGAAATACTTATTTTAAAGGCCAGGAACTTCAAAATGTGTTACTCCTGATCTGGATCACAGAGTGTTTGTGTGCTTCTTTTTAACACAGGCATTTAAAAGTTTGCCTCCCACTTCCTAACACATACGGCATAAAGAAAGAAAAAATGCAAGGCGCTGAGGAAGCTCTGAGGGCTAGACTTCAAATCTAACTTAGCAATTACAAGAAGGGCAGTCATGTCATATCGGGAGCCTTGTATTGCTTTGCACTTTTTGAGATTGAAAATTTCCTTTCTATCCTTCTTCTAGTTAATAAATATGTAAATATGTTCTGGTTGCAGAACTGAAGAATTAAGACCTACGCTGAGAAGTGGACAGCCTCGCTACACAGTGGCTGGGCTACACTAATAACCTCCCCACTCTCTATGGGTAAAGTCTGCTGCAGAGGTATTTTGACAGAAACCTACAAAAATAGTTGGTGCTGCCACAGCTTTATTTTTTTTAATATCCCAGCATAGATCAGGAAGAAGGATTCAGTTAAGCCAGTGACTGAGAAAACTAATTTCATGGTAAAATAATTCTATAATATATTTAAAGTGTACAGGCAAGACTACTCTTAAAAGGAATCTGCATTACAAAACATATGTGAGAGTGGGAATTATATAGAGATGCTCTCCAAATGCTTAATAAACGGTTATTCTTCATCACCACACTATTTCATATAAATCATTTTCTAAGGGCAAGACTATTCTTCTCTTATTCAGTAGGAATTGTACTGCTTTTAAAATGACATATTAAAGGATTTATTGCTTCCTTGACTAATACTATTTTATTTTGTACAGGGCAAAAATAAAAGCAGAAAATTTGAAACTTGGGTTTACAACAAAAGCCACATTATTCAGATGCTTCAGGAAACTTTAACTGTTTTTGCATGGCTTCCATCTGCATGAAAACTTGCTTACAGGTCCACTGTAGCTGATAGAACAAGAAGAGGGCAGAGGCTAAGCATGTAAAAAAAGCTCATTTCAAAAACATTCAATCCACTTTATATTTTCCTGGTACTTGCTTTTAGAAGTGATTCAGAAGTATACTCTCTGCTGTTTCACACAATTAATTTGTTATTAAGAAGCAAATTTTCACTTTTTACATAACTATCAGCTGCTCCAAACACCTTTATCATGACTCACAGTGCAGTCCTGATGGAAGATGAAAATTAGGTGTATCAAATAGGCACATGGGACATTAACTGCTTAACTGTTAATCATTAAGGAGCAAACTGTGTATTACTTTAAGCATATTAGTAAGGCTCTACCTGCTTTTTATAAAAAAAATATATAACTAGCAGATTTACAATATCCAGCCTTGATGAGAAGGGAGAAAGTTTTTATATTTTACCCACATGCCTGATGCCTGCCTAGGTGGGGAATTTTCCTTTGGGCTGTGGAACAGGAGGAAAAGGAGTCTCAGAGCCTTTATCCTTCCCCAATTAATTTAAAGGCAACTCTTAGTATAGGGAGTGGAATATGCTGTTCATACCCCCCCAAATTCTTGTTCAGGGCTGCTGTCATGCCACTGCCACTGGGCAACCCAACAGTGGCACTGAGTGGAACTCCCAGCTCATAGTTTTGTATTCACCAGGTGGGCCCAACATAATTAGGAAGGCAGTCTGAGGCAACTATAAGCTTGTCAGCCACAGAACTCCACTCAACACCTGCAAGTTTCAGCAAGCAATAAACTGTAAGAGCTGGTGCTGGCTGCCCAGTGTCCCCAAAACCATGGAGCTGGACCTGTCCACACAAAGCCACAAATTATCAATATCCTTTTAGTCTAAAATCTATGGATTTAAAAATCTCAACTGACACCCAATCAATAAAGGCATATTTTTGTCCCTCATCCTGTTCAGTGTTCATTCTCCATGAATTCCTGATGAGAAAAGGTAGCAAAGTCTCAGTTTACATTTCATGCAAAGAGGCTCCAAGATTGAATTGTTCCTCTCAATACGGCCAGATATTATGAATTCCAGCCAAATTAACTTTCAATGAGTTTCTGACAGTGATCAGGGTACCAGATACATTAGCATTTAAAATTCATATGGCAGAAATCAAAGTTTATGGGGAAAGAAATTCAATAACCTCTGGTCTCATTATTCCTCATCTAGCAAATAGGAAATACGGTACTTTTGAAGCATTTCTGTAGATATAGGAAAAATTAATATGAGCAGGCATTATTAGCTCCCTGCTGCTCCCATTTTTCATGGATTTCCCTCATGGTAATGCACCTCTACATTCAATTCTACTTTAAGCTGAGTGTGTGCTCTCATTTCCTATTATCTTCGTCTAAGAAACCTGTTCATTTCATCAGGGCATCCTGCAGTCCCTGATCAAATTAATAATGCACTTACTCCCACAAGGATACATGAGGGAACAGTAACACAATTGGGAAATTTCAGGTCTTTAATATGTTACTCAACATTTCATCCCTTTTCTAACAGTAACAAATGAAAACTTACCAGCTGGGCAAATACTTAAATATATGGTAGATGGAAAATGAAAGTCAAAGCTAATCAAAGTGACCACTGGCTACAAATATATATCAATGTGTCTTTTCTCTTGTCCTTGCAGAACACTCCAAAGGAAAGAAATATAGCATGTACAGTATACTTGTAGATTGCAATAGTTTTGTATGCCGGAGAGCAAGATGGTGAGACCCTTAAAGAACTAGAGATAACAAAGGAAGTGTTGTCCTGGCTAAGCAGGTCTCATTAGGGATATCACAAGCCTTCAAATTGAGCTGCTTGCAAAAACCCTCCCAACAACTGAGCTACTGATACTTACTTAAGAATCCTGGGATTGGTAATCCTAGTCTAAACTTCTGAAAAGATCCTCCAGTACCGGTATGGCCTGAGGAGTAAGTACCATCTGTCAAATCATATGTATAAACATATGCAACATATTAAGGAATTAAGCATTTAAAATACATTCTATAAAAGATGTACCCATTCTAAAAAATACAGAGAATCCCTAATCCCAAGGACAATCAATGACTCTACAGCACTCAATACAGATGGGATGATGAACCAGTTTCTCCAGACCAATTGCCAGCCAGCAAGTTTCCACTGGCTAAAAAGTATGCATGCATATGATGGCTACATGCCTGAGGGTGCCGTGGTGCTCATGCTGAGGACCCTAAACTTAGAAACTAGGCCAATCACTATGCATGTCCATACATTGCTGGGCATGCATTCCGTATAGGTCTCCAGGAAGAAACTGATGTGTTGCCACTGCTGTGCCACAGTAAACATTGCTACAGGGGCTTAATGTAGACGGCAGTCATTACTATACCATGCAACAATTCTGCACATACTCTGGAATCTATTCCAATGTGTGTGTTGGAAGTAATAAAATCCATTTACTAGATATTTTTTTTACACACACTTATTCTTAACTATACAAACATTTTGCTGTTATATATATATATGTGCTTTGCTCATGCTTCAGTGATAAGGATAGTTTTGGTTCAGATCTCTGTTATGAATTCTAGGAAGTACAAGTATAAATTTTGTCCTTGAAAAAGTGCATTAAAGATGGGAGTTTATAAAAATGTCCCTCCCTCCACCCAATAAAATAATTTGCTATTTGAAAAGGTTAACTAGGGGTAATTCAAAATGTGCCAACATCTTTTGCTTAGCATCCTACACTTAGCATCCTACATCCATAGCATCTCATCAAGATATTTCCAGGGCTAAATTAACACAGCCAATATTCTCTTATGCAAATAGATTCCCATCGATCAAACCAAGCACAGAGGGAGCTAAAGTTATTTTATCTGCCTATCAGTGAATGTTTTGTTATCTCAGGATGTCCCCAAAGAGGAATAGAAGTGCTTGGAATCAATACTGTCCAATCTAATTTTTCTCATAGCTCTCAAGGACAGTTCTGCAATTAATAAGAAATTCTATTAAACTGCCCAAAGTACTGCACAGCAGTCAACTGGGGTTCAGCTAGGTTTCTTGCACAAAAAGAATGTTTGAGCTTCATTGTTATCTTACCACTTACTTCTGCAACAATGACTCTACAAAGATACTTGTATGTAACAAATAAGGCTTTTTGTGACGAGAGCTAAACACCAAGGAGTAGGGATGCTTAAGGTATTTGATCCTTGTTCAAACATACATTTAAATATATATTTAAAATGCAAATGTTTGTGCAGGTTTTAAAAATAAATCACAGATAAACATAAAAGCGGATGGAAAAATACTTAAAATATGTGAAAATGACACAGACCAGAAATAGACTGATCTGTTTCTCTCTAATTCAGTAGCAGAGAGAGGCAAATCGCGCGTGTCACAAATCCTATAATGAAATGTTGTTAAAAACTGAATCCCCAGTTTGGCAAGGGAGATCTGTGGGTACACATTACAGTGCTTATCTAGTTCTCAATGAATTGGAACTGAATATACAGTGGTACCTCGGGTTAAGTACTTAATTCGTTCCGGAGGTCCATTCTTAACCTGAAGCGTACTAAACCTGAAGCACCACTTTAGCTAATGGGACCTCCTGCTGCCGCTGCGCCACCAGAGCACGATTTCTGTTCTTAGCGGAGTTCTTAACCTGAAGCGTACTTAACCTGAAGCGTACTTAACCCAAGGTACCACTGTATGCTATTGATGGGAATCTGCAGCTCTAACTGGAGGCACTTGTAGCATACAACAAAGCCTGACTGGAACCGGATCAGCTTCGTTAAATGGAATGAATATAAGAAACTCAGATCAGCCTGTCTTGTTGATGCCTCTATTTCCAGAGATGGCCTTATATAATAGTGTTTGTGAATATTTATTTCCAGAAACCAGGTTGAAAGCTGAAGTATAATAGGAGTATATTTAGTAATAATAACTGTGCATCATCTCATCAAAGTTTTGTCATTATGCCAACATCCGATTAAATTCAAGTTTTGAAATATGTCAGTTATTTTTCATATGAGAAAGCCCCAGTACTGAGAAAGAGAGAGAGAACACTCTTTCCATGAACTAAAAGAATTGAGTGGATTGTAAAGCAAAGGCATCCCAGAATTAATGATTAAGTGTAATAGACTAGGAGGCAGAGCACAGCAATTTGCTCCTGTCGCTAATTAACACCTTTTCACCCTGGAGACCTGCCTTACTCACAAGTGTGAACTCTGAATAATTTGCTGTTCTAGGAGTAATTTGACTGTGAAGGGGCAAGACAGCAATTTCAAACCAAAGTGGCAGAGCAAACTAGCAAAGTCTATTTTAAAGGAAGATTGCTGATGCAATTCAAAATCTAATGGGCAACAGTGTGTTAGAGATACACAAAGCAACACATATTCAGGATGCTATGGACCTCTATCAATAAATGCAAAAATGATAAAAACAGCACAAACTCTAGAACAGTAGAGTTTAATGCAGCATTAAAAAAACATGAATCAATTATTTAAAGGATCAGGGAGATAAATTGGTCTTCACCCTGCACCTAAAAGCACTGCACCGCCACTAGATCCAAGCCTCTTTCATTCAAAGAACAGGCCTTTCCAAATCTGGAAAGACTGCTTCCTTTCCATTCACAGAAGGGGACCTCTGGATTCAGTTCTCTTTGTCTCAGATTTACTGAATAAGTTTTTTTTTTTTTTTTTTAAAAATACAAATTATTTTCAGGTTCTTTGCTGACACACAGCAGTTTCATGGTCCAGAAATTGTTAATGAACACATCTGAATAGACAACCTGTTAGTACGCAGTGCCAAAATGCAACCTTTTATTATTCTGCAAACTTGTAAGGGCATCATTGAACTGAAGCTGAATTTTGTCAGCATCATCTACACTGATCTAACTGCACTGTTATTTAATACATAGGCTCCTCAAAAATGCTCACAGTAATCAAGGACACTTTGTGAAACGTCTGATTACCGGTAAGTGGACTAAGTCACGGGTGTTTGCTTCTTCTTGCTTTGGTGAGTATGAATTATTGAGTCTTAAATGTAGCATGATCTTTTGTTTGATGGTGACCTTTAAGTGAGATGTTCAAAACTTATAAAACGTATTCTGAACAAGTAGAGAAGACTTGCTACTTAGTACAATGGTATTTTGTATGGTGGTTTTATTTCTGAACAAGAATGGCTTACCCACTCAATAGTAAAATCATTAGCTAGAACAAACTCAGAAGTAATCTATTTGGCTGAGTATGATGCAGTTCAGTAGACTCTGGGAGTTGTAGTTTGAGCCCTTTAATGAACTACCTAACCAGAATCTCCTGTGCCCAACATTTTTTACACTCCTTTTTGCCTCTCATTATAGCTGCCCACTACCATGCTGCTACTCTTATGCAGGAGATATGGAAGAAAAAGGAAGGTAGTAGTGGGGTAGCAGAGATCGCTTGGGGTGGTAGGCTTCCTGTTCTTAGTGGGTTAGAAGGCTCATGCCCCATTTGGACTCAGGTTCTCCACACGTCCTGGATCCAATCCCAAGCCTGGTTCACCATCCTTAGCTCTGTGTAGAAATTTAGATATGTGAAGCATCCCTCTACTAAATTAAGGAGGCCATGAAAAGTGGAGGTCGAAATTTGTTAAGCTAAGCTAAAGACACTCCACAGCTCTGATAGAGGCCACAGGAAGGAAGGATATCAGCAGTGGTCAGAGTCCCAGTCCTGCTGCTGCACCTGCAATGCCACTGGCACAGCTTTTAAAACATAAAATTTGAAGAGGCTTAAAAGAAAGAAGACATCTCACCACTGGCATCAAAAGTTCTTTCACCTGAAATTCTGCACCCCAAATGGCCCCTAAATGGCACTCCCCAATGCGCCACTTGCAAATGAATGAAAAATGCTTTAAATTGGGGTTAGTTATTTCGATGTACCCCTCCACCCTCAAGATCCCCAATTCAACTGCCCTCAAGATCCCAAAGGTCCTAGAAGCCACAGAACACAGGACCTTGTCTTTACAGAATAATACACCTTTTATTTCTGGGAAGCTTGATTTTAGCCCAAACTGATAGGCATGAGGCCACCCAAGTTCATTATTAGAATGATTATTATAAAATATTAAGATACTAGTTTCTCAAGCAAGATGGATTAACAAATAGATTAAAAAGTCACATTGCTCAATGTATTTCTTATACAGAATAAGTTGACATTCAGAGCATTAGTTATTCTCTGAAGTCCTCCTAACTGCAAATGTACTGTCATTATTCCAAGGTGCATCACTTTATCTCAGGTGATACGAGATAAGGTTTGAACGTGAAATGACCAGAATGTTTTTCTAGCTGTGGTTTCATTACATTTAGTCTGTCTTTTTCTAAACTTTTCAGGTTGGCGGTAAATGTGGCATGCTTTTTCTCCTTCTAAACATGAGATTGCAATCTTGTCACCATAGTACTTTATATAGCGTGGAAAGGTTAATCTTGCAAACTGACTTCTTCGAAGCCTTGTAGACCTCTAGTAATAAACTTTTGGCTATCTGCTTCCACAGAGGTGGTGAAGCTGAACTACATGCCCACGTTTTAAGCCAAGGTCATTATTTGAAGCTAAAGGCTGTTTTACCCAGTTTAAATCACAATCCTGAACAGTTACTTGGAAGAAATAGCAGTTTTGTTAGTATATTTTGGCAAAATTTTGTGCAGTGTCTGCTTAAGGGGGAAATTCTATAGCAAGATCTGCAAAGTTGAGCAAATTAGGATGTAGCAGATCTCTAACTGACCTGAGAGGATTCCTGGCTCAGCTGGGTTACACGGGCTTAGCTCCTTCATCCTCAGCTCAGTTAGAGATACACCACACCAGAGTACGGTATCTCCCCCATCCAACCTCAGCCAGGATGCAGCTGGATCCTAAGCCTATTCAGTTTGATTATATGACCCAGCTTAAGTTAAGCTGGCAGAAAGGATGGTGTAATGTAAACAGTATTTTAAAGGTTTGTTTTCCCTCTGGCACTGGTCTGCCAGGCTTAGCCCAGCTCAGTCAGCAGTAGCCTTGCTACTGAACAGAGTTAGGTGCAACATTATGCTGGTTTAATTTACACCAGCTTTATGCCAGCTTCTTTTTATAGAATTGCTCCCTTCATTTTATTAATTTCAGCCAGTGTACTGTGTGACATATAGGACTGTTTTAAATGTGACATATAGGACTGATCCAAAATTTCTGATAAATGAATTTTCTTAAAACTATTGATGTTTCCTGTTTCAAGCTCCTCAACTATTCCAAGTAATCCTTCCCTCACACTGCTTTGCAGCTAAGCAAACCACTAGGTTTTTACCATAGTTATGAATAATGTTTAGATCAGTGGTTAGGAGCCTTTGGTCTGTGAGCATAAATAGACCCAATAGGGGTCTTAATTTCACAGCTGAGGCTGTATTCCCCAAGCCACATCCACATCCACCTACCCAATATGACATCAAGTATCAGAGTGCAAAGGAACAATCAGGACCTTAAATGTGTTCTCAATTGTTCTTTGGTAACAGAGGTTTATATTTTGCGCCTTTTAAATTTAGCACCAAATGCAAGCCCCACCAAAACTAGTTCTACTTTGCATATTCTGACTAGAGCTCCTGACTAGAGTTTGCAGGTGCTGATCAGCTGATCATTGGTGGCTGCAAGCTCTGCTTCCTTTACCTGTGCAGTTTAAAATAAATCAACACATGTAAAGGAAGTATAAAGGGAAACCATGATTTCAAATCACATGGGCATTTTTTCCTTTGCAGATCAGATTGAATTCAAGCCAGTCTACAAAAGAAAACACTTCACCTGTTGTCATGGTAATGACAGATGACTAACAGTTGGTGGACCTGCCAACCTGTCAAAATGGCCCACAGGGGTTGGAGGACTTCAGGATATGGCCCACTGGCCAGATCCAGTTCCCCACCCCTGGTTTAGTTAGACCCTTAGAACTCAAATCTAAAATAAGTGATCTGGCTTTTATGAAGCATATATGATTTGCACTGTATACAAACAGCATACCTTTTTAAAAAGCATTTATTCCATGAGGCCATCAGCAAACCTTTTTGGAAGATTACCAGAAAATTGTCTCCATTTATTTTAAACAAATGCAATAGTCGCTTACCACACTCAAACATAAATGCAGTTTAATCTACTTCATGGCTCAAGTGTCAGCTGCATTATTACTAATTCTATCATAAATTCCATGAAAGAAGCACTGAGGAAGTACCTTGCCAATCTGTGTGCTTCATGATGTGACTGAATTGCTCCCTATGTATTTTATATTGCCTGAGATAAAGGCAGAAATAGTAAGACATATTGGCATGTGAATGACACATGACCTTAAAACTTTTGCACAGGTCTCTTTGCCTGCGGCACTACAAAATACAGTTCACATTCCAAAGGTACTGATGCATATCTGGCTGCCACTGCAAACTGAGGATTAAAGCACGTACAGGGGAAGCCTAATGCATATTCATTGCAGTGCATATAGAAATGATTGCTCTTTCTGTATGAGGTTACTTTAGCCTTTTGTTCAAGAAAGGAGGCCCTATTGACTGTTCCCACAATGTCTGCAGCAAGGGGCATGGAAACCCAGAACAGGGCCTTTTCAGCTGCAAGTCCAGCTTGTGAAATGCCCCCTGAAAAGAAGTCTGTATGTCTACCTCAGGACTCACCTATCCAGCTGCTGGCTGGCTGGCTAGGATTTGTGGATCAACTGCCATATCTGCAGCCAAAATCATGCCAGATCCCATTGCCTGATGGCTGCAAGACTGGTTTGAGATCCAGCAGATTTGAGCAAGCTCAGCCCTGCCTGCTCCTTGCCCTTAAAATGCTCAGCTGACAGGTCTCTGCTCAGTCCAAATCCTCAAAGCCTGGCTTGGGGGGGGGGGAGGGGTTGATTGATCTTTAAAACTTCATTTTCCACTGCAAATACATACACACACACATAATGTGTGGCTGGTATGGAATTCAGCTCAGTTGGTTAGAGTGTGGTGCTGATAATGCCAAGGTTGCAGGTTCAATCCCCATATGGAACAGCTGCATATTCCTGCATTGCAGGGGGCTGGACTAGATGATCCTGAGGATCCCTTTCAACTCTACAATTCTATGAACAACTGGTGGTTCACAGGAAATGGTTGAATGACTTTTATTTCCTACAGATGTTAGAAAGCTGTAAGAATTAGATTGTATTTACCGAGGATGGGCACTTAATTCTTGGAGAGTTCACAAATCTGTTCTTGTAAATCCACTACAATTCCAGAGAGTTCTCTTCAGAAACCATATTCAGCATCCCGCTGATTACCCAGACCTCTGCAAAGTGGCAAAATACTGTTTCTTCCTCTTGCTTTGAGCTGTGAGTTGTTGTGTTCTCATGCATAGCATGTTTTCTTTGAAATAACAAATACTATCAAGGGAAGCTTGCTTTGTTTCAATTAAAATTAATTAGCAGACATTTCATGCAAATGCAAAGGCGTTACCACTTTATATATCAAATCAATGATTAGGATAGGGATTGGGGAAGCTTGTATCCATCTGGATGCTTCTGGACTCCAACTCCCATGAGCCCGAACCAATATGGCTAATGGTCGGGGGTGGTGGGCATTGTAGTCCAATAACAAAGTCCTGTGACACATAACAAATTCCTTACCGTATCACTAAACTTTTTATTTCCTCAGGCCTATTGGACTTAATTTTAGCCCTGCTGATTGTTTTGATCTGGTTCTGGAGACCTTGCTGTTTTTAGTTGGTTTTAATTGTATTTTCATTGTTTTTGCATTTTTCTTTTATGTAAACCACCCTGGCAACTTCTAATGAGGGATGGTATAGACATTTCTAATAAATAAGTAATAACCCATAGGTAATTGCTGTTTCTAGTGAAAACAAATCAACTAGCTTCCCCATTGTTCTGCTTCCCCTGCCCAATTTAAAACAGCACGGTCAAGTATTTGCTGCAAGGTGTGCCAACTAGTGGATTGCCCAACATTTCTATGCTATGTTGCAGACCACAAAATATTTAGAATTTGTAAAATATTTATAGAACTGCTTCTAATTTTAATAGAAATGCTGTGCTACTGGACTGCTTCTTCATACTCCACTGAATATCTATCCAATGGGAGCTGAAAGATTAAAAACAAAACTACAAATACAAAAGACTTGCCACTCCACAGGCGCTACTGGAAAGCACTCACTTTCCGGGTACTGGTTTTTAAAGCTAATACAATATTTTCTTGTCTCTGAACGGAAGCATGGTTGGCTTCCTCTACCCACAATGCATTCTTATTTAAGTGTAATGAGGCACTATGAAATCAAACTGTGAAGACTCTAGAAGAACTGGGTGGTTTTTTTACTCTTCAGTGGTTACATTGTGCAGCCACAGCAAGGTGATAAGAAATGGAGAAAATACAGTGTGTTTATGTGTTTTAAGAAGCACAGACTTTTTCTTTTGTCATCTTCTTACAAATACTTTCATGCCAATAATTTTCAGAAGTCTATCAAGCAGCAGCTAGCAATATCCAAGGTGGCCAAAATATTTGAGAGTGTCAGCTTTCTGTTCATCCCTGCAGGAAATAGGTAGGAAGGAAGGGAAGCTAACATTTTGATTAAGTTGCCACCTTTGTAACCCACTCAGCAAATATAAAATGAGAAAATATGTGCAACCCCTTGATGGAGAGTACTTGAAGAGCTATCATTCTTGCATCCCATTTTGTGGAACTGCTCTGGTTTTCACATAAGAGGCATGTTTGATTGCACACCATAAGCACAGCGGGAAATGCTAATACTCTGCAATTATCTTTTTTTTAATTGTTTAATTCACATAGGAAATTTGCTGAAGGGAAGTTTCTGTTTGAACTGCACCTGAGATCAAAAAGTATCACCTAGTTACAGTGGAGATGCATGAATACATAACTGTTTCAAATTCGCATTTGGACCTTGGTGAGGAATTTTGAATTTTATTTTTTTTATTTTTTAAAAAAGATGTTCCTATGGTCCAGACTTGTTAGTAAGTACATAAATATTAAGCAGCTCACCTGTACACATATTCTCCTTAAGTAGCTTTAACGGTAAATGTGGCAAGTTCAAAGGTGTACCTAGGGGTTGGCAAAACCAGCCCCTGCAGGGGACACAGGTCTGTACATGTGTGCATGCACACACACACACACAAACAAACATACATATATATGGCGTTGGAGTCCTCTCACGACAGCAGGAGTGCCCCCACCTCCACTGGCTCAGCACTCCATCATCTGCTTTGCCCGCAAAAGGAATCCTTGGCATGGCTTCCAGGCAGAGAGCAGCGCAGGTACATCATCCAACTCCCAACAGATGCGTTCCTCCTGCCGAGGCAACCTCATCTGTGTCTCAGATTTTTCAGGTGGGGTGACAACAACACAGCTCCTTGTCAAAGGTGCAAGAGACCCTAGGTCTCTGGGCAAGTTACAAGGCTCAGCCTGGTCATATAGGTAAGAGGCTGCTACAACTTGAAAACTTCAGACCACATTCACACCATACATTTAAAGCACTATGATACCCTTTCAAACACTAATGGCTTCCCCCAAAGAACTGTGGGAGCTAAGGTGCTGAAACTTGTTAAGAAACCTCTATTCCCCTCACAGACCTACAAACCCCAGTTCCCTGTGAAGAAGCATTGATTGTGAGGGGAATATGGTTTTCCTAACAACTCTAAGCACCCTTAACACATTACAGCTCCCAGGATTCTTTATGGGAAGCTATGCCTGTTTAAAGTTGTATCACAGTTATTTAAATGTATGGTGTGTGGCTAGAGAAAGGTGAGCCATTGACCAGTTTTTTGTTGTTTTCACAAAAGGTGTAACCCTGAAGATTTTTTAAAGAATAAAGCTACTTAACAGGGGTATGCACACGCCACAATATTCAGTTTGTAACTGTCAGTCAGCCCTATCTGCCCTGGGTTACTCTGTGGTCTGTCCACTTTGGGTCATGTTTTGGGTGTGAAGGGGTTTCATTAAAAATGAAGTTCTGTTTCCCACCATTCACTACCATGGGGATTAAAAAAAACAGCTATAGCCTTTGTTCTTTTTGACAGAAACTTACAGGCTTAATAGACACCGTCCTCCCTAGATCAGATTAAGGCTGCCAAATCACAGGGAAATAGATCCAAAGTTTTGGGGGTCTGGGCACCTTGAATATTTTTTAGAAAAAGGGAAAAACTTTTTGTTTTATTTGGAGTAAATTGAAATTTGCAGAAATCCAGGCTTATGCACAACACAAAATAAAACTTGGTTCAAACAATTGCAACCCTCTCAAAAAGAAAAACAGCAATACCAGAATGAAAATAATATAATTAAAGTAGGTATCTCATTTGTTGGTAAATGAAAAGTGATTAGAAAGAGGAGGAATGCCACTAACTAGTCCACCACTTTTCAAAACATTCTTCTCCAGAGTGACGGAACTCACAAAAGTGCAACAAGCGAGCACATAATGCAAACCACTTCCCTCAACATTTGTCCCCCAAAGCACTATTATTGGAGAGGCCTAATAAATAGTTCCCTAATTAAAAACTAGACCAGTCCATCAAAATGAACTATTCCCCACCAAGTCTCAACAGTACTTTTTTCTTACAGTCAGTTTTAACTTTTAACAACTATCTGCAAAAAAAAGTAATGACCAAGTTGACAGAGCAACACAAGGCTTTTTTTGGGGTGAGGGGTTCACAACGCTAGGGGCCTTGTTAAAATCACCATTTGACTCAGGCAAGTAATAAAAACATCCTGGGGCATGCTCTATCCGTAAGCATAACATTTTATAGATTAGATTGGATTTATTGATAAACTATGATTTCCTGCTACAAGAATGAGCCATGTTCATGTACTCCTCCCACTACTCTTTCATGCCTGCAAAGGAATTACTTTGGACACCTGAATTTAGAGAACTGCAGTTTGTTTAAACCAGGAGTGGCTAACCATTCATTTCATAGGTGCTGAGGTTGCACGTCAATGGTGGGTGTGGCCAAAAATGAGTGTGGCCACCTCATACGCACAGGCACATGCTCATGTACTCCCCCCACTACTCTTTCATGCCTCCAAAGGAATTACTTTGGACACCTGAATTTAGAGAACTGCAGTTTGTTTAAACCAGGAGTGGCTAACCATTCATTTCATAGGTGCTGAGGTTGCACATCAATGGTGGGTGTGGCCAAAAATGAGTGTGGCCACCTCATACGCACAGGCACACAGACCCTCCTCTCTGCTGATCCATGTAGATCAGCTGAGGAAGGGGTGCTAACACCCCATTCCAGCAAGTCAAATTGTTATCTGATGAACCAGGAGACTGCAATTTACTACTGCATCAGGGCACTGTGCTAGGTTTAAGCCTCTCAGCCCACCATAGTGTGTATTCTTACCTTTTTGCTTTCTTTCTGTTACTGACAAAATCTGTGGGGTCTTGTGGGGCAGAAAAAAATGCTGGGAGACCGTTTTAGAGCCACAGGTGAGGAGTTAGGTAGCCTAAACTATGGTTTCAGAGCAAACCAGGATTTGAAACTACAGTACAGTTTAGTTCTGGCTTAATTCACTATGTTTTTTTAAAAAATCATTTCCCACTAGAATCATGAGGAATGTGGTTAGTTTAAAATTAAAAGTTGAAGCTTAATTTTAAAAAGAAAAACGCAAAATAATGAAAAGGGGAAAGGGCTAGATAAAGTGCTTATTTTAGCCATCAAGAGTTCATTTCAGGCTCCACTGGTTAGAGAAGTAGAAATTTATAAGAAAAGGTTTTCCCAATTATAATGTATAAACACTGGTTTTAGTCCCCTTGAAAGGAAGATTCATTGCAAGAACCAAGCCAAAATGTGTAAAGGGGGGGGGGGGAATACTGGTATATCATACTATATCTACAGCTAGAAACAATCTTTATATAAGAACATTAAGACAAGTCTCACTGGGTCAGACTATCTAGCTCAGCATTCTGTTCTCACACTGGCCTTCAGGCAGAACATCAGTACAATAGCCCTCTGCTGCACATGAATCCCAGCTATTAATTTGTTAAGCAAATGGAAAGTATTGGGGAGATGGGACACTTTTGAGGATATCTGATTTGGGTAGCCACATTCAAAAGGGCTCGGAATTTATACTTTGTCTTATATATTTATACACAAAATGGTACAGGTTTAAATCATGTACTTTACAATGCAAATAAGAAAGGTTTGGGGAGCTCCCTACAGTTTAAAATATACATTAGTAAGGCTCGTATTTGCCGAACACATTATGTTGCTAAACATTTGCACATTATGTCTGTTGCTACAGAGCAGACAATTGTGGCCATAATCTAAAACATAATAATAATAATAATAATAATAATAATAATAATAATAATAATAATAATTTATTATTTATACCCCGCCCATCTGGCTGGGTCTCCCCAGCCACTCTGGGCGGCTATGTTTGGTAAGATTTGTTCCTGCACAACTTTTTTTAAAAGCTGAGAATTTTAATACAATGAAAATGCGCACAAGAGGGGGATTTGCAGAGTGTGCAGCACACATGGGAAGAGGAAAGGAAGTAAATTCCATTGCCCAAGTGGAAATCCTTGCATTGATGGTGATAGTGCCCAAAGCGATCTGTGCATTAGAGATGGGGGAAATAAACCAAAATGCAGTTTTCCTACACAATTAGAACTTCTCCAAATTTTGTAGTGCAGTTCTCAAACCACAAAATAAAAATTTATCAGGGGGAAATCAGGGTGTTGTTCAGGGGATGTTGTTGTGTGGGTGGGGGTTCTTGCTGCTATTGATATTGTTTTGTCTCTTTGTTTTCAGATCTTTCTTTGACTTATGTGGAAATTGTTCAGGGTGTACTTTTTGATGTGTTTTATTTATTTCTGACAACTTTTGTTATGTTTGTGATTATATAAAGCTTTTCATGCTATAAGCTGCCTTGAGCATGGTTTTAACTATGGAAAGGCAGCATACAAATAAAATGTTGTTGTTGATGATGAAAGTGTATGCAACAATGCTTACATTAGTGGAAAAAATTATCCCTTTCTATGACATGTTAGCTGCCTCCTAAGGTAAGGACACATTTCAAGACACCTTAATATGAGTTCCTCAAGAAATGCACTATGAATCAGGTCTCATGTGTTGCTCTTTTTTTAGCCACCTGATCCATTGGAATTGCTTCTTCACACCAATTATATATCTGATTTTATTCATTCTTTTTTAACATATTTATATTCTACCTTTCCTCAAATGTGTTCAAGGTAATACACATGGTGGGGGGAATAATACTTTTAAAATCTAAGTGAGATGGCCATAATTAGAGTTGAGGGCAGGGGATTGAAATGTCTGGAAACAAATACTGTATCAAACTTCAAGATTCTCAGGCAACCATGGTACACAGGAATTTTCCAAACCAATAGTAATTATAAGCATTCAGCAATGTTTTAAGGTACAGCTCCTTTCTCATTTTTACTGCTCAGAATGGAATTTCTCCTCATTTCCATTCCATTCAGAACTGCAGGTGTTTAATCTTATTACACATTAGATAGAATATCAAGCTGCAAGTTATAGCATTAATGAAGTATTCTAGTCTGTTGTGCAGATACTGGGAGTTTTAAGCCACGAGAAAGTTTGCTCTTCTTCAGAATGGATACCCATGCCTTAAATGGGAGGAAAGACTTCATAATGCCTCAGCAAGCTCAATATTTTCATGAATATGGATGGAGCTGCATGTAGTGGTAGTGATAGTGTAAAACTGACAAAATTAAAATAAATCTTTTGTGGATTGCAAAATCCAAAGAAAAATTGACTAGCCACACAATGTAACACATATAGCACATTCAAAATAAAAGGGTTTCTTTATGTTTGCCTGACTTCAGAGCTCATACTTATTTCATATTACTAGTATAATTCAATTCCCATTTAATACTAGTATTTAAAGTTATGTTATCAAATGTAACCCTGCTAAGAAATCATTGGTGAGATGTTTTCTATGACATTTTTATTTGTTATGACTACTCATAAGTTTAGCATGCTCATCTGCTCCATCTCTTTCTCATCCTATTATACAAATGAGTGGGATTCAACAATTTACTAACAACTGTTTACTAACAACAACTTATTATGGATCTGGCAGAAGGATACAAACCAAGAGCCATCCCCATATCATTTCTCAGAAGCTAATCCAGTTGATTGCTTATACACAGTTGAGCATGTATCACTCTACAATTGTGAGTGGTTTCCTAATGAGTGGGAGAAGGCAACAGGAAACCTGGACATTAAGTAAGGGTTACTTCACCCCCTATTATGTGGTAGCATTCCCCAAGCTCTCTATGATGTTGATAGGGATTTTTAATACATAATTTAAGGGTTTTTTTTCATTTGCAGGCAATGAAAAAGATTGGGCCTTTTATTGATTTTTTTAGAGGAGTGCAAAACCAGACAGGAGGTTTGGTGGCAACTTACTTTTGGTTGCACAACAGTAGTGGCTCCTGTTTACATTTTACTGTAGTTTGATGCTTTGGCTACAGCCTTTTTGCAACATCACTCCTTCTGATCGTTGCTGTTTCTTTCTTCCAGAAATGTTGGACACTGCTTGACATAGCACCATCTGGGAGCATGTGGCGTTTGTGTGTGGAAAATTACTGTTTCTGTCTAAAATAGAGAACTACTGCTATTTCACTATAATGGAAAGAAAAGGGGGGGAAATTAAACATTTCCCTCCTCCCCATGGTGAACCATAAAAGCTGATTAAATAAAGGAAAATTAATCACTAATGCCCAGCTGCTCTGAGCAGAAAAAAGCAACCAGGAAATGTATCAATAGGAAGCTTTCAATTAACATTAGAAATAACCTTTCTTGAATAGAACTATCCACACATACATTTTAAATACTTGCCTTTCCCCCCAAAAGAATCCCAGGAACTGTAGTTTGTTAAGGGTGCTGGGATACTGTAGCTCTGTGAGTCGTTAACTACAGTTCCCAGGATTCTTGTACAGAGTGAATGTGACCTAGCTTGTGAGCAGATATTACTGAAGGATCTTGTTCATGGGAAAGAACACTGCTGCACAATGTGATACGAGTACTATGTAAGGCCTCTGTCTTAATTCAGCTTCAAAGTGATTAAAGAAAAGCGCTGCTTTAGCAGTACTGAAAGGGCTTAGTTTGGAAGCAACTGAGTACATGCAAGAGGGAACAGGGTGGAAATAGAGGGGAAATTGATCGTGCCCATGATAGTGTACATATTTATTTAAAGTATTTAATTTCTTTTACGACAGCTCATCATTTTATAAGTAAAACAACCTATGCATTGTACTAATGGCATTTAGAAGTGTTTTTTCCTTCATCTTTACCCTCCAAAGATCATAAACATTATAAGTATGCTTAAGTACTTCAGCTATATCCTTCAATATCAATACGATCAGGAATCACTCTCATTTTTTACTTTATGTACAACTGGTTTGCATTTTGCCAGCAGTTTGATTAAAATAATGCAAATCCAAACAAATTATGGAAAAAATCAGGTTGAAACTATTTTACCTTTTCCCTATCAGCTTCTGAGTATGATTAATCAAATCATAGCCCCCATGAGTAGAGCAGTAATTGCAAAAGAGCAAATTACAGCATCTCACTGTACTTGAAACATATTTAATATGAAGCAAAATATTTTATTAAGGCTTATGCCTAGCTCATTTTAATACAGTTAATTATGTTAGTTCAACTCACTTAACAGGTATGATTTGATTTCATAGAATCTGTATCAGAAGTATTTCAAGGACTTAATCATTTAAGGAGCTTTACTTCACAACCCAAGCCAGATACATGTCATTTTGGATTGTCTACTGCTGCAACACAACTTCCAATGCCAAGACTTTCCACCACTAATATATTCTGGGTTTTAAACACTCTCCAATTGTTCAGCCACCTGTTTCTTGAGCTTCCCATTATGTAAGTACTCTATGTTTTTCTTAGCATTTTACTTTTGTACACCTTGAAACACAATGAAACCTTAATTTTATTTATTTATTTTGAACATTTATATTTACTCTTTACAAAAGGCTACTGTTCAAGGCAGTCAAGAATAAAAAAGAAAACTCAACAAAAGCAAACTAAAATACATTTAAAATAAAGCTATAAACCAACACACCAAAGATATAAACAGCCCCTTTTAAAAAATTACAGTAGTAACCATATCCACAAGCAGCAGAAATTAAAAACATCAGATCAAAATCCACTGGTCGATGGGCCAATAAGCAGCTAAAAAAGAAAGGTTTTGTTCACTCGCAGAAGGCCATCATAGATGAACACCCTATGACTTACTTAAACATGAAAGTACTGTAAATGCATAGCTTGTTGGGAGGGTGAATGGTTCAAGGCCTTGTTATTTACCCCATGTCTAAGTGCCACACCATTGTACCCATTATTAAATATGATAGCATACGTTCAAGGATAAAAGAAGTCTTTCTGGAAGAGAAACTGTAGTTCAAAAATATAAAACGTTGCCACAATGCAATGTTTCATTAAATACAAGTTAATCTCTGGCAACAACATCTAAATCTAAGGGACTTTCCACAGCTTGGGTGTCTGCTATAGAATTACCATGATACAAGGCCCCAGTATGCCATGGAAGGGAAGTGACTGTTTTTGGATCAGAAAGGTACAAGGAGAGCTAATCACCTTCAAAGCAAATAGAGGGGAACAGTTTCTTTCCCAAAGGATTTAGCAGCCCTAAACCCATACAGTTTGAGAACCTTTTAAAAAAGTGGTGTTTGAAGTCATTAAAAATAATTATGTTGTTTTCAGTGTTCCATATTTGAAATAATTATGAACATATGATAAAACTGTTGGACAGGAAATCTGTTCATCTGTCACTAACCTACATTCCACCACAAGAGTTTCATCTCTCCTGCATAATGTGGAGTCAGAACATACAAGCTTTAGCACTCGGCATTGGATGGCAGGAACGTATGTAGAATCAGCACCTATGAATGGGAATGATTCAGCTCCCATGCACAATTGCCCACCTGTCACTGCTCACCTTCCTGCCCAGGCCCCTGACATTCTCTGCTATACTCATTATTGCACGTGGGAGCTGAACCACTTCCATTGCACCAACACCATACATTGCAAAAATATAGAAACTGCATCTTTATCTGTGTGCATGGCTGAATTGCTCCTACAAAAATCAGCTGCAGGTCACATGCTTTCCCATGCCTTCTCCTGGAGACCTGAATCAGTTGCTTGCTGGCACTAATCTCACAGCAGTTCTTCCCTTCATTCCAGCCCTGCTCTCCAAGATGCCTTCTGATTGGCAGAGGGGACCATCACAAAACCCCTTTACACAGTAAACTCAGTCCTTATGGAAATCTTTCCCCATTGCTGCTTTAGACTGGGGTGGGGTGGGGTGGGGTGGGGTGGGGTGAGAAATTCTGTTGCCAATTCCTGTGCTGGCTGATTATTTAAGGGTCTTCTGTTGATGATCTTGCCTCTCTAAAGTGAAATAGCCTTAGTGGGAAAGAGGTGGTTGTTTTGTTTTGTTGTGTTGCTTTGCTTTTCCTTTCCCCTCATAACCTTTTTGCAAGCCCCTAGGAATAAAGGCTGGTCCACTTTATTTAAAACAGGATGAAAGATCTCTTGGCTGGCTGTTGCTACTGTACTGCACCAGCCTGAGGAGCCAAACAGCAGCACAGATACAGAGTGTGGATTAATAATTTACTCTTTTGCAATGTAAACAGGGCAGACATTGAATACATTTTTCCTTGAAAATCTTGCCATTTTTTATGCTGCTACGTCAGATTTGTGTGAGTGAGATATAATTACCAAGTACGTGTTGTCGGCTTCTTTTGAAGCCAAGTCTGAAGTATGTATCACCATAAACTAGAAATTAAACACATTTGCTTCAAAAGTGTTTTCCCTATTCTTGAATTTTGGTAGTGATATCTTCGAAATCAGAAGGAACTGGCAGAGGCGTAGGAATGGGTGGGTGCGGTTCGGCCCGGGTGTCATGACTGAGGGCGGGAGGTGACAAAATGGCAGGCGAGTGGGCGCCACACCTCATGCCCGGCGGCAGCAGCTCTTCTGACCCGGCGGCAGAGAACAGTCCTCCTCAGCCGTGGCGAGGCACACCCATCTGCAGTGGCTCCGTTGCCGGGTCATGTCTGACCCGGCTACGGAGAGCAGGAGGAAGATGAGCAGCAGCTTCCCCGCCCCTCTCCTACCCTGGACTGTGTAGCATGAGTGGGCACCCTCCGTGCCCCACCCCCCTCGGGAGCGTGCCCGCCCTGGGCAGGGAGGGCATATGCTCCACCACTGGGAACTGGCAGAAGACAGAATGAAAAATGACTTTCCTCCACTACCATGATTGGCATACCTAGCCTACTGCTGTCCACTCTGAATTACAGCAGTTCCCTAGACCTACTTATAACCTTGTTCACAACTTACCTGGCATTGGAGGTGAGCAAGAAGGTGTCCCAATCAGGGTGGTTAAAACTAAAGGGGATTACAAGTACCTGCTAAATGAGCATTACAATGACAAATCTGGTTCAAATTAAGCAAGTGTAAAATACTGACTGTTGGGACAAAAATTGTAATTTCACATATATGCTAATGGGCTCTAAACTGGTAATGACTATAATAATTTATAAGAATAATAATTTATTATTTATACCCCGCCCATCTGGCTGGGTTTCCCCAGCCACTCTAACCAGGAGCAAGCACTAGGTGTAGCAAAGTTACAGGTAGGTAGCCGTGTTGGTCTGCCATAGTCGAAACAAAATAAAAAAATCCCTTCCAGTAGCACCTTAGAGACCAACTAAGTTTGTTATTGGTATGAGCTTTTGTGTGCAGATACACAGTATAGCATAAACACCAATCAGCCCCTTCTGTGTGAAGAATCAGGGGTTGGGGCCAGGCTTGGCAGGCATTGCAGTTTGGTAAATTCTTACTTCCTATTCCAGAGCCTGCCTTCTCTCCTTCATGAGTTCAATCTAGAGCAGCTAGTGGGTCTGTCTCTCTCCATCCTAATATTTTTGATTTTTTGGCTTCTCCAACAGTGGAAAGAAGGATATAATCCTTGTTCTGTCCTGGGTTGTAATTTTGAAAATCCTTGGCTGTGTGAATTGATTCACTGACCTCAAAGCATTGAAAAGAAGGGAAAGCCTTTCCTTATTAGAGACAGGAAACACACTCACATGTATCTCCACACATGGGAAACATAATGTCCCTGCTTGACTGATAGAAAACAGAGAAAGGGAGAAAGCAAGCAAGCAAGCACGCGCACGCGCACACACACACACACACACACACACACTGCTTTCCATGGTGTGGGCTCCTGGTAAGTCAGATCCTGTATGAATTTTACACGGGATTTGCCATCCCCCTGCCCCCTCAGCCAATTAAAACTTACATTGGTGTCTACAGGTACAAAAACAGATTGAGGACATAAATCTTCATATTTCTTTCACAAGATGCTCAAAAAAACCACCCTCAAATCACATCTCTTGGCGGGGAGGTAACTTATGGTGGTTTAGGGGTAGGGATTCATTTTACCTGGTTCCTTTTCCATGGACTTCTGTGAAGTCATTTTGCTGTGACACTCATGACACTTATTTGTAATTCCATTTGTGCCTACAGGCACAAAAAAGCTGAGGACCCTTGCCATAAGGCTATGACTAAGGAGTCTATAATGTCAAATGGCAACATGATGAGCAAGTACGTACTGTACTATTGCTGCAATTCAGTGTTAGTTGACACTTTCCCCTCCCACTTCAGAAGTAGTACTAACCACTTGATGAAAGTTGCCACCTGGCTGTACTTCACATGATAGCCATCATAGACTATGCTATTATTCTATGCCAGGTTACGTAAAACTAAGGGCCAAACTATACATTATAGTCAATAAGCTGAACACTAACAGCACAATTCTATACACGTCCACACAGATTTAAGTCAATTAAATTCAATAAGGCTTACTCCCAGGTAGGTGAATACAGCTGGCCCATCCATGAGGCAGATTCAACCTCTGAGGAGCTTGCCACTTGCTGCATCCGCCTCTTCTGCCACTGCTTTGACTGTCTCTCACCACCCCTCAATTCCTCTCTGGCCTTCTTTTCTCATCCACCACCTTTAGCATGGTGGGGGCGGCTGTGGAAGACAAGTAGGTAGCAGAGGACTGCGGATGAAGAGGTGGCATTTTCTGTTTTCCCTTAAGCAGCAAAACATCCTGAGATTGCCCTGAGTACAGGAGCCAAGCCTAAGGCACTATTCAGAAAGTACCTTTCCCCTTTTGGAAACTTCCTCTGTATGTTATAAAAAACATACTGTATTATAGAGTATCAACTAGATAAGCCAGAGAATTCACTATTTACAATGTGAAAGTGAGCTTTCAGGAAATCAATATACCTTAATACATGGAAGACACTTACTATAGTAGCTCGTATGTAGGATTTTTGAAACCAATTTAATTCCAAAATAAGCTAAATTGATATAATCTTAGTTACATCTAAAATGTAAATACTAGGAATTAGAAAATTTCAAGTTCTTCTGCAAAGGACTGATATGAAAAAAATAATTTAAATCAATGAATTAGCATACAAAAATAAATATTGTATTGGCCTTGAACACCCGTGAATTATTATGATTTGGACTGAGTGAACCTGGCTGAAAAGTTTGGTGAATTGACTGTGGCTTTGGGCTGAATCCATAATGCATTTTCATCAGTTTCATTTCTATATCATACTTCTCACTTTCATTTCATATTATCTCATTACAAGAAGAGCATATACAGCAGCTAACTCACTCTGATTGCTTGCAAGCAATTTTCTCTTTCCTTAATATTTCTGGTTATCAGTGATACTTCCCTCCCTTAATAACCTATGGAATTTTGTTCTCTGTCAGAAAAAAATAGTTTTTTATGTTTCTGGCTTGCGCAGTATGCCTCTTTACCACAATGTCAATAATTTTGCACATCAAGAAGCTTGGCCACAAAGACCAAACTACAGAACCCAAGTCATCATCACATCTTTCATTTTCATGTTCATGCAAGGCAAAAGGTGTAACTTCCCTTCTCTTCTCTATCCTAGGTCCAAAAACATACTCATATTCTTGGGAATGTTTCGTGTAAAGCAACAAGATCAGGATAAGCCGATCACAATGTAGTGCTTCATGATGAATTACACCTATTGAGAGACTGGCTATGCATAAGTTAGGGATGCTGCTATTGGATCTTTTAGGTGGTCAAGTTAAAAGAACTGTGAGCAGGCAGCCCATTGTCAAAAGCCATCAGACTTATCTCAAAAGTACAAATAGCCAATCTTGCATCTTAACCCACACAGGCAGGTCCAGTATTTTAGAACTAGCTCTAACATACCATTTATCCTCCACAGGAGGGGTAGTTGAAGCCTCATTAGCAGACCAGGCTGTCAGGTCCGCTTGTGGGGCATTAAGAATAATAGTTTATATGCCATCCATCCAAATGGGTTACCCTAGTCACTCTGGTTGGCTTCCAGCAAAATATAAAACACCATAAAACATCAAACATTAAAAACATTAAAAACAGGGCTGCCTTCTGGTGTCTTCTAAAAGTCAGATAGTTATTTATTTCTTTGACATCTGATGCAAGGACATTCCACAGGGCAGGCGCCACTACCAAGAAGGCCTTCTGCCTGGTTCCTTGTAACTGCACTTCTCGCAGTGAGGTTAACGACCAAAAGGCCCTTGGAGCTGGACCTCTGTCTGGGCGGAACAATGGGGGTGGAGACGATCCTTCAGGTATTTAGGTCCAAGGCCACGTAGGGCTTTAAAGGTCAGCACCAACACTTTGAATTGTGCTTGCAAACATACTGGGAACCAATGTAGGTTTTTTAGGAATGATGTTGTATGGTCCTGGCGGCTGGTCCCAATCACTAGTTTAGCAGCCACATTCTGGATTAGTTGTAGTTTCTGAGTCACCTTCAAAGGTAGCCCCATTGTAGTAATCAAAGCGGGAGATAACCAGAGCATGCACCACTCTGGCAAGACACTGCGCAGGCAGGTAGGGTTTCAGTCGGCGTACCAGATAGAGCTGGCAGACAGCTGCCCTAGTGGAAAAAGGAATTGGGTTGGATCCTTAGTCTGAGGCTGGGGTGTGTCCCATGCCCAAAAGGCAGATAAAACTCAGGGTATCCTGGTAAAGGGGTCCAAGGATAAGGGTTCTGTCTGAAAGCCCAGACAGGAACTGACAGGCCATAGAGTATTCGTGAATAGTATCCTGGTGAGATTTTAATGGATGGTATCCATCTGCCATGATTCCCTGATGGAGATTACAGCCAGCAGTCAAGTTGGCTGATTCAAGATACATTACACCATGTCTATGCCAAAATCTGACTTACATTTGCAACAAATAAAGTTGCGGCCATTTTGATCCCAAGCTGATATCACATAGTTCTTATTTCATGTACCAGTGTTTTTCCTACTTGGGTCTCCAGCTGTAGTTGGACTACAACTCCCATCATCATCCCTAGCTAGTAGGACCAGCCATCAGGGATGATGGGAGTTATAGTCCAAGAACAGCCGGGAACTGAACTTGAGAAACACTGGCATACACACTATCAATTCCCACTCTCTGTAACCACTGGCCCGTGGCGCTGTGACTAGCAATGAAATAAATGCAGGTTCAAAACAATCCTTTTTAACCCATCATCAATCAACTGAAAACATAGGCTTTGCTGAAGTACACAAACACACATTCTCAAAATATATACCATGGTAATCAATAAGTTTACATTTTTGCTATAAAAAAAATTAATGGTTTCTTTTTCATTTATTTTTTAGAATACTGTAAAAGGAAGAAAATAATAAAGACCAAACAGTATCATTGGAGCCCAAGTGTTTTTGGAAACCCACTGAAAATAGGAAGGCAATGAAAATTCATTATCCTTAGAATGTTACAGAAAGAGCCAGCCCAAATTATAACATTTGATTAACACAGTATGTAACTAAAACAGCAGCCCAAAGACTAAAGATTTTTGTTAACTGCATGCATGTATAGCTTCATGAGTTTAAAGATGAGACAGTTATTACCCAGTTTCCCCCCTCCTCCCTCTCTCCCCAAATTGCAAAAGACCTTTGCTAGGAGCAAAATCCAGTGCGGATGTATACAGTTATATTCCAAACATTTACTGTTTGCTGCTGTTGGGCCCAAATTCCCCAAATAATTATCACAGAAGACCATTGCCATCCTGGTGTATAAACACAACAAGTCCAAGATAACACCCCAAGCTTCAAGAGTAATGACAAAGGTGGAAAAGATAGTCTAGTCAGGCATGAAATTGATTTTAACACAACAAATATCTGTTGACTCCAATGGGCTAAGCAAATAATTCTAAAGTAGAGTGGAGATAATAAACACAAAATCATTAACTGCACCTACTAAATCAAATGTGGAGGAAAGAAACCTGTTGTCACATTGACCCTGAAACCTGTTTAATAACTGATTAAAGTAATTACTCCAAACCTGACATAACGTTTAATCATGGGTTCCTTTAGAGCTGCAGAAGGGACCGCTATTTATTTTTCTTCTTGGCATTAATCTTCAATATTGAGGACATGATCCACTTGCATTGTAGACGTGACATCCATGTGCAGAGGATCTCCATGAGTATCATGCATGTAGTGGGCAGAGGAGAAAAGTAGGGCTTTGTCAAATACTGCCAGGAGCCTTCCTACGTGAGTGCTGTGTTCGTGATTCAAAGGATCTTGGCCCAATTTATACTAAATTAACTAAAACCCTTTTGGTTTGACGTATTGTGTTGAGGGCTTCTCATGTTTACTCAAGCCATGGAATTTTTAAATTCCAAAATGTCAGGGAGCTACAACTGCTATTTTCATACCCCTTTAGAAAATCCTGAATTGCTCAGTTGCTCAGTTGACTATGTATTTTCTGTTGTGGGTAATTATGACAAAATAAAACACATCTAAAAACGTGTTCAGGCATTTGTCTGAACATGTGAACTTTATTGGGGGGGTCCACACATTTCTTTATGCATTACTCCCCCTTCTCATTGCCAGCCAGCCAAGATAAAGCAGGGTCACCAATCACTCAAGGTCAGGGGTAGGCAACCTAAGGCCCCTAGGCCGGATGCGGCCCAACCGCCTTCTCAATCCGGTCCACGGACAGTCAGCGTGTTTTTACAGGAGTAGAATGTGTCCTTTTATTTAAAATGCACCTCTGGGTTATTTGTGGGGCATAGGAATTTGTTCATTCCCCCCCCCCCAAAAAAAAATATAGTCCGGCCCACCACATGGTCTGAGGGACGGTGGACTGGCCCACAGCTGAAAAAGGTTGCTGACCCCTGCTCAAGGTGTTCTATTGGCATTCAAGTCCCCTATGACCTTAATTGCTAAGCACAGGGAAGGTTATAGACTAGAGGCTGCAATCGGATGCTGTTACATGCATTTTGTGGCTCTTTGTGGCTAAGGCTCTTGCAACAGCCTTGCTTGGCTCCCTTCCTTATCTTTATGAAGTCTTTGGTGGGGTAGGTTAACTCTGAGCAGGGGATTCCTCCAGTTGTTGTTCTTTACTTCTGCCCATCTCAGGGATCCCCTGAGAATTAGAGACCTTTTGGCTGTATGACCAATGGCTGTATGACCAATGACACTCATGACTGAAGACGGGAAATTTGCTATACCTGTATTACCTAATATATGGCAGTCCTATAGGGGTCTCCCAATAGTTTCCCACCAGGGCACTGACTGTGCAAAGATGTTTAGCCATTCTGTAGCATCACAAGCCTCCAGACCACTCACTGGACATTGCACTTTTACAAGTCTACCAGAAGAGGACAGTTAATGTCTGTCTTTTACAATAGCTACCAAAGAAGAATCAGCAGATGAAACTGGATATTGAAATGTCAAGCAATCACTTCCAGCCTTTTAAAAATGAGTTAAATGCATTTCATATTAGTTAATTACTAGTGGCCTATGCCTAAACGCTTTCACATTTTTGTGGGAAGAGAAAAGGACATTTCAATCTCCAAAGTCCAGACTCCATTATCTCTGACATTTTATGCAATGTGTCAGCTGCATGGATGAAAATGCTATAACTTCAACATTTGATAATAATGACATTTTTAAAGCACACAAAATAAGCAGATTTGGTGAGAGTGTGCATAAAAGCTTCTATGGTTAAACTTAAAAACAGACATTCTTCTTCTTTTAAAATACAACTGCTAAGCAATACCAGGCCATATACCTGCGAAAGTTAAGTCCTAAATAAGGAAATATGAGCTTCTTAAGTCACTCAATATGAATTAGACACACTCCATTTTTAAGAAGTTCTTTGGTCACACATGAATAGTACCAATTGCAAAAAACCTCAAAAGTGTGTTAAGATGTTAATAGGAAAAGGCAAGCTCTTTTATAAGAAACTAATAAAACAGGCATGATAGGGTATGCCAGAGGTTTCTGAAACAATTATTGGCAGATTCTGTTATCCAGACACTGTGGTTGTGCACAAATCATACATTTAAAGTACATTCCATCACTAAAGAATTCGGGGAATTACAGTTTAACCTACGTAACTGCAATTCCCAGCACCCTTAAACTACAGCTCCCAGGATTCTTTGCAGAGGGTGTAAATGTGCTTTAAATGTACGTTCTGTAAGCAGTCAGAGCTGGGACACACAAAGAAAATGTCAACCTTTCCTTGGAAAAAAGGAGAAGCCATTTGACTGGCATAACAAGATCATAAAGCCAACATATAGTGTTAACAATCTATCTCCTCTTATGAAAAGTGAAAGGTCTAGCTACACACGACACTAACTGTGTCTAATCTTCCCTTCTCTAGTTGCAATTACAGTGGTACCTCGGGTTAAGAACTTAATTCGTTCTGGAGGTCCGTTCTTAACCTGAAACTGTTCTCAACCTGAGGTACCACTTTAGCTAATGGGGCCTCCTGCTGCAGCCGCGCCACCAGAGCATGATTTCTGTTCTCATCCTGAAGCAAAGTTCTTAACTTGAGGTACTATTTCTGGGTTAGCGGAGTCTGTAACCTGAAGCGTCTGTAACCCGAGGTACCACTGTATGCTTAAAATCAACACACTCTCCTCATGCTGCAGTTAGAGTGGGGAGTAAAACCAAACTTCTATTCTGTGCATCAATAAATGCAGCGTGGAAGGGATTTTCGCTAAAATCATAGTGGTGGGTAGAATGGTTAAACTTCCTCTCCCTGCACACTGTAGGCCTGATATCAATCACCCCTACACCTATAATTAAATAAGGGGAAGTGGCAGTGTGATTGCAAACAACACAATTACCATCACCTGTACTTTGGCTCTAAGAATTGTAGTAAGGTATGGTAAAGGACTCTAGTAGCACTTTTGTTAAATGGTATATTGCCTAGTTAAAACACTTTACACGGTCATGTCATTTCAATGATATGGCGATATACTGTGTCATAATTGTTGTAAGACTTGCTTAGATAAATATAAATATAAATAATTATGAAATGAAGCATTTCCCAGTATAAAATAAGGGAAAGATTTACATAGGCATTTGATGAAGAAAGGTACGGTAATGTCTAGCTAATGATGGCATACAAAGTAAATTTAAAGTTTAAAACATGGTTTTGTATAAATAATTATGCTGTTTAAATTCAGGTACACATTAAATTTAATGTAGATGCCTTTTGTGTGTTCTGCAACTGATGCAATAACATTGCAACTGTAAGTACAGCTACTGGCATCTGTGCTTGAACTTGCAAATATTCATTGTAGCAGAAGAACAATGAGAGAAAAAGGCTCAGACTTAAGAGAAACAGACCTTTTTATCCAGGACACAAAACAACAAATACAACCAGTCTTAAAGAAACTGTGGTGTTCAGTTTTATCTTTCCTAGAACCCATCATATTGTCTTCTTAGGCTGTAATCCTACATACACACTTACCAATATGTCTTATTGAACTCAAAGGGGCTTACTTCTTAGTAAAATATATAGGATTGTACTGTTACAAACCATACTATTGTTACAAAACTTGGATGCCACACACACACACCCCAATCTTTGCCAAGCCAAGCCAAGCTTCCAGGGGGTTCCAGGAACTCACCCAGCGTCTGTGCTCCTTTGAAAAGCAAGACAAGGCAGAGGCTGTCATTAAGTTATATTTAATAATAATAATAATAATAATAATAATAATAATAATAATAATATAATTTTTTATTTATACCCCGCCCTCCCCGGCCAGGGCCAGGCTCAGGGCAGCTAACAACAAATATGAATTACAATAAAACGTAATAGAAAAAAACAAGACAAATAACAACAAACAGTTAATTAAAATACGGCTTAAAATACAGCCTCATTTTTGTAGTAGCCCATAAATCAAGACCATAAAGGGAGGAAACATCAGATATTCACCCGAGCCAGCTATCCATGCTGGTCCTACATGGGCCAGCAAAAAAGCCAAGGGAAAATTTATATACCAAATCCCATATAAGGGGTCAGCTCCGTCTTGCAGGCCCTGCGGAAAGATGTCAAATCCCGCAGGGCCCTAGTGTCTTGTGACAGAGCATTCCACCACGTCGGGGCCAGTGCTGAAAAGGCCCTGGCCCTAGTTGAAACCAATCTAACCTCCTTGAGGCTTGGGACCTCCAAAGTGTTGTTTTTTATGGACCTTAAGGTCCTCCGCGGAACATACCAGGAGAGGCGGTCCCATAGGTACGAGGGTCCTAGGCTGCATAGGGCTTTAAAGGTCAAAACTAGCACCTTAAACCTGACCCTGTACTCCACCGGGAGCCAGTGCAGATGGTAAAGCACTGGATGAATGTGATCCCGCGTCAAGGAGCCTCGTCACGGCATTCTGCACCCGCTGGAGTTTCTGGGTCAGCTTCAAGGGCAGCCCCGCATAGAGCGAGTTACAATAATCAAGCCTGGAGGTGACTGTCGCTTGGATCACTGTGGCCAGATCAGGGCGAGAAAGGTAAGGGACCAACTGCTTAATACGGTGGAGATGGAAAAATGCCACCTTTGCTGTGGCTGCAACCTGTGCCTCCATAGAAAGGGAGGCGTCAAAGGTTACACCCAAACTCTTGACAGAAGGCGCTGGCACTAATTGAGTCCCCGCAAGAGATGGGAGTTGGCCCCCCAACCCCATGTCGTCCCGACCCAGCCAGAGGACCCTCTGTCTTCAAAGGATTTAACTTCAACAGGCTCCCACGCAGCCATCCAGCCACAGCTTCCAAGCATCTGGTCAGTGTGTTCAGGGCTGAGTCAGACTGGCCGTCCAGCATATTGATAACAACCCAGCCCAAAACTCCAGACAATCTGGGCAAGGGGGTGCATAAAGATATTGAAAAACATCGGGGAAAGGATTGCGCCCTGAGGCACTCCGCACACCAAGGAGTGTCGCGACGACAACTCCTTCCCTAGCGCCACCCTCTGTCCCCGACCTGAGATAAAGGAGTGCAGCCATTGTTGGACTGTGCCCTGAATCCCCACGTCGGCAAGGCGGTGGTCCAAAAGTTTGTGATTGACCATGTCAAAGGCAGCTGACAAATCTAAAAGAATCAGCAGTCCCATCCCGCCTTGATCCAATTCTACGGAGATCATCTGTTAGGGGAACCAGAGCTGTCTCGGTCCCATAACCAGGGCGAAAGCCGGACTAAAATGGACCCAGAGCCGATGTTTCATCCAGAAACCTACCAAGCTGTTCAGCAACTGTTCTCTCGATTACCTTACCCAGGTATGGTTTATTCACAGATATACTCCTTCAGTCTGCATGAAGTACAGATCTTACAGCATGGTCATCTCAAGAAGACTTGTTCCCAACAGCAGTGCAGCACTTGAGTCCAAGGCATGTCTCCCAACCTGCCTTCAGCCAGCCTGCCCCAAATGGATCTCCTTTTTTCAGCTATTCCAAGTCTCATGCCAAAGGCATGTCTTCCTATGACATCATGCCCAGATACCCTGGAAACCTTCCAAATCCTGTCTCTGTTCACATCTCAGGAGAGGAATGGCAGTACTCCCATTAGTCCTGCACAGCCAATAGTCCTGTGTTGTTTCTCAATGGACCCAGCTTGGCCAGGTTGTTTTTTGCATGGACTAGTCCAGGAATTCCTCTGCAGCTTGTATTTTTCCTTCATATCCCAAATAATCAAAAGCCTACCATTTATTAATTTCTAGGGTTTGGGGGAATTCCCCAACCTATAACCCTATTTTAGCCCTTATGCTCACTACATTCCTTACATCTTCTGTCACTCTAATCATTGAAGCAGAGGGACACACTGTCTTACAAGCTTGCTCTTATGTACCTGCCATTTCCCACTTCAACAAGGCTACTGATTCTCAAGCCTGCCTTTCACTTGAAAGTGAAACATTTTAACACTTCTCTTTGAAGTCTCTTTCTTGTTTAAAGTTAAGCTTCACCCTCTTCATTTGCTGTGTTTTCCATCAGAACAATCAGCCCTATATGGAAATTATGTGTCAATATCCTTCCCTAAAGAAACAAGGGGGATGTTTAATGCCTGTCAACAATTGTCTAGGTGTAACTTCTAAGCCTGTCAACCAGTAAAAGAATGTTCAGTTGATTAATTGCCCACCTTTTAATTGATTAAATTTAAATAGATTTGCATGTTAACAAAACCTTTTTGAGATATGGAAGGAGTAAGATAGCTTTTGTTTGTTAAATTGTTGTAGCCACTGTAAGGAGAATTTACATTCTCCATTTCCTATTAACACACCCAAACCAAAATAACCTAAAAAATAAGCATTTATGCTCCCAACTATGAGCCTTGCTGGCCTCACACTCCCCCCAGTCTTACCCTCAAAAGCAATACCTTTATTTCTTTTCTCAATGAAGTGAATAGCTTCAGAATGGCCAGAATTTAGGTAGGTCAAACAACAGGGGGAGGGGGACTAAACACTCCATCCATCAGCTATCTCCATCAAATTCAGAAGCCACCATGACTGCTTTTAATCAGAATATTGGGTGATCCAATCACAGAGCTCATGCATGATATGTGGTCTGACTCAAAAATGGGTTTTTCCTTGCAGGATCAGAGAGTTCTGCATTCAAGTAAAATAAATGTGGATGTAGCATCTCCGCAGGTCATTGTATCATCCAGCTCATCAGCAACTGGTATGTGAATGCCTCAGTACTATTGTTTTCTCTTGTATATCAACAATTCTATTTAATTCCAAGTTTTTCCCCTGTACATTGATCATAGAATTGTGGAATTGGAAGGGAGCACTGTGGCCATCTAGTCCAACCCCCTGCAATGCAGAAATCTTTTGCTCAATGTGAGGCTCGAATCCACAACCCTGGGATTCAGAGTCTTAGTCTCTTGCTCTACCAACTGAGCTATCCAGCCCTGCATGATAAAGTTTATTACCAAATATTAATAATTTTTGAAAACATTAAAAGGTCTTGGTTTATTTCAGCATCCTAGGAAGGACTGGAGATTTATTTATTTTTATACTTGTAGGTATTGAATGTATTGCACTAATCTTAACAGACCAAACAAAAACTCCCTGAAACAATCTTCATCTTTTCCAAAGAGAAATAGTAATTGAGTCTGTGCTTTTCTAGGATGCACCAGAGTGTAAAACTACACTGCTCTACCTGATCCTCCTGAGGGTAATGATGACTCTAGCAAGAATTAAATCAGTTGAGAAAGCTTCAGGCAATGGACTAAAGTGAAGCAGCTCACTAACGTGGTGCATCCAAAAGCAAAGGAATGAAAAATGGCAGAGATTTCATAAACTGCACATCTTAAAGTTGTCCTCCTAGGGTAATGGCACAGTTAGAATTACTTAAATTCATCCATACCCCAACCTATTACAACATATCTAAACATTAAAGAAAACGGAATATAAGTGCATCCTTGATGGTGCATAATCACAAGGACTTACATACTATAAGCAAATGCTTCTTTAAAAAAATCAGTAAGATACAAATGGCCTTCAAATGTGGGAAGGAAAGAAGCTTGTTTTCTGTATTTGCCTTCAGCTTCAGCAAAGTGTAGAAATGCCCCAAGGAAATGGATCCTGCAGCACTGCTGCCACCCTCTGGCCTCTTAATGGACCAAACAGATTAAGGAAAAAAAGTATGCCCTCTTTGGTCATTTCTTAACTTCTCTTTCTGATGCAAATCAAAAAGCTATTTATATTATAGAATTGTTGCGATTGTTTGTACACACTCACAAAACTCTTCATATATTTTTAGTAAGACGCTACTTTTAATCAAAACAGGAAATACAAGGACTAGCTAAGTTCCCCATCCTTCCCCAAACCCAATGTTGTTGTGTGTGTGTGTTTTTTTTGGGGGGTGGACTCAACACAATAAGGTGAGATAGTTTTTGTTGTAACAACTGTTCAATGTACATTAGACTCTCTGATCATCATACCACAAAGCAGAAACCAAACCAAATAAAATAAGTCGCATGAAAAACAACGAAGTTTCTCCTTCATTTTCAACTTTAAGTTGTTTAGCAATTTGTTACCAAAGGGAATAAAGATAAGGTAGCTAACCTTAAAAATAAACTAAAATAAATATTAAATATATTGTTTTTTGCTGAATTGTGGCTTAGCTGACAGTGCTTAGTTTCCTGCTGTTTAGTCGCCCAGCTCAGCATCTTCAATAGGAAAAACCCATTTGAGGTACCGGTACTAAAGTTCAACAAACTGAGATATTACTCATAGAAATACTGCCGTGCTTTACGCACTAAAAATAAAATATGTGCCCAGACAATCCAAATTATGCCAAGAAAAACATAATTCTGTAAACTTTATGAATTATTTGAAATGTTCCCAATTTATCTTATTTAGCATTCTAAAAATTCTAACATATTTTATTCCAATTTGGTAGTGAATGCCATCCCAGCAAATGAAAAGCATATTTTTGGATAAATCTTTTTATTATTATTTCATTTTATAATTATGAAATAATTATATTTCATAATTATATTATTTCATTATATAAAACAGAGAGAACAATTCTAACAGAAGAAAATTAATGATAAAAATAAATATAAAATTGGCATGTAGAAGTAATACATGAGCTAAAACAGGGGTTGGCAACCTCCGGCCCATGGGCCGGATTCGGCCCACGGAGACCATTTTACCGGCCCATGAGCTGCCCCTGAATGGAGCCGCCTGCTCGGCGAGTCCCCCATGCGCTGCGCGAAACCGGTGTAGCGCGGCGTGGGGACTCGCCGTGCCGGAAATTGCGTCTGCGCATGTGAAGATACTGGAAATCGCGTCTGTGCATGTCCAGATGCTGAAAATCGCTTCTGCGCAAGCTTGCTTTTCGGCGTCTGGGCATGCACAGAAGCGATTTGCGGCACCACGGACATGCACAGACGTGATTTCCAGCATCGCGCTGTGCCAGTCCGGCCCACGGACGAGCTCCGTGGGACTGATCCGGCCCATGGCCGGCAAAGCTTGCCGACCCCTGAGCTAAAATAACAAAGTCAAAGTAAAGATTGTCAATGTTATTGGATCATCAAGTATAGTTTCAGATTTGCCAGACTTGTGACAAAAGTTGTCTTGACTCATAAAATTGTATATTTGGCAGGGACCATGAGAGTCATCTAGTTAAACCCCCTGCAATGCAGCAATCCTTCACCCAACATGGGGCTCGAACCCATGACCCTGAGAGTAACAGTCTCCTGCTTTACCAATTGAGCTAGAAAATGATGGTTCCACTGTATATGTCATAAAGGAATGCCAAATCATATAAAAAGAATCTAGATATTCTAGTCCTTGCTAAAATCTCCATTACAGCTATATTCCAGAGTGAGAGGCACCAAGCGTCCAGTGTAGGATTTGGCTTTGGGGTTTGTTTGTTTTTCACACTCAGTTTCATAGTTTCTTCTGGTTAATTTACCTAGTTGATCTTTAATAATGTCAAAATCTTTTTGCTATTCTGCAAGTAAGGAGGCATGCAGATCTTGTACTTTGACATTAATTGCATCCATCAGTGCTACTTCAGAAGCAGTATCTCCAAGTCCAGGTTTGCTTCCCTTGGTAGCTATTTTGTGTACTTTGTTGTCACTCTGTTTTTCTTTATAAGATTATAAAAGGTAAAGGGACCCCTGACCATTAGGTCCAGTCGCGGATGACTCTTGGGGTTGCGGCGCTCATCTTGCTTTACTGGCCGAGGGAGCCGGCGTACAGCTTCCAGGCCATGTGGCCAGCATGACTAAGCCGCTTCTGGCGAACCAGAGCAGCATACGGAAATGCCGTTTACCTTCCCGCCGGAGCGGTACCTATTTATCTACTTGCACTTGACTTGCTTTCGAACTGTTAGGTGGGCAGGAGCAGGGACCAAGCAATGGGAGCTCATCCCGTCGCAGGGATTCGAACCGCCAACCTTCTGATCGACAAGCCCTAGGCTCTGTGGTTTAACCGACAGCGCCACAAAGGGAAAACTCACAGTTCTGGAGGATACTGTTTGCTGTTTTTGTTTGCAATATCAAATGTATCTTTAGAAAAAAAATAAAGTTCTGTTAAATCCATTGAAATCAGTTGTAAAGACTTGGTAGGGTCTGAGTTGTTTCTTCAAGCTGCTGTTTAGGCTCTGTGCAGACAAGTTCTACCTCCCCGTGAAAATCATATTGAGCCAGTTCTCTGGCTTCTGAGATTTGAGTAGCCTACACATTTTGAATTTGTCCATTTCCGCACTCTAAACACTTTCTGTGTGTGTTGTGTGGGCATCCATCTGTCTCCCTTTGGGGGTGAAGTCAAACTGCTGGAGAATCACAGCACCTGCTTTGGCTGCAAAGACTGGTAACTCATAACTGCTACCTCCCTCCCACATTGTTTTTTTCTGTGTTAGCAGCACAAGCAGGCACAAGCCTGGGCAATGAGAATGGGAGTCCTGGGATGCTGAGACAAGACCCGCATCTCGGCCTCGCTGATGTGGTCCAACGGAAAGCAGAATAATACATTTGGTGCTATATTTGGCTGCAGGAGTTGCTGGAAGGAGGCGTACAAGACACCATCTAACTGTCTTGGGACTAAGGGTTTACTCCTTAGCCCAATGTTTCTCAAACTTGGGTATCCAGCTGTTGTGTTGTTGGACTACAATTCCCATAATCCCTAGCTAACCTTTTCTTCTGAAGATGTCCTGCAAGGCAATGGGTACAGATTTTTCCTCGGGGTTTACTCCCAAAGCCTCTCATGAATGAATATAGCCGCAACGTGGCAGAGGCTTAGAATCAGAGTTTTCCTTCCCCTAGAATAATGGACTACCTTTCTAGGTTGATGACCCCCGATCTGCCCCAAAACTTTTTCTATACTCTCATGGTACTGCATCATGCATAAACAAAGCTGCACTAACTAGAATATGTGACAAAAATGAGCTATTTTCATATCCTTTTATACAAACTCTGTGGAATTAACATCAAGAACCATGAAATACCGGTAGCTGTAGCTGTTGTTTTCTTTCAGTATTGTGCTTCAGGTTGGCACAAATTCTTAACAGTCATGTTGAGATGACCTTAACCTCCCAACTGTTTGAGATGAAGTACAGTATTTAAAAAAAAACAACCTGAGAAAGAAGCAACATTTGACTGCAGATTTAGCTCAATGTAAAAATATTCTTTTGTTAAATTCACTCTCCACAGTGTAAAATACACATCTACAGCAAGTATATTATATTTTCTTGATCGACAGATTCATTTGATGATGTTTGGGGGAAGTGGGGAATTCAATTCTTTTCTCAGCATGAAGGGCATGTTTTGAATACTGAAATGTAAAAAAAAAATTAAAGCTTTATTTTATATATACTGACAGCAATGCACCACCTGCATTGAAAAATCACAACTACGTGAGTTAGACTTTACTTTCTGCAAAACAACCCAGTCTTTTCCCATACACAATGCAACTTCTATAACCACTGCACATTGAATGTCTCTATGAGGTTGTATTCCCTGAAGTGTCTTTCATACATTAGACCAAAAGCTTTCAGAAGGCTATGGGAACTGATGCTGCAATGTATTTATGAATGTATCACTACACTCCCTTAACATCCAACGCCAAGCAGGTTTCTAAACTGCTCATGATCCACTGGTTAGAACTAGTTTGGCCCATGGCCCATCTTATCACTGAGGAGAGGCACAGGGCACACAAAGCACGCACAAATACATATGAGTGCTACCACCACCATAGCTAACATGAAAATGCAACAAACTACCCCTGACATGGGGGTACGGTCAATATGGGGGGGCATATCTAAAATCTGAATTTTAAAAAACCTCTCACTTACTCTATTAGGACACTTTTCCCAATGCAAATTGCAGGCATAAGGGATCTGACTTGGGACTGCAATGTAGCTTACCTTTTAAATTACATCCTACCATTCCTCCAAGGAGCTCAAGGTGGAGTACATAATCCCCCCCTTCATTTAATCCCCACAACAACCCTAAGAGGTAGGTAAGGCTGAAAGGCAGTGGCAGTAGGGAGCAACAAGTTAAATAACCCTACCCCCCCACACACGCTGCCATCCTGATCCACTAAAAATGGTGCTGAAGATGGGGAAGATCATAACAAATTACTGCAGCAAGAAGATCTCCTCCAATAGTTGGCCTTTTGTCTCTAGCTGCAATTTAACCAGAGGCAGATCTTCAAGCAGGGTATAATCTAGAAAATATTCTCTGACTTTGGTTTCACTCCAAGACAGACAAGAAATCAGTTAACCAAGCTCTTGGGGCATGTTTCCAGGCTTAAGCCTACTGACCTTTGCTGGCATCTCTAAACTTGAGATGCTGCATTAGCAACCACACAGCTTGCCAACTGGCTTCAATAAATCAAACTCCTAATCTTAAGGCTGATTCACTCAAAAACATTTCTAAGAACATGGTACTTAGATTAAAAAGAAAACTGCTGGGCAATCACACAAGCTTTTCCTATTGCTTCGGCCCTGTAATATGAACAAATAGAACAGGGGTCCCCAAACTAAGGCCCGCGGGCCGGATAAGGCCCAAGGACTTGTTTATCCGGTCCGCGGTGACCCCCACTGCCCGCTCTTACCGGCGCTGCGCGGCTGCCCACTTCCGGGTCGGAGGAGCACCAGAAATAGCTTGTGCGCATGCGCAAGCGTTATTTCTGGTGCACATCTGGGTCGGAGAAGGCCTGTGCACATGAACAAAACTATTTCCGGTGCTCCTCTGACCTGGAAGTGTGCCGGAAATAGTGTGTGTGCGCACGTATGGGAGCGCGCTCCCCTGCCCTCTGTGTGATCGGCGCTGGAGACACCGGCCCGAGGCGCAGTAAGTTTGCTGACCCCTGCAATAGAAGATGCCTGCAGATTTACTAAGCACATTTGCCACAATTTCCTTTTCCTCTTCCTTCCTAATTTAAGGCTTGCTAGACTCAGGCAGCTGTAAAGTTAAAACAGCAGCATTTGAGGCCTGGGAAGACACCACTGATAAGAGATCAGCTAGCAACATTCCTGAGGTCAGAGTTGGGGGCAGGCTGCCAGTTGCCAACTACTAGCATATATTTTCATTGTGAACCAAGGACTAGAAATGTACCAACTATGTAAAATGAAAAATGGGAGATTTTCACAATTCTGCACACAGAATTGGAGTTCACAGCTCATTCTGATCAATGTTAAGTCCAGGTAGTATATGAATGTTCCCACAATGGGACACATTGCAGTGGGACTTCTTCGTTAATAATAAATTATCAGGTCTTAAAAATTCAAGTGAGTGTATCTAATATTCGACTGTTTGCTGAAGTTTCCCTCAACCCCTATAACTGATAAAAGTGAAACAGATCATCCCAAGAAAAACAAACACAGAAAGAGAATGATGAGGATAGTAGTTAACTAAGGAAAAAGACAGAAAAACATGAAAGGGGAAAATTCAAATGTATCCATCCACAAGAATAATGGACACCATTGGTAGAAAAGATTGCCCTCCAGACTATAGCCCCTCTCTCTGGTGCACCCTGAGAATCTGCTCTGGAGGGCTGATGGGTAGCAGGAGAAAAAGGTACCGGTAAGTCCAACGAAATAGCTGCTTCTGAAGGCTCTTTGGTTTGCTTTTTTATATTCAGCCACAAACGGCAAAAACTGTATGCACAGACTTCTATGGCATCAAAACTTGTTGTTTTTTCAAATGTATATCCCACCCACTTGTTTTCAAAACTCTCTTGGCAAAGCTGTAGGAATGAACTTAAGGGAAGAAAAACAAAATAAAAAAGAGTTTCAAAAGTAAGTGAAATGCCAAGTTCCACAGCTATAGAATAATCTTATATATTGTTATGGTTCAGTAGGCAAACACAGAAGAACAGATTTATAAATATTCCCTTAAGACCATTAAGTTTTAAAATATAATTTGCAAAGATCTTGCAAATCCCAACAGTAAAGGCTTACACTACTTAGGGCATATTTAATAAACCAAGAATTATTAATTATAAGTAGTCTGACTTTATGCAACAGTTGGACAGCTGTGCTGTTGGTCTACAAATCTGTCAGTATTTGCAGATTTAGAATTGTTGCTCAAAAGAATTCCCCATGGGACAAGAAACTAAACACATTCTTTTGTGCAAAAGATAGTGTTCGAAGGGATGTATTAGTAATCGAAAAAAGGTATTTTTGTTACTCAAGTGATTTAAAAGCATATAATAAGTTTTGTACAATGTTTATTGTTGTCAATAGCCTTTTATATTAAATGCTTTCATAATCCATTTATTGCAATGCAATAAATGCAATAAATTATAGTTTTGTATGCATGAAAACATTATAGGAGCAGTCATCACTGAAAAGCACCATACTGATATGACAAACTAAATAACCTCAGGGGGCTCACGGACTAGGGACCTCATTTTATAACTCATTTGTTTAGCAAATGAAACACAAAACACTGCTTTCTTTTCCCCTCTGGAAGCAATACAGTTCTACAAGCCTCACACACATAATGGAAGGAAGTAATGGAGTGAGATAATCCTCACGTTATTTCTGATGGCTGAAATCACTGGAGTTTGCCATGCATTTCAGACAGTAAAAATGAAGACCATTAAATCTATGAAAGCAAACAAACAGCTAAGCTGTTAATGAAGTGTTACAAGAGAGACATACTTTATTTCTTGGGAATTATTTTTAAAGTCAGAACCGCCTAGTCAAGCCATTGAAGATATTAGCAAATTAGTGCAACTAAGAATTCACCCAGAACACTTTTGCTTTTAAGGACGATAAGTAACTCGGTCTGGAAACTCGGCCCTTATGAGGAAAGGCTGAAGGAGCTGGGTATGTTTAGCCTGGAAAAGAGGAGACTGAAGGGAATCTTCAAATATCTCAAGGACTGTTACATGGAAGATGGAGCAAGTTTGTTTTCTCCTGCTTCAAAGGGTAGGACCCAAACCAAAGGATTCGAATTACAAGGAAGGAGATTCTGACTAAACATCAGGAACTTTCTGACAATGGAATGGCCTCCCTCAGAAGACTGGACTCTCCTTCCTTGGAGGTTTTTAAGCAAATGTTGGATGGCCATCTGTCATCATGGATGCTTTAGCTGAGATTCCTGAATTGCCATGGGTTGGACTAGATGACCTTTGGGTCCCTTCCAACTCTACGATTCTAAGTATTTTAAGAACCTATATATACATAATTAGGGGCAGGGTATCCACGCAGAAAGAGGTGTTTGAGCCAGCACCCATTCAGAAAAATATTAAGCAGTTTCTGTGGTGATAGCAACGTTGACCCTTTGTTCAAATATTTTCAAATATTAACTCTGTGGATATACCTAGTGTCTTCCATAGTTACAAATTCTAGGCAGGAACTGTGTAAGCCTGTCAAAGCAAAAACAACAATTTTGTGGTATTTTAAAGACTAACAAATTCTTTTCTCCTGCATTATTACAAATATGGCATTGGAATTTAAACCTTCCTCTACTGCTACAGCCTTGGGAAAAACCTTTCCTGTATAGATAATATTTGCATGGGGGGGGGGAATTCATATCATATGACTTCTATGTCTTTTAAAATTTCCATAAACAACAAAACAAAATGAACATGAGCATGCAAATACTAGCATACACAGTATAATAATAACAACAACAATTATTATTATCAATAACAATTAACATGTCAGCTAGTGCTTCCTTTTAAAATGTGTGTCATCCTAAAAAAATTAAAATGTATTATTTTATATCACTTTTACTTAAAATTAATTTCATTTCCTCCGGAATACAATATGAGAGATTTCCAACTAAGGCATATTCAAAGGAGACCAATTGACTTAATTCCATTGATTTCAATTGATGTACTCTAAGTACAGTGGATGCTCGGGTTGCGAACGTGATCCGTGCAGGAGGCACGTTCGCAACCCGCAGCGTTCGCAACCCGCAGCGCCGCTTTTGCGCACACATGGGTTGCGATTCGGTTTTTCTGCGCATGCGCCGAAACCCAAAAGTAACCCGTTCCGGTACTTCTGGGTTCGGGGTGAGTGCAACCCGAAAAAGCATAACCCGCAGCATTCGCAACCCAAGGTATGACTGTATGACTATCAGATTTGTTTGAACAACTGGTTGCTATTGAACTATTCAACAAACAATGTCAAATTTTGAACAAAAGTTTTATATATAACTCATTAATTTAACGATTAATATGTAGTACCACAAGTTCTCAAACTATTCATTAACCACTAGAGCAATCTTAATTTCAATACATTGCTAAAACTGAATTAACGTAGTTCATTGTAGCGTGGAATGCACTGATCGAACAGTTTTAAAATTCAAAATGCTAATGTGTCGTCATCCCCCAATTGTAAATAATAAATAAATAAGCAAGCATGGAAGCCCTAGTAAATATTGTAACCTATAAATGAAGTTCACAGCATTGGGAACACAGGGTGGAAATATAAGGCTCTGTAAATATTGAAAAATTATGAGCCTATAAAATGTGGAAAATACTACACAAATATTATGAAGCATCCACTTGAATTTGACATGTATTTCCCTTCAAATACTAAAAAGTGCAAAGAAAACACTGGAAGAACTTAGCAATAATATTAAAAGGATTATGTAGTTGTGGTTTTTTTAGAGAAAGATACTTAGAATCTGTTGCAATATTTTTAAAAACATTTCAGAAACATTTCAGAAAACTTTTCATAATGTTAGGAAGCACTTACAATGAAAAAGAGTAAGAATAAAAAACAAATAAAACTATGTTCATTGTTTATAAAGTACTAATAATGGGCACAATACAGCCAACATTAAGCATGTTTCAGTTAAACTGATTTCAGTGGGAGAGAAATGTATGCACATGGTTAATCTGCCCACTGAAATTAATGGGACCTAAAGGTGCTTAGCTCTGCTGATGCCCAATAATGTTTTGGCTGGGATCCAGTAAGCTATTTTAGGTTTCAATAGCACCCATGTCTTTCATGCAATTTCTTTCCTATGCCTGAAAATTTATAATACCTCACAGAAGACAAGCAAGCACCATACCAGCAAGAAGCTGTGATGTGGAACGTGTGAATGGGAAGAACACACACACACACAAATTCATTTATACTCCACCCAACCTTTTCTCTGATGGGACTCAATTAAGCTTATAGATTTTTTAAAAATGGAAACCTAGAGCTACACTCAGTCCACAATTCCTCTCAGTTTGGAACATCAGACTCCACTGTTTTGATAATTTCCTGTGATAATTTCCTGTGGTCATCCTCTGTGTGTCATGTATATTAAAGAAGCTGCACATCTGAACTTTAATGAGGGTGATATTGAAATGACACTGTCATTTCACTTGAATGTATTATTAGTGTTATCTGTAGAATTAATTTTTCACTAGAAGGCTTAAAAATTCTTTATTTTTGACTTTTGTAAGCCACTTATTTACTCCGATTGGGGCCAATGGTATGATTTTGAGTAGAAAAGCAGCCAGTTGCCCACCACCAAAACTCTGCTTCAGCAGACACTCTCAAAGGTGATTTTCTTTTGTTTTAATATTCATACATAGCACAGTGTAGCATCTGGTTTTAGACTTATAAGGCTTAAAGGACAAATGTATAGAAAATAGACCTAGCAATGACACCTAGCAGTACACTCCAGATTTTACAGCAAAAGGATCAAGTTTGGATGACAGCACAGCAATACCTTCAGTTTTACACAGAATGCGTACATTTGAGCACAGTGTGTATATAGTTATTTGTAGATGCCATTTCAAATCTAGATTTCTTGATGTATTTTATGCAAGAGTACGAGTCTACACCCTAGTCAGCCCTTGTATCTAAGTAGGATAGCCTAGAAGACTTTGGTCTATCCTGTAGGTACTTCTATATTGATGCTCCAAAACCCACTTTGTCAAAATGAGCAACAGAAATACATGGGAGGAAAGACAATGCCTGTCCTTGTATCATCTGTGATGTTCTAGCTTGAACTTGTTTAAGAGACAAAGAATCAGTGGCCTCTCTGACTGACTGGTGTTTGCTCACAGCCTCCTTTCTGGTCTCTCCAACTCCCAGGTTCCATGCACTTCTCAGTCATGCTCTGAAGTCATTGCAATTCAAGGGTTTTCACATCATTTTTGCTTTGTGAGGACAATTGTTTTTTGTTACCACTAGACATGGCAGTCCAATGGTGACACTTCAGAGTAGAGAATAAATGAGAATAGGGAACAACTCTGACACCCTCCAATTTGAAAAAGGGCAAATCATGACTCACAGTACTCTTTTTATAAGCTGTTCTGCTTCACTTTAGTTGTTATGGCCATTTGTTGTATTGATAGAAGCTAAAAACAAAATTAAATTAAATCATAAAAGAACTCTGAACTGGAACTGTTGCCATGTTCATGGTGGCTTTGCACAAGATGCTCCATAGCTCATATTATGAGAGATCCAGAGAGCCACAAAACACACACCAGTATCCTGATTCAATAATTAAAGCATCATACACCTAAGCCACTCCTTTCTTACTTAAAATGCATTGCTACTGCTGATAATGTCTGTTTACTCTGCAGTTCTTTTGCAGTTATAGTATCTGATATTCCATCTAGATGTGAATTCATTTCAATGATTCAATACTATATACTATCTCGTTGGTGGTATAGTAGTGAGCATAGCTCCCTACCAATACTTTATACTATCCAGTTTCTTTTCCCTCTGTTCCATTATCACTAACCCCTACAGATCAGGAGTCCTGGATCTATTCTGCATATTATCCTTTCATCCTGCAAAGCCAGAGTTCAACCTTGATAAGGGAGTCCAAATAAAGACATAGCAAATGGGTACCATCATTTGAAGAGCGATCCCTGTGGCAGGTACTTGCATTCTTTTCTAGGAAGATAGGAAGCACCCTTACATCTAATCAAACCTAGCTCAGTTTTACCTGCTGTAGGGATCATGGGCATAGCCAGGATTTATGTTGGTGGGGGGGACACACCCATTCCCCCCCACCTCTGAAACTTAGTCATCATCCTCTGTCAGACTAAGTTTAGCTGATTTGGAATGAAATGTTTCAACAACAGTTGTTTTAAATTACTTTTCACCGCCAAGTGCTCAGAAAAAATCTGTAAAAATATTGTCATTTGAAAACTAGGAAGTTAAATTAAAAATAAACATCAGGGAGTACCTTTCATGATGTTAATTAATATATTTTGCAAAAATGACACCTTTCCCATCTTATTTAAAAAAAAAAATCTAAACTAAAACAAGTTTTCTTGGATTTGCTGAAAACCTTTTCAGCACTTCCTTCTCAAATTCCTCTTTTTTTCCAATACAGTTTTTCGGTGCACACTCAGTAAGCATAGCCCATTGAGACACTTCCCTGTCATCATCAACCTTAGCCAAGTCTTTACTCTCCGCAAGGTACTGAATGACCGGCCTACAGTACAAGTGGTGCATGGCTGAGCAAGAGAGATAGCCAGTTAGACCCACTGCTTTAGTATCTCAAATTCTGATGTTCTGCAGAGAATGAGTCACATATTTCAATGAAGGATGAAATGATATGCTACTTGCATAAGTGTAACAAAAACCTTAGGGGAATTACATATTGCTACACTATCTCTCTATCCCCAAAATCAATTTACAACTTTACAGTTCAACTGATGTTCATATTAATAAACTCCCCAATGGTTTTTTAACTTTGCCAGCTTCTTAAAAGTCTCCAGCTCCCCACCCCACAACACTGTCACCAAGGGGCTAAAACAGACTACAATCACACCAGCAGAACTTGCCTGTTTTTTTTTTTTAAGAAAACAAAGGGGAGTATCTGTTTTTACCTGGAAGGCCACAGGTTCCCCATCCCTATTGAAGGAGTAATTTGTTTCTATACTAATAATTTTATTATTTATACCCTGCCCATCTAGCTGGGTAGCGGCAGCTACTTTTAAATTAAGCCATGATGCCAACAAGTGGCGAGAAACATGGAACCCAAGCCAATGCATGCTTCTTCAGAAATAAGGTTGCATAGTTACAACCCTAGTATTTGAAACAACGTTATTTGAAATAACATTGCCGGTATCCAGTTAAAAAGATTTTAAGCCGAAATATTCAAGAACCTTTCATCCCAACATGGGCGTAGCCAGGGGGGGCAGAGGGGGCAGCTGCCCCCCCCCTAGAAGGCAGCCCTAGAAGCAAAAATGATCAGCGTCCATTCAAAGCAAACCTGAACGACCATGGCTTGCCCCCCCTCCCAGTTTTGATCCTGGGTACGCCCCTGCATCCCAATCTGACACAACAAAGTCAGTCAATTCAGTTTATGAAGCAATACAACTCTGCAGACTTGATCAGCAGAAACACTAACTTTGTAGCAAAGCAGTCAGGTGTGAAGCACCTTTTGTTTTGTAATTTGGCTATGCGCATTGCACATCACTTTTCCGCTCTACAGAAGCATGGCAGTTGTGGGTTGAGATACAAAGTCAAACGTGGGGAAAACTGTTCCCTCCCCCCCCCCCAACTACCAAGCACCTCACCGTTTTATTCACAACTCAACACACATAACAATGTTCAGGAGTTCATCCCATGCATCAGGCCAAATGCTCACAGCATCACTCCCCTAGCGCTGCATATTCCAGTCAGCTTCTCGCCCGGCATGAAACACCATGGAGTTAACACACAAGCTGCCGTTCGAAGCGCTGGTTTTCAAACCGCAAGGAGTCATGCCTCGGGAAACGCTTGTCCCGGGGCGCCAAGAAATCGATGCCAAAAAACGAGATCACCAACAGCCACGAGCCTGCTCGCACCTACGGCAAGATGCAAGACGATTTGACTGGTACACACCTGGCTGACCAAAACCTGAAGCTGGATAGAAAAGCAGCAGCAATGCGTCGTAGAAGACTCCCAAAACTACCTGGAGCAAAAGGAAATTGCCTAGGCTAGTTCTTTCGGATGGGTGCAACTTAAAGCGGATCTTAAGCTGCTGGATCTCTGCCATTCCGGTATTATCACTCCCACCCCCCACCCCCCAGCTAACCTGCGGGTGCGGTAGGGGACTAACCTGCGGGTGCGGTTGGCAGGGCAGCCCCCCCTGCGCTCCATGGCGGCGGGCACGCAGCTGGTGAGCTCGGTCCAGTCGGCGTGCAGCCCGCAACTCCAGCCGGTGGAGAAGCGCGAGAAGAGCCACGTGTCGCCCTTGTCCCCCTTGTCGCCTTCCGGCGGCGCGGCAGCAGCGGCCCCCGGCCGGTGGCAAGTGCACTTCTTCTGCCCCGCGCGGCAGTAGCAAGGCTGCTCGAGGCGGATGTTGCGCACCAGGTGCCTCCCGAAGGTGGTGCCGCCGGTCTTCTGGATGTGCAGGAACACCATCACGTCGCGGCCGCGCATGTCGAAGCGCGCGCGGCGGCACAGCTCCGACAGGCCGAAAGCGGACCTGCGTCCGGGGGAGCCCGGCGGGCGGGACGAGAGCCCCGCGGGGTCCCCGGGGAAGCGCTGCCTCCGCCGGGCCGGGTGCCCCCCGGCGCCGCAGGGGGAAACGGCCGGAGGATCGGGCGCAGCGGCGGCGGGCGCGCTGAGGCAGCCTCCGCCGGGAGAGGCGTACTGGTAGAGGACGAAGAGGAAGAGCAGCGCCAGGAGCGGCGGCAGCAGCAGCCAGCGGCTCAGCAGCCGCTCTTCCATGGCGCCCGGTGTCGGCGCTCCCTTCACTCTCCGTGTCGGGCTCCCCGGAGCTCCGGGACGCTCCGCTGGGGAGAGCGAGAGACCCGCGACGGCGGCGGCAGGCGCGGCTTCGGCTGCCTGCGGTGCCTCCGCAGCCCCATGGCGGCGGGAGGGAGCCCCGCGCCCCGTCAGAGATCACGGGCTGCGCCTCATCCCCTCACGGCGGCTTTGTGACGGCAACCACGAAGAGCTTTGTTCCGCGGCACTTATGACGACGAGGACATTTATTTTAAAATATATATTTAAAAAAAACCTCCCTCATATAACCGTCGCCTCAGCCGCTGAGGGAAAGCGCGAGGCATCCCCACCAGGTGCGAACCCCGGCGCTTCTTATCGCTCGCCAGCGCGCGTCCGTTACTGCCTCGCGCACGACCGTTATCACTCTCTCTTCACAGGGTGAAGGGGGGGAGCTTCGCGCGCTTGCGAGCCAACCAACGGAGGTTGGGTCTCTTAAGCGGCCAATAGCGGAGCTCAGCTCGCCGGCAGCTGTAGCCAATAAGAAACCACGGCGAAAGGAGGCGGGGTGATAGTTCTTGGCTCTCTCCGCCCAGGCCCCGCCCACCACCTATCGACTTGGGCGGCCGATTGGTTTTGCGTTGCGCAAGCGCAGTAGATAGAGGGTGGGGGAGCGGGAAAGTGAGTGGTACTAGCTGCTGGGTCTTTGCACGTGGCGAGGATGCTTCTTCGTGTCACTTGCTATGGCTGGAGGAGAAGAATAACCAGCGCTTTGGTTGATTTGATTGACATCCTATGCCCTTTTAAAATGTGGTTCTTTTGGGGGGTGGGGTGTTATTGGGTTGTTGTTTTTATTTTGATTATATATATTGTGGTTTTATGTTGATCTTGTATTGTGAACCGCCCTGAGACCTCGGGGTATATAGGGCAGTATATAAATTCAATCAATCAATGTGTTTGTCATGAATTATGACCCTTGTGGTCCCTTCCAGCTCTGCAATTCAGTTTTCTCCAGGCACTCAAAGAAACCAGCACCCTGCTTGCACAAGCTGTTTGCAGTTGAAGTTGTCCGTTTTAAGCAGGTTTCTTTTCTTTTCAGTGTACAGTTGGGCACAAAATACACAGGGCAGAAACTGTGCAGTTGGAAAGCTGATAATGTGCAGTTGGAAATATGGAGGAGACAAAATATATATGTTGTGTATATTTGTTTATTAATCATTTAGCCTGCTCGTACAGAGAACCCTGTTTATTGAAACCAAACAAATTCATCAGTCAGAGAAGGCTAGATGAGATTGATGCAGTGAGCCACAAAACATCCACAGAAACTGCCCATTCCTCCATGGCAGCCCTGGCTACTACCGTAATATTAGCATTCAACAAATCTGCAGGGCATTTCCATCATCCTTCACCAAACACTATAAAATGGACTTTCATGCCTTAGCAGAGGGTATAAGGTTCCTCCAGAATGTTATTTCCTGTCAGTAAGTGGCCCCCAGTCTAATTTTGGGGCTTTAGTATGTCCCCTTGTAATTGGCTCTCAAGTCTGCCAGGAAAATAGGTCATTGGGTTATTACTGTGAAGGATCCTTTTAGTTGCAGGCCACACCTGCATACAAGCCACTCACACAAGAGTGTTTGTTCAATAACTGAGTTCAAGGGGACCTGTTCCCAAATAAATGTTTACTGGATTGCAGCCACTGAGACTCTTTCTATGGTATATTCAGCATGGCTAAACCCATTGTTTGCAACTAACTGCGTAGAATAAAGCTGTTGGTGTCAATGCATCTCTCAGTCTCATGCTTGGGAGTCCCCACATTAAAACAAAACAAAAACAAAACTGGGGAGTGATCTGGTGGGGAGTGATCTGTATTGGGACCATGGCATGGGGAGTGGAAGATTTAAACCCTTACCGCCATGCTATATACTTGCTGATAATTCCCCCCTCTGTTGCTAATAGCAGGTTTGGCAGGGATTTTCAGTGAAGAATGGAAGTGGGGGAGGGTTAAATCTCCTATCCCATTTGACAGCTATTATCTGGATCAGAGTCCACCACTTCCCCCAGCAGCTACATTTAGGCTGAAAAGACACGTTTAAACCAACCTTGAGATGTTGAATGTGGTTTTAGCTGAAGCATGGCTTGCTTGGAAAATAAACCTCTCTTCCATTTTCACTCAGGGCCCAACTAGAAATGATCTTATTTATGTGATTGCTATCAACATGTCTAGTTTTAATATGTTTAAACAGCAGCTAATGGCAGGTGGCACTGGAAGGACAGATCCTGAAGCTGAGGCTCCAATACTTTGGCCACCTCATGAGAAGAGAAGGCTCCCTGGAAAAGACCCTGATGTTGGGAAAGATTGAGGGCACAAGGAGAAGGGGACGACAGAGGACAAGATGGTTGGACGGTGTTCTCGAAGCTACCAACATGAGTCTGACCAAACTGCGGGAGGCAGTGGAAGACAGAAGTGCCTGGCGTGCTCTGGTCCATGGGGTCACGAAGAGTCGGACACGACTAAACGACTAAACAACAGCAAATGGCAGGTGGCAGGGCAAGGGGGAACCTGATCAGGTCTAGGTTTGTGGCATGCAGGGAGGGAGGGATCAACCTCTATCGTGCAGTGCCATTGGAATTAGGGTTGCCATATTTCACAAAGTGAAAATCCGGACAATAAAGTTGTTGAGCTTCGGACATTGAAGCAATTTCCGCCCAGACGCTGTCTCCAACAGCCAAATCCCAGCTACGTACGTCTGGGAAATTCTGGACATACGGCAACCCTAACTGGAATGTTCTTCTCCTGAAGCTGCTATTTGTCCCTTGGGACCCTGCACAATGCAGTCCTGATCCTGATGTGACCCTCTGTGGCTGCTACTTTAATTTTTCAAACTAGATGCATTCATTGCCATCACACAATGGCCCTCAGCATGCTTAATCTAGGCTTCTGTAGCACAAGAATGGCTGTGGTAGAATTAATGGGGGCATATTGATGAGGATTAAGCAGTTGCTGCTGACATTTTGGTTTAATTCAGGGGTGCAGAATTCAAATCACTTAAAGGAAAAAGTTTATATTTTTAGTAACTCACGGAGGGCAGACTTCAGTCTTTTCAGACTTGGAATTAACCTTTAGTTTAAACATGCCACTGGGGGACTTATGTCTTAATTGGTAACTTCCCCCCCCCCCCCCCAGTAGTGCTGGTACTGCAACCGACCTTAGGTTGGCCTGTGATCCAGTAGCAGTGGGTCTCCGCTCACCAGTTGAAAAATCAATATCCTGTATTATACACACCCATTGTACATACACTCTATGCTACACAAGCACATATCTTTCCATGCATGAATTTAACTTATGAGACCTTTAATGATTTAATAATAAAGGAAAATATGAGGCTGAAGCAATAAATCTATTTCCATTACATATGCAATAGCTTACAGCAGCACTTTCAGACTCTCTCCTTCATGTGTAGCAACTTTGAACATTGATTTTTAAAGCTGTCTTCTCAGTAGATGATAATCAGTGCTGCATGTAAATCATAAAAATGGGAAATTGTACTTATCCAGATTAATTGAAATGGACATAAAATATCAGCCTGCATGATTGTAAAGTAGTATGAATGTTCATCCTAATTATATTTTGTATAAATAATTACAAGGAGTATGGATGAATTTACACAGTACCTTTGATATTCTTGAAAATGACTTGAAATTGCTTCAACAATTTCTAAAAGGAATATTACAGATTTATACTAACCGAGAGGCAGCTGTGCTGGTCTGCAAAAAAGAACCAAACCTTGTGGCACCTTAAAGATTAATAGTCAGGGGTCGCCAACATTTTTGAAACCATGAGCACATCTGTAAACTAGAGAAATATGTCAGCACAACACAAATGGCACAACCAAGCAGAAGGCCTCAAGGCAAGTTTAGCAGCAGAGTGAGCTTGACAATAGGGTGAGGAGGCCATGGAAAACTACTCTGCCCCTTCTTTCCTTTATGTAAACAAATTTCAAGCCCTAAACTTGATAAATGGCGCGGGGGAAAGAATAGTTGTGCAAGTAGAAAGCCAACAGGGTTGTGTAGCTAGGGCCAGCCCAAGTTGTTTCGGCACCTGAGGATGGAAGTGTCCAAGGTGCAATATGCTCCTGGTTCTCAGAAGAAGAAGAAGAAGATAAGAAGAGTTTGGATTTGATATCCTGCTTTATCACTACCCGAAGGAGTCTCAAAGTGGCTAACATTCTCCTTTCCCTTCCTCCCCCACAACAAACACTCTGTGAGGTGAGTGGGACTGAGAGACTTCAGAGAAGTGTGACTAGCCCAAGGTCACCCAGCAGCTGCATGTGGAAGAGTGGAGACGCGAACCCAGTTCACCAGATTATGAGTCTACCGCTTGTTCCCTTTAGACCAAAGTTGCCGACCTGGAGAAGCTGAGAGAGGCAGAGAGGTTGGTGGGATATCTTCCCCTTCTGTCATCGGGAATGAAGACCTTGGCTTGGGAAAGGAAGAGGGAACAATTCCTTAGAAGGGACCCATTCCTTGAGGACACGCAATTATCCTGCCCTGCTGAGGACATTCGTTGGGATGTGGGAATATATTTTTTGCAATGGATAATTCAGTCATTAGGTTTGTGTGATGGGCATGCAGACCGCAGGGTGAATTGCCTGCCTGGCATGGAGTTTGTGTATATCTCCCATCGTCTAGTTAGCAAACTGGGTGTAAGTGGTTGTAGGGTTTGTTGGCACCCATGACAGGGAAATGTAATCCAGAGGTCCTGGAAGTGAAATGTAGGTTGCTAGGTAAAGTATTGAAAGCCAGGACCTTGTAGCTTTTTTTCTGAAATGTTACCAGTTCTGGGTGCAGGGCGGGCCAGACAGGCACAGCTGTGTAATCTCAATGTGTAAATGAGACGGATGGATTGGAAGGTGGGGTTCGATTTTGTTAGGGAACATTTTGGAACAAGCCAAGCCTGTACAAAGGGGATCAGGATGCAGCCAGACTGTTGGCGCTTGAAATATATATTTTAAAAAGTGGCAGAGCAGCTTTCAAACTGATTGTGGGGGGCAAGGGTAAGCTGGCAGGAGCTGAGGAACGTCTGATTCAGAACAAATCTTCCTTTTGGGATAAGGAGGAAGGTGGGCCAAACGATAATTTAAATAATGGAGGAGTGGAACTAGGCATTGAGAATGCAGGGACACTTGATAGCAATTAAGAGAGGCCAGAGAACCAATCAAGGCTAAAACATACATGCCGGAGAGACTTGGAATAATAATCCTTTGGGCACATGTTTACTCTCTCAACTTAATCCTGAAATGCACCCCAGTCCAGTGAGATGGAAGCAGGTTTTCATGCTCACAGCTGATGCTGATTCAAATGTGTATCTAGCTGCACTAAGCTGGATACGCCTTCCAAGGGAATAGGGATGCATGTCTCCATCTAAAGCCACTGATAGTTGCATGTACGTAACTACTTGTACACAGACAGAGTTTGGTCACAGTTAATTGATTTTTAATTAGCTGTGTAAAAAGGTTGCAGCTCTCCCCTCTGTCCCCTCTGCCCTCTGCATGCAGCAGACCAATAAATAAGCCATTTAAGTGGAGGGTTTTGGATTAACATCCAAATTGCAAACGTATTTCTCTAAAAGTAAGTCCCATTTATATCAATAGGCTATTCTTTTAAGCTCCTTGTTTGGAAGCAAATTGCACTGAAATTAATGGATGTTTTTTTCTTTGTAAATGCCATTTGTGGATGAGGTGTATTATCTGCTGGCCACGGTTTTTGTTTTGATAACTGCATAGTGAACTGCATAGTGCATTAAAAAAACCAACTAAGAGCACAACCTGGACCTCTGATGTTGATGGCGTGGGGGAAAGGATGATTAAGATAATATGCAGGATCCTCCCTGTAGGTGGAGCAGAGCACAGACCTCCAAGTGTCCCTATTTTCCAGGGACAGTCCCAGATTTACAGAAGCAGTCCTGGTTTCTGATTTGATCCCGGAATGCCCCACTTTTTCCGAGGATGTCCCTATTTTAATTGGAGAAATGTTGGAGGGTATGAGAGCACCATTAGTGATATGGGACGTCATGGGCAAAAACCAGGATTTTTGCTGGGGGGAGCAGAACCTCAGTTATCTATGTATTTATATTGATTTTTATTGATTGGGGGGCAGCTGCCCCTCCCTGACCCCCCTTGGCTATGCCCATGTGGGGTGTACATCTAATTTAACTCATTAGCACTTAGACTAGCATAGGAATGTACTGCATGTTGCAGTTTTTCCCCTGTACCTGTCTGATGTGCTAGTATTTGGCTGAAGATCAGGGTTATCTTGGTGTCCTCCTCCCCCATATGTGAAAATACGTTTCCACAAATAAAGTTTTCTTTTTACCGCACATGCTGATAAAGCTTCGACTTTATTTCCCTTTAATGTAACCCTTACCATTAAGTATACTGCAGTCACTATGATTTATACTAAGTGGTTGGACCTTATTAAGACTCCTTCATTAATCATGTCTTCTGAACACAGAAATAGCTTTAGCAATAATTTTTTATCCCCATGATTGTCTGTTGTGCAACCGGTTTTAAAACGTTTCTTTAATTGTATTATTCTGCCAAAATATTTTTCAGCTGCAATCCATCAACCAGTTAAGCTAGAGCATTTGGCTATTAGCTTAAATCCACAGTTTCTAGTTTGGGTGAAACAGGAAGCCAAAAAATGGGTCAGATCAGATGACAGAGCCTCATTTACTTCCATTTATTACGTGAGTAGGAAAAAGGGCAAGTATTGCACCTGTTTTCCTTTCCCATCCAGTACATCTGCCTGCGATGTCACCAACCACATACATGACCCATATACAAAAACTACAGCATGCATACACTCAGATCACACAGTTGGTTTTTCAGATAAGACTCAGAATCAGCCATACAATCTGAGCCTATGTACTTGTGATTTTAAATGTGTAGGTACTGTTCAAATGTTATGTCCCTCTGCAAGTGGGTAGTGGCATCAGAGGCGGAGCAGACATCCTAGGTAAGTGGGAAAAATTTTACACCTCATTTGGGAAGACAGGCGAACTATTGCCAGTGTACTGGAAGAAGCAAAGATCACCAGTGTCGAAGCAATGATTCTTCAACATCAACTTCGTTGGACTAGTCATGTTGTGCAGATGCCCAATTATCGTCTTCCAAAGCAACTACTCTATTCCGAAATTGAAAATGGAAAGCGTGATGCTGGTGGTCAACAAAACAGGTTTAAAGAGTCTCTCAAGGCAAACCTAAAAAAAAAGTAGCATAAACACCAACAACTGGGAAACACTGGTCTGCGAGCGCTCCAATTGGAGAACAGCCTTTACCAAAGGTGTCATGGACTTCGAAGATGCTCAACCTCAGGATAAAAGGGAGAAACGCGCTAAGAGGAAGGTATGTTTGGCAAACCCTCACCGTGATCAACTCCCACCCAGAAACTTATGTCCCCACTGTGGCTGGGGGGACCCAGCCAGATGGGCAGGGTACAAATAATAAATTATTTATTATTATTATTATTATTATTATTATGGAAGGACGTGTGGATCCAGAACTGGCCTCCACAGCCACTTATGGACTCACTGTTAAGACTGTGTTCATGGAAGATACTCGGCTAGGAGGGATCGCCAAAGATGAAGAGAGGAGGTTCTAATCTCACCACCTCCAGTTGCACTTCACGGGCACAGCTGAGAGGGGCTTGAAGTACCAAACACGCTTTGCTTTCCGCATCGGGTCCCCGACCTATCACCAATGTACTACGGATCCATCGACAATAATACGTCCGCACTACCAATAACGCGGATTCGCGCCGCGAGGGCATTGGGAAAGCTCAGCATCTTTATAGCGGTTCTCGTTCGGCCGGCCCCGCCCCCTCCCTCCAGACCCCGCCTCCTACTCCGGCGGCTGTTGCGTTCGTCTCCGATTGGAGCCTTCCCGCGGACCAATGGGAAGAGCGGGGCCGCGATCCTACGGGAAAGAAGCGGGCGAGGCCTGGACTTGAAGCGAGCGCAGCGATTGGACGGGGCGGCACAGCCGGGGGGCGGAGCCCGCTGCCGGGCCGCCGCCTGTGCGTGGCAGCCGCTCTGAGGGGGATTTTCGCGACGCGGGCAAAGCGGGCCATGGCGGTGGCCGGGGTGACGGCGTTGGTGGCCGCGGTGCTGGTGTTCGGCTTGTGGCCGAGCGGCGCCGAGAGCTCCCCGCGGAAGGCGGTGGCCGCCCGGCTGGCGGCGAAGTGGCCGGCGACGCCGTTGCTGCTGGAGGCCAGGTGAGGGGACGAGAGAGAGAGAAAGAAAGGCATAGAGGGGCACCGAGAGGGTCGCTTGAGGGGAAGCGAGGGCAGCTGAGGCGGACCTGCAAAAGGGATGATCCGTGTCAGGAACGAGGAGACTTCGGGGAAAGGTTGAGCTCGGGATCTGCAGCCCCTGTGGACCCTGCACCTTGCCTCATGGGTGGGCCTGGGCTGGGTGGGGAGATCGAGTTGTAATCCTCACGAGCCCACGAGGGTCATCTAGTCCAGCCCCCTCTGCCCTGCAGGAATCTTTTGCCTAACATGATGGGACTCGAACCCGCAACCCTCATGCCCTACCTGTTGAGCCAGTGCTCCGCAAACTCGGCTTCCCAGGTGTCGGGTAGTACAACTCCTATCATCATCCCTGGCCCTGCGAGCTAGCGATGCTGGGAGTTGTAGTCCGGCGACAGCTGGGGTACCCAAGGTTGAGAAGCGCTGGGCTGCGCAACCTCCAACCAGATCTCCTGGTGGGAATCCAGAGGGGATTGGGGCTGGTGGATTCCAACCAGGAGATCTGGTTGGAGGTTGTGCACTAGTCCAGCGCTTCTCAACCTTGAGTACCCCAGCTGTCGCCGTGGGAAAAGGACATCAGTCCGATTGGGAGAAGCGGAGACTTCCGGTGCCAGGGAGTGTAGTGTAGTGGTTAGAGCAGCCTTTGTCAGCCTTGTGCCTTGCTGGTGTTGTTGGGCTGCAGACACCAACAGCTCCAGATAGCGCACCTGGCAGGAGTTGGTGGACGTTGTGGTTCCAGCAACATCTTGAGGGTGCCAGGCTGGTGAAGTCTGGAGAGACTCCTTCTGAAATACTCAGCCTTGAATGTCACACTCTTTCACCTACCTCACAAGGCTATTGTGAGGAGAAGGGAGGGACAATGACTGCTGCCTTGGAACTAACCTGTAGGAAAGTTGTGATATGCATAAGCTGAATGCTGTGATGTATATAACATTAATTGTCCATGGAAGTCCATAATTTCAATTGATTTAGGGTAGTTTCCTTGAAAATCCATTGGAGTTTATGGAATGATTTAAGGGCCTGTCCCAAAGATTTTAATGGCATGTTAGGGAGATTGTTCCAGAGAAAGTGTCTTGGAGTTGCAATCACAAACCAAATAAGTGCCCCTGCATTCCAGCCCTTTTATAGTACTCGTATGAGTTCATTTGCCTTATTGCTATCTCCATTAAGAACGTGTAGCCATGTGGTAAAAATACTGAGGTCAGATATCTTACATATCCAGCAGTATCAAAAATAACAAGAAACAAGTATGGGTCTTCTGCATCCGGCATGCCCATGAATCTTGTTCCAATGCCATAGCATGCCAAAGTGATGTACTGTAAGAATCTTATTTCAAAAAATTCTACATGTCACCAGTAACAACTTAATGCCTCAAGATGGTTGATCTTTATATTCCAGCAATTTGACCAATGTTGCCACACTGTATATAACTATGTAAAAAATTTCCCACCTCCTTTTTTATGCTGTCATAAAATAGAAGAAAATGAATTGGTGTGTTTAAATAGTATTATTTTCAGCTATGTTAAACCAGAAATGTTGCTTGCTATTTAAGTTTATGAGTGGTCCTCAGTTTGGCATCCTGCTCCTTTTCCTGCCACCCCCAAAATAGATGCATTTGAATTTGTGTTGTGTCTTAGTAATAAATAATCCAGTAGTTACTCCATGTCTTCTGGGACTGTGCCCTTTTACCACAATTTGAGACAAAATCCTATCCCAAAGAAACTTTTCATTGCAGAATTTGCACAGAAGTAGATGTAGGCATAGCCCTTCTAGGACTTTGTCACCTGCACAGCAGTAAACAAGGTCCTCCACTATACCATTTTGTTTCTATATAAAAAAAGAAACATGTCTGGAGTATAAAATATCACAAAGAACAAACCTTGTTTACAACTCATGGTAAGGCAAACTATAGACCTGGGTTAGATGACCCATTAAGCCAAATTATAACTCAGCCCTGAGGAGTGTAACAGCGATATCTCCTCTTTGGGAACCTGTGCGTTTGCATTAAGTGATGGTTTGCTGTGTACATAGCAATTCTAAGTATGTTTAGTCAGAAATAAGTCCTGCTAAATTTAACAGGATTTATTCTGCAATAAGTATGTTTAGGATTGCAGCTTTTACCTCAGTTTCCTGTCTGAAGTAAAGTGAGAATTACATCCTGCAAGCCTAATTTGAGCAAGTGCTATATAACTGAATGAAAACATCTTTGCCTTAGTTGTTCAGTCTGCATTGTTTTTAAATCTATCTTTAATTGTTTTTGGACATAAGAAAAACCTGCCAGCTGTTTTTATTATATATTTGTAAATTTCCTTAAGGGGCGTGTAGAAGGATTCATTAATCAATTAATTAATAGGTTGACAGCTTAATACAAAATATACTTCCGGGGATCCAGTGCTCTGGCTATGTAGATTATGTCTTGTTGTTGGTTGGTGACATGGGTTATTATTCTACAGAACATTTGCTATGTAATGTTGTTCTACTTATCTCAAAGGACTTCTACAATTTTGGGGTGAGAAGTAAATTATGTCTTTAAATCATTTAGGCTTTTTCAAACACTTAGGGAGAATTTGCATAGCACCATCTTATGGGATGTGTGAGATTAGGATCCAGCAAATCCCTAGCTGAGCTGGGAGGTTCCCAGTGGATCTGGGCTACACCTGCTCGACTTCTTCATCCTTAGCTCAGCTGGAGATACACTGACATATCACCCCCATCTGTCTTAGCTGGATCCCATCTTACTGAGTTGAGCTCAGTGGATCTTAAACTGGCGTAAGCCTTGAAAAATGAGTTTTCTAGAGGCATGGTGGGGTCAGTACTGGAGAGGGAGACTCAGGCTTGATCCTAAGCCCATTCAGCTCAGTTACGTGACCTGGCTGGGATAAATTAAACCAGCAAAAAGAGTGGTGTAATTCAAACACAATTTTAAAGACTTGTTCCCCCTCTGCCAGGTTTAGGCGGGCTTTGCTAGCAGAAGCCCCATTCCTGAATGGAGTTTGGATCCGGTGTAATTTTTGCACCAGCTTAACTGATGCCCGGCCTGCTATATGCCAGCTGCTTGTGTATAGGATCGCTCACTTAGGCTTCTTCTCAAAATGTTTGTTTGTGTCTTATGGGCTATACTAATGGATGAATTATTACACACATTTTTAACAGTGAATTCATTGCAGAAGAAGGCAATGAGCAATTCTGGCAGTTTTTGGAAACGGTGAAAGAATTAACATTATACAGGAAAGGAGGTGAGTTGAGTTTGTTGTGTGTATCTAGACTGGCAGACCTTTCGGAAACTTGTACTGTGTAATAGTGTTAATAGTGTGCATGCTTTCAACCAAAAGTGGTTAACCTGGGACTCTCCAGTTGTTGTTGGTTTACAACTCTCCCACCATCCTTGACTGGTGCTAGTGCTGGCTGGAGCTGATGGGAGGTTTTGGGTTTTTAAAAATCTTGTCTTTATGTTGTGTTTTAGGAATTTTTTATTCTTTTTTATGCAAACCACTTAGAGATTTGATTATATTAAGCCATAAAATATGTTATAGATAAATAGTCCAACAACATCTGGAGGGTCACTTTAAATGCACAGTGTATTCTGCAGCCTGTCCTTAGTAGCGCTTCACTTTCTGGTTTCTTCACATTAAAACAAGAACCTTGAGACAGTCCAAGACATGTTGATGCCTGAAGTAGAAAATCAGAATGATATTCTCCCTTCCCAAAATCCACTGCAAAAGTAAGCCTGGCTGATACCTGGACTTTGCAGTCAGCCACTGATTAGGCTGATGGATAGCATGGACAGCTCCTTTTCAGTGGTGGGTCTGTACCTCTGAAACTTATTTCCTCAGCAAATATTCATTCATCAACCTTTATTGGCATAAAACAGACACACATATAAACAGAACTGGATTAATACTTTCATAGTGGTACAAAGCATGCTAAAAGGAAAAGTGAAAAGACTCCGCTGTCCGCCGTCACATCTCTGGGACTCCTGATGACTCAGCCGACTGCAGAATATTACGGCGAGAGAAAAGCAAATGTAGGTATTGAGCCACCAGTTTGGTAAGCTCTTGGTCTTTCCCTGATAATAGGAACTGTAAGACCTCCTGCACTGGTCTCCCTCTAGGGATGCAGAGCCGATCCAGGAATTGCAGACGGATGTCATCATAAAGTTTACAATGGAAAACCACATGAACGAGGCTTTCCACCTGGTGGTCATCACATGGACAAATCCTCTCACCCTCCGCCCTGCCTGAGAACCTTCCCCATAGGAGGTTCGATGGATTTACATTGAACCTGGCCAACGAAAAAGCCCTTCTTTCTGGGGGGTTCAGCAGAAAATCGAGATAGTTACATTTTGATTCATGTGCCCACGGAAGATGGAAATAAAGAGGGGAGCATGTTTTGCCTGCTGCCACTATAAGTTCTTGGCGCTCGATGTCCCACAACCTAGTTTTTTAATGTGGCCTTGGCAGAAAGTAAGGACATTGAACGCAGAAATTCCACTGAGAGGCCCAGTCCTCAGCAAATATGTGGGGCCTCCTATTCTAAGAAGAAGAAGAAAATTCAAAATATTTTTATTTCAGTCTCTTATCATGATATTGGAATTGCTGTTGCTCAATTTTTAGGGGTGTTAACGTGGTTTAATCCGTTTATTTTGGCTATTATGTTTTCATGGATTCTGTAGGTGATTATGCCTTACAAAGTGGTATGTAAATGTAGTAAGTAAACAAACAAACAAACAAACAAACAAATAAAGGCTTTCTAAAATATTTGCCCAAGCCTTTTTCATAGCCCCCTCATCCTTATTTATATTCTGCATCATCGTCTTAGTTATCAGAGATCTTTTAAAAAAAATATCTGATCTAAGCATCCCAACATTTGTTGGTAGGGAGGGGAAGCAGCATGAAGGAGGGTCTTGATTTTGGCCTTATGAGTGAGCCTTGCCACTTGGCAATTCCATAACGTCATATCCAGGTTCATCCTCTTTTCTGTTCACCACATGAAGTTACTGATAAATGTGTAGGTACAGCATTTTTGTATCTATAATAACCCAGAGCTCTTTTCTGCAGCACATCAAAGGAGGCGACTGGAAGGTTTTGTTTCTGTTTGTAACAAACCATAGTTCCCCATTACCTTCAAACTTGGAGAAAAGTGGTTTGCTTAAATTCCTGCTAGTGAGAACAAACAAGAATCAAACAATAGTTTCAGATTCTTATTTACTAATTAGCTAAAACAATGTTCTCTAAGTTTAGATGTAGCAGTGAATCAAACACTGCATGCTAATTTTAATTGTGTCCAGTCCTTTGGGCACATCACAACATTTTGTTTGTTTTGGGGATTTATATCCCTCCTTTAAATGCCCATGGTGGCTTCCATGATATATTAAAAAAATACATTTCCACAGAAGGGAATGATGCTTTGCTTTGGACAGGTTTGTGCATAACTCTAAGCTATGGTTAGTGCACATCAAGGTTTATAAACCAGCAGCACACCATGGCTTACAGGTGAGGTTTGTTCATGTTTAATAAACCACGGTTAAGCAGCTGCTAGGGCTTCAAATGATCTAATAAATCATAGCTTAACATTAAGTGCAAATCACATCATGAGTTGCATACTGTTCTCATTAGGTCATTGTTCCTCCTTAGTCACACCCCACCTGGGACTGGAGAGTTTTTCACTGTTCCAAGCACTAAGAGGAAGGAACAAGGTGCCACAGCTGGTCCTCTTGTCCCCATACCTAGGTGTTATGGTGAATTAAAATATTTCCACCCAACCCCAATCAAACTCCCACACAACCAGAATGCTCAGTGCAGGAAAGAGTTGAAGCTGGCAACCATTAAATATGGTTGTTACAGAATTGTTGTCTTTATAATCTTTAGTCCTTGAGGACTTGCCCAGGTGTTCGGTTAGGATGGCAGCCGTAATTGCTGTTTGTTAAAAGAAAATTATATGCATAACCACTCAGTGGAATAGCAACCTGTTTTCTGTCTTTTGTTTATCTGTACTAGTACTACTTTATTTTTTACTTTTCCAAAGCACTGTCTGTCTTGTCTTCCTCCATTTTCCATTTTGCTTATTCAACAACACAGCACTTTTTGCTTGTTAGTTCATAGGATTTCAGGCATTTACCTTAGCTTGGGCCATTTTATTTGGTAAAATGATTAGTGATTAATACACCGTAATGCTCTCTGATGTCTGATTCAACTTCTGCACCACACTTTTCAGAAGAGAAACCAGTTCACAAGTCGATATACCTGTCCTTTGATTGACACTTAATAGCATGTTTTATGTTTAATTTGTAAGCCCCCAACTAGTGAAAGTGTACTTTGTATTAATAAACATTTTAGAATTGGCCAATCCTTTGAAATCTTCGAACTTTCTATATTCCAGATATTTTTATTTGCCAACACATAATTGTAATTCGGTGATATTTGGGACTAGATGTTAACATCTCACTTGTATTTCTTTTCCTTTTTTAATACAGTCTCGGAGCATTCTTATTACAACTTAATCCTGAAGAAAGCCGGACAGTTCCTTTCAAATGTGCAGATTAATCTTTTGAAATTTTCTCTTTCCTTACGAGCACATTCCCCAACCATTCAGATGTTTCAGCAGGTGTGTAAAATTGGCTGGTACAAGCTAGGAATCTAGATATGGCTTTGGTTCACATGCTAAAGAGGGGCTTTCAAAAATGGCTCCTCATTGTGGCTGTTGTCATACTGCAAGCCGTTCTCTTACAGAAGCTTGCAGCATGGCTAAGAGCGCTTTCTTCATGCTGCTGCAACCCTCCCTTCCAAAATGTTTTGTGGTAGCGTGATGGTCTGCTTGCTAAGCTGCTGTAGAACTATAGTGCTGCGTGGAAGGGAAAAAAGACCAGAGGGATGGATTTACAGTAGCATCCAAGTGGTGGTGGTCTTCAAAGCAGCCCTTAGTCTCTAGTAGTGTTGTTGATATTGGTAAGACTGGTCTGGAGAAAAACGCTATTTGCTTTACATCCATATGACCTCTTCAGGTGATATCCATCTGCAATATATTGTTCAGTGTGAACTCAGAAGCCAGCCTCAAATTGGTCCCACGCCATAGAGATACTGGCCTGGCTTGCATGTAGTGCTGAGCAAAACCATGGTTCCCAAAGAGGACATAATGGCTGCTTTGCTCCTCCTTGTCATTATGATGTTGTGCTGTGCTGACCCAAGTCTCTTGCAAGACAAACTGCAAGCTGCAAACAAGGACCTAGGAGTTTGTGGTTTGGATGCGAAAGCTAAACCACAAGCATGGATTTGGATGTCATGCTAAGCCAAAGCACAGTTTAGTACATTGGCAAAACAACTTTGGAGAAGAAAAGCTGCCATGATCTTCTCTCTGAGAGCCTGCCCATTTGCACTAAGCCATGGTTTGGCTTAATGTTATGTGTGTAAGACAACAATGAGTGATCCAGGAAGACTCTATATTACAATAAACGCATGATCTCCCAGTTCATTTCTTCATTTCTGCCCGCTAATGGGGCGTGTGCAGAGTTCAGCCCCCTAGATTACAGGTTGTCCACATGTGCTTTAGAACTAACAAATTCCATGTAATGTCCAAATGTGGGAAACTCCCTCCCCACCCCAACTATAGTTAGTTAAAACAAAATATGGTCAAACAACTCACCTGGCTCAACAGAAAATGCTGCAAACTTGCTCTTACTGATGTGAAAAAGAAAGCTGTATCCTATTGATGTTGACACCAAAGCTAAGTCTGATCTTAAAGTGGGTATTTCTGAGGGCATTTTTGGAGCTAGGAGAATAGACATGGTAACTATGAATTCGCCTATCAGCAATTTTATAAAATCAGCTTATACTTTATAAACTAGTTTAATAAAGTGTGTCCCTGTCATGTGAAGTAGGCACATGTTTCTGCAAAAGTTTGTATAAAAACTGTCCAAAGATTATGTATTTTGACCTCAACTGGAGTTGGGGAATGTGAGAAAAAATGATAGCTTCCCTGTTTACTTCTGTTATTTCCAAAAAAATGTGTGTTCTATTATCTTAATAAAAAAAGAAAATTGATTTCTAAAACATCCAAATAACTGTTAACGGTGGGCATTCTGAGACAGGATACATTGGTGTTACTTGTAGGGCTCCGATCTTTTCATTATTTTCTCCTCACATACTTGGTACTTAGACGCACAATGTGATAGCAGCTGATGAGCTGTTTTAATCAAAGGAAGGTGCATTACTTTTAGGATGAAATGCAATTACACCAGCTGGGTTGAGTGTAATTGTTGAAATATTAGATTGCAGCTGATGAGCCGCCACCGAAAGGTTGCAGTGCATTTGTGGTTATCCATGGGAAGAGCACCTGTAAGACTAATGAAATTTGGAAGCTTCTGAAGAAAGCTGCTACAAGGTAAATATAATGAGCTATTTTGAACGAACAGTTCTTAAAGCTTTTGTTCCACAGTATCACATTTTTATTTGTTTTGGCAGCACACATTTACCTTTGTTCTTACCATATAAACCTGGATATTGGGACTCAATGATACATGTTGGTCAAAGATGCCACTTTGAGTTGCAGCTCTTGCTTCATCTCAGGCGCCTGGGAAGAGTGACTGTCTGCAATCCTTCTTCCATATGAACTTTCCATTTCAGGCAGTGCTTGTCAGTTCAGTTCCATCTCTTGGTCTGCTGCCACCTCCATCCTGTCAGGTGGCCTCCCCTGACACTCCAAGAGTTCTGATTCTCTGATTCTGCAAGAGAGTGTTGAGTTCTGCCCATGGAACTGTGTGGGATTGCCACATTACAGCTATTATTTTCTTTTTAAAAGATTGGTGGAGCTTTTAAAACCATGAGAGAAGTAAGATGTTTGTTTGAGATACTACACATTGCACCTTCTGATTTAGAAATATTAGCCAGGCTGTCTAGTGCCTGCTCCCTGCCACTAATGAAATTTGGCAAATTTCAAACTAGCCGACTAACTTTTCTCTGACCCAAGTGGTCACGTGTGTGGTTCTGACACAGATTATATGGGTACAGGATTATACCTGTGGGATTACCAAACACATTATCACACACATTGAGACAGAATGTGGCTGATATGACATTAACAGATGCGTTATGTATGGGAAAACCAGGCTAGTTTGAAACCAGCCTCATATAACCAACATGCATAAGTCAAATTAATGCACTTCCCCTTATCTTGGGAGGAGCTCTTCCTGAGAAGCTCAGTGTGTAAAGAGGTTTGAGCTGGCTGCTCCAGCTCAGCCGCATGGTTCTCACCAGCCATTCCTGAGTTCCTATACAGTAATTTAGGAACTTTCACCACTTTGTAAGCTAACTTTTACTGCCTGTGCAACTTCTGACTGATCTCTGGAAAAGCACATGAACCTAACCTTTAAAGAGTTTGTAAGTAAACCAATTTTTAACTTATAAATGTGTGTTCCATTCCTATGCTGGAATGGAAATTTTGGAACTCACTTTTAAAGGTCTAACAGCCTATATTTCCATGCTTTGCGTTGCTGCATATTTTGTGACATTAAATCTCTGCTGGGGTTCTCTCACCAAAGAGTACTTGCCCCAAATTTGGATCTTGGCATCCATAAATTATCCTTTCTATATATTTTTCACCAACAATATCCAGCTAAGTCCTACACAGAGTTGACCATTTCAGTCAATACACCTACCTTAGCCATGTCCATTAATTTCTGTGACCATCCTCTGAATAGAACTAACATTGAATACAATCCATAGATATACATGATATACATTTGCGCGCGTGCGCACACACACACACACACACACACAATGGCCTTGATATGCACTGGCTTCTGGCTCTCTACTTGCTTGCAACATTTGAAGGCTACTTTGGCTGCAGGGATTAGGTGCATTATTTCAGCCCTTCTGATCCTTCCCCAGATCTGAAGACAATGGTGTTTGATCCCATTGTCTGCCAGCCTACATATAGTTGATGAGAACTGATACAGACTTCAAAGCATATGCATGCCTAGTTTCTTTGGCTGAGCTTCAGGTTGTTCTAAGGAACTTTACCCCTAGTGTCCCTTAAACTTTAGTTACTTTGGTAGGATAGAATCACTGTGCATGCTATGAAAATGAACCTTGTGGATTGTTCCCCCCACCTTGCTCTGCTCCCTGTGGATATCCTGCTAGCAGAATTAGCCCATAAATTGTGAGATTAACAAACTACACATAGTTTAAAATGGCACAGGATTTGCAAAGTCATTAAATTCTGATAGTCAACAAATTATTGTTGTTTACAAGGCACACACATTATGCATTGGATTGTAGCTTACATATGAGTAAGTTCCACCAGAATGTATGTTTTGACTTCTGGTCATGATGAGAGTATTGCTACTTTTTCATGAAACAAAGCATAAATTCAACTAGAGCTTGAACTACCCATGTTATCTTTAGTGATTGCATTCCCTTTGGTCTAATAGCTACTATGAGCGGTACTAAATAAAAAGTCTGCATGTACTGGATAATTAAAATAGCATTCAGTGCTTTGTGCTTGCAGCTGTGTAGCTTTTTTATCTGTGTCTTGATAAAATGGCTGATGCTGAGTTGCATCTTCAGCTGGAAATTAACTTAGCTTGCTCTGCAACCAGTTTTAGCTACTGTGATGTCCTTATCTTAGTCTGAAATCCTATATCAGGCATCCCCAAACTCGTCCCTCTAGCTGTTTAGGACTACAGTTCCCACCATCCCTGACCACTGGTCCTATTAGCTAGGGATGATGGGAGTTGTAGTCCCAAAATAGCTGGAGGGCTGAATTTTGGGATGCCTGTCCTATATGGTACTTCCTTATCTGAGAGGAAGCCCCATTGGACAAAGTGGATTTTACTTCTGAGTAAAGATGTAGGGGACGCGGGTGGTGCTGTGGGTTAAACCACAGAGCCTAGGGCTTGCCGATCAGAAGGTCGGCGGTTCGAATCCCCGCGACGGGGTGAGCTCCCGTTGCTTGGTCCCTGCTCCTGCCAACCTAGCAGTTCGAAAGCACGTCAAAGTGCAAGTAGATAAATAGGTACCGCTGCAGCGGGAAGGTAAACGGTGTTTCTGTATGCTGCTCAGGTTAGCCAGAAGCGGCTTTGTCATGCTGGCCACATGACCTGGAAGCTGTACGCCAGCTCCCTCGGCCAATAATGCGAGATGAGCGCTGCAACCCCAGAGTCGGTCACGACTGGACCTAATGGTCAGGGGTCTCTTTACCCTTTACCTTTTTAAAGATGTATTGGATTGTGTTATATACTTTTGTCAATTGTTCAGTAACTAGGCAGTGAAGTCTCTCCCGTTCTGACACTCAAATTAAGTTATTCCTTTTGAGCTGACAAGTTATTTGTTCTTAATCCAAGGCCCAAGCCATATCTGTTCAAAGGAGATCATAAATTCCCTACGCTTAATGAGACCGGCCCAGTAGTGATCCTTTATGCCGAAATGGGTACAAAAGACTTTGCTACATTTCACAAAGTTTTGTCTGAACAAGCACAAAAAGAGGAAATTGTTTACGTTCTTCGACATTTTGTCCAGGTAAGTGTGTGTGCAGAAGGGATATAGTTAACTGCAATTGAATCAAAGTTTGTTTAAACCTTTATAAATGTCCATGAAGCCCCGTTGTTGCATACTCGTACTTTGTTGTCAGTTTCAAAGCCTTTCAGCCACAGTTTGCCACAAAAGGGGAACACTGGGGCTTTTGGCCTTGTGTCATACTTATGGGTTTCCTATAGGCTTCAAATATAACACAGTACATTGAAACTAATAGGAGAATGACTGGCTTCAGATGAGCCTACAGTCAGCCACTGGAGAACTGATATAACTTGTAAGGAAAGTAACAGGTGGCATTTTATTGAACATGATTGTTTTTCCTTCACCCCCACTTTGTTTTTAGGTTCCCATTGTGGGTGGCCAGATGCAAAAGAGGACAGGGTTCCTGTGCCTTTCATATTACAAATATTACATCTGCTACAGCTCCCACTTCTGCACAGCTATTAAACTATTAACTGTCTTCTTTTGCATCTGTTTGCCCTGTTAGTGAAGCACTTCCGCCCTACTTTCCTCTAGAATGTTCTTTATGTCAGAATTCTTCCCCTGTACAAGCACACACTGCAAACCACACGCATATAACCACATCAAGCATCCTCCAAGTTAATATTACATTAATTGGATCCTGACATTCAGTCACAAGGTTAGGAGGCCAAACTTTGGTGTGAAGTCATTGTGTTTTTTTAAATTGAAGTCAACTAGTCTGGTGATGAAAGTGCTGTGGAGCAGTCCCAAAGAAAGTGTAAATGGATTAGTGTAGTGTCCGAAGTTCAAAAAAAAATAATCTGACCCTAACTTGAAATAATAATACAGTGGTACCTCGGGTTAAGTACTTAATTTGTTCTGGAGGTCCGTTCTTAACCTGAAGCGTACTTAACCTGAAGCACCACTTTAGCTAATGGGACCTCCTGCTGCCGCTGCGCCGCCAGAGCACGATTTCTGTTCTTAGCGGAGTTCTTAACCTGAAGCATACTTAACCCGAGGTACCACTGTAGTAGTAGTAGTAGTAGTAGTAGTAATAATAATAATAACAACAATAATAAATTTATTATTAATAAATAATTTCCCCCAGCCACTCTGGGTTGCTCCCAACAGAATATTAAAAACACAATAAAACATCAGACATTAAAAACTTCCCTAAACAGGGTTGCCTTCAGATATCTTCTAAAAGTCAGATAGTTGTTTATTTCTTTGACATCTGATGGGAGGGCATTCCACAGGATGGGCGTCACTACTGAGAAGGCTCTCTGCCAATAGAAGGGATTCTTTCAGAATGTAGGCCTCTCTTAGTTTTAGAAACAGAATGATTAGAATCCTTGTCTAATGCCTGCTACAAAGTACAATGCTATACTCTGAAGTAAGTCCCTCTGAATTGTATGGGGATTGCTATCAGGGAAGTGGTGTAGTGGTTAAGAGCGGTAGACTCGTAATCTGGGGAACCGGGTTCGCATCCCCGCTCCTCCACATGCAGCTGCTGGATGACCTTGGGCTAGTCACACTTCTCTGAAGTCTCTCAGCCCCACTCACCTCACAGAGTGTTTGTTGTGGGGGAGGAAGGGAAAGGAGAATGTTAGCCGCTTTGAGACTCCTTCGGGTAGTGATAAAGCGGGATATCAAATCCAAACTCCTCCTCCTCTTAACGGGCAATTACTTGTAAAGTAAAATCCTGATCTTGTGTATGTTTACTCAGGAGTTCAACAGATTTAAATGTGATTTACTCTGAAATAAATCTAAGTTTAGAACTCATTTAGAAATGGCAGTACTTAACATTCCTCCCTTCTGTTCTTTTCGAAATGATCTACTCGAGCAGAAACCTAGCTCCGAGAAGATGTATTTGTCTGGATATGGTGTGGAGCTTGCAGTAAAGAGTACAGAATACAAAGCGGTGGATGACTCTCAGACCAAAGGTACATTTTTCTCCGGTGTGTGGTATTACTAGAGACATTATCATCACAAAATATTTGGCAGTGTCTAGAATTTTGAAGGCAGTAATCTTCTACATTGCCCCATTGAAGTTAATGGAAAATGTCTTATTGGGTCAGTAATTCATCCAGTATTTGTTTTCCTGACACACACCGTTGGTTGTGATTGCATTTTGTGGGATATGGCAAAAGTAGCCACAGGCGTTGAGAATCAATACAGAAATGTACATCTGTATTTTTTTTTTTTTTGTAGATGGAATGGAAAACTATTTTCTAACTGTATGCCAAACCTGATCTTCCTCCTTTGTCATCTATTTGAGGACCTGTCTAATTTCTTCCTTCCTCTCATTTTAGGCAGTGAGTTAGTTTCTTTGATAGAAAAACTAGTAATTGTAATCAGTTCTAGAAAGCAAATATATTGTCATATTTTTGTTCATGTGTCTTGTTTAGCTGCAAACAATGTAACAGCAGAAGGAGGCAATGAGGAAAGTGAAGTCCAGGGCTTTCTCTTTGACACGTTAAAGTGAGTTTATGTTCATTATAATTCCATACTGGCATGCTTGCTTTTATAAACTTGTGTTTTTAGTGCTTGAATAAGATCCGTTGCAAAAATCATCTTTTGAAATTTTACCTGTTTTATGAAGTTAATTTAAACTGGTAGTTACAAATGTCTTGAAATGTTGAAATGTTACTTTTGGCCATATTGCAATTGTTTTAAGATCAAGGTTTCTGTTGAAGAATGGATGCACAAAGACATTTTCCTGCTGTGCAAAATAAATATATTTTATCTTTTTAAAAAGGCATGTTGTTTGACCATATGAAGATAATAACACTATGCTTGGTTACTTACATAAGCACATCTCTTTTATTTTCAGTTAGGATGAAACACCTTTTGTGCTGGTAAATGCTTTATATGTCATAAAATATCCCATAGAGAGGAAAGTAACAAACATGAGGAAGAACAAAATTGCACCTTTGCTCAACATGTCCTCATTTCATACAATAGCATATTTTTGAGTGAAACCAAAAGCTACCACACTTCATCACATCATGTAGACCATTACATCCTATAAAATACTTTGGACCTTGAACCAGGAACTCCGGAAGCAGGATCTGCACACATAACAGCAACAACAATGCTATTTCCATTTCCATTTCATTTCATTTTTATTAGTAATTGTATCATTTATATGCCACCTATCCGACTAGGTTGCCCCAGCCACTCTGGGTGGCTTACGTTTTGCATTAATGAAAATAATCAGCTCCTATGATAACAGCTGCCATTTTTGCTAAATGTTGGACACGATACCTAAAATACCTAATCTGGGGAAATGGATGGTTAAGATACAGGGTCCAGTGGCCATGGCTTAATTAACATCCTTTGTTAAGAACTAAGGAAAATCAACAAAAATAGATACATTTATAGAAAATTAGGCACCATTTATTGGCTTTTGTGGGTGTAGCCTATTAATTCCAAGCTCATATTTATCCTTTATGAAGACAAACTGAAATGAAAATAAACCACAAACTAAAAATGTCTTCATATTTTATTACACAACTATCACTGACGTTTGTTAACTGCCCTAGGAGACTTTTTGGATGTAGAGTGGATTAAAAATACTTTAAATAAATACAAAAATAGAACACTTCAAATATAGATGTTGAAATAAATTTCCTCAATGAGTAATAAATGGCTGAGTCACATATTAGAGAAAGCCTGCTTAAACAAAAAAAGGATTTTAGCAAATGTCTAAAGACCATTACTGCTGGTGTTTGCCTAATATCTTACTTCGCCAAAGGGAATAGCATGCATTTGTGTAGCTAGTTGTACAATGGGCAGTAGAAAAGAATATGTTCTACTGTGTCCGGCACATTCCAAAAACATCCACAATGTCTATTGTTTCTGGGGATGTTTGAATATCTGCCCTTGACAAAAGCTGAGGGAAAAACGTTCAGTCGGGCTAACATAAAGGCCCTGCATTGGACTGGAATTATTAATTTTGAAATACAAGTGACCCTGTTATCTGTTGTATTTACCATAAAACTTAGGGGAGCAAATTTGATTTACAGCTGACTCGATGTTTTGTTTTTCAATGTTCCTTAATCTGATTTGAATATGACGATAAATAATTGTATAACTATATAATTATAATTAGGGACGCGGGTGGCACTGTGGTCTACACCACTGAACCTAGGGCTTGTCGATCAGAAGGTCGGCGGTTCGAATACCCTCGACGGGGTGAGCTCCCGTTGTTCAGTCCCAGCTCCTGCCAACCTAGCAGTTCGAAAACACGTCAAAGTGCAAGTAGATAAATAGGTACCGCTCTGGCGGAAAGGTAAACGGCGTTTCCGTGCGCTGATCTGGTTCGCCAGAAGCGGCTTAGTCATGCTGACCACATGACCCCGAAGCTGTCTGCGGACAAACGCCGGCTCCCTCGGCCTATAGAGCGAGATGAGGGCCGCAACCCCAGAGTCGTCCGCGACTGGACCTAACGGTCAGGGATACCTTTACCTTTACTATAATTATAATTAAATAATAATAATAATAATAATTTATTATTTATACCCCGCCCATCTGGCTGGGTTTCCCCAGCCACTCTGGGCGGCTTTCAACAGAACATTAAAACAGTGTTTCCCAACCAGTGTGCCTCCAGATGTTTTGGGACTACAATTCCCATCATCCCTGACCACTGGTATTGCTAGCGAGGGATGATGGGAGTTGTAGTCCCAAAACATCTGGAGGCACACTGGTTGAGAAACACTGCATTAAAATACAACAATCTGTTAAACATTAAAAGCCTCCCTAAACAGGGCTGCCTTCAGATGTCTTCTAAAGGTCTGGTAGTTGTTGTTCTCTTTGACATCTGAAGGGAGGGCGTTCCACAGGGCGGGCGCCACTACCGAGAAGGCCCTCTGCCTGGTTCCCTGTAACTTGGCTTCTTGTAGTGAGGGAACCGCCAGAAGGCCCTCGGCACTGAACCTCAGTGTCCAGGCTGAATGATGGGGGTGGAGACGCTCCTTCAGGTATACCTTGAATTATGCAAGAGTTCTGTCTAATATCTATAGAAAGGGAGGTACTACTACATGGGAGATCATTCCAAAATTTCCTTTGTACCTGGCTTGGGAGCGTGAGCTGAATTGGGTGAAGGGACCAGCCAAGCTCTCCCAGCTAAACCAGCCACCTGCCGTTGGTGCAGTACTCTTGTACCCACCAGATGGGCAGGTGTTAGTGCGGCTGGAATGCCTGCCAGCAGTAGACAGCACAACACTCTGAAACAGGGTGTTCCAGGGGTGGGGAGGGGCTGAGCTGGCCCATATCTGTCAGATCCTGAGCTGGTTTCACTGTCATTGTGTGACAGCATCAGGCCTATGAATGCTATGCCAGCTCCAGGCTGGCACAGTGACCTTTCTGCCCTCCACCTTCCACCTTGGCAACCATGTGTGGCAGGGCTGCAAGTGTGCTGATGGCTTTGCTGCGCTGTAAAGCTGCGGGTTGGGAGAGGGGAAGAGAGAGACAAGATTTGCAGCCTAAAAGCCCCATGCCTAATGGAAGGGAGCGGCCAACTGGAAGGTCACCAGGCCAACAAAAGCGCCATTATCTGGCTCTGATATATAGGGCTGCTATACATCCGGAATTTCCCGGGTGGGATTTTCGAGAATTGGTTAAAATTTCCTGGAAAACCAGGGCATATCTCATATCGGACTTTCCCCAAAAATAGCTAAAGACAGCATTTATTTGGAGTTTTTGTTAAAAAAGCTCAACAACTTTGGCCTGTATGGTACGGCATTTATTTGGAGTTGGCTCCTATGGGTGCTATCCATGGTTAATGGTAATCAGCGGTTGAAACTTTGCTTTAAACCCCCACTTCAAGCTTTGGTTGTACGGGACAGTAGCATTAACAAGTTCCTCCCTACTGGGTTAGGAGAAACATTAAAACTACAATTTTCAAACGTTTCTCATTGGTCTTTACACCAACTGAATTGTAAGCTCCTGCAAGTGTTGTGTAGTGTTGACTTTGGTTTATGTTTCATAAATTCCAGGCAGAACTATCCTGACCTCAGAGACAATCTTCAAGAGCTGAGGAAATACCTGATTGAAAGTAGTGATGATACAGAGCCTTTGAAGGTTTGGGAATTGTCAGGTAATAACCTTTATACTAGGTTGTTGTTGTTTTTTGGTGTAATACAGTGGAACAATGAATGGCAGTGTATTTGCACCAGTTATACTGACATCTATGTAATGTTTGCAAACCTTGTATGTACAAAGGGGTTTTTGGTTTTTAGGGGAGCTCTTCTGAGAGAGAAATTCTAGAGGTGTACATTGGGAAATAACTGCTATGCACACATAACTTTTATCATCCGGGCTAAAAAAATAAAATAACATGTGAATCCCTTGCTCCCACAGGCTCCAGATTAGCCATTGTATTCAGAGTCTGGATATCTGTTATGCTTCTTTTGTTATGTTGCTTAAGGAGTATCTACCAGAACTACATTTTCATGGAATACATTTTCAGTGAGCTGTGTTGATCTCCCAATGATGATGGTAATTTGCTAGTGTTATGAAAGTATCATGCTGAAAACCTGAGGGACCATTCTAGATGTTATGCCTAGTTCTAAATCATGGGTAGGCAAACTAAGGCCTGGGGGCCGGATCCAGCCCAATCACCTTCTCATTCCAGCCTGCGGACGGTCTGGGAATCAGTGTATTTTTACATGAATATAATGTGTCCTTTTATTAAAATGCATATCTGGGTTATTTGTAGGGCCTGACTGGTGTTTTTACATGAGTAGAATGTGTGCTTTTATTGAAAATGCATCTCTGGATTATTTGTGGGGCATAGGAATTCGTTCATTCCCTCCCCCCCAAAAAAATATAGTCCGGCCCTCTACAAGGTCTGAGGGACAGTGGACCGGCCCCCTGCTGAAAAAGTTTGCTGACCCCTGTTCTAAGTGGTGCAGTAGAACAGGAAATGTGGGGGAATTAATCTCTAGGGCATATTTTTTTTTGGGGGGGGGGAAACAATGACGTCCTCTGCTGGAGCACCAGATACAACCCCCCCTTTCTCACCCACCCTCCACTGCCTCTGTTCTCATAGCTCTGGCAAGCGAATGAGATGATAACGAGGCTTTCAATTTTTACTGTTCTTTGTAACATATCACCATAGAGGAAATTGGAGAATGTGGGCAATAGACAGAAGCTGGCTGCTTTTGTTTCCTTTCTTTGCGGTTCTTGCTTCGTGCCAGCAGTTTAAATGGTAACACCTTTTTGTAAAATGGTGAGCATGGCTGATCAAAAGCTAAAGGTAGCATTTCACTGGACTTTTGTTAAAGCTCAGTGTGTTTTAGCAAGCTGAACCTATGCCGTTAGAAACTCGGCTGAATTTAGTAGCACTTACTCCTAGGTAACCATGCATAAGATTGTAGTCTTGCCTCATGGCTGATCAGGCAAGTAATTCCAGGTTAAGCGGAGCAGCACCTTCTGCCAGCCCAGTATTCTAGGACCGGCATCAGATCCCAATAAGTTGGGTATTATGCCATGTCTACTAATCTTTGAGGTGTACATGTGTCATAGTAGATCAAGACAGCTGCCTGAATTTTTTAACTCAGTGGAGTGTGGCTATGAAAGGCTGTCAATATGCGCTTCTGTACTTCAGAATTTATGTCCCAGCATCAACGCGCAATGGGTTTTTTCAGGCTCCCTTCATATAACCGACTCTGGTGGGGCTGGGGAACTAGACACACAGCTGCTACTTTCAGCAGCAGCCGCACATTTTGGTTCTCTGATTGGATCCTTGTAGCTTTTCTTAAGTTTTCAGAAATAAATCAAGAGATTAATATATGGTCAGGCTCAAAACATTTGTCCTGGCCTCATTGACAGGATGAAACACCAAGAAGCATCTATTGTTCTCTTCTGTGAATCTATTTTTAACTAAACAGTTTTAGATTTTATTGGTAAACTGCTGCATCAGATGAACAAAGTGCACATAAAGCTCCTCAGAGAGGAGGAGGGAAGGGAAAGATGTTAAATCTTCCTATCCTGATGACCTGCAGGAGGATCTTGTGTGGCTGAAATCATTGTGGTACAATTTATCTTTACTGTTTCTATTAATGCAGCACAGGAGTAGGCCATGAAGTGTTATCATTGCAAAATAAAAGCCATAATACTACTTTAAAAGCTATTTCGTCATATCTATGATATGTTGAGGATGAGGGAAATTGACCATGAAGCTTGTGGAAGATTAGGCTTTTTTTCATAATACTGTAAAAGTAGCACAATATGATGCCTTTCCCCCTTTCAGCGTTATTGGTAACAGTTTCTTGTATGCTTTTATGTTGCATACCTTTATAGGATATCCTTTTTGGAAATAAATAAACAAGTTAATGAGAATCAATTAGTTGTAACTAAATTAAATTCCACTGCTTTCCCTGGGTCTTATAGCATTATGCATGTCTGCTCAGAAGTAAGTCCTATTGAGTTTAGTGCAGATTACACCCAAGTAAGCGAATATAGGATTGTAGCTCTACTAAAGGCCAGCATTGGTGCATTGCAGAGTGGAGAATAGCCTTGTGCTACTCATGATTCATTAGTTGAATTAGATTTGTTTGTTATAAGCCACTAGGAGTTCAAATAAAATAGATGGAATATAAATTTAATGAAACCTTTTGAAACTGGGCAATATAGCTATTACTGTCTTTCCTCTATAGTTATTATTCCTGTTTTCTTTTTTTTTTTAAATAATTTTTATTAATTTTAAGATTTTATACACATAAGACCTTACATTTCGGTCAGGATTCATCACTCCCCACCTCTCACCATGAGGAGTTATTTAATCTTACCCTCCCTCTCACAGAGGTAAACCCATTCATTATTTTCCCTGACCTTAGACCAATCATTATCTAACTTCGGCCTAACCCTATTCTCAGGTAGACCATTCTTGGTTACAAAACATATCCATAATGACTTCCTCCGCACCTCCCCAGTGGCTGCATTAAACAAAACATAATTCTGGTTCAGGTACATAGGTGTGCTAGACATATCTTTAACATTATTCCAAAACATAATTCTAACTCAAATACAATATCCTTAACTCTTATTTCACCTCATCTTCTAGTTCCAACCTCCGCGTCCTCCTCCCAAATCTTCTTTTTTTTTTTTTTTAAATAATTTTTATTGATTTTATAATTTTATAAATATTCAACGTTACATTTCGGTCAGGATTCATCACTCCCCACCTCTCACCTTGGGGAGTTATTTAATCTTACCCTCCCTCTCACAGAGGTAAACCCATTCATTATTTCCCCTGACCTTAAAGCAATCATTATCTGACTTCGGCCTAACCCTGTTACCGGGTAAACCATTCTTAGTTACAAAACTTAGTCATAGTGGCTTCCTCCGCACCTCCCCAGTGGCTGCATTAAACAAAATATATCTCCAGTTCAGGTACATAATTACATTAAGCATATCTTTAACTTTGTAACAAAGCATAGTTCTAACTCTAGTAAAGTAGCATTACATTCTTTTTTCATATCATCTGTTAATTCCAACCTCTGCGTCATCCTCCCAAATCTTTTACAAATTTCCTTCTGACTCCCCTGAATCTTCAGGCTCCCAACTTCGAAAGATCCTAACATAATCATAACTCAAGACCATGTCCGATAGAAATGTTCAAGATCCACACATTTAATCAATCCGGGGTTACCCACCTACACTGTTCAACCCTCCCCTCGCCTTTCCCCAATCCAAGTCCAAGTGCTTGCTTGCACTTGGACTTCACCTTCTCTTTGACTTCTCAGCTGTTCCTGCTCCCACTTCTTAAACCAATTCTTCTTCTTTATTGGTGTCTTCTTGCGTCGAAAAAAATAGTCCTTTGCCGATGTTGTTTTCTTGTTCCTCTTCTTCAGTCTAAATATCTTGCGCCGAGAAGAAATTTTCCTGTGGCGAGGCTTGCCTTTGACCTTGGGGGGGATTTCTCCCCCTTCCATCCTTTGTGCAGCTGGCATGACATCAGTGTTGATTACTTCTCCTCTCATTCTTGCAGTCTCCGCTTGGAATTCCTTTCTCAGTTCCCAGATTTTTTCAAGGACCCTCTTCCAGCCTCCATTTTCAAAATCATCCTCCATTTTCCTAGACATAGCTTTGCAATATTTCAGACCGAACCAAGTCCAAGTTCAAAGTCCAAATTCCCGCAATAGAGTTCAACAGATCCGATTCAGATCCTCTACTTATCAAGAGTGTTAGTTAGGTGCCCCCCCGATCAGGGGTATCAAAAGGATCCAATCTCTGTTGTATAACCAAATTCCATTACAGTTCAACCGCATCGGTAATAAAGTTCCTGATTTGGTGCCACAGTAGCAAGGGACGGACCTCCGTAATTACATCCCAATGCTGTTCCAGATCAGTCCAAATTCTTGAAATTCTTTCTTAATTACTCACATTTTAATCGTCCGATCTTGTTTTGTTTTGGAGGAATCGGCGCGCTCAGGGGGGAAGGACTCGCGGCTTCCACCCGACGGGCAATGGCGATCCGATGAGCTCCGTCGCCCCGCGTCGCTCACGGCGGCCCCTACTGGGGTCTACCGGGGAGTTGGGGCAACGTTCCGAGCTTCTGCCGGATCTTAGGTCCCGGGACAACCCTCCCGGGAGTTTTGGGGGTTGCGTCGCCGTCGCAAGCTCCCCTTTGAGCCGGTCGGGTCGGGGAATGTCAAGAGCGACATTTCCCCCGACCTTCTCCCTCCGGCGCGCCGACCGGAAGCCCCCTCCCAAATCTTCTATAAGGTTCCTTCTGACTCCCCTTAATCTTCAGGCTCCTAACTTCGAAAGATCCTAACATAATCCTAGCTCAAAACCATGTCCGGCATAGATATTCAAAATCCGCATATATAATCAGTCCCTGGTTGCCCACCTACCCTGCTCAGCCCTCCCCTCGCCGTTCCCCAGTCCAAGCCCAAGTGCTTGCTTGCAGTTGGGCTTCATCATCTCTGTGTCTTCTCCGCTGTTCCAGCTCCCAGTCTTTAAAAAAAAACTTCTTCTCCTTCATTGATGTCCTCTTGCGCTGAAAAACGTTAACTTTCGCAGATGTTATTTTCTTGATTCTTTTCTTGGGTCCAGTTATCTTGTGCCGAGAAGAAATTTTCCTGCAGCGAGGCTTCTCTTTAACCTTGGGGGGATTTCTCCCCCTTCCATCCTTTGTGCAGCTGGGATGACATCACTGTTGTTTACAACTCCTCTCATTCTTGCGGTTTCCGCTTGGAACTCCTTTCTCAGTTCCCAGATTTTTTCAAGGACCCTCTTCCAGCCTCCTTTGTCCAAATCATCCTCCATTTTCAAAGACATAGTTATGCAAAGTTCCACACCGAACCAAATCCAAACTCAAAATCCAGGTTCCACAATAAAATCCAACAGGTCCGATTCAATCCACTACATGTCAAAATTGTTAGTTAGTTGCCCCCCCGATCAGGGGTATCAAAAGGATCGAATCTCTGTTGCCAAACCAAATTCCGTTACAATTTCAATCGCATCGGTAATAAAGTTCCTGATTTAGTGCCACAATAGCAAGGGACGGACCTCCGTAAATTACATCCCTGTACTTCGTCAAATTAGTCCAAATTCTTCGGTACTTTTCTAGTACTCACGGTTAAGATAGCCAATCTTGTCCTTTTGCGGAGAAATCAGCGCGCTCAGCTGGGAAGGGCTCGCAGCTTCAACCCGATGGGCAATGGCGGTCCGTGGAGCTCCGTCGCCCCGCGTCTCACACGGCAGCCTCTACTGTGGCCGCCGCGGGAGTTGGGGCGACGTTGAGAGCTGCTGCCGGACCTAAGGTCCCGGGATCAAGACCCCTTTAAAGCCGGTCGGGTCGGGGAATGCCAGCAGCGGCATGTCCCCCGACCTTCCCCTCCGGCGCGCCGACCGGAAGCCTATTATTCCTGTTTTCCAGTATTCCAAATTCTGTGCTAAAATAAGCTGAATTCTGTAACCTGTATAAATAATGCAAGTTGAGCACCTTTCCCCCCCTGCTTTTGAATAATCAATACTATTTTGCCTAATTCTGATTTTTAGTAATCATGGAGAGTGGCAAGAAATTATATTGGAGTCTGAAACTTCTCCCCCAAACTGTTGGAAACTGTTTCAGCAACAGCTGGCAGAACAGTTTCAAGGCTATCATGAAACTTGTTCTGGAAAGTTTAAATTTTCAGAAAGCTTGAATTCTAGGGGTTTTCTGCACTCCGATCAAAAAATCAAATCAAAACATACAAGCAGTCTTGACAGATGCATCCAGATGAGGTTTAAACAATCAGAAATGCGAGTAGAAGTAAAAGCAGTTTAGTGGTAAAATTGATGTATGCGACTGCATCGTCAAGAATATTATTGGCCCCAAAATAGAAAGAAGAAGAAGACCTGAGGAAAGAAGACTGGATACAGAAACTCATGGATTATTCAGAAATGGCAAAACGTACCAGAAAAATAAGACATCAAAACAACAAACTTTTTATAAAAGAACGGAAATTGTTTATTGGATATGTACAAATAAATTGTAAACAGATAAAGACATTGACAGGATTATTGTAATAACCTGCAGTTTCATAAGAGTAAATAATTAAAGGAGTTGAATTAAAAAAATAGGTTAAGTTAATTCAGTATATGCAGGAAATCATAAATATAAATTTAAGGAACCGCAGAAAAAGGAAGAAGGAAGTCGAATTTTGAAATGTTAAAATGACTGTAAAACTATTGGAATGTATATAACTGAAAATTACCAATAGTTCAGTGGCTAAGTTCAGACATTCCTACAAACCATTTGGAGAACTGGAAACAAGACATGTGCCATGTCTTGAGTTAGGGCGGTTCAGGCAGTTGCCCCACACAGGGCGCTGAGCCACAAAGGCACAAAATTGAGAAGATCCATAATTGAGAAGATCCATTTTGGGGTGCCACGTTTTGGGCTTGCCCAGGATGCCACATTATCAAAGATTGCCAAAGTACACACCTGACATGTACGTACAGCACTCTCTGTAGTTTGCCAGTTCAGATATCGTGGCAAACTGTGGTTAGGTTGGAAGAGCAAGTGCTAACCATTGCTGCTCTGAAGTAAATTGGGGGTCAGCACTAAACAGGAGTCGGAAAGGGAAGCAGCGTATGAAAGTTGGAAGGAATGTGCAAGCCTGCAGCTCATTCATCAGCTGGGTAATTTTCTGAGTAGAGCCTTTGAAACATCAGCAGACAAAACAAGCTTAACCTGCCGCCACATCTTACACCTAAGGAAATTATTTAATTACAGCTGCATCTGTAGTATAGTTTAGACTGTTTACTATCTCTGGTCATGGTGACAATTGTACCTTTTATTACGGCTGTGTACTATCATAGTAGCCTCTGAGTGCATTTGTGGAAAATGTGTATAGGACTGCTGCATTTGTTAAATTGGCTTTAGGGCAGTGGAAGTCACTTACCATTTCAGACGATAAGATGTGCCAAAGAGTATTTGAAATGGTACAGTTTTTAATCATATGTTACGATGGATTAATGTATTTTTTATATATTTACCTTGTTGCTTATCTTGTTGCTTTTATTAACTTTGTGTGCAAATGACCTGATTGGCTAATGATGAATATAATTCTATTTACAGTTGTTACTTTATGTCTAGTCAACATGTATGTGACCATAGTCAAGGAATTGGGAGTTGACCCTAGGATTTCCTCTTCCCCTCTCTCCCTAAATTCTACCTGCCAACATTAACTGTAGCTGATAAGCATTGACTTTCAAGTTAATTAAAGCCAGACAGGTTTTGCTATTAACAAATGTTTTAAATCCATACCTAAGGTTCTTCAGTGAATGCTTTGTTTTCTTGTAGACATTAGTTTGCAAGCAGCCTCTCGAATTCTCTCTGTGCCTGCTTATAATGCATTAAAAGTCATGAAGGACATTGCACAGAACTTCCCAGTCAAGGCCAGGTAAGGCTAATGTTATTTCCAGTTACAGTGGTACCTCGGTTTAAGAACAGTCTGGTTTAAGAACGATTTGGTTTACATACTCTGCAAAACTGGAAATAGTGTCTTGGTTTGAGAACTTTACCTCAGTCTAAGAACGGAATCCGAACAGTGGAAGGGCACCGGCGGTGGGAGGCCTCAGTAGGGAAAGCACACCTCGGTTTAAGAACAGTTTTGGTTTAAGAACAGACTTCTGGAACGGATTTAAGTTCGTAAACCGAGGTACCACTGTATATTAATGAATGTCTGGATTTTGAGAGTTTCTTTTGAAACTTTAGTTACATTTTTATGCCACCCTTCTTCCAAAGTTATTAGGGCAGCAGATGTGACTTTCCCTCATTTTATTCATTCGCCAACCCTAGGAGGTAGAAAGTGACTGAGTTGAGTTTTTTGACCAAATGGAATTTGAGCCTGGTCTCTCCAGTCCAAGTTTAGCACTGTTGTCCACTACAATATGCTAGAGTAGCCTTCCAATAAACTCCACAAAAGTTGCTAGCCTGACTGCTCTCATATATCTATGTAAGTTGTCTGTGTCAATAAAGAAAATCAGGATCTACCCCACATCTTGCCTTGAAGCTGATTCTTATCATGTGGCCAGGAAAGTGGTTTTTAATAAGCCTAAACAACAGTTGATAGAATTCAACAGATGGAAGGATCCAGTATGTACATCCAAATGCTAAGTCTTAAATGGCCTATTGGGTGCAAGTTGTCAAATTAAGAAACATAGCCATGATCATTCATGCCACAATAATAGGCAGTTCTTTGTCATCTTTCTATACCAAGAGATTACTCATAACAGCAGCGAAGCTAGCTTTCCAGTATTTATACAACTTGGTATCATGTCGAGATTTCCTTCATTAGCAGACATTGTCATGATTGTAAGTGAACTTTTTATAGCATTTCTCGTGGATAAAACGCTTTACAGTTCTTCTCTCGTTTACCCTTACAACAACCCTGTGGGTCTCCCTCTGCTACAAAAGCCAAATTTCTTTCCCTACTGTTCTATCAAACAATACACTATTGTTACAGTCTGCCATGCCTTGAATCCCCAATACAATCCCGTACTTATTTGACATTGCAAGGCACAGCTGGCTGTAGTTTTTGAACTATTGTGACAACCCTTAGACAGAATAAGGCGGAGATGAGAGTGCATGCTTGATGTTAGACATGAGCAGTAATTTCTGTCTTCTGGCAGAAACTTGAATAACTTTTCTTTGTTCCTGTTTGAATACATCTTGCATAAAATTTGTATTTGAGCATATAACAACCGTTGAAAATGATGCTTAAGTCAAGTACCACTGTCTATCAAAAGTCTTTTCTAAAAATCTTTAATAGTCATTTTACTTTAGAAGAAAACTTTACAGGTCTTGTTAGATAGCAAGAAGTTGTGAGTGGACATCTGGTTTGAACATGCCCTCACCTGCCATAGGGGGAAAAGCCTAGTTTAAGAAACCATAGCTCAAGCTAATTGTAGTTTCCAGAGGGGATATGTTGAGGGGGTTATCATTGCATGCAAACTTTGCCTATGGAGTACTTTATTTCCTCAGAATAGGTGGGGGAAATGTTCATGATCTCTGACTTTTTCAGATCCCTGACCAAAGTGTTAGTGAACCTGCAAATGCGGAAAGAAATAAAGGAAAATCAACAGGTTTGTTACTGTTCTTTTTATTATACAAATGATGCCGTCAATTATATTGTGTCGAGAGATGCATATGTTATACAGTGCTGGGAGATACGTATTGTGGTGTAACTTAAAAATGTAAGCAGCAGAATTTCAAATGTAGACTTGCTCATCAGTTGCAGTCCTTAGCTGCTCATGACACCTTCTGCTCAAATATTGCATGGCATGGCCTGATTTGCTGAGCAGCCCTTCCAGCTACAGTGAGCGATGAAACTTAGACCATTAATGTTCAGATGTTACCTCCAGGGCTTGAGCTTTAACTCTGAACTAAGCTGCTTTAATTGACCACTGGAGTTGAACATAAATCAGTTCAGTACCCAAATGTCTGCACGCAGGATAATTGGCTCTGTCGATAATGTATTTTAATGTATTGCAGAATTATATTTTGAGCTTTCACCCTTAACGCATGAGTCATTTGAGATCTGTGTTCTTCCGTGTATGTTTTAAAATATAAGCCTCCTTCCTCAGCTTCACCCCTATCATCCTAGATCAAGCCAGTAATCTTCAGCTACTGTCCCATTCCAAACAGCCCCATGTTTGTGAAGATTGCTTCGTTCAGGATTCATTTTCTTATATGTATAGTGGATCAGACACTCATTGACACCTCTTCCCGCTCTTCCCTGATTGTATATAAAAGATGCTTGATTTGCTACTCACAGAGGTGTAAAGAATTTTATTTATTTATTAAATTCCTTGACCACCCTTTATTTGAGGAACTCGTGGGTGTCAAGGGTGCAGTACCAGTGATGCAGGCAGAGTTAGGTTATGGACCAACCGCAAAGTCTCACTCCCCCCTTCTCTGTGCATAACATGTAGACAACTTCGGGCTCTCAAAATTAACTATGTGTTTTTGGAGGGTTCCTCATCTGTTTTGATAAACTTGTCAGAAAGACCCACCCTTCTTATCCAACACCACCTATCTGCTGCTAGGTCTGCACTTTTCTTCCTCCCTACCGCCTTGTGCAAACCATTCCATATATTGCAAAAAAATAATTCATGTGTTCTTAAAACAGTAAACATCCCCCCCTCAGATGTTGTTGGATTCCATCAGCCCCAGCCAATATGGCCAATGGTCAGGGTTGATGGGAACTGCACTCGTCCAACACTAGCTGGGAGGGCCGCAGGTTCCCCACCCATGTGCTAAATTATGGTTTTGTGCTGCAAGATTGTGCAGGTATGAGCCTCAGGCTTGCATGCTCATATCCTGATAATAACGTAAAAGCCCAGCTGGGTGTTAGGGACTGGACTGAGGGGGGCAAGACTGAGGAGGAATGGTGGAGACCTCCCCTCCCTCCTGAACTTCCCAGAGAAGAGGAAGGTTGTATTGAATTACAGCAGTGGTTTGAGGAAGGTCACAGGTCAGAGACAGGTGAACAGAAGAGTTGGGAGGTGTTGGGAAAAGAGAAAGGGGGAGACACGTTATCACTGGAGAGCATTTTTGAACCCCCCCTTCTCCCAGAACCTGGCGTGCGGGAGGACTCAAGGACTCAAGAGACGGTGGTGGCCACCGTCAGGGGAAGTGCTGTTGCAAGGAATTGAGGGAGGAGATCTCAGTTGGAGCAACTCCAATTTAGGGACAGCTGCATTCCTTCGTCGTTCTCTGTGAATTATTGAATAAATTGCTTGGTAAGAACTCTGATCGTTTCTCTGATTCTGGGCTGCCCCGTGGGGGGGAGCTGATTCTCCGAAGCCTGGCACTGGGTAAGGCGAAAGGCCCAGAGCTCCAGCATTCTGTTCTCATAGTGGCCAAGCAGATGCATATGGGAAATGCACCAATGGGCCCCTAGTTCAGCATCACTCTTTCCACTTTGTGGTATACAGAGGCATTCTGCGTCTGACTGAGGAGGCAGGACATAGCATAGCTATCAGGTTTGGTAACCTACATGAATTTGTCTAATCTTCTTTTAAAGCTGCCCAGTGCGAGTGAAGATGTACCCAACATTAGAAAATTCCAGCCTGGGGTTAGTGGGAACCCATAGATTTCCAGATTCAAATGAATTTTGTTAAACTCTGACTGAAAGTTTGCCATCCCCATCTGCAAAGGGAAGAAGGGACAATACAAGCCCGAGATGCCTGCCTGCTCCTTCTCGGCTTTTAGCTTTTACGTCTGAATGCTCTCAAGGAGGCTTTGACACCTTATAGGTGAACGACTTTATCGTGGTGAACAAATTCATGAGCTAGAACCCACTTCATTGATTCATTTTGCCCCAATAAATCTGCTAACCTAGAAGATGCCGTAACAAAACTCTTTGTGTTTGCTGGAAGAAACTAACATGGCTACTGCTCTGTATTCTGCTGGCAACAATTTTTCTTTTTTGGATTTGGGATTTCTGATCACTCCATTGAGACTGCTTCAGAATGGGTTGTGCTGCTGGCATTACTGGTTTTCAGAATAGTCTTTCAAAAATACCAAAACTAGACAAAATTCCCTCATAGAAGGGGAATATTTGATCCAGACTTCAGTTCTAAGCTTGGTTAAAAGAAGTAAGTCCCATTGAATTCAGTGGGGCTTATTATTTTCTGAGTAAAGATGCTTAGCACCAGGCTATAAATTTCATTTTGTAGATGCTTCAAAGCAGTACTGAACTTCATGCCCATGAAAATCACTATTAAATAGCACAGTGTTTTTCATGCTTTCCTGACACTTTTACGTGGTTGATCTAAAACAAATACTTCTTTTAAAGCCCTGGAGCTATTTTTTTTATTCGAGCCATTTGATCTTTTTAATAAGCATCTTTTAGTGAATTCCTATTTAAGTTTTCCTCTTTCCTCCTCTCTTTCTCTCTCTCTCTCTCTCTCTGCCTTACTGCAGATTACTCATTTTTATTAGACTGCAGCAGCTGCACAAACGCAGTGTAAAATGGTATCAAGTACTGGTAGTTAAATAGCTCTTAAAATAGACCTGAATACATTTTGATGCCAGTTGCTCTCTTTTGGAAAATCCTGTTACTTAGCAGAAGAACTTTTGAGTCTTTCTCTCTCAAGTGTCACATCCAAAGTAACGTTTGAGTAGACAGGAGTCTAATATACTTGCAGAAACTGCACTACACAATTGCTAATGGGGTATTGGTGTGTGTGTGTGTGTGTGTGTGTGTGTGTAAGTTGATTCTCTGTATTTTAAACTTACTACATAAGGGAATTCAAACATAATTTTGAAGAGAAGTAATAAAACAAAATTTCAAGAATCAGTCAGTGTTTTGGCGAAACCGTGACCCCTGCGGGTCAGGGCGCCGAGAGCTCATTTTATGGCCTACCGTGATACATGCAGTTTGCACTGCCAAACGTTGCAGGGGCCAATTTGCAGGTGTCTGGCACCATTTTCGAGTGAATCAGACGACATCGGGTTTTCAGCGAAAGCGTGACCCTGCGAGTCAGGCTGCCAAAGGCTTTTTGTGGAGCGCCTTGAAACATGGGGTTTTTGCCTTTTGCTAGTGTTTGATGGCACTTCTGAGTGTATTGGATGACGTCAGGTTTTTGGTGAAGCCGTGACCTCGTGGGTTAGTTCTTTGAAAATAGATAATTAAATTTGGGGTAAATCTGTGCAAATATAACCTGGCTGCATACATAAGGTTATTATCTCTAAGGACCGCATGAAAAAATGCTTTGGGTGCGCACAAATGCAGTGGCGAGAAAGCAATCTCTTTGTCTTTTTTGTCTGTCTATAAATCTGGCAGCTATTCAGACATCAGTAGTAGAGCAGAATAAATTGTCATGCACATTTTTGAGCTACAGGATATTCGTCTAGCAGCAGGAGAGGCATGATTTCAAGCTGTGCAGAACTGAAAGATTCTCCTCTAAGATAATGTAAGTTGAATAGAAAATGCAATATGGGAAAGAGGCTAAAGCCTATTAAGGACTGAAAAGTATATGGTGATTAGATGCAGTCAGAATAGCTTTCAAGGGTAAGTAGCTATGTTACGGAAGGATGTAGTTGTTGAAGCCTAAATAACATTTCAAGTTACAGACTCACCTAAGGAAGCCTGCCTTTTGTTTTTGCTCAGGTTAGCTGTCTAGAAACAAACTTTGTATGATCCATGTTATAAGTGTACAGCCATTGTACCAGGTCCAGTGAAAAAATGTTTCCATTAGACCAGCCCTGTTTGTATGTATATAGAGACAGAGAGAGAGATTGTCCCTGATCTTATTTGCCTTTGGCGTACATTGTAGGGTAGGCCATTTGGTAACCTCCCATTTTACAGATTGAGAAAGGACCAAGAGAGGGGTGTGTTCGCACCGCCATCAGTGTGCATACAAAACAGAGAGGGAATGAAGAATTTTTAAATCAAATTCAACACTGGCAATGTATTATCTAAACACATTTATATGGAACCAATTATAACAGTACCGGTAATATATTAAGTCAATAATATTCAATAACATTTCAAAAGGAAAACAGAAAAAACAATCAAAGACATCAAGATTAACACTCAAAAAAGACCATCTAGACTTGGACTAACTAGATCAGCTCAGGGCAATTGCTGAGGCCCATGCAGTCTAAGAGTCAAGTCAATTAAAGTTAGAACTGTACACTATATTTGTGAGGTGCACCCCAGTCTGAGGTGCCCCCCCAGATTTGGACTCCAACTCCCATCAGTCCCAGCCAACATGGGCAATGGTCAGGGATGATAGGAGCTGAAATTCGACAACATCTGGAGGGCACAATGGCTACCCCTGCTGTAGCAGATAATCTTTTTCATGATCAAATGGTGCATAATATCCCATTTCTTCTCTTTAAAAGTTGCATTAACATAGTACACCATGTAAATATTCTTTATTGTGGGAAAATAGGGAAATGGCATCTAGCTCTGGTGTGGGCACTGCCAGGCAGCACGTTTAATCCACTGCTGGGTGGCGCTGTGGTCTAAACCACTGAGCCTCTTGGGTTTGCTGATCGGAAGGTTGGCAGTTCGAATCCACGTGATGGGGTGAGCTCCCGTTGCTCTGTCCCAGCTCCTGCCAGCCTAGCAGTTTGAAAGTACACCAGTGCTAGTAGACAAATAGGTACCACTGCGGCAGGAAGGTAAACAGCGTTTCCATGCGCTCTGGTTTCTGTCACAGTTTTCTGTTGCGCCAGAAGCGGTTTAGTCATGCTGGCCACATAACCCAGAAAGCTGTCTGTGGACAAACGCCAGCCCCCCCGGCCGGGAAGCAAGATGAATGCCGCACCCCATAGTACCTTTGACTAGACTTAACTGTCCAGCGGTCATTTACCTTTTTTTTTTTTTTTCTGCTGGGGCCATTCAAACACCAGGCCCAGCTTAAAGCTGCTATAATGATCAGCCTAATTACTGGCAATTAACAGCAGCGGGGCTGGCTCATGATCCAGCAGATCCCAGCTTTGCCCTTCCCGGTACTTCTGCCTGCCTGCATTTTTGGCAGGTGGAGCAGCGAGCTTCTTGGCTGGGTACTGGGAGATCACCCTCCCCTCCCAGCACCCTCCCAGTGCTCAGCATGACCAGATGTTTGCGTTGTACCATGACAGAAATTGGAGACTGAATGCATTGCAGGCGGTTGGAATAGATGATCCCTAAAGTCCCTTCCAACTCTATGATTTTATGAATGGTTCAGGAAAACTTTCTGAAGCATGTGACCTACAAGGGGTTGGGAAGCAATTTGCACTTCACCTTAGGCAGCAATATATAGCGAGCCAGAACTGGTTTGCTTCAAAGACTGTGGTGTGTTCAGCAACAAATGCTGAGCCTAATTTCCTGAAATATAATTTGTCAAACTAAGTTAAAGTCTGTCTTTCAGGTTATTTGGTTTTTCCTTTCTGTGAGCAGTGAATATGTAAGAAAGGATGAATGATGTTCATGAATAGTTAGCATCAAGCCCACTCTGTAGAAGAGGAGAAATCCCTTATCTACAAGAATAATTAGAAGATTAAATTTTATCCAGCCAAAATTAATGTCATCTTGTTCACATAGATTTCACATTTGGAACATGAGGATATTCTGAAGATGGTTTTTTAAACTGTCTTGACTAAATTATACTAAGCTTGACTTCTTTTTACTATCTTTCTAGCATCTGAATGAAGCTCTTGAACTTCAGCCTGGTGAAGCACGTTTATTTCTAAATGGTCTTCGTATGGATTTGAATCTTCATGATCCATTTAGGTAAAGTATTAGTTATGCAACTTGCATATATTAACTATACCGAAAGGGCCCAGTAACTTGATCCATAGACCAGCTAAGCTGTGGTTAGCTCTATATTGACAGTCCCCCAAAAAATCTGATTGATAGCAATCTGATTGTTTTGTTTAATTTAAATTGAGAGGAAGAACAAAAGAGTTGCTTAACTAAATCATATATTTGTGGTTTTTTTAAAAAATAGTCTTTTAGAAACTTTGAAGGTAGAAGAGAAAGCAATGCGTGGACTTCACTCCCTTGGAATTAAAGGAGATGTTCTTAGTAAAATCATGAGATTAGATGCCCATTCTGATGATGACGCTTATGCATTAGACATTCGTCACTCTTCAATAGTAGTAAGTAACCATATTAATTTCTTTATCTAGCTAACAACTTTTAAAGTTCCATGAGACCCTTGGAACTCATCTAAGTTTTATTCAAGAGTGGACCTATTGAAATGAATAAACCTAGCTTTCTCATGTTCATTTATTGTAGCAGGTCTGCTCTAAGTAAATCTCAGTTGAATTCCACCCTTTGTTGTTTTTTGCTGCATCTAAATAACATGGCCGCCTCTCTTGAAAACTGAATTTAAGGCTTTAACACTAAGAAGTCCAGCAGGTCTGCTGATCATGAAGTGAACAAAGTATAGTTAAGACTTTAACTGTCCCTTACTTTTTATCACCAGAAGAGCGGAGATATGCACTGCTTCCAGCTAGGTATCTAACCCAGCTCGAAGTCCCATCCCATAGAAGGGCGTTCACTTTGGCCCGTCATCATGTGTTGCCATCCGCCGTTTTGGATGGGAAGTATAGGCGGGTTCCACTGGGTGACAGACTCTGCCCATGCAACGCCGGTGATGTCGAGACAACAGAACACGTGCTTCTCCGTTGCCGTTTTTATAGGATTTTACGGAATGAACTTATCTCCCCCCTATTAAGGGAGTACCCGGGATGGCCTGAAGACTACTATATGTTCTGGCTACTCTCTGATTCCAATTCTAAGGTCACTGCCGCAGTGGCAAAGTTTTGCGTTGTTGCAATTAAGCTTCGGGCAGCGCAAATAAGAGGCTCCGGATCTGTTTTTTCGGGTTAAGCAACACTATTCTTTGACCAGTCAATTCTTATAATTATCTTAATTTCAATTCTTATAAAGCAATGATTATTAATCATATTTTAATAGCAAGATGGTCACCCCCATTTAGTTAACATTAGACCGATTTTAATCTATATCTACAGCTGATTTGTATGTAATTCTGTGTGTATGCGTGTGTATACTGGTCGTTGACCGTAATAAAATGATTGATTGATTGACTTTAACTGTTTTTCTAACTTAGTTTAAATGACAGATATGGGATAGGCTGCATTCATTTTCTTAAGTGCTGCTACATTATGCTTTCTGGCTACGTTTGCATGAAACCCTTGAGTCTTCCCTTGAGTTGCTTGTTGAAACCACTCTCAGCAAGCAGTGAAATATATCTGTCTCTGTATGATGTGTGTAAAATGGGTGTGTGTGCCCATTTTATACAGCATAACTTGTAGAGAGCTTTTACAGGGTAGTACAGGCAGCAGCAGCAGCAGCAGCAATGAGCACTTCCATTTGCAGAAGGGCCACTCTTGTTTTCAGGCAGGGGTCCCCAAACTGTAGTCCATGGACCACCAGTGATCCGCATTCAAGTGGTACTTTGCATCTCTACATACTCATGTTGATTTTTAATTGTGTTTTTATTGCTTCTTTTGTATATTGTATTTCCTTGTTTTGCAATTTGAATTCAATGGAATGCAAATTGTAATACAATAAAATACAATATAAGAATTAAAAGAAGCAATGAAATACAGTTTAAAATCATACAGCATCTTGCGCAGTGCATTACAAATACTACAAGAGGCAGAAAACCACTAATTGCTCCGCCAAGATCATCAGAATGAATGAATGAATCTTTATTTGCATCAGCCATTGGCCACAACAATACGATATACAAAGAATAGAAATAAAAAGTCAATTATATAAAATACATTTTAGGGTTTTGAATCAATAGTCAAATAGTGGATCTTATTCTAATTGCCCCATCAGAAATTTTCATATACTCCATGGGAAATAAAGTTTGGGATTCACTAGTCTAGGCAAATATTGCAAATGATATCAATAAAAAATGATTCCTATACCAAGCAATCTTTATTATTATTATTATTAGTAGTAGTAGTAGTAGTAGTATACTACCCTATACTGAAATACATATATAGATTGCATGCACACACCCCTAAGTAAGAAATTAGCTTAGTATATTCTATGAATTTGTTTGAAGGAAAGAGATTTATTTATTAATTGCTAAGATTCAGGTTTCTCACAATGTTCTGCTGGTGAACTTGATAACCATTGGGTAAGATTCAGGTGCAACTGCAAAAAAACAAACCCTTATTCCTATGTGTAGTTGCCATATTAAATTCTGCATTTATTAACTGTAAGTGTACATCAGTGGATAAACAGTCTTCAGTATCAAATGATAAATTTCCTTGTAAGTGAGGAAGAAATTGAAAGGAAGAACCTCAAAGGATGCTAAATTACCCTTTATTGACAAGTATATGAACACAGGTAGTAACTGAGAAATTTTTAATTACTTGCTTACTGCATTATATATCGTTGAGTTCCGAAGGGGACAAAACCCTCTTCTCTTTTATCTGTTTAATGTGCGTTTCCTTAAACAGTGTAGTTTTTTTTAAACTTGCATGGAATTAAATCTATTCATAGTACAGTAGACCAGTATTAACTTTCTTGTCAGCGCTCTCTCTCTCTCTCTCTCTCTCTCTCTTTCTCTCCTAAATGATTGTGATGAGATTTCCAGTGTATACATTTTCTTACTAATAGTTAAACGCAGACTGTAGGTACAGTGGTGCCCCGCAAGACGAAATTAATTCGTTCTGCGAGTCTTGTCGTCTTGTGAGTTTTTTCGTCTTGCGAAGCACGGTGCTGCGAACCACTAGATGGCGCTGTTTCCCATAGAAATGCATTGAAGTGCGGTTTCCCATAGGAATGCATTGGGAACTCGCAAGACGTTTTCATCTTGCGAAGCAAGCCCATAGGGAAATTCGTCATGCGGAGCGACTTCAAAAATGAAAAACTCTGTCGTCTAGCGAGTTTTTCGTCTTGAGAGGCATTCGTCTTGCGGGGTACCACTGTACCAATTGTCATTGCTATTTTTCTAGAAAAAGAGGTGCCAGAACTTACCATGAATCCCTCCCTTGTTCTCTTATAACAGCAATGGCACCCAACTCAGAGGTGCTAGAAGTTCTGGTGAGTCCCAGCTGAAAAGAATCCCTGCCAGTTCTTCATATGGTTTTCTCTGGCTGGGCATACCTTAAAGTGGATGTCAGTAATGGCTGACAAGCTTCTCTGAAAGGCAGTTTGCTCACCTCCGCTGGTCTCACCCTGCAACAGAGCTGCTTAGATATATTCCAGACTGGGATGACCAAAGTGGTGCCTTCTAAGATATTGTTGGATTGCAACTTTGCAATGAATGGCTGGTTAAAAATATTTTAAATAAATAAAACAAATTCCCATTATCCCTATGCATTGGCTTTGCTGTCTAGGAATGGTGGGCACTGTCATTTAAAACCATGGTCTGTTTAGGTGTTTGACCCCAGACCTTAAACTATTTGGGCAGTGACAACATTGCTCCACTTCAGGAGGTTGCTGCACCGCAGAGACAAGAGCAATCCTAATGAACTTATAAAGTTGAATCCTGGGCAAAGAAGGAGCAAAAGCAGACAAGCATGTAAAAAAAAAAAAGCTTGGCCTAGTTGTTATAAGATTGAAAACTTAAATGTGGGTACTCCCCCCCTTTTTATAATATTTTTTATTAGTTTTCAATTATAATCCAATAATAGCCTCATTATAACAATACCAATTTATAATACAGTTATTAGTACCAATTGTTCAAATACCAATTAGATAAATTTTGATAAAGTGGCCCCCCACGTGCTGGAATTGATGGCTTGATAATTTACTTTATTTCTGCATTCCAAAATCTTATTAATTTCCATTACATTCCAGTCATAATAATCCCTTATACAACAACTGCAATATTAATAACTTCTATTCATGTTAACACATTAAATGATTTATAAAACTACAAGCAAAGAACTCAAACTATATCCCTGTTCTTCCTGTGTGTGGCAATTATTCTGTCCGGGGTGTTTCTTTCTGTCCTTGTAAGATGTTATGACTTTCTTTCCCCTGGTTGTTGCTGTTATCCATCATGTCTTGGGTGGAGCTGAATGGGGATGTGTGTTCTTAACCATGGTTAGCACATACCATGGTATGAACCCAGTCTATGCTTTCAGTTCAACAGCCCTGGAAAGGTCTATTGTGAAATGATTGCATACTCATACTAATGTGCTTAAGACATCAGCCTTACAGCCATACTCATATAGCCATCAGAATCTTTTGCAATGTATTGTGCAGGGCAGGGTTCCAAGGGAAATTTATCAAGTATTCTCTGGCAGACAAGTCAATGAAAGTGTTCCCTGAAGGGAGAAAGTCTATAAAGTGCTTCTTAAGCTTTGAAAATCCTTTTTAGCACCATATTAAGTTAGGCAATAGAAAACTTTAAGCAGTTTGGCATACTACTCTGTTGTTTTACTTTTGTCTTGCAAAGAAATTGCGACCCTTCTTTATCCCTTGCCTTTTTGTTGAAATATCTGATACCTAAGCAGAACACATTTATTTCTGAGTGTTAACAGAGTCACACTGAAGTTGTTTTTCAGAAGTAAGTCCCATTGTAGTCAATGATACTTACTTCTCAGGCAAGTGTGTAAACTAGAGGCCAGGAGCTTTATTCTTTCCCACAGAATTTCATGGTCAGGAGGACTCTTACAATTGGTCCTTACCTACATGGTTACGTATTTGAATGTTCTCCCAACTATGTGGTTGGTTACTTAGGGAAAGGTAATTCCCACGTAGCTAAGGTAACAAAGAAGCACTTAAGACATCAGCCTTACAGCCATGTGAGTATGTTGTCATCATGTAACTGGTTATAATGTTTGGTTTTAATGGTAACTCTGGCAATCACTTCTGTGTTTCAGTGGATCAATGACTTAGAAACAGATCACATATATGACAAGTGGCCTACAAGTTTTCAGGAACTTCTTAAACCAGCATATGCAGGAATGATGCGGCAGATTCGGCGCAATCTATATAACATGGTATGTATTGGGGGTACTGGCCAAACTTACTTGTATATTCGTTTATTTTGAGATTAGGGTCTTCTGCGTGGAGGTCACGGAAAAGTCCTTCGCCCTCCCCACCCTCTGGGCAACTCAATTTATCCTTCTGTTCTTCCTTGTGATTAGGCTTTTAATTTAAGTACACTTTACTGTGAGAGAGCCTACTGTTGTCTGTCTGGAATACTGCATTAAATCCTGATACAGCTAACATGACACAACTTATTTCTTTTTAGCATGATAAGTTCATCCTTGGCCAAGCTGATAGATAACTGCCTGCACATATTTGAAAAGGTTGTTGCTGAGAGAACCATTGCAGTGACTTTGCTAGCCAGATTGTTGTGTGTTGATGTCTGTGGCTAAATGAGTATATGCCATTGTAAGAATTCACCTCCAAAGGTTGAAAATCTTGACTCCTTTATTTAGGTTCAGCTTCTTGGCTTTGTAATTCGTAAGATAAAAAGTTGCCATCTAAGATATTCAGTAACAACAACAAAATGAAAATAAAAAATACAGCAACCTAGGGTAATAACTTTTCCAGGGTGTAAAATATTTGTAGACAAAATGTAGATATACATATTTTAAGTATTCTCACCACCCCCTGCAAAAGTGGCATTCATCAAAGGTTTGCCGCAGGAAGCGGTAAGCATATACATTTTGGGAGGTTGTGAACAAAATTCAAAATGACAAATCTGCGACTGTTTATCACCCAGACTTTTGCTACAAATGCATAAATTCTAAAGTTGCATTCAAGTATATAAATGGACTTTTATCTTTCCATTTCCCCTAGCCATTACTAGGGATGTGCTTACTTTTTCCTGATATCTTTGAACTAGTAGCTCTCACTGAAGTGATAAATTTGTGTAGGGGCTGTACCATTTCACGGTGCAGATGACAGTACAGTGGAACCTCGGGTTACGTACCGTCCTCCTTACTCACGCTTCGGGTAACGAGCTCCGCTAACCCAGAAGTAGTTGCTCCTGGTAGCAAACTTTGCCCCGGGATGCGAGCGGAAGTCTCATGCCAGCGGCACGCACGCAGCGGGAAGCCCCATTAGCGAAAGCGCACCTCAGGATAAGAACGGTTTAGAGTTAAGAACGGACCTCCGGAACGAATCAAGTTCGTAACCAGAGGTACCACTGTACACATTTTGGGAATGTCCCTCATACAAGAAAATTCTCCACATAGCCTACAAGTACGTCAGGTGATTTTTGCTGGGCTAAATGTCGTCTGTCGGACATCAATATTTTTTGTGGGAGATAATTCAGTTGTGTGAGCCCAAACTTGCGGTCTGGAATCATACAGTCTAGAACAGATATGCTACCTCAATGTGTTCCTTTGGGCCTCTTAAGTCTGCAAAGGAAAAGAGCAGAGAAAGTACAGGGAATGATATTGGGCCTAAGGATTCTCTTCTCCCATCAGGTCATCTTTATTGATCCTATGCAAGAAGAAGCAGCTCACTTCATGAAACTTGTAGAAGTATTCTACTTTCAAAAGGTGCCTCTTAGGTAAGTTGAAATATGGGCAGATATGTTTCTTATACGTGATGGTGTACACTGGCGTACAGTCTGTGTAAATGTCGTGTGGTGACCCTTGGGGCCCTTCCAGCCATCCTCTTAATTGTGTAAAACAAAATAAAAAATAAAAAAATTCCTTCCAGTAGCACCTTAGAGACCGACTAAATCTGTTCTTGGTATGAGCTTTCGTGTGCATGCACACTTCTTCAGATGCACTGAAACAGAAGTCACCAGACCCTTATATATAGCGAGAGGGTGGGAGGGGTATTACTCAGAGGGGTAGTGGGAATGGGTGATAGGCTGATAGACTGCAATTAGTCTTACAGGAAAAAGCAAGGGGCGAGAAGGTTAAAAATAGCTTTGTCATGTATAATAAGAGTCCAATGTCTTTGTTCAGACCAGGTCTCTGCATGGTTTTAAGCTTGGTAATGAGTTGCAATTCAGCAACTTCTCTTTCCAGTCTATTTCTGAAATTCCTTTGCAATAAGACAGCTACTTTGAGATCTTGTATAGAGTGTCCTGGGAGATTGAAGTGTTCTCCTACTGGTTTCTCTGTCTTGTGATTCCTGGTGTCAGATTTATGTCCATTTATCCTCTGGCATAGGGTTTGGCCTGTTTGTCCAATATAGAGAGCTGAAGGGCACTGTTGGCATTTGATGGCATACACAATGTTAGACGATGAGCAATTAAATAGTCCTGAGATGGTATGTTTGATATTGTTGGGGCCAGTAATGGTGTTGTCCTGGTGTATGTGGCAGCAAAGTTGGCATCTGGGTTTATTGCAGGCTCTGGTGCCAGTTTCCGTGTTAAGTCTGGTTGTAGTATTATTGTGGGTGAGGAGTTGTTTAAGATTGGGTGGCTGTCTGTAGTAGGAAACTATGTTTCTTACCCAAAAGATTCTTTTGTATTTTTGATATCTTCTCGTCAGTAGTCTTAACTAGCAGGCAAAATCCCCCATGAACCTATAGCTACATGAGAGCTATCTGCAGTCAGTTGTCATAATTGGATTGAGCTCACACTTTCAGAGAGGTAACCCTAAATTAAAACCTTTCTCTAAGCAGGTCTAGGCTATATAGTCCTCCAGTTTACCTCTTTCACTGCCTGCACAGTCAATGTCACTAATGGTAGATGATTTCATAACAATTGAATTGATTTTATTTCTGCTATTTGGATTCACATGCAACGTTTCTGATCTGCTTTTAATGTGTTTTTCTAAAATGCTGCAACTTACAGAATTTTCATTTTTTTTCTGAACAGAATTGGGTTTGTTTTCGTCCTAAATACCAATGAAGTCGTTGACGGAAACAAGGATGCAGGTGTAGCTTTATGGAGAGCTTTTAACTTCGTTGCAGATGAAATGGATATCCCTGCGGCTTTTACTGCCATGACGAGAGTTAGTGCTTGTAAAATATTTTTAAAACAATCCTCCCCCCCCCCCCAAGGTTACTTGTATTTTTCTGCAGGTACAAAGTAGCCACGGGGCATACTGTTTAAATGCATTTATTTTTTTAAAATACTTTTTCGTAAAAAGTTTTGTTCTCATCGTTGCCAAGCTTTCCTGGTAGGGTGGGGGTGGGTGCAGATCCATGAGCCTTTGGGCACAGATCTTAGCCTGAATGGGCCAAAAACATAAAATTCAGCTCCCTGCCTCAAGATAGAGACACACGCCCCCAACTCAGTGCATGCCGTTGAGACATATAAGCAGGAAGTCTCAGCTAGCTTCAGATGACTCATGCAAACAGAGAAATGCAGCACAGGTGAAAGCAAAGGAAACCTACAGAATCGCTAGGCAAACCAGGGAGGCAGATTAGAATTTCCTTACTCTTAACCCAACTGTGGTTAAACTGGAAAACATGGAACTGAATTCAGGTGGATGGAATAGGATAGGAATAGGAATAATTTATTGGCCAAGTACATTTTCCAACATACTTGGAATTTTGCTTCGGCTACATTGCAACAATGAGTGCTCATTAGAAGGACAGATCCTGAAGTTGAGGCTCCAGTACTTTGGCCACCTCATGAGAAGAGAAGACTCCCTAGAAAAGACCCTGATGTTGGGAAAGATTGAGGGCACAAGGAGAAGGGGACGACAGAGGACGAGATGGTTGGACAGTGTTCTCGAAGCTACTAACATGAGTTTGGCCAAACTGCGAGAGGCAGTGAAGGATAGGTGTGCCTGGCGTGCTCTGGTCCATGGGGTCACGAAGAGTCGGACACGACTGAAGAACAACAACAACACATTGCAATGTAAACATACCTTATACAAACACTGTTCCACTCACAATACAATGACACAGCAAAGAAACCCCACCCATAACTGGCCTCCCCTTCCGCTACACAGCTACGAATTTAACAATTTAATGGCACAAGGGGAAAAAACTGTTCCTGTGCCTGGCTGTTTTTGTGTATAAAGTCCTGTAGCGACGTCCAGATGGAAGTAAATCAAACAGATGATGACCGGGATGCAAAGGATCTGCGACAATGGTAGTAAAAAAGAAAAGAAAAAAGGAGATGGTGAATTCAGTGTTAGGCATTATTATGAAACATATTTAGCATCCATCCTCAAGTGCTTTTGCCAGGCCAGTAAGAGGCTGTGTTTGTTTTTGTCTCCTTGTCTGGCCCTGCCCACTTTTGGGGTGTGGACCACCCACTGCTGAAACACTAGTAATCTGGTCGTAGGACTGAAAGACTTCCTGGCCCCCTGGTGTAAATGGCTTCTGCCCACCAGTTTGGGATTGTTAAGGACAGAAACGCTAAACAAATGGATTTGAGAGAGTTGGTGCACTCCTGCTTTAACAGGAACCCTGGAGGAGGAAGGTAAATTCCAGGTGCTTAAGCGCGGGTTAAAGCTGAAGCTCGCAGAATAAAATCATGAAAAGGTAGCTCTTTAATTTTATCTAACACTCCCATGAAGCCGTCAGGATTCCTTGCTCCCAAAGCTGTTCTAGGGAGGCTGTCCTAGAATTATGTGCCAGTAATAGAAATCTCCCCATTTCTAACCTAACTTTATTAGTGGCTAATTTATAGCTGTGAGGTTTTATGCCTCCCTGCTTGTCTTCCCTTAAATAGCTCTGACGGCTAAGCTGTGATATTTCTAACATGACTGCATATTTAGCAGTTTACTCATATTTCTGGGCTTCTGGAAGAGAGTAGGCAACAAGACAGCTTTATTATGTAAATATTTGCTTTGCTTGCTTGACGCATTTCATGGCTGGGTACAGGAAGGATGTGAGATGGATGCATGTAATTGTGCAGAAAATAAAGGGTGGTTTTATTCTCTCTCCTGAATTTCTCCTTTTCCCCTAAGTGCCCAGAAATGCATATGATGGATGAGTTTAAGAGTGAAAGTTCATTGAAGTTTAATTGGCGGAGGCATTAAAGTGTGCCGTCTCTTGGTTACTGCTGAAAAACCCGGTAATAAAATGAGCTAGATGGGCCTGTGATTGGGCGGCAGGAGCCTTTAAAATCCACTTGCAGCTTGGCAATAAAAATTTAATATAATATGAATACATCAGTAGAATGGGTGATCACATTTCTTTATCTGTTCCTCTCTCTCTTTTAATTAGATGTACCACGAAGTAGAAGAGGGAGGTGTACTTTCTGTGGGGCACGTGAAGCGTTTTCTTGTCACAGGATTTCCTCATGCTGACTTGCAAGATATCTTGGGTGTCGATTCTGATTATGATGAGAACAGACAGGTAGGAACAGTACAGAGTTGCAAGAGGATGTGCAAAAAAAATATCATTTTTTAAAGTATTGGGTGGATGGCACAAATCCATGGGCATTGAATACTGAGGTTTTGGAATATCAGATGTTTGAGGAGGTACAATATTTCACTTCCCACAATACCTATGCCACAGAGTCTGGAATATCGGCAAAGCGGCATTGATGCTGTAATGCAGGAAATGGCCAGGATCAGATGTGTGGATGTATCTTCTAAAATGAGTCTTATAGGCTCTGTTTTTTGAGGGTCAATAGGGAAACAGAAAACAACACTATCCTAATACATTTTACAGGCAGCAATTCTGTTCTCGGTCACCTGGGAGGCGTGTCCAATTGAGTTCAGTGCTTTTGAGCCGCCGTGCGTACGATTGTAGTGTTAGTCATCCTGAATCCACTTCTGTAAATTCAACTTGATGCTTGGCTTTGTAAGTAAGCAGGAAAGGCAGATAGGCAGCTATCATTCAAAACAATGGCGTTACCTTGTTTGACTTGCCTGTCATGAGACCCCTTTTCACCTATGACAGTTCATGTTCAACCAGCTTTCCATATTTTCATCAATGCATTGATTTGAAAGAATAAATAAATGAAGAATCCTAATGTTGTCAACTAAGCTGCAGGTCTAAATGAAATCTGGAGGTTTGGATTGAGAAGTTAAACCTAGTTTTTATTGAAATTTGTGTTCATGTTAGTCTTGACTTGTCCCATTGATTCCAGTGGGAACTGAGTTCAACTAACTTAACCTGAATTCAACCCAAATACTGTTAATGCATTGTTTCAGGAAATCATGTCCTCAGCCGGCGATTGCCAGTCCCCTTGCCTTTAAAATAACTGTTGGAAAAGTTGTAAAGGAACAATAAATCACTTTGCTCCTCACCTGTCCCAGCAAGCGATGCATAGATGTTTGTGTTCATTTTCTCTTGATATCTAATCACTACTTTTCCACAGCCAGCTCTATATAATTGGACATCTTTGCTCCATCTAGGCAGGAGCAATGTTTTATAAGAAGACTGGCCTGGGTCCATTGCCTCAAGCTCTCTTTAATGGCGTGCCCTTTAACAGAAAAGAGATGAATCTTGCAGAGCTGCAAACCTCTCTGGTGAAGATCATGGATGCCACAGAGTCCTTCCAGCGGGCAGTGTTCTTGGTATGTTTAGCATTTTATTTTATTTTTAAGCAAATGCTCCATGAAATAATGGCTAGTAGATTGCTTAAGTTGTGCTTATGTTCTACATCTTTTATAACGAGGCGGTTTGGAATTAATCTTGTGAAACCCTAAATGGCATCATTATTTTAATTTGCAGTCATGATTTTGAAACCCAATATATAATTATTATCCATGCTTTAGAATTTAACTAAGCCCTTGTTAATCCTTGAGATGCTTGGAACCACAGTATGAAGACAAATATTGCTACAAAAATGTGGACTGGATAAAAAGACATTTCCCCCACTATCCTTTTCTTTAAATGATTGAATAATTTGTGTGAGTGTGATGTTCTAACCACCTTCCTGACTTCACCTTTTCCTTCCTCAGCTTTTTCTTCACAGTAACCTCTGTCTTTTGCCCATTCTAGTCATAATAATAACAACAACAACAGTAAAAGCCCCATTTGCCTTATCTGCTTGGCTTTTTCTTGCCTTCCCTTCATTCCTGTTCTCCCTGTGGTTGTTTTAGCAGAAGGCGGAAGTGGATTGCAATGTATTTTTTTTGCCCTTTGCAAAGCTCCTCACAACCTGATCTGGATCCACGGCATCTGGTTGGAGGTGTGTGTTGTACTGGCACCCCAACACCTGCTTGTTGCATCTCTGGAAAGGGAGAATGACAGCAAATGAACCCACAATTTCTGCCTCTGACAGCTGCATTGTAGCTTGCAAGGCATTTGAAAAGGGCATGCACCTGGAGCCAGCAGAGCAGGAGCAGGCCATTAGCATTCCTGTGCAAGCCATTAAACCTTCAGAGCAGGAAGCCAGGTGATCCCAATACATGGGAGGATCAATCATTAAGATCCATGCTTTCTTAGGAGTATCTGCTTGAAGCTTGTTTAGCCGCTTGTTTCCTTCTTCATCTGAGAAGCAGAGAAGTTTCCTGGAGAGGCTACACAGAACAGTGTGAGCTCTTAAAAATGCCTTATTCTACCTCAGCCTCCAGACAATGAGTAGTTTTTAAGGAGTCACCAATCCCCCCTGGTCAAAAAAGTATTATTTTTAACTCTCCCTTGCCCTAACTCTTTGCAGCCCAGCAGCCAACCCATCCCACATGCTTTTAAGCTTAATGCTGATGTTCAGAGACAATTTAACCAAAGAGGCATTTCTGGGAGAAGTTTCCTCTGAACATGGGGACAAACTTTGACTCCTTCCCACCCTCCGTCTCCTCCTGAATGTGATGGTCAACCTAAGGCTGTTTTGCTATTAACTTCCAAACATAAAGCCCTTCACAAAATTATATAAGCAGGTGTGTTCTAAGACTCTGCTTCATAGATGGCATTCTTCCCTGGAGAGAGAAGAAATTGCTCCACAATCTTCTGATCATTTTGTACTGATTTCAGACAACCTTATTACCAAAAATTGACCCACGTGACTCAATTGTTAGTCCAGAATATGATGATGGAGACTGGATTGAGGGGTCTCAAGTTTTGCATCACCTCTTTTATAACTCCCTCTATATGCCACTGCTATTCACAACTCTGGCAGCTCTTCCTCAATAGCCCTTCTGCAGAGTCCACCTCAACGCCACTTAAGGGAGCAGGAGTGCTGATTGAACCCAAATCCATTCTAGCCTCTGTTCCATTATTAAAAAATAACGGGATTCACCTTCACTATAAAAAAAGATGTCTTTGGCTAACGAGTATTATAGTCTAGAGCCTGAATTTATGGACTCTTGGAAGCTCCCAGAAGCTGACACCCCAGTCTCTAGTCTCCAAATTTCTCCCCCACAAAGATGGGGATGCTCAACTGAAAAACACCACTGAGGGGAGGCAGGATTTCACCTTACACAGCATCCTGTAGAAGCTCATCAGGACTTCACCCTTCACTCCCCCCCCCCTTAGGAAGAAGAAGAAGAGTTTGGACTTTATATCCCACCTTTCACTCCCCTTAAGGAGTCTCAAAGTGGCTAACATTCTCCTTTCCCTTCCTCCCCCACAACAAACACTCTTTGAGGTGAATGAGGCTGAGAGACTTCAGAGAAGTGTGACTAGCCCAAGGTCACCCAGCAGCTGCATGTGGAGGAGCAGAGACGTGAACTCGGTTCACCAGATTACAAGTCTACCGCTCTTAACCACTACACCATGCTGGCTAGGTTTCCTACATTTTTCATGCACTGGTAGCTCTTTTATTTAGCTCATTATTTTTTTTCAAGATAGTATGCATTTCCCCATTCGTCAAGTCAAGTCAAGTCAAGTCAATATTTATTACGGTCGACAACCAGCACACACATATAAATCATAAAAACAATCCAAAATACAATCTAAAATATATTCTAGAAACATAAACTAATAAAATTTACCGTCCTTAAGCCATTATGTAAAAATAATTAAATAAAAATAGCACTACATCAGAGGATGGACTACAACAGATAATGGCTCTGATTCTTCTTTGGCTATATCATACAGTAATATAGGTGCTACTAATTAAGGCGGACCGGATATTGATGGCTTTAGCGCAAAATTTTGCTACCTTAGCTGTCACATTCCCCACTCCTTTTTAGTGTTAGTATAAAATTCCAAAGCAACCTTTTCAATTTTGGTGAATATGCAAACTGGATTATGGGAGCTGCCTACTTCCAGCAAGTCCTCTTCCTGCCTTTGACCACAAGTTGGAGCTGTTACCCACCCCGATGACCTTTTACAGGCACTGGTACTTTTCAAATAGGTACCAATAGAACGATCTAAAGTTATTGAGTGGTGTGGGAACTGAGCAAACCTGCTGTTGTTTTCTTTCAGGGTGTGCTGAATGACCATACAAACGCAGTAGACTTCATCATGGAGCAACAGAATGTAGTTTCACATATACATGACAAGATTCTTGATCCTCAAAGAAGATATTTGAATTTCGCATCCCCATCAGGTAAACCCAAGTACTGCTTCTTTTCTTTTTGTCAGGCCTAAGTTTGATTTCATATTTGATATTAACAAGCCACGTTTTAATTTTTGCAGTGCCTATAGATACAAACGATTTCTCAACTTTTTCCTTCTTGGACTCTCAAGATAAGACGTTTATTATTTCAGAAAACATGAAGTATGTTACAAGGAAAGGTACATTTTGTTTTTGTTTAACTGCTGTTATGTAGCATTATTAGCCCTGAATTCATAGAGCAATGTCTGATGCAAGCTGAATGGTTTATCAAGATTAGTTATAACATTGTATTGTTGCTTTAAGCTAGGTAAAAAACCCTCAAATATACATTCAATATAATTTAATTCAATATAATTCAAATATAACAAGATCCTTAAATGTAACTTAAATATAACAAGATCCAAATTTGGGGCAAGTACTCTTAGGTAAGAGAACCCCAGCACAGATTTAAAACCACAAAATACACAGCAAAGTAAAGCGTGGAAATATAGCCTGTTAGACCTTTAAAATATGCCCCTCCAAGTGAGTTCCAAAATGTCCCCTAAAAAATTTCTTTCCAAAGTTTTCCTCTTCCCCCTAGCATAGGAAAAGGCCACGTTTGGTAAGTTTAAAAAAATGGTTTACTTACAACTCTCCAAAGGTCAGATTCACGTGCTTCACATTTATTGAATAAATGGAAAATAATTGTGTACAGCTGAAAACGCTGGCAGCATTAAGATAAATTCAACAGTGTAAATAATTGTTGGATATAATAATGGAAAGCCGATTGGTATAGTTTTTGTAAACTATGCAGGGATATAAGATATGTAAAATGAACCATGGAAAGACAAGGGAAGTCATTGATATCTTAAGTATGTAAAGTGTTTATCTGAAATTGTAAAACAGAAAATTTAATAAAAATTATATTAAAAAAGAAAAGATTCACATGCTTCAGAAAAGTTTTACAGGCAGTAAAATTTAGCTTAGTTACAAAATGGTGAAAATTCCTGAATTATTGGTATAAGAACTCAAGAGTGGCTTGTGAGAGCCATGTGGTTGAGCTGGAGCAACCACCTCAAACCTCTTCAAGTGCTGAGCTTCTCAAGTAGACTGGGAAGAACAAAGGCTTGATTACCTAGTTCCTACAAAGGTGAGGGGAAGTGGACCTAGCTAAGCCTGGCAGGACAGCTTACTCTGTGGCATTAACTCCTTCATGCATTGATTAGACTTAAGCATGTTAGTTATATGAGACTGGTTATCCCACACATGGGGCATCTGTTAACGTCGTATCAGCCACATTCTGTCCCAATGTGTGCAGTTGATTTTGAACACGGATTTCACAACTGGTTCTTAAACTGGCCTGGTCGAGATACAACATTCCCAGTCAGTGGCAACGGCTACTTCAGTTGGGGTGCTGTGCACTTAGTGAAGAGCTGTTGACTGCACAATACTTCCTCCTCTTGCATGGCATTCCTCCCTTTGTAGAGCTAATCGTAGTTCAGCATTGTATTTGTGCCAGCAATAGCACTTAAGAACATAAGCCTTCTGCAGTCGTTTCTCCCTCCTGTCGTGCAATGGGGAGAGTGGGGCTGTGCTCAATGGCCGTTCTGGTGCACTCCCCGCCAGACCCACCCCCTGCCAGCTGCACTTTGGGGCTGAAATTCGGAGTGTACACCAGCTCTGAAGATGATTTAGAATCGTTGAATCATGTGAGGGGCCTACGCATGTAGACTAGGCTATCTGATTCAGACATTCAGGCAAGGGGTGGGTCCAGTTGGGACAGTGTCCTGCCATCTCCTTGCTGTTTCAGTCATATGTCACATTCTTGTAAGAACATGGGGTGAGCGGTGCTGCCCCAAATACTTACTAGCATATTTTAAAATAGCTCTGTTTACAGCAATCCATACTTCTGTTTTGTCAGTGCACTCTTGTTCATGCACTTCCCTTTTTATTTATTTTTTTAATGTTGAAAAGTGAAAATGTTCGATCTGGGTTCTTTTCTTTCCTTTTTTTTAGATGAAAATGTAGTATACCCAGGCACCATATGGATCGTTGCTGATTTTGATAACCCAGATGGGAGGCAACTGCTTTCAAACGCGCTGAAATACCTGGTCAGTGGCGTAAAATTCCTGTGTCCGCATAGTATGCATGCAGCGGGGTAATCTCTCTCAGCAAGACCCTGAAGCAGGAGGGTGTCAGAAAATATAAATAATGGCAACAGTATTTCATCACTATGGAATGGGTCTCACTAACCTAATGTCTCATCTCCTTTCCATAAAATAAAATAAAAGTTTTAAGGAAATAGGCAAGCTTGTGGAAATATTAGCTACTGAATAATTGTCAAAGCTGGCAAGGACTTGGACTGAAGAAGCCAAAGAGAGTTGGAAGAAACAGGCCAGATGAAAGATGCTGACCTCTTTTGGCATCTCTGTATTACATGTAATGGTACAAGTTCATTATACGCATGCAATTTACTATGTCAGCACCCAAATCTTTCATTTAGCAAGAGTTAAAGGTAGATAGCCGTGTTGGTCTGTCATAGTCAAAACAAAATAAAATAAAAAAAATCCTTCCAGTAGCACCTTAGAGACCAACTAAGTTTGTTCTTGGTATGAGCTTTCGTGTGCATGCGTGAAGTGTGCATGCACACGAAAGCTCATACCAAGAACAAATTTAGCAAGAGTGTTTCTAATAAGGAAGGAAGGAAATGATTATGGGAATGATCCAGTCTCCATACATTTCTGCATTTGGGATGGACCGAATGGTTGCCTAAGTAAATACAATTTTAAAGTATCTGATGCTTCCAGAGTAAATAACTGTCCTAGTTTTGCTGTGCCAAACTGATGTTTTTCCTGGACTTTAATAATGTTCAGGAAAACAGCCATTGCAGCCTCCTGCTCTAAAAGATAAGCTGGCATCTTTTGAGTTGGATCCAAACTAAGGTAGTCGTGCTTTAGTCACATTTGTCTTTGTTAACTTGATTGTTCAGAATATACCACCTTTTATATGCTATATAGGAATTCAGGTCAGTGATTAAATTCAACGGGACTAGTTAATTGTGACCAGCGTAAGTCCCATTGATTTCAACTGGACTAATACATAGCTAACTATGTCCGGACCCAACACTATATCTTGGCTGCTCCCACCGAAACAGTTCTGAATTCTGCTTTACATGCATGAACTGTCCATAAGGTTCAGCCTTTTCGATACTTGAGTGCAGGGAGTAACATAAATTCTACTCATTATTGATGCAGAGCAGAACTCCGACATATAGTTAGCAGAGTAAAAACTTAAACACGTTGCAGGATTCCCAAAGAAATAGACCAGAGGCAATTAATATTTCATCCAGCAGAGCTTTACTGCTGCTTAAGGCAAATAAGCATAATGGTCACAAATCCAATACATTCAGGATTCGCACTGTCCATAAGAAATCCAGTTGCAGCAGTCGTCAACAGGTTTACCACAGCTATCAGCCTATCACCCATTCCCACCACCCTTCTGAGTAATACCCCTTCCACCCTCTCACTATATATAAGGGTCTGGTGACTTCTGTTTCAGTGTATCTGAAGAAGTGTGCATGCACACGAAAGCTCATACCAAGAACAAACTCAGTTGGTCTCTAAGGTGCTACTGGAAGGAATTTTTTTATTTTTTATTTTGTTATAATAAGACTGAAGACCTTAACACTAAGCATGCTATATACAGAACACCACACTAGAAGAAAAGAGAGATAGAAAGTGAAACTCCGGCTCCTTCTGTCTTTACTTTTATAGTCAGCATGACCTTGACAGAAAGAGAGAACAGAACCAGTTTAAGCCCGCTTCTCTGAAGGAATAATAACCCAAACATCATGAACCTTCTGCTTGTTTCTAGGCAGAATAGAAGCTTAGGTGTCAGGTAGAAACTTCCAGCTTGCACCAGTTTCTTTCACACACAGAAGCTTCCAGAACCCTCTTGAATTAATTAGAATAGGAAAGATCTCTACACATCAGATCAATACTTTCTGTACCAAGAAATGCAAACTGAGAGGGAGGCAGACTATAACATTTATGCCCTGCTTGTAAACTTCCTAGAAACTTGTGGCTGGTTGAGATCAGATTGCTAGACTACACGGAGCCTTGGTTCGATTCCATAGGCTTATAATGCCATTCTTAGAGTCAATTCGCACTTCAGCAGCAAGCCTGTTTATTGTGTGTACACCATTATTTGAAGTGACAAACACAACAAAGTGTAAAAAGGAGCTTATAAACCCACATTCGGCATATACCGGGGAGCCACAGCCAATTGCTCTCATGTTTTCAAAGCATCTCCCCATCAACCTTAGCTGCTTTGAAAGCACGAGAGTTGATAACAAGGAAAGGAGAGGCAAGGGTACCGAAGGATGAATGTGTTTAGGCTTCACTCCAGACTGACAGGCTTATCAAAAGGCTTCATAGGAAAAGTGGGTTATGAGAAGGGATTTGAAGGAAGAGAGAGAGAGAGTTGGTGGTCTGGGAGGGACTTGCAGGCATTAACTGTAATAAGTAAACATGTAACGTCTATCTGTGTCTTACAGAAAACTAGCAGTCATGTACAGCTTGGGGTTGTGCATAATCCTGCATCGAAAATAACTGAAGATAACACTGTCATTGCAAGGGCAATCTTGGCAGCTTTTCTAACGCAGAAAAACGCTAGTCTGAAAAACTTTCTCGGCCGGATTCTAAAAGAGGACACTGCAAGATCTCTTGCTACAGGAACTAAAATCAAGACACTTCTTGTTCCGGTTAGTAGTTTTACTCCCTTTACCCTCTTCACATTTGCTGAACGTGCAAGACAGTGAAGTGATTTTAAAGGAGGACCCTCCTCATTTAGTGCCATTGCACCGTGAATTCAAGGAGAAACTGATTTACCGGTAAGTATTTGGAAGTGCTGTTGCCAGGCTGGATTTGACACCCAGTCTCTCTTTGAGGGAGATGTTTTAGCTTTTCTGGCCTGGGAGACATCTTTTACTTTTCTGTTCTAGGGCATGAATAACGATGCGTTTGAGAAGAAGTACAACACGATAGGTGTCGATGTGATTCAGGCTCACCAGATGTTTTGTCGGGAGGTTCTTAAGCTGCTTCCTGGGCAAATGGCTGTTGTTAGTAATGGCAGGGTAAGTAAACAAGTAAACTCATTTGTAGGACTAACTTCACTCAGCTTATTGAGAAAGCCCAGCTCTTGCTCTTTTTTCATCTCACTAGCATCTTCTTATCCACCATTCCAAACCAGCAGTAGGGAACTTCGGGTTGTGGGCCTCATTTGGCACAGAAGGGTCCTAAATTTACCTGCACAGTCCTAATCTTCCCCAAACCACGCCCACATGCCTTACACCTGATGTAAGTTTTGTTTTGTTTTTTGTTTAAATTTCTGTTATTTTTTATAAGAGTTCTAGATGCAGCGGCTGCTCAGTGCTCTCCCTTATTTGTAAGTGTTTCGTATGGCTTTTACTGCTGTTACTCGTGTTGAGTCCATTTTTGGTTGGGGAAACAATTGTTTAAATGAAAACCATTTTTGGTTGGGGAAACAATTGTTTAAATGAAAAATGATTTTTAAAAAAATATATATATTTAATTATTATTATTATTATTATTATTTTAAATCCAATTTCATTGTACTTGTACAATGACAATAAAGACATAAAGATAAAGAAAGATGTCATATATAAGGGTTTGCAGGAAGGTATAGATCTGGCTCCTTTCCGTAAACAGACACTGCTGAACGGCTGATGGTTGGCATCTGCAAACCTCTGAGCCTTTACTGACAGAGTTTCATTTCAAATCACCCAAAGGACAGCATTTCTCCTGATGTCCCAGTTGCATTGTTGAAACGTCCTGTAGGGGTTGAGGGAGGTCAGGATTCAGGATGCTGGCTGGATCCATTTCCCCACCCAAACACATTATACTTGGGCTTGGGGTCTATTTATTTTTATTTATTATTGAATTTATATACCGCCCAGAGGTCTCAGGGCGGTTCACAGAACAAGGTCAACATAAAAACCACAATATATGTAATCAAAATAAAAACAACAACCCAATAACACCCCCCCCCCACCCAAAAAAGAGCTACATTTTAAAAGGGCATAGGATGTCAATCAGATCAACCAAAGGCCTGGTTAAAAAGGAACGTTTTTGCCTGGCGCCTAAAGGTAAATAATAAAGGCGCCAGGCGAACATCGCTGGGGAGAGCATTGCACAGACGGGGAGCCACTGCAGAAAAGGCCCGTTCTCATGTTGCCACCCTCTGGACCTCTCAGGGAGGAGGCAAGCAAAGAAGGGCCTGAATGGGTCTTCGCCACTCCAGCTAAGCCCTTCATCTGAATGAGTCCAGCCGGTCTCAGCACCCAATGGTATATAAAAAAGGGAAGCTGCTGGCACAGCACCATTTACTTCTGACTTCCTTGCCTCTTTGCGGGGAAGTGATACAATTGTATACTCACCTAGGATTCAGCAGGTCTAAGAAGGTGGTGACCTTGACAGGTCAGCGATCTTGTAATAAATGCAGCCACCGTCTACAGCAGTGTTTCTCAACCTCCTCGGGGCAACGGCACAGCTGCCCCACGAAAAAAATCTCGCGGCACACCACGACCCGGGGGGCGGGGTGTCCGCGCGCCCTGGCGGGAGGGAGGGGCGAAAACGGAGCGGGAGATCGGCGGGCCAGGCGCCCGCCCCCCCTCCCGCACCCAGCCCCCCGGCAGCACCTCCACCCGGCCCCGAGCGAGCCCGGGACGACGACGGGCGGGTCGAGTCTACCCAGTCGCACGAGAACCGGCCGCTGTCGAGGAGAGAAGGAGCCGGAGCCCGCTCGCCCGCCGCGCAGGATAGCTGCTGCTGCTGCTGCTTCTACGGCCGCCTCACTGACCTCCCGCCCGTCCCCGACCGCGACCGGGGCGGCAGAGGCAGCGGGCGAAGCGCCCGGGAGCCCTGGCGAAGGCGGCGGTCGGCGAGCGGGAAGCGCAGCCGAGGCGACGCCAGCCGCCCTGACCGCCCCGGAAGCGGAAGGGCGGCACAGCAGCCGGTGTCTTCCCCTTCCCGCGGCACAGCAGCCGGTGTCTTGCAGCACACTCCTGTGCCGCGGAACACCGGTTGAAGAACGCTGGTCTACAGTGAGACTCTGAACCAGTTTGGTTGGCCAGAATGGAAATATTTCCATGCCTGAGTGCAGACTGAGCCTGCACAAAGTATTGGTGAACCGACTAGATGGCAAGGCAGCACTGTGTGCTTTTGCCTCTGGATCAGGGGATCCTACCCCATGGCTGATGATGCTCCAGCGCATTGCACTAAAGGCCCTACAAGGGGGCAAGGGGAAAGACGCACCAGTGCCATCGTCACTCTCGTTTTGTCATCCAGACACGATATGAAAGAGTGCATGCAAAATGCGCAGAATATAACACGCAAGTACTTCAAGCTTCGCTGGCAGCCAGGCTCATTCTGGGTGCAGATGCTGGTTTGAAGCCTTGAAAAGGAAAATGTAGCATTCCTCCCCCATCCCCACCAATGTCTTAATTTGTTTGTAACAGGTAATAGGCCCTCTTGGTGAAAATGAACTGACCGCAGAAGACTTTGACTTGTTGGAGCAAGTAACGCTCAGTAAGGCAACAGCAAAGGTCAAAGCCCTGGTCAAGGAAATGGGTGTTGGCGGTAAACGGTAATATTTCATTCGATTTTTATATATATATTAAAATATTTTTGGGGGGTTCTCTTGGATTATAGCTAGAGCTTTCCTCACTAGCCAAGGCAATGATACTTTGGACATTCACTCCTTTAGATCCAAATCAATTTGACATTTTGCATTTGAGTCTTAACATCTTTTGAAAGCCTTCAGAATGTTCCTTGCATATATTTTAGGGGGTAAATGTAGCTGATAAGATTGTTCGCCTTGAAGGGAAAAAACTTTTTTTCTTTTCTTTAGCGGCAGTAATTTAGCAATGAAAGTGAGTGCGCTTCTTTCTTCCTTGCCCAAAAGTGATGTCCGCCGAGATATTAACTTTCTCAAAGAGAAGCACAGGTAAAAAGCCTCTAAATTGTTGCGTGTTAGTTTTTGCCACAGTGCATTCGTCGTTGTGAAATCTGAGTGATACGTAAGATGTTTCAACACTTCATGAAACGTTTTCTAGCACTTGATTTGTTATGTGTACAGGCAATGAACAATCCATACATATACCCAAGAACAAAACTTGATCTAAAAACTTGCTATCTAAGACCATAGTTGATTTAATTGTTGAGAACTGAAAACAAATGTTCTTGATGCTGCTTCTAGGGAAGCTTTTAATGTTTGATGGATTATTGTGTTTTAGTATTTTGTTGGAAGTCGCCCAGAGTGGCTGGGGGAGCCCAGCCAGATGGGCGGGGTATAAATAATAAATAATAAATTATTATTATTATTATTATTATTATTATTATTATTATTATTATTATGTCTATCTGTGCTGATTAGGCATGTGTGCATAGGCTCACATGGTCAAAACCACATAGACAGTGCATGGGAGGTATCAACAGAGCCCTGAGGTTTGCAGAAGTACATAAAAAGCTGGTGGGAAAATAGACCTCAGGGGGACTTCCCCCCCCCCACAAAAAAATAAATCAATCATCAGCCCAATGAAAACTGAGCATGTTCAGAGTCCATGAAATGCTGACTAACTATTTGCAGGGGAATTGGATGGGAGGGGGAATGAAGGACAGGATCACTTCCAGCTGCAACATTTTGTTGTGGGTTGCACTTGATGTATTTAATAAAGGTTCTGATATAACACATCAGTCAGAACTCATATGAAGCCTGGCTTTTAGAAATGGATAAACTGCTACATTCTGACATGCCTTAATGACTGCAGTTTGGAGGATTTATCTGTTGTTGTAATTATTAAGTGTGTGTGTGGCAACTGAGATTTACTTTAGTTTGTCCCAAATTTTCTTTAGTTTGTCCCAAATTCTTCAGTTCAGAAACCAATTGATCTTGTGGTTCTGTTTTTAAGTCATATCCCATCACTTCAAGAAACGCTGTAAAAGTTTTTTTCCTGTGCTTTGTAATAGCTGAATGTAAACCTCCACTTGACACAATATTTTTCTCTGGAGGTAGCTCACGCCAACGGCTGTGTATTATGAAGCGATGGGACATCTGTTGAACCAGAGCGTGCTTTCTAAAAATGCAAAGGGTTTATATTATAAAATTCCAGTGTATGCCACCCCTCCAAATCATACTTGCCCTTTTATATACTTTGCTCAACATTGGGTATGTTTTCCTCCCCATAGTGTACTAAAGGTAGATCCACTGCAGAAAAGCGAACCCTTCTTTGACGTCGTTGGCATTGTAGACCCATTGTCGAGAGAAGCACAGAAGCTGTCACATTTACTGATTGTAAGATCATATTGATTTCTTGCATTCAATTCCGGCTTTGTGACTTAGTTAAGAGCTGTGTAGTGCAGAATGCTGTTGGGGGGTGGAGAGAGAGGGAGGGAGAGGGAGAGAGAGAGAGAGAGAGAGAGAAACCAGATTCCAATCCTCATTTGACCATAAAATTTACTTGGTGAGTTTGGGCCACTTCTCTCTTTTAAGCTAACCTCCTGATTGTGTATATATGTACGTTTCTGAGCACAATTCAGAGTGTTGGTGCTGACCTTTAAAACTCTAAACAACCACCCCCATCGTTCAGCCTGGACACTGAGGTCCAGCTCCGACGGCCTTCTGGCAGTTCCCTCACTGCAAGAAGTGAGGTTACAGGGAACCAGGCAGAGGGCCTTCTTGGTAGTGGCGCCCGCCCTGTGGAACGCCCTCCCATCAGATGTCAAGGAAATAAACAACTATCTGACTTTTAGAAGACATCTGAAGGCAGCCCTGTTTAGGGAAGTTTTTAATGTTTGATGTTTTATCGTGTTTTTAATATTCTGTTGGGATCCGCCCAGAGTGGCTGGGGGAACCCAACCAGATGGACGGGGTATAAATGTTTATTATTATTAATATTAATAATAATAATAATAATATTTATTTATTTATTTATTTAGCATGGGGGAATATTCAATTTGAGGTGGATTTAGGGCAATGCAACCACTTCTGTTGCACTTGGGTATGGTGTAAGAAGTTGCAAACAAATAAATTTATATGTACGATGAAATTGTCGGGAATTACGTTGTTGCCCCATGCAAATTGTTGTGCTTAATTCTGGGTAGGGAAAAATCCCACACAAAACAATTTCGTTAATACGAGAATTGTTTCTGTTAGTTCCTTGGTCAGGTTGTCAACATGAAACTGAGGCTGTTTATGAACTGTAGATTCAAGCTGTCAGAGGCACCTTTGAAAAGGTAAGTAGCACGTGAAAGTTTATTAATGAAATGTGCCCCATAATATGGTTCCCACTTAGAAGTAGTTGCCTTGCCTAATGACTTTACTCAACTATTCCACAATCTTCTGCTAGACTCATTTACGTTTTCTCACTCTGTTGCTTCCCGATTGCAACTTTCCTTCTCTCCAAATCTTCCTTTCCTTCTATTTGGAATTACTGTGAGTAATTTTGCAAGTATTGCCACAAATACTTGATCTTCCAGTCCTTTCATGTACCCAGGCATTAACACCCACTTCCTGCTTCTCTGAATTCTTAAATAAATGTGCACATTGGTTGACTGCACTCTGTTAGAAACATGCTTAGCATAAATGCAACAACTCGTCGCTTGGTGCTGGTGCTTATAAAACATTAGTGGGTATTAATGCAGAAAAATGGTCCTTTAAGCAAAGTATATCCTCATAGAAAGAAAGCTTATAATTGTAATCACTTTATAATTGGAATCGCTTATCGGAGCTCATCATATTACCATTTATTTATCATTTTTGCTGTATTTGCTTTCTGCCGTGTAACCAACAGCCAGGAAGCCCTTTCCTTTTGCCAAAATAATTAGATCATTTGTTACAATATTATGAGTTTTCTGTGACTTGTATTTGCTTTCTCCCAGGCATAAAATGGGTTCTGGGCAGGAAAATTAATCATTGTGTGCCTCATGTTTTTGAAGGGCTTGTTCACTTGCCCTATATAATAGGGCTGTCGCATTCAGCTGGCTAATGCTGGCGTCCTGAGTTGCGTGTTCTGTTTTTCAAAGGGCTGGTAACACCAGCACGTGTTGACAGTGAAGAGAATGTGTTTGTTGAGGGCTCGGCTGGTAATTGTGGCCCAGGAATCCGACCTGAGCTAGAAGAACTATAAAGCCTGTGGAAATTAAAAATAAAGAAAGGGTGCAAAAGATCTCCTACGCTGCCTTGTCGCTTGTGGATTAGCTGCTTCAAAAATAGCAGCATTTGCGTGCTCGGCAATGATGAATGTATAAAATAGGATCAGAGGATTCAAAGGTGTTTTAAAAAAGTTGTTATGCAAACTTTTCAGTTGCGTCTTGCCCTTCCTTTCCTGCTCTTTCCCCTATAACACTGACGTTCATATCCTTGCCGTAGTTTTTATCGTTTTGTTCTGGAGCCCGAACTCGTTTCAGGGGCCACTGGTTCCTTTCCTCTTGCACCGGGAGCAAACTTCTTTGAAATGCCGGAATCCCTTCTCCTGACCCTCAACATGATAACTCCAGAAAGCTGGCTGGTTGAAGCGGTGAACAGTTCTTACGACCTTGATAACATTTATTTGAAAGATGTAAGTACTGTTTTCTAAACGTATGCGTAGGGAATTGCACAAATGCGTAATTGACAGATTAATGATTCTTCCCTTCCTTTACAAAAACGTTCAGGATTTGTGTTTTCTTTAGGACTTGCAGGCCAAAAATGCCTCAAGAAAAATAACAAGACTTGATAAATGTTTGCCCTGTTTCAGATACGTTTAGGGACAATCAGATAGATAAATCAGGTAGATTTAGTGACAAAAGAAGTTTTTTGAATGTGTACTAAGCGTGTAACCAAGAAGGAGCGGAAGCCATAACTTGATGTGTAAGTAGTGAATTGTTCTATTTTCAAACTTATTTACAGCATACCTAAGGGTTTGCAGTTGCACTATATGCCTTTACAGTGTAAATTCTGGGTATGTTTTTCTATAGCTCATCATAGACTGTTTTTGAAACACTTGCCTGACAGTATAAGAAGTTTTGTATTGGTGGTAGAACGAGTTGATGGCAATAAACCAGGAGTCTTGCTGAGTTACACACACATTTATGTATTTTGCCTCTCCTTATATTACAAAGAACATTGCTTTGTTTCCATTATTTTGGCGTGGGTTTATTTTTGCCTAAGGATAAGTATTTTTGTATTCAATAAATGTGTAAGTGTACCGTAGCTTTCTGATCCTAACTGTCTAGTCAGCTGCTGGCACTAATGGCTAACAAGCTTAGGTATTTGCAAATACTTGGACTAGCTTAGGGCCCCACCAAAATGAAAACGTGACAGGGGATTTTGGATTAATCACTTTTTAGGCAGGGTACATCTAGGTTAAAAACAATAAAGCTGGCATTTTCTATATCGGAACGCTGAAGAACATGGAGTCAACCCTGTTGTGCAATACATTTTTCATATATTTGGATGAGAGTAGTAAATAAGGAAAGCTACCACTGAATTTTGCTGCGTTGGCATACAGTACCAAAAAGCAGTAGAGGAATGGCCCTTAATTCTGTGGTAGAAATTCCCTAGCATCTCCAGGTAGCATTTCCTGGTAGAGAACCCTGTCTAGAAGTCCTGGAGAGCTTCTACCAGTCAGTGCAGAGAATACTGAGCTAGATGAACCAATGGTCTGACTCAGTACAGTGGTACCTTGGTTCTCAAACTCAATCTGTTCCGGAAGTCCATTCCAAAACCAAAGCATTCCAAAACCAAGGTGTGCTTTCCCGTAGAAAGTAATGCAAAACAGATTAATCCGTTCCAGACTTTTAAAAACAACCCCTAAAACAGAAATTTAACATGAATTTTACTATCTAACGAGACCATTGATCCATAAAATGAAAGCAATAATCAATGTACTGTAGTATAAAATAAATAAGGCAGGATTGTAGATCATAAAAATTAAAATTACATTTTTTTCTTACCTGCACTGATGATAGTCATTGTTTGGATGGGGGGCTTTTATCAATTTCCACAGTCACACAATCAATCAATCAATCAATCAATCGGTAGCTGAACTGGGTTCCACAGTCACAAAAACAAATTAACCCAAAAAGCCTCAAAAACCAAAATAAATAGCAAAAACAAAAGCAACAAACTTAATCCGTTCTGGAAGTCCGTTTGACTTCCGAAATGTTTGAAAACCCAAGATGCAGCTTCTGATTGGTGCAGGCGCCCCAGAAACAAAAGCTGACAACCGTATCGGACATTTGGCTTCTGAAAAACGTTTGAAAACTGGAACACTTACTTCCGGGTTTTCGGTGTTAGGGAACCAAGGCATTTGAGAACCAAGATGCCATTGTATACGGCAGCACCCTATGTTCCTAGCTTCTTAAGAGAAGCAAACTTCCTAAAAGATGCATGATGAATTCTGGTTAAAAAACTGAATGTAAGTTGAAATTGTAGCTGCTGCAAAATGAATTAATTCTTGGACAGCTGGAGGAAGGGACCCCCCCCCCTTCTGCCTTATTAGAAAGGACAGAGCTTAAAATCAGTGGAAGCAAGGTTGAATCAGATCTAATGCCTTCAGTAAGACAGCCTTCTGCGCAGGTCCATAGCCAAAACGTTTGACTATCCGTATATGCTTCCCACCCCCTAATTTCTGGAATTCTAAACCAATGAAATTGTGCATTTTCACAGGTTGAGAGTGTTGTTTCAGCAGAGTATGAGCTGGAGTATTTGTTGCTTGAAGGACATTGTTTTGATGTAGCCACTAGACAGCCAACTCACGGACTGCAGTTCACTTTGGGAACTAGGAAAAATCCGGTTAAAGTCGACACCATTGTGATGGCCAATCTGGTAGGTTCTGGCTAAGCCTGGTGATGGAATACTTTATTTGACCAAATGCTTACTATTGCCTATCTAAACACAACTGGTCCATTATTATTTGATTCTTTTATTCTTTAGGGCCCAGAAATGATGGTTAATTATAACGGTACATATGGCTGTTTCAGACAAGCTGAAGATTTTGCTTCTGCTTTTGACTTACTACAGCTTTGTGTTGCATCTGAACACGAACAGACTGCTGTTAATCTTAACTATGGTTTATTAAAACAAGCCCAATTCCTAACATGGTTATGTCATGTTTTTGTGAGCTATAGTTAAGTGTGACCACAGTTTAGGATATAGATCCTGCATTGCAGTGGATGACCCTTGGTGTCCCTTTGAACTCTACAATTCTGTGATCCTATGACCCAACACTAAAGCGTTTAATAAAAAATGGAATGGAAGCTTCTAATCTTCTATTTGTGGTTGTACCAACAGGTGTTTTTTTTAAGGGGTCAAGGATTTCATGAGCTTGAGGTTCCTACAGACTCATTCTACATGCAAATACAGGGGCAATAGCAGAAAAATGCTCTGTTTTCAGGTCACTGCCCCATGATATTATGTAGGATGTGGTGCCATGAGTAGAATTTCCCCAGAGGTTCTAAGACAGGCATGGCCAAACTTGCCCCTCCAGATGTTTTGGGACTACAATTCCCATCATCCCTGACCACTGGTCCTGTTAGCTAGGGATGATGGGAGTTGTAGTCCCAAAACATCTGGAGGGCCAAGTTTGGCCATACCTGTTCTAAGTGATCTTCACAGTTCTATAAAGGGGCCATGATTAATGTTAACACTGGTTTATTTAAAACAAACCAGCTTGATCAACCATGGTTTGAAGTTGGCTTGTTCCAAAAACTATAATCGCTGGTTGTCAGATTTAGAGAATGTGACTGGCTGCAGGCCAACTAAAATAGAAGCGAGCTTCCAAACTCTGCTTCCTGGACTACACTCAGGGAGGAAGAACAGGCAAATCTGGGGGCAGGCTAGGCTTTGTTGAACACAGCCATCGTTTACAAAGACAGTGTTCTCCCCTCCTGCTTTCAAAGCAATATTTTCATTTTGTTTTTGTCTCCCCCCCCCCCCCTTTGTAGGGTTATTTTCAGTTGAAAGCAAATCCAGGTGCTTGGATTTTGAGACTACGTGAAGGAAGATCCGAAGAAATCTACCAAATATATAGGTATGTCATAACATAACATTTGCTAATGGTGTGGCAGTCACTGGAATTGCTGCAGAGAAACATTCAGGCATCAGCACAACTCTGTCCATTCTACTGTTTGCAACAGCACAGTCTGACTAGGTGTTTTGACTAACCTTGCTTGCTCCCTGCATCTTCTGAAGGAATGATGTTCACCAAACTGTCCTGGTTCAAAGAGAAGCCTTTGGAAGAATTCACATTCTTCTCACTTCATCTGAATTGTGAATTTGGCAGTCTTAACAGTACAGTCCCCAGCTTCAAGACTTAGGAATGTTACATGTTTACTGCAAAAGGTTTAAAATCACAGGAGATGTACTGAGTTGAATAGGATCGGCCGGTGGAGGTGCCGGGTCGGAGCCTGCCGCAGGTTTGGAGCTGAGGTAAGACGCACTTACCAAAGCTCTTCAGACTTTTTATTCTTTTATATTTTATCCTAATTGACCCATGGGATAATAATCTTGTGGCTGGAAAGATTTTAAGGATTTTAAAGCATTTTTAAGGATTTTAAAGCATTTTATAATTGCTGCTGTTTTGATAGCAACCTTCTGAGAGTCTTGGCCCTCCTCCAGACTGCTTCTAAACTCTCTCTTAACTCTCTCTTATCGGCGGGCTGGCCTTGGCTGCCAAAAGAGGAGAGAAGGCCATTGCCAAACTGGAGAGAGGTGAAAGGAAAGATTGAGAAAGGGTTTAAGAGGAATTAAAAGGGTTTAATGAGGAAGACCCGAAGTGGGATTTAAAAGCCGGATAAGTCTCTATTAGAACTCACGAGGAGCCTTCGCCCGAGGTGCCATATACTGTGTGTCAAGGGTGATGTTACTTGAAGAGTCGTAAAATCTCCAGGCCTAGGCAAGAATGGGCCAGAACAAACGTTTGAGAGACTCGGATGAACCCTTATCATCTCCCAAACCAAAACTTTCAAGGCTGGAGCTATGCCGGGACAGACATGGGAGTGTCCCTGCTGAGCAGTGCTTTGCAGTGGAAACCCAAAACCGCTTCTTACCTCTAGAATCATAGAATCATAGAGTTGGAAGAGACCACAAGGGCCATCCAGTCCAACCCCCTGCCAAGCAGGCAGGGGATTTAGAATCCATGCCAAGCCCGACGCCTCATAAATGCTCAAATGTAAAGCCTGCAATGGAGAATATGGAAGAAAATCTCACAACACAGGAAGATGCTTTAACAGCCGATAGGGAGGCTTATCTCAGTTGTGAGCAGCTACATTTAGTAATTAAGACCCTTCACTGTATTTTTAAAAGGCTGGACGAGGAAAAAATTCCGTAACGGGTATAAACAGGGAGTTTAACATCCTTAGCATCCTCGCTTTTTTTAAATAAGGAAAGATAATTTCAGAAAAAGGGTAAATTAAAAGAAACAAACATATGCAGATTTGCTTACTCGTTTATTTTATGTTGCAGAGTTCAGCTTTTCTTGGTACAGAATTTGGGCTTATTATTTAAAGCACATGCATAACCACCATGCAATTGAAAAAGAAAAAAAGAAGTGCACTAAATCCGATAGAATTTGTTGGAATTAAACATAACAGTAGGCTGGTTTCTGGGTGCACTAAACGATCTGTTTAAAAAAAATGTATTAGTATTCAGGTTACTAAACTCCTTGAAATTATTCTTTAAAAATAAAATAAAAGCTCCTTTGCTATTTAGACATTTACGGTGACACTATTCATGACGGTGATCATCGTTTTGAAGCAGCTGCACCTGTAAACCAGAATTTCTTATGCAGTGTAACTATGGATGACGCCAGATCTAAATTTGGCATCTCTCAAGTGACAAGATTTCAGTCTAATTATTATGATTCATTTGCAGTTCAATCCAGTGCTTCTCTATTTATAGTGCTGTTAGGCACTGCAGGGCTTGGATCAGGAACCCTGCAGGGCAGAGACAGGTTTGCTACTGCCTGCACCATTTGGGCTGCTGAACTCCACAAATGCTGGTGGTCTGGGGAATATTTGACAAATGAAGCAGAACTCTTTCAAACAACGGCTTCAGCTGAGAGGGTAGATGGTTATCAAAGAATTCTGTGTTGGGAGGGGGGAATTACAATAACATTTAGAAATTAAATTGCTCATTCTTTAAATTGATATCCCCACGTATGTAAATTTGTTCCTTATTATTGTCTTGGATCTTAGGCAAGTCAATTGGCACTTTTGAAAATAAAAAGGAAAAAAAAAGATCAACAACTTTTGGGGTTTCCTGGTTTATACTTTTTGAAATATGGAAACCCTATTATTATTGTTTAAATCTTGACCCTGTCTATTGATAGCTTTTTATTGTTTTGTACATTTGTACTAGAAGAGTAGGATAAAAATGCTCTAATATTGAAAGAAGGTAAATATGTGTCTACTCAGAAGTAAGTTCCACTGTGTTCAATGGGTCTTACTTTCAGGAAATTGTATGAAGGATTGCTGCCTAGGAAAATAAAAGAAAGCAATAAACTGGGGGTTTTGGAATCCAGATTCTGAGCAATTTATCTTAAAGCTGGGTAGGTTTCCTGAAATATGTGTTGATATTACATTAATCAAGAGACGTGGGTGGTGTTATGTTTCATCTCTCACTTCAGCCCCAAGCTTTTTAATGGATTTTTAAAATAAGTGAACCTGCCATTGTTTAGAAGATGTTTAAAAATAAGTGAACCATTTAACAGTGATGCTCTAATCAAGCAACGCTCCTCCCCAAAAGTAATGCAGCTCTCTTAAGCTCAGCGTTATAAATGATTGAACGTTTAAAAAGTGGTAAGATTTTAGAAGGAGATAACATATTGTTGTTCTCAAATCGAAGGCTGTACAAATAATATTAATTCATGAATTGAATTCGGGGGGGGTAATTTTTGACTCCTTTTGTTACTACTACTACAACAACAACAATTTATAACAACAACAACAACAACAACAACAACAACAACAACAACAACAATTTATTATTTATACCCCGCCCATCTGGCTGGGTTTCCCCAGCCACTCTGGGCGGCTTTCAGCAGAACATTAAAATGCAGTAATCTATTAAACATTAAAAGCCTCCCTAAACAGGGTTGCCTTCAGATGTCTTCTAAAAGTCTGGTAGTTGTTGTTCTCTTTGACATCCGTTTAAGGCTTTATAGGTCAAAACCAGCGCTTTGAATTGGGCCTGGAAACTAATTGGTAGCCAGTGCAGTCGGACCAGGATCGGTGTTATATGCTCAGATTGTCTTGCTCCGGTGAGCAACCTGACTGCTGAATTCGGCACCAGCTGAAGTTTTTGAACCATCTTCAGAGGCACACCTACGTATAACACATTGCTGTAATCTAACCTTGAGATTACCAAAGCATAGACAACAGTGGTTTGGCTATCCCTGTCCAGATAGGGGCATAGCTGGGCAAACTGTAGTTAAGATTAACTATGTCTTGCGTGAAACAAGCCAACTACAAACCGTTAACACTGACCATAGTTCAGGGTTCAGAGAACACACTAAAATATGGTTAATGAAAATGGCAAGTGAACAGTTATGAATTCTGCATCATAGCTGCACTGAATGAGTGTGTGAGCCCAATGGTTTGCTGCAGCTTGTTCCTTCCATGCTGTCGCTAAATGTTTGGTGGACAACTTGTGACGCCCTGCCTAATTTCCTATGGTTGTGCAAATCCTGGAGCCACAGAAAGGAGTGGGGGAAATAGTAGGGGACAGCAAACAGATGGAGCAGTGGAAGGAGGGGGGGGAAACCCTCAGCAAGTGATCAGTTCAGACCTCTGACAAGGGCAATTTGTTCCCCAGCAGCCTGCTGATCAGGGAGGAAAGGGGGAGATGACCCTGCCCACTTTTGGTGTTAGCCCTGCCCACCAGTAGCGAACTGCTGCTGGCAGATGACCCCGTTGGAAACACAACCCTCAACAGAAAAAAAAAAGTTTCCCACCCTTGTTCCAAGCAACGGTTTAGCATTATGTCTGAACACAGTCAATGCCTAAGGCGAAACTCCTTTGTTATTTTTGCTGTTGGATGCTGCATGTGGTTTATGTAATCTTGTTCTATTTATACTATTGAAATGTGGATTTTTTGACATGCTATTGTATTTTTGTTTTCCTATGTTGTTGTTGTTGGAGGTCTCAGGGTGGTTCACAGAAAAAAATCAAAATATAAAACCACAAAATATATAATCAAATTTATAGTTTGTTACTATGCTATTGTTTTAGCTGTGTTATGAAATGGTTTTTGTAGTGTTTGCTTGAAATGCATCCTGTTACTATGCTTTAAGCTACTTTGAACATGGTGTGTGTGTGCGCAAAAGCCACATACAAATAAAATGAATGAATTCCAGATGCAGTGGTTAGGAATGCTTGTATGTTCCTTTCCTTACAAAACTATAAATCTTGGTTTGGCAACTAAGCAAACTAGCCATAAAGGTAAAGGTAAAGGGACCCCTGACCATTAGGTCCAGTCGTGACCGACTCTGGGGTTGCGGCCCTCATCTTGCATTATTGGCCGAGGGAGATGGCGTACAGCTTCCAGGTCATGTGCCCAGCATGACTAAGCCGCTTCTGGTGAACCAGAGCAGCACACGGAAACGCCGTTTACCTTCCCGCCGGAGTGGTACCTATTTATCTGCTTGCACTTTCGAAAAACTGCTAGGTTGGCAGGAGCAGGGACCAAGCAACGGAAGCTCACCCGTCATGGGGATTCGAACCACCGACCTTCTGATCGGCAAGCCCTAGGCTCTGTGGTTTAACCCACAGCGCCACCTGCGCCCCAAACTAGCCATACAGAACTATAAATCTTGGTTTGGCAACTAAGCAAACTAATCATATTGGAATATCTACATACTGGGGAGCAAATAAACAAAATGCTGTCTATTTATGTTTGTCTGGTCTGCAGCTTGTCTTGCTTCCTAAAACAGAGTGACGTTGGATACAATTGCCAATAGATTACAACAACAGGAGAAGTTGCCTTTATTGTAAGAAGTGTTTCTGGCTGTTAGTCAATGTCTGAAAGCTGGTTTTGACATCTTCTTTTGTGGTGTGTCTGTTGGTGATATTCTAGACATGCTTGCCTTAGGAAGAATCATTCTGAAGGCTTGCTGAGAAGGGCCCAGATATTTGCAAGAGATTACCAGATAGTTTTTTGGCTTCTTTTCTAAGAATGCCTTAAGCGGAGTGGGGGCTCTACTGAGGCTGAATCAGTAAGTTGTCTTTTGTGCAAGAAACCAGTCTTTTGCATGCAGAGATACTCGAGGGGAGAGATTGGTATTGGCAACTAGGCTTCAGGGACTTGGCAACAGGAGTTTTCCAAATAGCCACTTTTTGCTTTTCAGTGTGATTAGGATTATTCATTCAGTGAAGGTACAACTGCATATTTTGCATTTAGAATTAGCTTTTAAAGACGCTGAGCCTGTAGCTTGTGGATAACTGATAGCTCAAGTGTGGGTTTTCGTGCCAGGTGGCCTCCAGTAGATAGACTTTAGCTCTGGAACTCAGCTGTTGAGCATAATAGCACCGTATTGATTTATGCTTTGTTGAACCAACTTGCTTGCTAAATTGATATGACCTTCCCCAAAATTTATCCTTCCGCCAGCAGCCTCTGCTGGAAGCATATAAATGTGGAAAACTTCCTAAATTAGTAAGCTGGTACAAACCATGCTGTGAACAGGCAGTTTTCATTCTCATCTGAGCAAAACATTCTACTTCTTTATGTTGTGATTAAAAAAGAAGTGGGTTTTTCCTAATCCAAAGTTAAAATAACTTAACTTTTCCCTCCTCCTAGGCATGAAGGAACTGATTCTTCTGAAGTTTCAGAAGAGGTTGTTGTGGTACTAAATAGTTTCAGCAGCAAAATCATCAGAGTCCAGGTATGTATGCTAATAAAATCTTACGGGAACAATTTTATGTTTCATTTCTTTATTTTCAGTGAGGTTAGTTTGGCATGGAATTAGTACAGTCATACCTTGGAAGTTGAACGGAATCCGTTCCAGAAGTCCGTTTGACTTCCAAAACATTTGGAAACCAAAGCACGGCTTCTGATTGGAAGCTCCTGCAGCTAATCGGAAGCCCCATCGGACATCCAGGTTCCAAATATGTTTGCAAACCAGAACAGTCACTTCCAGGTTTGTGGCGTTCGGGAGCCAAAACATTCGAGAACTAAGCTGTTCGAAAACCAAAGTACAACTGTAATGTTGCCTGGTGGGTGCTGTCTGCTGACAACTCAATTTGTTTTTGTGTAGGTGCAGAAAAAACCTGATGAAATTCATGAAAGCCTCTTGAGTGATGGGGCAGCGGAAGAAGAGGAAGATTTCATGATTAGGTAAACTGGCTTGTTTGCATTGGGGCAAACCAGCACATTTGATTTTCCTTTTGGGGGAATTGAAGGCTATTTACTTAGAAGAAACTGGGCCTTCCTCAATGAAGATGTTAAACATTGTTTTATGTACAGCAGTGTAGTGATGCATTTTGCTGTGCTGAAATTTACCACGATGGTCCCCGTAGCCATCTTCCCCCTCCCGCCCCAGGAAAAGTCCAGAAATACAGGCAGTTTTGTTGATCATACATATCTTCAAAAGCAGCAATGCGCAGTACAATATCAATTTTATTAGGAACAACTGATGCAGAAAGTTTCTTCGCTGTGGACATTATTAGGGGCATTTATTACTCCATTCTTCAGGCTCCCAGAACAAGTAGCAAAGATTTTTGAATGGGCAGAATGATAACATAGGGACATTGAAATGAGCAGAGCAGCCAGAGTGTATTACTTCCAGCCAGACCAGGAAAGAAAGAACAATTTAAAAATGTGAAGATTTAAAAAGAGAGCCAAGGTGCTAGAGGTGGTTAGGGTTGGGTCAGGAGAACCAGGTCCAGATCACCACTTGATAATAATAATTTTGGACCTGGTTCTCCTGACCCAACCCTAACCACCTCTAGCACCTTGGCTCTCTTTTTAAATCTTCACGTGTGTGTGTATGTGTGTGTGTGTGTATACATATACATATATATGCTGTCCTGTATACCTGAAGGAGCGTCTCCACCCCCACCGTTCAGCCCGGACACTGAGATCCAGCGCCGAGGGCCTTCTGGCAGTTCCCTCACTGCGAGAAGCAAATCTACAGGGAACCAGGCAGAGGGCCTTCTCAGTAGTGGCGCCCGCCCTGTGGAACGCCCTCCCAGCAGAGGTTAAGGAGATGAACAACTATCTGACATTCAGAAGATACCTCAAGGCAGCCCTATTTAGGGAAGCTTTTAACCTGTGATATTTTAATGTATTTTGTGTCTGTTGGAAGCCGCCCAGAGTGGCTGGGGAGACCCAGCCAGATGGGCGGGGTACAAATAAAAAAAATATTATTATTATTATTATTATTATTATTATTATTATTATTATTATTATTATTATTATATACATACACACACACACATATACATACACATACCCCGCCCATCTGGCTGGGTTTCCTCAGCAACTCTGGGCGGCTTCCAACAGAACATTAAAATGCAGTAATCTATTAAACATTAAAAGCCTCCCTAAACAGGGCTGCCTTCAGATGTCTTCTAAAAGTCTGGTAGTTGTTTTTCTGTTTGACCTCTGATGGGAGGGCGTTCCACAGGGCAGATGCCACTACCGAGACGGCCCTCTGCCTGGTTCCCTGTAACTTGGCTTCTCGTAGTGAGGGAACCGCCAGAAGGCCCTCGGAGCTGGACCTCAGTGTCCGGGCAGAACGATGAGGGTGGAGACGCTCCTTCAGGTATACTGGACCGAGGCCGTTTAGGGCTTTAAAGGTCAGCACCAACACTTTGAATTGTGCTCGGAAACTTCACTGAACTTCACTGAGTGGCCTTGGGCAGTCACAGCCTTTCAGCCTAACCTATCTCACATGGTTTTTTGTGAGGGTACCTTGGAGGAAAGAAGGGATAAAAACGTATTCAATAAAATTAAAAAGGCCTGGACAAATAAGAAATTTCTTCACATGGTACTGAAAATACGTTAAATTCAGCAGCAGCTGAGTCCTCCCCTGGTGATATTATTGCACGGTTTGGGCAACACAACCGAAAAGGGCCATGTCTTGGGGCAATAAAACAGTGTTCTGCAGACTTCTCTGGGCTCTTGTGCCTTCCTCCTTTTTCTTCTTCTTTTGTCTTGATGTTCAATTTTAAATGCCAGCTGAATAATGCTCTTTTTGAAGTTCTACAGGTGGGACTCAAAAAGCAGAAAACGAGAAGAAAATGGATATGTTAAATATCTTTTCTGTTGCTTCCGGCCATTTGTATGAACGGTTTTTAAGGTAACTGATTCTTTTTGTTGTTGTATTTTGGGATAGGATTGTGTTTTCCTCTGTGTTTTAACTTTGAAAGTGGAGTGAAGTATTTAACATTGAACTTTGAGTGCTGGGGGCAGGTTGCATGAGCAGTATAAGCAAGACATGTGTAGTTTAAGAGGCTTGTTACAGGATTTTTTATTTCCAGTTGTAAAGATCTCAGATACCTGTATAAAGTTACCTTCCGGCATCTCTGTGGCAATGTTATACGCTGCATATGCCAAAATGTTCACCAATGAGATTTTTTTTCCTCTCCAGAATTATGATGCTCTCAGTTCTGCGCCACACCAAGACACCGGTTAAATTTTGGTTTCTGAAAAATTATCTGTCACCAACATTTAAAGTAAGTACACTTATCTCCCTGTTAAGTTAAAGACTTTTGTGAGCCATGAAAATAATAGCAGACTCTTGTTAGCAGAAAGATGTCAGTATTCTGAGATCACAAATCAAAACTTATATAGAGTAACATCAACATGCATTTTTCAACTTTTTAATGTGATCTTTGTCTAGATGGCCTTTGAGAGAGACATTCGGCATCATTGTCTGTGCTTTAAATTCTGTCAGGGCAATTTGTAACTTTTAAAACTCTTTCTTGAGTAAAATCCAGTTCTGAACAGTTTTATTTCACAAAAGGTTTGGTAACTTGAAAGTGTCACATTGCAGCTAAGAAGATCTGGTTCTTGTATGATTCTTAACTATAGAGCAGGAAATCATGGAACAGGGCCACTTATAACAGGCCAATGCCCAAACTGCAGTTTAAGATTGAGCCATGGGATCACAAATGTTCCCTTCGGTCACAGTTAAGGGGTACATCAACATCGTGGCTAAGTGCAGTTAACACTAGGCTTTTTTAAAAAAAAGGTTTTATGTATTTTTATTTTGTACTTTTCAAGTTTATGCATTTCACTAATTTTATACATTTCACTAATTTTACAATCATTTTGACATTTCAAAACTTGACTTCCTTCCCTCTCTTTCTGTAGTTCCGTAAATTTGTTTTTAATATCTTCTGCATATCCAAATTAACTTAATTTGCTCATTTATTAATCTCATTTAAATATATACTCTTATGAAACTGCAGGTTATTACAATAATCCTGCCAGTGTTTTTATCTGTTTATAATTTATCTGTAAATATTCAATAAACCATTTCCATTCTTTTATATATATAAAAAATGTTATCTTGATTTCTTCTTCTTCTGGTAAGTTTTGCCATTTCTGCATATTCCATAAGTTTTTGTATCCATTCTTCCTTTGCTGGGACTCCTGCTTCTTTCCATTTTGCGGCAAGTAACATTCTTGTAGCATACATAAATAAATTTCTATACCTTTTAGGTAGTTCTGTCCCTATAACTCCCCCCAAAAAAGCTTCTGGTTTTTTGTTTTTTTTACAAAGGTTATTTTAAACATCCTTTTCATTTCATTATATATCATTTCCCAAACACTAGGCATTCCCCCCTACATCCACCCCACCTTACTTCATATGCAGAAGTCAACCAGATAGGCATCTGAATCTTATTTCAACACTGGTGACAGGACAGTGTCTACTGCCACACCTGAGAGCAGCAGGCTAACTTAAGGGAAGCTGGGCAGCCACACAGCACATCCTCTAACACCTTGGTCCCACCCATCAGCACCTGGACTGTACTAATATTAGGTCAAGCCCTTCGACGATTTAGAAAGAGGAGCAATTCCGGTTGAGAATAACGGTCTTGAAATCAGAGATTGACAACTGGCTGCCCATGGGCTAATTCCGCCCCACGCCCAATGTAGCTCTATCTGACATGGCCAAATGATCAGCAAGGTCTGGTTAGAAAAAGAAGATGCTTTTTCACTTTTAGTGGTAAGACTCGATGTGAACCTTATTATATTGCCCGTGGAAAGACAAAATGATCATGCATCAGACTGGTTCTTGAAAGGATATTTCAGGAAGCACATTAATTCTGCTCCGTTAATTTTTTGTTAATTTTTTCAAACATTTTTTTACAATAATCTTCATGTCAAACAGTTGCATTGTTTCATAAATTGACTTTCCACCCACAAGTCCACAGTGTTTTTTACTCAAACCTCACATCCAGGCAAATCTGAGGACATGTGTACCATACTTGGGAAACATGTACTGTTAGGAGATTGCCAAGTTTATCCCAAGATGTTGACCATTTGAATGGGGGTTGGATTGTTCTCTGACTGGTGTGTGGGATGGAATGGCTGCTAAGAAGGAGGCCATCCTTGATTTAGACATCCCAGGGAAAACGTGAACCTGGGAATTGTATTGGAAGTAGTGCTTGCCTCAGGTTTCCCATGTCACCTTGACAAGCTTCCTGGGCAACAGCGGGTGTGCAACTTTCTTTCTGTCTTTTTATCTTGTAGAAAGTTATCCCTCACATGGCAAACAAATACGGATTCCAGTATGAACTTGTGCAGTACAAATGGCCCCACTGGCTTCACCAACAGGCAGAAAAGCAAAGAATCATCTGGGGTTACAAAATTCTTTTTCTGGATGTTCTCTTCCCGTTGGCTGTGGACAAAATAATATTTGTTGATGCTGATCAGGTAAAAATGTCCAGTTTTTAAGGAAGTACAGTATGCATCTAAGACTGTTCTTGTATGCACTGGTTCAGCATGTCCCTGATATGGCTGAACTGCAGTTCTTCAGGCCAGAACTGCAGTTTCGCTTGGTTAAAGTTTAACCCTAGATTGTACCATTTTAGTCCATTGAGTGGGCACATTTGAATGCTCCCTTTGATGCACATACAGAACTAGCACATCACGGAGAGGATTCAGAAACATAATCCTTCTCCTGGATGAGGTCTTGTGGAAGAGCTTTTGAAAGTGCAACCCCCACTTGAGTATTGGAGTTCAGGTAAAATCTTTCCCATGTTACATTGTTGATTGCGGGTTCCCAGTTCTGTACACTTGGCCAGGAAGTCAATGGCCACCAAGGATGTAGCATTTGTGTCACCGTTTCTGATGAAAAGGTCCGCTTGTAACGTTTTCACCCCAAGTGGGCCTCGGCATCCTCTTTGAACTGGGAGCTGGGATGGAACTGCATCCCATAATGGCTTTGATTCCTGTTACCTATGCCAGTGATGTGTATTACACAACACTATCAAACCAATAGTTACGTAAATTCAACTAACAAATATACCCACAACATAACTGGCTGTGTTTGACTATATAAACTCTTTATACATCATATAAACATAACTCACACAACTCTTTTCACATTATCTAATTGAGTAGAAACAATTAAGGACCAACATTTAGAACAGGAAATACAAACAGATCAGTTCTTATATACGTAATGTCCAAATATAAGCTTTCGTGTACCACGTATGTACAAATGAATCAGTTTTTTTAAATGTCCAAATACATTACCATTCAGTCCATTCAGAAACTGTATACATCCCTAATAAGATGAGGCTACCCACACACTGTTATATCTGCCGCCATTCAAAAAACATATTTGAGAAAGAGATCGACCCTTCTTACATCTTGTCCAGAGGTTGATAAAAGATCTACACGCATTTATATAGTCAAACACAGCCAGTTACGTTGTGGGTATATTTGTTTGAGAGATGTGTTTTAAACGTATGGAGTATGGTAGTTCAATTCTCAGTGATGTTCTGATGAGATGGGTCAAAAAAGCTTTGAAACACTTAAAAAGCCAACTTCTCCACCCCCGCCCCTCCCCCTTAGGTCTCTGTTCAGCTTTTCCTCTCCCCCCCCCCCGCCAGTTATCACCAGCTGGCCTCCTTCCTCACTTTGCTCTTTCCCAGCAATCTGCTCCCTACTTTTAATTGGCCATGCATTCCATGATGTCATATAGAGTGTAGGCATTACACCATCCTCTCTCTTTCTCCTACTGTTTAGATCGTAAGAAGCGACTTGAAAGAACTCCGAGATATAGATTTGAAAGGAGCACCCTATGGCTATACTCCCTTCTGTGATAGCCGTCCAGAAATGGATGGCTACCGTTTCTGGAAGTCAGGCTATTGGGCTTCACATCTTGGAAAAAGGAAGTACCACATTAGGTAGGAGAACTAAACAACCCAATCTCTCTTCTCTGCACCCTCCTTTTTATAGTATGTATAAAATTAGTTAAAACATTTTTAATGCCAAAGTTCTCTTTTGAATATTTCACTAAGCAGTATATCCTGAAGTACATATAGACAAAGCATGGAACCTCTATTGGTTATTTTTATGTGTTGAGACCTTATTTTGGCGTCATGTTTACCCTTCTTTTGGATACAAAGAAATGTGACATTAATACATTGCTCTGAAACTTGTCGTTTTTATAGTGCTTTGTATGTTGTGGATCTGAAGAGGTTCCGGAAGATTGCTGCAGGAGATAGGCTTAGAGGTCAATACCAAGCCCTTAGTAAGGATCCAGGCAGTTTATCCAACCTAGATCAGGTATGCTGCAACGAGTGGTGTATGTATGTCACAAAACTATTGTGTTGCTTGCTCTTGCTACAGTGACAGTAGCACAGTCAAGGAAAGAAAATACACCCCTTTGCTTTTAGCATGGCCTAGGCTGTTTAGCTATTGTGTGTAACATTTTACTATTCACAATATTCAGCTTGTATCTTGGAAACGCAGCAGCAATGTTAACTGGTGAAGTCATTTTTTTTTCAGGATCTTCCAAATAACATGATTCATCAGGTGTCCATTAAATCTCTTCCTCAAGAGTGGCTGTGGTGTGAAACTTGGTGCAGCGATGAATCCAAGAAAAAGGCTAAAACCATTGATCTGGTGAGTTACTTTATAATAATTCCCCTCTCCCCCAATACACATTCATAGTGAACATTTTATCCATCCTAAAGGAGAATACTGTTGCATGGTGTCTTGAAGGCAGTCCTGCTGTAAACTGTTGGATAAAATGAGGCATTTCTTCAATCCACGCTGCAATCCACCCTATGGTAACATCAGGTGGAGGTACTGAGCACACGTACTCATTCCATGCCCTTCCTCCATTGGTGCTGTGGTCTAAACCACTGAGCCTCTTGGGCTTGCCCATTGGAAGGTTGTCGGTTTGAATCCCCGTGACGGAGTGAGCTCCTGCTGCTCCATGCCAGCTCCTGCCAACCTAGCAGTTCGAAAGTAAGCCAGTGCAAGTAGATAAATAGGTATCACTGCGGTGTGAAGGTAAATGGCGTTTCTGTGTGCTCTGGCTTCTGTCATGGTGTCCCTTTACACCAGAAGCGGTTTAGTCATGCTGGCCACATGACCTGGAAAGCTGTTTGTGGACAAACGCCGACTCCCTCCACCTGAAGCGAGATGAGCACTGCAACCCCATAGTCACCTTTGACTGTTACCTTTTAAAATTGAGCAGCTGAACTTTACACATGTTTAATCTGCAAGATACAACCCATGCTTTCTTTCTTGGGTCTAGAGAGTCAGTCTTCAAATAAATGTGGTGTATCATGGTTCAGTGATTTATTTCTATCCCATGGTGTAAGGGGTGCTTGTGTCCCTTCTCACCTTAGGTAGGATCCCAGTGGCCAGTTGGTGAACAGATCCCATGGAATTGTGGTTCACTGTAACCCTGACCACAAAGACGATCTCTGTCCCATTTGTGCCTTCAAACAAATGTTAAATCACCAAGAAGTAACTTGACTCAGAGTTGGGCCATTGAAATTAATCAACATGAGGTCCATTAATTTCAATAGATCTAGTATAACTTGGTTGACTACCACCCAAAGTGTCTCAGGAAGGGAAAATTGCATAGCAACACTTTCTTGGCTCTTCCAGTCAATCACCTTGATACAGGTGTGAATGTCTTTCAAGAAGAGCATTGCTATCCAATTTTATATCTGTTCATCAGATCTCCATCTTTAAGAATCAGATTGTCTGCTGTGGACTCCCTATCAGATTCACATTCTTGTGCTTTTGGTGAAGTTGACAGAAGAGCTTGTTTGGAATGAGGCAGGTTTTCTTTTGTTTTTTAAAGAAGATGAATGGTGGAACTGAGGGTTCCTGGGGGGCTGGTGACAGATGGTTCTGTTTATAAAAAAAGAATGCTATCCAGATGTGCAGGCTGCCTAAAGAGCAGTGATTGAAAAGCATGGCATTCTGTTCTCCAGAAATGTATTAATACGTGGATTTTTTTGCCAACATAATTTGTATAATGGCTGCTGATGTGTCAGCACAGCTACAATTTCTGATTCTGCTATGGAACCAGAATGGTGTGTATTTTAGGACTTAATGTGAGTCCCATATGGAAAACAGATACGGGAAGTGGGACAACCCTGAAACCTGGGGAACATAGTTTTGCTTCCCTGCTATGTCGTCTCTGCCCTCATTTGTGACTTATCCCCAGGGTTTCCTTCATTCTAAAGTGATAGTTGCAGGAGGACTGTGCCATGTGACACTTCTGGATCACAACTACAGACCCATAATCTGTTTGTAATATTTGTATTTCAGTGTAACAATCCAAAAACCAAAGAACCCAAACTAGAGGCTGCTATCAGGATAGTTCCTGAATGGACAGAGTATGATTCTGAAATACAGCAGCTTATAAATCAAATCAAAAAGGAGAAGAAAATCATGAGTCAGTCTCAGCAAAAAGGTGAGGTATAGAAACATTTGCTCATTAAAGACCTTTGGCGGGGGGGCGGGGGGGCAATAAGTTCCAACATTTAATTGCCTATCACGACTGGTGAATTTGCAACGCTGGGGTCCTCAGAACCACTGGCAGAGAAAAGGGGGTGTGGTGGGTGCGGGTGTCATCCCTGACGGGGGGTGACATTGCCCCTGCCCCCTGGGACGCTCGCTGCGGGCGGCGACCCCCTGGGACACTAGCCCCGCCCCCAGGTGCACAGCATGTGAGTCGCTCCAGGTGCCAGAGCAGCTAGCTCCGCCTCTGCTCAGAACCATGCAAGGATGCCTTTCTTAATACGTGTAGGGAGCTCTCATGAGTTCAGAAAGATAATTGTTTCAGAAACTTACCCTCCAACTCATGGATGGCAATCAAAATGGCAACAATGCTGCACCCTCCCTAGGCCCTATGTGTTTGCATATGCAAATAGAGAATGCCAAAAGAGTGTTCCCGCTTTCCTATAATGTTCCAATACAGTCCAAGGTAGCTGATATTAGAATCTGAGCTGTTTGCTCTTTTCTTTTCTGGAATGAATATTACTGCCTAATAAAAGCCAGAGATTGTCCAAGCCCCTGTATAATGATATTGTCTGTGGCCCTTATTGTGAGTTAGTTCCAGAAGTACTGTAGAACAGCAAGCTCTGGAGTAACTTCTGGTTGTCTTGTTTCCTATGTGAAGGAACCAGCTTGCAATAGAACCACCAACTTGGACAGAAGATTATGGCTAAATGAATTAATTGTGATTCTAACGGTGATGAGAAAATGGCACGAAGAAAGTCTCGGCTTTATTCAGTTCTTGTGTGATCTTGCAATTATTCTGTGTACTCAAATAATTTTTTTTTTCATTTATAGATCCCAGCCATGATGAACTTTAGCACTGTTTGAAGAGTGTCCTGAAGACACAGCTACTGGCCATAGACAGGGGGTTAGTGGTAGTTTTTGTGGATGTATGTAAATACTACAGAGATGCTCTATATTTTTAAATAAAAACTTCTGGCATTTTATTGGGACTTGGAACGGAATAACAGAGTGGAAAGGAAACCTAGTAAAGCTTGTCATTTTATCCGATTGCCTTTCTACTTCTGTCGTTTCCAAAGGCATTACAGATTCTGGTGCTACATTCGCTAAGTGCACACTGCTTTTGTTTCACATTGCACAAATATTTTGTTGGAGATCTCATGTAATAATTTTAAAGTGTCTGTAGTAAACAAACAATCACCCCCATCTCATACTTTTCTTTTTAAAGCTCTAGTCCATCTTTCCGCAGAAGCTTCCAAGGAGGCTGATCTGAGACAATACTTGAAGTTGCATTGCTTTTTCTGTATGACGTGTCTGCGTGCCTCTTTCTCATGTATGATGTCACTTTTACTGAACTTTAATCTCCTGGTGCAAGGAATCTGTTGGGTTCTATTCCGTGGAGAAAGTGCTGAATTTTGGAGGGTTCAGCTCGCCAGCTCAGCAAGGACTGAACAGTCTTGGCTCTTGCTAAACCTCAATATTCCTGCTGGGCTCTGAAAGAGATGCTGTGTAAGATCAGCGGCTGCTGCCAGGGAAAACAAACCAGGAGCCCCGAGTCTCACCAATAACAGCCACTTAAGTGGTGTGGGGCAAGCAAACTGCAACTACCTCCGACCTTACTAAATGAAGGACTTCCTTTGCAGACACAAATCCTCTGACATCCAGTTCCGGCCTGCAAACTTAAAAGTTGATAATCACTCTTTGCAACTTCTAAAAGCAATTGGCTTAGACCCCAGAGGAACTACTGGATACTCGCTCCTGCACCCCCACATATACATTTAACCTTCTTTTCAATCTGCCTCCCTAAGTTTCCTGTTTGCTTCTCCCAGATAGTCTAGCTGCCCAGAGTGGCTGGGGAGACCCAGCTAGATGGGTGGGGTATAAATAATAAATTATTACTATTATGTTCTTAACTGCTGCTGGGCCCAAAAATATTAGTCTACCTGTTCTGCCAACCTGGGGCAAACATGGCCACTGTTCTGTTTGCTGCCCTGGGTTCCTTTAGGAGGAAGGGTAAAATATAAATTTAATAACAATTTCTCCTGTCTCAGTTTCATCTATAAATCTATTTAAAAGCCAAAATCCTTGTGAGACCTTCGTTCCAGTTGATAAACCCTTTCCTGCTTCCACAACACTTTTTGTGACTGTTTGAGTCTTTGCTGATACACAGATTTCTCTACCCCTTCTCTGAAATGCCTCTTTGTATAGATTAGCAAGGTGTCTTCTTTTGCAATCACTCTTTCTTCCTCAGTCTTATGTTGCTTTGTCTTTTACAATATCAGCCTTGTTACCACTGACATCTGAAGGCAGCCCTGCTTAGGGAAGTTTTTAATGTTTGAAGTTCTATTGTGTTTTTAATATTCTGTTGGGAGCCGCCCAGAGTGGCTGGGGTATAAATAATAAATTATTATTATTATTATTATTATTGATGGGCATATGGTTTCCTGGATCCTCCTGATCTTTAATTTTATGAGTTTTTGTGACACTAAGCCAAACTAATCCATGTCCTTTACTTCCTATCTCTCTGGTATAAAACGATGTATCAGGCTGGAACTAGATGTTACAACAAACAATGGACTGCCATCTCCAAATGGTACAATAAGAATTTAACATAAAATAAAAATCAAGTTATTCCTGCTTTGTGCAGTAAAATTTACTTCTCTCCTGCTGTGCATCATTTTGATTTCACATCAGCGGCTGCCAGTGGCAACACCAGCAGATTTTACTAGATGCTGTAGAGGAAAAACTGAGACAGAGCAGGAGCTGTAAGCCCTCCATGAAACAAATGTGAGGGAGATGGAGCTGTTGCTGTAGAGATTTCTTTCACAGGAACCGGGGCTGCTTCTATTATCCGTATTATCCCATACCGTGAGACAGTGGTTAAAAAGCAACATTCTACAGTGTCGTCTACTCTGGTTATTGTAAAAACTATGGCACAGTTATTTACCTTGGTATTAATCTCACTTCATAAAAAAAGATGGCAGCTTGAAACAGATATATCTTAGACACAGCTTTAATCAAAATCTTGTCTTGAATAGTTTGCATCTTTATCTTCAAAACACCTTCTTGGCTTTCATAACGTTTTTTTAAAAAATAGAGCTTTATTCCAAGACATTTCCAAAGTGCACCCACACTGCAATGGTATATATGTTAACTGATACTGGCGCGTCTTTTTTCACTATAAATCCTGCACTGAGGTACTCTTGTTCAATCTAATTTGCAGGCCCTGATTGCACTTCACCCAAGAGCCATGCTTAATAGCTCTCAAAAAACCCAAGGATAGCCCAAACAACTGAAATACACACAAATAAACCAAGGGCCTCTCAGGAGCCCTCCCCCATTTCAAACAATAGGCCTGAAAAAGGAATTATTTAAATTACTGTTCAGCATAAATGCATAAGAGCTGCCTTTGGCCACACTTTTGACATACTTCCCTTGGATGCAGGAAAAGCATTAGATTGGCACTGGTTACATTACTTAGGAAGATTACTGAGAGCAAGGTCTGATGTGCAGTTCAGATGCATGTGCTCACAGAAACAATTCCAAAAATCCGTCCTATGCCAGAAGACGTTATAAATTAAGAAGCCATAGGAGCACTTCAACCATTCAATACTTCTCTGCTGTTTTGGAATGTGCAAGGGAGAATGCGCTAGACCCGAAGTGGACATAATTGTACTCCGCGATTGACATGGCTTGGTAACAGCAAATCTAGCAAAAGAAAATATATGCAGAACTTACTCCATGCATAGCTCTCACTTGCAAGACCTGGTTAGGGGTTTGTGGATTATTGAATACCGGTAGTACTGCAAGCTACAACATTAGCGGAGTTACTCTTGAACTTTTGACTTGAGAGCTGGAGTGAGGTTGTGGTGAAATATTTAACTAGGCTGCTCTGAGCCCAAAATGCACTAACGTCATTTCTTAATGCTCAAAAATTGCCTTCTTGAGAGAGAGGCTAGATTTTTTTGAAAGCCACTTTTGCAGGTCCATCATCTCATTATGAAAGGACTCTAAATTCTGTTTTGAATGCATTTCACAAGAACCAGAGTAATGTTAAATTTAAGGCTATCAGAAGTGTCCCAGTTCCTGCAGCAAAGCTAAAATGGAAGTCAGCTTTGGTTTCCTATGACATCAAGTACAGGTAGCTCAGTGGTTTAACAGAGTGAAACAGTGCCTTCTTCCTATATAACCTACGTACCCTAAATGCTTCTTGGTTATATGCATTAGTTAAGGCAATGAAGCACTAAAAACTGCCATTTGGAGGGGTCACATTTTCATCAAATTGTAAAACATTGATATCTTCATCCCAACACTGTCATCTTGACAGTTTCCTTACACTACACACATCTTTCCTTTTTAAGAAAGAAAAACTTCAAGATCAGAACTAGTTCTGCACATTTGGGGCAATGTCTCAGCCGTTCTGCTCAAATGTCAAGCATATGTTGAGTGAAAAGCTCAAAATGGATCTATTTAATTAACACCAACTAAGAATATCACTCTATTTAAGTATCTTTCTGAAGCAACCATAAAAAGAAAAGAGGTTTTAATCCAAATGAGAAAATTGCCCTTGTAAAAATAAGTTAGAAAAAGCCCACAAGCCAGCTGCAGTCGTCCTATATTGGATAAGTAAAGAGTCCTAGTGATGCTTCTGTGGGGAATTATCTTAAGCACTAGAGGGGCTTTTTAGAGGATTTGCATGTTGCATAAAATCCTCCTAAAAAGTAGTATGGGGACAGTTATACCATCTATACTCAGGCCAATCCATATCCTGCTTTGAAGAGGCAGGCTTTGTCATAACCTGAGCTGTTTACAGGGTGCCTCAGAGGTGCCAACAGCATGCAGAAAACAAACTTTTCCTCTTAACAGAAATGAAAAACTAGATTGCTTTTCTCACTGTAGCGATGAGAAAGCATAAAGTATCCCATCGCGTTCCAAAGGTCATGAAGAGTTTAGTAAAAAGAAGAAAAATTAAAGTGCTTTGGGGAAACAATTGCTTCTCTGGTGTTAATGTGTCTTGAGTTGAAGGTCTCAACCCACTTCAGAATAAGGGATCCAAAGACTTCTGCAGCCTTCCACCTCTTTAGAGATCAGAGATCTAACACCCAAAAGTACAAAAATAACCAGTACTAACATAACTGTTGTTTCGCTCTCCATTGTGTTGCTTACTCTTCACTGCCTATCACTGAAAAGCTGGCATTTATTTAAGTTCAAGGACCGAAACTCCTAATAGAAATTGTCTAGAAATAAAAATAGAGTCCTAGAAATGAAAAAGGAAGGCGGTGGGGTTGTTTCTAATTGAAGTGGAATTTAAATTTAAAAGGTCCTCCGGAACTGAACGGGTCAAACCCTTGCCACGTATTCCAGCCTCTGTGGAAGTGGTTTCCTCCGCCTTGCTGGCTTTCTGCATCCAGCGGGTCTTCCCCTGCGTCAAACTTCCTCCGCATCTCTGAAAAGACACACACGTGGCAATGAGGTCTGTAGAATTGGACACATCATCCAACCGGGCTCTAGGACAGGCTTCCTCAAACTCGGCCCTCCAGATGTTTTTGGCCTACAACTCCCATGATCCCTAGCTAGCAGGATCAGTGGTCGGGGATGATGGGAATTGTAGTTTCAAAACATCTGGAGGGCCGAAGTTGAGGAAGCCTGCTCTAGGATATTTCATAAACATGGTAGACCACTAGAATTTCAAGTGGTTGGGTAGCCATGGCATGCCTTCCACCCCAGTTGGCCCTAAATGTCAGGTAATCAGCGTTTTTCACAAGTGGAGCATGATTAAGAAACCCGAGGTAGCCAGCTTGGTGCCATCCACATGCCAGCTGCCAGCATCCGTCACCATTGTGCTAGTTGGGGGCCTGAACACGGCGGCATTGGCTACGCGTCTGCAAAGAAGAGAACTGCTGCTTTTCAAATTGAGATGAAAAGCAAAACAAACTTGTTGGCTGCGTGGGTCTATCGTTTTGAGAACGAACAAGGCCCAAAACAAGCTGCAAGCCCACATACCTGGATCAGTGAGGACTTCTTTGGCAGCTGCAATATCAATAAACTTCTTCTCTGCTTTCTTCTTCTCTTCCTCGTCCTGGAAATTATCTGGGTGCCACTGCATTGCTAGCTTTCGGTATGCTTTGACGATTTCTTGTTTTCTCGCATTCCTGCAGAGAGCGCGGGAAGAATCAGTTCTCCAACTGTCTTCACATCAAGGTAAGTCTTGAAACACAAGCACACACAGAAACGGGACACCTTTGTAAGCACCTAAAGCCCTCTCCAATCATTCAAAGGGATCACGGGAAGAGCAGTAAGCTCCACCCCCCAACATCCCCACAGGAGACATTTCCATGTTGAGTGGGAAGGTTTGAAGGGGCCTCTGCAGGATCAAGCACCTTCTGTTATTATCAGGGTAGCTGATCTTTCAGAGGTATCTTAAATGCATCCATCTGAATGCACTTAGAAGCCCCCTTCAGACCTAGGGCCGTGCATGTGCCTCTCATGCCTCTACAATTTCCCACCCCTTTGCATGTACCTTGAATACTTCAATAGGACTCAAAAATGCTAATAACCCTAGCCTGAATTCTTTAAGAGACAGTTTCTCTGGTTATGCACAGTAGAGAAAAAACAAACATGAGACCTGCACTAGACAAAAAGGGATACATGGGGAGTGGGAAATAAGGGTAACATCCAATTGTGCTAAATCTATATACATAGTCTATTTCAAACAAACCCAAAGTATTTCTTCAGGGCATTTTCATCAGTCAGCATCTGCAGAAAGGGCATCGCAGCCCAAAACTTTCTGATAACTCCTACAAAGTCATTACCTTTTGAACGTTACCAGTGTTCTTTGGATTTGGGGCCACGTTGGAACACTTACTTTGAATTTTGAGCAACGTTAATGTAAGTCTGCTTGTTTCTTACATAGGTTGCCATAAACGTTAACCAGGCGTCTTAAGAATGTGTTTGTCCCTTCATGAGGAGGCTGAAATGCAGAAGCAAGAAAGCCAAGGAGCTTCTGGGTATTAGTCACTGTAGACACAGAGGGACAGCCTGACCATGTCCTTCACTCAAAGCTGTAGGTGGGGAACTTCTAGCCTACAGAGCAAACTAGGCCTGCATGGCTTCCCCCCATCCATGTCCACCTGCCCTATACCTAGAGATGCGCAGGTAGAGATGTACTATCAGGAGGCTTAAATGGTGCTTCCAACTGTGCACTGGCAAGGGCAAGCAGACTTTGGCTCTACACCCATCATCATCATCATCTGATGATGATGAGTTATTTGTATACTGACCTACACCCATGGGTCTCAGGTTGGTTCACGACATAAAAATTGCTATATTGAAAGATTTTTGGCAGAAGGTAACTGAAACTATCAACAGAACTGTACGGAACAACCTTAGATATCCTTTTGCATTATATACCCAGCACATGGAACCTTACAAAAGGACAATATGAGTGGACTCTCCATGCCCTTACCACAGCAGAAAGACTGATACTGATGAATTGGAGAAATAAAAATGTAGTTCCCTTCTATGATTGGATTGAAGATTTATACAAACTTATACAACTTGCATATAAACGCAGACTTGCCATGGACAAATTCAATGATTTTTGGAATCCATTCTTACAAATACTGTAATAGGTTAAGATCTGGTGAATTACAATAACAACTTTGTATACAGTTTTGGGTTTCCCCCCCTCCCCCCTTTATTTTCCCTTCTACACGGGTGCTGTTTCTTTTATTTACGTCTCATCATGTTTAGTACACATATCATGTACTTTTTGAACTTTCAATAAAGATGTCTGGAAAAACAAAAACAAAACATAAAATTGCTGATGGGCACTAGAGATGAAGCCTGTTTGATTGGCTGCACGATCAGATGCCTGGCTGTGCTTTGAAGCCCCAACAACCACCTGATGTCTTCATGATGTCATGCGACTGACAGGTGGGCAGCCCATGAGGCTAGTCCAGTGATGGCTAACCTTGATACCCCAGATGTTTTGGAACTACAACTCCCATCATCCCTAGCTAACAGTGGTCAGGGATGATGGGAGTTGTAGTCCCAAAACATCTGGAGTGTAAAGGTTAGCCATCACTGGGCTAGTCCCTGACAAAAATCTGGCCTGCAGAGCCAAAAAGGTTCCCACCCCTGCAGTAGAGCGACAACAATGTAAGAAGCACCTACAGATCCACTGCAACATTTTCTATTTTTGCTAATGCAACCTTCTTCCCATTCTAAAGGCCAAGCTCCTGCTTTCGTTAAACCTGCTTTCGTAAAAGTGTGCCATAAGCGGGTTACTTTTCATCTGAAGGAAAAGCAGTTGTGCAGAGCGACAACTGCTTCTTGTCGAAACCAGCTTCTTGTCAAAGGTCTCTCCCTGCTTCCAGCTGCAATTTGCTTCCTCAAGGGGTGCTGTCTGCAGCAAATTGCACAGGGGGGCAAGCATAATTGAGACTGGGGACCCCACAAAGCAGCTTTTGCTAAAAGTGAAAAGTGGTCAGCTGAGGACAGACAGAGAGTGAAGAGCAACTCTGCACCAAAGCACGTCGGGTGAGGTGGGAGAAAAGCCTTCCTGCCCAACTCTTGTTGCTATGCTCTTAAATCTGTACCCTTTTAAAGATGTGAGTTTGCACACGGGAGACTAGAAGACACTTCCGAGCAATCGCCTTCCTCACTTTCCAAGTTGTTTCAGCCCTTGGTCTTTTAGATCATTCTTTTTTTTTCCTTCCATGGCTATTTGCTTTTCTGTAACACTGGCTTTGTTCTTTGCTTAATACTTCATCCAGCCTTTAGCTAATGAGGCTTTTTGGTGCTGCCTGTTCAAATGAATTTGCTCTCCGCTCAAAATTAACATTGCTTTAGGACGCAGTGTACCCCTTTGGAGGCCAGAGCTTATCTAATCACGGTTCTCTCCAGTACGTGCGTGTTGTTGGTTCTTTTGGATTATATTTTGTATTGGTATTTTAGTTTTGTTATGGCTTCTGGCCAAACAAATAAAAAATTCTGTACTTTCCTTAGGATGTTGAAGAAGTCTCTAAAGTATTGTTGCTGGGGGGGGGGGGAGTTTTATGTGGAATAAAGAAATAACCATTCATTTTGGTCTCCATAAAAGATGGGTCTAGCAACAGTGGAAAGTACACAGTTTTAGGATTAAAGATTCAGGAGGACTTCCTCATGGGCTGTGACAGTGGAACAGAATCACACAGAATATGGATGAACTGGATGAACACAGGAATATTAAAAAGAAGTTTCTTGTACCCCACCAATCTTACTGGGTTGCCCCAGCCACTCTGGGTGGCTTCCAACATATTATACAGAAACACAACAACACAACAGAACATCACACATGAAAAGCATTCTGACACAGGGCTGCCTTCAGATGTCTACAAAACATCATACAACAGGGTGGGCATCACTACTGAGAAGGCTGTCTGCCTGGTTCCCTGTAACTTCACATCTTACAGTGGGAACCGCCAGAAGGCCCTCAGAGCTGGACTTCGGTGTCCGGGCTGAATGATGGGGATAGAGACGCTTCTTCAGATATACAGGGACAAAGCTGTTTAGGGCTTTAAAGCTCAGCACCAGCACTTTGAATAGTGCTTGGAAATGTACTGGGAGCCGTGTGAAGATCCTTTAGGGCCAGTGTTCTATGGTCCCAGGAAGCTGCTTTATACTCAATCAGACTATGGGTCCATCTAGTTTATTGCTGTCAACCCTTGACTACCGGTAGCAGCTGCTCTCCAGGGTTTCAGAGAGAGTCAGTCTCCCCCAGTCCTATCTGGAGATGCTGGAGAATGGATCTGGGATGCTCTGCCACGGAGCTACACCCCTTTCCCACCCATCAGGGATGCTGTAGTAGTGGATTTCTTGTATTGGCAGGGAGCTGGATTACAAGAGCATTGAGGCACCGTCCAAATCTACAGAACAAGGGCTAAGTGACAAGAGGTCCATGCTTGAGACTGAGAAGATGGCAAGTAAATGAAGCCAGCTTTGGGCACCTGAAAGACTTGTAAAAGGGGTGTGTGATGTTGTGAGGACCTGGAGAAAAGGGCAAGATACAATTGGCAAGTAGTAATATGTAGAAACTTGCAGACTATCAAGTACTCACCTTTTTACTCCTAAAATTTTGTAGTAATCTCTCTTCTGGGATTGCTTGAGTAGCCGCTGGGCTTTCTCTAAGCCTTCCAAAATCTGCTGGTCACTGTCACTGTGCTCCTTAGCAGTTTCATAGTCTTGAATAGCTACACATCATAAACAAGACATGCATACACTTAATGATCTTGCAACGAGTAATCTTCAGCAGAGAGGGCTCAATTTCACGTTTTAACTTATTCACTTTTTCCGGAAAATCAAGTCTCAGCTAAGTAAGTCAAAATAACACTCTTCCCTTTGCACAAGCAGCAAAAAAGCTAGATAAATCTGTTTGCTCCCCTCAGGCAGGCTGCAGGCCCTGGGTCTCCCCTGTGAACCATCCTATTGCAGGCTGGATCATCACCTGGCCGCCAAATTGGCCAATCGGGGCAGGAATTTAGGGGGCGTTCCCTTGGGCACGATGCCGACTGACCAGTAGCGACGCTTGGCACTGCACTCAGGGCAAGGATAAATGCCCAGCCTACAGGGCCTTTTGTCCCCCCCCCTCTTTCTTTCTTTCTTTCTTTCTTTCTTTCTTTCTTTCTTTCTTTCTTTCTCACTCACTGCACTGGTTCTCCCATCCACCCTCCCTCAGATTTTTTGCGGATGGTATGACCTTGCTATGGACAATGTCGGTTGCCGGATTTAGGGGCTGGGCAAGAATTTCTCCCATCTGGCAAACTGGCTCTGCCATGTGGGTTTTCGCCTACCTCATAGCAATTGTCGCAACTCTGTAAGGCGTACAGGCATTGGGTAAGCCTAGTCTTGGTTGGAGGGGAGGTTGTAGCCTCTGCCCGCCCTTCCACGGGTAAGGGTATCCTGTTAAAAGGATCTGGGAGGAGTGGATCCTGTCTGATGCTCTAGGGTCATACCACTCCTCCAATGGGGACCACTAGGGGGATGCCCCAATTTGATGTAGGTCATAGGGCGTCCCTCCCCATGCCCCCGCTGGCTTCACCCCCGGATGGGCGGGAGTGACATGCACAGTTGCTTATCTCAATGCCTATGGCCAAACCTTCACATCTGTAACCAATAAAGTTGTGGTCTTATTTGATAATAATAATAATAATAATAATAATAATAATAATAATAATTTATTATTTATACCCCGCCCATCTGGCTGGGTTTCCCCAGCCACTCTGGGCGGCTTTCAACAGAGCATTAAAATACAATAATCTATAAAACATTAAAAGCCTCCCTAAACAGGGCTGCCTTCAGATGTCTTCTAAAGGTCTGGTAGTTGTTGAATAATAATAATTTATTATTATTCCCAAAACCAATATGCCATGTGTTGTATAGTTATTTGCACCTTAGGGAAAGGAGTGGTCATGGCTCCTTATTATATTTGTGCTAGGAAACCAGCTTTAAACCACAGCTTCATATTTTTGTTGTTTGGAAGCCATTAACCATCGTTTCTCAGTTTGGATGCAATGGGTAGCTGTGGATAAGTGCAGGTTCCTGGCTTGTTCATTTGTGTGAAAGGCGTGGCAAAGCTAAACCCCATGCCTATCTCAGATTATTAAACTGAGATTTGATCATCTGGTTGGTACTGTTCTATAAAAGCTGAAAACGCAGTATTAGCAATGCCAATTGCACAGAAATATGATCTTTTCCTCACCTAGCTCTCTGCTCCACCTGCTCTGCATTAATTACTTTGTCCTTCTCTTCCAATATCTCCCATTCATTCTCTTATAAAAAACCCAGTCCTTCCTATCAATGGTTCTTCGGAAAGCCAAGCGTTGGAACAAGATGGGAAAGTTAAAACCATACTGAGCACAGGTATTAGAAACCACCACCACTTTGAGTCAATCACTGGAGCAATCCACACTCAAAACCATTGAGCGGACACTACAGAAGGTGTGTTTTTGTAAAAATATGAATGTCATTCACTACTAAATGGAACGCTTCAGCTTCCGTTTTAGTGTCCTTCACAGTTTTGCATTTCCTACATAATGAGCCTTTTCCTTTTCGGTTTCTCCGTTTTTAATCTCGGAAAGTCTCATTGTGGATCTCAAGACTTCTAGTTTTTCTAAGTAAGACAAAGCATTTGCATCAGATTATCTTCCAGCAGCTGTTCTCTCTCAGTAGGCATTACATTTATCTTTCTGCTGTTTCTGGGCAAGCCGGCAGGAGACGGTGACCAATTTATATCACTTAAGACACTCAGTGGCTGCACGCAATTCCCTCTCGAAGAAGAACAAAAGCAAAAAAAGTAGTTCTGATGCCCCAGCGATTTAAAACATCCATCCACCAACAAAGCGCAAATCTGATTACTCTTTTTCATTCTCACTAAGCCAGCCTACTGCGATTTGCCACTTGAGTTCTCTGCCTGCCACTGTCATTTCTTAACACTTTGGCCGTTCACTTAGAAAACCAGCAGGAAACTGCTATTCAGGCCCATCGTAAACACTCTACGGCCACGTCAGAGTTGGAAAGTGAAACTCCTGAGATTCCCCGTCCCGTCCCCCCATCTTGCAGCTTTATTGCTCTGGTAATGTTAAATGCCAGACAACCTCATCTATCCCTTTAAAGCACGTATTTATAAAATCTCACAATGAATGAAAGAATGTCTGCTGAAAGTTTGCCTTTTTCGTTCATTGCCGGGGGCAACTACAACACACCATGGCTAATGGAGTGAAGATCCTTGAATGCAGGTTACATATTGGCAAAGGGAAAGCCAGTGTCATGTAACAGATTAAAGTGATGGACTGGGTTCAAATCTTTGTTCTGTAATGAAATTCATCAAGTTCTCTGGGGACAGTTGCTATCTCTTACCCTGAATCCACCTCAGAGAAACACTGTCAGGATAAAATGGGGGAGAGCACAAAGTGCCACCAAACCCACATAATAAAAATAAAGTGACCGATTTAGGGTTTATATCGTACCAATCGGGCAGAGTATGGTTCTCTTAGTAGTTGCGTGTAAGGAAAGATACAACCCAGGGTTAGATTAAGAAACCTTACAGCCCCTACCATGATCTTGATGATAAAATTCTCAAGTCTCCATTGGTGAAGCTTACTTGATGAAGACATAATGCTCCCGTCTACAATGTGTAGATTTAGCACTTCGGCAATGTTCTCAAGTATTCTTAGACAGATAGGACACCCAAGGGCACCCAAACATACTTTAAAACAAGGCTTCCTAGAGTTTTATTTTCTCCCGCAAAAGGGAGCTAACTTGCCCTTCCCCCTCAGTGCTGCATTGGATAAACATACCAATCAGCAACTAGAAAAATGGTGGCGTTGACTGCCTTACCTGCTTCTCATCCCCTGCCTCAAATGGGCTACCTTTTTCCTTTTTTAAACAATATACAGTGGTACCTCTACTTACGAGTAACTCTACTTACGTTTTTTTCGAGTTACGAGTGACTTCCGGTAAAACAAAATGGCCGCTGCATCCGAATTTTTTTCTACTTACGAAAAGACGTCGCGGCCGCTTTTAATAGGATTTTTTCGACTTACGAATTTTTGACCCGGATGTTTCGACTTACGAATTTTTTTCCCCCAATGCATTCCTATGGGGATTCTACTTACGAATTTTTTCTACTTACGAATTTGCATTCGGAACGCATTAAATTCGTAAGTAGAGGTACCACTGTATTTATATAGACATTGTGTGTGCTTTTTTTAACCAGGAAAAACTAGTTGCAAAGCCACTCTGGGGGCAGAAAGGGGGAGGCAGGCTTGCAGCAGCAGCAAACCCCAGAGAATCCACACCGTTCAGAGTTGGCTTCTGCTGCAAAGTTTAGAGAGGAATAGCTACGCCTGCAAATAATGCACTGAGCACACTACCACAGCGACTTGACTGTTCAAAATTAAGAATGTGAATGAATGCACACCAGTCATTCTTAATCCGTTTTCCATCGGGGACTGATTTTGCATGGTGGCAAAGGGAACAGCTAGACTGCCCCATGCTGCCAATTTCTATATAAAACCATCCGCTGTCCTTGAATTTTTACCTTCCTTATTATTATTATATTATTATTATTATTATTATTATTATTATTATTATTATTATTATTATTATTATTCTATAATAATAAATAATAATAATAATAATTTATTATTACGGTCAAAGACCAGTTCATACCTTCCTCATATTGCTCTTCCAGCAAATACGCTTCAGCCCTGTCTTTGAGAGCATTTACGTTATCTGGTTCCAGCTGCAAAACTTCTGTGCAGAGCTTGATGGCGTCGACCGACTGCTGGTTCTGAAAAGGGAAGAGGGACCAACCAGGTCAGTGCTTGCATTCCTCTCCGACAACAGCAACAAAAAAGATGAAACTAAACATTAACCTTTGAGAAGCAGTGGCAGATTCTCTCTTTGGCTCGAGTGGAGTAAACGGGAACTTCGGACTCGGTTTTCATCACAGTCTCATATTTATCAATGGCATCTTGGTACCTAGTTACAGCAGACGACAAACGGTGGTTAGTTTAAACTGGGGACTGGGTGCTTTCAGCCATGGTGGAGTAAAGGGGAGGAAGGAGCGCCCAGGCTCATTTGCGTAGCACTAAACTGGCATAGCACTGCAAGCGAACCAGGCCTTGCCTCCCCCAAGGTTTGGCATTCATTACCTTTGCTACGAGTGGGTTACAGCGCACCGTGGCATTTGGAGCACATTCTGTGTGCAGCACATTTCCTGTCTTCCAAAGCTTTGGTCTGATCTTGTTTCCCCCCAAGAGCTAACAATCTGACGAAGATTTATTTATGGGCAGCTGCAGCATTTTAATTGCAAATATGCTGTGATCTCCACATTTAAACGCTGAGACATTAAAATGCCGTTTTAAATAAGAGATGGCATTTAGCGCTAAAACTAACAGCCCTGACACTTTAATTTACTGGGGAGATGAATAACTACGTAAAGCTTTCCACAGAGGCCGTGCGGTAAACCTCTCTAATTACTCACAAAGCCAATCGATTCCCTGTTTTTTTGTATTTATCAGCAACTGGAGTGATAATGAAGCCTTTGCTTTTTTTTTCCTTTGTCATTTCTGCAGCACTGCGAGTTGCAGGCTTACCCACTTCTTGGCACCAGAAGCCGTGTGTGTGTGTGTGTGTGTGTGTGTGTGTGTGTGTGTTTATGTGGCCACAGAAAACCCACCACACATTCTCCAATCAATATCTGTGAAATTTTTAGTGCTGGCCCTCTTATGAGCCCCCTGAAAGGCTGCATAATGACAATCAAACACGCAGAAAGCAATGTTTCAGCCATTGTTCGGGGTTGCGGTGGGGATCCCAGCAATGAGCCTAATCACAACCGGATCTGTATGACGGGGGAGCCAACAGCTAGAACAGAAGCAAAGATCCCTCTGAAATTCAGACAAAGATAACATGGCAGGAAAGGTGGAAACTGGAGCAACAAACCAATGGAAGATGGGCCTGGTGAATGTTCTGGGGGATCCCAGGCACTGTAGTCTTACTGAACATACCACGAAGCAGAGCAAGGCAGGCACCTCAGGCAGCAAATTTGGGGTGCCATTAAAGGGTAGCGCTTAATTATTTAATGTATCCTCACTGCATTTTTTTTCTGCCAGGGAAGGGAAAAGAGGCTTGAGAGATTTTGCACCTCAGGTGCCAATCTGGGCCAGTCTAGGTGAGGTTAGTAATCTGGATGGGAGACTGTTGTCCATCCAATATACATATAATAAAATGGGAAAAAATAAACCAGAAATTAGAAGGCAGCACAGAAAAAATCCCTAATAAATACAGCTCATGCCGTTTGCATTTGTTGTCTAACAAAAGTGAATGGCATGGATGCATTTTATTTGGGATTTGGCCAAGGAAGGTTCCCACCCAGATAGAAAAGCAAAAATCTCATAGTACCGACCAACCCGGACGACCAACAGTACGGACCCAGGTGGCGCTGTAAGTTAAACCACTGAGCCTAGGGCTTGCTGATCAGAAGGTCGGCGGTTCGAATCCCCGTGACGGGGTGAGCTCCCGTTGCTCGGTCCCAGCTCCTGCCCACCTAGCAGTTCGAAAGCATGTCAAAGTGCAAGTAGATAAATAGGTACCACTCCGGCGGGAAGGTAAACGGCGTTTCCGTGCGCTGTTCTGGTTCGCCAGAAGCGGCTTAGTCATGCTGGCCACATGACCCAGAAGCTGTACACTGACTCCCTCGGCTTGTAAAGCAAGATGAGCGCCGCAACCCCAGAGTCGGACACGACTGGACCTAATGGTCAGGGGTCCCTTTACCTTTACCGACCAACCAGGATAAGAATCACAGGCCTGAGTTTCTGTCTTCACTCTGAAAGAGTTTCCCAGAGTAAGCCCATTGCTTTCTCAGTTGGCTACGTGTGCTCCAAGAAGTGGCGTCCGGCCTCACAGAGCACCTAACAATTAGTACCTTACCTGCCTTCTTGGATGAGTTCTTCTGCCGTCAAAATCTGCTTATTGAGTTTCTTTACTTTCTTGTAGTGAGAAAAGCACTCCTTATGGTCTTGGTCAAGTTTCAGGCATTCACGCACTTCACTTTTTATAGAGGAAAAAAGAGAAAGGCGGCGAGTCAGTTTTATTCTGTGGACAGCATGCTAGATTTTAAAGACCTGGATTCAAATCTTGCTCCTAAACTCATTTTGTGTGTGTCCCTTCACAGGTCACACTTTATCAGATTCATTTCCTCTCCTGAAAAATTGGGATATTAAAGGTTTTCTCAAAGACCTGTGGTATATATGTAAAAAAAAGGGGTGGGACACAATCTGTTTCCTCCCTCTGGGGATACTAGAATGTTCTTTTCAAGCTGAAAGCTACTCTGGAGCTAACTAATTTAGTCAGTCAGGCAACCCTGGAATTTACATTCTGGGAAGAACTCATTTTAATCATTTTCTCTCTATGCTTTATGTGCCCTGGATTGCCATCGCACTGTTTTCTGAGGTTCTAAAAGTGGGCAGGGATACGAGGGACCGTTTCTGGGGTTCCAAAAAGCCCTTGTGGGTAAAGTGTTTAATTTAGCTTTCTGGCGTGGGACGTGATGCCTCAGAGAGATCTCCAAAGAGAGTGATATTTTGGTTTTAGAAGGCAACATTTTGATTGCCTAAAAGCATAGGCTCAGGCTGAGGCCTAGGAATTGCAGGTGGGCATCATAAGGAACAGGTGGGGTTCTGAACCCTGTGCTTTCCTCCAAGTTAAATGTGGTGGGTTGAGGAACCACTTTTGGAGGGAAATGGGCAGAGGAGCGGTCAAAAGGTGCTTCGCTCTTCCTCCTCCGACCTTCTCCCTCGAGATGTGAAGGCCAAAGGGAAAAAGCTGAGAGAAAACTCTTCCTGCCACACCCCACCCATTTTTTTCCAGGCCCCACTTAAGCATTTCGAACCTTTCTTTCTCTACCGCCCCAATCCCAAAACCCAAAATAAGATCCGAGGGAGGGTGTTGCTGGGGAATTTTCAATGAGGAAGCCATAGGCTTGGGAGGAATAAATGTTTCTCTGAGCTATTTCTCCCCAACATATGTCTCCCAAGCTCCTACGATACCTTGGCAAGCAGAGATTTTGTTTCTGCCAAGGCAAAGCATATTTCCAACCTGTGCAGATTTGGGGGGGGGGGAGAACCCCAACTACTTCTGAGGAGACTTTTTTATTTTTGCCCTTACAGGTAATAATTGTAACCTTACCTCAAAGACATTTCGTGGTCTCCCAGCTGATAGTATATAGTGCTGATCTTATAAAATGCTTCGGTGTTATCGCTCTTCAATTTGGCAGCAGCTTTTAAATCACTAAGGGCCTTCCCAGGCTCTCCTTCCTTGATGTAACATTCAGCACGAAGCTCCCGCATCTCTGGAGCCCAAACACAAACCTTGAGAAACCAAAAATGAAAGCGAGACTTTGGTCCAAAACGTTTGTTGTTGCATTTTTTTTTTTTTACAAAAAGGACAATAAATGTACTTTGATCCATCTCTACACACATTATGAGATTATCGGGTTGCCTTTGTTTGTGTTTTTATTATGCATTTTGAGTTTTTTATATTGTGATTTTATGTTGTGAGCTGCCCTGAGATCTACAGGTATAGGGTTCATTTAATTAATAATGAACAACAACAACAGTAGACAGCACACAGAGCAAGAACCATTAAAAACAATGTTTTTAGGTAAAGGGACCCCTAACCGTTAAGTCCAGTCAACGAACGACTCTGGGGTTGCGGCGCTCATCTCGCTCTATAGACTGAGGGAGCCGGAGTTTGTCCGCAGACAGCTTCCGGGTCATGTGGCCAGCATGACTAAGCCACTTCTGGCGAACCAGAGTAGTGCACAGAAACGCTGTTTACCTTCCCGCCGGAGTGGTACCTATTTATCTACTTGCACTTGACGTGCTTTCGAACTGCTAGGTTGGCAGGAGCTGGGACCGAGCAACGGGAGCTCACCCCATCACAGGGATTCGAACCGCCGACCTTCCGATAGGCAAGCCCTAGGCTCTGTGGTTTACACCATAGCGCCACCTGTGTCTTTAGTAGATGCTTAAAAATTGTGCCTGTGTGGCGAGACTGGAACCTGTGTCTAACCTCAAGGTTAGATTACTGCAATGTGTTATACGTAGGGCTGCGTCTGAAAACGGTTCAGAAACTTCAGCTGCTGCAGAATTCAGCGGCCGGGGTGCTCACTGGAGCAAGACTGTTTGATCATATTACACCAATCCCGTTCCAACTGCACTGGCTGTAAATTAGTTTCCAGGCTCAATTCAAAGTGCTGGTTTTGACCTATGAAGCCTAGAACACCTCAGGACCACAATACCTCAAGGACCGCCTCTTTCCATATGAACCTACCCGGACCCTGAGATCATCTTCTGAGGCCCTCCTTCGTGTTCCTCCTCATCGAGAGATCCAGAGGGTGGGCAACACGAGAACGGGGCAGTGGCTCCCTGTCTGTGGAATGCTCTCCCCAGGGAAGTTCGCCTGGCACCTTCATTATACACCTTTAGGAACCAGGCAAAAATGTTCCTCTTTAACCAGGCCTTGGGTTGAAATGTGGCTCTTTTTTGGGGGGGTGTTATTGGGTTGCTGTTTTTATTTTGATTATATATATTGTGGTTTTTAAGTTGATCTTTTCTGTGAACCGCCCTGAGACCTATGGGTATAGGACGGTATATAAATTATTATTTATTATTATTATTATTATTATTATTATTATTATATAATAATAATAATAATAATAATAATAAACTTTTATTTATATCCCGCCCTTCCCAGCCAAAACCGGGCTCAGGGCGGCTAACAATCATCAAACCACATAACCATTGAGCAGACAGTTAAAAATACAGGTATAAAATACACTTTAAAATTTAAAAATTTAGAATTTTAAAAGTTGCACTCAAATTAACCCAAAAGCCAGACGGAACAGCTCCGTTTTACAAGCCCTGCGGAAGGGTGCCAACTCTTGCAGGGCCCTCGTTTCTTGTGCCAGATAATTCCACCATATCGGGGCCAGAACCGAAAAAGCCCTGGCCCTGGTGGCTGCCAACCTGACCTCCTTATGACCTGGGATCTCCAGAAAGTTATTATTTGATGGCCTCAAGGTCTAATAATAATAATAATAATAATAATAGGTAATAATATAACCAACCTAATTTATTTGTTGAGGCAGTAATCAGTGGTGAAATTTCAGCCACTCAGACACTTAGCCAGGTGCTCACTATGACCTCAAGCTGAACTGATCTTCAGACTTTTGAGTTATATCAAAGTAGAGTTTGTTAAGAGGAGCTGCTCAAGTGCCACCTGCAGAGCCCACAATTATTTCTTGGCAGCCATTTCCCCTCTGAGACTTACATTCAGAATTTCATCCAAGAGACCGATAACGGTGTAATAATCCCCCGCGAGATATGCTGACTGCGCTTCGGAATGCAGGCGCTGCATCTCATCAGACTTCATCAGCTGGGTGCGAGCTTCTGTGTCTTCCTTATCGCTAGGATTAGACTGAAGCTGCAAAAATTAACAAATAAAGACATAGAACACTTACACCTGGAACAGAGGAGTTCTACAACCCATCATCTGCCAGGCACAAAGCAAAATGATGCCACTGAATTCCTTTGGGGAAATTCTTGGGGCTTGTTAGTCATGACTAACTTAAAACTTACTGTTTTCAATGGGTCTTTAGTAAACATAACTAAGTCTGGATATTACCCCATAAACAAAAAGATGAAGAACCTGCAGCTGTTCAGATGTAGTTGAACTCCAAATTCTATCATCGCTAGCCTTTAATTTTGGAGGTCAATAATCTCTAGAGGCCATCAGTTGTAGGATTTAGATTTTATTGTTTTTTGTAATATGGGGCCAAGACTTGCTTTGAACGTATAACAACACCCCAATATTTAATGTCCTTGATCCCAAGATTTTACTCACCATCTGAACCAAATTGGTTCAGCCAAAACAACTGATGTGCAAAGTTTAACAAAAGCTTTGTTTAGAAAATACACACTGCCTCACACAATTATAGAAAGAATGTGAAATAAAAGGACACAAGCGTGCAGGGGAAATACAGAATAAAAAGGCTCCTTTCACCTCCAAAGACATGGAAATTTGCTAGTAACAGAGACAACCTGTCAGCCTGGATCCCAGCGGCTAATCCAACCAAATAACTCAACATAGCAAAGCACACATCCCTCCCACAGACTATTTCACTATAATGGCTAAATAAGCTGTTGGGAGAATACTGTAGTGTTAGAAATAAATTATGTGCATAAAACAAGGCAAAAGGCATGTTTTATACAGAAGGTCAGACTACTGAATTTGGGGTTGAGGGAGGGAGAGAGAATAACTCCAGGATATTAGAATAGAAAATGTTGTTTATTTTAAAAGAAAATGTGTGCAACATATTGAAATTTCAATATGCATTGCCTCGTGTTATGAATACAAATTTAATTTCTAAACAAACCAAATGTTCCTTAAAGCCGCCGCCTATCGTTGAGGAGGGTCTGACCTTTTGATGAAACATCATGAAGCATTCCCCTTTGGACAGCATATTCCAGAGGGGAAACAATTTTCATTTCTCCAGCCTCCTTCTCTGTGCGTCATTTAACACAAGAAAGGAGAAGGCAGAAAGGAAAGACATCGAGAGATTGAGAGAAAGAGAGGGATGATGGGGGAGAAGTGCCATTATACTCCAGGTGCAAAAAAGCCCAGGGCTGTCCCTGTCATCCAGAGTTAGCTGATGAACGGAAACAAGCAATCACAAACCAATTAAAAGGAGGGCTTTAAGCCTTCAGCTACCGTCATTGCTATTTTCTGACATGCAGTTCCAGTTCTTCAGTCATTTAGACTGTGAGCCCTGAACACAAGGCAGGGCCTGTTTACTTTTGTCTCCGAGCCGTTCCGAGTGTATCTGACACTTCAACAAATAATAAAATGATGATTAAGTTCCCCCACGTTCGGAACGTGCACTCTTAAAAGGCGTCTTTAGCCTTTTGATTTATGAAAATATATTTATCATGATTACGGAAACACTTGCGCGCTAACAAGAAAGCAAACAAGGCCATACATCCTCCTTACTTCCCACGCTAGTGAAATCAGCGAGTCCAAGAGGGACAAAAAGAGAAAGGTACAACAAAAGTGGCATTGAGGCTGGGAAATAAGGGCAGAAGAGGTCAGTCAAATGGTAACAGGCCAACGTGTCATGTTCCTGAGTTTCATTCCAACAACAGCCGTGATATCTTCATAGGAAACCTGGTGCCCTTCAGATGCTATTGGACTCCAGTCCACATGCCAAATGGTTAGGGGTTTGGGGAGCTGTCTTTCAACAAGTTAAGGTGTGTATTAACCTGTAGATATTGCAGGGGGGAAACGCTGGCTGGTGCTGATGGAACTGGAATCCAACAACATCTGGAAAGACAGAAGTTTCCCATCCCTCTCTTGAAGAGCAGTGTTTCTCAAACTTGGGTTGGACTACAATTCCCATCATCCCTAGCTAGCAGGATCGGTGGTCAGGGTTGATGGGAGTTGTAGTCCAAAAACAGCTGGGGACCCAAGTTTAAGAAGCACTGCTTTAGAGGATAAATCACATGCCTAAAGGTAAAGGGACCCCTGACCATTAGGTCCAGTCGTGTCCGACTCTGGGGTTGCGGCGCTCATCTCACTCTATAGGCCGAGGGAGCCGGCGTGCAGCTTCCGGGTCATGTGGCCAGCATGACAAAGCCGTTTCTGGCGAACCAGAGCAGCGCACAGAAACGCAGTTTACCTTCCCGCCGGAGCGGTACCTATTTATCTACTTGCACTTTGATGTGCTTTTGAACTGCTAGGTTGGCAGGAGCAGGGACTGAACAACGGGAGCTCACCCCGTCGCAGGGATTCGAACCGCCGACCTTCTGATCAGCAAGCCCTAGGCTCTGTGGTTTAACCCACAGTGCCACCTGGGTCCCCTTAATCACATGCCTAGCTGGTCAAAAAGCATGGGGAAGTGGGGTAACAAGAATCCAGAAAAACCCTGACATACTGATGTATTAACAAACCATTATATGGGACAAGAGAACTGGGGAACATCAGCTTTTCAGACCATACCCATTGAAGTTACCGTCCTATGCACATTTACCTGGAAGTAAGCCCCACTGAAGGGATTAACTTCCAATTAGACATAGGATTGTGCTACAAGAGATTTTGCTCCTACATCCCAGCACATCAGACATCCAGTTTGCATCATCCACCACTTGTCTGCGTGGTCACTATGCAATATAAATGGTCTAATATTTACATCGCTTATGGGTCTGTAGGCTTTTTAGTGGCCTCCTGTCTCTCTAAGGAAATTTACCCTTTTACAGAAAATGTCATACTAAGAAATCACCACCAGGATAGGGAATATCCATCAAAAGTTTGTCAACTTAAGCTTTCTAGCCATAAAAATAATGATGCCAGCAGAACTTGTGGCTATAAAAAATATACTGCAGTGACCTCCCTATAGCAAGCTAATGTAGGTAATAAAAAAATCATTTAGTACAGCTTAATTAGCAGTTTAACAACAGTATAAAATAGACGAGATGGAAGTGGTCAAACTGCTTTTAAAAATTATTTGCGTGTGCATCTCATTTCTGCTTTATGAATCTATTTGCTTTGTTAAGCCAAAAACACAGCGACATGTGTTGGGTTTAACAATTTGTCATCCTGAGCTTCATCAGCTTGCATTTCTAGCCTGCATATTCCTAAGGTTGGTGTCATGTAATTTATCAGTTTTTCATAGCTAACCAATCTTATAACCTACAGTGCAACATTTTTTAAAAAATAAATAAATCCATAAAACACCAGCAGGCACATTAGAAGTCGTTTCATCAATTTCTGAAAGCAGATTTTTAAAAACCTCACACACACAAAGCAAATAATTCAAAAGAAACAACAACAACAAATTCAAAACTTAGGATTTGTGTGGGGTTCCCCCCTCTCTTTTCTTAAACTGCTCTGAGAATCAGGGCTTCATATCTACCTAAACCCAAACCCCTGACACCCACACCTTAACAAACAATGCCATTCTATGTACATTTACTTAGAGGTAAGTCACACTGTATTCAATGGAGCTTAGTCCCAGGTAAGTGTGCACAGGATTGGCCCCTAACGCCAGGTTTACTCGTGTATGTTTTATCATTTGGTCTGCCTACACTTGGTAACTGACAGCTATTAGCCCCGTTTATGGGTTGCTCGTGTGTTTGGCACTCCAGTGTTTTGGTGAAGTGATTGGAGTGCCAGGCTAGGACCTGGAAGATCAGGGTTCAAATCCCCATCTCCCTTCACTGGGTGCCCTTGGGCCAGTCACTGCCTCTCAGTCTAACCCAGGGGTCAGCAAACTTTTTCAGCAGGGGGCCGGTCCACTGTCCCTCAGACCTTGTGGTGGGCCGGACTATATTTTTTGGGGGGAAATGAACGAATTCCTATGCCCCACAAATAACCCAGAGATGCATTTTAAATAAAAGGACACATTCTACTCATGTAAAAACACGCTGATTCCCGGACCGTCAGCAGGCCAGATTTAGAAGGCGATTGGGCCGGATCCGGCCCCCGGGCCTTAGTTTGCCTACCCATGATCTAACCTACCTCACATGGTTGTTACGGGGCTTAAATGTACACCAGGAAAAAGCTGGGATATAAATGCAATCAAACGAGCAACCCATCAGGAGTGGAGCTGCAAAGCTGCCCAACCCCATCATCACATGCCATGGCTGGCACCCAAGCAGCTGTTAGGCAGAGGAGGAGCAAGTGGGCAACTGGGGAGCAGTTCTGGAGTGGATCTACATACAAGGAAAAAAACGCTATAAATAAGTCAGAAATTGAATCATTATAACAAAATTTTAAAAATGCTACCTTATGTAAAAATTGCATAGAATTTTTTTTTTTTTTGCTCTCTGGCGCCATCTGGTTTTGAATTTGCATAACTTTAGGTTTGTGCAACTAAAGCAAAGTAAAGGGTTCTTTCACCCTAGTGCAACAAATCATAGAATTATAGGGTTGGAAGGGACCCTTAGGATTATTTAGTCCAACCCCTTGCAATGCAGAAATATGCAGCTGTCCCATAGGGGGATCGAGCCTGCAAGCTGGGCGCTATCAGCACCACACTCTAACCAACTGCACTATTTTTTCTTTTCTCATGAATTTTTTTGTGGTTTGGAAAGTGACAGGGAAATCCATCGAGATGTGTAAACACTCCGCAAACACATCAGGATGAATGTTCATTGTTGCATAACCGTCCCGCAAACAAATCAGAACTACTACTAAAATAAATAATAATTGTAAAATAATGATAACTGTAAATATATATTAACTAGGAATCACATTGTCTCGAGAGAAACACTATGGTCTATTTAAAGCAGAAAGGCTTGTATTCTTGGCTAGGCAGCATTTTAATCAAATAGGCAGGGTACAAAACTTAACAGGACATTCTGCATTAGAAAAACACACAACTGACGAAAGAAGCCGACAAAAGAAGTTGGTCTTCAATAATAGTCTTTGCTGGCCTCTAGTGGAACAATACAAAATGAACAATAAGTATTCCATTTGTGGTTCCAGAGAGAGATGATGCCTGTAGTCTAGTGTCTCCCTTAATTCACCATACTAGGAATTGTCACTGTGTTATCAATTTCAATTTTGTATTGCAATGAGCAGCACGCTGCACTGCTATGTCGCCAATAATCCCCTTGTTATTAAAATTCTTGTTTGGTATGCACCCTCTGCCAGACCTCCTTTTCATTATACATATTAATGCCATTTAAAAAAGACAGAGAGGGGGCAAACTCACCAGGGCCCAATTCACACACAGTCCCCCACTTGGGACTGATCACACATTCACCCAAATTACCATGATGCTAAAATCTTTGTAGTTGCATATATTCCACACAGCATAAGAGACACTTAAAAGCTTTCTATTGTGTGACACAAAAGATAATCCCTGTGAAATCTACATTTCTGCTTCCTATTTTCCTCTGGAAGCCAGTTGACAAGGGGTGGGATTTACTATGAGCTCATCCATCCCAGAAGCCATCTAGAAAAGCTCTCCTTTACAAGTGTAGTCTGCAGAACCATCTCACACCACATAAAAGACAAACTTGTCTTCCACAGAGCCAAACTTTAGGGCTTTAGCAGCACAACTGGTTGATGAAGCCACCTGCCCGTTTTTAATTCCTTACATCTGGAGGGCTAAATTTATTCCTCCAAGCAACACACTAATTCTACTTGAAAGATGCCACACCGTAGCTTTACACAACATGCCACTTTAACTTTCTCAAGGAAAGCTTATAATTTATTCTGTTTATAGCCTCCCCTTTCTAAAAAGGTCTGATTTACAAAAAGGCAAATGCTAGAAAGTGTGATGCTATATTTAATAGGCGTTTACGCAGGCAGAGAAAGACCAGAAGCTACCAAAAGGGTTATCTACAATGTGAGAGGAAAAAGGTTTCTGAAACTGGATTAGGGAACCAGGCAGAGGGCCTTCTCGGTAGTGGCACCCGCCCTGTGGAACGCCCTCCCTTCAGATGTCAAAGAAAACAACAACTACCAGACCTTTAGAAGACATCTGAAGGCAGCCCTGTTTAGGGAGGCTTTTAATGTTTTATAGATTATTGTATTTTAATGCTCTGTTGAAAGCCGCCCAGAGTGGGCGGGGTATAAATAATAAATTATTATTATTATTATTATTATTATTATTATTATTATTATTATTATTATTATCATAGGAACACCCCACCCTATGATGATGAAGGTTAAGTAAAAGAGATTAGCATCTTGCAAAGGAGCTGCTATATAACTCCAACTTAAATATTGCCAATGGTTTGTGTGCACTGCAAACTCTTGCCTACAGACAGGTGGGGGCTATTGGTGGTCACTCCCAATCAAGATGCCTTAAAATGGGCCAGCACCCAGAACTATTCAGGGCCAGTGGCACCATGAGGCATATCAGGCAGATGCTGTACCAGCCCTGGGTCTGACAAATGGCATGGTCTCCAACAAAGTTGTCCCATTAGCACATGCCCTTCCACCTGTGGAATGGGGCTTCCTCTCCTGGAGGATTTGGGGAAACAACCCCCTCCCCCCATGAACAGATTGTGGGGCACACAGAGAAGGGAGCAGCCGTCCCATTGTGCACATAGAGGTCCTTGCACGAACAGGACAATTCCGATGGATACAACCCACAGTTTTCCCTTGGAAACAAGGATCGATCGCCAATGGAACCTTAAAAAAGGGTTTCAAGAACACAAAACGCATTAAGAATGCTACATGCACATGATGGGGGAAATTCCAGAACGGTTTAAAATCAGAGAGAGCACTCATTGCCTATGTTTCACCAGCAAACAAAACCATTGTAGAAATTATTGTGCTGGGAAAGAGGTTTGTGCTTGTTTTTCATATTTTTAATACTTTGGCCTCAAGTCAGTTGCGCTTAAATCACGTCTCTCTTTGTCTCCAAAGATTTTTAACTGTCTCTGGATAGAGTTTTCCAAGCCCTATTAGATTTCAAAATCCCATTTTCCTGTTAATATCTTTGATTTACAGTCGTAAGTATCCCAGAAATTTTATAACAACTTGAATCATTTCGGCTGCTTCCCCTTCATATACATTTGGCTACGTAGGAAACAAACATACGGAAAATTGTACGTTGTGAAAAAAGGGAAATTTGTGAGAGGGAATAGAACTCAGGATCATCCACTGAAACTGACTAGCGTTAGATCTGGAGAGACTATTTGCACTAGCACTTCCTCACACAATATTTAAGTCATACAATTTACAGCCACAAGATGTCATGATGGCTACTAGCTTAGATGACATTAAAAAAAAATGGATTGGACAAATTCACGAAGGTTTTTGAAAGTTAAGCTTCAAACCTATGTGTACCGACTAGGGAGCAAATCATATTGTACACAGTGGGGTTTACATTGGAGTAAGCGCACTGTGCTGTTAGTTTATTGCTTCAGTTTTGCAGTTTTCTTTCCAGGCTGCTTCTATTGTGGAAATGTACCGTATTTAAATATCAGTACCCTATCTAGTCAGTTTTACGCTCAGAGAAGTCTCCCACTTTCCCCTTGTTCCTAGCACTGCACAAATTCAAAAATATTTATTCTGCCATTGTGACGCAGAAGCTACCCTGTGTGCAATGCACTGGATATGTGCAATGCACCACCCTTTTCCAGCACGGGGCGCTGTTCCATATTTCAATAACCCCATTATTAAGGTTTCTTACTTACCACTCTCTTAAAGTCCTCTTCTGCCTCATCAAACTTTCCCTGCTTCAGTAGCAGGTGTCCTCGTTGCAGCCTTGCCTAAAATAAAGGAAACAGTTCCATAACATAGGAAGACACAGTGTGACATACCTAGTGCAAAACTAAGGGAAGTCTGTGCTCCAATCCCCACTCAGTCATGAGAATCCCTGGGTGACCTTTGAGTAGGCCCTATTTCTCATCCCAAGCTACCCTATGCAGGAGGAGACAGAACCAATTATGCCACCTTCAATTCCTGGGAAAGGTGGGATGAAAATTATGAATGAATGCGGTTCTTAAGTGTAGGCACACATACATTCAACACATATTTATTTTCTATTTCAAAGCATGTAGTATTTTGTTGCTGTTCCATGAAGTACCTTTGCCCCTCCTACCACCCCAGGTAGTTATTTGGGAAGCTGCCTAGCTAGAACCAAGAATCAAGGGGCATAAGCTAAATGTCCAGATTGCCAAGGAAGAGAGAATCTGTATTATGAGGCACAGGTCAGTTACCGGGGGGGGGGGTGCATTTTCCATTGAGAACCCCCAGTCTTACAAAGCCTTTGGGAAAGCTGTCTATTGCCACTCCTGTTCAATAATTTTCCCACTTTAAATAGCCCCACTGAATTCAACCGAAATTGCCTCTGAAGAGATGCGGGCTGCATCTGCACTACACATTTCAAGCCCTATGATACCACTTTGAACAGTCATGGCTTCTCCCAAAGGATCCTGGGAACTGTAGTTTCTTAAGGATGCCGAGAGCTGTTAGGAGACTCCAGTTCCTCTCAGAGAGCTACAAGTCTCAGGGTTCCATGGGAAGATGGTTGATTTGTTAAACCTTTGGGAACTGCAGCACAAACGTACACAATGTTCTACAGAGCCACATAAGCAAAATGATATATATCCCTGCCCGCAAGGAGTTTGTGATCTAGTGATTTAGAAAAGGAGGCCGGGAGACCACTGAAGAATCTATCTCAAAAAACTGACTGAGGGCATGTAAGAATCTATGTAGGCTTGATTTCAATACGCAGTAGTCACTCCTAAAGGTAAAGGTAAAGGGACCCCTGACCATTAGGTCCCGTCGCGGACGACTCTGGGGTTGCGGCACTCATCTCGCTTTATTGGCCGAGGGAGCCGGCATACAGGTCATGTGGCCAGCATGACTGAGCCGCTTCTGGCGAACCAGAGCAGCGCATGGAAATGCCGTTTACCTTCCCTCCACAGCGGTACCTATTTATCTACTTGCACTTTGACGTGATTTCGAACTGCTAGGTTGGCAGGAGCTGGGACCAAGCAACGGGAGCTCACCCCGTCGCGGGGATTTGAACTGCCGACCTTCTGATCAGCAAGCCCTAGGCTCAGTGGTTTAGACCACAGCGCCACCCGCATACCCAGTAGCCACTCCTACTTTGCATCAAAACATCAGCACGATATTGGGTACCTTACAATCCCATCAGAAGCTGAATTAACACTTTGAAAAGGTGGGCCTCTCTCCTAAAGCACATTTAGTATCCTGCAGTTGCTGGAATTTCAGTCTACATTTAACCTCTCCAAGTTATAGGATAATAAAAAGTTTTCTGTTGGATTATGCCACTTACTGGAGAGGAAAATAAAGATTCCCATTTAAAAGGCAACATAAAAAACAAAGACAAAAGCCGTTTTCATCCACCCTGGAGGAGTCTTTGGAAAGTATTGCTTACCGATGTGAAATCCTGCTTTAATTCAACCACCTTGCTTAAGTCACGAATGGCAGCTTTAGATTTGCCCATGGCTAAATATACTGTGGCTCTTCTGTAATAGGCAAGGTAGTTATCAGAGTCCCCTTCTGCAAGTGAAGAAGCAGCAATCAGAACATAGCCTCAAGCCAGCCAAATCTTTGGATACAACTAAGCATGCAATAAGGAGAAATAACAGTGCCATTACCAGAATTTTTAAACAGCCTGATACCACCATTTAATTAGCGGTGGGAATGTTTCCATAGGACAGCCGTTCGGCACGCATTTGCACTATTAACGCTAATGGGGGAAAAAATGAAAATCCCACGCACATAGGAGCATTCAGCTTCCTGGTTATTTTTTAGGGCTTCAGGAGGTGAGCATCCAAGTGGGTTCCAGCTGTGGAATGAAGTCAAGCCCCCTACATGCTAAAGCTTTTTATCTCAAACTGCAGGCTTGCCTTTCGAAGGCCGTTTTACATTTTGGTGCGGGCTCCCGCGTCTCTCATTTGCAGAAGGCCAAATAACCATCTCACTGGAGATCAGAGGTGGCGTGTTCTTCTAAGAATCCCCATTAATTCTGCTGATACAGCAATCAGCAGGGAGAGAAACACGCCATTCCTAACTTCTTATTCCCATCCCAGACAATGAGGATGCTATGGGACTGAATGGAAGTACAAAACTTTCCTCCCGCACCAAGAATGTTGCACTGTATGTTGTTGTTCAGTCGTTCAGTCGTGTCCGACTCTTCGTGACCCCATGGACCAGAGCACGCCAGGCACGCCTATCCTTCACTGCCTCTCGCAGTTTGGCCAAACTCATGTTAGTAGCCTCGAGAACACTGTCCAACCATCTCATCTTCTGTCGTCCCCTTCTCCTTGTGCCCTCAATCTTTCCCAGCATCAGGGTCTTTTCTAGGGAGTCTTCTCTTCTCATGAGGTGGCCAAAGTACTGGAGCCTCAACTTCAGGATCTGTCCTTCTAGTGAGCACTCAGGGCTGATTTCTTTAAGAATGGATAGGTTTGATCTTCTTGCAGTCCATGGGACTCTCAAGAGTCTCCTCCAGCACCATAATTCAAAAGCATCAATTCTTCGGCGATCAGCCTTCTTTATGGTCCAGCTCTCACTTCCGTACATTACTACTGGGAAAACCATAGCTTTAACTATACGGACCTTTGTTGGCAAGGTGATGTCTTTGCTTTTTAAGATGCTGTCTAGGTTTGTCATTGCTTTTCTCCCAAGAAGCAGGCGTCTTTTAATTTCGTGACTGCTGTCACCATCTGCAGTGATCATGGAACCCAAGAAAGTGAAATCTCTCACTGCCTCCATTTCTTCCCCTTCTATTTGCCAGGAGGTGATGGGACCAGTGGCCCATTATTGCACTGTATAGGCTTTGCTAAGGGGGAGTTTCTCAGTGCTTCAAACCAGATACTTCTCCCCAGAGCTTGAATTGTGGGGAGGGGGCAGGAGGGATAAGGGGAGGTTTCATGAAATCCACAAGTCCTCACTCTGCCCAACTTGAGCTAAATCGTGGCCATGCACACCTTTCCAAAAAAAATTTAAAAAAATGGGGTCATGACAAAAAGCATGACAAAAAAGAGAGCCCCCCCTGCAATTAAACTATTGTTTCCTTTGTCAACAGAACTGGATGCAGTAGATGGAGAGATCCTTATCTTCCCCCTATGGGCTAAGTTTGATAGGTGGGCTCATTTAGGTAGGACTCATTTTTGCCCCTGTGGTTTGAAATTAAAGGCACAGCCTGCAAAGCATCAATGATCAGCTGATTGCCAGACCTTGCAAAGGTCAGAGGGCAGGTGGGTGTGTCTTGGCAGAAATGGCCTGGGGACAACGACCCAGCAGCTCTAGTTACATTCAAAGGCCAGGGGTTCCCTACTCCTGCTACTGAAGTACTTCTCCTGTCTATCACAATTTGTATTTCCTTAATTTGTGCCTTTGGCAACATTTTTAAGCCAATGACCCCAGACAATGGATGCAACGTTTCAGCAGCATGGAGATGACGATAACCAGAGGACGGGACATGGACGGACACACACACGTTTTTAAGACTTTCCCAATCCCATCACAAGATAAACCATAAACCGCAAAACACAAATGAAACAACCACCATAAATATATTTTAAAAGCAATCATGGGTATATACTGGTAAAGCTAGATAGCTAAACACCATTTGAAGCTCCCTTTTGTCCTGGCACAACAAACCAAGCCAGAAAACTGTAAAAGTGGTGGCGACAGGCAGGATTTTCTGGGAAATGCTCCCTGCTGTTCCATATTCCATGCTCCCAATCCTCACAATACTAAACTTGCAACAATATGAGGTGTCAGGAATCAGTCTTGCTGAATGCTGTGCCTTTGGTTGATAACCTTTCTACCCAACACCTGCTGTAAGGTAGATGTCTGTCATCAACAGGTGGTGGAGAAAATGTAAGAACATGTCCTGAGGCCACATTATGTGGAAAGCTCATGCTATTCAGCCACATGGCAGGTTTTGTAACAGATCGGGGGAAACCCAACTGCCTCCTCAGTTCCCCAAATTAATCATTAAGTGCCACCTCCCTTTTAGCAGGAAGATAAATTAAGGTTCAATGTACTACAAAAAATGCCACTTCTAGGCAGAGAACACCTAGAATGGAAGACGCCTACAAAGACTCATCTGTTACTCTCTGCCAAAGATCCAGGTTTTGCGATTAGAGGTGCAGGATCACAGCTACCCCATTCCATCCATCAGCCCCAGTATCTGTATACATCTAAAAAGAACCCGAACATCTTATCGCTTGCATAAAAGCAAGCTCAGCATTCCGAGCCAGAAGATTTTTCCCGGCGCACAAAATGGATGGTTGTTGGTGCCTCGACTCAGTAAATTGGGAGCTCAAGTTTAACCACGATAGTAGCTAAGAAGAATTCAGAAAAAATCGCTGCAAAGTGCAGCCCAAGCTTCATGGGTTGGAAATGCTTATCAGCAGCATTTCAGGAGCATCCTTGTCAAAGGGGCAAAGCAGGGGAGAGAGAGAGAAGAAAGTAGGAAAAGTCAAGAAGAGCCCAAAACATTTGTCACACTCCTCGCCACAATGATGTTTGCTAGTTGACCTGCCACTAAGAAAATCTATCAGGCCCAAACCTACACAATTTTTCTCCCAAGAAAGGCAGGGAAGTTGAAACACAATCCAACTGGGGGAGGGTTTTTCTGCATTAACGCAGGATTGAGTCTTTCCTGATCTCTCCCATACGTGGGAGATTACATTTGTGTAGCACAAATTTCACATATAAAGCAGCTCTCCAATTATATGGATTCAACTGAAACGGGCAAGCCCCTTGCTGTGAACGAAACCTGGTGCCCCCAGGGACAGAAGGCAAAGTTCAGGGTGGATAAAAATCAATTATTTTTTTAAAAAAATAAAAAAAATCAGATTTTTTTGATTTAAATCGGATTTTTTGATTTAAATTGGATTTTTAAAATAAAATGCTTTTGGAGGAAAAATCTTTCTAAATATAGTCTATTTAAGTTACATTGTAGTCCAAAGGCTATTTATCAGGAAATAAGGATTTGTTTTAAGTTTATCAAGTGTGCTAAAACTCAGTCTAAGTTTTTTTTTAAATGTTTAACCACACCAGTTAACAAACATGGATACATATGCTATCATGTTATTGTTTTAGTTAAATAAATTGTTTAAATGGTTATTAAGGAAATGATTATTTTTCTCCTTCCAATAACTGTAAACTGATATAACTGTAAAAACTACTCTGAAAATTTATTATTCCAAAAATGAAACCTTCATATGGTTGTAAATATTAAGATTATACCAGCAAGAATGAGTCTTTCTGTAAAAAAATATTTAAATCAAGCCTTACTGACTAGTGATTTAAATCGTGATTTAAATCATGATTTAAATCAATTTGATTTAAATCAAATCCACCCTGGCAAAGTTTCTCTTTCCTTGCATCCATCTCGTAGAAATACAGTTAAAAGTTATAGGACCAGAGTGAGACCAAGTGCTGGAGCAACCAAAGGCAGGGAGAAAAGGTGGGGGACAGTTCAGCATTCCTCTCCCACTTACACCCAATACTCACTCCTCCTGCTTTATATGTGGATGAAGGTCCCATATCGGATTTGGGCCCATGCCAGCCTATGGGTCAGTGTGTTAACCCCCTGGATTTCTCTAAGCAGTCCTGAATCACACTGAACACCCAGAGCCCACAGACATCCGGGAGATTTGGATAAGTCCTGTACAATTCACAATATAGACTGTCGTTACACGCTGCATTTTCCTATCTCCCACGAATAACCAAGCCTAAAGAATGCACCAAGGACAACTTTACCACCAAGCATGCCCACTTAATTTACAGAAAATTCAAAAGTCACCACTACTAAGGCAAAGGCCTGGTTCAGACCTCATGACTGCAGTCCAAGGAACCATTGTTTACCAGCCTAGAAACAAGCCATGTGCCGACATGCACGTTCCTCCCCTCACATGCCTAGTTTAACCATGGTTTACCTGATTTCTGAACCGGTAAGCTTTGGCTTAAGGGCTCCCTCAAGCCAGGATACAAAACTAGGGTCAGATCTAACTTTGCAGAAACCAGGTCTTTGAATTAAGGAGGAAGAATGCAGGTACACGGCTCATTCCTGGACTGAAAAACCACGGTAGGTCAAACTGGGATTGTTACATCAAATTGGAGCTGCATTTGCAAATTATGACACATGTACCCTGATCCCAACTACAATCACATGTTGCGAGCAAGTCTTGTTGATTTCAGTGGGGCTTATTGTTACTTGAAACTACCATCAATGCACATGTTCCCCCCACCCAAAAAAAAACCCCTAGGTCCCTGCCTCATGGAGCTCACAATCACAGTTTTGACAGGGAGAGAGAGACAAAAGCAGGAGAAGAAAGAAACGGTAAAACAAGGACAGCAAGAGCAACAAGGGAAGGGAATGTGCAAATAAAGATGTTGGTATTGCAGGGCTGCCCAAACGTTTTTCAAAGAGGGCCAGATTTGATGAAGTGAACTGCATGAGGGCCGACCAAAGTTGTTGACTTTTTTTAGGATTGAAGTTGTTGAGGTTTTTTTTTAGGATTTCACCCCAGGAGATAGACTGCCACAGGGGCCGGATTAAGCTGACCAGAGGGCCGGATTAGGCCCCCGAAACGGACTTTGGACATGCCTGGAATATAGTCTTTGTTTCAGCTGTGGATGGGGGGGGGGGAGACTCCTTACTGCAGACTTAGCTGAATACGCAGCTCACCAGGAATTAAAAGAGCAGGCATAACATACTGTACTAGAGAACATCGACCAGTGATCCTGAACAAAAGGAACAACACAGGAGGCAGTGTGCTGCTTACTTTTCAAAATGCTAGGTACCAGCAAGAGGGATGGTACACCGAGGAAAAGGTTTTTGTAGATGAACAGTGAACTTGTGGGTAAAAGAGGGGAGAACAAAAATTTGGCAAAAGTCAAACGCTATCAAACAAAATGCAACTGCTTTTCGATACACACCTATGGCAGTGTGGAAGTGAGACAAAGCATCTGCCAGCTGCCCAGCTGCCAACAGCTTCTTTCCCATTTCAAGTTGTTTCTCGACTTCTGCGTTTATCCCACATTCCGCTCCTGAATGAAGAATATATTTAATATCATTAAAAAAAGAAATTGAATTGTTTTACTATTTTATTTGCTTCCCTCCTCCCTCCAAACTGACATCACCACGTTATCATACATGAATATGAATAAAACAGAATAAAAATCTGCATACTCTAGATGCAATTTCTGTTTCCTTTCCTCAAAGTTAAAACGAGTTCATTCCCTCAAATCATTAAATACGTAATAGTCATAAGATTTATAAAGTTAATTCAGTTTGCTGCCCTCAAGCGCATCTTGTGCTTTCAATGGGGTCACCAACGGAAACAAATACACTTCTGTGTACTTTCTAGCCAGTTGCATTTAGAAAGAAAAGGAAGGAGCTAAGGAATATGGTTTTTTTTTTATTCCCCTTCTTTTTTTGGTCTTGCACCGATTTCCAAATCAAAGTTGCCATTTTCAAGTACAAATAACTTTTCCCTCTAAATGTTCAACAGACTCACTGAGCTCTGACAGCCAATATGATGATTTTCTTCCCCATTTCACGCATCATCACGGACAATAAAAACTCTGGAGGCCAAATTACATTATATCTGCGCAATCTCTTCTTACCTCATGCATGCCCTCAAAAAATATGAAGCGCGGTTATCTGGGTGTTATTAAGAGAAAAACTGAAAGCAAAGTTACGCGAGTGTCTATGGAGGCTGTACAAGACTCTTATTACTTGAGATGAGTGAGCTATAGAGTTCAACTTTATCTTACGAAACCAGAGCCAGTATTTATATAGCTAGAGAAATCATATATAAATGCATGCAAGTGTGTGCCTCAAAGACAAAGTACAAAACTCCAAGATTGCAGTTTTCCACATACAACCATTAAATGTAAAGCCAATTTATTCATTCAGAATAACCATGTACTGCTGAGACTGTCCCACTTTAGATGCTAAGGGAGCTACAGGCTTACCTGCTACATAGCCTATAGGTCTCAGAGAAGCTCCCTGTAGTTACAAAGCTAAGACGGGGGGGGGGGGGAGTCGTAACACAATTCTCTCCTCAATGTGCAAGTTTTCTAATGCAAGGAGTTGTCTACGCCAAAAAACATTAAAGCAGGAGACTCCTCCCATCTACAGTCTGAAGTGGTACACTCCATCAGGGCTGTGCCATGTGATTATTCTAAATGCATAGGGATGGGGCATTATACCTTTAAGCAGATGCACACAATACTTTTAAAGCACATTCAAAGTGCAGGGCTTCCTTCAAAGAAAACTGGGAACCATAGTTTCCCACACACAGAGACACACAATTCCCACCACCCTTAACAAACTACCTTTCCCAGGGCTCTCTGGGGGAAGCCATGTGGCTTTAAATATGTGCCGAATGTGTTTTAAACTTAATTTTAAAAAATATATAGTGTTGATCTACCCTTGCTCCTCAACATATCTATTTGGAAGTGTCACACGGGGTTCATCAGAGCTTATTTAGTTAAATGTGCTTATGGTTGCCGAAAAGCACAGCAATAGCACTAGACACAATTCTATTCCTATCACAAGACAAGTGATCTTCATATGTGCCTCAGCAAACTCAAAATATTAGGATTATTTATTTCCTGACATGGAACCTTTCTTCTGACATGGAACCCAAGGTGGCATGTATTTTGCTCTCAGGTGGTCACCCAAATGGGCACTGACCAGAACTTGTTCTCATGTGGCATGGACAAGACCTGCTTAGCTTCAGCAAGCTGGTGACCTCATGTGTCTTCAGGCTATGCCCCACAGCGAATTAATAGATTGCATTATAATAGTATCATACATATGTATGATTTATTCGAAACAAAATAAAAAATAAATGAATTCCTTCCAGTAGCACCTTAGAGACCAACTCAGTTTGTTCTTGGTATGAGCTTTCGTGTGCATGCACACTTCTTCAGATACCTGATACCATGCACACGAAAGCTCATACCAAGAACAAACTGAGTTGGTCTCTAAGGTGCTACTGGAAGGAATTCATTTATTTTTTATTTTGTTTCGACTACAGCAGACCAACACGGCTACCTACCTGTATGTTGACCTATATGCTGACCACCAAGTGCACAGATTTATAATGCATACTGCCTTGATAGCCATAGACCCCAGGTCACAGCCACCCATGTGAGGATAAAGGTAGCACAGAAAGGATGGACTTTGAAACACTATTGTGGTTGTTATGATTGTGGAATTTACACAGTATTTGCAATTACCCGGTTCACAAATTAAATGCATATGAACCTACCCTGAGCCCGAGATCAACTTCTGAGCCCCTTCTTTGTGTGCCTCCTCCATGAGTGGCCCAGAGGGTGGTAACATGAGAATAGGCCTTTTCTGTGGTGGCTCCCCATTTGTGGAATGCTCTCCGCAGGGAGACTTGCCTGGTGCCTTCATTATACACCTTTAGGCACCAGGCGAAAACATTCCTCTTCAACCGTCTCTGGCTGAACAACATTCTATGACCTTGTACATGTGTTTGTGGGAAGAGAGTTATTGGTTTTGCTGTGCTTTTGTTTCATTATGTATTTCCTGCTCTCATTTTGTATTTTTATGTTGTGAATCGCTCTGTGACCTTGGATGAAGGGCAGCACACAGGTTTAATTAATAATAATAATATCCAAGGAGCTCAGGACAACACACCAACAACAGCTTTTTACTAACAGGAAATGCTGTGTTACTACAATATCGTCATCAGAATTTATATAAATATTTATATCTTCCTACATGCTCAAAGTGCCTCACACACATTATTACATCATTAGAACAGACAGTTCTATAACTTAAGGCAGGATGACCATGTTCTCTCCACTTTACAGTTGGAACAGCTGAGCCTGAAGGAGGTGTAGCTTGCCCAATGTCACTCACAGTGAGATTTGAGCAATGCCGGAAAATAAGCAAGATTTTAGCTGACACTTCCCAAACCATATTCTTAATCTGAAATCCTAAACAGTTGCTAGGGAACAAGGCTCACTGAATATAGCTGAAATAAGACGTGTATAGTCTTGGTCTGAAAAATGCTGGAGTATACTTTATCCTCTTTGAACAGACATAGACAGGGCTCCCATTGCATCACTCTTCTCTCCAACAACTGGCAAAGAGTCATGAGTACTACTGGCAAACCTTAAGTCCCTCCCCTTACGGACAACACACAATAGGATCCCTCGCACATATTTGCTATGCTACACCACCCAAGCCCTTCCTGAGCCCTGCTAGGGCCACCATTGGGCACCAGCCAGCAGAAGAGCAGGTCCATATTCCACACATTAACCCACGCTAGACTCCGTAGTGGCCCAAAAAGCCAGCTCACATTTTGCCGTTCACTATTAAGTGGAATCACACCCACCCCCTCTCACCCCAAGAAGGACAGCTTTGCTGTCATTTTAGGGGGTGAAACTTAGTTTTTGCCAATTTCTTCAGTGAGAAGTCTTCAAAACACATTTTTGGGTGTGAGGACTTCAAATCTGCTATTATTTTTGTGACTAGGCAACATTTAGCTTGGTAAGTATGTTAAAGCATGTAAACTGCTTTCGTAAAACCAAGAAGTTTTAATTTTACCTTAATAATAATAATAATAATAACATACAATACAACTGCAAGTACTTGGCAGTCATTTCTGAGCATACCTGGATAGCTCGACTAGTTGAGCATGGTGCTGATAACCCCAAGTTTGCGAGTTCGATCTTGATATGGGACAGCTGTATTTTGCAATAAGTTGGACTAGATGACTAGACTAGGTACCTTAGGGTACCTTTCAGCTGTACAATTCTATGGTTTCAGTGCTATTTTACACACTTTCTACTTACCAAGCACAACTGAATCATATTAATTTAGCCAAAACACCCAAGCGCTGTGACAACCTTTTAAGCACAAGTTTGGAAGTGGAAAAAGTCGACGCGCCCTAAACTGCAGCACCTCATATATTGCCACTGTTTCCCCACCCCTGAAAAATAAAACAACCCGCTTAACTTCCCTCCTGGTAATTAATCGCCCTACTTCCCGGTTAAGCAAACGCCCGGGCTTGCCCGCACCCCAGTCCCGCCTGCCCCGCAGCAGCGAGCGCTTCCTCCTCACCCTGGTAGTGCAGGTCCCACAGGACCAGAAGCAAGGGCAGCGCCGAGCCCAGCCTGCTCGAGCAACACCGGGGGGACACCATGCCTGCGGAGCCACTCCGTACCCACGTGCGCCTCCCGACCCGCCGAGAAGTTCACTTCGGAACTGTGGAACTCTCAACATTCCGAGCCAGGTTCCACGGGGTGGGTCGTGGGAGCCGCTGATTGGCCGCGCTGGCGCATGCCCCGCCCCCTCGCAAAGGGGAACGTGGAGGGCAGGAGAGGCGAACTGTCAAAAGTCCCCGCCCCCGGTTGACTTGAGCATGCGCGTTAAGGGGAACCGAAGCCCGCTGCCGCCCTCACTTCGTGCCCTCACTTTCAGCGCACAGTTTACTTGTTGCCAATTTCGCGATTGGTCTCGTTTCGGATGACTTTTTTTAAAAGACAGAATTGGTTTCCGAAGTTCTGCTGAAGAGGCAAATGTGAGCTTTCGAATTACACGGATCTCTCCCCCCACCCCCGCAGGACACAGAATCCTAGAATTGTAGAGTTGAAAGGGACCCCAAGGGTCATCTAGTCCAACCCGCTGCAATACAGGAATCTCCGCTGGATCGTACATGGCAGGGGGTCAGTCCACCTCTGCTTAAAAGCCTCCAATGAAGGAGAGCCCGTCAGAGACGGTTTTAGGGTGGCATGATGACTGGTTTGGCTGCACCGGGCGCAGGTGTCACAGGGGGAGCAGCAACAATTATTTAGAACCGAGTGCAAGAGGGTGTGTGTGTGTGTGTCACTGAATTTTAGCATCACACAGGGTGCTGCTGAAATTTGAGAGCCCAAAGTTCACCTCTAAGTCCATGACCTCATAGGAGTTTGTTCCACTGTCAGAAAGTTCTTCCTGATGTTCATAGGAGCCAACTCCCCCTAATAAAATATTTGCCCACCCCCAGCCCCCAAGTTTATGGGCATTGCCATTCAAATAGTGTGTGTGTGTGTGTGTGTGTGTGTGTGTGTGTGTGTGTGTGTGCGTGCCATGTCTTGTGATCGATTATGCAGGGTGGGGTTTTCCTGGCCCCTCCCAATATTTTATTCAAGTTGTTACCCCTGCTGATATTGATTTGGAATCTCCTTTCTTGTACCTGGAAGTCTGGTTCGGGTCCTACCCTCCGGAGCAGGAGAAAACAAGCTTGTTCCATCTTCCATGTGACTGACAGCCCTTAAGATATTTGACAATGGCTATCATATCTCCTTTCAGTTGCATCTTTATCAACTCCCTGAAGGTAAGCACTTAAAAAGGAGAAGCAACCTGGTAGGCTGATAGTGACCTGGCAACAAGAAATGTCTTCCATGAGTTTAGGTGCTTTAAATGTAAAAAATATAAAATGCCACAAACACCCACTAGAGGCCACTAAAATTATTCTAATAAATATAGATATGTATATTACAGGCATTGGTGTTTACGTACTAACTTATGAATGACTGCTTTTGGCTGAACACAGCCTCGTCATTTTATGTGCCGTTGCATTTATCTACTTAGCTAAAGAAACAATATATTTGGATTATTTAGATTAGTTTTGCCATTCGAAGTAGTTTTAGCGACATGATCAGGCAATGGACCAAAGCTAAAGAGATGTCTAGAGACAGACAACTACAAGGGGCACGCGGAGAAGCAGAGTCTAATCTTGCGGCTAACAAATATTACTGTACATTGACACACAATTCTCACCTTCCTTCATACTAGGGGCATTTTGATAATTTTCCAACTATTTGCAGAGATGTTGCAGTGTAGGTCTTAATACTTGGGTTCTAAGACAAGTTGGTACTTCCTGTCAATTTTCCTACCTTCTATAAATCTATACTCCGGAGGCTCCTCTATTAGTATACCAGACCAGAGGAGACAACACCTCTCCTAATTAGTTTGGGATTCTTCTTTTCTCTTCAGAAGATCTATCCTCTTCTGACTGAATTAAGACCCAAGTACAGCATTCCCTTACAATTCCACTTCTTTATCAAATTCAACATTTCATTTCTCACTTGTCTGTCTATTCTTAAAAAACACATGAAACCCTGTCTTTCAATCTATCCCCCAGCTCAAAGACTTCCTCCCCGGTTGTAGATATTTTCTCAGGGCAAATTACACAGAGCTAAAAAGCTATACTTCTATCCAGCTGAACGCCCAGAACCTCAGCTTTTATTTTTCCCTCACTAAGTGCTAGCTGTACCTGCAGCCATTCAGAATGAGTCTCCAGTCCATCACTCTGAAAGTTAACACCACCACTGAGAAGATGCCTTTGCCAGGAGTCCTTTCTTTGAAGGCCTATCAAAGGACCATTCTCTATTTGAAGGTGGGGCAGACAGGGCTCGCCCACCCAGGAAGGTAGCTGTGATGGAAAGCTCAGGTAGACCAGAGTTTGGTGATGCAGTGCTGCGGAATTCCACCAGTTACAGGCAGATGTCATGGACTGTTTGGACGCAGAGCAATGATGGGAGGAACCAGCTGAGAGACCACCAACACCCCCCCCCCCCAAGGGAAGAAGGCTCGGAGTCCGGGGAGGAGTAATGGAAAAACAATGAGTGGTTAGGGGGAGAAGACTGGGAAGAGGAGGTGTTGGAAGTTGATGAGGTAACAGGGCTTGGTGAGAAGTGAGTCTGTGGCAGAGGGAGTCCAGAAGCTGAAGCAGAAGAGGAGGGAAGCCAAGAGGCAGAGATGAGTCTGGCTGGTGAAGATGCATGGGTGTCTCCCCCTCCTGCTGCGACAAGCTCCCCTCCCAGAACCAGGAGAGGCATAAAGAGGGTGGAGCATAAGTTCATACAGGCACAGTCTCAGATTGCTTGGGAAAAACTTGGAAGAGGAGGGGACCTAGGCAGCTGTGGGGAGGTGGGGACTTTCAGTCTCAGCAACTGCTTCTTGGGGAGGAACCAGCTGGGATCTGCACAAGAGTGTCAGGCCTAATGACCACAGCAACTCATATTCTGGCAGGTCTTCTCCCCAATTGGAGTTATTTATGCATGCTACTACTGTGGCCCATGTTTTATTAGTCCCAAAATGGAAAAGGAGCGAGGTCCCAACCAAAGAAGATTGGCAACTCAAGTTGACAGAATAAGCACAACTTGCAGACTTAACATACAGAATAAGAGAACAAGAAGAACATACATTTAAAGAAGATTAGAAAACATTTATTGAATATATGGAAAATAATTGTGTACAGCTGAAAACGCTGGCAGCATTAAGATAAATTCAACAGTGTAAATAAGTTTTGATGGATGCAATAAGGGAATACTGAATGGTATAGTTTTTGTAAAATATGCAGGGATTTATGATATATAAAATGAAACATGGAAAGAGAAGAAAGGAAGTCATTGATATCTTAAGGATGAAAAATGAGTATTTTAAAATGTACGACAGAAAATTTAATTTTATATATATTCTTTGATTCCCACCACCACCACCAACACTTGTTATGCTGGGATAGCTCGGTCGGTAGAGCATGAGACTCTTAATCTCCAGGTTGTGGGTCCAAGCCAAACACTGGGCAAAAGATTCCTGCATTGGCAGGGGGTGACCCTCGCGGTCCATTCCAACTCTATAATTCTATGGTCCCATGATTCCTTGAGCAACTACACTTCCCAGAGCCTCATTGCAAAGCTCCTTTCTTTGCAGCAGGGACCGGCCGAGCAGGGAAAAGGGAGATGGGTCTTCTTCACTTAGTCCCTGGAGGCCTGGCTCTCCCTTCCTCTGCCCCGCTGCTGTCTTCTTTTGAAGGTGGCCAGAAGTTTGTTGCAAAAATTAAAATGTATTTAACACGCCCAATTCCAGGAGCACATTTCTTTTTCGGCCTAGCTAAACATCCCACCTTCCGGTTGCAAGGAATAAAGTTTGCACAGGCATGCAGTATTTGAATTTTAGCCCACATTAGAAGCAAATCCCAATGTCTCCGATACGAATTTCCAAGCAATTTGTTTAGTTTTGCAACTTTACTTCCAGAACTGGGACCTTAGTAAGCTGTGTAATCGATCTGTGCATCTTAAAGTTACGTCTGCATTGATTAAGGCTGTCAGCTTTAATCTATAACTGGTGGCTTAATTAACATGCATATAAATCTGCAGATTAAAATCCCTTCTCCATTAATTAGTGAGATTGTAATTGAAGGCAAGCGTAGTGCTGTGCAGGAAACCCACACTTGACTCCACAGGGTGCTAAAATGGGGACGGGGGACTTAACAGTGCAATCCTCTCTATGTCTATTTAGAAGTAAATCTAATTAAACTCAATAGATTGTTGTTGTTGTTTGTTGTTGTTGTTGTTATTATTTGAATTTATACCCTATACCCAGAGGTCTTGGGGCGGTTCACAGAAAAGATCAACATAAAAACCACAATCAAAATAAAAACAACAACCCAATAACACCCCCCCCAAAAAAGAGCCACATTTTAAAAGGGCACAGCTATTTTGCAGGCTGTGTAGACCCAGGAGGGAGATAATAATCAATAATACGTTTAGAGAAAATTGGAAAACGTTTATTGAATATATAGGAAATTATTGTGTACAGCTGAAAACGCTGGCAGTGTTAAGATAAATTCAACAGTGTAAAAAAGTTTCGATGGATGTAATAATGGAAAACAGATTGGTATAGCTTTTGGTCAGTGCTTTTTTTCCTGGGGGGAGCAGGGGTACGCATGCCCCTAAACATTTTGTGAATCCTTGTACTTTTGTCCGTTTACTGTATTTATTTTCCCCGATCTGAACTATAAAATCGTGATTTTCTTGAGTCAAAATGAGAGTACCCCTAAACATTTATTTATTTATTTTTGGAAAAAAGCACATTTTTGTGTGTAAAATATGCAGGGATGTAAGATATGTAAAATAAACCATGAAAAGAGAAGGGGAGTTGCCATCGATATTTTAAGGATGTAAAATGAGTACTTTAAATTGTAAAACAGAAAATTCAATAAAAATTATGTATTTACTCACTCCGGCCGGCTAGTTATCTCCTCCTAGCTTGCAGCACGTTTGCAGGGTCCGGTTTCGAATTGGACAGGGGGCGAGAGAACTCCTCTGTGTGTGGGGGGGGGCTTCTTTGGGTGTGGGAGGTGTGCGGGGGGGGGCGGTTGGACTAGATGACCCTGGGCGCCCCTTCCCGCCCCATCCTCATAGGAGGGCTCGCGGGCGCCTCACCTCGCCTCGAAGGAGCCTAGGCGGGCCGCGGTCGACCAGGCCCCGTTCCCATAGCAACGCGCGCGACGCGCCGCCAGAAGCGCCAGGCGGCCGCTGGGCCTAGATCCGCCGGGACGCGCAGGAGGCTCCTTCCCGCCTTCCCCTCACGCGGGGCCGGCAGGGGGATGCGAGGCGACCCCGGGGGAGGGCGGCCGGGCCCCACTGCCGACTAACGGGCCTCCTCCTTCCCCTTCAGCTATAGCGCGCTGCTGTTCTCGAGCATGGCTTCCCCGGCCCCGGCCGTGCCCGCTTTCCAGTTCCGCCCGCGGCTGGATCCTCCGGACTGGCGCCGCCTGAGCGCCGTGGACGTGGACCGGGTGGCGGCCGAGATGGACGTGGCGTCGCTCCAGGAGCACCTGGCGCACGTGGCCTTCTGCGACGCCGGCCGGGAGCGCTGCCCGCGATGCCAGGCGCCCGCCGACGCGCTGCTGCTGCGGCTCCTCCGCCTGGCGCAGCTGAGCCTCGAGTACCTGCTGCACTGCCAGGACTACCTGAGCGCCCAGCTCCGCGCCACCCAGGAGCTGCTCAGGGCCGCCGACGCCCACCGGGACCTGCTGGCCAAGGACGTGGCCCGGGGAGCCCAGGAGGCCAAGCTGCTCCGGGAGGAGTGCAAGAGGCGGAAGAAGATCATCGGCACCCAGCAGATGATGCTCCAGGCGGGCGCCATCTGCCACCAGGTGGGTGCATGGGTGGGTGGGTGGGGGCACAATGGGGGGCAGGAGGGGAGGGTGAACCAGTTTATCTGCACTTGGCTACTGGCAAGGTGCGCCAGGGTCAGTGGCCAACCCGCCATGCGCCCTTTTGTTGTTCTGTCGTGTCCGACTGTTCGTGACCCCATGGACCAGAGCACGCCAGGCACTCCTGTCTTCCACTGCCTCCCGCAGTTTGGTCAGACTCATGTTGGTCGCTTAGAGAACACTGTCCAACCATCTCGTCCTCTGTCGTCCCCTTCTCCTTGTGCCCTCCATCTTTCCCAACATCAGGGTCTTTCCCATGGAGTCTTCTCTTCTCATGAGGTGGCCAAAGTATTGGAGCCTCAGCTTCAGGATCTGTCCTTCCAGTGAGCACTCAGCGCTGATTTCCTTCAGAATGGATAGGTTTGATCTTCTTGCAGTCCATGGGACTCTCAAGAGTCTCCTCCAGCACCATAATTCAAAAGCATCAATTCTTCGGTGATCAGCCTTCTTTATGGCCCAGCTCTCACTTCCATACATCACTACTGGGAAAACCATAGCTTTAACTATACGGACCTTTGTCAGCAAGGAGATGTCTCTGCTTTTTAAGATGCTGTCTAGGTTTGTCATTGCTTTTCTTCCAAGAAGCAGGCGTCTTCTGATTTCGTGACTGCTATCACCATCTGCAGTGATCATGGAGCCCAAGAAAGTAAAATCTCTTACTGCCTCCATTTCTTCCTCTTCTGTTTGCCAGGAGGTGATGGGACCAGTGGCCATGATCTTAGTTTTTTTGATGTTGAGCTTCAGACCATATTTTGCGCTCTCCTCTTTCACCCTCATTAAGAGGTTCTTTAATTCCTCCTCACTTTCCGCCATCAAAGTTGTGTCATCTGCATATCTGAGGTTGTTGATATTTCTTCCAGCAATCTTAATTCCGACTTGGGATTCATCCAGTCCAGCCTTTCGCATGATGAATTCTGCATATAAGTTAAATAAGCAGGGAGACAATATACAGCCTTGTGTTACTCCTTTCCCAATTTTGAACCAATCAGTTATTCCATATCCACATCCAGTTCTAACTGTAGCTTCTTGTCCCACATAGAGATTTCTCAGGCGACAGATGAGGTGATCAGGCACTCCCATTTCTTTAAGAGCTTGCCATAGTTTGCTGTGGTCGACACAGTCAAATGCTTTTGCGTAGTCAATGAAGCAGAAGTAGATGTTTTTCTGGAACTCTCTAGCTTTCTCCATAATCCAGCGCATGTTTGCAATTTGGTCTCTGGTTCCTCTGCCCCTTAGAAATCCAGCTTGCACTTCTGGGAGTTCTAAACTGCTTGCGCGCACACACGCACACACACACACCAAAATTGCACACACACCCCACCCCAAAATTGCAAACTTAAGTTTTTCAAAAAATAGCTAGGAAAAACAAAAAGCGCAAAACTGCTAGATTTAAATCAAAATTGCAAACTTGATTCAGAACTCAGGATAATCATCCTATATAATAATCTTGAAGTGTCCCTGCTTTTCCGTGTGTCACGGAAGTGCGCTCTGCGCATGACACGCAGTCGCAGGGATTGGCCAGCGGACAGGAAGTGATGGCCGCCCGCCCGCCTCCCTCACAGCCCTGCCGGAGGACGGCCGGCCCGGCCTGGAGGCAGCGGCAGTGAGGAGAACGAGGAGCCCGGGCCAGGCCGTGGCGGCGGCGCCGGGGCCTCGGGCAACCAGCTCGCCCTGGCGCTGCTGCTCCTGCAGAGGGGCGGCGAGGTGGGCGCTGGCGGGCGCCGCGGAGTGCACTCAAAGCGGGGGGAGCAGGGCGCGCCGGGGCCCCGCGAGCCGCTCGGAGGGGCGGCGAGGCGGGAGCGGCCGGAGCGTGCTCGAAGCGGGGGCCGGGAGCAGGGCGCGCCGGGGCCCCGCAAGCCGCTCTGCCGCCTCCTGCCTCCTCTTCCTCTAGAGCCCGTTAGTCAACGGGCTAACTTCAACTAGTGTTTTAGAACGCTGTATTACCATAGGTATGTTGTGGCACATCTCAGAGCTCGGGTTATAAAGTATCCATAGAAATTGTGAACATAGAATCAAGAGTTGGAAGAGGTGCCCTGCCTCTTCTTTAAGGCTCCTAAGTAGTGCAATAACTTTTTCAGTTTCACATCATTTTAAGCCCATAAACATTAAATGTTGTCACTTTATGGGACGTGTGTTAGTAGTTTTCACCATATCCATTGAGAATAGGACAAGAAGTGAATGGGGCTAATGTTGAAATGCAGTTGCTTTAAGGAGCCCAACTCCAAACAATATCCCTTTTCACTGTGTGGGAAAGCCTTGCAGTTACATATAATCGATGTTTATTTATGAATAAGGGCCTTTCAGTAGTTCCATGCAAGACCTATCCCCAATAAGCATAAAACACTAAATGTACCAAGAGCTAAAGTAATTGAATGAAGGGTAAAGCATGCAACCGCTACATGGAATTGGCAACATTTCAACATGAGTGTTTGTTTGGATAAAGATATTTCACAGCTGATTTAATACATTAAATCCTGATATGTTTCAGCAGAAGATATCTGTGGCTTGCTGGCATTTCCCTGGCACTCAGTCCTTGACTATCCAAGCTTTGCATGTTCTTGCATTTATCCAACAAAGATGTAACTTAATTATTTATACCCTTAGTAGCTCTTTCAAGGAATTTATATTTAATCACATAGCAGCTATCAGTTGCAGGATTTTAAATAGTTGATGGGGATTGGGAATTCAGCAACAAGAATCTGATTCTGAATCTGCTGAGCTATTACACACATTTCACATCATATGAGCTGATCCTCCTAATTGTATAGTAGCATGTCGTTGAAGAAGATGTGCAAGTTTGAAGCGCATTAAAAGAGCAACAGATTTTGAGAGCATGTGTCTACAAATCAGAAGCAAAATAATCTCCCTTTTGCACCAGTAAAACCTGCTCTGGTGTTATGTCCACCTGCCCCTAAGTAGATGTCCTTTACTAGATGTCGGACATGGGTGGCTCTGTGGTCTAAACCACAGAGCCTCTTGGGCTTGCTGATCGAATCCCTGCAACGGAGTGAGCTCCCGTTGCTCTGTCCCAGCTCCTGCCAACCTAGCAGTTCGAAAGCACTCCAGTGCAAGTATATAAATAGGTGCTGCTGCGGTGGGAAGGTAAAAGGCATTTCCGTGCGCTCTGGTTTCCGTCACGGTGTTCCATTGCGCCAGAAGCAGTTCAGTCATGCTGGCCACATGACCTGGAAAGCTGTCTGTAGACAAACGCCGGCTTCCTTGGCTTGAAAGCAAGATGAGCGCTGCAACTCCATAGTCACCTTTGACTGGACTTAACCGTCCAGGGGTCATTTACCTTTATTAGATGTCCTAGCTTTGGGATAGCAGCCGCTGCCTTCATTTTGTTTCACATTCTAGTAGCGATAGTAGTGACACTGTTTTTCTCAATCGCTGGCACAATTTTTGAAAAGGTGATATGGGGGGGGTTGATGGTTAATGGGGTGGGGGGGAACCTGCCTACCATAGGGTGCATAAGATCAGGTTGCAAGAATGATCTAGTGTAAGTAGTTAGTTGTTTACACATTGGCACTCTGATCCAAATATTCTTACTGGTGCCTGTTCCTATAACACTGGAATAATATGATGGTTTAGTCCAGAAACAGGCACATCCTAAACATGTATTTACATGTGCAACTGTTAGGTTCAGGCCAGAGTGTTGGATAGAGTGTTGGACTAGGACTTAGGAGACCTGAGTTCGAATCCTCACTCAGCCATGAAGTTCATTGTGTGGCCTTGAGCCAGTCCCTGCTTTTCAGTCTAGCCTACCTCATAGGGTTGTTGTGGGGATTAAATAGGGAGAGGGAAAACCAATGTGCCCCTCCTTGAGCTAACTGAAGAAAAAGGTGGGAGATAAAAGCAATTAAAAATGGATAAAGGTACTTAATTCTTCTCCAAAGCTGTAATCTGTGCCTAGTTACTTACTGGAGTATAAGGCCCAGAGGCTGGTGATGCTAGCATATGCATAACTGATAGCAGGATCAAACCCATTCACGATCCAGTTATAGCCTCGTGTCTGTCCCTCATCTAGCAGCCAGGACTGCTCATGTGATAGTACTGATCAGTTGTTCAAGAAGGGCTGGATTTAGATTTATGCTTCTCCACCCCCCACCCCCCCACATCCTGGGCAGGACATTATTGCTGTTCTTGATAGTCTTTGCAAGGATTTTTCATGCAGAGCGCCAATTTGCTGGGTGGAAAATCAGGTATCCCACATGCAGGATCTTAATACAAAATGCACATCTTAATATAAAACATGTCTATTTGGCAAATGCAGCATTAGCTCCACTAGTGTTTCTAGTAGCTTGTGTTTTTTTTTGGACCATGTACTTTGTCACCTTTGAAACTATGTATTGAGAAATGAGTAAAATAACAAGAGGTATTTGATGATTGATTTCTGTGTTTTGTCTGTTCCTGCTAAGTCCATTTAAGTGCTTTATATATTTTCTCAAGAATACAAACCTACGTTGAGAATGGGCCCCGGACTAGCACTGAAATATGCAGACCTAATTTCTTACCATAGTTGTATAGGTGGATTTTTGTTGTTGTTTAAACAAAATTATATTTATTTTACAGTGTCAATTTTGTGACAAAGCTTTTATGAACTATTCCTTCCTGCACAGTCATTTGCAACGTCGCCACACAAAGGAACCACACTCTGGTGAGTTATGAAGCAGGAGAGGAAATCTCAGAATGGGCAGTGTAATTCATTTTTTCCCCCTGGGTGAAAAAGCAAACAAGGAACAGCAGTGCCACTCAAAGAACAAGAGTGATTTTGAGTTATAGCTCCAATCCAGCTATAGTTAATCACTGAAAACAATGGGATTTTAGTTAGCTGTTTCACTGACATCAGTAAAATTTGTTCATGACTAATTGATGGAACTACTAAAGTAAACTGAGAATTCATTTATTCTTCTTTTTACATTTAATAAATGCAAATCTAGGTGGAAATGTAACAGGTTCACATCTGGATATTTGTCCGTTTGACATGCTTTTAAAAAATCCCTGTCAAGGAATCCTGACCCATGACCCAGGTCGGCACTTCCTTAGTGGGTCTGGATCTTGCTCAGAACTCAGGGTCTCTATCCACTCCACCAGGCCAATGTTTCGGGAATGTTTTGAACAAAACATTTCAGTAGAACTTTCCTCTCTAGAAGCCCTCGCAGTATGACGTAAAAACACCGGTGATAATTAGCCCACATATTGAACATTGCTGGAAGAAAAGGACAATAAAATACAATTAAAACCATTTGAAGATATTAAAAGAGGTTTTGAAAAAGAAACTTCAAAATTTGAATCAGAAGTAATTAATTCAAAAGTTAAAACTCTCTTGAAGGCTTATCGTCTCATTGGATTGGATGGTAATGGAGTAGGAGGTAAAGTCCGTAATGATTCGTTGGGCGCAAGATGTGGGGCATAATATATTAATATCAAGATGGGAAAAACTTTGGAGAATTACACCACCTGTAATGCAATTAGAGAAAACCTAGTAAAAATGTTTTATAGATGGTATATACATCTATATATAGATGGTATAGACATAAATTGTCTAAGATGTATAGGAATGTGCAAAATATCTGTTGGAGATGTGAGGAGGTTGGAGATTTATTTCATATCTGGTGGAAATGTAAAAAAATTTAAATTATTTTGGAATGAAATTCATTTAGAATTGGAAACTATTTTAGCAACTAAATTCCCAAAAACCGCTGAAGCTTATTTATTAGGAATTACAACTCCAGATATACCTACTAAAGTAAATAATTTTTTCTTATATACATCGGCTGCAGCGAGAATTCTAGTGGCATCTTATTGGAAGAGTGATAAATTACCCAGTAAAAAAGAATGGCTTCTCAAAACCGTAGACTACATTGAGTTGGCCTTTCTTTCAGAAAAAAGAAAAGAAAATCCGAGAAGTAAAATTGTTGAAGAGAGGAACAGCTTTTTATGTTACTTAAAAAAGAGGTGCGGCATTAACATGGTTTACGCATTGGAATAACTCTTGTAGGATAATTTTGAAATGATAGTGATAAAATAAATTGTGAGACTCAAGATGTTATATGATTAGTCTTATAATAATGGACGCCAGTATTTGTTTTCTTTACTGAACTAATGGAGAGTTGGATTAGGGAAGTCAATGTTTATATATAATTAAGTTCTTTTATTTTGTGATTAAAGGAATTGTTAAAATGAATTGGATATATGTGTTAATTGAACCTTTTCTTATATAGCTATGTTATAGAACTTAAGTTTATTTGTGAAGATGTAAAGAAATTTTCTTTTTCTTTTTCCTATTTTATTAAAAAATCAATAAAAAGATGGGGAAAAACAAAAAAAACATTTCAGTAGAACTTAGACTCTCAAAGTAGCTCACAGAGCTCCTTCTTGTAGCCTTTGGCTGATACTGCTCTGAGGAAGAATACACCTGGCATCACTGTTTGTAGAGTGGATTTGGAAATGCATTCCTGAAGTGCCTCTGTAGGAAGAGCTGTGTTGCCCGAAATAATAAGAAAAAAAAACCCTTGTTATCTCCAAATATGTATTTATTTTAATAGATCGGAAGCAAAAAGTGCAGACGGATCAATTACAGGAGGAGATCAACAAGCTGAAGGAGCAGTTACAGCTCACCAGGTCTCAGTTAGAAGCTGAGCAACACGCTCACATGGTCAAGTTGTCTAAGGTAGGGCATACTCTGCGTCAATACTCTAAATGCAGTTGAGTGGGATCCCAAGTAATGCATTATGGATGTGATCCTGAAGAGACATACACATGGTTTAATCCCATTGAGTAACAGAAAATAGGACTGTAAATTTTTAAATGGCTATATTCCTCTGCCACACAACATTCATTGCCTATTCAGTGCATCAGGCATTGATAATCTTTACAGGTAGTCTTGAGTCGCTTTGGGAACAGAGACTATTTTGATCCATAAAAGCACGGAGGTCTAGATCAGTGTTTCCCAAACTTGGTTTTCAAGCTGTTTTTGGACTACAGCTCCCATCATCCGTAGCTAGCAGGACCAGTGGTCGGGGATGATGGGAGCTGTAGTCCAAAAACAGCTGGAGATCCACGTTTGGGAAGCACTGGTCTAGACAAAAGCAGGCAGGCATCTGGGTAGGGACAGGAAGTCTGAAAGCAGCTCAGTTTGTGTTTGAGCAGCATGTTTTCTCAGACTGAGGATCCAGGTGAAAATCAGTTTTATAGGACTAGGAGGAACCCTGCAGACCTCTTGTGCCACTTGATTTCTATTGAACTGTGAACTGTAGTACCAGAATCTGGCCAGGACACAGGCCTGGGCCAGGATGGGCTTTCCTGTTATACCTTCTGGGCTTGATAAGGCATCTGACCCTCACCTGAGCCTACTCCAGCTTGAGGAATTACCCACCTCCTCCCCGAGCTAGTGAGCCCCACCTGGGCTGTGGGTTCTTGCCTGCCTTCCCTCAAAACTAACAGCTGTAAATTCTGGAATCCTGAGGTCAGGGGTGGTACATCCTATTTCGCCACTTGAGGCAAAGCAGAATCTGGTCGTCTGCAGTGGGTGGTGCTACAGCCTATCATAGAGCTAATAGAGCTAGCCAACTGCTCCTCCCTGCTCTGCCAAATCTTCACAGCTGGCCAGAAAGTGAGACCCTCTGCTAGAATCTCTGGTTTGAGATCCCTGCCCCTTGCAGGTAGAGCAAGAGTCAAAGTGCTGCAAGTGATAAGCCAGAGGGATGAAGCAGCAAAAGCAGTCAGAGGCCAAGAAATCTCAAAGCTGAGGCAAAACGAATTAATTAGGACTGGGATGAAGGTAGAAGCAAGAGGGTTTGTTAAAATTGGAAGCAGCAGGGCAGAAGACAAATGTCTGGGTCACCCATGATAGGACAAGGAGGATGCTCAGAAAGTTTAAATAGAAGCAACAATAACCAATGACTTGTTGTACTAGCAAGCTGGCCATGTTTTATAAAAAGATCCATTATTTTTCAGTGTTAAGTAAAACTCTTGTGAGTCAGAAATGTTTTAGAAGAGAGACACTATCAGGAGTCAGTAACCTTTTTAAAACTGCTGATTCTCACTTGGATTCTCAGTCTGAGCAAACAGAGGGCATGTGATTCTGCCACCTTGTTGAAGCTAAGAAGAAACCCCTGTGTGCGCTGCCTTGGGTTCCCTGATGGAAGAAAAGCAGGATACAAATGTATAAAGTAAAGCCAACTATAAAAAGTAAAAGAATGAAACTCAAAATTTCTCAACCTAGGACCTTTGTGTTGCTTGGAACTGTTCAGTTTGTTGTATCCATGAGAGAATTCTCAGAATAACATTTTAAAGCCATTTCAGGAGTATGAAGAACACAGATCCAAGGAGGAGGAGATTCGGCAGTTATTTCACAAATGGAAAGAAGAAGAAAAAGACAAACTGGCCAGTGAACTAGAGAAGATGAAAGAGATGTTTATGAAAGAATTTAAAGAGCTAACTGCGAAGAATACAGAATTAGAAAATGTAAGTACCGTAATTGAGAAGGGGTTTCAGTTGGCCTGCTCACATCTTCAAGGGGTCTTGACTTGATCACTTGCTTAAAGTTCAAGATGTGAGCTTATGGGAAAAGACACTTAGGATTTTCTAAGAGCAGAGCTTTATAAAAACCTTGGTATATTAATAAATCTAATTTCAGTCCCAAGGACCAAAATATTGCTATGTCATTTAAACACTTGCTATGATCCAACCAAAGACCATACTTGCATGGAACCAGGTTTTCCATACATATCCTTAGCTGCATGAGGCTCTTTTATGCAAACGTGCGTGTTTCCTCTGACTCATGCAGCTTGGCCAGACTGTGAACATAAAACCTTCTTAAAAGAGCAATGCCACCCATCACAGTTATGGAGGGAGTGCAAGGGGCTACCTCTATTCTCTACCCTGCCACAACCAAACAGCTCTTTTGCATTATTACTGCTTTTCTAAGAGGCCATTGAATTTACATGGTTGGATTGGGATCATTGTTCAAAAAATGGTAGTGGATGGATTCCTAAATATTCCAGGAAGGAATCATACAAGTTATGTCTTCAGGGGAAAGAAGGCAGAGCACGTACACCCAACCTGCGAAATTGCTGAGTGGTGTGCCTGTTGTTGTTTGCAAATTTCCATCCTCTAGTACAGTACATATTTGGATTTTAGCCTTTTATCATTTTCTCTCCCCCCCCCCCGGCCCCCTTTGCTCTTAGCATCTATTAGAAGTCCAGAAGTCCAACAATCACCTGAAATCTAATTTAGGCTCATTAAAAGATAGCTATGAATTTCCAGAAGAGAAACATCAGAGTGCTATAGATCAGCAGGAAGCAGTGCAGGCTTTTGAAAAACAGGTAATGTAACATAAATACCATTCCAGTTGCCTTGTTTCTAGTTTGTGGGAAAGAGTGTATTACCCTGTACATATTAGATCAGAGCTTTCCAAACTGTCGCAACAAGTTAGTGTGTCGGCTGCAGTGTGTAAGTGTGTTGCATGAATACGCCCCATGCTTCTCACAGGGCTGGAAAGGGGTTAGTTTAATCTCCAGTTTGCTGCTTTTCTGGTGGAGACACACACACACACACACACACACACACACACACACCATATAAACTACAATACAAGTAAGTTAATACAATTAACTTTATTCTGTCTTACATAGGACACTGAGTGGAAGGCTAAACTACAAGCTCTTAAAGAAGAACATGGCAGTGAAAAGCGCATGGTAAACAAGACTGTTTGTGATTAAAGGGGTGGAGGAGTAGACATTGGCTTGGATCCTAAAATAAGTCATCCTAAAGAAGTTAGTAGGGACGCGGGTGGCGCTGTGGTCTAAACCACAGAGCCTAGGGCTTGCCGATCAGAAGGTCAGCGGTTTGAATCCCCGTGACGGGGTGAGTTCCCGTTGTTCGGTCCCAGCTCCTGCCCACCTAGCAGTTCAAAAGGACGTCAAAGTGCAAGTAGATAAATAGGTACCGCTCCGGCGGGAAGGTAAACGGCGTTTCCGCGTGCTGCTCTGGTTCGCCAGAAGCGGCTTAGTCATGCTGGCCACATGACCCGGAAACTGTCTGCGGACAAACGTCGGTTCCCTCGGCCAATAAAGCGAGATGAGCTCCGCAACCCCAGAGTCATTTGCGACTGGACCTAACGGTCAGGGGTACCTTTACCTTTACTTTTTAAAGAAGTTAGTGGAAAGAATGTTTCTCCATCTCCTTCCCACTTCTGCTGTCTATGACCCTCAAGAGTCTCTCAGGAGGATGGGAGGGCACTCCTGAACAATGTGGGAAGAGGGGCTGCAGGGGGAGAAGGGGGTAAGAAACTTTCTTAAACTCCCTTGCCTCAGGATCCAGGCCAATCTGCTCTCACGACATTATGTAAGGACCTGGCAAACTGTTCAGAATGGGTGTTAAAATCCACGCTTGTTGTGTTGTAGAATTCAGTTGAACATTCTCGTTGAAGGCATTTCACATTCAGTCCTTGCATCGAAAACTTCAGTACAGAGGTTGACTCTTTGCAATACAACCAACTGGTTAGGGGGTGGCACCTGGTCTTGTCCTAGCCCTTGAGAAGAGCACAGTTAGAAATAACTTAGGATTCTGTGCTTTGGTACTGGAGGCATCGGCAGAAGTTATGATGTTGTACTCACCCAGGAAGGGACGTAATCATGTAACCTCTCCCTCCACCCCAAGTCTGTTGCTGGTCTTTTCTCAGCTTTTCCCCAGGACAAGTTCTTTCTTCTCCTTGTTACCTATGCTTTGCCTCAGGCCTAACCTCTTCCTGATTCTTGAAGCATCTTCTTTCACTTTTCCAAATCCCAGAGTTCCACACGTGGCTCAAGCTATATTCTGTCAGACTGGCTCTCCTAGCTTTTGCCCAGCCTTCACCAGATGGTGTAGGAGAAAAGTGACCAGAAGTCCGCTAGCAACAAGACGCTCCTTCTCTTCCTACAACAAGACACCAATCTAGGCCTCAAACCAATTATTCTTTGCAGACAGGTGTCAAACCTGTCATCAGTTCTGCCAAGATCTGGCAACTTGGCTCTAAGGACATAATAATATTCTGACCAGACCTTTATTACATCCATATTATGTCATCTACAGGTTTCAGGAGCTTCTTCTACTCTCTTTGTCCTCCATCCCATCCCTCTGAGCAGACCTGGTACACACTGAATGTTCGCAGGCTACTTAAGGCGTGTATTAAAGGCACCACTGCTTTCTGACGAAATGAAAATCTGTTGATGTCTTTTCGTCCTGCATTTGTAAGGAGAATTTTTTTTTCCAGTGCCACCACTGGAAAGTGAATCAAAGCATGTGTTGCCTATACAAGGCACATCATCTACCAGCACATTACAGTCACTTCACCCGGGTGACAGTCCACAAATGCCTCTGTGCCAGAGAGATGCTGGGCTGCCACATAGCCCCCAGCGGACATGTTTTCCAGGCACTACAAAATAGACTGCTTTGCCTTAGCAGAAGCTGTCTTTGGGGGAGCCAATGTTCCAGCACGTAGTCCTTACCTCATTCGGAATGTACATCCCATTGTTGGATGCTTCCAGTGTCAGACACAGAATGGAACATCCGTTGCTCCCCATGGAAGTTCCTTTTGTTTTGGCACATACAGGCCTCTGGCCTAAGCTTGGCGCTCCTTGTAAGACTTTCACAAAGCCAGCAATTCCTTCACCCTTGTTGCTTGGCCTGCTCGGGCTCCTACACTCCTACACCCCTTCTCTATTTATACTCTTCCAGATACATTTTGTTTTACGTTTGGCTACAGGACAGAATTGAGGGATGACTCCCCTCCAGGACTGGACTTTGTGAAGAAAACAAGGTAACGCCAGTCCCTGCATTCCTGAGCAAGTGCAGATGTACTAATCCATTGTTGAATAACTCCAAACCGAACAAACCTCCGTGGTGATTAATCAGCGTCCGATTTCCCACCAGCCATGCCATCAGACTTTCTTCCAATTTCATCCATTCTTAACAGCTATTTTTTGTGCCACCGATCAGCATAATCTTCCTAGCCAAACACTGCATAGAGTCACGTGTAAAGAGCTAAAATCCCACCAGTCAGTTGCTTGAGGAATATAATGGGAGGCTGGATTTGTTCCCTCCCCATATTCCCCCTTCCCCATCAAACCAATTAGGCAGGGTTTTTGCTTTTGAAAAAAGGGCTCTGCCTGCTATGTATTGGATCAGAATCAGTGTTATTTTTACCCGCAGGACTGTTCTGTCTTCTCTTTATGCCAACTATATGCAAGGGAAATTTGTAATTTCTTTCCCTGTTCTTTTAAAGACTTCTGCATGGTTTTTCCCATCTTTCTCCAGCCATTATGTCTTCATTTCTATGTGTGGCTGTTTACTTACTTACTTACTTAATTTATACCCTATATTGAAATGCACGAGGGCAGCTAACAAAATTAAAATGGCAAAAAGCAATTACGTGAGAGCTTTACACTGCTGCGAAGAGCGTAGCCTGCTAGGTTACACATTACCTGTCTGGTCTGTGATGTGCTTTGTCCCCATGTTGATCCCCAAGGAGGATACTGGTATGTCAGAAACATATCCACATTGGATGTTTCACCCCATCTCTGGAACTTCCAGTCAACAAAGCCAGGCATGTCTGGAGAGATACTCCCTTTATGCCCCACCCCCCTCCCTCACAGGCATTTTGGATGTCACAATGACTTTCAGATGCAGTTTGCTGGAAAGTTCAGGAGACAGCTGACAAGCATGCTAAGTATCAAGGTGGGTCTTCAGTGAATTAATTCTAGCTCCTCGTATCATTTTCTTTTTGAAATAGCATCATCAAGAGCTGCACACGACTTTTTGTGTCTGTTATAAGAGTCCGTGCACCCTTAGGATATGCCTACGGGAGAGATAAGCTTCCCAAACAAGGGCTAAAATAATAATAAAAGCAAAAATTGATAGATAGCCTAAGCATCTGTTTAAAAACAAAAAAGCCCCATAGCCATTCATCCTTGTGTGAAGGTAGAGGTGGTCTGTTGTTTTATAAAAAGAGAATGAGCTCCATAGGGTTATGGATTTCCATTTGCTGCTGTTAGTCCTTTGAGCTGGAACTTTTAAATGAAAGAAAATAGGAACTAATCCAATAAACTTTTTTTTTTAAGTAGTGAAATATTGGAATCTTTTAGGTCTCATTTAAGATCAATTTATTCTTCCATATTTGACACCTTCAGCTTACATCCCAAATTGAGAAGTACAAAGCACGTAGTGAGAACTGCAGTGCAAGCAACATCTTCTATAAGAAGAGGATAGAAGAACTAGGCCAGAAACTGCAGGAGCAGGATGAACTTATCATTACGCAGAAGCAGCAGGTCTGTTCATATAATATTGTTACGTATCAAAAACCCCAAAGCAGAGTGGAGGATTCCTCTTCGAAACAAAACGAAACAACCCCTTGAAAAATACAGATCGATTTTCAGCCACTGTACCATATTTTACCAACCCATACGTTTAAAATTGTGTTCTTACAAACCATGATCCTGATTTCTGCAGGGCTTAGGGCTGTTAGAGAATGACTTCCCCCAATTTGCAGCCCCATTCACAGGGGGGAAATGGGGGGGGAGCGAGGATTATTTTTCCAATTTGGGAAGGGAGGGGTGGGTTGAAAATTTCTGAAGGGAAACCTGTGCTATGTTTTTGTTTTGCAAAAAGCCTCCTTCCTATTGCCCCTCTCTCCCTCCCTTGTCCGGGGATGTGATGTCCTGGTGAGTTTATTCACCACCTTGCTCTAAGGATGCCGCACAGAACTGTCATCGGAGCAAGCAGCCACCACTCCTGCCTGGCCAGCCAACTAGTAGTGCATCACTTCCGGCCCCTAGGACAACGAGGGGGGAATAGGAAGCAGCTACTTTGTCAAGGTAAAAAAAGATGGGGGGAAATCCCCTCTCTCCCATTCAATAGATCAACTCAGCTGGTCAAACTGGGAAACAGTTTTAGTATTACAAACTGATTCTATAGCATTGGCTGTAACAGACCTTAAACTGGCACCGAAATAGCATCCAGTGGCATTGTATTGATGGGATGATCAGAGCACTTAAAGCAACCTCCCTCCACGATCAAGCCAGGTTTGATCATGTTAGGGTTCACATTAGGCAGGAACAAAGGTCCCTCTCCCTCTTTCCAGCCCCCGAGCCACTCCAGCAGTCATTACCGGAGCTCTGGCTGGGGCTGGCTTCAGATGTTTGAATCAAGCTGCTGCCTCTTTGTGGGTAGGGAGGGTGCAGCTGGAGCCATCAGCAGCCATCAGGGGCTCCTAAAGGTCAAGGGACAAAACAATCTGTTATGTACTGAGTTGAATAGGATCCAAAATGCAGCAGTCTGATTGGTCCTAGAACAATAGGATTCAGAATGCAGCAGTCTGATTGGTCCACAGGAGCCACCCAATCCAGCTCCAGGTGGAAGTGAATCCGCAACCTGATTGGCCTACAGGAGTATCCCGGAATTAGCCAATCACGTGGGGCCCATTGTTTAAATAATGTATATAAAGCAGATGTTCTGGGGGAGCATTCATTCCTCGCTACTATGAGCTGAATAAAGAGCATGAAATCCACACTCGACTCCGAGTATATTTCACAATCCCACCCATAAGGCCTTGCACATGCCCACCTCACCTTGTCAAAACAGCAGGGATTTAACTGGTACCACCCCACAAATGATTAATAGTTGTCTCCTTTCTAAATCTGCACCTACGCTTGACTCTCTCTGCATTTCAGATAGAGAAACTGGCTACAAAAAAATCAGTGGAAAGCATCAAGTCATCTGATGGTAAGTGGCAACAAGAAGGACTTTAAAATCCCTTTGTTTTTATCTGCTTGTTCTCTTAACAAATTGTTCCAAAGTATATAATTCAACAAGTTATCTTCCCCCCCTAATTGCTTTGAGAAAGTCTGTTGAGAAGAACAAGAATCTCAATCCTATATTTCTTTTCTTTCCCAGTGAAAACTTCAACACAGAATGTTGTTCAATCTAAATCAAGTGTATCGTCCATGCGTGGTAAGCTTTTGTAATAGATCACACATTTTTACTGATCTTCCAGGATGACAGCAAGTAACAGCTAAATTTAATTAACACAGCAATAATTTTTTTTAATTGAGAGGTCTTGAAAAGATCAGTCATGGTTCCCAGTGGTAAATATAACACGTAGGCATTTTCTTCCAGTGCAATACTTCTTTCTATTTCTAGACAAAACGGAAGCTTTTTACTTGGAGTGTGAAATTCCATTGTAGTGGAATTGACTTATTAGTTAACTGATTTTGTTACCATGTAGACCTCCGCATCTAAATGTAAGATACCTAAGAATAGCTGCCCGAGGCGTCAATTTACCTAATAGTTGAGCTGACCTTGAATAAGCCATAATAATTGGATTGTAAAATAGCAAACAACCTCATTACATGTTGTTTTATTTCAAGTGGTCTCTTAATTTTAAAAAGCAGCACCGTGAAGCTTTCAATTAAAAAAAAAGTTGACTGGAAAGCCCGTTCACAATAATTATTTTATGAAGACTTTGTACCATGAATGCTACTCTAGTGTTTTAATCTTTATTTTACATAGCTTTATTTTTTTGTAAGCCACTTTGAGACTCAAATGTGGCGATATGCAGGGTGTAATAATAGTAAAAATATTCATCGTATGGCAACTGCACTTTTCATTTCACATTTGGGTTGTTTGAATGGTCACTATGTCTCCAATCTCGCAGATATATTTATCACAAGGGCTGTGTTTGGAAATAATACTGGCCAAAAAACCTAGTTAAGCAAAGTATTCTGTGCGCAAGCTGTGTGTTGGTACAAATAATAATAATAATAATAATAATAATAATAATAATAATAATAATAATAATAATTTTATTATTTATACCCTGCCCATCTGTCTGGGTTTCCCCAGCCACTCTGGGTGGCTTACAGCATATATAAAAGCATAGTAAAACATCAAAAATTAAAAAGTTCCCAATACAGGGCTACCTTCAGATGTCTTCTAAAAGTTATGTAGTTCTTTATTTCCTTAACATCTGAAGGGAGGGCATTCCAGAGGGAGGAGGCCACTACCGAGAAGGCCCTCGGTCTGGTTCCCTGTAACTTTGCTTCTCGCAGTGAGGGAACCAGCAGACGACCCTCGGAGGAGACCTCAGTGTCCAGGCTGAACGATGGGGGTGGAGACACTCCATCAGATATAGCTCAGACACTCTCCTCCTTTCATGAGGTGAGGAAACAAACCAGCATGCCATAGAGTGGCTGGTTTAGCATAGCACCCATACCAGTGCTCATCAGTACCACAATTGGGAAGCCAAGAGCAAACTCTGGATTCTAGATCATGGATCTCCAAAACAAACCACAACCACAGTTTCAGATGTAATACTAAGCTAGACATTCCATGGTGTGTTACCCTGGAAAGGAGGGGTTAACTGTGGTTTATGGTCAGCATTATGCCGGAAGACAGGTATAGATTTAATATCTTCCAGTGGCAGCAACCTTGGCACATTATAGCTCCTAGTTCAACTAATTGGGCTTGGAAGGGTAAAAAAATGGAAGGAACATTCTTCACAGTTTTATCAGTCATTGTTTTATCAGGTCCATTTCCTCCACTTTGGACAGGCACCAGGGTGATTGTCTCCATTAAATTTAAATCCATACCTGTAATTTCAGATACTCTCCCGACTATACTAAGAATAATAAGCCTTTTTCAGTTTTCGAAACAACTTGGGTATTCATTTTGGATGATTTTGCTGGTGATTGTCTATTTTATTTATCTCTGCAGGTCTTTTCTGTCTCTCTTTTTATCTCTTCCTACCTTGTTCCACCCCCCTGCTTTTTTAAAATTAATTTCAAAATTATGCCTTAAAGGGGAAACACTACTTTTCCTACTTTCTAGCAAACAAGGCCATGATTAGTAAAGCTGCATTGTGTTTTCATTCAACTGAAACAGCTGAAATAGGCAGTGTCATCTTCATGAGTGAGTCATTTTAATTTAGTACAGTATCCCAGTTTTTCTATCATTTGCAAAATAGAAATTTTCATTTGATATTCATTTCTGCTTTTTGGAGAAACAAGCTTAGATTAAAGCATTCATCACTGATCTTTTTTTGTCTTCCGTGGAATTAAATAAAACAGATCCATTTCAGTACTTAATTTATTTAGCTTTCTAGCTCATTCTAAAATAAGGGCTTAGGGAAGTAACTGCACTAAAAAGAACTATGATGAAAGCTGACAAATAAAAATGGTATTTATAAAATGCTACTTCAAATAAAAAATGCCTTAAACCAGCCTAAAGTGAAACAAACACATAATCTTGGATGCATTAAAATTGTCAAAAACTGGATTTTGTCGCTTGCGGGGAGAAGGTTAGTCATGTCAAAAGTTCAGTTTAAATCAACAGGACTTGGGTTGCAATTCTATATCCACTTACCTGGGAGTAAACACCACTAAATTCAGTGGAACCACTAAATTCAGTAGACATCATTATTAGATTGCACTGTTAGAGCAAAACTCGACATGGCATGAGAGCTCTATGAATTGATTCCCTATTGCCTCTTCCCCACTCCTGCACAAACAGTCTACAGGGTATGTGACTGCATCTGGGGGAAGGTTGCTCAGTTAACCTTTTCCTTCCAAGCCATTTCCTTAATAGATATTACAGGTGATACTCAAAAAATTAGAATATCGTGGAAAAGTTCATTTATTTCAGGAATTCAACTTAAAAGGTGAAACTAACATATGAGATAGACTCATGACATGCAAAGCGAGAGATGTCAAGCCTTTATTTGTCATAATTGTGATGACTGTGGCGTACAGCTGATGAAAACCCCAGATTCACAACCTCAGAAAATTAGAATATTGTGAAAAGGTGCAGTAGCTACTCAATCCATAACACCTGCAAAGTGTTCCTGAGCCTTTAAATGGTCTCCCAGTCTGGTTCAGTAGGAATCACAATCATGGGGAAGGCTGCTGACCTGACAACTGTGCAGAAAACCATCATTGAGACCCTCCATAAGGAGGGAAAGCCTCAATAGGTAATTGCGGAAGAAGTTGGATGTTCCCAAAGTGCTGTATCAAAGCACATTAATGGAACGTTATGCGGAAGGGGAGAATGTGGAAGAAAAAGGTGCACAAGCAGCAGGGATGACCGCAGCCTGGAGAGGATTGTCAGGAAAGGACCATTCAAACGTGTTGGGGACTTTCACAAGGAGTGGACTGAGGCTGGAGTTAGTGCATCCAGAGCCACCACACACAGAAGGTTCCTGGAGATGGGCTTTAGATGTCGTATTCCCAGGGGCGTAGCAAGGGGGCGGGGGGCGGGCCGCCCCGGGTTCCACCCCAGAGGGGGGTGACACTTTAAAAAAAAAAGTTTTTTTTTAAATTTTTCAAAAAAGGTTTTTTTAATTTTAACTTCATTGAAAAAAAGAGATAATGGACACACACACACACAACCCCCACACCTCACAAAGTGGCACCATCAGAGGGGGGGGTGACACTTTTTATTTATTTTATTTATTTATTTTTAATTTTTATTATTATGTTTTATTTTTTTTATTTTAACTTTATTGGAAAAAAGAGATAATAGACACACACACACAACCCCCCACACCTCACAAAGTGGCACCATCAGAGGGGGGTGACACTTTTTTATTTTTTTAATTTATTTTTTAAATTAAAGTTGTGGGGGGTGACAAAAATAATTCCGCCCCGGGTACCACCTGGGCTTGCTACACCTCTGCGTATTCCTCTTGTCAAGCCGCTCCTGAACAAGAAACAACGTCAGAAGCATCTTATCTGGGCTACAGAAAAAAAGAACTGGTCTGTTGCTCAGTGGTCTCAAGTCCTCTTTTCTGATGAGAGCAACTTTTGCATCTCATTTGGAAACCAAGGACCCAGAGTCTGGAGGAAGAATGGGGAGGCACACAATGCCAGATGCTTGAAGTCCAGTGTGAAGTTTCCACAGTCTCTGTTGATTTGGGGAGCCATGTCATCTGCTGGTGTTGGTCCACTGTGCTTTATTAAGTCTAAGGTCAACGCAGCCGTCTACCAGGAGATTTTGGAGCATTTCATGCTTCCTTCCGCAGATGAGCTTTATGGGGATGCTGACTTCATTTTCCAGCAGGACTTGGCACCCGCCCACACTGCCAAAAGTACCAAAACCTGGTTCAGTGTCCATGGGATTACTGTGCTTGATTGGCCAGCAAACTCGCCTGACCTGAACCCCATAGAGAATCTATGGGGCATTGTCAAGAGAAAGATGAGAGACATGAGACCGAGCAATGCTGAAGAGCTGAAGGCCGCTATTGAAGCATCCTGGTCTTCCATAACACCTCAGCAGTGCCACAGCCTGATAGCATCTATGCCACGCCACATTGAGGCAGTAATTGATGCAAAAGGGGCCCAAACCAAGTACTGAGTACCTATGTATGCTTCTACTTTTCAGAGGTCCAATATTGTTCTATTTGTAATCCTTGCTTTGTTGATTTCATTTAATATTCCAATTTTCTGAGATTGTGAATTTGGGGTTTTCATCAGCTGTACGCCACAGTCATCACAATTATGACAAATAAAGGCTTGACATCTCTCGCTTTGCATGTCATGAGTCTATCTCATATGTTAGTTTCACCTTTTAAATTGAATTCCTGAAATAAATGAACTTTTCCACGATATTCTAATTTTTTGAGTATCACCTGTATGTCCTGATGCTTCCGCCAGGAAAATGGCACAGAGTAAAAGAGTTAAGCCCACTGCCTGATCCTCTCCCTGTCTGGGTTGAGAACCCCCAAGCTTCTTGGGGATCATTCACGAGTGACTCATGACAAGCATGGGGCTGCCCACCCCCATCCTGTGATGGGTCACACACTTGTCAGATCACTTCCTGGTGAATGTGTGCCTCTGCATGCTTCCCCCTCCTTCCCTCCGAAACCTTTGGTTCAGGAGTTGCCTTCCATGCATGGTGAGCAGGGAAGAAGCCCAGGAGCCTAAGACCTAGCATCTATCTCACTACACATGGAGGTAAGAGGGGAAAGTCCCAGGTACGGCCAGAGGCTTACTTTTGTTCTAATGCTAATGACCTACAACCACTCTGCTTGCAGGTAAAGCTGAGAAACAACTGCAGCTTAATGTGATGGAAAATATTTCACTTCCTCCATGCAAATTGCTACAGAGAACAGCATTCGCTACCTTAAACACATCCCTCCAATTTGAATAAACTATCACGAGTAATGACATTTTTACCAGGCTCTGAAGTTAATGGATCAGAAGAACTAATAAACAAATGCGGCACCTCCATATAATCTTCTGCATAATTTTCACCCTTTGGACCTTTATCTTGACCTGCTTCTGTCTGTCTGTATGTCTGTCTGTCTTTTTGCTATTCCTCTGTTTCCTGATTATTAGAACAGGCCCATTTGGTGCACATCCTGGAGCCCATAGAGGAGCTTCCAGAGGATGGAGAAGGTAATGAAAGGGCCGATCAAAGCATCTGTGGCCTAACGTGGGAAATGTTTACTAGGAATACAAATGTACATGTTTATATGGTTCCAGAGTATCATCACATAAGCATGTTTTCGTACTGCATGGTAAATTACATTTCCAAGCCCTATGCAGAGCTAGGCACCACAATATTTCCGCCGTCACTTTCCTGAAAGTAGATTGCTCCTCCTTCTTTCCACTAATTCCCACCGCCCACTTCCCTGAAAAGCCAGTTCCAGTCCTTCCCTGGGAAACTCTGACTGTACCACTGTTTCAGTTTCCATATACTGTGGAACTGAGAGAACAGAATGTGAGCCTGCTTGTTACAGCTGTTTCTGAGCAATGGGAGTTTCATTTTAGGCTCTTCCTCCTAGTAGAAAATTCATACCCAAACGCAATCGTCATCTTTCTGCACCTCTTCACTTTCTTGCTGGGGTGGCCAACATGGACCCCAGCTTCCATCATTCCTGACCATTGACCATGATGGCAGGGACTGATGGGAGTTGTAGTCTAGCAGAATTTGGAGGGCACCATATTGACTGTCCCCATTCCTACGGTACCTCCTTGCCTACGTTGGTGAATTGTTTCAGGAGGAGTAGGGTTGGCAGGCAGGACTTTTGAGCACAGATCCCTGGAACATAATAAATTGCTATTATTCTTTTGTTGCAGTAACTCTTTCCGGCAGATAAAGCATTTTCTTCTTATCCTTGCAAACCAGTGAGATGAGAGTGCCCAGTGTTTTTGATGGCCAAGCAAAGATTTGAACTTTGATTTTCCACAGTCAAGCTATAGCAGTAGTAATTATTATTATTTATTATTATTTTTATTATTACCCCACCCCACTCTATCCAATTCTATCCAAATTAAAAAGCCAGATTAATTGGGCAGAATTAAAAATGGTCTTATGAAATGCCTATGCTTGTGCATATAATGTATTTCAAGAAGGGTTTTCAGTATTGTTCTGTGGTGTTGTGTTTTATATGTTTATGTGGTAAACGACTCTGGAATGCTATGGGATGAAGGGCGGTTTAAAAATGAAATAATAATAGGTTTCTAACTTTTTAATGCAGTTTTTTGAAGGTAGTTCTCTTTTGCCTCTTTAATTGTTTTCTGCTTAGCATATATTGATACTACACTATCATGGTAAAGAAAACTATCTGTTCTGTTTCAGAAACAGAGAAACATGAGCCCAAAGTCAGGAGGAGTAAACACCATGCAGTACATTCTTTGAAGAGCACTCCTTCAGTACCAAGAGAGCTGAGATCTGTTTTGGAGCAGACCCTAGCAGAGAAATTGGAATCCTTGGGAATTAAATCAGTAAGGCCACTTTATAGTATTTAGGTGATCAGAAGATACTTCTTCTTTTTAGTTCCTTGACTTCCTCTTTCAGCCAACCTGAATTTCAGCAATTCAAAATCAGCGAGGGCACCAGTGTTCTTCTAGTGCTTTTTCTTAGACTTTAGTGTAAGATTGCAATGCCTGCAGTAATGTGTTGGTTCTCACGTGTGTGCATTCTCACACTACTGTTGGTTATAGGTAAAAAGGTAAAGGGACCCCTGACCATTTGGTCCAGTTGTGTCCGACTCTGGGGTTGCGGCGCTCATCTCGCTTTATTGGCCGAGAGCCGGCATACAGCTTCCAGGTCATGTGGCTAGCATGACTAAGCCGCTTCTAGCGAACCAAAGCAGCGCATGGAAATGCCGTTTACCTTCCCGCCAGAGTGGTTCCTATTTATCTACTTGCACTTTGACGTGCTTTCGAACTGCTAGGTGGGCAGGAGCTGGGACAGAGCAACGGGAGCTCACCCCGTCACAGGGATTCGAACCGCCGACCTTCTGATCAGCAAGCCCTAGGCTCTGTGGTTTAACCCACAGCGCCACCTGTTGGTTATACTTACCCTCAAAGCAAAATTTTTGCCTGTATCTTTCTGATCAGCACACTCCCATATTTTTCATGTACGTCCACCAAGAGACAGGGAAGGGAGAAAACACGGGCGCAAATGTTTAAGTTCTACGAATTTCAACTGAATTGCCACCTGTCACAATAAGCCACAAACCAACAGAGAAAACATATCACGATCCCCAGATTCGCATGCTGTCTGAACTAGGGATCATGGTTTGTTTTGCTCAAACAAAACTCTCAGTAAGCTGAGAACAAATGTTGGCTTATTGTGGTTTGTTTGAAGTAGACACAATGCAAATCCCTGGTTTGGAAGTAATGCTAAGCCAGGGATCATGGTTTGTTTCCCTCCCAGCATGAACTGGGAGGATTGAAGCCAGCACAGTTCCCTCATGCATGGCTAGTCATAGTTTATGGCTTACCACAATGTGTGAACATAGACAGCAACTCATTAAAGTGCTTAACTTGGGTTGAATTATGCATATTAAGTAATATTCAGTAATGAAGTAGTAATTGGAAGGATAAAATCTGTTTAGTTTGTAAAGAGAATTTCACATACTGAGAATGATAGTTTACTGGGAAAAATCCTCATCATTCCAAAGAAATAAAAAGAGGGAAGTAAGATGACCATTATTATTATTAAAAAATACTATTTCTTTCTGGTGGAGAAAACATACCAAGTTTAAACTTTTCCAGATAGACTCTGAAGACAAAATTTTCCATAAATCTCATTTGTTTACTGGATTCAAAACTGGGATTTTTTTTATTTTTAGGGAGAAGTGTGATTGTAATCTATAGAACCACCATCTCATTTAAACCAAGCTTGTATTTCTTAAAACACAAATACAGAGTCAGAGTTTGAATAATACAGACATTAGGAAGATGACACCATACATTTGGGAAAAGAAATGCTTTTTAAATAGTGCCACCAAAAATCACATAGGGTGAAGATGTCACTGCCATTGAATTAAAAAAAGGTAAAAGCCTATACCAGAAGTAGAAAACCTTATTTCTGTCAAGTACCACATTACCTTGGGGTTAATCTGCCAGGGGCTGGAATGGGTTGGTCTCTTTGGTAGAAAAGGAGGGATATAAAATAAATAGTAGACAGGGCCACCCATCCTCTTTTTCTGTCTGTCTCTTTGTCTCTCTTTGTTACACATTTGCTACAGCATCATCTTGTAGGGTCCACACCAGGCTTCCTCAAACTCGGCCCTCCATATGTTTTTGGCCTACAACTCCCATGATTCCTAGCTAACAGGACCAGTGGTCAGAGATTATGGTAATTGTAGTCTCAAAACATCTGGAGAGCCGAGTTTGAGGAAGCCTGGTCCACACAAAAGCAACATCCTTCCCAAGGATAATTTGTATGATTTTCAAAACTGCGTTTCTGAAAAAGGGAAGCAGTATTGCTTTTTTTAAAAGCAGAAAGTAATTTGCAATTTGCCTTTTGTTCCCTGCATATCAGAATGAAACTTTTCATCTTTCACAGGGAGTTCATGGTATCCCAAGTGATCATTTGAACAGGGTCTTAATGTCTGTGGAATCTGCTAGAGAAGAAAGAAAGAAACAAATCCCCGACATTCAGCTTATTCGGGAGCAGCTCCAGCAGCAAGTCAACTTCAGGGTTATGTCTTGCAGCAGACTTTATTCCAGTTCTTACCTTTCTCCAGAAGGTGTGCTCACTTCCCACTTCGCTCCCTGCCCCAACCACCCCCACTGCTTTCAGATGTCTGGAGGTCAAACCACCATGTTACTTATAACTCAAGACAACGTAAATGTGGGCCTGCTTTTCATGTGCGGTGTGTTAAAGGTTTTGTTAACAAGTTAATGTTCAAAAGCAGATCAGCTGTTTGTCTTTGGACCCATTAATTAATCAGTGAGCCATTTACATTTTGGTACCAGCGTTGTTTGAGGGCAGTGGATGCGGGCAACATTTGGACTAGAAAACTGGTCCCTAGCTCATGTGGAATCTGATCAAAGAGGAGTAGGTATGAGCTTCCTCAAATTCTGCCTGACCCTCCTTAAGCAAGTCATCACCAGTTTTACAGCCCCATTGTTGAACACATTCTCTGATACAAGATGTCTGTGTGAACTGCAATCGATAATCCTTTCACACATTTATTTAAACTATTGTTAAAAACTCCCAACTTACTTGTTTAAGGACTACATGTTATTTAGCACAGGGGTCAGCAACCTTTTTCAGCCGTGGGCCAGTCCACCATCCCTCAGACCATGTGGTGGGCCAAACTATATTTTTGGGGGGGAAATGAACGAATTCCTATGCCCCACAAATAACCCAGAGATGCATTTTAAATAAAAGCACACATTCTACTCGTGTAAAAACACCAGGCAGGCCCCACAAAGAACCCAGAGATGCATTTTAAATAAAAGGACACATTCTACTCATGTAAAAACATGCTGATTCCTGGATCGTCTGCGGGCCAGATTGAGAAGGTGATTGGGCCGCATCCGGCCCACTGGCCTTAGGTTGCCTACCCCTCCCATAGCACATTTTGCAACATGCTGCTATGCTTAGGGGCCAGAGGGCACTTTTCTGGCTCAAGATGTAGAGCTAGTGCCTCTTGTGAAACCTGTGCCCAATATAGAGAAACATTACTAACATTTCTTGTGAGCACAGCTTTCCCCTGCATTCTTTGTTATTCATTGGAGCATTTTTACCCTATCTTTCCATTATTATTGTTGTTGTTGTTGTTGTTGTTGTGTTTAAAAAATGTGCACTCAAGGAGGCTTGCTGTGTAAAAATGGAAAAAAAACAGTAGCAAAAAAAACCAAACCTGAAATGCAAAGATTGAAAATAAACAGGGACAGCCAGGTGACTTTCTAAAAATTCAAAGGAACTCAGATCACAGAAACAGCAAAATGCCTTCTGAAATGAAAATGTATTCCTGAGATGATGAAGAATAAGCCAGGCAAGCTTCCTTACTTGGGCAGGTCTATTAGACACAATTCAGCTGGCAAAGTAGAAACTGAAGATGTGTCTGTCTTTCTTGTTTCTGCTGACATTGTTCCGTGGGATATATCTTTGCTATTATTATTATTGTTGTTGTTTATTGAATTTATATACCGCCCTATACCTGGAGGTCTCAGGGCAGTTCACAGAATAAAATCAAAATATAAAACCACAAAATACATAAAATAAAAACAACAACCCAATAACCCCCCACCCCCCCAAAAAACACATTTTTTAAAAAGGCATAGGATCCTCACAACATTAAAAGTAAGATAATTAAACCTGGACAGGAGCCACTCATTAGAAAGACCATGATCTCAGAAATATCTGTGGCAATATTTATTGGCAACCCAATTGGCCAGGTGCCTTTCTGATACAGAGACAAAAATAAGAGTGTATCTAATGTTGCAAACAAGTCCTCTTTGCTGAGTTTCATCTTCCTTCTTCTTGGCACTGTTTCTACCGCTGATGCGCTTCCACCAGAACGTTGTTTTGAGTATTTATAATCTGCGTTTCATTGCAGCTAAGAACAGGGTAGCTCACTTGGGAGGTTCGCTGTCAACTGTGTTACCCAAAGCAGCAAAACGTCCATCTGTTGCCAAACGCCCAACCGTACAAAGACCAGTCGCTGCTGAAAACACCCCTGCACCAAAGTAAGAGGAACTGTTCAGTAAAGTTTTGTTTGAGTGTTTGGGGTTGTCTGTATTATCGGAAGCAGCCCTGTTGCGCCTACAGTATATGGTGGTGCACCCGAACATGTCTGCATTATTCATCCGCTGGGAAAGATGCACTGGCTGCTGATTGGCTGCAGCTCCGTATTGAAAGCCTTGTTACTAACACAGAAAGCCCCGAACAACTTGGGATCAGGTTACCTGAAAGGCCCCAGACCCTGGATAGACATTTAAAATTTCTTAGATCAGGGTTTGTCAAACTTGGGTCTCTAGCTGTTTTTGGACTACATCATCCCTGACCACTGGTTCTGCTAGCTAGGGATGATGTAGTCCAAAAACAGCTGGAGACCCAAGTTTGGCAAACCCTGGCTTAGATCATCTGGGGAAATTCTACTCACGGCTCCACGTCCTATAGAATATTACAGAGCATGTCCATTTTTTGCCATTGCCCCTGTTGTGTGGACTGCCCTTCCCTCTGCTATACATGACTCGTTGTCTATTAGTTGCTCTCTGCATCTTTAGAAGATGTTATCGTTTTTCCCGGGCTTTTCCAGGCCCCTAAGATTGGATCCTGTTATTTCTGAGTTCTTGTTTTTATAATATTGTTTCTATTATGATGTTGTGTTCTTTTGGATCACAGGTTAGGGTTTTTCCAAACTTTTTCAATGTTAAAAGTTTGTAAATGCTTTTAAATAAAAGAGAAAGAAAAAAGACAAGAAACGAAAGAAAGGAAATAGGTGTACAGTATTGGTTTATTTTCTCTGACCCCTCAAAAGTATCTTTTAACAAGATTGCGAGACCATCATCCTTCTGTAGGGAGAGGAGCGATTAAAAAGCGTTCACTACATTATTCCTGCATTGCAGGGTTGGACTAGATGACTCTTGGGGCCCCTTCCAACGTGACAATTCTATGATTTAAATATATTTGTGACATTCATAAACCTCTTCTGAAAGGCAATTGCCCAAAGCAGCGTACAGAATCTGAGTACAGAGTACAGAATCTGCAATGTGTTAGATAACAAAAATTGTAATTTTTGTTCTTGTTCCTTCCAGAACCAAGAAGAGTGCTTTGGGAGATGAAATCCCCAAAAAGCTGCAAAGTATTACGTAAGTCTTCAATTTGGTTTCTGTGCGCAATATTCTGAACTCGATTTAAACAATGCAAAGAAGAAATGCCAAATGGTATACATGCCACTTTACCTAAGGTTCAGGTTTTCCAGTTGCTTGAAATGGTGAGGCAAAGAATTGGGGATGGACAAGCAAGCAATAGAGGCAGAACAAAAGAACAGGAATGGGAGAGACAGAGGGGTGTGCAGGATACCACCCCTAAATGGAAGTCCTGCTACCACTCCTCTAATCCCTTGGCCTTCATCAGATACTATTCACAGATTTCTACAACCATGGTGGCTGGAAGTCTCTTTTTTTAAAGACATGGCGAATCAGATTGTGTAGTAAAACCCAAGACAGATGTATAGCTATGCTTACTTTGCGTGTGCTTACTATAGGTAAGGTCAGGGGTTCAAATCTGCACAACGGGGCGAGCCCCCGGTTGCTCTGTCCCAACTCCTGCCAACCTAACAGTTTGAAAGCACACCAGCGCAAGTAGATAAATATGTACCACTTCAGAAGGAAGGTAAACAGCGTTTCCATGTGCTCTGGTTTCCGTCACGGTGTTCCGTTGCGCCAGAAGTGGTTTAGTCATGCTAGCCACATGACCCGTAAGCTGTCTGTGGACAAACGCCGGCTCCCTCGGCCTGAAAGCGAGATGAGCGCCGCAACCCCAGTCACCTTTGACTGGACTTAACCATCCAGGGGTCCTTTACCTTTACATTTACTATAGGCAGATGCTCATAGAGAGCCTTGAACCACAGGTGCGCTCTATCTGCTTTTCAAACTGGATAAAATGGTTTGGCTGCGTAGACTCCACCTTTATCCGAAGGACCTAAAATGGCGTTCCACACGTTCCTTACTGTGTATGGGATGTTTCTCAGCAAAGACTCCTTTCTTACTAGATTCAAAACATGGGGAGAGTTTAGGTTGATGGAAATCAACATTTTGTAACCAGTTTTCTTGAGAATGGTGGCATTGTGGATTAACTTATGCTGAAAATGGTGGCCTGCCATTTACTTTGTAGTGTGGACAAGGATCCTAAGATTATCTTAACCAGAGGTTTGTGACTTCCCTACCATTTTCCTGTGGATGAAAGGATTTGGAGAACCTGGGCCAAGTGTGGTGAAGGCAGTACCATGTCTGGCAACAGTTTGGTTAAATCAAGGTCTCGCCAAAGCGATGATGGTAATAATGGAAGGTGACTAACTCCGCCGATTTTCCTCCCCCTTAGAACCCCACCATTTAGCTCGGAGGAAGAAGTAGAAGAGAATGGCATCATGCAGTCCTATATCTCGCCAGAATTGTCTCAGCCTAAGGCATCCAAGAGCAGCATCAAAGTCAGCTTGTCAAGATTTGCAAGCCAGAGTGATGTGAACTCCATGGAAGAAGATGAGGAGGAGGAGGAAGAAGAATTCAAAACAAGCCTTAAACCTTCGAAAAGTAGGGAATCTAATTTTGTAGACCACCTTAGGGAGGAGCACACCTATGGGGAGATGCTCCTCTCATGTTCACACCAGGATCTATGTTCACCCCATGGTCTCCTTTACTGTGGCTTTCTATCCTGTGCTCAGGATTGTGCTGAACAGCTGATAATCATACTGGTTGCTAACCAGTGGGATTACCGTATTTTTCGCTCCATAGGACGCACTTTTTTTCCTCCTAAAAAGTAAGGGGAAATGTCTGTGTGTCTTATGGAGCGAATGCGTGGTCCCTGGAGCTGAATTGCCCAGGGGCGAAAAGCAGATCGTGCTTTTTTTTTACAAAGAGAAGAGGGTGTTGAAAGGAAGCCGCTGATCAGCTGATCAGCAAACGATTGGGAGAGAGATAAGGGAGAGATTCTGGCCCCGCCCCCTTGCCCAGGCCTCCATTGTTGAATGTTCTGCAGACGGAGGCTGTTTGTTTCCCCAGCTACATAGACACATAGAATCATAGAATCATAGAGTTGGAAGAGGGCCATCCAGTCCAACCCTCTGCCAAGCAGGAAACATGTGACTGGCTGATTAGATTATCTGTCTGGAAACTGTAGAAATGGCTCCCTTTCCTGAAGAAGCTGCAGAACTGTGAGTTGAACCCCATAAAACAGGATTTTTCCCTTTGCAAAGTAAACTCAACAACTTTGAGCTGATCCTCAAAAAATGGGGCTTTTCCCCTTTGTAAAAGAAGCTGCACAACTTTGAGCTGATCCTCAAAAAAACGGAGATTTCCCCCATTCCTCCTCTAAAAACTAGGTGCGTCTTATGGTCAGGTATGGCCTTATGGAGCGAAAAATATGATAATTAAAAAGAAGCACATAGAGCGAACGGTGAAAAGGAAATCATCTTTGGACACACTACTAAATGTTAAAGTCTGAGGAGTTGTAGCAGGAGGACAGGGTTCTTGGGCAATTCCCACTGCACAGCTGCTGCCTAGACTAATATCATTGATTTATGAGTAACTTCGAAGATGTAATCAGCACAGTAGCTGAAGACTCACGGGGCAGTCTACCAATCTCATGTGTAAGTTTCATTGGGAGGTGGGGGTGAGGCATAGCAGCCATCATTAATCTGGGTTTATTTTATTTTATTTTTTAATAAAACTAAAATGTGTTGGAAGATTTGTGCTTCCCTGGACCATTTTGTTGGGAAAAATAAGGGGATGTTTTTATCCCACTATATTAAAATTGGCTAGAACAACAACAACAGAGCACCTCAGTGGCAGAAATCAATCAATTTATTGGGATATTTTTGTCTTGGACTCTTGATTGTTTTCAAAACAAAAACCTACAACGCTGGGTTACTTTTGGCTAGAAGAAATATTTACACTAACATGTTACACTGGCACCCCAAATGAGATAAATAAGCACCCCAAATGTAAAATTCAATTGGTTTTCTTTGGATTATTTGTGTACTGTAAATAGCGAGTGGCTGAACATTGGGCACATTTTTTATTACTATGCTGACAAAGATGTCCTATAATTATTGCATTATAGGTCTACTTCTGTGTTGATTCTGCAAGGAAAAGTGTACTGGGGGTGTAATTTTACACCCAAATGTCTGGGTTAGAATTAAGCATTTCGGTTATAAGTTGCCCATATCCTGTTTTCTTGATTGTGTAGGCGCATTTATCCAAAGAGGGACTGTCCAAATCGAAAAGCTTCCTTCGAGCCAAGGGAAGGAAAATGAATCTGCTGAAGTAATTAATGTTGGCCCCGTATCTATTCAAAAGTGTGCCCAAGGAGTAAAGGTATTTTATTTGAAAAGGACCTATATACTTCGAGATATTATTATTTCTATTTTCTTATAATTGAGGGGATAATTCACTGGTGTAAGAATTTCCTTTGCAAATAATCTTCTTTTCAACCACTTTGTAGTTGCTGACAAAGATATTTGTGGTTGGTATTAATTCAGTATGATGATCTTCTGGCTTTTTAAAAATGCAATTCAGGGGTTCATTTATTTTCAGTGTAAGTAAAACTTACACTGTAAGTACAAGTCATTCCCCCTGGATTTTTAAAATCAGTATCCATGCAAAGGGACCCAGGTGGCGCTGTGGGTTAAACCACAGAGCCTAGGGCTTGCTGATCAGAAGGTCGGCGGTTCGAATCCCTGCGACGGGGTGAGTTCCCGTTGCTTGGTCCCTGCTCCTGCCAACCTAGCAGTTCGAAAGCATGTCAAAGTGCAAGTAGATAAATAGGAACTGCTCTGGCGGGAAGGTAAACGGCGTTTCCATGCGCTGCTCTGGTTCGCCAGAAGTGGCTTTGTCATGCTGGCCACATGACCTGGAAGCTGTACGCCGGCTCTCAGCCAATAAAGTGAGATGAGCGCCGCAACCCCAGAGTCGGACACGACTGGACCTAATGGTCAGGGGTCCCTTTACCTTTACCTTTATCCATGCAAAAAAAGGGGGGGGGGTTCAGGGAGCTACTGCAAAAGCAGCAGTTAGAGCACGACAAGTAAAACAGAGTATTGCAGCTTTGCCCACCTGCCAGGTAAAAGCTATTTGACCCCCTAACTGCACCACCTCCTTTGCTTCAAAGCAGATTGCAACCTTTGAAAGCCTTTAGTAGTCTAAACCCAGCATATAATCTGTGAGAGCATTCCTTCCTATATGGACCTGCTCAGAATTTTGTAAGAAAGCCTAGCTCAAGGTGCTATCTATAAATGTAGCTCTATAGGAACTAGAGAACTGAGGTGCAGGATTTCTTAAAAAGAAAAAGATTTGAGGGAATCACTCTCTTTCCTTTTGTCACTTGTGGCGAGGAAATCTGGAATCTTAAACCTTTTCCATAAAATGCTCTCTCACAGATGGAGGAGAAGAGGCCCTGTAGCTCATAATAAGAATAAGAATAATAATTTTATTATTTATACCTTGCCCATCTGGCTGGGTTTCCCCAGCCACTCTGAGCGATTTACAGCACATTAAAAAAAATTGAAAAACATTATGGACCTAAAAAATTTCCCAATACAGGGTTGCCTTCAGATGTCTTCTAAAAGTTTATTTCCTTGACATCTGATGGGACATAGGTAACAGAGCAGACGTTTTATAGGCAGCAGATTCTAGGATCAATCCCAGAGCTCTCTGGTTCAAAAGGTTAAGTAGCAAGTGATGAGGAAGATCCCTCTCTGCCTGAAACTTTGGAGAGCTATTAGTAAGAAAGTAGATCACACTGGGCAAATAGTTTGTCTTGGCATAAGGCAGCTTCCCGTAGTGTGTAAAAAAGTAACAGTAGTTTAAATTTACTTTGAATATTGTTACCACTAGAGGCAGGTCCTCACTTGCATGCGATCTAGTTGCGCACAACTGCACACACGGGCAACACTGGGAACCCAGAAGTGGCAGGTAGCTCATGAAGAGACCCTCCCCAGAGCCTGAAGAGGACGTCTTCTTCAGTCTCCGGATGAGGTGGCTTTTCTCCTCAGCAGGGCTTTGTTGAGGCTGCTCAGCTGACGTGTGAGAAATTGATGGCTGCTGCTGCGCTATCCCATATGCCAGCTGTTAGGTGGGGCGTCTGAGCAGCTTCAACAAAGCTCCGCTGCATCTCCGGTTTGCGAGGAGACCCACCCTGGAGCCCAAAGGGGGCTCTGGGGAGGGTCTCCTTGCGAGCCACGAGGACTCTCTAGGGTGCTTCCTATTTATGCACGTCACTTATGTGCATGGGGGCCCAGAACGTAGGTGGGACCTGTACTGCTTTTCACACCTTCATGACACTTTCTAATACAATAAAATAGGGGTCAGTCTTGTCAAAATTAAGAGCATTAGAGTACAATCTTATGTGTGTTTGCTCAGAAGTTAATCCTATTGGGTTTAGTAGGACATAAGATTTGTATAGAATTAAAATCTTAACGTCCCATTGATTTCTGTGTAGAATTAAACACATGCCTGAACGCTCTCATGCTGAAAGGGAGGACATGTAAAACAGTTTAACTTGGGCGTTACTGTGCCCTTTTTCTTTTATATGTAGCTCATGTGTGTGTGTTTGTGTGCATGCAGTCTGTACATAATTTAAATAAATTTTGGTATTTTGGCTTCATGTAGCATATTGTAGTCTCCTATCAGTAGAGGGCACTGCAGTCTTCCTTCAAGCAGTACTTTCTTCAAGCTATTCCTTAAGAGCTCTTTTCGCCTTGCGTTTGGCACTAATTCAAATAATGTGAGTATTTTGGTCTGCTCTCTTCTCAACCTATTTAAAAAGCAAAACCCACAAGCACAGAGAGAACAAATCACATCAATTGTTTTTTCTTGTGTTGTGTGTTTCCAGAAATCTTTGCTCTTTAGTAGCTGAATGTACTGACGTCCATCGTCTTAAGCAAGCAGTTCCTCTTACAGGATCTGTGTACAAAAAGACCAGCAGATAACTGTTCCTAGATCAAGTTTTAAGAAATTCCACTTGTTTCTTAATAGTTTACAGGAGTTGAGGAGGAGGACTACGACGACGAAGACTGGGATTTATCATCTCTAGTAGAAGATGAGAAACCATCGCCAGCAAAAAATGAACAACCTTTGTTAGCAAAAGATGAAGAACATTTGCCAGCAAAAGATGAGAAGCGTTTGCCAGCAAAAGATGAAAAAGTTAAGAATGCAACTGCTGTTGAAAAGAAAGATTCAAATGCGGCATCCACAGTCCATGCATGGGGAACTCCATGTGTAGGAAAACCAACAAAGGAAGAAGGTACATTCATGGGTGGTATCAATTACTAGTCAATAGCTCTGATGTTCTCAGCCATAGCTGTGCCAGGGTCCCTTGGTGCTGACCTTTAAAGCCCTAAATGACCCCAGCCCAGAATAATAATAATAATAATAATAATAATTTTTTATTTGTACCCCGCCCATCTGGCCGGGTCTCCCCAGCCACTCTGGGGGGTACCTGAAGGAGCGTCTCCACCCCCATCATTTAGCCCTCATACTCTGAGGTCCAGCTCCAAGGGCCTTCTGGCAGTTCCCTCATTGCGAGAAGTGAAGCTACAGGGAACCAGGCAGAGGGCCTTCTCGGTAGTGGCACCTGCCCTGTGGAACACCCTCCCAACAGATGTCAAGGAGATAAACAACTATCTGACTTTTAGAAGATATCTGAAGGCAGCCCTGTTTAGGGAAGTTTTTAGTGTTTGATGTTTTGTCACCTTATTATTATTATTATTATTATTATTATTACTATCATCAATCTGTTGGGAGCCACCCAGATTGGCGGGGTATAAATAATAAATTATTATTTTTATTACTTATTATTCTCTGCAAACCCTTCCTGGAGGGAAGGGAGATTTGCTACCAAGGTCAGAGCCACTGGGGCTATGGGCAAGGTTGATTCAGACCTTTGCAGCTGCAGTACAGAAAAGACTATTTACCTGTGTTGTGTCTATCCTGCTTCTTAATTTCAAGGAAATTTACCACTTACGAAACCAGTAAGATAGAATAATAAAAGTGCTAAAATGCAACAAAACATGATTAAAATCCTAATATTCCCTAAACAAGTATCAGGACTATAACTATGAAATTTAAGAGACTTCATCTGATGTCTGCATCAGATGTTTAAAGCCATTGTTTTTTACTTTATTTTTATGGGGTGTGTTTTTTACTAGGTACAGTGATAAAGTGATTGGGGCCTTGCACTGTTCCCAACAGTGGTTGTTTTGATCCCCTAGGTGTCTGTTCTTATTACATAGAACAGTATTTTCTACATACCACAGTAAAACAGTGCACTGAAAACAACAGGACTGGGCACATTTAAACCTATGGTTGGATTGTGGTCACCCTGTTCGGAATAACTGAAAGCAGCCAGACAAGGTGTTGGGCTTCTTATATTGTGGTGCATTTGACCACAGAAATGAATGCACCTTAACTGCTCTGCTGGAGGGCCTGTATTATTCAGGATGAACTTTGGTTTAGGTGAGATGGGCTGCTCTGCTCCATAGGCTGCTAAAAAGAGTTTGGATATGGTGCAACTTAATGCCCCTTTAATTTACAGCTGCTTGCCTCACACTAACTTCTTCCCTGTTTAGGGAAGTTTTTTAATGACTGATGTTTTGATGTATTTTTTTGTTTTGTTTTGTTTTAATGTATTTTTAATCTCCTGTTGGAAGCTGCCCAGAGTGGCTGGGGAAACCCAGCCAGATGGGCGGTGTATAAATAATAATAATAATAATAATAATAATAATAATAATAATAATATATTCTGCATAGGCCTGCTCCTTAAGGAACTCTGCTGGAAGCGTGGAAAGTTCCTGTGTCAGACTTTGTTTAAAGGAGATCAAAATTGTTCTAAATTGTTTTCAGGAAGACCTTTCTACATCTAAGAATGGCAGAGCACCAGAACGTGTTGCAGAAGAATGGTATCATCTCTATCCTTGTGTATCTTTGAAAGCTAATTTTGCTGTTTCCTTTTTAAACAGGCCTTCAAGATGAAGATATGAGCTCAAAAAGCAGCTCACCCACTAACACTAACACAGACTGGAGCGACGCTTCGGTTATATGATTGTTGCAGATAAAACCTCATTCCAGAGACAACAGTCTGATTCCTGTTCATTTTTTTCTTGTGCGTTAACAAGGAACCTTTTGTTTACAAAACTCTGGTGTCTTTAGTTGATTTAATGCAGGGCCGATTAATACTTCACTAAATCTCCACTTTCAGGTAAGAAGTGTTCATCAATAAACAGCATTAACTGATCCAGTATTTTAAGTAATCTTTTTAAAAAAACAAAAACCGTTTATACATAACTTGATATAAAATGTGAACGTTTTAAATAAACTATTTATTTTAACTCAAAGGTTACTTTATTCCTTCACAAACACACAGAAAATTGCAATGAAATTGGCATCCCTCTGGCGGCCAGAGGATCTCGTTGATCTCTATTGGTCCCCTGAGCAGAAGAGGGTTGGCTTTGTAGGAGAGCACCCCTGCACAACCTCACCAACTCAGTATATTTGGTCCCCCCCGTCCATGTTATTAGGACCTTTTCAAGGCCTTGCAATACTTAACTGCTGAGACAATGCATACCAGCTGCACCAGTTCAGCCAAGCTTAAACCACAAAAAGTCTTATAGCGCCTTGAGAACTAACAAATCCATTGTGGTGTTAACCGTTTGTTCCCAGGTAAGCATGGCAGCTAGATCCTTGCCTGGCGGCAGTGCTTAGACATTTAAATGCTTTGAGACACTGAGACCAAGTGCGGCCTCTGCACCTCCTTGCCCTCTTCCACTGCTTAATACTGTATGTCCAAGCAGAACTTGTACATTCTGCCTTACAGCAAGAAGAAGAAATTGACCGAGAGGGCTGGCGGACAAATAGTGCCAAGACTCAGCCCCTGCCACATCAGTGACTTGGAGCATTTGAAAATATAATCAGCTTCTGTAGATGAAAAGATGTCATTATTGACATATTTGCTTGAAGCAAAAATCTGGAATGAATGCTGGAGGGAGAGGGTAAAACTTGTAAAAATGAGGACGTTTATCCAAGGTCAATCATGTGTCCCTCCTTAAATAAAATTAGCTTATTGCCTTATGATATCCCCAAGAGAGTTTGGCCAGTTTCAGAGATTTGTGGCTGTAAGTTCTGGAAGGAGAGGGATTGATTGGCTTATGTGACAGAATCTCAACACTATCCGAAGGATAGGTTTCAGCCCATAAGGTTGAAGTTTTAGGAATCAGTGTCTAAAATTAGGGTTGTTTTTGCACAGCATAAAGGACTTGGATTGTGTTTCTGTTTACTTGGCTCACACTGCAATCCTGTTGAAACATCACGTGAGTGTAAGCACTACTAAACCCATTGGGCCTTCCTTCAGAGTAAGCATAAAATAGGTAACAATCCTATGTAACGTCTTTCAAATTGAGCCCAAGGTCAATGACACATCTAGAAAAACTGGTGCCCCATCTAAAAATTAACCTGTGGTGCCTTGATCTACACCAATTAGCCATAACCAATAGGATGTGACTTTATTTGTAAATATGTTCTTTTTTTTTTTTACAGAAAGCAAAAAATGGCAAATGATTTACATATATATTTTATGCATAACATCAGTACAAATCTTAAATGAGGGAAGAGGAAAATTTACATCAAGTAGGTAAAAGTTCATTTATAAAATATTCTTATTTCTGGTGCTAATGACACCAGAAATCTCCCATAAAAATCATTCTGTGAATGAACAGCACAAATGTGATTTTTGTTTTTTAAAAAAACAACAGGCTGACTCTTGGAGTCATCTGGCTACACGTAGGCGTTTTTGTCGAAGTGCTTTGGAGGGGCTCTGGGCATTTTTAAGTCTGCTGTGCCATTGCAGCCCTTTGTTCGAATAGACATCGCGGAAGCTGCTCTGTTGTATGTATATCCATCCTGAAAAATGAGAAAGTTACAGTTTACAGCTCATTCTGCAAATATTTTAAGAGCAAACCCCATTCTTTCGTTAGAAGAAAATAATGTCAGACATGAGCCTACTCACTGTCAGTGCAAAGTGCGTAGGGACTATTCTGAGAAACTACAGTGTTGAATAAAAATACAGTGGTACCTCGGGTTACAAACACCTCAGGTTACAAACACTTCAGGTTACAGACTCCGCTAACCCTGAAGGAGTACCTCGGGTTAAGAACTTTACCTCAGGATGAGAACAGGAATCGTGCGGTGGCGGTGTGTCGGCAGCGGGAGGCCCCATTAGCTAAATTGGTACCTCTGGTTAAGAATGGTTTCAGGTTAAGAACGGACCTCTGGAACGAATTAAGTTCTTAACCTGAGGTACCACTGAAGGGGCAAATTCAGCACAAATTCTTAGTCAGAATTTATATTGCACTTCTCAAGGTTCGAAGCAGTTCACTTACATACCAGTTCTCATGATTTGATTCTTTATTTAATGGTCAAAGACCAGCTGAATCAGTTCTCATGTGACACTAAGAAAAAACTATGGCTGAGTGACTTAAAAAAAAAAATTATTAAACAAACATTACAAACATAACTAGAGTGCCTCTAGTGCCGGCTTCCTCAAACTCGGCCCTCCAGATGTTTTTGGCCTACAATTCCCATGATCCCTAGCTAGCAGGGCCCAGTGGTCAGGGATGAGGGGAATTGTAGTCTCAAAACATCTGGAGGGCCAAGTTTGAGGAAGCCTGTTCTAGTGCCTTGGCTTAGTGTTCTGCTCATGGTTTGTCTCCCTCTAGACAAAGAGATGCAAACCATGAGCCTGGGTTCAGACATAATGCTAAGCCAAGCTACGACTTAGCCCTGGCTGGCATGGCAACAGCAGAACTTGGGGGGGGGGGCAGAGCACAACAGCAACCATCTTCACTTGGAGAATCTACACTTTTGTGTATTTGTGCTGAGCTACCGTCTTTCCCCCTTTTTAAGACACCGTCTTATAATTTTTTTCCCTCAAAAAAACACAGGGTGGCTTATTTTCGGGGGATGTCTTATTTTTATTACGTCAGTATGGTACGGTACAGCCTCCCCCTGCGCGCTGAGCAGGCAGGGCAGAACTCCGCAAGAGGCACGTTTCCCCCCCGTGCCTCTCGCTGGTTCGCTGGCTCCCTGCGCACGCAGGAGGGGCTGAGGAGGCGACGGGAACAATGGCGGCACCATGGCTTACTTTTGGGGTACGTCTTACTTCTCACAAAGGTAAAAAAACCCTGCCATGGCTTACTTTATGACTACGTATTAAAAAAGGGGAAACGGTACGGTTTGGCATGTCGTTATGCCTGAACTAAGTTATTATCTTGATAACTTTTTTTTTTTTTAATCTATCAAGCAGATCTGAAGCACTGCCTTCTCTAGACAGGCAACTCACAATTTACGCCGGGGTTACGTCCCGAGGTGCCACACGTTTAAGTGAAAACGAGTATATTTGAAACACCATTGAAAAGACTCCGCCCTGGCCCCATCCCTTTTTGTGATGTTTTCAGGTCACTTTCGCGTTTGGCACGATGCGCAAGTGCGCTGTCACAAACATATTGGTCGCACCTAAAATGATCACTGCCTGTATTGGCAGATTGAGGGCTAAGCAGCTTGCCTCCAGCCACTTAGTAATTTTTTATAACGGCGTTTTCCAGTTCATTATCTAACAGTGCACTCCTATACATGTCTATACATGAGACTTAACTTTTGAATAAACATGTCAGTTGAGCTACAATCTTCTACATGCTTACCTGAGAGTAACTTAAAAGGTAAAGGACCCCTGACAGTTAAGTCCAGTCGCAAACGACTCTGGGGTTGCGGCGCTCATCTCGCCAAGGGAGCCGACGTTTGTCCGCAGACAGTTTTTCTAGGTCATGTGGCCAGTATGACTAAACCACTTCTGGCAAAACCAGAGCAGCACATGGAAACGCTGTTTACCTTCCCGCTGGAGCGGTACCTATTTATCTACTTGCACTTTGACGTGCTTTTGAACTGCTAGGTTGGCAGGAGCTGGGACCAAGCAACCCCAGAGTCGCGGGGACTCGAACTGCTGACCTTCTGATTGGCAAGCCCAAGGCTCAATGGTTTACACCACAGCGCCACCCGTGTCCCTTGAGAGTAACTTACTAGGCTCCAATTAAAGGAATATATGCACTGGACTGCGTGTGGCTGTGAATTTGATGCATGAGGTTTGGATGTAACCCCCAGCTTGGGCCGCTAGTTAAATACAAACCTTGTGACTCCAGCTGGCTGGGATCACATGTTCAATATATCCTCAAGTTGGCTGACTGGACATTATGACACAACCACGAAGGAAATATATGAAAAGGTCAACTCTGGCAAATTATTTACTCTAACGTGGAGTGTACGTTGCAGTGAGGTCTCCTGGCACCCTTCGCAAATCTTTTTAATTCTGAAATGAAGCAGGTTAGGCAAATAGGCTAGTGGGGTTGGTTTGACTCCCTATAGTTTCAAAATTCCACTGGAAAAACGGTTATGTCCCTGTGGAGATGGCAGTATTGAGTCAGTGGCTCATGTGCGTCTCTTGTACTCTTCATACAGATTTGAGGAGTGAGGTTATTACCCCTCTATTATTGCCCATGCCAGGTTGCTCAACGATTGCTACTGTGTCCTTTTAGCTGCGATCAAGATGATCAGGTGACAGCAAAAATTGCAAGGTGTTTAGCGGGGGCAATTAGAATATGACCTATTATTTGATTATTGATGTATACCTCCAAAATGTATCTTGTAGAGTTAAATTTTTACCTCTTATCTTCAGTACATTTTATTTTTTATTTTATCGCTATGGCTAGTGGCTGATGCAAATAAAGATTCTTCTGATTCCCTATAGTTTCTTGATGGGATGGTATTGTGGTAGGGTTAAGCTGAAAGATAAGGAGCTGATAGAGTTGGTTAGCATGCCTCTAGCGCTGGAAACTAAAACCAACCAGTCATTTGGGGCAGCTTCATGTACAGCCCTGTGGGTTAAACCACAGAGCCTAGGGCTTGCCAATTAGAAGGTCGGCGATTCGAATCCCCACGACGGGGTGAGCTCCCGTTGCTTGGTCCCTGCTCCTGCCAACCTAGCAGTTCAAAAGCATGTCAACGTGCAAGTAGATAAATAGGTACCGCTGCAGCGGGAAGGTAAACGGTGTTTCCGTGCACTGCTCTGGTTCGCCAGAAGCGGCTTAGTCATGCTGGCCACATGACCTGCAAGCTGTACGCCGGCTCCCTCGGCCAATAATGCAAGATGAGCGCCACAACCCCAGAGTCGGTCACGACTGGACCTAATGGTCAGGGGTCCCTTTACCTTTACCTTTACATGTACAGCCCTAGATTCCTCCACCTAGGAATAGCAGTGAAGGGGGTCCATATGACCAGCAGGGCAGATCTGGATGTGGGTCCTGCTGCAAAGTAGCTGTTTAAAATCAGCTGCCCGTGTTCTTTTAGGCAAAAAAATTAACAGGGATATAGTTATTATTTTGCCAGCCCCGGGGAGAAGTCTCTCTGTGACCAAAAAGGATGGAATCAAAGTCAAAACAAGTTTTCAGGGCAATCTTCCCAGGTTGCAGTGGAATGCTCTCCTGTCGCTAAAATGGCAGAATGCGAGGATGTATCTGCCCGCAAGGCAGTTACAAAGATCCCACATTGACTTGTGGATTCTAGACACGCCCATATCCATCTCTGTGTCTAGACACCTGGAACCACAATGAGTGCCGCGCAAAGCATTCCCATAGCTTCGCTTCATCGACTGAGGGAGCTCAGGTTGCTCCTTAAGGCCTAAGGTTACCAAAACATGTAGGTCAAACGTTTAGCCCAGCAGGGTCAAAAGAATGGAAAGTCTGGAGTTAATGGCCAAACCTAGGAAAATAAAGCTGCCTTCTAATGATTACGAGATCTTCATTTCTCAAAGAAGAGCTGAAGCTGTAGAATCCTTCCTAACAAAGGCCAACACTAGGAAATTGAGGCAAGTGACAATATTGCCTACATTTCGTACCAGAAATGGGTTCACCTGCTTGGACAAATGGTTGGGGGGAGGGCATGAATATGTGCCTATCAGGGCAAAGGAACCAGTTTGGAAAAGTATGGTACTTTTATCTCAAAGAATTGCAATGCTCCAGTTGTCTTCAGCAGTCACTTCTTATCACTTAAGTCATGCATTTTCCATATTGGTGTGTTTGATTTTTTATTTATTTTGCATGTTTGAGCCTGGACACAAAGGACCCAGAGCCCAAACAGCCTGCAGAGTTGTTTTCTTTTTTTCTTTTTCTAGAGCTCAATGGCAAATTGCATATATATTTTTATAACATTTTAATAGCATTTCCATAGCATTTTTTCTACGGTATAACTGTAGAGCGTAGATTATAGAGTATTCTTCCAAGATGGAAAGACAGAGGAAAGTCTATGACCCAATAGCTGAAGTAAGTAGAATTACTTATTTTTAGTTACACTCTCTGTCTACACTGTAAGTACACATAGTTCAGATCACTAGAAGTGTTGGCACTAATCCTATCCTGCTCATATAGCAGAGCAAGTCGATAGGGTTATTCTGTTAATCTCAAAATGAGAATTGATTTGTTGATGACAATCATAAACCAACTTTCAATAAGATAAAAAAAATATTGTTGCCTCCCTATCAAATGACCTAGCCCATTTATCATCCCCAATGCCTGGTGCCAAAGGGCTCTTCACATGGTCTTCAGCCCGTGGCTTGTATTATCCTTACATGTGTGCATTATCTTCACCCAGAGATGCAAATGTTCTTTGTAGTCACGTTTGTTTGCCATCACTGGGAATGCACAACTTTTGTGTGTTTGGGGGGGGGGATTGTGCAATGGAAATCATGCAGGTGTCGGGTCCCCACTTCGCAGCTGGATTGCATGGATCCAGGCCCCTGCCAATTGGGAAACAGAACATCCTCCTAAAGAGTCACCTAAAGAGTCAATCCTCCACATGAACCACAATATGGCTTCATTGCTCCTGCTTTCTTGAAGTGAGCAAGAGCCGCATTCATTTTCCTTTTTTACTTTCAGCAAAGAACAGAACTGTGTGAGAAGCATTCTGACTAGACCCAGGGGACATACGGCCATCCAGTTGTGAGATGCTTTGCATCCCGCACCCGGAGAAATGAAAAGTTATCTGTAGAGTTTTTTTCTTTACTGTCAAAGAATTAAAACATCTCCTAGATTCAGAATTATTAGCCCTTGTTCCTGAATCATGGAACCTAATTGACATGAGCCCCATGGAGGTGTCATGGAGGGGAGGGTGAGATCCTCAGGAGGAATGGGAGGAGCTCAGGGTGCTGGATAACCATGGGGAGGGTCATAGCATGAAGAGGGAATTGAAATCAAGAAGTGCTTGTGGTTAGCCAGTTGTCTATATAGGCGTCCCCCCACACGGGGGGTGAAATTGCGTAAAGTGGGGAACACCCACTGAAAAGTCTCTAAATGCCCATTTCCCCCTGCTCTCCAGCTCTCTCTCCTGCTCTCTCTTCAGTCCAGACCAAAATATCTGGAGTTGAATCTCTGGGGCCGTCTGGAGACTGGAGGACGTGTGGGAAAGCAACTGCTGCTGCTGCTGTGCTGCCCCACATGCCAGCTGTTAGGCGGGGCGACTGAGCAACCTAAACAAAGCCCTGCTGCACCTCTGGTCTCTTTGGGGCTTCCTCTGCCCTTTATACACAGGGGGATGCCTGTACAGCATAAGTAGCTCGCAACTTACACACTTTTATTTGGTGCACATTCAGCTTTGCACACTTGGCAAAATAAATGAAAAAGGGGGCGGAAAGGGGGTGAGAGTATTGGGGGGGGGGAAGACTTTGGCAATCTCACCTGCCATTGAACACAATGTGTTTTGATCATGCACGATTTTGCCTTTATGCGCTATCCCCAGAACGTAACCCCTGCGTAAGTTGAGTACCATCTGTACAACTTAGATACCACCTGCACTGTGCAATCTGTGCTGATCTGATTCACTCATCAAAGACTTTGGCAGAGGGAGGAGTTCAGGTTCTTTGTATGGCAGCAAAGGACAGGACGCTATGCTTCTTAAGAGCGATGAAAACACACGAGATGCTCCTTTAGAGAGGAAACATTAAAGGCATCTCCATGATGCAAATGAAGCCTTTGGTATCAGCTTCTGCCACACGGCATCTCACGCTGCACTAAAGTCTTATACAGACAACTAATATCAAAGAAGAGTTTCCTTAAAGGTGTTTTATTCCCCCACCTTTCAACCAGTTGTTCCCAAACCCAAAAGTAAGTTTGTTTTTGAAAGATATGCAAACTGGATCTGCATAGCTTACTTTCTTACACGTTTAATAATTAGAAATATGCTAATGCATTAATTTCAATAAAGCTGGTGTGATCTGTACCTTGGAGTTTTATTGTTTTCGGCAATCGAGAAGCAGAATATGCTGCCGCCAATTATGCAAAGTGCTGATCCGGCCCATCCAATGAACAAAGCCGCTCCTAATTCATACCTGCAGGTAAGCGATACATTCTTGCTTCGTAAATTGTTTAATCAGAAAATAGGTTTCATTCATTTCGTATTTTTGGTGTGACACAGATAAACAAAGCCATGCAACATATTAACATATATTTTCACTGAACAACTTTGAGGGAGCAGTACACAGTATACTGCAGAACAGAACAAAAAGTCACCAGAACTTCTGCTGTTCTGGATATTTGCCTCTTTCGTTCGCCATGTGTTATAGTTCTAGACTCCAAACACCCTTGGCAAGCAACCGCCACAGGCATGGAAGCATGTCCAATAGATTCAGATGGAATTGACTTCCAGTCACAGCCTTAAATGCAGCAAAATAGGTAATCCCTGTTAAGGCTGATAATAGATAAATGAATGTCAGAATTTTGACTAGGTTCCCCCCCCCCCCACACACACACTTACCTAGGAGTAAGACCTATGGAACTCAATAGGGCTTACTTCTGAGCAGGGTGGATTTCATTTAAATCAAATTGATTTAAAACGATTTAAATCACTAGTCAGAATAATAAATTTTCAGAGTAGTTTTTACAGTTATATCAAAAATTACTGATTTGGTTATACTACTAGAAATACATAGACAGATAATTATGAAATTATGGTGAGGTTTAATAAGTTAACTGCTTATATTTGGACAACTTTTCTGCTGTCCTTTATTGGAAGGAGAAAAAGAAAAACTTAGACTGAGTTTTAGCACACTTGATAAACTTAAAACAAATCCTTATTTCCTGATGAATAGCCTTTGGACTACAATGTAACTTAAATAGAAGACTATATTTAGAAAAAAATTCCTCCAAAAGCATTTTATTTTAAAAATCCAATTTAAATTTTAAAAAAATCCGATTTAAATAAAAAAAAATCTGATTTAAATCCTGATTTTTTTAAAAAAAAATCGTTGATTTATATCCACCCTGCTTCTGAGTAGACATGGTTAGCAAAGCACTGAGCTTTCAAGGTAGGCTTACAGAACTCCCTAACAAGCAAATGTTTGTTTAATTTATATCCCATCCTTCCTTCCCCCCTTTTTTTTAACATAATTTTTATTTATTTACATAATACTTGTATATTTCTTGTATACATTCTTTAACAGATAATGTTCAGTCTACTGTACATAATCTAATCCTCTTAAATAATATTTATAATATTAATAAAAATAATACAATGATACATTCTTCTATACATTCTTTAACAGGTAATGTTCAGTCTATTGTACATAATCTAATCCTCTTAAATGATATTTATAATATTAATAAGATGCAAAAAGAAGGGGCTGCCTCTTTTCTCAAATTTGAGAAAACTGGCGAATCTGAAAAGCCACGTGCAGATAAATCTATCTGCGCTCCTGAACCCACTTACCAGGGAGTAAGCCTCACAGAGACGCAGGTGGCGCTGTGGTCTAAACCACTGAGCCTAGGGCTTGCCAATCAGAAGGTCGGCGGTTCGAATCCCCGCAATGGAGTGAGCTCCCGTTGTTCGGTCCCTGCTCCTGCCCACCTAGCAGTTCGAAAGCACATCAAAGTGCAAGTAGATAAATAGGTACTGCTGCAGTGGCAAGGTAAACTGCATTTCCATGTGCTGCTCTGGTTTGCCAGAAGCGGCTTAGTCATGCTGGCCACATGACCTGGAAGCTGTATGCCGGCTCCCTCAGCCAATAATGCAAGATGAGCGCCGCAACCCCAGAGTCAGTCACAACTGGACCTAATGGTCAGGGGTCCCTTTACCTTTACTTTAAGCCTCACTTAACTCAGTGGGGCTTACTTCCGATTACACCTGTATTGGACCTGTATAGTCATGCTACTTTTGATGGGACATTTCTGCCTGCATTTTGCATATGTAAATTAAAGCATATCGTAGAAATGAAGGAAACAATTGCAACCCACCTACATATCTTCCAAAAGTCCCAATGCACGCCCCTCCCTCCGACTTACTTTTGGGCAATATATGTGGGATCGAAGAATTCCGCCGTGATTCGATTTGCATACAGGGAGCAACCAGCCATAGCACAGAGCCCTAAAAAAAGCAGCAGATGGAGAACCAGATGTTTAGTTAGTACCAGATGTTTAGCAACTGGATGACGATGATGAAATTAAGAACAGTTTTACATCCACTTGGTGTAAAACACAGAGCATTTATAATTTCATATTTACCGCATAGTATGAAAATAAGGCCAGCTAAACAGGCAATTTTAGCTTTCGTCTGGTCCGAGCCTCCAATTTTCGTACACTTCATCCCAACCAGTGCAAAGATGGAGCCAAAGAACCCAAGGCAGACAGCAGCAATCATGAGTCCTCGACAGGCTTGGATGTAACCTGAAAAATACAATGGTAAAAACTGGTATTAGGCAGCAGTTTCAACTTCCATAATTCCAGTGCAAATGAAACACTCCCGATCTTCCTAACCCCAGAGGCTGGGGTTTCCAGGCTGAGAGGAAAAAGGGCGGAAACAGGTTATTTATTGGGACAGTGTGATTTTTGCAGCTGCTGTTAAAGTTGCAAAATAAAGAAGCATGAGACGGAGCAATGGAGAATTTCTGAAACAACAATGGGATATTAGCTCTGCCCAAGGCATGACGGAGAACAGCAACAAGCAGGAAAAGATAAGACATAACGTTTTACAAGGACAGGAAGAAACACTATGGACAGAATAATTGCCACAAACTGGAAGAAGAGGAGGGGATTGCGGCCACTCCCAGTCACCAGTCAAGCTGCCGCATTCTGGATTAATTGCAGTTTCTGGATCACCTTCAAAGGTAGCCCTACGTAGAGATCATTGCAGTAGTCCAAGTGGGAGATAACTAGAGCATGCACCACTCTGGTGAGACAGTCTGCGGGCAGGTAGGGTCTCAGCCTGCGTACCAGATGGAGCTGGTAGACAGCTGTCCTGGACACAGAATTAACATACGCTTCCATGGGCAGCTGTGAGTCCAAAATGACTCCCAGGCTGCGCACCTGGTCCTTCAGGGGCACAATTACCCCATTCAAGACCAGGGAATCCCCCACACCCGTGCGCCCCCTGTCCCCCCAAAACAGTACTTCTGTCTTGTCAGGATTCAACCTCAATCTGTTAGCCTCCATCCATCCTCCAACCGCCTCCAGACACTCACACAGGACCTTCACCGCCTTCACTGGTTCTGATTTGAAAGAGCGGTAGAGCTGGGTATCATCAACAACATGTATTTTTCAACAAGGAACTTTAACCCTGCACATCATGATGGTGGGGACAATTGGGGGGAGGGGATTGCTTCTATAGTACAAGGTCCAGGGGAAACTTGCTAAATTTAAAAGCAACTGTGACATGGCCTATGACAAGGGCTTTCAAACGATGCCTTCTTAGTGTGGCATGGGTGACTGGTCATAAAGACTTTTGCTAGAAGGAAAAGGAAGACTTTCTTAACTGGTCATAAGATACCGGTAATCTCTGTAGAGGAGAGAAAGATGATTTGGGTTTGGAGCAGGAAGCACACAAAACAAGAATGAATTGTGATTGCCTTTAAATGTAGGGATTTTTGGCCAGACACCCAAAAAGTTTGCTATAATAATAATAATAATAAATTTCATTTATACCCCGCCCTCCCCAGCCGAAACCAGGCTCAGGGCGGCTGACACCAGTAAAAATTACAACAAAGTATAAAAGAAAACCATTAATTAAAATACAGGTTAAAAAGTCAATTTAAAATTTAAAATACCGCTTCATTTGTCGCCCATAAAACAAAACCAAGGGGAGGAAACCATCAGACTGAGTCTGACCCGAAGGCCAGGTGGAACAGCTCTGTCTTACAGGCCCTGCGGAAAGATGTCAAATCCCGCAGGGCCCTGGTCTCTTGTGACAGAGTGTTCCACCAAGTTGGGGCCAGTACAGAAAAGGCCCTGGCCCTAGTTGACACCAGTCTAACAGCCTTGTGGCTCGGGACCTCCAACAAGTTGTTATTTGTGGACCTTAAGGTCCTTTGCGGGGCATACCGGGAGAGGCGGTTCTGTAGGTACGAGGGAAACTTTCCCCAAAGTTTCTAGACAGGAAAAGCTTCACCTGTTTAATATTTGTATCCTGGATACAGCCAAAGGCACAGGAGCAGGCTCAATTTAACACACAAAAATGTAGAGAGAATTAAAGGAGACGGACCACAGATTCCCAATTATATTACCACTGTGGAAAATGGACATTTGAGCAAATCCTCCGTCGCGCTTTAAACATAACGCTATGTGTAATCATTAAGGGTTTCAGACCGACAGCCCAATCCGAGCTTGAAATTGCCTTTAAGCAGACCTCTGACCTTCCATCAACCATAAATACATAGGCATGATTTCAAATTCCAATGCAGGCACACAGTGCAGCTTGGCAACAGCATACCCTGCGACAAATCTCACTCTCCCTATTTTTGCTGCCTATATGAAACTGCAAAAAAGAAAGAAGGGCATTAAACCTGGAGGACCACCAAATGCTCCTCCTGAGCTGGATTCAGATTCAGTTTGTTGAAAGCCTCACATGGGTGTGCAGACTTGGTTTAATGTTACTAAATGTGGGTTTTTATTCCAACGCTCTTCCCTTTGTGCCCTTGCCCAGTTCTCTTCTTCTGTAGATACTTTGTGGGTTACATTCTTCAGCTACACCTGTAGATTCAAACTAGCCAAGGAAGCCATTATTTCCCGACAGGTCGAATTTATTGGCACCGTTAGTAGCTAATTAACACATTAAGGGTGATGAAGCATGAAGGTATTTACCCAGAGGTCCTCTCCCGTCTAATTTATGGCTAAATCTCCTAGGCAAAGCAGTAAACATTCACCCCAACCCAAATAATTAGCGTCTGCTAAAAACAACATGGCTGCCATTTGCTGGTCAAAGGCCAGCGCATGTTTTGTTAGGGAGATGGGTAGCGCGGTTGGGGGGGGGGTAGAGAAAGCAAATGTGTGATCAGCTCATTGAACCAACACAAATTCACAGAGTGGCAGGATAATAATGAGCAAAATGGTCATCCAGTCCCAACTCCCCAAGGCAGGATCAGGCAAATGCAATTGTTCCTAAATGGATTAGTTTCTGGGCATGTCAAAAGGCAAGTGGAAAGTAGGAAGCATATAGGAACATCGCGGCAGAGGTACCCTTCAAGGCAGTTTCACAAGAGTATATATTTACAGTAGATAATTAAATGAGCAAGTGAAATGAATTTGGATAGGCAGAAGATATTAAAAAATAAATAAATTTAAGGAACCGCAGAAAGAGAGGGAAGGATGTCAAATTTTGAAATGTTAAATTGATTGTAAAACTAATGAAATGTATAAACTTGAAAATTATAAATAAAAACTAAAAAAAAAAAGAAGATTTAGATTACGGTAATCACAGAAACTTCCTTAAAATGCCTGCTGAAATAGAAAGGTCTTTGTCAAGCATCTGAAGTTCAATTGGGGCAGAGGGGCTGTCCCATCCCAGACAGTGGGGTGGAGTCCACAGAGCTGGGCATTGGAGCAATGGGGAACTCACGGAAGATCCCAGTGATCAGGCAGGCTATAAAGGATCAGGCAGGACTCAAGGCATCCTGGACCCAAGCTGTTAAGGGACTGGTAAATTAAGAGATGATTCCTGAACTTGGTCTGGTAACCTATCGACAGCTGGTGAGATAATAATAATTTAATACTAATAATTTATTATTTATACCTCGCCTCTCTGGCTGGGTTTCCCCAGCCGCTCTGGGTGGCTCCCAACAAAATTAAACAGACAATAAAACCACAAACATTAAAAAACCTCCCTAAACAGGGCTGCCTTCAGATGTCCCCAATCACTTTATCACTGTACCTAGAAAAAAAACACACCCCATAAAAATAAAGTAAAAAACAATGGCTTTAAACATCTGATGCAGACATCAGATGAAGTCTCTTAAATTTCATAGTTATAGTCCTGATACTTGTTTAGGGAAGATTAGGATTTTAATCGTGTTTTATTGCATTTTAGCACTTTTATTATTCTATCTTACTGGTTTCGTAAGTGGTAAATTTCCTTGAAATTAAGAAGCAGGATAGACACAACACAGGTAAATAGTCTTTGTACTGCAGCTGCAAAGGTCTGAATCAACCTTGCCCATAGCCCCAGTGGCTCTGACCTTGGTAGCAAATCTCCCTTCCCTCCAGGAAGGGTTTGCAGAGAATAATAATTAATAGAAATAATAATTTATTATTTATACCCCACCAATCTGGCTGGGCCTCCCCAGTCACTCTGGGTGGCTCCCAACAGATTAGTAGTAGTAATAATAATAATAATAATAATAATAATAATAATAATAATAGGTGACAAAACATCAAACACTAAAAACTTCCCTAAACAGGGCTGCCTTCAAATGTCTTCTAAAAGTCAGATAGTGTTTATTTCCTTGACATCTGATGGGAGGGCGTTCCACAGGGTGGCCGCCACTACTGAGAAGGCCCTCTGCCTGGTTCCCTGTAACCTCACTTCTTGCAGTGAGGGAGCCGCCAGAAGATCCTCAGAGCTGGACCTCAGTTTTCAGGCTGAACAATGGGGGTGGAGACGCTCCTTCAGGTATACTGAGAACTTTTAAGCATCTGTGTTATGTGCTAGGGGTGGTCTCACCCCACCAAAAGTCTAGCCACTGCAATGGCTTATGCTTCCTTGCTCAAGAGCCCTGCAGGAAGTGGGAAAGTGGTGAGCACCTAAATATTGCTTTCATTGAGGAAGGAAGCATAAGCCACACACAGAACATTATCAATTGGTTCTTCATTGGCATCCGTCTATCTCAGGAGGCAACAGAAGACTGTGCCTTCAGAGGTGAAGTCAAACTATTGGAGAGTTTGCAACGGGCTCTTAGCATTTGAAGAAAAATGACACAACAGTCACTTCATGTGGGCATGATGCTAAGCCATAGTTTGTCTGCTTCCCAACCTCCCCTAAACCCCCTGGCATGGCTGAGGGCAATAGACTGGGAGTTTATGGTTTCTTTTAAAATTAACTGTAGTTTGTCATTTTGTCTGAAGCAGGAACTACAGTAAGCTTTAGCAATGGTTTATCCAAACAAGCCCGGATCATAAACCATGGTTTTGAAGTTCACTCGTTCAAACAAACCACAGTTGAAGCTAACCACAGCTTGTCCCAGTTCAGATATAAAGACAAAGCAGAATAAACTGAAAATGCAAGTCACTGCTTCTGATCAGCTCCTTGTCACAGCAATGGGGAGGCTAGATTGAAAGCATACCAGGACTCCTGCACCATCAATTCTTGTGTAAAAGAGGGAATTTCAGCAAGTGTAGCAGGCGAGAGGAGAGAGTACAGGTCCAAGGGTACCGTATATTCCGGCATATAAGACGACTGGGCGTATAAGACGACCCCCAACTTTTCCAGTTAAAATATAGAGTTTGGGATATACTCGCCATATAAGAATTATGACCCGGCGTATAAGACGACCCCCGACTTTTGAGAAGATTTTCCTGGGTTAAAAAGTAGTTTTATACGCAGGAATATACAGTAATTCGTGTAACCCTAAACCATAGTTAAGTGTTACATCAGAACCAACCATTGCATATTACTTAATAGTAGGGTTGCCATATTTCAAAAAGTAAAATTTTCCTGACACCCGCAGGAAAGTTGTTGAGCTTTTTTGGGTGATTTTAAGCTTTTGCCATACATTTGGGTTGACATTTTGTCAATTTGGCAAAATTACCCCCCCCCCCGATGCCATTTTTACACCCGAAAACTAGGACATGTCAAGAATTTTCCTGCCAACTTAATATCCTCACTCTGTCACTTTTCCTAACATTCTGAAGCAATCTTGATTCCAAATTGGGAAATAAACAGGCTATTTCCATGCTTTCCCACCATAAATGCACAAAAAGTGGTGTTCAATAACAGCAGCTAAAAAAAAGCACCACAATATAAAATAAGCAGCAAGAAAGAGCCGAAAGCCGGAATATTGTCAGAAAACCACCCACAGTTGTACAAAATAGCAACATACATATTTGCAAAAGGGGAAAAAATGCAGATGAAGCTAGGACTAGGAACCTAGAATCAACTTTGACGAGCCAAATTGAAAATTTGTGAAATAGCTATTTTAAAAACGCTATTCACTCATTTGCTATTTGAGCACCATGTGGTTGCAATTGCTTATCACATGCAGTAGATAGTCACTCTCTGAAAATAAATAGTTGCAGAACTTTTAAAAGACCTTTTTCTTCCTATGCCCCTAAGTGAAAGGATAACAAACGGACATATGCTTTCTAGAAAGATGTGTAAAGCAGAACTGAGTTCATGGCTGCCGGCTGCCAACCTTGAGACCTTTTTGGTTTAAGAGCCAAAGGGCAAAAAAGCATTCCTTAACAGCCACCCAAAATAATAGCCAATTCTGAGCTATGACAGCCACCAAAACCAAAATACCACTGCAGTTCAAAAGGGCAAACAGATTAGGAAGGGATCTGGGTAGCTTTTGTTGTCACCTTGCTCTTTCTACAAAGCAAGTCAACATGGTCTGAGGACCCCAGTATATCCACATTCAATACTGATATTTAATTGCATTTTTGTTGTGATGCCATCAAACACAATATACAAGAAGGAAAAGAAGTAATAAAAGCACAACTGAAAATCATACAGTTTCTAGCACATCACATCACAATGGCTACAACAGGCAGAAAAATTACTAAGCCATCCCCAAAGATCATCAGGAATTTCAAAATGGTCCATGGGAAAAGAAATTTAAGGAACAGCTGCTCTGAGGATGATCATCGATCGTCACATTGGATAAAACAACTCTTCCTGTAACTTCCAGATAATAATAATAATAATAATAATTATTATTATTATTTAATTTGTACCCCGCCCATCTGGCCGGGTCTCCCCAGCCACTCTGGGCGGCCTCCAACAGACATCAAAATACATTAAAATATCACAAGTTAAAAACTTCCCTAAATATACAAGCATCAATTCCCTAAATATACAAGCATCAATACCGTTACTGATTTTGAGAAAGGAGACAAAGCCGTTGCATATCAACAAAATACTCGGAGGCATGTGTTTTTTACAAAGCACAGGAACAAAACGGTGATTTCATTGCATCAGCCCACAACAGTTAAGAAGAGAAATCTATTTTCTTTTTCTTTTTTAGTGCATTATTCAAACCAACTCAGTAGGTTAAAGACCAATATGGATTCACTACTCTCTTAATTGACAGGGAATTAATGAACACATATGAGATGGAGGCGGCTGCAAGACTAGCTTCCTCAGCCACACACCTGGTACCCTTTTTGATGTCAGGTGTGAAGATGGTGACAGCAGTCACGAAATTAAAAGACGCCTGCTTCTTGGGAGAAAAGCAAAGACAAACCTAGACAGCATCTTAAAGAGCAGAGACATCACCTTGCCGACAAAGGTCCATATAGTTAAAGCTATGGTTTTCCCAGTAGTGATGTATGGAAGTGAGAGCTGGACCATAAAGAAGGCTGATCGCCGAAGAATTGATGCTTTTGAATTATGGTGCTGGAGGAGACTCTTGAGAGTCCCATGGACTGCAAGAAGAACAAACCGATCCATTCTAAAGGAAATCAGCCCTGAGTGCTCACTGGAAGGACAGATCCTGAAGCTGAGGCTCCAATACTTTGGCCACCTCATGAGAAGAGAAGACTCCCTGGAAAAGACCCTGATGTTGGGAAAGATTGTGGGCACAAGGAGAAGGGGACGACAGAGGACGAGATGGTTGGACAGTGTTCTCAAAGCTACTACCGTATCATGAGTTTGACCAAACTGTGGGAGGCAGTGGAAGACAGGAGTGCCTGGCGTGATCTGGTCCATGGGGTCACGAAGAGTCAGACACGACTAAACGACTAAACAACAACAAATGAAGAAGGAGGAGATATGGCTGCCAAGGATCAACCAAGGGCCTTGAAGTGCTGCTTTTCAAGGTAGGCTTGCTGTCAGTGCCAATCAGCTGATAGGCGGAAACAGGAAGCCTGCAGTGATCAACTGCACTGTAGTTTCTCTTAGGGAACTTCATAGCACAGTTAATTCCAATGGGCTTCCTGCAACTACCAGAAAGATGACCTCTGTACTTCACTATGTCGCAGTTACCGTTATGGGTTTTTTTTTATCCTGTTTTTATTGATCAGGACAGCCTATTGACTTTTCACAGCTGTCGAAAAGATCAGCAAACACATGTCTTTTAAACGACACAGCTGACGCATGCGTTGCATTCATCAATTTTGGCAATAGCAGATGTGACCAATATCTGCACTGCTAAAGACTTTTTATTATTCTATCCCTAGATATCATTCTTGAAAATAAATGGAAATATACAAAACAACAGCACACCGCTGATCAGCATTTACAGGAAGCCCGCTGGGATCATCCATACTACGACGTTCCTGATGGGGAACTTTGTAATGCAGTCAATGCCTGCCCAAAACTCAGCTGTTCATTACTGGGAAATGATATATAATGAAATGAAAAGGATGTTTAAAATAACATTTGTAAAAAAAACCCCAGAAGCTTTTCTTTTGGGAATTATAGGGACAGAACTACCTAAAATGTATAGAAACGTATTCATGTATGTGAGCAGTGCTTTTTTCTAAAAAAAAAAAGTTTAGGGGTACTCTCATTTTCCTACTCATATTGAAATACTGCCCCTCAATGAGGCCAAACTTAGATTCACAAAATGTTTAGGGGTATGCGTACCCCTGCTTCCCCCCCAGAAAAAAAAGCACTGTGTGCGATTATAGCAGCAAGAATATTACTTGCCCCAAAATGGAAAGAAGCAGAATTCCCAGCAAAGGAAGAATGGATACAAAAACTCATGGAATATGCAGAAATTGTGAAACTTACCGGAACAATAAGAAATAAAGATAACAAACGTTTTTATATAAAAGAATGGAAATACGTTTATTGAATGTTTACAGATAAATTGTAAACAGATAAGAACATTGGCAGGATTATTGTAATAACCTGCAGTTTCATGAGTATATATTTAAAGAAGATGAATAAATGAGCAAATTAAGTTAATTTGGATATGCAGAATATATTAAAAAGAAATTTAAGGAACCGCAGAAAGAGGGGGAAGGAAGTCAAATTTGGAAATGTCAAAATGATTGTAAAATTAGTGAAATTATACTTGAAAAGTATAAATAAAATTTTAAAAAAAGAAAATAGAAAGAAAGAAAAAAGAGAAACTCAGCTCTTTGGCGCTTGGAGCAACCACCTGCGAACCACACTTATGGCAGGCCTTGCTGTTCGTATATCTCTTTGGATCACCAGCTTGAGTTGAAGATGGCAAAGCAAAGGAACTTTGTCTCTAGGCATGTTTGAGCCATAAAAACAAAGGATTTGTGTGTGGGGTGGGTGTTATCTAGAGCAAAATATAGATTAGAAGGCTCAGTTTGGTCAGTATCAATTATACACTTCCAGAGTTAACGCTAAATACATTATGTCTGTTAATGAGCCACTATAGCTGCTAGAGGGCTGTGAAAATTTGTGTCCTGGGTGTTTTAGACTTGTCTACCCATGTACTGGGACGCGGGTGGCGCTGTGGTCTAAACTGCAGAGCCTAGGGCTTGCCAATCGGAAGGTCGGTGGTTCGAATCCCCACAAAGGGATGAGCTCCCGTTGTTTGGTCCCTGCTCCTGCCAACCTAGCAGTTTGAAAGCACGTCAAAGTGCAAGTAGATAAATAGGTACCGCTCCGGCGGGAAGGTAAAACGGCGTTTCCGTGCGCTGCTCTGGTTCGCCAGAAGTGGCTTAGTCATGCTAGCCACATGACCCGGAAACTGTCTGTGGACAAACGCCGGCTCCCTCGGCCTGTAAATCGAGATGAGCGCAGCAACCCCAGAGTCGTCTGCGACTGGACTTAACGGTCAGGGGTCCCTTTACCTTTACCTTACCCATGTACTATTTGAAACCCAAGGGGCACACTGGTTGCCAAATGTGAAATGTATTGGCATTGTTTTCAGCTCTCCTACCCCACTTGTTGTTGTTGTTCAGTCGTTCAGTCGTGTCCGACTCTTCGTGACCCCATGGACCAGAGCACGCCAGGCACGCTACTGGGGGCAATTAGAGACTTACCCTGATTCCAAACTCCATTCAACTCAGTCCTGTGACCTAGCAATCCAGTGGAAGTTTCACTGGCAAAAGGGATGATGTAAGTCAAACTCTTTTTTATTGTTTTATTTTCTTTGTCAGGTTTGGGCTGGCTCAGCCGGCAGCAGCCCTGTTCCCGGAGTTTGGAATGGAAATAGGTAAGTTACACTGGCATAATCTACCCTGGCGCAATTTACACCAGCTTCTGACAGCTTGAATTGTTCTGCACAGGAGCAGAAGTCGGGGGGGGGGGAATTGGCAACACTCTCCTCTGCTACACCTGCACTCACGAACACTTATTCACCAAAACTCAAATGATAAACCCCAAGTTTCCATGCAAGACTGGAGGGGAAAAACACCAACCTGCACCTGTCAAAATTCTTCTTTGCAAAACTCTTCAAAGAAGAGGATCTCTCATTCTCTTCGCATCTGATCAGCCTAAACCCTAAGATTAAAGAAATTGAGCTTCTTTCAGGCGCTCCTTCCTCACCCTTAGGGCTCAAGTTTAAGGAAAGTTTCTGTTTCACAGGTATGGCTTCCCTCTGAGTGCATCCATTTACCCGGAGGACAAGGTGAAGACATCAATATTTTGCCTTTCAAGCTGAGAAAAGGAGTTGACGGAAGGGACCTCTGGGTCAATCGGTATAAAAAACCTGCATTGTAGCATGACTCCTTAGCCTTAATGCACCTCCAGTGCAATAACAGAAGCTTTTAAATATGCCGGCACCAGGAAAATTGAAGTCTTTGTTTGCCTCAGAAGCAATATAACTTTATATGTTGTGACTAGAACAGCCACAATATGGAAAAAGAAGGATAACAATGATGCACAAGATGTTTCTGACTATGAGAGCTATACAAGTGACACTGGAATAAGATTATTATATGGCTGACCACATTGTTTGCAAGCAGCAGGTCCCAGGTTAAATCTCTGACACCTGTAATTTGGAGGGCAGGAGGAGAAAGAGAGTTAAGGACCAGGGAGGAGGTGATAATGACAGGTACGCGGGTGGCGCTGTGGTCGGCTTGCCGATCAGAAGGTTGGCAGTTCGAATCCCCACGATGGGGTGAGCTCCCATTGCTCGGTCCCAGCTCCTGCCCACCTAGCAGTTCAAAAGCACGCAGTGCAAGTAGATAAATAGGTACCGCTCTGGCAGGAAGGTAAACGGCATTTCCGTGCGCTGCTCTGGTTCGCCAGAAGTGGCTTTGTCATGCTGGCCACATGACCCAGAAGCTGTCTGCGGACAAACGCCGGCTCCCTTGGCCAGTAAAGCAAGATGAGCGCTGTAACCCCAGAGTCGTCTGCAACTGGACTTAACGGTCAGGGGTCCCTTTACCTTTACCTAATACATAATGACAAGCATCTATATGAGATCCAAAATCAGGAGAGAGAAGAAACGGGAAGAACCCAAAAAGCACATTGGAGAAAATATTGCTCGTCACATTTGTTCATCCATGCAATAAATAACAGGATGTGATATTAATTCCTCTTGGCCATGGGAAAGATAGCATGATATGGACCCCACCTCTCTAACACTCTAACCACTAGATTATATTGGCTCTATTAATGCAGCGTACTTTTTAAAACAGAAAATGTTAGCAGCAATCGAGACCTTAAATCCAAGATGGATATGTATACACCAGTGGATCAAAAATGGATGAAGGATGGGGAACACTCTTAAAACAAACAAATCACAGAGGGTGGCAAGCCAAGTGCTTCTGGGAGCTCAAGCAGAGAATGAAGGCAATAGTTATCTTTAGTTTGTTGGGCTGCAACTCCCATTAAGCCCAGCTACCATGGCAAAGGTCAGGGATGATGGCTGTTGTTGGCATCTGTCTGTCTTGAGAGACAATGGAGTGCGCCTCCAGGGGTCAAGTCAAACCGCTGCGTTAGCAGTGTCAAAGTGACCACCCCGGGATGCAGGCACAGGCAACGTGTCTGAAGGTCCTGGGTTGCCCAGGCAGCAAGATCCCCCTCTTGACCTCACTGATATGGTCCAAAAGAAAGCAGAACAATATGTTTGGCACCATCTTGGCTGCAGGAGTTGCTGGAAGGAGGCAGACAAGACCCCATCCAACCATCTTAGGGACTTCACTGCAGATTTGTGCAGGGTTTACTCCTTAGCATTTTCTTCTTCTGAAGTTACCCTGCAAGGCAGTGGAGATTTGGGACCAGAGCTTTCCTTCTCCTAGATGGGCTACCTTCCCAGGTGGATGAGCCCCATCTGCCCCTCACTTCCCTCTCTAGCACATGCAGAAATCGCCTTTTTGACAGCTGGACCCATTATCTAATGGGTCACGCAGGTTCCCCATGCTTACCCTGTTTTCCCTATTTTAAGACGTAGTCATAAAATAAGCCATAGCATGATTTTTTCGCATTTGCGAAATATAAGCGGTACCCCGAAAATAAGCCATAGTGATAGGCGCAGTTCTGGAGGGCGCCAAGGAAAAGGTGGGGCTGGGCTTACGTAATAAAAATAAGACATCCCCTCAAAATAAGCCATAGTGCGTTTTCTTGAGGGAAAAAAAAATATAAGACGCTGTCTTAAAATAGGGGAAACACGGGTACTCTAAAGGCTCTGTTTGGGTATCATGGTCAATCGCCACTGATATATCTGCCTTCACCGAATATTTGTGATAGCTGTTTAAAGTCATCTCATGCAATGATCGTCACCATGTCTCACGACAGTGAATTCCATTTCGAAATGGTCAGGAGAACAAGATCACTGAGCAGGCACTGTTTGATTTTTATTGTGTTATTAATTCTGTTGGGAGCCACCCAGAGTGGCTGGGGTATAAATAATAAATTATCATTAATATTATTATTATCAAAACCAAAATCAAGCACTTTCAAGGCCCATTGATTTCAACTGCAGAGTTGAAGCCCTGGCTTCAATTTCTTTCACTGATGTCAAATGAGCAAGAGAGCTGGCTTTGGGTGGACTGTGCCTTAAAACCAATAACATTCATTATTTTCCCAGTCTCTTTCAGCCAACCACTGCCGTCCCCGACCTCCCTCAAGATGAGCAAAACAGCTACTTGAATATAAAATAATTTTAATATCTAGGGATTTCTAGGAGAGCTTTCTGATTCCAACAACACTTGTGCTTCACTATTTAGGTAACCTTTCACTATTTCCCATGAAGCCACTACAAAAGCTTAGCAACCATTCAATGTAATAATAGCCATCCTAGCACTGAGACAATTAACATACCAGCCAGTTTGCTACTCTCCAAGTGTTTATAATGGAAAGAGGAAAAACAACACAACCAACCAAACCCCACCCCTTACATCAGGACTTAGCAGCATGTTTTTCTTTTGGTATTGCAATGAAGTGTTTAAACGGCTAACTTTTTTACCTTTCAACTAATACCATCACTTGGGGGTTGGGGGGTTGGGAGAGGACATTGTTAGGTATTGTATACAATTTATGTTGTATTTGAGATGTTCCATCATGTTATTTTTATCTTTTGTTTCTAAGCCGCTTTGGGATTTATTTTAATAAAAAGTGGCATAGAAATAGAATCAATCAATCAATCTTTCAGATAGGACACCCTCCATGGACTCAATGGATTATAGACCCACCCTAACCAGAGTTTATTTTTTTTTGTGGGGGGGTCCCTCCCTTTTCACTTCTCAGGGGTGGGACTTTACCTGCCCCCCCCTGCAGTGATGGCAACTGCTTAAGCTCCTCCTATTCACAGGCAGTCGGGGAAGGACCAACTGATGCCTCCCCTTGGCCAACCTTCTCAATGATGCCACTGCTACCTCTCAACTCTCACCTGTCCAGCGGCTATTTCACCAGCCCACTTGCTGTTCCTCCTCCTGCTCATTGGTGAGGGGAGGCAAGCAAGCAAGCAGTTTGGGTGGCAAGGAGCAGCGGCAACACCAAGGAGAACTGGTTGGCAGGCCACAGACAAGTATGGGGTGCTATCAGGGATGAGTTAATAGCTACATGGCTTGTTAGATTACACTTCATTCCATCCACTGCACGACTAGCAAAGCAGCTTAAAAACGGCTTAGAAAGAGGAGCAGGAATATGGAAGTTCCGGATTGCACTGTTCTTTGCCACTATCAACTCCAGGCGCACCTTTAGAGCAGCAGCAGTTTTAGGGTGCTGAGGGTGCCAAGCCGAGCAGGTGAAATATTGAGCCTGGTGGTCCAGTGCCGAGGGCCTTCTGGCGGTTCCCTCACTGCGAGAAGCCAAGTTACAGGGAACCAGGCAGAGGGCCTTCTCGGTAGTGGCACCCGCCCTGTGCAACGCCCTCCCACCAGATGTCAAAGAGAAAAACAACTACCAGACTTTTAGAAGACATCTGAAGGCAGCCCTGTTTAGGGAAGCTTTTAATGTTTAATAGATTATTGTATTTTAATATTCTGTTGGAAGCCACCCAGAGTGGCTGGGGAAACCCAGCCAGATGGGCAGGGTATAAATAATAAATTATTATTATTATTATTATTATTATTATTATTATTATTATTATTATTATTATTACCAGTAAGAAGATCCAGAACCGAGAAGATCTATTTGGGGGTGCCAAATTTTGACCTCACACATGGGGCCACATTATGAAAGATTACTAAAGTCCATCCCTGACGGAGTGTCCAGGTAGGTCTGAGAAATGCAGGGCTCAAATCTACCTAGCCCTCGTTCCCGATGAGTCAGTGCTTGCAGGACACCATTCAAAGCAAGTGGTGTCTTCCCAAAGTGGTCCAACATAGAGAGCAGATGGGGGATGGGGAGATGAGGTGCCCGAATGCATGCTGGGCATATCTTTGGCACCTGGAGGTGGGTGATGAACAGGGAGCTATTACATGCCCTGGTATAAGTAAGTCACTCTTTGACAAATTGGGGTGGTTTTTTGGGAGGGTGGAAGTTGCAGAAGAAGAGAAAGGCACCTGCGAAGGAGTTCTTTCAGCTATTGATATCCCAGCCTACCTGCATATTCTGTAAAGAGGAAGAGGTAAGCACAAAGCTACCTGGCAAGGATCATATCCGGGACTGTCTTAGAGGAACCGGCACATATTAGCTTCTGAGGAACTAGTTTATACGCTTGTCTATTGCATAAGCTGAGAAGGCAATATTTCAAAAAAGCACTACATTCCAGATGTTGCTTGGGAAAGTGGGGATTTCTATTTGTTCTTCCCCTTCATTAGGATAGGAACCAGGGGATCCTTGAAATTTGTTATGGGTGAGTTCCCAAGGTGTCTGCCCTCGGAGTCAAGGGAAGACTTAAAGGGAAGAAGCTTGAATATTGTCAAAAGCTCTCCAAGACCAAAAAGAGTGAAAACATTTGGTGGCTGCAAACACCCTCCTATAGAGCAATCAGCAAACCCTTCAGCATTTAGAACAAAACACACAGCAATTCTCCTGGGTAGCAAGTAAAGTTCAAAAACAAAGTATTAGCCAAAAAAAAAGAGATGGGGGAAATGATTCACAACTGTTGAAATGTTTCCATCTGTACTTGGGGAAAATATGTTCACACCTGTACATCAAACCCCCTTTTCTTATTATCATCAGCTGAAATACAGATTTTATGTAATTTTAAGATGGAGACAAACACACAAAAATCAAAAACAGTGGAAGGGAAATTGTATAGTTTCAGAATTCCTTTTTAAAAATATATATATATATAAGTGAAAAAGTTTATATTCCCATTCCCACGGATCTTAGAAAATGGATCAGAAGGCAAGCAGGTCTCTAGCCTCCTCGTACATTTCTTTGCAGCCGGACCTTTCTCGAGGAGTGTTTACTCGGAAGTAAGTCTCGCTGGATCCAGCGGTGCTTACTCCCAAGTAAGGGGCGCAGAGAAGGTCCAGGGGCGCGCAAAGAGCCTCCACCGCGGCCATCGGGAAGCGCGAGGAGCTGTTCCTACAAAAAAAAACCCTTCTCCTTCTCCTTCTCCTTCTCCTCCCTCTCGCCCTCCCCACCACCCCGGATCTCCGAGGAGACCCATCTGGTTCCAAGGAAGGCGGCGGATAGACAAGAAGAAGAGGGACTTGCGCACCGTCCAGCGCCAGCATGGAAGGGAAATCCTTGCAGTTGGAGACGCCGGTGGAGTCGGTCACGCACGTCTTCCACAGGTTAGCCCAGAAGGTGGCCGTGGTGATGACCGTGCCGTCGATGGTGGACACTTTCCAGTAGTCCGTGGGCAGCGTGGACGACACCAGCACCCAGCCCGAGATGACTAGCAGGAAAGCGAGGATCTCGGCCGACGAGTTGGCCATGGCGGGGAAGGAGGAGAAGATGGAGCGCTGCGCTCTCGGAGCGGGAGGCGAGAGCGCACGGCCCTTCCTCGCAGCCTCGACAGAGCGCACGGAGCGACTGAGCGCCCCGGCCGAGCTCCCCACCCGGGCGGCAGCATCCTCCCGGCGGCGAGGGAGGAGTCGGCCGCTCCACGCCCCACCCCGGGCGGCGAGCCCTCGCGGCCGGCCTGGCCAGGGCGACGGGCCCCGGGAGGAAGGCTGAGGCGGGAGGGGGGCGGCGCCTCGCCTCAGCGCCGCCGCCCGAGGACCCTCCTCCTGCTGCCCTTGCTGTGGAGAGGTCTGTCATTCCAGGTAGGGTTGGCCGTCTGTCTATTATGATGATGGTCATTATAAAGCCTCGAACATTTCTCTGATGAAAATAGGGACGTTTATTCCATAATAATAATTTTACTCTTTATACCTCGCCCATCTGACTGGGTTGCTCCAGCCCCTCTGGGTGCCGTCCAACATATATAGAACATAATAAAGCATTAAACATTTTTTAAAAAAACTTCCCTATACAGGGGTGCCTTCAGGTGTCTTCTACAGGTTGTGTAGTTACTTATCTCGTGGCTTGGGGGTCGGAAAACTCCAGCCTCTCCAACATTTCTCTGATCAAAATAGGGACGTCAAAAGGAAAAGCGGAACATTCCGGGATCAAATTAGAAACCGGGATTGATTCTGTAAATCCAGGACTGATCCCTGACACCAGGATCTATTATTATTATAATCATCATTAATAATAAGAGTAATTCAAATTATAAGGTAAAGGGACCCCTGACCGTTAGGTCCAGTCGCGGACGACTCTGGGGTTGCGGCGCTCATCTCGCTTTACTGGCCGAGGAAGCCGGCATACAGCTTCCAGGTCATGTGGCCAGCATGACTAAGCCGCTTCTGGAGAACCAGAGCAGCACACGGAAACACCGCTGGAGCGGTACCTATTTATCTACTTGCACTTTGACATGCTTTCACCGAGCAATGGGAGCTCACCCCGTCGTGGGGATTCGAACCGCTGACCTTCTGATCGGCAAGCCCTAGGCTCTGTGGTTTAACCCACAGCACCACCTGCGTCCCTAATTCAAATTATAGGCCACCCTTTATCCAAAGATCCTAGGGCGTTGTAAAACATTAGGAACGTAATTACGCAGCATAATAATGGTAACACAATACACACACATTTAAGAGGCCATAGATTATTTAATGACCGAAGGCCTGGGTAAAAAGGAATATTTTTACCTGGTGCCTACAGATATGTAATGATGGCACCAGGTGAGCCTAAAGGAAGCAAACAATATTACCCCCCCCCCCCCCGCCTAAAAAAACACACCACCAGCCTGCCTGAAACCATTGCTGACTGAGCTGGCCTAAGCCCAGCAGAGGGAAAGCAAACCTTTGAAATAGTGTTTGAAGAATGCCACCCATTTTTGCTGACTTGAATTACACCAGGCTGTCAGGTCATGTGACCAAGCTGAACGGGTTTAGGATCTAGGGTGTATTTAAGCTTAAGATCTACTGGGTTTGGCATCTGGGAAGATACATCAGTAGATCTCTGGATGAGCCAAGGATGAGGGAGCTGAGCCAGAATCCATCCCAGAGGATCCTGCTCTATAGGATTGCTCCTTTAGTGACAAAGCATCAAAAACGAAAGTCCAAACCGTCTCCAGATGCTTCCACTTCTTGGCCACAGATCTGGAAATTGGGCCCTAAAAGTCCTAGAGAACATGTGACACTTACTAAATTCAGCTAAAAAGAGTAACTTGTTCCACCGTGAAACTAGTTGAACGGTGTTCTCAAACCATACTGAGTTGTGCATTGGGCTGTGGAACCAAGGGTTCTGCAGAAAATGTTTTGTTTGTGAAGGCTGTCGGACAATTGATCACTGCAGCCCTTTTTTTTTCCTTTCCAAAATAAAACCACAAGCACCCATTTCTAGTTTCATAAATTAAATACGGATGACAGCCTTATTTGTTCCTCTGCCAGTATAAACAGATTAGGGTCGTCATGCCTGTTGTTCCAGATTGGTTTTTCTTTTTCATTTACACCCGCTTTCTGTTGGGCCACTTCAAACCCTTCCCTGCCCCTTGAAGTGACATGGTTTCAGGGTGCGTGGGTGCAGCCGGCCAAAGAAAAGACAGCTTGTGAATCTGGGCTCTGTATAACCTCTATGCATACAGCCGAGTTTGTCCGCAGGCCTGAATTGTTAGAGAACCTTTCCTGAATTCTTGCCAAGATATTAAAGACAGGTGAAGCTTTGTCCCTGAGCATGGTGGAGGGGACATAGGCAAGCGCCAGGGCCGTCTAAAGCATATCCGGCGCCGTGGTGCGAAGTTCCCTCCGGCGCCCCCCCCCGTATCCCAGAGTTGGCGGAGAGCGGTGGACTCGCTGCTGGGCGCCCCTGCTCCCTCAACTCTGCAGCATCCCCGTGGCTCTCTCATGCGTGCGCCAGGTCCTGAGTTGAGGGAGCAGGGGTGCCCAGCAGCTGGTCCGCCACTCTCCGCCGACTCTGGTGTCTCCTTGGGTCTCCTCGGAGGAGGCACCACGCAGAAAGCCCTACAGAGGCAGGGCGGGCGGGCAGGCGCTGGCTGCTTCCCCTGAGGGGTCAGGGTAGGGATGGGTGCAGGGTGGGTGGCAGGGGTGGGTGCAGGGTGGGCGGTGCAGCAGCAGCACCATCTGAGGTTGCAGAGAAGGGCCATGCAATTGACCAGAAACAAACCTGAGTTGAGGGAGCAGGGGCACCCAGCAGCAGGTCTGCCGCTCTCCGCCGACTCTGGTGTCTCCTTGGGTCTCCTCGGAGGAGGCGCCACGCTGCTCTGCAACAGCATGATCCCATGACACATGGCATGTCATGATTTCATGATTTCGGTATCGTGATTTTACGCTTTCGATATCGTGATTTCATGATTTCGGTATCGTGATTTCATGAGTGTGATGTTATGATTTCATGATTGTGGTATCATGTATTCATGATTTCAGCATCGTGCTTTCATCATTTCGGCATCTTGATTGCTGTATCGTGATTTCATGATTTTGACATCGTGATTTCATGATTTTGACATCATGATTTCATGATTTCAGCAGCGTGATTTCATGTTTTTGGTATCGTGATTTCATCATTGTGGTGTCGTGATTTCATGATTTCAGCAGCATGATTTTGTGATTGCGGAGTCGTGATTTCATGACTGCGGTATCGTGATTTCATGACTGCTGTATCATGTTTTCATGTTTTCAGCATCGTGATTTCATGATTTTGGTATCGTGATTTCGTGACTGTTGTATCGTGGTCTCATGATATTGATATCGTGATTTCATGATATTGATATCGTGGTTTCATGATTTTGATATCGTGGTTTCATGATTTTGATATCGTGGTTTCATGATTTCAGCATCATGATTTCATGGTTTTCGGTATCATGATTTTGTGATTGTGGTATTGTGATTCCATGATTTCCATATCGTGATTTCGGCATCGTGATTTCGGTATCGTGATTTCATGATTGCGGTATCGTGATTTTTATGATTGTGCGACAGCATGATCCCATGATGCATGACATGAATTCGTGAGAATATATCATGATGTCATGATTGTGGTATCATGATATCATGAAATCATAGCACGCTATAAACAGATCATGATTCCATGATTTTGGTATCATGATTTCATGATTGTGATATTATGGTCTCATGATTGTGGTATCATGATTTCATGATTGCAGTATCGTGATTTTCATGATTGTGCGACAGCACAATTCCATGACGCATGACATGTCATGATTTCATGAGAACGGGATATCATGAATTCATGATTGTGGTATCATGATTTAATGAAATCACAGCGAAGGGTCAAGAGAGCATGATTTCATGATTGTGTGGTATCATGATTCGAATAATCATGATTCCATGGTATCGTGTGTGAAATCATGCAAACGTGAGATAGAAGGGGTGGTATGTGGTGTTATGGGAGAGGTACCGTATTGGCCGAAATATAAAATGCACCCGTAAATAAGCTGCACATTTAAAATTAATGTCGGTTTCACTTGTCCAAGCAGCCTGTCCACATCCTCGCATGTCACAGATTGGAATTGATCCCATGCAACTTGAGATAAGAATCCAATGTCTTTAACTCATTATCAAACTTAAAACCATGGAAAGACCTGGTCTGAATAAAGACATTGGATTCTCATCTCATTATACATGACAAAGCTATTTTTAACCTTCTCACCCATTGCTTTTTCCTGTAAGACTAATTGCAGTTGTTAACAGTCATCAATAGGTTTACCACACCTATCAGCCAATCACCCATTCCCACCACCCCTCTGAGTAATACCCCTCCCACCCTCTCGCTATATATAAGGGTCTGGTGACTTCTGTTTCAGTGTATCTGAAGAAGTGTGCATGCACACGAAAGCTCATACCAAGAACAAACTTAGTTGGTCTCTAAGGTGCTACTGGAAGGATTTTTTTTTTTTAATTTTGTTTTGCCCAATTTTGCCTGCTTCCCCTCTGCTCCCCAAGTTCCCCATGACACCCCATTCTAGTGGGTTTTGGGAGAACACAGGGAGTGAGAAAGAGGAGGCCTTCAAGAGACTTCCTTCCATCCGAAGTTCTCAGGAGCCAAATCAAGCATTTTGTAAAGCATTTAAATACGTTGAGAACTTGTGATACTCACACACACACACACACATGGGCATAGCAAACAATAAATAAATAAATAAATAAATAAATATAAACTTCACATGCCTATTGTTGCTAATTTGGCTATCCCTATACAACTTGCATTTTAAGATGCAATAGGTCAGAACAATTAGCTGAAGAAACGGACTGGATGAGGACCAAAAACATTTTCTACAGTAACTTACATTTTTTCTCTCCATTTAAATACAATGTTATGCATAAAGTAATACCATGAAGCACAGAACAGATGGCTTGACTGTGAATATATTAAAATACGTTTTCAAGCTGCTTAAGTATATTTAAGGGTTTAACAGGCAATTTAAACAGGCAGCAAACATTTTCAGAGCGCCAGCCTTGCTATGCTTTGCTTACAGATATCCCTTGCAGTCAATCAATTACGTTACCGTGAAACTGTTAGTATGCTTTGTATACGGAAGAAACAGAAAGAGACAAGGAGAGAACACTATACTCTTTAATCCTGCAAATTATAGGGTTAGGGAGAAATGGAGTATACAAAAAGGCCTGGACTGGCCAAACCTGGCATAAATTTAGTTTTCGCAGAAGGAGAGATGTGATGGAGAGCGAGTTACTTGTCTTTTCAACATGAAGTCATCGTGCTCAACAAACTGGACCACACGAGCTCCCTTCTCTGAACAAAGCTGTTTTGTGATTTTGTTTCAGTCTAGCAAAATGAATCGAAAACATGGAATTCTTCCAAGAGTTTTGTGTTGTTTAACTGGATGGTGTGTGCAAAATACAGGAATGTGCCAAGATAGTACCCTCCAAAGTGTTTCTTTGACTTTTGAGCTCAATTTCCACTTCCCAATCAGCCCCAAGCCCCAGTGCCAATGCAAGGAATACATAGACGGCAGTCCTAAACACACCCCCAGTGGATTAAGGGCCCATCCACATTTCTGCTGGTCCCATGCCCAGAAACCATGGGGCTGAGTGGTTTTCTGTTTGCTCCTGTAGCTTACCCTGGCAAAACCCACTCTATAGAAATGACATTTGCTCTGATTCAGAAGTAAAGATCAGGTTTCCCCAGGTGAAAGCAGCAGGACAAGCGGATATCTGAATGAGACCTAAGCTTTGTTGGGCACAATGGGTTTTTTAAAAATCACTAATAAATATGTATAGGACCAAACTGTGAGTCAGATTTGGTAGCTCCTTCTCCAGAGACATGCTGGTTAGGCTGCTTCCCCATTTATATAACCCATTTTGTATAGTACAGAGGTCCCTAAGCTTTCCCTCCTGTGGTCCACTTGAAAATAGCTGGGAGTCTTGGCAGACCACTTAGTAATTTTTCTGCCCGTTGCAGCAATTTCAACCATATTTGCTAGATGCTGCGTGATTTTTAATTGCCATTTTACAGACATGCCACAGACCACCTGAATGAAGTTCACAGGCCATTGGTGGTCCTCAGGCCACAGTCTGGGAACTCCTCAACTAGTGGACAACTATAGTTCCATATATCCACCAGACAGGGAAAAAACCGGGCAGCATTATGCCCAGTGAGAGCCAGTGTGGTGTAGTGGTTAAGAGCGGTAGTCTCGTAATCTGGTGAACCGAGTTTGCGTCTCCGCTCCTTCACATGCAGCTGCTGGGTGACCTTGGGCTAGTCACACTTCTCTGAAGTCTCTCAGCCTCACTCACCTCACAGGGTGTTTGTTGTGGGGGAGGAAGGGAAAGGAGAATGTTAGCCGCTTTGAGACTCCTTCGGGTAGTGATAAAGCGGGATATCAAATCCAAACTTTTCTTCTTCAGTGTGTTTTTCCAGAGTAGAAATGGCCAACTGCTATGTAGCATGTAGGGCATGGGAAGCAAACATGACTGGACATGCTAGGACATTATAGGACACCCAAGTCTTTTTTGCCACAAAGGATTCCTGGAGGAGTTTGGTTCAGTAGGAGACACAGACCAACCAAAGAGCAGGAGGTACATCTATAGAAGTGAGTAGATCACCTTCAACACCTTCCTCATTTTCTTAGCAATTGCAAGATGGCGCCCACCTGAGAGGTGCCGGAACTGAGTTTCCACAAGTTCTGGCTGGAAAAAAAATCCCTGCTCATATATATGTCTACAGTACCCAGAAGTAAGTTCCATTGAGTTCAATGGGGTGTACTTTCAGATAAGCACATTAACCAGGGAGTAAGTCCCAACAGATCCAGGGAGACTTCCTTCTGCGAAAACTTGCGCAAGATTGCCCTGCTTAGATTTTACCTTAAAATAGGTTTTCATGTATCAGATTACCAAACCCATAATACTAAGAACATTAACAATTTAAGTACAGTTTGCCCATCGGCTTCGGTTTCAAGTCATTGTGCTATTCAGTGCAAAATATATTAATCATGTGTTACTAAAATCAGCAAATTATCTGGCTCATTGTTTGTTTTCAATGGGCCATTGATGAGGAACTATTTCCTCCTGTCTGGCTGAATGAAGCCATTTTCTCCTTCCCTTTCTCTTTCTGTCTCTTGACTGCACTCCCTCTGACTCTTTGGTGAAACACACTGTACAGAATGAAAATAAATAGAGTTTCTACGATCATAAACTTTGCAAGAGAAATCAGAACATGAAACACTATCCTTAATCATAATCAATAACAGGATAGATATGGATGAGTTCTAAAGTCATGTGTGCGTCACTTCCCGAACCAATGGCGGGAGCACATGGGATACAGGAGGGCAAACAGGAGTGTTTACCCAGCCTTTATCAACATGCTGTTTGTGCTGTTTGTTAATCAACACGCATCATTGCTGCCAACAGCACACCTGCATATACTGTATGAATCCGTGGACTTGGGCTCTCCGATTAATTTTCCTTGCACTAGGGAGGCAGCATGAATCACAGAATTGTAGCGTTGGAAGAGACCATTAGGATCAACTAGTCCAACCCCCTGCAATACAGGAATCTGCATGAGAAAAGACTAAAGTTTATCATTAGGGTTCCGTGTGTGCCGTGTTTTAACTGCAAGGATCAGATGCAAAAAGGTGAGGCGTTGGCCAAACGGAAAACAATCAGGAACGAGGTAATTGAGATGGAACATGGTGAATTAATTGGCGTGTCTGGTGAGGGACTGACAGACTCCATTGACAAGGGAGTGGTTGGAATGAGGAAAAAACCATCTGGGTGCTTTCAGGCAGCCCAACGGTAATTCACTTTAAAGAACTGGACTTGGGTCATTCATAATGGAAACTGGGACTTCAGAAATAACAGCAGTAAGGGTGATTAGGAAGCACAATCACTGCGTTTACATCCGCACGGTGTCCAGCCTTCTCCAGCAGGGCCTACTCATCCATGAAGCCAGGTGAGATGGTCATTTCAGGTGGCAGATCCAGCCTCTGAACGCCACGTCACTCACTACCACCCGGCCCCCTTCATCCTGCTATTATGCCCCTGTGGCCTTCAGCATGTGGGGAGGCTGTGGAAGAGGAGGTGGCAGTAGCAGCGTTATCTGTTTGCCCTCAGGCGGCAAAACATCCTGGGCGGGCCCTGCTCTCTACGGTCCCATTCTCAAAAACACCATTCTGCAACTTTGCAGCAGAAATTGTCTGTGCCAAGCACTGATTGCCTTGTGCCTGTGATGTCACCACTAAGCCTGCCCTTACTTCTCTAAAACAGTTGTAGCCTGGATAAGAGGAGACCGAGAGGAGAAATGACAGCCGTCTCCCAACATCTAAAGGGCTGCCACATGGAAGATAGAGTGAGCATGTTTTCTCCTGCTCCGGAGTGTAGGACTCGAACCAATGGATTCAAGTTACAAGAAAGGAGATTTCCATTAAACATCAGGAAGAACTTTCTGAGGGTAAGAGCTGCTGGACAGGGGAATGGATTCCCTTGGGAGGTTGTAGACTCTCCTTCCTTGGAGGTTTTTAAGCAGAGGTTGGATGGCCAACTCTCATGTATGACCTAGTTGAGATTCCTTCATTGCGGTGGGTTGGGCTAGAGGACTCTCAGGGTCCAGCAACCATTCTATGATTCTGTGTTCTGCTGGAGGAAAATTCAGAGCACAAACTGAAATTATGTACTGCTTCTAAGAGCCTGTGGTGGCTGGCAATAGAGGCAGGAAATGGAGCTATGATCAATTAGGGGCTTTCCTCCTTTCCCTTTCTCCTGCTTCTACCTGTGATTTATCCCTTGACTGTAGAAACAATTACGCTTAAGAATATTAAGGGATTGTTACTTCCAAGTAACAGATGGCATAAGCCCAGGGCTGGCACCAGAGAGAAGAATGGGTTCTTCGTGAGAAACCAGAAGCTTTTTTACTTGGAATTGTGAGTCAGGAGGTCCAAGGAAGACAACAAAATTTTTATGTATGCCACAACAGCGGCCAGGATCTTGACTGCAAGATACTGGAAGACACAGGAACTACCTACGATAGAAGAATGGCAGATGAAAATGATGGACTTTATGGAACTCGCCGAAATGACCAGGAAACTCCGCGACCAGAGGGAGGAGATGGTGGAAAAAGATTGGAAAAAATTTAAACTATATTTAAAGAACTATTGTAAGATTGAAAGATTGAAAAAAGATGGAAGAAATGACAGTCTACAGAGTGAAAAATAGATTTAAGTACTATAGTTATTTGATGTTAGGTTAAGACTAATATAAGAAAATGATATAAGTGATAAATAATAAATAATATTTAAAGATGGCAAGAAATTACTAAAGATGATTGACAATGAAACGCAGCAGGGGAGACGTGAGGAAGTCACCCCAACATGACTAGATATAATGAAGGGAAAAGATGATTTATGTTTGTGTTATTTGTATTTTGTGTTTTTTCTTTGTATGATATAATAATATGATGCTAAGCTTTGTGTATTTTTGTTGTTTAAAACCCAATAAATATCATTTTAAAAAAAACAGAGAGAAGAATGGGGTCCCCTTTTGTGTGTCTTCTTCCATTCCTGCTTTACTTAGGCTCACTTGTCTTGACCCCGTTAAGAAAGGAGTGTGATAGATCATTGCTTGTTAGCCTAGTTGTGTATTTCTTGGCTTCTGCCCTACCTGCCACTGATCATGTGAAACCAAGCATATTAAAGGAAAAGACAGACCAGATCCATTTCTTTAGGCTAATTTAACTCAAGTGAAAGCAGGATGGCCAAGATCAAAAAAAGGTCAGAGTGACAAAGGAAAGATTATTCTGGACTGGGAACAGTCAGGAAGTAAAAGGGAATGAGGACAAGTAGAAAAATGATTTCACCTATGAGCCTTCAGCATGTGCCTTCCAAAAACAGCAAATTAACTGAGACGCCAATCCTAATTGCAAAATGCGGCTTGTGCCATCATAAACCAGAATGGCATTGCATGCAAGATAACCGGAAAAGGTTATTCTACAATCACATCACAACAGTTTTCTATAATCAGAGTTGGGTATACTCAACGTCCTAAAAAAAAAAAAATGACCTGTGTACGCTGCACTTATATTTGCATAGCTGTGCCTGTTTCTGCGAGGGAATGACAAACTATCCAGAACACTGAACTTGCACACCCAGCTACTGTTGCAAAAAACCCTGCTCAGTGCTCTTTCTAGCTTTTGAAATTTTACCATGTGTTGCCTATGCACTTTCCAAGCTGGCTCTATTGCACAAAGGACTAAAAACTTACTCATCTAAAAAAGAAGACAGAAAGCTAAGATACTCAGGATGCCAAATTCTCTGCCAAACTGAATTTTTTGCACCAGTTATAGAATACACACAGCCCTGGCTACACCAGTACCGGTCCCTCTACTGTTGGTTAATACCGGTACCTAACACAGATACCTGCCTCACATTTTGTTCATAGTCTCACTGAAAGTAACAGAAAGTCAGCTCAAAATATCTTGAGTGCCACTGCTTTCAATAAGATACCGAGAGCTTCTGCAGAATTAGGTGCCACTGATTTTCCAGGGACTAGGCATTCCTAATTCCCAGTAGAACTGCCAGCAGTTTTTGCGTTGTCCTTTGCAGTGTGTCCCAGGAGTCTGCTGGTCAGTAGTCGCACAGTTCAAAGTTGGAGTTAAGAAGAAGAAGAAGAAGAGTTTGGATTTGATATTCTGCTTTATCACTACCTGAAGGAGTCCCAAAGCGGCTAACATTCTCCTTTCCCTTCCTCCCCCACAACAAACACTCTGTGAGGTGAGTGGGGCTGAGAGACTTCAAATAAGTGTGACTAGCCCAAGGTCACCCAGCAGCTGCATGTGGAGGAACGGGGACGCGAACCCGGTTCCCCAGATTACGAGTCCACCACTCTTAACCACTACACCACACTGGCTCACTCTTTATGAGCAAAAACACAATCTCCGCAGACTTGGCTGAGTGTCAGGCCTAATGCGCGGAGCAGCTCATCCCAAAATAGGTCCATGAAAAATCAGTTGCCAAGGCTGAAAGTCCCCTCCTCTCCCCCCAGGCTTTTCCCAAGCAACCGGAGACTGCGCCTGTTTGTGGCCAATATCTCCTCCGCCCTTTTCATGCCTCTTCTGGTTCTGGGAGACAAGGGCGGAGGGAAGGTGGTTGCAGCAAGACACCTGTGACTTCTCACCAGTCCTGCCCGAGCCACAGATTCTTTCATTGGAGTCTGTGCCCCATGATGCCCTTACAAATGTACAGCCACTTCCTTGCATGCAGAATTGGTGGCTGTTACAGGTGCAGCAGCTGTCTGGGTGGCGTTGATTGGTTCAGGTTACTAGTGCTATGCCAGAAAGTGACACTTCTTGCAAATCAGTCTGTACACCTAGGGACTCATTTGCCACCACTGAGGCAGCAAGACTATATAAATAAATGTGATTCTTTAATAACGATCCCTTCTTAGTTCTTGCACTAACTGCCTAACTTGCAACAGGAGTGAAATTTACAATAGATACTCACGGTGATAAAATCTCAGGGGTTGTAATCCCAGAATGAAAAATAAAGGGCCGATAAGATCAGCCAAAGCTTGCTTTCAAAAGAAAAAAGGACTTGCGGACCTGTCATTTGATTACAAACAGAAGCAGGAAGTGGTGTTTCAGCAGTGCTGTCTGACAACTGTATGAGAAATGACCCAAAACATAGACGCTATTTAGAAAGTTGCTCATGTTGAGGGATAAAGCTACCTTGCAACTTTCCTTGTTCTCGTGCGGTTTTAAACAGTTTTCTTAGGAGTTCAAAACCAGGTGAATATAATTCCTTTAAGAGCACACTGCTATTATTTTCTTCTTTGCCAATTAAAAAAGGAACATGCTGTGATTCTGGGCAGAGTAAAACTGAGAGCTGATACAACGTAGTGGCTTTAAATGTGTCAACCAGAAGACCCTTGTTCAAATCTTACCACAAGTGTGAGCACATAAGACATGGTGGCAATTGTTCCATTCATTTGGACATAGAAATGACAAGTCACGTAGGAAGAGGGAACTCCCGACCTTGACAGCAAAATGACCCAGGTGTTGTGCAGAATCTCTATCCTGCCTGAGACACACCTTCCCACAGTCTTTTTCTCCTAGCTAAGGTCACTGTTTGCAGGTGGGATCCGATCACATACCAGCAGATTCAGGTTGTGCAATTTTAGATGATCTTGTACAACAAGCCCTCTTCCCCGTAAAAAGGATAATATACAAAATATACAAAACTGTGAACAGCTATAGATGAAAATGTATTGAATCATGAACTAAACAGACAATGTCATACAAAAAGCATACATAGGTATTTCCTCAGAGGCAAAAGCCTGTATATACTTTCAAACATTAAAGTGCTAATTCAAAGTGCAATATATAGTGTTGGAGATGGTTGTGCAAAGTCCATCAGACGTATGGGTCTATCTTTCCAGTGTTAAAGATGGTTAAGCAAAGTCCATCAAACGTATGGGTCTGTCTTCAGTGACTGGAAAAGTACAGGATAACACTTCCTTTGATCCAATGTCATCAACCTCTCCCCTAACAATTAAAGAGTGAATGCCCATTAAATAGCCAACACTATTTCATCTCCGTGCAAATAAATTGGATGAATGCTTACCGTACATAAACAGGTTGTCTGGACACACCCTGGGTTGAAGAGATAAGCTTTTAAGACGTACGTTGCAGGTGGGGGAAGGTGCTGCGCTCCTCTGTGGGGCTATTTTGGTCTTAAACATCAGCCCCCTCCCCTTCTTCCTATATGATTGGGGCAGGTACTAAACATGACTTCCATATACGCAGAGAAGGGAAATACAGAGCCCCCCCCCCCGTGCAGTTAACAGAAGATTCAGGGGACATGTAAAATGATACAGCACAGGTTGAATCGTTAATTGATTGTGATATGAACTACTGCAATGTGCTCTATGTGGGGCTACCTTTGAATGTGACCCAGAAACTACAACTAATCCAGAATGCGGCAGCTAGACTGGTGACTGGGAGTGGCTGCCGAGACCATACAACACCGGTCCTGAAAGACCTACATTGGCTCCCAGGACGTTTCTGAGACGAATTCAAAGCGTTGGTGCTGACCTTTAAAGCCCTAAACAGCCACAGCCCAGTATACCTGAAGGAGCATCTCCACCTCCATCGTTCAGCCCAGACACTGAGGTCCAGCGCCAAGGGCCTTCTGGTGGTTCCCTCACTGTGAGAAGTGAAGCTACAGGGAACCAGACAGAGGGCCTTCTTGATAGTGGCGCCCGCCCTATGGAATGTCCTCCCATCGGATGTCAAGGAAATAAACAACTATCTTACTTTTAGAAGACATCTGAAGGCAGCCCTGTTTAGGGAAGTTTTTAATGTTTGATGTTTTATCGTGCTTTTAATATTTTGTTGGAAGCCGCCCATAGTGGCTGGGGAAACCCAGCCAGATGGACAGGGTATTAATAATAATAATAATAATAATAATAATAATAATAATAATAATAATAACAACAACAATAATAATAACAATATTTCAATTTTCACCCATTTCCACTGCACAACATCAGAGAGGAAGTTGCTAACCTAAACTGTATGGAACTGCTGGCAATTGCCTTGGGGGCAGGAGTTGATGGAGTGTGCTAAGCTCAACCAAGTCTCCTATATTCAATAGGCAAATGTGCCAATGACCAGGTATCTGCTATGGGGATGAGGAATGTGTATTCATTTTCTTCAAGAGCACAAGAGGTGAGTTTGTGAGGGTAGGCAAATGCACTTGGAATCCCATAACAAGGAAAAAACCTGCCCGTGGTAGGTGGGTTGAGATGCAGAAGAAAAATGGCAGACAGGGAGGGAAAGGTTAGGCATCCCCATATCCTGATGTTGCTTCTTGCAAAAGGAAAGAAAAAGACCCCCAAAGAGGTTTTATTTCCTGCCAACACAACAGCTTCTGAGTTACGCATGAACTTGTGAACCTTATGCTCTCTCAGATGAGCAAACTGGGTGGAGTTCTCCTCTAAGTACCGTAGTTAGAAAAACCTTTATTACTGTGTTTATTGGGATGGTGATTCATACCAAATTCCAGGAGTTCATCCCTTTACCCTTTCATGTGGCATTTGTATAATTGAAAATATTGAACGATGCTTTGTTGTATTGTTGTAAGCCAATTCCATACATTCCATACATGAGCTATCAAACCTATCCAGTGGTGTGAAAAAAACAAAGCACCACTCCTTTCCCTTTGAAATAGAATAGACAATTTTTCACTGGCCTGTCTCCCGAGTATCCATGTGTATGAAATATGGTGTGGTGACCCCCATTTTGTAAGGGTCACAACCCCCCATATTGCATACCTTGGGCCCCAAAATGGTTGATTTCTGGCCACGATATAAATGTGAAAGCAACAACAGCAACCATGCAAAGGCTGCAATCCTGTCCCCACTTCTCTGAGGAGGCTGCATGAAACTCAATGGGACTTACACTTGAGTAGACATGCATAGGATTGCAGTGTAAAACCCAGATGTATGGCAACCAGTGCTTTTTTCCTGGGGGTGCACAGGGGTACGCATACCCCTAAATATTTTGTGAATCTAATGGGATAAGAAACTAATTTTTAAAAAAAGTGACGGCATGTCTCACCTTGAAAGAGAATGTACAAAAAAGGATGTATAGATGGTACTTAATGCCGGTTAAATTAGCAAAAATGTATAGGATGAGTGATAATCTATACTGGAAATGTAAGAAGAAGGAGGGTGGATTTCACCATATGTGGTGGACATGCGAGAAAATGAAGGTATTTTGGGAATTGATTTATAACGAACTAAAAAAGATGTTTAAATATACTTTCCCAAAAAAACCAGAAGCTTTTTTGCTGGGTTTGATGGGGGAAGAAATTGCCAAAATTGATCAAAGATTGTTTATGTATGCAACAACCGTGGCGTGGATATTGGTAGCCCAAAAATGGAAGTTACAAGAAGTACCAACGATAGAGTGGCAGACGAAAATGATGGAGTATGCTGAACTTGCAAAACTGACCGGAAAGGTACGAAACCAGGACGAATCGAAATTCCAAAGAGAATGGAGTAAATTTGTTGATTATTTAAGAATTAACTGTGGAAGTTTGAAGACACTAGCGGGACTGAAATGACCCTATGGCATTGTCAGAAAGACTAAAGTAAGAAACTGTGTGAATAGAATGGACTAGAAAACCTGCTGACGTGATGGAGGGAAGTCTTAACTCGGCAGAGCGAGGATGTGAGAGAATTTGTATGTTTATGAATTGTTAAATTTGTTTAATTGGAGAATATAATAAAAATTGCTATTAAAAAAAAGAAATGGTGATCTTCCTGAGTCAAAATGAGAGTACCCCTAAACATTTTTTATAAGAAAAAAAGCACTAATGGCAAAAAAGCTCAACAACTTTGCGGGTTGCAACAACTTTGCAATATGGCAACCCTAATTGCAGGGGGTTGGACCAGATGACCTTCAGGGTCCCTTCCCTATGATTCTATGATTGCAGACTTCAGCCCATTTTATAACAACTGACTTTGGGGGAGGGGGAAATGGCCTGCTCTTCTGCCTTTCACAGCAGCCTTGATCTGCAGGAATCGGCAGCTGAAACTTTTACATCACGGAGACCCACGTTTTCACCATCTAATATCTGAAGACGAAGGTGGTCTGAAAGGCAAAGTAGCAAGTAAAAATAAAATAAAAAAGACTTTAGCAACACAGGAAATGTAGAATTGGTTTGAAGCTTTAGTCCCGAGTCTTAGTAAAGGTTTGAAGTCCCGAGTCTTAGTAATTAAGGCTGCAAAGTCCACACTCTGAGAGGAAGCATCTGCCATGCATGGTTTTCCCCATCATCATCAGATGTTGGCAGAATGAGGCCATAAGCAACATTCCTAATGGGCAATTCTAGCTAGGGCTGCTGGGGACACAGCTACTGTATTTCCCCTTTTATGCTCCTCTCACAGGTATAGCTGTGTCCCCAGAAACCCTAGCAAGAATTACTACACAGGAAAGCTGTTTATGGCCCACATTCTGCCAGATTTGTGTGCGTACCTGTTTCCGGCTTCATTTATACAAATTATTGCCTTGTTTAGCCATAGGTCAATTGCAACGATACGTCATAAAAGACGATAATACAATAGAGTGACTGACCGCAAAAAGATAAAGTGGAAAGGAAGGAGCGTAGCGTGCATTTCACTCAATACCTTTTGAATGTACTCAAATGCCCATAGCAGTTCATCAGATTTTCCTTAACAAAGACATTTGTCAAGTATTAGTCTCGGCAAACGTTGATACTCTGCACAGGTAACAGAGTTGTTCTGATGGCTCAGAAGAACCTTCTTCTTCTTCTTCTTTTATCATCCACATTTTGTAAATCGAGTTCACCTATAGGGTGAGCACGTGTTGCGGTGGGGACAGGAAAGCACCTCCCCCTCCTCCCTTTGTAGTCAAGGGGAGGAGTGGACATTCGGCCTCTGATGGGAGGGGGCAAGGTGTTGCTGGGGAAAACTGCTTGTAGCAATTTTTGATGGACAGCCCAGGTCCTATTTAAACCCAGCACGCCATTTGGATAGCCTCTTGGCTGCGTGCTTCGGATTCCCCGCCCTTCCTCTCCCTTTTTTATTAGGCCTCTGCGTTGACCTTGCTTTGCCTGTTATGGGGTCGTCTGCTTCTTGAAGGCAGGGGCCTAGTAGGAATTTTTCCATCTGGCAGATTGGCTGGAGCCAGTTGGTTTTCGCCTACTACATTGCAACTAGTCACAACTTGTAAGGTTGGCGGTTAGGCATTGGTTCATTGATTCATAGTGAATGGGCGGTCGCCCTACAACTATGATGGTGTGATGTGAATTCCGTTAAAGGAATCCAAGGGGCTCCATATGCTTGTCCGAACCCGGTCGGGTTGCAGGGCCATGCATCAGCCCCTTGGGACCCCTGGGGAGAGGGAGGTCTATGCCCCCAGTCTCCTAAACTCTCCCCAGTATTGGTCTCCCCTATCGCTGGTCAGTGACCAGCTCTGTCCCGTATGGACAGATAGTCAGAACCAATGCCTACGCAACCACTCACGTGATTTGTATTTTAATAAAAGTTGTGGCCAAAAATATGCCAAAAACCCAAACAAAAATTTATGTCTGCGGTGTGAGTTATTTTGGGGGGTGGCTTGGTGTCCTCAACACGCAACTCCTATAACAGATTCTAGCCCCATGTTGGGCAAAAGATTCCTGCATTGTTGGGGGTTAGACTAGATGACCCTTGGGTACTTTCCAGCTCTAGAATTCTACGATTCTATGATTCCTTACTGGAAAAAAGCTAGGGCCAAGCTGTACACAGTTAATGTGCAAATGTTTTCCTATATGGGCAGCAGCCTTAGGAAGCCTGAAAACCTTTTGATCTATGGGTGGTTTCAAACCACTTGCAGATCTCATAAAATTATTTCTCCCTCTGTCTCAGTCTCTAGCAAAAAACCACCTCTTGGGAACTGTTATCTGCATTTCAGGGGAAGCCTCCATTTGCAACAATGGGAGCTTTCCTTAAAATGCAATTAGCTTCAGTGGGATGCTTTTGCTGAGAAGGTGACAGGAGAAGAAAGAATTTATATCCCATTTCCTTTTTTAAATATAATTCTTATTAATTCTCCAAAGATATTCCAAAGCATTTATCATCATTAAAAAAACATACACAGTTTCTTCTTACTTCCCACCCCTTGGAATCATTTTTGACTGAATTGGGTAACGTCAGATTTTTGGTGAAACTGTGACTCTGCGGGTTTGGGATTTTTCCAAAAAAAATCTTTTTTGCCGATTTAGGCCCCGAGATCTGATTTTTTTGGTCTGTGATAAAACGGTTGCAGCAGAGAATTTCCAACAGTTTGGGACCATTTTTGAGTGAATTGGGAAACGTCATATTTTTGGTAAAATTGTGACCTCACGGGTTAGGGATTTGTTTGAAAAAATGTTTTTCTGCCGGTTTAGGCACCGAGGTCTGATTTTTTTTGTCTGTGATAAAACGTGCTTTTTGAACCGCCAAACCTTGCAGTGGAGAATTTGGAACAGTTTGGAATCATTTTTCAGTGAATTGGGTAATGTCAGATTTTTGGTGAAATTGTGACCCTGCGGGTTAGGGATTTTTTCGGGAAAAAGTTTTTTTGCCGGTTTAGGCACCGAGGTCTGATTTTTTTGGTCTGTGATAAAACGTCCTTTTTGCACCGCCAATCCTTGCAGTGGAGAATTTGCAACAGTTTGTGACCCTTTTTGATTGAATTGGGTAACGTCACATTTTTTGTGAAATTGTGACCCCGCGGATTAGGGATAATGCATATAATGAGTTGGGATTTCTTTAACCACGAGCAGCTTGGATATGAGTGGGCACCTAATATGAGAGAATGTGATCAAAGCTTGGTTGGGTCAGAACCACCAAATCCCACTTATAAATCCCTCTAAAATGTATTTCTCCTCCCTCTCTAGACCAGACCTGAGCAGAAGGAAGGAGTTTTACATTACTGAAAGGACGAGAAAAAGGGATGAACTTGGTGACGGATTGAATATGAGTTCCAAAGGAGGGGAAGGAATTGAGAACCAACCCCAGGGCTGGTGTCCGGTTGACTGAGAGGGAGTTGCTGTCAGTGGATCCAGAGATCCAGTTTGAGAATATGGGGCTAGATGGAGGAGGATGAAGAGATTCACGTAACGAGGTAATGAAATGATTCCCGGTACAGTCATGAGCTCACCGTATAGATCAGTGATGGCTAACCTTGACACCCCAGATGTTTTGGAACTACAACTCCCATCATCCCTAGCTAACAGGATCAGTGGTCAGGGATGATGGGAGTTGTAGTCCCAAAACATCTGGAGTGTCAAGGTTAGCCATCACTGGTATAGAACTTTAATGTAGGAACCTATATCCCAGAATACATGTGTGGTGAGCAGAGATTGGAATCTTTTATTGGCTATTGCCAAAACCCACCTTTGCAAATTGTATTAGGTAGCAGTTGCGGTTCGCGTTTTGATTTTTTACGGTTTAATGGCTTGAGTGCTTTATTGTGTTTTTCTGAAGTGCAGCCCTCACCCCCACCCCCGTCAACCATTTGGAGAGTCAGATGTAGAAGTTAAATAAATCAAACAGAAGCTGAGCTTAATCCTGAATTGTCATGCGATTACATGAGATTGCCTGGGTGGGGTGGGCATTGCGTAGAAGGGTACCAACACTAGAACTTGAGAACTCGGGCAAAAGCAAAGGAGCTTCTCCCACGGCAATCACCGGAGGAGTGATTTAGCGCATTCGGTAGAGCATGAGGCTCTCAATCTCAGGATTCGAGCCCCATGTTGGGGGTGGGGGGGAAGATTCCTGCATTGCAGGGGTTGGACTAAATGACGCTCATGGTCTCTTCCAAGTCGATAATTCTATGATTAAATGATTTGGCAGGTAGGAGGAGGAAAACTAGCTAAAGACAGAGTCCCTCTAGTCTAATAGCCTCATCGCTTATATGCCGAACCATTGCATGTGCTCTACAAGATAGGGCTCCTGGTGTTAGAAACTCAGATATATAAGCTAGGAGCCAAATGGCTCCTTAAACCTGGGTTGCAGTTGCCAAAATGGAATGTCTAGTTGCCATTTTGGAGCCAAATGGCTTGAAAGTTGTATTTTTCAATATGACGTTTTGGTTCATGAAATTCGTTCCGATTGTGCAGATAAAATATCACACAGAGAATTCTATAGGATGTGTTGCTAGTGTGTGAAAACAGGCAAGATCCAAGGATCCCCCGGCATGCACCTCCAGAGCAATTTATTCGATATTAATTGTGATTACAGATGTGTCATTAAGTCTTTAACAAGGGGTACTCCATAATAATAATAATAATAATAATAATAATAATATCTAATTGTTCCAGATATTAAAGTGGATGTTGCTGCTTTACTTTCCCCTATTATTTTGTGTTTTGGTTTTTAAACTACCTCTTTTGTGTTTTTATTTCAAATTAATTTTAACTTACCTGCAACATCTACATAAATAAAAATGTTAACTGTCAGTTTGTTCGTAACCGCTAATCTCCTAAAGTATTGCACCGACTGCTTTGAAATTTTGACACAACGTTGGGTTCCATTCCTGGAGTGTTTTTATGTACACAAATTACACAGCTGTCACACCAGTGACAGGTAAAAAGGAAAAAAAACATACTTTTTTAGATCCTAACCAATCACATAGTGAGCAGCATGACATCACAACACTACATAGCCACATAGCCAACACCATTGTCAATGTGGTGACATCACTGCTGTGATACAGGCTATACAGGGTCAGAGAGCTCAGGAGGAGAGAGGAGAGGGAGGGAGGGGGGCCTTGGAGGCGAGGGCGGCTACGCCATCATTAGAAAGGAGACGTTTCTGAGGGAGGAAGAAGCAGCACACGGTAATTTCATTTCAATGACGAAGCGGGGTCGTGTGCGCAGGGGGCGGAGGCAGCATTTTCACTGGAGGCAGGCGGGAGTTCAACAGGAGAAGCTGTGGGGAGGCAGGCGAAATCGGGGTCGTGTGCGCAGGGGGTGGAGCCAGCATTTTCATGGGAAAATTGAAACGAGCCGTTTGTGAGGGAGGGAGAAAGGGGCCATTCGGAGAGGTATGGTCTGAGGGGGAACCTTGGAAGGGAACAGGGAGGCAGCCAAAAAGCAGGCGGAAGTTCAACGGGGGAAGCTGTGGGGAGCCAGCAGAAAACAGGGTCCAGTACCGGGGGGGGGGAGATATCTCTATATCTCCACAGGAAATGGAACAACCATATGTATACCCAAAAGCATTGCAAAATTACAAATGTTCACAAAATGAGCCACAGCAACTTGTGGTCGGGTCAGCTAGTTTGTAATGAAAATATTTGAGAAGGAATTGTACCGGTATGCGCACTTGTTTGTGTATATTTGTGCTGTGTGTCAGAAAGAGAGAGAGAAGTTCCTCTACATCCGCTAGAGGGCAGCGAATCCAAAGGATTCGGTGTTTAGAAGATTAAAAGATTGAATTCCTGGCCATTTGTTCCTTTCAGAGGGCATATTCCTCATTGTTGTAGAATGAGAAAGCTCTGCAAATTAAGCAATGCCATTGTCATTAGTCTTCTTACTGCTCATGTGGAGTGAAAGCATGTTATTTCATCATTTGCCATTATTTCCTTTACCAGACTTGCCACCTTTGTTCCGGCAAAATACAGGACAGGGCAGGTTAGTTGTGGGGCTTCAACCAACCAAGTGACTTCAACCAAAACATTGCATGATATTGCAGCCTAACAGGATGGTCCCTCTGAAGCACACACACATACGCATGAATTTGTAAATCTGTCTGTTCTTGGCTACCCTGAGCTTAAATACATGACCTTTCAAACACCCTTTCAATCACATGCATTTGAAGAAGGTCCCTAAATTGGCAGAGGGAGAGAGAGAGAGAGAGAGAGAGAGAGAGAGAGAGAGAGAGAGAGAGTCCTGAAATACAGGACAAAACCGTATCAATACAGGATGTAGCATTTTACATTGAAATATGGGACAATCTTGCATTATACAGGACGTTGTTTGGTCCCTGCTCCTGCCAACCTAGCAGTTCAAAAGCATGTCAAGTGCAAGTAGATAAATAGGTACCGCTCCGGAGGGAAGGTAAACGGCGTTTCTGTGCACTGCTCTGGTTTCACCAGAAGTGGCTTTGTCATGCTGGCCACATGACCCAGAAAAACTGACCCAGGACAAACGTTGGCTCCCTCGGCCAGTAAAGCGAGATGAGCGCCGCAACCCCAGAGTCGTTCGCAACTGGACTTAACTGTCAGGGGTCCTTTACTTTTTTATGAACAAATACATAGCCTAGCAGGTCTCAAGTAAATCCAGCAGAGTTGAAATAGATAAAAGAGTTTTTAATAGATAACAAATTGGATGATTGAAAAGATGTGGATTATGTGTAGTAGAAAAGCAAAGGAACCAGGAAAAGGGTAGAAGGGAAGTCAAATAGTATATGCAGTGCTTTTTTTTTGCTATAAAAATGTTTAGGGGTATTCTCATTTTGATTCAAGAAAATCACCATTTTATAGTTCAAATCGGGAGAAAATAATAATAATAATAATAATAATAATAATAATAATAATAATTTATTATTTATACCCCACCCAACTGGCTGGGTTTCCCCAGCCACTCAGGGAGTCTCAGAACACTTCCCTATATAGGGCTGCCTTCAGATGCCTTCTAAAAGTCAGATAGAAGGCAGAGGGCCTTCTCGGTAGTGGCACCCGCCCTGTGGAACACCCTCCCATCAGAGGTCAAAGCAATCAACAACTACATAACATTTAGGAAATACCTGAAGGCAGCCCTGTTTAGGGAAGTTTTTAATCTGTAACATGTTAATGTATTGTTTTTTAATATTTGCTGGAAGCCGCCCAGAGTGGCTGGGGAGACCCAGCCAGATGGGCGGGGTACAAATAATAAATTATTATTATTTCCATGACATCCGATGGGAGGGCGTTCCACAGGGCGGGCGCCACTACCGATAAGGCCCTCTGCCTGGTTCCCTGTAACCTCACCTCTCACAGTGAGGGAAACGCCAGAAGGCCCTCGGAACTGGACCTCAGTGTCCGGGCAGAACGATGGGGGTGGAGAGGAGATGCTCCTTCAGGTATACCTGGCTGAGGCCGTTTAGGGCTTTAAAGGTCAGCACCAACACTTTGAATTGTGCTCGGAAACATACTGGGAGCCAATGTAGGTCTTTCACTTCACATGCAATCCAGTTCTTTCCATTTTCTGTGAAATCCTAACATGTCAAGAGGTTTTGAGATATGCTATGTTGCTCATTGAACAAGATCATTGGGGAATTTGACAAAGAAAGGGCTTTGTCTCTTTTGTCCCCCCTCCACAGCCATCTGTCATGGTGCTTTAGCTGAGTTTCCTGCATTGCAGGGGGTTGGACTAGATGACCCATGGGGTCCCTTCCAACTCTACAATTCTATGAATCTACGATTCCAGTCTACTTTCTCCACCAATTGTGACAGCTTTATAGTACCACCTGCTGGCCAGTGCTCAGCCTGGACAAAAGCCCTCTCTGCTGGAAGACTAGGCCGGCCTTAGATGTACATTTCACCGATAACCAAGAGTACATGCATCCCAAAAAACAACCGTTCTTCAGTCCTTTTGCTTTGCTTTGCATTGCCTCTGTATTTGTCTTAATTTTACAGCTCCCAAATGGCATCATTTTGAAACCCCAGAGCTTTCCCCACAACAACTGATGTTCTAGTTGCTTTGAATATTAGATAACATGGCACTAAGAACTGTAGTTAGTTAATTACTTGAAAAACACAAAAGCAGCAGAGCTGCAGCCAACATACAGTTACTTCCTTCTGGTAAACGTCTCTGTGTGTTTCCTTTTAAGTGGCAAGAAGCTACATTTGTCAGGAAGTGACTCAGCAGTTGAAATTAGTGCTCCATAGCTGGCCCCCAGCATCAGACACAATGCCTGAAAAATGATATAAACTAATATGTATTTAATGCTAGTAATGGTAGCCAGTAAAGGATCAGTAATGGCAGGACGTGATCATGCCCAGATCAAGGCAAGTGATAGTCCTACTCTATTAAGACCACACCTGGAATACGGTGTCCAGTTCTGGGCATCACAGTTTATAAAGGATATTGACAAGCTGGGACGTGCACAAAGGAGGACGACCAAGATGATAAAGGATCTGGAAACCAAGCCTTATGAAGAATGGTTGCAGGAGTTGGGTACATTTAGCCTGGATAAGAGGAGACTGAGAGCAGATATGATTTGTTCAGTCGTTCAGTCGTGTCCGACTCTTCGTGACCCCATGGACCAGAGCACGCCAGGCACGCCTATCCTTCACTGCCTCTCTCAGTTTGGCCAAACTCATGTTAGTAGCTTCGAGAACACTGTCCAACCATCTCATCCTCTCCCGTCCCCTTCTCCTTGTGCCCTCAATCTTTCACAACATCAGGGTCTTTTCTAGGGAGTCTTCTCTTCTCATGAGGTGGCCAAAGTACTGGAGCCTCAACTTCAGGATCTGTCCTTCTAGTGAGCATTCAGGGCTGATTTCTTTAAGAATGGATAGGTTTGATCTTCTTGCAGTCCATGGGACTCTCAAGAGTCTCCTCCAGCACCATAATTCAAAAGCATCAATTCTTCGGCGATCAGCCTTCTTTATGGTCCAGCTCTCACTTCTGTACATTACTACTGGGAAAACCATAGCTTTAACTATACGGACTTTTGTCAGCAAGGTGATGTCTTTGCTTTTTAAGATGCTGTCTAGGTTTGTCATTGCTTTTCTCCCAAGAAGCAGGCGTCTTCTAATTTCGTGACTGCTGTCACCATCTGTAGTGATCATAGAACCCAAGAAAGTGATGTGATACCAATCTTCAAATATCTAAAAGGGTACGACATAGAAGATGGAGCAAGTTTGCTTTCTCCTGCTCCGGAGTATAGGACTCAAACCAATGGATTCAAGTTACAAGAAAGGAGATTTTCATTAAACACCAGGAAGATCATTCTGAGGGTGAGAGCTCTTTGAATGGATTCCCTTGGGAGGCTGTGGACTCTCCTTCCTTGGAGATTTTTAAGCAGAGGTTGGATGGGCATCTGTCATGGATAACCTAGTTGAGATTCTTCCATTGCAGGGGGTTGGACTTGATGACCCTGGGGGTCCCTTCCAGCTCCACAATTCTATGGTTCTATGCAGGCTGAACACCGGCCATGTAGGATGTCAAACTCCTGTCAAGACACAGTATGTGGGTTGTGGGTTTTGTTCCTCCTGGTAGGCCACAAGTCGTGCGGGTCTGATAAGCAGGCATATGTCTTTGTTTTTGTTTCAGTTTAAACATGGTTATTTTTCTAAACGGTAACGAAGAAGGAATAAGAGACTCTTGGCACACAAACGTGTATGAAGAACATTTGCTAGGATTGTTTATATCAGCTTCTTCCTGGAGAATATGTTGGAGCCCAGATTTCAGCTTGGGAAGGAGAGGAGGATAGCAAAGACGAAAACACCCAATGTAGATTTTGAGGCAGAAATAACATCGGGGAAAGCAAGCCCTTTTAAATATCCTTAAAAGGAATGAGGTGTGTGTGTGTGTGTGTGTGTGTGTGTGTGAGAGAGAGAGAGAGAGAGAGAGAGAGAAAGAAAGAAAGAAAAGAAAAAAAGAAGAAAGAAAGAAAGAAAGAAAGAAAGAATTATTCACAAAAAAGAAATTGCAAGGATGTAGTTCACAGCGGGTGGCGCTGTGGGTTAAACCACAGAGCCTAGCGCTTGCTGATCAAAAGGTCGGCGGTTCGAATTCCCGCGACGGGGTGAGCTCCCGTTGTTTGGTCCCAGCTCCTGCCCACCTAGCAGTTCGAAAGCACATCAAAGTGCAAGTAAGATAAATAGGTACCGCTCCGGTGGGAAGGTAAACGGCGTTTCCGTGTGCTGCTCTGTTTTGCCAGAAGCGGCTTTGTCATGCTGGCCACATGACCCGGAAGCTGTACGCCGGCTCCCTCGGCCAGTAACGCAAGATGAGCGCCGCAACCCCAGAGTTGGACACCTTTACCTAGTCCACAGGGATATTTAATGTATCCTCCCAAGTCACCCAGCCAGTATACTGTACTTAAGTCACACAACTCCCTTAGCCTAAAGTTCTAAAGGTAGGGAATATATGAATCCTGGGAATTATAGGTTACCCCTCATAGAGCTACAGTTCCAAGCATCCTTGGCAACTTACAGTTCCTGAGATTCTTGGGGTGGGGATGCTTAAAGATAAAAGCAAAATAAGGAAGGAGAGGGGATTTCTTGCCACTGCCCATCAACCATTAGCACCAGAGAGTAGACTGAGCGGGTGCACAGGTCTTCCCCACAGAGGTGCCAACTTGAATAAAATATTCAGTTACAAGACACGGCACATGCACACCATTTGAATGGCAACGCCCATCAACTTTGGGGGTCCCCGGCCCAGCGGTGTAGCTGGCCACTCGGGTGCCTGGTACGGGGCGTGTCCTGCAGCTGGGGGCGGGGCGAGCCTCTCTGATGCTTGGAGCCTCTCCGCTGCCTCCCCCTCAGCTGTAGGGCAGCTGAGGTTGAGGCAGTAGGCAGACGCAAGTCCCATGCTGCCGTTTGAACCTGCAGGTGCCTAAGCCACCATGTCACTCCTAAAAGGTTTCGTGAGTCCAATTTTATTTTATTTTATTTAAACTCATTTTGTCACCACCCTCAGTGATGTCACCCGGGGAGAGAATGGGGGAGAATGTTCTAGAGTACCACATCAGCTGGGTCTGACTCATTACCAAATGTATTATTATTATTATTATTATTATTATCATCATTATTATTAGGGAGCACCCATTGTTGAAGACTTGATGATATATCAGTCGTCACAATTAATATCAAATAAATTGCTCGTGTCAGTAGCAGTAGGTCACACTGTGTTAGATAACTTAAGCAGCTCCAGCTATTTAAAATATCCGAGTTTGTTTAACATATGCCTAAATAAATTTCTAATCATACTTTAAATGCTTAATTCCAACGCAGGTAATGAGGTAAGGAAGCATTTTGAAAGGAAAATAAAGATCAGTGTGATTAAATATAATTCTCCGTGTTGCTAGTTCCAAGTACCCTGTGGCAAGAAGCTGATGAACTCTGATTTATGTGGGTTTTTGTGCCAACGTACCAATGCGGATTCCATTGGAGTTAAATTAGCTGACAGGAGACCACACAATGCATTTATTATCTCCTTTGAAACAATGCTGCCAACAGTTTTTGAAAAGCAAGTTTGGAATGTGTTTTTGCAGGCATTAATTATTTTAATGAGTGATCTAATCGTACTGTTTAGCTTGGGTCAGGCTATGTACGACAACAAGTCCCAGCTCGATTACTGGAGGAGCTGGAAGGTTGTGCAGTATAGAGGTTAGAGGGGAGTAGTTTGGGATTAAAAGATATGGCGTGGGTCACCCAACATCCTAAGGGTGCAATACTCCATCCACGCCAAGAATTCTGTCCTTTCTCTGGCTTTGGAACAGAGCAGCTTTCAGAAATGTCACAAGAGAGAAGCTACAGCTGCAGAGGTTCTCCTGTGCGACTTGGAATTGGCATCTGGACCCTATTGAATAGCTGAAAAGCCTCTAGGGCAGGCATGTCCAACAGGTAGATCACGATCTATTGGTAGAAACAACAACGTAACGTGGAGATAGCTGCACTGCGTTGTCAGGCAGAAAGCGACACATCTTCAGGTGCGCTCATTGAGGCACACACTCTGCCCAGGGACAATGAAGAACTGAAATGGCCCTGAATAAGACTTCTTCCTATGTTCTCCAGCTCTTTGAAGCACCTGCATGCTAATATACATTTCCTGAATGCTTGGTTCATATGCTGATAAAGTCCTCCTTTTATATTGGGGATGTGGTTAGGGACTAAAACGGCAGTAGTGCTATTTGTTGTTGTTCAGTCGTTCAGTCGTGTCCGACTCTTCGTGACCCCATGGACCAGAGCACGCCAGGCACGCCTATCCTTCACTGCCTCTCGCAGTTTGGCCAAACTCATGTTAGTAGCTTCGAGAACACTGTCCAACCATCTCATCCTCTGCCGTCCCCTTCTCCTTGTGCCCTCAATCTTCCCCAACATCAGGGTCTTTTCTAGGGAGTCTTCTCTTCTCATGAGGTGGCCAAAGTACTGGAGCCTTAACCTCAGGATCTGTCCTTCTAGTGAGCACTCAGGGCTGATTTCTTTAAGAATGGATAGGTTTGATCTTCTTGCAGTCCATGGGACTCTCAAGAGTGTGTAGTGCTATATAGCTTGGCAAAGTGAAAAAATAATGCCAATGGCTAATAAACAAGCCCTGTGGTCTGTAGATCAGGCATGTCCAACAGGTAGATCGTGATCTACTGGTAGATCACTGGTCGTCTGTGGTAGATCACTGGCTCCCCCCAAAGAAGCTCACCAACTTTGGCTCCCCTAAAAAAAGCTCTACCTCTTTGCCCTGAAGCCCCCAAAACAGGGCTTTCCTTCCTAAAAGAACTCAACTTTGACCTGAACCCCCCAAAAACATGGATGACTCTCCTTCCTAAAAAAAGCTCAACAACCTCGATCTGAACCCCCCAAAAGGGGGTAGATCACTGCCAGTTTTTAACTCTGTGAGTAGATCGCAGTCCCTTGGAAGTTGGCCACCCCTGCTCTAGGGGATTAAAAGAGGGTCAGGCACAAACAGGTTCTCTTCGATAACTCAGGGACTACCACCAAATCTGGCTGGACTCCACACCTTGCCTTTAAATCACTGTTATACTACTTTAACAGCCATGGTTCACCCCCCAAGAAACTGTAGTTTATTAAAGGTGCTGGAAAATGTAGGTCTGTGGCAGGTCTCCTAACAACTTTCGGCACCTTTAAACGACCATTCCCATAATTGTACGGTTTGCCTGACGGGCTGAGGTTCAACTCCGAGGGCCTTCTGGCGATTCCCTCACTGCAGGAAGTGAAGTTACAGGGAACCAAGCAGTGTGCTTTCTCGGTAGTGGCGCCCGCCCTGTGGAACACCCATCAGATAACAAGGAGATAAAGAAATACACAACTTTTTGAAGACGTCTGAAGGCAGCCCTGTATTGGGAATTTTTCAATGTTTGATTTTTTATTATGTTATTATATGCATTGGAAGCTGCCCAGAGTGCCTGGGGCAACTCAGCCAGATGGGCGGGGTATAACAACAACAACAACAACAACAACAACAACAACAACAACAACAGTAACAACAACAATAACCAAACTATACATTAAATGTATAGTTGCTCCATCATGTGTTATTCTTTCAGCATGCGTCTGTAAAGAGGTTTAAAGACCCTCTCAAGGCAAATCTAAAAAAATGTAGTATAAACACAGACAATTGAGAAACACTGGCCTGTGAGCGCTCCAATTGGAGAACAGCCTTTACCAAAGGTGTTGTGGCCTTTGAAGACACTCGAACTCAGTACGAAAGGGAGAAACGTGCCAAGAGGAAGGCATGCTTGGCAAACCCCACTGTGGAAGAACGTGTGGAGTCAGAATTGGCTTCCACAAATGATGTATAGATGGTATATTACACCAGTGAAATTAGCAAAAATGTATAAAATAAGTAACAAATGTTGGAAGTGTAAAGAGAAGGAGGGAACTTTATATCATATGTGGTGGGAATGTAAGAAGGTGAAAAGTTTCTGGGAAATGATATATAATGAGATGAAAAAAATGTTAAAATATACATTTATAAAGAAACTAGAAGCCTTTTTGCTAGGAATTGTAGGAAATGACATTAAGAGACAAGATAAAAAGTTATTTTTATATGCAACAACGGCAGCAAGAATGTTAATGGCACAAAGATGGAAGCAGGAAGATTTACCGACAAAAGAAGAATGGCAGATGAAGTTAATGGACTATGCAGAATTGGATAAGATGACAGGAAGAATTCGAAACCGACGGGACCAGGAGTTTCTAAAAGATTGGACAAAATTTGAGATATATTTGAAAGACAATTGTAAACAACAAATCACACTAATAGGCTTGCAGGAAGTTTTGTGAGGTTAACTGTAAGAAATATTATAGAAATAATATTAGAAAGTAATATTGGATATTGTTTATTTAAAATAATAGTAAAGTATGAAATACTAAAAGAAATTAGAAATGTGAAAATCTCGAGAAGGGTTGATGGAAGTCAGAAAGATGTATATACATAACATATGAATGTTGAATGTGATTTAAAAGACTGTTTGTGAAAAACCTTCAATAAAAATTATTTATATAAAAAAAACCAGAATTGGCTTCCACAGTCACTTATGGACACACTGTTAAGACTGTGTTCATGGAAGACAATCTTACTTGGCTACAAGTGATCACCGAAGAAGAAGAAGAAGAAGAAGAAGAAGAAGAATTGTTCATGTTCAGTTTGCAGCCAAAACGATTAAGGGGATGGAACAACTCTCCTACAATGAAACGTTGCAGACTTACTGGTTTAGGGAAAAGCCCAATAAGAGGTGACATGGTACAAGTTTATAAAAATATTTGTGGCATGGAGAAAGTGAATATGGGAATTTTTTTCAGTCTCTCCCATGACACCAGAACTCATGACCATGCAATGAAGCTGCATATTGGAGTATTTGGGACAGACAAAGGCAAGGACCACTTTTGTAGCGCCTAGTTAAACTACAGATTCCTCTCCCATAGGAGGCAGTGATGACCACCAGCTTGGATGCCTTTAAAAGAAGATCAGACAAATTCATGGAGGATAAGGCTCTCAAGGGCAACTAGCCATACTCTGTCTCCAAAGCCAGAGGCAGTGTGACTCTGAACCCCGGCTGCTGGCATCTGCAGGAGCGAGAGTGCTCTTGTGCTAAGATCCTACTTGCAGATTTGCCATCTGGTTGTCCGCTGTGAGAACAGGATGCTGAACTAGATGGGCCAATGGCCTGATCCACTAGGCTGTTCCTGTCAAAAAACATTTGCTTTAAAATGTGCATTTGGTATTGGTACCTGTTGCACAGAGCTCCCAATTGTCCAAAACTCTTTGTAGCAGATAGCCATATAGGCAGATTTCTGGTTTGTAGCTGAATAGAAATTTAGGGTTGTCTTTTAAAAAATGGTTAGCACAAATTGCTGTCATTCTCCGGGTTTCAGCTCCATCCTCCACGTTTAGGTTTTAACCACTTTTCTTGGGTAGAATGAACTGCAGCTACTGCAGGCAACACAAACTGAGGCTTCCACTGCAGTTAGAAAGATCAGAATGTTAAAACAGCTTGGCCTTTTGCAAATGTAAAGAAATGCAATTTTTAAAAAAATGTCGTGACAATTTAGGTAACTATTTTGATGCATTTAAGATTTGTTAACTATTTTGCCTTTCTTCTGAAGATGGGAGCAGCTTTTGAAGTTCAAATATGTCGTTTTGCTGCGTGCAACATGTGAAGAGCTTTGCTGTGTCGTTCTAATTGTTTATATACGCTTGTCTGAGCTCTGGAAGACAACATTCAAGGGGCTGTGACTTTTTGGAATTTTTCCATCTAGGAAAGGAAATATAAAACTCCTGAGTACTCATTTCCTTTGGAAATCTGAATCAGGGCTTGTTCGTAATTTTGAACGAATGGGTGGTTTCAAATTGATATATTCCGGGAATAGTGTGCATCTCGTTGCCATCTGAGAAATAATAGACAAAGTCCACCTACCCTCCCAGTTTTGTGTATAACGATAACCTATTAGTTAATAAGATTTAACATCTCAAAATTAAGGGCTGCACAAAATAAATGCCCATTGTGTAAAGGTAAAGGTAAAGGACCCCTGACTGTTAGGTCCAGTTGCTGATGACTCTGGGGTTGCGGTGCTCATCTCGCTTTACTGGCCGAGGGAGCCAGCATACAGCATGACTAAGCCGCTTCTGGCAAACCAGAGCAGCGCACGGAAACGCCATTTTCCTTCCCGCCAGAGCGGTACCTATTTATCTATTTGCACTTTGATGTGCTTTCAAACTGCTAGGTTGGCAGGAGCAGGGACCGAGCAACGGGAGCTAACCCCATTGTGGGGATTCGAACCGCCAACCTTCCGATCGGCAAGCCCTATGCTCAGTGGTTTAGTCCCATTGTGTACTCATGTCCAAAAAACACTTGGTTGAAAGACTTTGGTGCAGGGTGGCTGTTGTGTATTGATTCAAAGTGTTATCATATCTGTATTACTATTGTCTGTAATCACATTAGGGTAAAGTAACTGCCTTCCTGTCCCAGAAGGAACAGTTACTATTGGTACATTCAAGTTGCTGCATTTGGATCCTTTGTCTTATTGGTTCCCACCAAAAAGCAGCTGTGTGATTGCTTGAGATTGTTCCCTCCAAAATGTATCTTTTCCTAGTCCTCCTTTGTCCCTATAAATGTAGCTTCCCTACCCTCAGTTCCTCAGTCTTGTTTGCCTGAATAAAGAGTTGTTACATGAAGATGCTGTCTCCTGTCTGCGATGTCAGAGAGCTGAAATCACTTGCTGAAATCATTAACCCACGCTACAACAGTGGCTTTGATTTAAATCACAATTTACGGTAAATCACAATTTAAATCACAATTTAACATTATTATTTTTTAAATCATTTATTTTTATCCACCCTGAGGCAAATTAATACTTTTTTAAGAGTGTGGAAGGTTGTATGTAAGAAGCATCATTGCCTGTGACATTGATATTCAAAACTATCCTACTTTGCATTTGGAAAAGGGATTTGGGGCTGTTTTGTGTAGCAAAAGCTGCTCAGGTGTGTTCATTGTGGATAACAATGCTCCTATCATACCACTTTAAACTCTCTTTAAAACTTTATCTCCTGACATTAATAGCTCTATAGCCTGTAATGGTGCCATTTGTGCACTTTTCTTCTTCTTCTTCTTTGCTTTTAAATGAGAAATTTCTACAAAAATTGTTGATCTCCATGGTTATCAGTACGCTGCAAAATGAAGTCTAGATCTGCACCGTGTATCTCTCAATAATCATTGCTTTTTTAGTGGCACAAAAACAGGAAAAAGAGTTAATGGATTAACAATAGATAAAGAGGGGGGAAATGGTGCAAACGCATTTGATATTGTGTGCCATCATTTGAAATAGACTGCTGGCTGGATGGTCTTGAGGAATTCAATCGCTAACTTTAATGAGAATATTAAGTAACAGCGCTATGCAAGATGGGTGAACTGAGGTAAAATTAAATTTGACATCGCCAATGGACGTAGTTCAGAGCTGTGCCCCTGTCCGGACGGGTAGCCTGGTACAATCGAGGTTGGATTGCTGCAATGCGTTATATGTGGAGCTGACTTTGAAGATGGTTCAGAAGACAGTGGCCAGATTGTTGACTGGGGCAGGAACATATTGAACTTATCTGAACATATTGCCCCAATTCTGGTACAACTCAATGCAAAGTGCTGATTTTGAGTTATAAAGGCTTATGCAGCTCAGGACCCCAATATGTTAAGGGCCATCTCTCCCCATATGAACCAACCCAGAACCTGTAGTCATCACCTCAGGCCTTTCTCCATGTGCTTCCTTCACAGCAGGTCCAGTGGGTGGGAACACAAGAAGGAGTCTTTTCAATAGCAGCTCCCTGCTTGTGGGATGTTTCTCCTGTTTGCCTGGTGCTCTTTTTATTTATTTTTCTAAGCACTGGGCAAAAATATTCATTTTTACCTACATTTCTAGCCTTTAATTTCTAATGGTTTTAAGTCCTCATGGCTTCTTTTGGTGGGACAGGATCTGTAAGACCCATCTTGACATTTTTATAGATGTGTTTTTGAGGGGTTTTTTTAAATTAGTTTTGAGGTTGCACTTGATTTTAGTATTTTGTTAGAAAAGCAACTAATGACAATGAAGTTTCAACATGGCAGATTGGATTTAAAGTGCTTCCAAACTGTTGGCTCCTAGCACTGTTCAGCCATAGATCTTCTCTTGTAAGCTACATTTAGAACTGCAATTACATTTCTAGACTTTGGGGTGGGTTATAACACTTTTTATGAGTATACGGTACATCCTTTTTCGTGAGTATACACCCTAGGCCGATACTTATTGAGATTATCAGCCTTTTTTGCCTAAAATTATTGTTGCGCCTTGCCTGGAGTACTATTGTTCAAGAGATGAGTAGGGGAGAGGGGGCAGCATATGTTCAGGCAATGTGAGAAGCCCTTTCGGTGCTTACAGACCGGTAAAACTTTGGGGTCCAGCTGGTTTTGGTTAGGAGGAGGGTTGCTGGATGCATTTAAGGCTATCACTTTTACTGAACCGCTCTCCACACATCAGAATTTAGGAGACTGCAGAAATGAATGGTGACACTGTTGGTTGTTAATCCTTTGTGTTAAATTACAATTTATTTACTTTGTGCAAAGGAACTCAATGGGAACCAGGGAAAATGAAACCTCATCCTGTCTTCATCGGCCTGCCACATTCTGCGAGAATGTTACAGAATGGAATGTGCAGTATGTTCCCTCCTAGATTTTCCATCCATCCAGCTATCCACCTAACCTGTAACCCCCATCCATTTATTCACCAAACATAACAACGTCTCGACTGTTTCCCAACGAACGTTTCCAAGGCTGCGTACAGTAAAGATGTCAGAAAACAGAATCCTAGCAGAGATAGATATCAACTGCACACATGGCAATTTAAAAACAAGCAGTAAAAAGACCTAATTACACAAATTTGGTATGCATTATAAAACTAAGGGGATGTACACACTGTGGGATAATGTGCATTTGAAACTGGACGCAGGCACCTTACTGGGGTGGGGTACACAGGAATCATCCCCATGCCCTCTCTGTCCCACACTGATTGTCCATATAGAAGAAGAAGAAGAAGAAGAATTTGGATTTGATATCCCGCTTTATCACTACCCGAAGGAGTCTCAAAGCGGCTAACATTCTCCTTTCCCTTCCTCCCCCACAACAAACACTCTGTGAGGTGAGTGGGACTGAGAGACTTCAGAAAAGTGTGACTAGCCCAAGGTCACCCAGCAGCTGCATGTGGAGGAGCGGAGACGCAAACCCGGTTCACCAGATTACGAGTCTACCACTCTTAACCACTACACCATGCTGGCTCTGCTAGAAGGGTATTCTTCTGGAAGAATTCTGCTGGTATTCTGCTGGAAGGGTTGCAATCCGTTTTGTGCTGAGATTCCTGCCATTCTCCAGAGGAGGAAGAGACTGTCCTAGACACTGTGCCTTTCAAAGTCAGCCTGTGGTGTTCTTAGGTCTGCAACTGCTGTTCCTGAGCTTTCTCCTCTGGTCTTTTGGAGCCTATCTGGATATTGTTGGGACAAGTTACAAAGGCAAGAACCTGATGGTTTGAGTACTTCCTAACTCCTTTCTCTCAGCTTCCCTTTCTCCAATATCGTCTCCATGGAAGGTAACCAGCAAGTTATCAGCATACCGATCCACGATCAGTAGCCTTGGATCTGAAGGGGTTAGGTCAAGAATGGAAAAAGACTTATCCAGGTCCATCTCCTCCTGTCTCTTACTCCTGTGTGTGTGTGTGTGTGTGGGGCAGGAAACATTCTGTGCGCTGTGCCTTTCACAGCCACCTTGGTGTCTTCTGAGGTCAGAATTATGCCTGCGATATGGAAAGCAGTACAGCAACTTAGCTACCTCTGTATACTGACATGCAGCCCCTGTTTAGCAGGATAATAATGCACCGGTTTCCAGCCCTTCTCTTTTGAAAGAGAGTTTGCTGTGGCACTCCGTTGCAGAAGTGCTAAACGAAAGGGATTCAAATCCCCATGTCTGCAGTGATTTTGTATTATGAGATTATACTAACCGATAGTTGAAAATGCTTGATTACTGGTCAGTGCCTTATTTCACTTAGTGTAACACTATACATTGGAAGCGCTTGCACAGCGTGTTTAAAATTAGCACCGCTGCTGCTGCCAACTCATTTGAACAAGCGCTGTTATCAGCGAGCTTCTTTCTCTGAATATAAGCTACAAGCTCCTAGTAGAAAGAAGTGGTTCAAGGGCTGTGTAGCTTTTCATCCCGGGGATTCGTAAATGCTTGGAGCACCGTGATTATTATCATTACTTGGCGTGTTAAAATTAAACTAATCTTAAAAGGCTCACAGTAACAAACAGCAATATAGGCTTGCTATGGCCATCTGTGTTATCCATATTTAGCCTACTGAAGGATTCAAAAGGGAATTATCGAGTGGGGTGCTCCCTGTTCAGGATCACAGCCTCTCCATTCCCTTTCTCCCTCCTCCTGTTTTCCATCCCCCTTAGCCCAAAACAATGAGTCAGCATTTCATGACAACTGAAGATGCTCATTCCTGAGGGGCTGCTTTAGTTTAGGGCAGGGGCCAGCAACCTTTTCAGCCATGGGCCGGTCCACTGTCCCTCAGACCATGTGGTGGGCCGGAATATATTTTTTGGGGGGAAATGAGCGAATTCCTATGCCCCACAAATAACCCAGAGATGCATTTTAAATAAAAGGACACATTCTACTCATGTAAAAACACCAGGCAGGCCCCACAAATAACCCAGAGATGCATTTTAAATAAAAGGACACATTCTACTCACGTAAAAACATGCTGATTCCCAAACTGTCCACGGGCCGGATTGAGAAGGCGATTGGGCCGTATCCGGCCCACGGGCCTTAGGTTGCCTGCCCCTGGTTTAGGGAGTTCATTCCTCCCCCACTTTTAAAATGCTACTTTTCAACTGTTGGGGTTCTTCCAAGCCTGGTGGTACCTCCCACTTGTGTATTGGCTATGCCGTTTTGGCTACAAAAGCAATGGCATTCTTCCCCTGAAGACTGGGAAAGAGCATTTACAAGCCTGAAGGGAGCACTGGTCGGAAGCCATAAATTCTGCATTCCAGGTGATAAGCAAGAAGGCTGTGGGACGGGAGCAGAGTGGAGCCTACCAGTTACCGAAAAAAGAAATGCAAAAAAAAAAAAAAAAAAAAAAATGAGAGCTGCACTTCGACTTCAACAGCCTAGCCTAATTTCTCCTTAGCTTAGAAGTGGGTGGCTGCAGTTCACGGTTAAAAAGAGACTTGAACCACGGTCCTAGGTTCAGACAACATGCTAAGCCAAACCTCGCTTAGCTGCCACACTAACCTAAAAAGCATGGGAGGGAGCAAAACAGCTGCGATCTCTTCTTCAGAAGGTGGCACATACCAGTATATGCTAAGACCCAGTTTTGTTTTGTGTGGATGTGGGCAATGACAGCTATTAACCAAGTTGCACTAGTGCATGTGGTAAACTGGGGAAATCCATTCCTGACTGTGATTTTTTTTCTTTAAAAATGTTTAGGGGTACTCTCATTTTGACTCAAGAAAAATCACCATTTTATAGTTCAAATCGGGGAAAATAAATACAGCAAATGGACAAAAGTACAAAGATTCACAAAATGTTTAGGGGTATGCAGACCTCTGCGTTCCCCTAGGAAAAAAAAAGCACTGCAGACAGATAATGAAGAGAATTTTAACACTCTCTTGCTGTCAAACATATGGCTAAAACTCTCCTTATCATTTACCCCTGGTGTGTGCTAAAGCTCCTCAAAATTAGCATGCTGCTGCTGCTGTCAAAGATAGAGATCTCCTACCTTTTCGCTAGAATGTGGGAGGCCTGCAGTATTACTTGTCTCAAATTTTCCAGGTACAAGAAGACTATTAATCTCAAGGAAGCCGGCTCTGTAACAATCCTTTGTTTTGACAAATGAAGAACAAGGATGGTTCTTCTTAGTTTAAGCCTTTTTATTATACTTTTTCTGTATGGGTAGAATAGATCAGAAAGGTCAAAAGTAAGTAAGGATGGATTAATAGGCACAAGAGAAGGATAATGATTTTTCTTGGCCTCTATTCCGTCATGTACAATAACCAAACTATTCAGGTTGAGCTCTTTAACCCCAAGGTAGCTTTTGCCAACACTGATGCATCACCTCTCCAAGTGGTAAGGCTTTTGTTCACCTCCGGTAAATTTATAGATTCATCCGTTACCTGGATCAGCCCTATCATGGACATAAAGTTCGTCCTCAGTGCGGAAGCATCTAATTGTAGAGATCCCAGATCCATAATTGTTATTTCAAAGGGTTACAAGCAAGTAGCTTTATAACATTTTAATTTATTTCAAAAGTATTGCAAGTTATCAAAGAGGAAAATTATTATTATTATTATTATTATTATTATTATTATTCATGTCATTTCTATACCACTTTATATTTTTTAGGGGGAGGGGAATCTCAAAGCAGTTTACAACCTACATGAAAACAGCAGACAAAACAATTCAGAATAAAACATTACTGAAGAAAGTCGAATATAAATTAAACATTTAAATACAATTCATTCAAACATAATTAACAGGAAACTAAAATATTATCCTAAATGGGTTTAAAAAAAAAAAAAAACACTACAGAGGAGGTCAACTGCAGAATTCACGTTTGGGAGAGCAAAGTTAACAAAAACATTATCTTAAACATTTCAAAAGAAACCTTTACTAAGTGAAGTCAAATATAAAAGGCGCATTTGAAACAGCATAACTAGCAAAAGAATAAAATGCACTTGTGAAACACAACCACACACACTCAAAATATTGAAATGGGCTGTGTAAGGTCTTGGATAAGAACTTCTGAAACTTCTTCCCAAAACAGGATTTGAACATCTGAGCAGCTTGCTGCTCTTTTAGACCCAAGTATGTGCGGGTGGCGCTGTGGTCGAAACCACTGAGCCTCTTGGGCTTGCCAATCAGAATGTCGGCGGTTCGAATCCCTGCGACAGGGTGAGCTCCTGTTGTTCGGTCCCAGCTCCTGCCGACCTAGCAGTTCAAAAGCACGTCAAAAGTGCAAGTAGAAAAATAGGTACCGCTCCGGCGGGAAGGTAAACGGTGTTTCCATGTGCTGCTCCGGTTCGCCAGAAGCGGCTTAGTCATGCTGGCCACATGACCCGGAAGCTGTACGCCAGCTCCCTTGGCCAGTAAAGCGAGATGAGCGCCGCAACCCCAGAGTCGTCCGCGACTGGACCTAACGGTCACAGGTCCCTTTACCCTTTATCTTTATGCCATTCTGGTGACCTCTGCCTGGGGTTATCTCCTTGCCTGTTGCTGCTACCATTTTGTATTTGATGTTAACATGCATTAGTGACCATGTACATATAAACATGGTTGGTGTGTGCTTAGAAGCCTGGCAATGCCCTTGTTTATGTTTCTTTTAATATTATTTTTATTGGTTTTCCAAATTATTACAGCTCAGACCAGTTACAGGTAGGTAGCCGTGTTGGTTTGCCATAGTCGAAACAAAATAAAAAATAGAAAAATTCCTTCCAGTAGCACCTTAGAGACCAACTAAGTTTGTTATTGGTATGAGCTTTCATGTGCATGCACACTTCTTCAGATACCAAATTACTTCAGATCAGACCGAATTACTTTAATACACTTTCTTAGAAAAAAGCAGGTTTCCTGCTCCTGTTGCAAACATATGTCCATCACTTCCTCCTGAACTGAATTGAACAAAGGAAGATAGCAATTAACTCTTCCAACACACCAGGTCTGAGAACAACATTTATGAAGGATTTGAAATGGATTTTATATTTATGATAAATAACAGAGGTGCTGTATGTAAGGAAAGAATAAAGGTCAGCTGTGAGTATGGACTACAGTCAAACCTCGGTTGTTGAACGTAATCCATTCCTGAAGACCGTTTGACTTCCGAAACGTTCGACAATTGAGGTACAGCTTCTGACTGGTTGCAAGTGCTTCTTGCACTCAAGCGGAAGCTGTGTCGGACGTTTGGGTTCTGAAAAACGCCCGAAAACAGGAGCATATACTACCGTGTTTTCAGCGTTCGGGAGCCGAAACGTTTGAAAATGGAGCCATCCGAGAACCAAGGTTTGACTGTAACATCAAGAGAAGGATAAGAGATGAAGTGGCTCAATCAATCAACTTTATTTCAGCTTTAAGCTCATAACACAAGACAACACAAGAACAGCAGTTACACTCACACAGTTGAATTTAAAATTACTGGCAATAAAATTAGTGGTAATCAAGACTTAATAAGTATACAAGATAGTGTAAATATGAATTCCAAACAATTTCAATTTCCAAGATGAAGTGGCTACAGGAGGAACTGTTTGCGTTTGAGTTTGTGAGCATTGAAGACCATAAGCAGCAGAAATGGCAGCGGCAGCAGCAACGAAGGCAGAAAAGAGCGGTGGCCAAGACAACAGGGCTCTTGCTAGCCTCCCAGCGGTCCCCCATTCCAAATCTCAAATGTCAATGACTCAAACAAGCGTACTAATCTAAGCATGTACCCCCATCTACAAGTATCATGAAGGCCGTATTTGTTCCCCCTCTAACAAGATCCACATATACATATAGATATCCATCCTCTAGTTCCTTTTCACTTACTCTCAATTTTGAAGATGGTCAGGTGAGGTCTGCAGTGAAAAGCACCCATAGCATTTCCGGCACAATTCATCCAGAGACCCTGGAAGACCCACGTCGCTGTGATCACAGACGAAGCCCTGCTGGTCACTTTCCATTCGTTTGAGACCGTGGCTGCAATAATCGCTCCTATTCCACAAAAACAAAGGGCGAATGCTATAATCTGTACTCCGGACATGTTCCCAGGGTGAAATCTCCAGCGGCTTGTTATGTCACAACGGGAAGAGGAGCACACTTTTAGCTGTCTAGTACAACATTAGCAAATTACACAAGGGAACAAGTGTCAATCAGATGAAAAAAAAAATTCTTCATGTCTGGCTAGCATCTGAAATCGTGAGCTTCATGCTTTTGCGTGAAGAAAGGGTGCACCGTATTGGCTTAGCAATATTTAGCAACGGCGACAGATAGCAGTATTGACGTTATTAATTTGCAATTCCAGGAACGCTATTTTTTGAATATATATATTTCTCTTCTGGCATTCTGTCATATAAGTTAATGCTTAATTTTTAGTTAATCTCAAACGCAAAACAGCTCATTGCTAAAAAAAAGAAGAAAAAAAGTGCAGAGTCCAAGTTGCACAGTAGCACTTGACAATTATTTTAGCAAAAGGTCGTGAAAGAAACTCAGGCGTGCTTCAAGACTGGCTCCCTTCACCAAAGTCCCCCCTTCCCCGTCTTTAAAGGAATTGCAGAATTAAAATGAGTCCCGTCTTTAGCATATACACATCACAGTATCTGAAGGTACTCACCTTGCCTATTGATTTATTTTACATATGTATTGTGGCATCATCCAGATGTGAGTTATGCCAGGAACTCATGGAATGACCAGGGCAAAGTGGTACCCTATATACTCGAGTATAAGCCTAGTTTTTCAGCACATTTTTTGTGCTGAAAAAGCCGCCCTCGGCTTATACTTGAGTGAGGCAGGCACTGGCTCCTATGAAGCTTTCCCAGGTTTTTTGTGGTGAAATTGGGTGCCTCGGCTTATATTCGGGTCGGCTTATACTCGAGTATATACGGTAGTTCTCTGCCGGCTTTCCATCTGTAAAATATGAGTATTATGGACCCACCTGATAGATTTCCTCCTCCTTAATCTCAGTGTAAATAGATATTTGCCCCACATGATAAGCAAATCTTGAGATTTTGCTGATGTCACCATCCATTTCCCCTTGTGCTTCAACATTACCTCCAGTGATGAAGAATTTTGCCAAAGTACTGTAGTCTTATGTTGTTGTTGTTGTTGTTCAGTCGTTCAGTCGTGTCCGACTCTTCGTGACCCCATGGACCAAGGCACGCCAGGCACACCTATCCTCCACTGCCTCTTGCAGTTTGGCCAAACTCATGCTAGTGGCTTCGAGAACACTGTCCAACCATCTCGTCCTCTGTCGTCCCCTTCTCCTTGTGCCCTCCATCTTTCCCAACATCAGGGTCTTTTCTAGGGAGTCTTCTCTTCTCATAAGGTGGCCAAAGTACTGGAGCCTCAACTTCAGGATCTGTCCTTCTAGTGAGCACTCAGAGCTGATTTCTTTAAGAATGGATAGATTTGGTAGTCTTATACCAGACTTCAATTCTCTGCTACTATAAAGAATGTCTGGGCACATACATACCCTGATACTGGTAGATGTGTATCACTTTTCTTTTGTATTAAGTTCTTTAAAATGGCACAGCACTTGATATAGCTTTTCCTTTCTCAGACATCTGCAAAACGTATTCTAATATACTGTATATATTGGGCAGTTCATTGCTGTCCCTATGAAGATCTTATATTCTTGATGTATCGTGTTAAGTATATAGTATTGTGAACTGAAGAAGCTGTTGCGAAACCTGCTTATCTTCCGGAGTACAGGTCTTCTGATCTACTGTACTGCTTTCACCGAGGGACGGTGAGGAGGTGTTCGTCTGCGTCCGCTACTCACACATGACCCCTGCCTCTACACATGGCTATGTGAAGAATCCTTTCCTGTGACCATTCCCATTTCCATGACTTTGTGCTTCTAATAGAGAACTATCCGCAGGAAAATTTGTGCACTGCGCTATGACGTTATTATTATATACACTAGTTGAAGTTAGCCCGTTCAATAACGGGCGCTAGAGGAGGAGGAGGCAGGAGGAGGCAGAACAGCGGCTGCTGGGGGGTGGAGAGGGGCTCCCTCCCCCTTCTTCGTTTTCCCCGGGGGCGGCTGTAGCGGCGGCAGTAGTGGCGGCGAGGATGGGGCGGCCCTCTGCGTCTGTGCGAGGCAGCGGCGCTGGCGCAACTGACAACGCGCGTGCGCCGCCGCTGCCTCATGGACACGCCCCCCTCTCCGCCCGCTCCAATCCCTGCGTCCGTGTGGGACACGGACATGCGCAGTAGCGCAATTCCGTGACACACGGAACGGACGCAGGGACACAGCAACTTTATTATATAGGATTACTGGCAGAGTTATGCCGTTGACTGTTTGTCTATAAGTATCTCCAGGCTTTGCCATGCACGTTGCACTTTAGTGTGTTTAATCAAGTAAAATTGTTCTTTATATTTGCAAGCCGTGTTGGTGTTTTGGTCTTGGTGTAAATCAGTTCATTTTGCTGCTTTGGGCCTAGTATGCAATGAGGTCTTTCAAAATCATCCTCAAAGAGACTTGGAAATCTGGGGAGATCTCCTTTGACTATTGCGCCAGCAAGTGTCTCCTACCAAATCCTTCCTCATTTTCTCCAATCTCAGAAAGACGAGTATTTCTATTTTCAATTTCCTTTATCCAGAGTGAGGGCCTTGCGTTGCCAGGTTATGTGCTCCGACCATCTTGTCTCTGTGAGCAACCTGGCTGGCTGAATTGTGCACATGCTGCACTTTCAGAACCATCTTCAAAGGTAGCCTCATGCAAAACATATTGCAGCAATCTAATTTACAGGTTACCAGAGCATAGGCAGCAGGTTAGGCTGTCCCTTGTCCAGATAGGGGCGCAGCTGGGCCACCAGCCAAAGCTGGTGAAAGACATTCCATGCCACTGAGGCCACCTGAACCTCAAGCGACAGTGATGGATCCAGAAATACCCGCAAGCTGCATATCTGCTCCTTCAGAGAGAGTGTAACTCCATCAATAGCAGGCAACCTCCCATCTATCTGGTCCAGGAAACCATCCACTAATGGTGCCTTATCTGAATTGAACAGTTTATTGACTCTCATCCGGTCCACTACCTAGTCAAGTCATCCTTCCAGCACATCCATCGCCACACCTGCAAAGGAGAAGTAGAGCTGGGTGTTACTAGCATTTTGCTGACAACAGCCTCAGTGTTTTCTTGTAGATGTTATGTGGTCTAAACCACCGAGCATCTTGGGTTTGCTGATCAGAAGGTTGGTCGCTCAAACCCTCGAAATGGAGTGAGCTCCCGTTGCTCTGTCCCTGCTCCTGCCAACCTTGCAGTTCGAAAGCACACTAGTGCAAGTAGATAAATAGGTACCGCTGCGGCGGGAAGGTAAACGGCATTTCCGTGCGCTCTGGTTTCCATCATGGTGTTCTGTTGCACCAGAAGCGGTTTAGTCATGCTGACCACATGACCCGGAAAGCTGTCTGTGGACAAACGCCGGCTCCCTCGGCCTGAAAAGCAAGATGAGCACCACACCCCATAGTCGTAAAGGCTTAACCATCCAGGGGTCCTTTACGTTTTTAAAATATCACATGGACCCTGTAGAACCCCACATTGAAGACTCCATTTTAGAAAGATGGTATTAGGCACATAATGGCCAATTTTCAAAATTCTAATTTATTCATTCAGCCTTCATTGGCATAATAAAATTCTAATTGACAGTGGGTATCATTTTTCAGAAAGTTATGAAAGTTTTGTTTGAATGTCACAATCAATATATGTATGTCTGGAATTGCTTAGTATAAATCAAGAGAACATAAAAAAAACCTTTTAAATTGTGGTTACAATGCCACAGTGAGCCCTCTTGTTAAGAAAAGCCCTGTGGGACATCATGGGATGTCACTTAGAAAACAGTTGCAGACAATTTTGCAGCGGTACACAAAGTTCTGTTCTCTAGATGCTTAATTTCCAGTAACATGGTGAAATTTCCCATGCCTACTGTATCTTCTAACTTTTGGACCATTTCAGTAATTTTAGATTGCATTGGGAGTAAAGCTGTAGATCAATCAGCCATTAGTTTGTACTGCAACTGTTTACCGGTAATTTGGCCCCCAAAAACTCTCGACATCAGGAAGTCTTCAGCCATTTTGCTGCCCCCCACTAGCTCTTTCAGGGGTCCAGGGTCTGGGAGAGCACCCTTCTCCCTCTGGAGACCTCTGGAGTACTAAAAGGCTCCTGTGAAGTAAAACAGGACCTTCATTTTATTATTGGTACCAGACTGTTTCTTGCTGCATTTCCCTCACTCTGAGCTGTCCATATTTTGACAATTGCCAAAAATGGGCTGCTTTCTTTGGTACTGATTTCCCTGTTGATCAGAGAACTTCACAGCTATGCTGCCATTTTTATTTTTATTTTGGTGACAAGCCTCACCGCCAACCCTAAAGAGTAACTTTAAACGTAAGAGATCTGCTAAGGCAGGGATGTCCAACAGGTCGATCGTGATCTACTGGTAGATCCATGGGAGATTTTGGTATATTGCGGTCAATCACTGGGTCCCTTTCCTTAGCGTTGGTAAAATAGAATCCTGCCCCGCCCCCTCACCCTGCCCTCCATTGTTGCGCAATCTGCAGAATGGAAGACGGAGAGTACTCAGTGAGGCTGTTTGTTTCCCCAGTGATCTGTTGGTGAGTGGCAGTACCCCTTTCTCCCTAAAAATGGCCAACAGCTTAGCCTTCAACTCCCCCAAAACGGGGCTTTCCTCCTCCCCCCAAAAAGCTCAACAATTTTGACCTGAACCCCCAAAAAGGTGGTAGATCACTGCCAGTTTTTAATTCTGTGAGTACATCGCAACTTGGGAGTTGGCCACCCCTGTGCTACGGTGTTGGATCTGCTTGGTTCAATGTAGGCACTCCCTCAGTCTAGCATTTGCTTCAGTCCACATGGTAGCTATTGTAACTTCCATGGTGGCAATAAGGTACACTTTTTCTTAGCACCTGTCATCATCATCATCATCATCATCATCATATTTCATTGTTAGGTCACCTAAATATGCTAGACTTTGTACAGCACAGTACTTTAAAGGCAACCCAAGGACGCGTCTGGCTGGCTTAAACCCTGAAAACTATATCCACACAAAGCTTGCGGGCAAAGCTTGAGAATGGTAAAGTTAAGAAGATAGATCCTGATTGAATTGTCTGAATTTTCGACTAAATCGAGGTGGCCCTGATCTAGAAAGGCAATGCTTATATTCTTAAATTCCTCTCGTTTCCTGCCGTTTAAACTACATGTCATGCTAACATTTCCCCCGGAATTATGGAAGTTTTTGTTGTCGCTGCTTAAAAAAATAACCCAAACAGACACAGAGACTGCAGTATTAACCAAAAGACTAGTGAAGAGAAGGGCTTCCTAATCATTTTTCCTCCTGGGTTCCCCCCCCCCCCCACTCAAGAAGGCGAAAGATGCAAGTATACGTCTCTTTCCCCCTCTTGGGGTGGGGCATTTGTTGGCAGGGGGAGATGTGATTTGCAGCAAAAGAGGTAGAACAGCTGCATAAAGCCATTTCCACTGCTGTACACATGCTGGGGGGGGGGGACACAGGGTGCACGCGAATCTGGGACCTGTGAGTTTAGTCCTCATTGATCGCAACCCTTAAAAGTTTTGAAGTAGGAGGAGGAGGAGGAGGAAGTTAATTAATAATTTTAAGTAATTTATTTCAAAGTTAAAAGCTAATGTGTTAATCTATTTGAACCTTCCTTTTGTAATCATGCAGCACTGTAATGGGTGAATAACAACTTTATCCTGGTAGACAAATGGGCCTTTGGATTGTCAGGAGGCTGCCAGGTCACAGAGCTTCTGGCAATGATCTCTCTCGTATTACTGCCCAACCCTGTTAGTTTGCATAAGCTCCGTAAAAGAAGCAGTAAGATGGACATGTGACGTGGACTTGGGCAGGCGAAGTGAAAGGCTTGTGAACACTGCAAGAAATGAAACGTAATATTCATAATAAGAAAAGAGTATTGGGAAATAATTCATAATGAATTGAAAAATTTGTTTAAAAGTACTTTTCCTAAAAACAAACAAACACCAAAAAACAAAAACAAAACCATAGAGTCCTTTTTGTTGGGGATAATTCAGACGGAAATTCCCAGGTGTCAAAAAAGGTTATTTAGGTATGCCACTACTGTGACCCATGTTTTGTTAGCCCCAAAATGGAAAACGAGCGAGGTCCCAACCAAAGAAGAATGGCAGCTCAAGTTGACAGAATATGCACAGCTTGCAGACTTAACATATAGAATAAGGGAACGAGAAGAACATACGTTTAAAGAGGATTGGAAAATGTTTATTGAATAAAGGGGGGGGATTATGTACACTTGAAAACGCTGGCAGCATTAAGATAAATTCAACAGTGTAAATAAGTTTTGATGGCTGTAATAATGGAATAATGAATGGTTTAGTTTATGTAAAATATGGAGGGATTCAGGTTATGCAAAATGAACCATGGAAAGAGAAGAAGGGAAGTCATTGATACTTTAAAGGTAAAGGGACCCCTGACCATTAGGTCCAGTCGTGTCCGACTCTGGGGTTGCGGCGCTCATCTTGGGTTACTGGCCGAGGGAGCCGGCGTACAGCTTCCGGGTCATGTGGCCAGCATGACAAAGCCGCTTCTGGCGAACCAGAGCAGCGCATGGAAATGCCGTTTACCTTCCCGCTGAAGCGGTACCTATTTATCTACTTGCACTTTGACGTGCTTTCGAACCGCTAGGTGGGCAGGAGCTGGGACCGAGCAACAGGAGCTCACCCTGTCGTGGGGATTCGAACCGCCGACCTTCTGATCAGCAAGCCCTAGGCTCTGTGGTTTAGCCCACAGCACCACCCGCATCCCCATTGATACTTTAAGGCTGTTTAAATGAATATTCTAAATTGTAAAACAGAATTTAATAAAAATTATGGGGGGGGGGCAGAGTGGGCATTTACCTGCTTTAGAATCAAACCTGACTCAAGCTGGGGTCTGACTCTCTAGCTACTGCTCATTTCTAGCTCAGCTTTCATACCCTCTGCTTTTGTCTTCTAACTACCAGCCGGGGGCAGGAAGAGGTCCACCCCTTTGCCCTTTGGCACACTGCAACTTCCTATGTATCATAAGACACGGCTGGGAGAACCAGTGTGGCGTAATGGTCAGAGTGTTGGACTAGGACCTGGGAGAACAGGGTTCGAATCCCCACTCAGCCATGAAACAACCTAGGTGATCTTGGGCCAGTCGCTATCTCTTAGCCTGACCTACCTCACATGGTTGTTATAAGGATGAAATGAGGAAGAGGAGAACCACGGACACTACCTTGAGATCTTTGGAAGATAAAGGTGGTTTTATAAATGAAATAGATAAATTAAATAAAGAAGGTAGATCGGTGGCACTTAGGTAGCAACTAAGGCCACTATCTCACAAAGAAACTTGCTTGACCTTTTCAGGAGTGAAACAGATTTTAATCCTTGCTGGATCCAGGATCCTGGGAATTAGAAGGGACTCAGGCGTTGTGCACACTAACCCCCTCCCTGCAACTCACAACGGTATTATTTGTCTTTATGCTTATGTTCAATCTGCTCTGATCTCATCACCATAGGATCCCACTCCTAGGGGCCAACGTCCATTTGGCTCACCCCCCTTAAATATTTGAGGGGGCTGCTGCCCCATAGTTGATGGGCATTGTCAATAAGGGATGCCACGAGGGCGGTGCAATGGCACCAAGTAGCCTCGCCACCCTGCGCTCCAGAGGCTGTGCGCGAACGGGTGAGCGAAAGAGCGAGCGCATAGACGGCAGGCAGGCTGGCTGGCTGGTTGGGCGTGAGGGTCTGGCTGCACAAGGCATGCAAGCTCCGCCCGCAGTCGGTCTCAGACTCCTTATTGGCAGCTGAGCAACGCAGCTGAGGAGCCTCCCTGGCCGGCAGGGAGGGAGAGGAGCTGCTTCCTTTGAAATCTGGGAAATTTAAGGGATATCAACAATCCGGGATAGCAGCGGGAAACGGCATTGGAATAAGGGAGTTTCCCGCAAAAAAAGGAGAGGGTTGACAGCTATGGTTTTACATGCAGGTCTCAGGTTTGGGCTGGGAATGTCTATATCAGGGGTCAGCAACCTTTTTCAGCCATGGGCTGTTCCACCGTCCCTCAGACCATGTGGTGGGCCGGACTATTTTTTTGGGGGGGGATTAACAAATTCCTATGCCCCACAAAAAACCCAGAGATGCCTTTTAAATAAAAGGACACATTCTACTCATGTAAAAACATGCTGATTCCCGGACCGTCCACGGGCCGGATTGAGGTGATTGGGCCGCATCTGGCCCCCGGGCCTTAGGTTGCCTAACCCAGGTCTATATGAAATTCTGGAGAGCTGCTGCCAGTGCAGCTAAATGGACCAGTGATCTGTTTCACTATAAGTAAGAGTCTTATGTGCCAAAACCTTATGAGGTTTCAGATCTGAATTAGTTTTCTAGTCTGTGCCAGGCAGATTTTGGTTCCTTCCCCCATTGTTTTAATGCTTCAATAGTTCTTTATCTTTTAAGTTACAAAACGTGATTGTACTGGGAACTCCTTTGTCAAAACTTCTTTCTCTCCCTAGGTCAGCAGGGAGCCACTGCCACTTGGCCAGTTTTACAAATTAAACATTCCTGCATTGGTAACGATGGAAGCATCTGCAAATCTTTGGATCCAATTTTCCAACTACTCCAAATGTCACAGCGCATTCTTCCTCGCGCACTGAGAACCATCTCCCCGTTTTCTTCATGCGCCAGTTGAATTGGAGCTTTCACATCCTCTGGGAATGAGACCTGTTGTTTTGGACTTCAGAAGGCCCTCTTGACTTTTATGCAACAGTCTAGAAAAGCTGACAGAAATTCACTTTCTTTCATAGTATGCCAAAGTACTCCATCTACCTTAGTGGAAGGCAAAAGCGTGTGAGCAAAAATGGTAATGTATCAGTTGAAGAAATATTGCGGTTCTATCTATTCCTATGTTCATGAAACCCAGGGGTGGTCTGTGTGGCACCCTCTCCAGATCAGTGTCTCCCAAACTTGGGTCTCCAGCTGTTTTTGGACTACAACTCCCATCATCCCTAGCTAGCAGGACCAGTGGTCAGGGATGATGGGAACTGTAGTCCAAAAAAGAGCTGGAGACCTGTTTGAGAAACACTGCTCTAGATGCTGTTTAATTCTCAGCATCCATCATCCCTATTAGCCATGCTGGCTGGGCTAACAGGATCTGGATAATACCATGTTGGCTTTCCCTGGTCTAACCATTATACTGCCTGCCTTTCTCTAAATATCTGGTAGCTAGGGGATGGAATTACATGACAGCAAGAAAGCAGTTTAGTTTATATTCACCCCTGTTAAAAATCATACTAGACTCAGCTACATTAGTTTAAAAAAACAGCATATTGAATGCGTTATAAGCATGCAAAACCTGGAATTACATGACAGCAAGAAAGCAGTTTAGTTTATATTCACCCTTGTTAAAAGTCATACTAGACTCAGCTACATTAGTTTTTTAAAAAAAAAAACCAGCATATTGAATGCGTTATAAGCATGCAACACAAGGAGGCGCTGTAGAGCAGAAAACTTTTCTATGAGGTTTCACATAGTGTTGTTTTTCCCTTTTTTGTTATAGCGATGTAATTTCTGACTTCTTTATAGTGTTTTTCCCGTGTGTGTAGATCCACCCCAGGACTGCCTCTGAATTAGAGTTGTGTTGGCCTAGCTAGACCACCCCTTGGTCCATGAGAAGGTTGAGCAATCCTCCTTTACAAAAAATAATCTGATGTTTTAACCTAATGCTCCTAGTGAGGAAGTCTGGTGATACATTTGGACATTTTTGTGGTGCAATTGTGTCCTCCCCACGAGGATGAGCTGTAGCACAGACTTTGAGCAGAGCAGTGAAGAACGGAGACAGAGCCTTGTAAGCACTGACTCTAGCATGCCCAATAATTTTGCATTTTTACAAGTTTTGTGTGTTTGAGAGAGAGATAGAGCAAGTATTAGAACGATTCCTGGATTAGCCAACCTGTAACATACCCTTTCATAGTTAACATCTTTCATTTTAATACCCAAAATAATTAAGAGGTGGCATACGAGAAGATTTAGAGGGTCCTACGAGATTAAGATCAACAATCTCAAAGAGGTGATTTTAAAAAGATGGCTGAAGTGTAGGCACATTGTGAAGGTATTGTTTTCTGCAGAATAATAATCTCAACGATCCAATGCCAACTTAATTGCTTTCCTTTGGGTTTTCCTTCCTGATATAAACGTACTTGAACTGTTATGAAGCCATCCACTGAACATCAAAAAAGATGTGTGCTTCTAGGGATTAATATTGGTTACCTTCGGTTCTGCTCAGATCAACCTTTCATTTTGGATTCCTCAGAAGTGCGGCAGGCCACACAGTAACAGGGGGTTACACAATTTAAGAACTTCACGTGAACCATTTACCTGAATGATACAGGGGCACTTCCAGGCTGTCGCTGTTTTCGGTTGAGATTCAATCACATCCTGCCAAATTCAGGCTGTGAAATCATAGTAGATTGGGAGGTCTTGCACAGCAAACCTGCTTCCTCAAAAGAGCAGACTCGAGAAACGATGGAGTGCATCTCTGGAGGTGAAGTCAAACAGCTGTGTTAGCAGTGACCTCCCTTGGGCACAAGCCTGGGCATTGTGTATGGAGGTCCTGGGCTGCCCAGATGAGAAGACCCCCTTTTGGCCTCACTGATGTGGTCCAAAGGAAAGCAGAGCAACATGTTTGGCACCAGTGTGGCTGGAGTTGCTGGCAGGAGATCTACAAGATGCCACCCAACTGCCTTAGGGACTCCTCTCTGGATTTGTGTAGGGTTTACTCTTTAACCTTTTCTTCTCCCAAAGATGTCCCATGAGGCAGCAGAGGTTTAGGGTCAGAGTTATATGGAACAACTGATTGGTTCATAATTGGGAAAGGAGTACGACAAAGGCTGTATATTGTCTCCCTGCTTATTTAACTCATATGCAGAATTCATCATGCGAAAGGCTGGACTGGATGAATCCCAAGCCGGAATTAAGATTGCCGGAAGAAATATCAACAACCTCAAATATGCAGATGACACAACTTTGATGGCAGAAAGTGAGGAGAAATTAAAGAACCTCTTAATGAGGGTGAAAGACAAGAGCGCAAAATATGGGCTGAAGCTCAACATTAAAAAAAACTTAAGATCATGGCCACTGGTCCTATCACCTCTTGGCAAATAGAAGGGAAAGAAATGGAGGCAGTGAGAGATTTTACTTTCTTGGGCTCCATGATCACTGCAGATGGTGACAGCAGTCACGAAATTAAAAGACGCCTGCTTCTTGGGAGAAAAGCAATGACAAACCTAGACAGCATCTTAAAAAGCAGAGACATCACCTTGCTGACAAAGGTCCGTATAGTTAAAGCTATGGTTTCCCCAGTAGTGATGTATGGAAGTGAGAGCTGGACCATAAAGAAGGCTGATTGCTGAATCATAGAGTCATAGAATCATAGAGTTGGAAGAGACCACAAGGGCCATCCAGTCCAACCCCCCAGAATTGATGCTTTTGAATTATGGTGCTGGAGGAGACTCTTGAGAGTCCCATGACTGCAAGAAGATCAAACCTATCAATTCTTAAGGAAATCAGCCCGGAGTGCTCACTGGAAGGACAGATCCTGAAGCTGAGGCTCCAATACTTTGGCCACCTCATGAAAAGAGAAGACTCCCTGGAAAAGACCCTGATGTTGGGAAAGATGGAGGGCACAAGGAGAAGGGGACGGCAGAGGACAAGATGGTTGGACAGTGTTCTCGAAGCTACCAACATGAGTCTGACCAAACTGCGGGAGGCAGTGGAAGACAGGAGTGCCTTGCGTGCTTTGGTCCATGGGGTCACGAAGAGTCGGACATGACTAAATGACTAAACAAGATGGGCTACCTTCCCAGGTTGATGAACCCTCACTTCCCTCTATGGTACGTGCAGAAGCTGCCTTCTTGACCGTTAGACCACTATTGGTCTCGTCTGCTCAATCCTCCGGAGCCTGTCTTTGCATGCAGGCTCACCAAAGGTTTGAGACCCATCAGCTACCCACACCTGGTTTAGCCGGCCAGTCGAAGCCATTTCCCAGAGTGCAGCCGGTGTCGCATGCTGAGAGCTTCTAGGAGCCACAGGTGAGATCTAAGTGCAGGGTGGGGACCAAAGGTGGACAAACTACCCAGAAGATGCAACATATGTTCTCCCACCAGAGATGCTACCCTTCCCCTAACATCCCATACATACACTGGAGGACCAATAATATGCCTGTAGTCAGCAACAGGTCAGCCCCCACCCCCAGTAATTAAAGCCATGGGAATGTTCATGACACCATCCCTTTCACTGCAAAAAGCAAAGATTTCCATTCCAATTACAGCAGCTGAAAAGTCGGCACTTTATATCCTAGCAACAAACCAGCAGCCCCAATGGAACTGGAAGCCTCCATAATGTTATCCAACCTGCTTCTGTTGAGCCTTTAATAGCAGAAGAAGAAGAAGAAGAAGAAGAAGAAGAAGAAGAAGAAGAAGAGGAAGAAGAATCTTTATTTGCATCAGTCACTAGCCATAGCAATAAAATAAAATACTGAAGATAGCAGTAAAAACTAAACTACATTTTGGCGGTTTACATCAATAATCAAATAATAGATCTTATTCTAATTGCCCCCGCTAAAAACCTTGCAGGTTTTGCCGTCACCAGATCATCTTGATTTGCTAAAAGAAAGGACACAATGGTTGAGCAACCTGGCATGGGCAGTAATAGAAGGGTAATAACCTCACTCCTCAAATCTTCATAAAGAGTGCAAGCCAGAAGCACATGAACCACTGACTCAAAACTGCCATCTTCACATGTATATAACTGTTTTTCCAGTGGAATTTTTTTAAATTGACCCTCAAGTCCAGCCGAAGGCAGCATATTCCATCTTGCGAAAGTGAAAGCGCGCCTGTATTTTGGATTATTCTGTCGCTCAATATCATATAGGGGCAGTCTAAGTAAATTATTTGCTTTACTGAAGCCCGGTGTTAGTAACTGTTGTGGTGATAAATCAGAAAAGTAAAACTTTTCGTTGACAATTTTAGTCCAAGCGCTCTCATGACAATCTTGCGATGCTAAGGGTAGTACGCCAGTGGGGTTTAAATTTAGGCAAAGCCAATAATTAAATGTCCTACGCCAAATCTGTAATTCGACAGAGGGGAGGTTAGCCTCTAAGCTGTAACCAACAATGTTGCTCCCGCAACTTGGGCTGGGGCTGGCTGGCTTTCATCTGCCCCGAGGCATAGGGCAGTCCTGATCCTCTGGTGACTTGCCTCTCCTGGCCTGGAGGCGAGCACTCCTCCTGCGGGAACTTAGTTCCCTTCACCTCTCTACCCTGAGCCTCTGCAGCTCAGGAGAGGCTGGAGGGTTACAGGACCCAGAGTCAACCTCAGCTTCCCCTGACGGGGCTGAGAGTGGAGCACCTGCAGGCAATGGGTCCTCCATCCCATCAGGAGCCAGAGCAGACTCAGCCGATGCCTGCACCTGAGGATCCAGCACAGGTGAGGACCCTTCAGACTCAGGCCCTAGCCCCGGCTCTGCTGATTCTGGAGGCGGGGAATCCTGTGCAGGCTGGGATCCCTCAGCTTCAGCATCTGAGTCTGAATCCCAGGCCATCACATAAGCGCAATGAAGCCTTTAATTGGCTGTGACCACCTGTCAACACTTCTCTTATCATCGCCAAATCTGAGCATGGGAGAGAGATTTCCCATGCAATTCGGACACGAAAACGGTCATGCTTGTAGGCACAAGGTGAGAAATGCAGGCAAAAATGTAATCTCTTTTAAGGCACGAGGGTAGCAGAGTCAAAAGTTCACACAAAAGTTCGGCACACAGGAGAGCCTACAGCTTGGGACTCACCAAACTGAACCGAAGCCACCAGCCGTCATCTGTGTCACAGGCAGGCAGCACATGGGCGTAGCCAGGATTTATTGGGGGGCGGGCGGGCGGGCAGGACACGCACCTGTCCTGTTCCAGAACCGAGCTACCTGCCATGCGATAGGTCAGTTTGCAGAAGCCGTGCCTATCACTCAGTTGGGTTGCCAGTTGCATCGCTAGAATGCGCCGCAACATCATCCAAGTGACCTCAGCGAGCATTTCAATTTCAAATATTCTGATTAGTTCTACTTTTAGTTAAGTATTTTTATTTATTTACTTGATTCGGGGGGGGGACAGCTGCCCCCCGCCCCGCCTACACCCATAAGGCAGCATAAATGGAAAATCTATCATATTTGGTTGGTAGGCTGTGTTTGATTTGACTGGTCACATCTGCGGTGAAAACTGCATTCACTCACAAGCAAACAGCCATTGCACAGACGTCTTCATTTCATGACTGACAGCAATCTGAAATTGCTAAGTGTTAACTATCAATGTTGCTGAGTGAAAAGTTTTACTCAGCCATGGTGATGGCAGAGTTTGCATCTTTCGCTCCGTTTAGCCTTGCCCTGCCAAGAATATTCAGACAAAAAGCTATTAAGGATACCGCCTGCGTGTTTTGGGTGGGCCTTCTGACAAAGACTGGCCCTTCCTATAAGGAAATATTAAACCCTTAGGATTAACAACGGCCACAAAAGCAGCCTCTCGAAATACTTAAAAGGCTGGATTCCAGAGCCCAGTGTTATGCACAATAGAAACTCTGCCAACAGCAAAGGGTATATTGGAGTTTTATAAAAAAAAGATTGTAAGAAACTTTACTTACCAAGGGAACAATTCTATGCACGAGAAGCTAGCATAGAGGAAGCCACTGTAAGCTACGCCAGTGTAAAGTACACCATGTGCTGCTCTGCCTGGCAGAGGGAAAACAAAATAGTGTTTTATGCTGGGTTGCCAGGTCACATGACCAAACTGAGCAGGCCTATGGAATATGCAGAAATGGCAAAATAAGAAGTCAAGATAAGAAACTTTATAAAAGAATGGAAAAGGTTTGTTGAACATTTACAAATAAATTGCAAACAGATAAAAACATTAGCAGGATTATTGTAATAACTTGCAGTTTCATAGGAGTATATATTTAAAGTAGATAATTAAATGAGCAAATTAAATGAATTTGGATATGCAGAAGATATTAAGAAATAAATTTAAGGAACCGCAGAAAGAAGGCAAAGGAAGTCATACTTTGAAATGTAAGATTGATTGTAAAACTAATGAAATGTATAAACGTGAAAAGTATAAATAAAAACTTTTTTAAAAACAAAATCTGAGCAGGCTTAGGATCCAGCCTAGTTCCCCCCTCCCCCCGATCCTCAGCTGGCTAAGCAAGTTATGCTGGCATGTCTTTGGCTGAGCCAGGGTTGGGGACTTAATACCAACTAAGGTCCCCATCTCTGAGGATCTTGCCATCGGACTGCCCTCTAAGTGGCAAATGATTGTGTTGTGTGCATTTTGTGTTCATAGCCTTCACACTGGCTGCCTTGGGGGGGGGTTACAGGTTATTGTGCCCCTGTAATGCCCTTGTGGGCACCCAGGTGGCGCTGTGGGTTAAACCACAGAGCCTAGGGCTTGCTGATCAGAAGGTCGGCGGTTCAAATCCCTGCGACGGGGTGAGCTCCCATTGATCGGTCCCTGCTCCTGCCAACCTAGCAGTTCGAAAGCACGTCAAAGTGCAAGTAGATAAATAGGTACCGCTCTGGCGGGAAGGTAAACGGCGTTTCCGTGCACTGCTCTGGTTCACCAGAAGCGGCTTTGTCATGCTGCCCACATGACCCGGAAGCTGTACGCCGGCTCTCGGCCAATAAAACGAGATGAGTGCCGCAACCCCAGAGTCGGACACGACTGGACCTAATGGTCAGGGGTCCCTTTACCTTTTAATGCCCTTGTGAGTGGACTATGATTACATCTCCTGTTTCCTTTATGGCAAGCAATAGACTGCATTCTGGAGGAAGAAGGAAAATAGACAGTTTTGGCAACTGCTGGTTGTCTCCCATGACTGCTCTTTATTGCGGGCAACAACTTCCAGTTTTTCCTCTGCCTGAGAAGAGACAGAGGTAACTAGGATGCACTATGTGGTCTTCAGTTTGCAGGGGAACAGCTTTGTCCTGCTACATCTAGCACGGCAAAAACAAAACAAAAAAGTCTGACCCAAATGCTGTTTGTATCTGCAGGGGCTTTCAATTACTCCAGAGGTTGTGTACTGTGCAAGTTGCACCAAGAGCTTCCTGCAAGGAAACCAGTGATACAAGATCAACTATAATTCATGGTAGGTCTGTTTCGATTTTGGGCACTGGGTGGTGCTGTTGTGTTGTAAGCAGCACTACAGCGACACCTACTGATGGAGAACATGCATTACAAAGCAGCTGCCACATACCAAACAGAAGCAACTCACACCTAACACAGGAAGGATTTATTTGAAAAAAGTATGTACTCTTGCTCATCCACATTTGAGTTGCTTCAAGCATTACTGTAACTTTACTGAACAAAACTGTGCAATCTTCTATTTGCTTTGAAACTCCCCGTTCCTTTCTATTCTAGTCCTCATTTCTTATACAAAAACATTCTGCTCCAAAAGTAACAAATATACATTTTTTTAAAGAACGTATCGCTATATTGGGTGATTGTAAATTCATACAAGTAACACTTTAGGCCAAGGTACAGCGCGGGTGGCGCTGTGGGTTAAACCACAGAGCCTAGGGCTTGCCGATCAGAAGGCCGGCGGTTCAAATCCCCGCGACGGGGTGAGCTCCCATTGCTCGGTCCCTGCTCCTGCCAGCCTAGCAGTTTGAAAGCACGTCAAAGTGCAAGTAGATAAATAGGTACCGCTGCAGCGGGAAGGCTTTCCATGCACTGCTCTGGTTTGCCAGAAGCGGCTTAGTCATGCTGGCCACATGACCCGGAAGCTGTATGCCGGCTCCCTCGGCCAGTAAAGCAAGATGAGCGCTGCAACCCCAGAGTCGTTCGCGACTGGACCTAATGGTCAGGGGTCCCTTTACCTTTACCTTACTTGCCAGATATTGTAAGGTTCTGTGTTGAGTGCTTAGACGATTGCTGAAACATGCAGATTCCTATGAAAAACACTGGCTGCAAAGTCGAGATGTGCAATTATGTACGTGTTGGAAAGGAGCCAAAATAACGGGATTTCTTTGACCTTTCTTTATAATCCCCAGGAGTTGATGGTGGCAGCGGCTCTGGGGTAATGCTAGGAAGCAGTGTAGTCACCTCTCCACCAGCAGAAAAAGGTGCTACTGATGAGAGAGGTATAAGGAGGATGGGATTGGGTCAGGGCATCAGAGCCTTTAGATCTACAGGATGGTCAAAAGTCTCAGCTGTACCAGCCCTTGAGCAGCCTCAGCAAAAATGAGCTTCTATACTGCTCCCTCCTAGTGTGCTTGTTAGCTGATACAGGTGTCTGGGGCAGGAATAATAATAATAATAATAATAATAATAATAATAATAATAATAATAATAATAATAATAAATACCATCCTTCATCCAAAGATCACAGGGCTGTTTACAATATAATACAAGGAATGTTTACCTTTCGTCCTACGAAGGTGATGGGTGCTTCCTGATGCTCACCATTAAACGGTTCATTATTGGGCAGGACATGCACTCATTTTTAAATTATTTACTAATTTAAATAGCAATTAATCCCAAAGTAGGTTTACGAAACCAACGGCACAACATTAAAATAGAAATATTCCAAGTCAAGTTATTTGGAGAAATAACGGCCATGATAGCTCTCTGGGGCCCTTTCCCGCTCTGAGATCAGTACGGCTGCTCTCAGGTTATTTTATGATCCGTTTTATAAAAACGGTTCTGCTATGAGTTGCGTTGCCATATTTTGCAGAGCAGAAAAGAGGACACAAGGGCCGACTTCTACTTTTAGCTATGGATCGCTATGACGACTCTAATTTTACATACCCATGAAAAAGAGGGCGTGTCCTGAAAAAAGAGTTTCTAATCTACTTCTAAAGGTAAAGGTAAAGGGACCCCTGACCATTAGGTCCAGTCGTGTCCGACTCTGGGGTTGCAGCGCTCATCTCACTTTATTGGCCGAGAGCCAGCGTACAGCTTCCGGGTCATGTGGCCAGCATGACTAAGCCGCTTCTGGCAAACCAGAGCAGCGCACGGAAACGCCGTTTACCTTCCCACCGCAGCGGTTCCTATTTATCTACTTGCACTTTGACGTGCTTTCGAACTGCTAGGTGGGCAGGAGCTGGGACCGAGCAACGGGAGCTCACCCCATCGCAGGGATTCGAACTGCCAACCTTCTGATCGGCAAGCCCTAGGCTCTGTGGTTTAACCCACAGCGCCACCTGGGTCCTTAATCTACTTCTACCACACAGATAAATTTTATCAGGGAGATGATAGCTTCTGTTTATTTTCTCTCATCCGTGCACCACTCTTGGCAACGATGCTCTTTTTGCCATTGAAAAGTTGCTCAGCTGCCCTTCCTATGTGCTTTGCTCTTGTCTGATTTTGCTCGACCATCTTATGATTCTGCTGACTCATGTGCCTTATGTGGGTTTTTAAAAAAAAAATTGTTTGTTTGCGCCACCCACATCCCTATGCTTACACACACACACACACACACACACACAAACACCCTCTGAAAGTCAAATGAAACTCTCCAATAGTTTCTCGGTAGCAGCTGTTCCATCAGGTTTTGCACATACACACACCCGCAACAAAAAAGTGATTAGGCTTTCTTAGAATTGATCCTTTTGAATTATGGTGCTGGAGGAGACTCTTGAGAGTCCCATGGACTGCAAGAAGATCAGACCTATCCATTCTGAAGGAAATCAGCCCTGAGTGCTCACTGGAAGGACAGATCCTGAAGCTGAGGCTCCAATACTTTGGCCACCTCATGAGAAGAGAAGACTCCCTGGAAAAGACCCTGATGTTGGGAAAGATGGAGGGCACAAGGAGAAGGAGACGACAGAGGACAAGATGGTTGGACAGTGTTCTCGAAGCGACCAACATGAGTCTGACCAAACTGCAGGAGGCAGTGGAAGACAGGAGTGCCTGGCGTGCTCTGGTCCATGGGGTCACAAAGAGTCGGACACGACTAAACGACTAAACAACAACAACATACCTCACTGCATTTTCAACACTGCTTGCAGTCTGGACATGCACATCGTTTGCACACTGCCTAAGTTTTGTCACAGTGGCTGGATGGAACTGATTTCCCCCCAAAACGGCCTTGAGTTCCCAGACGGAATCTACACACATATAAAAAAAACTGCTCTGAAAATGCTTTTTAAAAAAGCGTTTTTAAAAATACATTGAATTTTCCATAAGGCTCACCATCACCATCTAGTGTCATATTGCACTTAAAACACACTTAAAATGTTTTCATCCAGCCCTACGAACACTGGCTAAAGGGGCTTAATATTGCAAGCCGGTCGTTTGGATATTGCAAACGGGACCTCGCTAATTGCTGTTGCATCCAGGTAACTGAGCACGACTCCCCATTTGCTTGCACAAAGTTTGCAAGGAGCTTAGATGATGCTGGCTACTTAACCAGCAATCCTTTTCTTTTCTTGATGAGTTGCTTCAAGCATTGCCAAACACTTCAAAGCGCATTTTCTCCATTCCAAGTCCCAAATCGCACCGAGTCCAAATTTTGTGTGTGTGTAAAAGCAGCTTCATTGAACCAAAGCGCCAAACAATCCTTTAACAACAAAGCACCTGCTTTTTTCTGCACCAGAAAGCCCGACTTTGCAACAATCCCTGGCCTGGGGACAGTCGCAGCCCAGTTCGATCCATGCTTTCTCGGGAGCAAGCTGCCCTCCATCGCTGTGAATCACAATGTAAACCCAAAACCCAGAGGATATATAGATCTACAGTATATTGATTTAGGTCAATAACCGGTTGAGAAGGTAGGAAGAAAAAAGAGCACATAAAACACGATAGAACACATTGGAAGGGGCAAGAGGAATATAAAATGGAAGAATGGTATAAAGAAGTGTAGGGTATAGCTATTAATGATAAATTAACATGTGCCATTAAGGAAAGATGGGGAATATGCAGGAGAAATGTTTTCGAGGAGATATGGAAGGTGTTTGTAGAATTTGTACTGTTAAAACGGAAAGGGGTCAACCATCGCAGGAGGTGTTGAAATTTTGGGAGGTTGAATAGTTACAATGGAATGGTCTCAGGGGTGGGGTGCACATTTTTATTCTTATTTATTTATTATTACTTTGTCAAAAAAATATAATAATATAAAAAGAAAACAAATACGAAAAAATAACACATTAAGTATACTATTAAAGGTAGAATTAAAAATAATGTGAAACGTGAAAAATATAAAATCATTATTTTAAAATGGTAAAAACAACAATGTAAGGTGTTAATAATGTTAAAATTAAGGAAGGATCCTGCGATGACAAGCTATTGCTGCCGCACAGAAACCCAGAGAGATTTACCCCCCTTTTCTTCCCAACCCTATACTGCATATAACACCAATGTCTCACAACAAATGTAACTGAAGAACCTGAAGAAAGAGACAATGCATGTGCTTTTGAAAACGAGGGGAAATTATTGTTTTTTTAAAGAAGAAAAGGAGTGTGTGGCAGCCCCCAGTATTTAAAGAGCCCCCACCCCTATTGCATCATTAGAACCAGAACATAAACCTATGAAACTAGAACAGAGCAAAAAATATCATTATTTGGTCCAGATCCTAGGTACTGCACCCTTACTAAAGGAGGCTGTATGGATGATTCACTAAATGATTGTAGGATGACATGTGTACCTGAGCTTGAGGCCTCAAATTCTCTTTATCTTATATGCTGCTTTATTACAAAAATGACGACTAGACTACTGATCCTAAACTGAATAGTTAGTTGCCCAACCACCCGCTCCAGAACCCACCGCTCTCAACTGACTCGCTTTCAAACTCCCTTTCAAATCCTCATCCAATCATCGCCCACCACCAGAATTCCACAATCTCTCTTTCCCCCTCCCTCCTTAACATCCCCATAATAATTCTGACACAATTACCTTAATAACCCTATTACTTTCAATATTTTATACACGCTGCTCCCTGTAACCATACTGTTAGAAGCACTTGAGCTTCCCATTCCTGGTTCCTAGGAAATGGAGGTGAGCAAACTGCAGGTTCTCCATCTCTGTTCTAAAAACCAGGTTTCTTCCCCCAAAATGATCCTGAGAATTGTAGTTTGTTAGGGGTTCTGGGGATTGTAGGTCTGTGAGAGGGAAGCCACAATGGCACGAATCATTTCGGGGGAAGTCATGTGCTTTAAAGGCCCAATGGATGCTCTTTAAAACATAGCGTCATAGAATTGTAGAGTTGGGACACCAAGGGTCATCTAGTCCAACCCCCTGCAATGAAGGAATCTCAACTAGATGATCCATGGCCGATGGCCATCTAAGCGCTGCTTAAAAACCTCCAAGGAAGGAGTCACTGCTTCAGGCCCTAAGGGCCTCTGGAGCATGAGAAAACTGGCTTGCTCCATCCTCCATGTGACAGCCCTTTAGAATTTAGTTATTGAAAGGGCTGCATGGTGTGGATCTCATATCAGTGTTATGAGAGTGTAAGCAACACATTTCTCTCTCACCCTTTCTCCACACCATGCAGAATTGCAACGGTAACCAGAAGGCTGGAGTTTGGAGCCCAGCCAGGGCTGGCTGTGGGCAGGACCCTTGGGATCCCCTTCCAACTCTGCCTTGCCCCACCGCCTTTGGCCCTGGGACTCCTCATAAGGAAGCTGTTCCTGGAGGAAGAACAGTGAGGGGAGAGACTTCATCAGGCAAGGCCTCCTTCCATCTGCCTTGCTCCACCCTCTAGTCTCTGCTTCTCAGTTTGTATTGTATTATTTTATGTACTGTGGTTTGCCGTTGTTTTATTGATTATAGAGTGGCTGGGGAGACCCGGCCAGATGGGCGGGGTACAAATAATAAATTATTATTATTATTATTAAAAAATTATTATTATTATAGTTTAGAAATTATTTATTGTAACTGTTGAGTGGATTTCTGTTTAACTTTTATATGTTGATATTATTTTATACTATTCTAATAATTGTTGAATGTTACTTTTTGATGTAGGTTGCTTATTTTAAAGTTTTGTTTTATTATCACATGTTTGTATTGCATTAGATTGTTATAAGATGTACGTTTCTTGTTTCTTCAGCTTGTAAACCCCCTTGAGTGTTGTAAGATAGAAAGACGGTGTACAAATTAAAAATGATGATGATGCCATGCTACGATTATGTCAAGCAGCTAAAGGAATGAAAAGATGCTTCTGAAACATCTGGGAATCACAGGAAGACTCTCCCCACCAGTGGCTTCCAGCAAGAGCTTGCATCTTCCTTAGGAGAGAGGCAGGTGAGAACAAGGGGGGGAAAGCTCAGAGTTCAGGTAGGTGGAAATGCCAATTGAGTGCCCTATATTATCGGAATGCTTCCTTCCCCTGTCCCCCCCCCATCTTCATGCGCCAGACTGGTGCTAGCATGGCTGGGAGCCAGGCGCCTGCTGATTGCTCCGTTTTCTTTGCAGGGAGGGAGCCTTTCCCCAACATATACTTTGTTCTGGCCAAATCCCCGGAGAGACATGATGACCCTCAAGTACTGGGGCAGAGGGAAGGGAAGGGTCCTTGTGAAACACATTTGGGGAGTCTGTGGCTTCCAGCAAGTGCTTTTCAGAAGCATTTCTCCCTCCAACAGGGGAGGCTGAGCATAGCCATCACTGCTAGTTGCCTTTGATAGGCCTCTCCTCCATGCAATTGTCTCGCCCTCTTTGAAACACATCCCATCCAAGATGCTCTTGTGGTGCATCTGATTTTCCTGTGCTTCCTTGCTCCTGCAAGGAGATGGCTATTGTGAGATCCTTTGGTTAACATCTATCTGGGCTGGGAAATATCAAAGAATCAGAGGACTGGTGAGCTTCCCTTGAAGCACAACTGATCAAAGGCAGGCAGATCTGTTAGCATCTTGATAAAGATGCTCAAATGACATAGGGTGCTGTCATACCAGGGTGGATTTGATTTAAATCACTAGTCAGTAAGGCTTGATTTAAATCACTAGTCAGTAAGACTTGATTTAAATTTTTTTTTTTTACAGAAAGACTCATTCTTGCTGGTATAATCTTAATATTTACAACCATATGAAGGTTTCATTTTTGGAATAATAAATTTCCAGAGTAGTTTTTACAGTTATATCAAAAATTACTGATTTGGTTATACTACTAGAAATACATAGACAGGTAATTATGAAATTATGGTGAGGTTTAATAAGTTAACTGTTTATATTTGGACAACTTTTCTGCTGTACTTTATTGGAAGGAGAAAAATAATCATTTCCTTAATAACCATTTAAACAATTTATTTAACTAAAACAATAACATGATAGCATATGTATCCATGTTTGTTAACTGATGTGGTTAAACATGTGGTTTTAGCACACTTGATAAACTTAAAACAAATCCTTATTTCCTGATGAATAGCCTTTGGACTACAATATAACTTAAATAGAAGACTATATTTAGAAAGATTTTTTCCTCCAAAAGCATTTTATTTTAAAAATCCAATTTAAATTAAAAAAAATCCGATTTAAATTTTAAAAAATCAGATTTTTTTGATTTACTTTTTTAAAAAATCATTGATTTTTATCCACCCTGTGTCATACCCAACAAGCGTCTCACAAAAAGCTCCCTAGCTGATAGAGAAGAGAGCAGTTAAACGGTCAGTGGGGCTCCAGGTTGCTGTTTCTGGATCCCAGCACAGCCCTTCCAAGTTGCCAAAGAAATCAACGTCACAACAGTTTTTTCCTCACAGCTCCTCCCCATGATCCCTTGTGGGGTCTTCTCAGACATATGCTGTGTCTGAACCAGCAGATCTCACCAAACCAAGGAATCGAAGACCCAGTCAGAAAAGGAATGTGTGCAGTCATACCAGAAATAAGCAAAATAACTAAACAGGTACTAGAAGTCACCCCAGAACTGGCCCTATTGAACACCTTCCAAGATAACAATGCCCACTCACACTAGAAAGAGCTCATAATAACCCACCGACAGCATACGATTCAATATGGCTGACTTAACCCACAACCCCGCTCACCCCCACACAAACAAATCCCACTGCAGCCAGCCAAAGACGATCAAACACACCCTAGGCCCAGCCCCAGACAGAGGGTGGGCCATATGGGCCACTTGGCCCGGGCCTCCAATTCCAAAAGGGGCCTCAGTCAGCATATTCACAATTGCTCACCTGGTTGTGTTGGAGAGGTGAGGGATTGTGAATACGCCCTCGGTAAGCAAGTAAGGTCTTAGTCAAGTCAAGTCTTTGTGATGGTGGGCCATATTTTTCATGCTGTTAAAAGTTGGTGAGTTTTTGTTTGAAATCTTGTTTGTCAAAAATTTAAACCACGCGTAACTTAAAGATGGGGACGCGGGTGGCGCTGTGGGTTAAACCACAGAGCATAGGGCTTCCCGATCAGAAGGTCGGCGGTTCGAATCCCCGCGATGGGGTGAGTTCCTGTTGCTCGGTCCCTGCTCCTGCCCACCTAGCAGTTTGAAAGCACATCAAAGTGCAAGTAGATAAACAGGTACCGCTCCAGCAGGAAGGTAAACGGTGTTTCCGTGTGCTGCTCTGGTTCGCCAGAAGTGGCTTAGTCATGCTGGCCACCTGACCTGGAAGCTGTACGCTGGCTCCCCCGGCCAATAATGCGAGATGAGCGCCGCAACCCCAGAGTCGGTCACGACTGGATCTAATGGTCAGGGGTCCCTTTACCTTTACCTTTAACTTAAAGATAAGTGTGTTGGCTTTCTTATTGCTAATTTTTTTTTGAAAATGATGAAAAATTGATGAAGATGTGGCCATTTGTTCAAAATTTTGTTGACTAGGCCAGGAATATTACTTACACCCGAGGAGTACATATAGCTCAATGAGGATAAAATTTGGTGGAAACCATGTTTTTTAAAGAAATAGTGGCTTACGAGCAATAGTGGCTTTCTCACAAGCATGCATCTTTTTTAAGAGTAGAATAAGAAGATAATAAATAATAGTCAAAGTTGTCTACTTAAACATAGATTTTTAAATACATTCTTGAACTATTAAAAATTGTATAATACATTTTAAAATGAATAATGTATTTATTGTAAAATGTATTTAAAATTATAATACATTATAAAAAAATTATCGGAGATCCCCAGGGTTAAAAAAAAAAGGGCCATATTATCTACCTGGCCCGGGCCTCTGCCTGGCTCTGCAAGGGCCTGCCTAGGTCACCCAAACATCTCTCACCACCAAGGAAACATAACAAGCGAATAGAAAGAGCACTTCCCCAAGAGACGCTGACAGAAAAACCCCAAGCATACACTAAATAAAAGAACTTAAGCTTTGCCACCCCAGTCCCTCTCTCCCGCCTCCACCGTGCTTTTTTAGTTGAGAGATCCCTGTGATTGCAGCGGTTTTTGGAATCAATGACCCTGGGGATCCCCTTCCAACAGATTCCATGCAACATAAACTTCTGATACATCTAAAGATTTGAGAAGTGAGGTTATTACCCCTCTATTACTGTCCATGCCGGGTCGCTCAACCATTGCTACTGTGTCCTTTGCAGATCAAGGTGATCAGGTGACAGCAAAAGCTGCAAGGTTTTTAGCTGGGGGCACTTAAAATAAGATCTTTTATTAGGCAACTTAAGTTGACAGAATATGCACAGCTTGCAGACTTATACAGTAATAGAAGAGCATACATTTAGAGAAGATTGGAAAACGTTTATTGAATATATGGAGAATAACTGTGCACAGCTGAAAACGCTAGCAACATTAAGATAAATTCAACAGTGTAAATAAGTTTTGATGGATGTCATAAGAATGGAATACTGAATGGTATAGTTTTTGTAAAATATGCAGGGATTTATGATATATAGTGGCTGGGGAAACCCAGCCAGATGGGCGGAGTATAAATAAATTATTATTATTATTATTATTATTATTATTATTATTATTATATGTAAAATGAACCATGGAAAGAGAAGAAAAGAAGTCATTGATATCTTAAGGATGTATAAAGGAGTACTTTAAATTGTAAAACAGAAAATTTAATAAGTATATATTAAATCTATTATTTGATAATTGATGTAAACCCCCAAAGGTATTGTCTACAGTTGAGTCTTTACCTCTATCTTCCGTACATTTCATTTCATTGCTATGACTAGTGGCCGGTGCAAAGGAAGACTCTTCTGATTCTGATCCCAGAAGCGGGATCCCCTGCGAGCGATGAGCGGACCGGAAAGGAGACCGATTAGATCTTAGAGCGCGCGCGCCTGCCTGTCTCCTCCCTTCCCCTCCTTTCGGATCGCTGCGCGGCTGCAGCTCCCTCTAGGGCTCTCCGGGCGGCTTGCAGGTCGAGGGTGTCGGGTTTCCCGGAAGCGGCGGCTGCCCTGCCCCGCCGGGAGGAGGCTCTTTCCCGGCAAAGCCGCGGCTCCCTGGCCACTGGGCTGCCGGGTCCCGGCCGATCGGCGTCGCCTGCGGCTACTGCTTCGCCTTGCGCTCCTTCCCCGGCGCGCGATGGAGGCGCTGCCTTCCCGGGACGAGAAGCGCAACCCTTTGCGCAGTGCCAACTTCTGCTCGCGGCTTTTATTCTGGTAGGTCGGCGGCAGGATCCCTTTCGTGTTTCTTTTTCTTATCCCCCCCTTGCTTTCCCTTCTCATCCCAGCAAATTAATTGGTGGGGTTGTTTTTTTTGCATCCTCCCTCGCTTCAGTTGCGGAAGATGAGAACCAACGCCAATGGTTCCCCGGACATGTACAGAGTGCCGTAATAAAACCCATGCGCTGTTAAGATGCGGGGTGTTTAGAGCGCCATTCTGCCGGCATACCGCTCTGGGATCTTCGGGCGGAGGGCGGGATATAAGTTAGATAAATAGACAAATGGATCTGCCATCGGGCCGCAAATCTTGGGAAATATTTTTCTTCTTCTTTTTTTCTTGCTTCCCCTTCTCATTCCAGAAAATGATCGAGTTGCTCCTCTGCCTTAATTAATTGTTGATTTTATTTTTTGCATCCTTCCCCCCCTGCCGCTTCAGTTGCGGAAGATGAGAACCAGCGCCAATGGTACCCCTGGGCATGTGCAGAGTGCCGTAATAAAAACCCACCCGCTGTTAAGATGTGGGGTGTTTAGAATGCCATTCCGCTGTGTACCTTCCCGGGATCCACTGGCGGGATATGAATTAGATAAATAGACAAATGGATCTGCCATGAGGCCGCAAATCTTGGGAAGGAATTGAGTTCTAGTGTCTCTCATCGACATGAAGCAGTGCTTGGGGACACGAGGTGACCAGGGGGTTGTGTTCTCCCCATTGACTTAACCCCCCCGTTTGTGTTTATTCTAGAGTAGCTTGCATTTCAGTATCATAATTCTGAAGCAAAAGGTACTGTGTGTTTAGTAGTAGTATTTGTTTTTCTACAGTGTTTGAAAACCAGTAAGTAGATTGTAGGATTTGTCAAGCTTCTTGTAGACTGAAAAATGATGTGGACGTTAGAGTTGTTCTCTAAACTAAGGCTGCATTCTTAACACCACCTATCTGGAAGTAAAACCCACTGGCTTAAATTGGACTTACTTCTGAGTAGACATGGTTAGGCTTGTGCAGTAATTTATTTGCCCAAGTGAACCAGGGTTTGGAACTGGTAAATAGTGCTTAAATGGAAGAGCTCTCTCTCTCTCTGTCTAAAAGAAAATGGCTAAGTTTATATTGTTGTACCACAGCACCAGAGTGGATTTATTTAGAATAAGGATGATTTAGGCAAGAATATCACTTTACATGAAGAAAAAGGGCCACAATCCTGCGTGAAGTTAGGTGCGCTGGAATGTGGGCTAAGTGCCCAGAAATTTCCATAAACAGAGCTGGTAATTACTGGGCAACAGCAGATCTTTTGTGAGATGGAAAGTAAACCTTTCGGATGTTTGGTTGCTGGAGTCACAAATATCCATCAATTGCATTTATTTTTGTAACATGACGTGTCATGTTAAATTTATTGTCCTTCTTAAATTTTATCATCCTTGACTTTAGGTCACATATATTTTCCTCGCTGTTCCTTACCCATTTATAATATAAAATGAATTCATGCACCTCTTTTAAGCACCCTGAAGTAAAAGCAGGCTTTAATCAGGGTGCTTAAAAGGCGCATGAATTCAATTTTATTTGAGAAGTGTAGATTTTAAACATCTCCGGTAACCTTTCATCCCTTATCCTAGAATACTTCTCACTTTAACAAAAAATTCAGCTGCTGTTCGCTCAATTTCTGCCAGGGTTAGCTGACGTTTGAGATACGCACAGTGGAGGAACAATAACTTATATTTTCCCGTAACTATGCAGTGTTCTGTTCTTCTGGATCCTATTTTCGATGCTAGGCTCCACTCCATCCTTGTAGAGGCAAAGAGAATTGGGGTCCTTGGTTCAAATGTTGCCCCTGCCAATAACTCACTAGGTGACTTTAGACAATCTGTCTTGTCTTTCTCAGCTTCAGTCCACTTCCACCCCACCCCACCCCACTGCAGTATCATGTGGACAATAACATTGACCTACATTACGCGCGTGGCACTGTGGTCTAAACCACAGAGCATGGGGCTTGCCGATCGGAAGGTCGGCGGTTCGAATCCCTGCGATGGGGTGAGCTCCCGTTGCTTGGTCCCTGCTCCTGCCAACCTAGCAGTTCGAAAGCGTGTCAAAGTGCAAGTAGATAAATAGGTACCGCTCCAGCGGGAAGGTAAACGGCGTTTCCATGCGCTGCTCTGGTTCGCCAGAAGCGGCTTAGTCATGCTGGCCACATGACCAGGAAGCTGTACGCTGGCTCCCTCGGCCAATAAAGTGAGAAGAGCGCCGCAACCGCAGAGTCGTCCGCGACTGGACCTAACGGTCAGGGGTCCCTTTACCTTTACCTTACGGAGCCAGATTTCAGACAGGCCAAACTGAATGTGATTAGGATCCCCCGTAGCTAATTTTGTACAGTACTTAAAATTTCATCTGGCCAGCCACAGTGAGAAGAAGGTTGCAGGGCTACATGGGCCTATGGGATGGTTTGAATGGAAGTTTGGGAAGTGGTGCTTTGGGCGAGGGTGTTTAACTGAGGCAAATCATTTCTGCCCCCTCCCTCCAAACCCCACGCTATATTCTGTAGGGTGGAAAGACAGGTACATTTATTGTTCCTGTCTTCCTTTCTGCCCAGCAGGTAGTACCGGTAATTAGTTTTGTGTGTGTGTGTGTGTGTGTGTGTGTGAGAGAGAGAGAGAGAGAGAGAGAGAGAGAGAGTTAGAAACTCGGAGATATAAGCTAGTTGCCATATGACTCCTTAAACCAGGGTTACAGTCGCCGAAACAGAATGCCTAGTTGCCATTTTGGGGCCAGACGGCTCAAAAGTCATATTTTTCAAGACAACTTTTGGGTTCAGATTCGTTCTCATTGTGCAGATAAAATACCACAGGCAGAATTCTATAGGATGTGTTGTTGGTGCGTGGAAACGGTCAAGATCCAAGGCTCTCCAGTCATGCACCTCCAGATGGTGGAGATGTCAGGTACCATCCTGGCACCGAGGCATCATAAGTGGTTGCAAGTGGCCGATAGCCAGGTGCAAAATGAGCCTGGTGCCTGGCAAATTTTGAATGGGGGGGGGGGCTGTTAGAGAGAGCAGCCTTCTGGGGCTGCTAATAACCAAATTGCAGATCTCCCACCTTGGCAATCATACCGGTACCCATACAGGATGGGTATTGCTGTACAACCATATGAGAGTCACCCAGGTGCTGGCCAGAGATGTTTTATGGTCTTTAGGTTCAGAATATGAAGACTGCAATACAATGGTACCTCGGGTTACATACGCTTCAGGTTACAGACGCTTCAGGTTACAGACTCTGCTAACCCAGAAATATTACCTCGGGTTAAGAACTTTGCTTCAGGATGAGAACAGAAATCGGACAGCGGTGGCCAGGGTGGATTTGATTTAAATCAAATTGATTTAAATCACGATTTAAATCACTAGTCAGTAAGGCTTGATTTAAATCACTAGTCAGTAAGACTTGATTTAAATATTTTTTTTACAGAAAGACTCATTCTTGCTGGTATAATCTTAATATTTACAACCATATGAAGGTTTCATTTTTGGAATAATAAATTTTCAGAGTAGTTTTTACAGTTATATCAAAAATTACTGATTTGGTTATACTACTAGAAATACATAGACAGATAATTATGAAATTATGGTGAGGTTTAATAAGTTAACTGTTTATATTTGAACAACTTTTCTGCTGTACTTTATTGGAAGGAGAAAAATAATCATTTCCTTAATAACCATTTAAACAATTTATTTAACTAAAACAATAACATGATAGCATATGTATCCATGTTTGTTAACTGATGTGGTTAAACATTAAAAAAAAAAAAACTTAGACTGAGTTTTAGCACACTTGAGAAACTTAAAACAAATCTTTCTTTCCTGATGAATAGCCTTTGGACTACAATGTAACTTAAATAGAAGACTGTATTTAGAAAGATTTTTCCTCCAAAAGCATTTTATTTTAAAAATCCAATTTAAATCAAAAAAATCCGATTTAAATAAAAAAAATCCGATTTTTATCCACCCTGGAATATGAAGACTGCAATACAGTGGTACCTCGGGTTACATACGCTTCAGGTTACATACGCTTCAGGTTACAGACTCTGCTAACCCAGAAATATTACCTTGGGTTAAGAACTTTGCTTCAGGATGAGAACAGAAATCAGGCAGCGGTGGCGCAGCTTCAGCGGGAGGCCCCATTAGCTAAAGTGGTGCTTCAGGTTAAGAACGTTTTCAGGTTAAGAATGAATTTAGTATGTAACCAGAGGTACCACTGTAGTTTTGACTAAGAATGGAAACATTTGCTGCTTCCCGTAAGCTAAGGAGAAGTGTGATTGTTGCTCACTCCCAACCGTCCTGGTCCATGTAAATATGCACGTGCTATTTCTCTAAATGCTTGCTGATGTCTGTTCCGGCAGGCATGTTATCTGGGGAAAGATTATGCAGGAATAGTTGGTGCGCAAGGTACCTTTGATGTATTAACAGCTAGGGGAAGGTCACAAGGTGGTTTAGGTTCAGACATGGCAGGTCTCCTCCACAGAGTTAACAGCTGAAGGCTGAAACAAATTGTTCCTGTAAATACATTCATCTGAATTTCTTTCTTCCATGCCTATTGCCTTTTTGTATGTATTGATCCAATCTTGTGTCTGAAAATGGGTATCTTATATACATGTGGTTGTTCTGATGTCTTAGAATCATAGAATTGTATAGTTAGCAGGTACCACAAGGGTCGGGACGCGGGCACGTCAAAGTGCATGTAGTTAAATAGGTACCGCTCCGGTGGGAAGGTAAATGGCGTTTCCGTGCACTGCTCTGGTTCGCCAGAAGCGGCTTAGTCATGCTGGCCACATGACCTGGAAGCTGTACGCCGGCTCCCTTGGCCAATAATGCGAGATGAGAGCTGCAACCCCAGAGTCGGTCACGACTGGACCTAATGGTCAGGGGTCCCTTTACCTTTTACCACAAGGGTCATTTAGTTGAAGCCCCTGCATTGTAGGAATCTTCTGCCCAATGTGGGATTCAAACCCATGACTCTGAGATTAAGAGTCTCATGCTCTACCAACTGAGCTTTCCCAGTGTCCTCCTTTTTCAATTTATAGCACAGTTTGGGACATTGTCACAGGGATCAGCTTCCCGAAATGTGCACTGGCACATAAAAATACAGTCTTATGTCTGTTTTCATGTATGAGTGAAGGGACACCACCTGTCTGCAGTGAAATTGGTCTGGAAAGTAACCAACACAATGTGAATGGTCTGGGCTAGTGGTACCTAAACTTTTTTGCCATGGACCACTTGGAAATTGCTGATGTCTATAAGATGCCCCCTTATGATTTGTCTGCCTGATGTAACAATTGTAATGTGTGGTATTAGGTGCTGTATGGTTTTTGACTGTATTTCTATTGCTTCTTTTATTTCTTATATTGTATTTTATAGTGCTAGAATTTGCATTCCATAGAATTATTAGGATATTTGATTCACAAACAAGCCATAAGGAGTTGATATGGAATTTAAGAGTAGCTGCTTGCATGTTGGTTGCACAAAAATGGAAATAAATGTATAATGTATAATGAGATAAGAATCCAATGTCTTTGTTCAAACCAGGTCTCTACATGGTTTTAAGCTTGGTAATGAGCTGCAATTCAGCAACTTCTCTTTCCAGTCTATTTCTGAAATTCCTTTGCAATAAGACAGCTACTTTGAGATCTTGTATAGAGTGTCCTGGGAGATTGAAGTGTTCTCCTATTGGTTTCTCTGTCTTGTGATTCCTGATGTCAGATTTATGTCCATTTATCCTTTGGCGTAGGGTTTGGCCTGTTTGTCCAATATAGAGAGCTGAAGGGCACTGTTGGCATTTGATGGCATACACAATGTTCTGGTATGAACAAAGACATTGGATTCTTATTTCATTATACATGACAAAGCTATTTTTAACCTTCTCACCCCTTTTTTTTCCTGTAAGACTAATTACAGTCGTTAACAGTCGTCAACAGGTTTACCAGAGCTATTAGCCTATCACCTATTCCCACCACCCTTCTGAGTAATACCCCTCCCACCCTCTCACTATATATAAGGGTCTGGTGACGTCTGTTTCAGTGTATCTGAAGAAGTGTGCATGCACACGAAAGCTCATACCAAGAACAAACTTAGTTGGTCTCTAAGGTGCTACTGGAAGGAATATTTTTTATTTTTTATTTTGTTTTGAATATTAATACAGTAAGCCCACAACTTACATACTTGGCAAAAAATTAAAAACCGGAAAGTAGCGGGTGTCTGAGGAGAAAAGACTTTGGCAATCCCATCCGCCGTTGAACCCAATATGTTTTGACTATATGTAATTTTGGCTTTAGGGGCATATATACTATTACTGTACTAGTAATTCAGTTTAAAATTGGTATGATTATTGAATGCAGACATGCCACGAACCACCTGAATGGTTCTTGTGGACCGCTGGTGGTCCATGGACCACAGTTTGGGACTCCCTGCTCTGCAGGAACTCTTAAGTTCTTGTTTAACGAGAACTTTTAAGTTCTTGTAACCAGCAGCACAAAACTCCAAGGACGCACTGTTAAACCAACTTGTATAGACAGTAAGCACCATGGAGCATGGCGGGGCTTACTTCTAAGTAAACATATGGTACTGTGCTCTATATATGCCGCATTTTGACTTTTTATTTCTCATTAGTGAGAGAGGAAAGCCAAGACCTTTGAAAATCCTTTGTAGTTCATGGATAATGTGGTGGTGGATCAGCCAAGTCACCCTTCTTCTGAAATGATGCAATCTGGTTGAAATCTTTCTATTTCCTTTAGTTATTTTACCGGCATAAGTAGCTTAAATACTTTCCAATGGCTTTTCTAGCGCAAGGCCTAGGGCTGGTGTATGTTCCGAGCTCTGAGTGACTAACTGCCTGTAAACATTTTGCATCGTATAATAAACAGGCTCTCTGAGGAATCTGCCAAGCGGGAAGATTCAGGGTTCAGAGTTGTGTATACTTTGTATGGAAGCTACTTCAGAATCCCTGATTCTGCGATTGAATGTGTGTTTGCTTTCGGAATTGATTCTTCTTTTAAGATTTGCTTCTGCAGAGAGCTTAGAAATGTTTGGCCTGGATTGGAATTCATGCTTAAGATTTAAGATGGTCATGACCTTTGAAGATGAGATGGCAAAAGTTGCTGTATGAGTCATGTACTTCGGACCTGTATAGCATTTTTGAATGTTCAAATGTGTTTGACACATCTTCTTTAGTTTTTAATTATATTTTGTCTATATAAACATATATTTATAAAATGCAAGAACAGTAAACAATACGTGTACTATTTATTGCATAAGTGGATTTATATGTTTCGGTTTCTTCCCAGTCCAAAAGGAAATTCAGTGGATTAAGTCTGCCATGCATCCATGACATTCTCTCCTACTTGACCATCTGACCAAAAAAATTTGGGGGGCTGGTGCTGCTGATACAGCCACATACCGTACGCCACATACCATACTTTTCTGTCTATAAGATGCCCCCTTGTATAAGACCCCAGCCCCATTTTAGGGGACTAAATTTTAAGAAAACGAGGTGAGATGGCCCAAAGTTGTTGAGCCTCTCCCCCCACGCAGCTGCGTGCAGGAAACACCCCCTAGATTGGTTCCCACGCGGAGCGGCATCAAGCCATCCGGTTTGCAGGAGCGCAACCTCCCCCGATGCCGCCACGCACGGGAAACGAGGGACGGTGGACCAGCCCACGGCTGAAAAAGGTTGCTGACCCCTGAACTACAGGATATCCAGCAACCACAGGTCAGCGCAATCTGAGACCCGTGGAAAGGTGAAAAATGCTCCATGTGCAGAGCAGCACATAACTCAAGAAAGTTAGTCGAGCCCCACATGATGTGTACTATATTGTCAAGGAATTGAGCAGGGGGAAGACTTTCCAGAAAACACCCTCCCAGTTTAGAAATAAGAACATTGCATTTAAGCTTGAGAGGTGTAAAAAGTGCTGTAATAATATTAGTATTAATATTATTATTAATAATAATTTTATTATTTATACCCCGCTCATCCGACTGGGTTGTCCCAGCCACTCTGGGCAGCTTCCAACACATATAAAAACATAATAAAACTTCAAACATTAAAAGCTTCCCGATTCACGGCTGCTTTCAGATGTCTTCTAAAAGTTGTGTAGTTATTTCTCTCCTTGACATCTGATGGGAGGCTGTTCCACAGGGAGGGTGCCACTGCCGAGAAGGCCCTCCGTACATCTATATAAAACACACCCCCATAGCAGAAACGCACATCCACCCAGCTCTCTTTCTGAATTTCAAATAGTGGGTATTTGTCCCACTAGTAAACTTATAAGAGATATTTTATTTATTGTATTTTTATCTTGTACTGTAAGTCTCAAGGAGTTCAGGGCAGTGTTCATTGGGGTTTGCTGGGCCAGTTTTACCAACATAACGGCTCCATATGTGGTGGCGGGGCTCAGCATCATCCTGCTTTCTCCAGCAATGCTACCTGTGGGAAGGGCTCTCCCGCTATTGCTTTGGTTTTTTTGCCTTCCCCTCCGGACCAGTTAAGAAGAAGGGAAGTCATTGATATCTTAAGGATGTATAAAGAGAGTTCTCGGAGAGAGCTTCCATTGCGGTGGGGGCAACAAAGTCATTTTCCTCTTGGTTTGGGGGAAGGGCTTGGCCACAGCAATTGGGTGACCAGCTTGTTGCTGGGCGGAATTGCATGTTGCAAGTTTGATGGACAGCCCAGCGTCCTTAAAATAGAGCTCCACGTGACCCATTGGTCACTCTTGTCTGGAGCTTCGGATCACCCGTCTCCCCCCCGCCCTGGTATAGGCTTGTGCTTGACCTTGCTGTGCCTGCCATGGGGTCGTCTCCACTTAAGGTAGAGGCCTAGTAGGAATTTTTCCATTTGGCTGATTGGCTGTGCCACTTGGTTTTCGCCTACTACGTAGCAACTAGTCACAACTTGTAAGGTTGGTGGTTAGGCATTGGTTCTGTGGTATGGGAGGCCGGTGCCCTCCAAGAAGTGATGTCGGTGATGGGAATTCCGTTAAAGGAATCCAGGGGCTCAGCATGCTTGTCCGAACCCGGTGGGTTGCAGGGCCCACGCAAGAGCCCCTGTGGACCCCTAGGGAGGGGGAGGCTCTGATTTCACCAGCCCCCGTTAACTCTCCCCAGCTAATGGTTTCCCAGCGTTGACAAGTGGTCAGCTCTGTCCCGCTGGACAGCTAGTCTTGCTGACTAGGGTCAGCTCTGTCCCGGTGGACAGCGTGAACCAATGCCTACGCAACCACTCACGTGATTTGTATTTCAATAAAAAGTTGTGGCCAAAAATATGCCAAAAACCCAAACCAAAAATTATGTTTCTCGTGTGAGTTATTGGGGAATGACTGGGTGACCTACACACGCAAATGAGAAAAATTAATAAAAATTATGTAAAATAAATTAAAAAAATGACCCTTGAGAACAGAGAAGCTGGCCACCCACGATGAAGTGAAGTACAAATCGAATAGTACCTTGGGGCAGAAGGAAGAAGACTGCATGTTAGCTAGTCTTTCCTCATTTTGTTTAATGAAGCAGACATTTGTATAGAAGTTTGGAAGTGGCTGTTACTGTAAAGTCACCATGTTTATAGGCAGAAGTTTGGATAGTAAAACATTGAAACAGCCCTATGTTTCCACAATCTCTCCCCTCACCCATATATACCCTGTTGAATTGTTTGTTCTAACTCAAGGGAGTTACAGTGTCTGGAAAACAGTTCTCAAGGCTGAATGAGCCTCTAGGCGCCCAGGCAATCTTAATACCCTTTCACGACTGTGCAGTTTATTTTGTATTTCCATCATCCAAGAGTCAAATCCCAAATGATGTCTTTAATTTCTTTATATGAAGTATTTCTTTACTGCCCTGCTTTAGGGCTGTGTTCAGAAGCGTGAATGAAATATTGTGCAGAACTTAAAATAAATACAGGCCCCATTTGCACTATACATTTAAAGCAGTATTATTCTACTTTAAACAGTCATGGCTTCCTCCACAGAATCATGGGAACTTCTCGCAACTCTCAGCACTCCTAACTAAAGTTCCCAGGCTGCTTTGGGTGGAAAGCTGTGACTGTTTTAAAGCTGTATAACGCTGCTTTAAATGTAATAGCGCAGACATTTTAAATCGGCAAGCATTTTAAAAAGGCAGCACAGAGACAAAATGCCAATAAACCAGAGGAGACTAAATCAAAAACCTCAAGAATTATCTACTATCTAAAATCTGTAGGCAAAGGTCTTCACTTGCTGCAGAAAATCTTGTGAAGTTGATACCAGATTCACCTCATTGGGGAGGTGATTCCAGAGTCATGGGGCCACTTTAGAAAAGGCCCTGCCCTTTGTGGAAGCGTTCTTGGAGCTGGTCTTCTCCAGAGGAGTTTAAGGCACAGACAAGCTAGTATGGGAAGAGGTGCTCCTTTAGCCATTTGGTTCCTAAACTGTTTAGGATTTTAAAGGTAAGCCCTAGCACCTTCAATGGGTTAGCTTTGGAGCAAAAAGGGAGCTAATGTAGAGCTTTCAAGATAATTGTGATATGAACTATTTTGTAAGCTGATTTTTATAGAAAAAAAAATAATCCCAGAGGATTAATTTGGAAAGTTGGTTGTGATCTGGTGGTGGTTTGGGCAATAGATGCAATTTTGCTTTGTGAAGTTTTTTTTTGGGGGGGGGGTCAAGTCCTTTATTTTAGTTTGGAGAAGTTTATTCAGAGTTAAGGAATGGAGTTGGTTTGTTGTTGTTGTTTGTTGTTGTTGCTGCTGCTGCTGCTGTAGTTATGTGTTCTGTTGCTTTGTCTATCTGAGGCTGGCACAACTTCTGACCCACCAAGATGAATATGGTCTGCCTGCCAGATGTTTGAGAGCCCTTGCCTCTTCCCACCCAGCCCTTCAGGACTTGGCATGCGGTAAAAACAAGAGCTTTATGAAACACTCAGTAGATTGGCTTGGTAGATCACACGTTTTGCAGGTCTGGTCTAGAAACTCCTTGCCATTTTTTGAAATGTTGCTGGGCATCCTAAACATGCTTCCTTCAAAGGAAGTCCCAGCGAATGAAGCGGGGTTTTACTTCTTGATAGCATGCTTAGGATTCAGGGTGGATAAAAATCAACAATTTTAAAAAAAAATATCAAAAAAATCAGATTTTTTTAATTTAAATCAGATTTTTTTGATTTAAATCAATTTTTTTGATTTAAATTGGATTTTTTTTAAAAAAAATGCTTTTGGAGGAAAAATCTTTCTAAATATTGTCTTCTATTTAAGTTACATTGTAGTCCAAAGGCTATTCATCAGGAAATAAGGATTTGTTTTAAGTTTATCAAGTGTGCTAAAACTCAGTCTAAGTTTTTTTAAAAAATGTTTAACCACATCAGTTAACAAACATGGATACATATGCCAGCAGGTTATTGTTTTAGTTAAATAAATTGTTTAAATGGTTATTAAGGAAATGATTATTTTTCTCCTTCCAATAAAGTACAGCAGAAAAGTTGTCCAAATATAAACAGTTAACTTATTAAACCTCACCATAATTTCATAATTATCTGTCTATGTATTTCTAGTAGTATAACCAAATCAGTAATTTTTGATATAACTGTAAAAACTACTCTGAAAATTTATTATTCCAAAAATGAAACCTTCATATGGTTGTAAATATTAAGATTATACCAGCAAGAATTAGTCTTTCTGTAAAAAAAAAAAAAATTTAAATCAAGTCTTACTGACTAGTGATTTAAATCAAGCCTTACTGACTGGTGATTTAAATCGTGATTAAATCCACCCTGTTAGGATTACAGCCACCTTACACCTGTCCTTACAGTTAGTGGCGTTAGCATCCCCTGGTTACAATGAGACAGGCATGAAGTTAGATCTGAAAAGCATTCCTGTGCATCTTGACCAATGTTTTCCTATTGTGCTGAGCCACTTAGATGACTTGCCGAAATCTGGCTCCTTGAAAGATGTACTGGGCAGATTTTTCTTATTTGAGGGTTGCTCTCAAAGAGCTTCGTTCCCACTTGTGACCCAACAGGGCTGACATATGATTTCCGTAGGCGGTTGGACTTTGGCAATGTGCAGGTGTCATCTGCCTAGATCTTTACCTGGTCTTTGTCAAGGTATTCTGTGAATTTGTTAACTGGGGCAATACATGGAGATAGTAATCTCTCCATATCTCCCTGGGCTTCCTGACGTAGCACTCAAAATGACTCGTAATGTGAAGGGAGGGAAGAAATGAAGGTGGAGCTGTCTTTCTAGACAACCCATTGTGTACAACATCAGTTGTTGCCGAGGTGTATTTCCCATCATTTCTGGCCTCTGGCTGTGACTAAAAGCAGGACCACAACGTCCCCACCACTGGTGTTACTGGCCACCCTGCTCCTTTTGGAAGAGACTTGCGAGGGAAAAGCACAAGTTCTTGGAAATCTCTAGGAGTGACCTGTAGGTATGTCTCCGTTGACGAACACTTCAGTTTTTGAACACCGTATACCTGGAAGTAAATGCTTCAGTTTTCAAACGCACCTCGAAAATCGAACATGCCACACGGCTTCAGCTGAGTACGAGATCCTGAGGCCTAGCTGTCAGCTATTGAGTTTTCAGTTTTTGAACATTTCAGAACTCAAACAGTCTTCCGGAACGGATTACGTTCGAAAACCGAGGTACCACTGTATAACATAATAAATCAATCCAAACCAAAGCCTCCCTGTTTGGCCTGCAAGGTTGTTTCAGCCAAGGCACACAAACCTAACATAATCTGTGGGGGACAGGCATGATGTCAGGTGTGGAACAGGTAAAGGTGGGGCTTGGGCGAATGAAGCTTTGCAGGATTGCCGGTGCTAGTTGGGAACTGCTTCAGGCAAAGTTTCAGTAAGTGTTTGGGAAGCACTGCATACTCTTTTTTGACCAGGCGGTTTGATTTCAGACCATATGGGCAAGCCAGGACACCCGATGTCTTTGTGGCATCGAGTGATTGACAGGTGGGCGACCCTGCCCACCTGTCAAGCTTGAACCGCAGGGGGGCTTGGAGATAAGGATCTGACCTCTCCGCGCCAGATCCAGATTCCCCACCTCTGATTTTTAACGTCACATATAAAATTCTGCTCTTTGGCGTATTTTCAAGCTCCACAGAGCAATCTTTGCATAGTTAATACAACAACAACAACAACAACAACAACAACAACAACAACAACAACAACAACAATTTATTATTTATACCCCGCCCATCTGGCTGGGTCTCCCCAGCCACCCTGGGCGGCTTCCAGCAAATATTAAAAAACAATACATTAACATGTTACAGATTAAAAACTTCCCTAAACAGGGCTGCCTTCAGGTGTTTTCTAAAGGTCATGTAGTCATGTTGATCGCTTTGACCTTTGAAGGGAGGGCGGTCCACAGGGCGGGTGCCACTACCGAGAAGGCCCTCTGCCTGGTTCCCTGTAGCTTTGCTTCTCGCAGTGAGGGAACCACCAGAAGGCCCTCGGCGCTGGACCTCAGTGTCCGGGCTGAATGGTGGGGGAGGAGACGCTCCTTCAGGTATACAGGACCGAGGCCGTTTAGGGCTTTAAAGGTCAGCACCAACACTTTGAATTGTGCTCGGAAACGTACTGGGAGCCAATGTAGATCTCTCAGGACCGGTGTTATGTGGTCCCGGCGGCCACTCCCAGTCACCAATATAACTGCCGCATTCTGGTTACTTTGAAATAGTACTTTGTTCTGCAATGCTGTAGATTGGCTACCTAAAAGCCTTCATAGCTAAGGTTTAACTAAGCAACAACCTTGTCTTAAACATCTCTCATTTGAAAAGGAAAAAAAAGAATATTTTTTCTACTCCCCCCTCCCCTTTGGGGCCCTCACATCTTTCTCCAGGTGAATGAGGCTGTAGGAAACCTTCCTTTAGTGTAAATATCAACCTGCTGTGTTTCCTTTAGTGTTTTGTGATAAGCACACACAGCTCTGTACAAAGAGCTCCACGTGCCCAACCAGCAGATGTTTGGCTCTGGCTTGGCGAAGTCCCACAAGTTTATGTTTAGCAGGGCGAGCCAAGCTGAAAAAAAGCCTGGGAGAGCATTTCTGTTTAAGAGCGGACTCACTGCCCTGCCTATTTCCCTTTTTAAAAAATGGTACCTGCATATACAGTAATGTGGCCAGTCTTGAGGGGGGGTGGGGGGTGTCATTTCTGCCATTGGGAAAACGATATCCTTCTTGAAGGGCTACATCGGGCAGCAAGTGCTTAAAGATCTCATTTTTCTCAGTCTTGAATAGGAGAAAGCATTCAAGCACCGCTAATTAATGAACGACAAAGGACTTCCGTGGTGGTTAAGTCCTTTGCAAAGCAATTGAAAGTCCAAAGGGCGCTGAGGAAGAGGGGCTTTAGACGACAAAGAGTTTCACAGAACCGAAAAACCATTTTTGCAGCGGGAGCATTAACGCTTCCCCTTCACCCCCAGCTTGTCTTGCCCTCAAGGTTGCTGCAGGTTGGGAGAACAAGAGCAAAGTTGCCTAGAAATACTATCCTTAAGAAACCTGCTTGTGACATCAAAGCTCTCCCCCCTTTTGCCTTTTTGTTTGCTTAATGTGTTAGGCAGTGTAGACACCATACCATTAAAGTGTTGCCCCCCCACACCCCCGATCCTGGGAAATGTAACTTACCCTGCACCCTTTTTGTTGCGAAAAATTAAGGTTGCGAAAAATTAAGCACCCTTAGTTGCGAAAAATTAAGGCCGTTTGGGAACAAGATGGCTCTAAAGTCGTACAATTCAATTCAATTATTCCTTTATTCGACCGATAGTCAGAAAAACATCAATAAAAACATCGAAAAGATACACAAGTAAAAAAACACGGGCAGCACTATTAACATTATACAGGTAAACCCACATCGAGGTATTCGATTTTACGCTTCTGACACTTAAGCGCCAGGAAGAGGAATTTAGCCACCGATAAGGCTATTTTCCCTGAGGGCTTGTTCAGCAGATATGCAACCTGCCTTTCTCTTGATCGAAAACTAAGATGGGATAAATATGGGGCTATGAGATATTGCCTTAGCTCAGCATAAAAGGGGCAACTCAGTAGGATATGTTCCGTAGATTCTACCTCTCCTAGATCACAATGGCACGTTCTCTGACTATATGGAACAGTCAAACTTCAGTCCCTGAATGCCTCCGTTTTGGAACGTTTCGGCTCCCGAACACCGAAAATGCTCCGGTTTTTGAATGTTTTTCAGAAGCCGAGCGTCCAACACGGCTTCCACTTGACTGCAGGAATCTCCTGCAACCAATCGGAAGCCGTGCCTCAGTTGTCGAACATTTTGGAAGCCGAACGGGCTTCCGGAACGGATTACGTTCGACAACCAAGGTTTGATTGTATTTTTCAAATGATGGACTGACTGTGATTGGTTCTCTGTAAAACATGGCTAGTTCAGATGAGCACCTTGAGCTAGTTGAAGAACTTTGAGAGCTTAAAGAAGAAAAGTCGCTTGATCCAGAATATTTGGAGCAACAGTTGGCTATGAGACTTTGAAAAGCTGATGTCGCTGGATCAAGTTTGTCAGTTTTGTTGAGTTAATTGAACTAAATGGTTTTAATTGGATTTTTTGAATAAATATGCAGTTAATTGTCACTGTTTTGAATTTTATTGTGCTATTATTTTCCTTAGTGGGTTGTGCAAGCCACTGTTCTGAATAATGCTTTTTTATAGGGTTGTGGGTGACTTATTGGAACCAAATATGCAGCTTTTGTGCACTGATATATCCATATCATGCTCTGTATACTGAATTCCTGCTTTAATAATCATGTACGCCTTAGTCCCTTAACAGAGGGGTGTGTGTGTGTGTGTGTGTGTGTGTGTGTGTGTCAGAGAGTGAGGGAAATCGACATGTAAAGCAATATTTTATCATTTAAACAGGTGGTTGAATCCTTTATTTGTTACCGGTCATAAAAGAAAACTAGAAGAGGATGATATGTTTCAGGTACTCACCGAAGACTCCTCTAAGGTGCTTGGGGAGGGGTTGCAGTGGTAAGTAGATAACAGAATATCAGTGATTGCATTTGGATTTTTTTAAATTCTTACACAGCATGCATCAATCTGTCTCTTCCCCAGGTCAAGGATTTTTGAAATGTATGAGAGGAGAAACCCTATAGTACCAGCTTTCTGCTCTATCTCTGCTTGGTGTGCTTGTATATTGGAGTTCTTGTGAGGCAAGACTTGATATCCCAGTCTTTGAAAGGAAGACAGGTTTTTCGATGGCTCAAGTATCAGAATTGCCTTGGATTGCATTTAAACTGATTTCCAGCTTTCTCTGTGTTGGGGAAAGTACCGTAACCATTTTGATAGATCTCTCAATGACTTTGTAAGCGCTGGCTTACAAAGTGACCCGTGCCTGTTTATAGGATCAACTTGTCCTTGCAGGAAAAGCAAACAACTGACGCTGGACTGCTCTCATAAGCTCAAGAGAAGGCTTCTTTCTTTTCCAGCAAATTATCACAGTTCATCTTGTGTTTCTGTACAGTTGATGCATGAAAGCGATCATTCTGTGGACTGATACTTGTCTTTTCCTTTCTTTCTTTCTTTCTTTTTCTTTCTTTCTCTCTCTCCGCCCCTCTCCCCTTCAGCATCCTTCACTCATGTTTTATTTTATAGGTACTGGGACAGAGAAGTGCAAAAGGCAAAAAAGGAAGCGAGGGTGCCACATTTAACAAAGGCAATTATACTTTGCTACTGGAAATCTTATCTGCTTCTGGGATTTTTCACGCTGATAGAGGTAATGCAATAAAAGAGATGCGCTATAAGATCATAGAAATCATAGAATCGTGTAGAGTTGGAAGGGACTATGAGGATTATGTAGTGCAGGAATAATGGGAATCGAACCTGCGACCTGGGCATGATCAGCACCACACTCTGACCAGTTGAGCTGATTTGCAAGGCAGAATTCGGTGTGGTGCTCCTGCTCTCTTCCTCTCCCCTTCCCTCAAGCCTCTGCGTGCTGAAATCCCACCTCCCCTTTCCGAGCCTCGATACCCTTGCAGCTTTCTCTTTAAATGCAGAAGACAACAAATGGGCTAGAGACACTAGCCGCAAGCAGCACTCCTCTGTGTATTTTTGGTTTAGCGCCACTAATTAAAGCTGTTTTTCTGCCTTCAGGCAAAGCTGCAGGCGCAACTGACTTCAGTTTGGCTCCTCAGTTTGATTGCTTTCTCTCTAGGAAGTGCCTCATTCACACAATACCTTTAAAGCGCTATGATCCCACTTTAAACCATTGCGGCTTCGGGTGGCTGTAGTTTGTCAAGGATGCTGAGAGTTGTTAGGAGACCCCATTCCCCTTCCAGAACAGAGTGGTTTTAACAACCAGTCCTTCTTCTTAGGGAACTCTGGGATCTGTAGCTGTGTGAGGGGAATAGGGAAGGTAAACGGCGTTTCCGTGCGCTGCTCTGGTTCGCCAGAAGCGGCTTAGTCATGCTGGCCACATGACCCGGAAGCTGTATGCCGGGTCCCTCAGCCAGTAAAGCGAGATGAGCACCGCAACCCCAGAGTCATCCGCGACTGGACCTAATGGTCAGGGGTCCCTTTACCTTTTTAACAATTCTCAGTGCCTGTAATTAGCCACAACTCCCAGAATTCTTTTGGGGGGAGCCATAGCTGTTTAAAGTGCTATCATAGTGCTTTAAACATATAGTGTGAATGTGTCCGGTGACTTCAAATGCAGCAGTCATAGTACTGAGAGTATGCCAGTCCCACATTTCGCCACAGCATCCAGGTAGGAGTAGTGGGAGATTCATTTCCAATGTGTAATATATTCCCTTTATAGCCTGTAGTCTCCAAGAGGCAACTGATCATATCATTTTTGGTAGGGTGTGGACAGATGAGGGCTCCTAGACAGATTGTTTTCAGAGAGCTAGTGTAGCACCACGGCAAACAGATTGCGCTATGAACCTGAAAGTTCCAGGTTCAAATCCTGGCCTTGCTATGAATTTTCCAGGTAAGCATCTTTTCCCCACAGTCTGACTCATGCTCTTCAACTACACCATTGTTTCTAAGCGCGTAGCAAAGCTTAGATGCAACTGACCGGCGTAGGAAGGTAAAAAATAGTCCCTATGATGTGCAGGAACATGTTCTATTATCTATGAAACAGTGGACTAAGATGCTTTGATGTTTGCTGGTTAAGATGATTCTACTTTTGAATCAAGTTAAAATGAGACACTACTCTCTTCTAGAGGAAGATTTCGCTGTTATGATTCTGCTGTGTTTATTAAAAACCTCTCCTCACCCCTGCTTTTCTCCCCACTCTTTAGGAAACGCTCAAATTAATCCAGCCAATATTTCTGGGAATGATTATTGCTTATTTTGAAAACAGCGGCTCGGATGTTGCCTTGAAATACGCCTATGCCTCCGCAGCTGCCTTGTCTGTGTGTACGCTGGTTTTGGCCGTCTCTCACCACTTGTATTTTTATCACGTACAACGTGCCGGCATGAAGCTTAGAGTGGCCATGTGCCACATGATTTATCGCAAGGTGGGTAATATATTTGCTTTATCTCAATAAACAGGACGCTTAAATATGTGGGGTCTTGCCTGGCTTTGCATATGCTGAAGCAACTCGCTTTTAAAACATATGCTTGAAGTTGATAGCATTAGGAACAGGGAGAGAGAAAAAAATCCATGGATAATATTTGGATTGTGATTAGGTTTTGTTTTATTTGACTTATTCCGAACTGGATCTTTGTTCAGAGATGAGGCTGTGAGGGCTGACTTTTGGAAGCAAAACACTGCAGGCAGGAGAGGCCTTGGCAGCCATTATACACACTCCTAAACCTTTACAGGAACATACCAAAAGAGGCTAAGAAGAAAGATTTAACTGTCAAGGTCCAGGAATGTGGGCTGATGCTGGGAAAATGAAATACAAACCCAGGGTAGTAGTAAATCAGTTTTCAGCGGCTTCTTGTTTGTGACATGGCGGGCCTAAATTTTGTTTTCATTCTTGCCCTTGAACTCAGGAACTTGAACCTTTGCTCCCCACCCCAAATGTCTGTGACAAAAAATTTCCTCCTGTATTTGCAATATGACATAAAGCGAGATGAGCGCGCAACCCCAGAGTCGTCCGCGACTGGACCTAATGGTCAGGGGTACCTTTACCTTTTAGGGCTGGGCGATATATCGATATATCGTCCAAAACCAGTTTGAAGTCCATATTGTGATACCAGTTTCATAATTATTGACCTGGCAATATATCACGAATCATGATGTGTGTATGTGTTTGTGCTATGCAAAAATCAGAATGTGGGGAAATCAGTGAAGCCAGCCAATGCCTCTACATAATTCCATACTTATTTCAGACATTATGATATATCAGTATATTGCAATGTTTAGGTGGTGGTATATCGGTGTTGAAAACCAAATATCGCCCAGCCCACATGGGTGGAATACATTTTCTTTTCCCTGCTAATGGCTGCATTCTCTTGGGGTTGCTCTGTCGGGGTCACATGTTGGTGGTTAAACCAGCAATGGCCAGGACCAGAAGTGGCTGGGGTCATTCTTTTTCTCTTTCATGCTCCACCTAGCAGGTTGCTGACAGACGGACCGATCGCTCTTGTCTGAACTGATCGCTTGCAGATCTTACAAGGTTGTCCCAAGAGACAGAGATATTGCTAAAGATCTAGGACTGAATTAAAATAGCATGCTTTTTTTTTTTGCAAAGAGATGGGAAAATTGGAATGGAACACACTTATGAATGAAAACATGGGAAATTGGCATGGATTGGAACTGGACCCACCTATTATTTTCTAGTAGTTTCGCTAACTGGTCTTGAAGGGGGCCAGGACTTTGGTCCTTTTTATGAGCCCTGAAGCAGGGTAAAATTCAGCTGTTTACCTAGGCGTTGCTGTGATCTATGGTGAGAGATGCTCTCCCTATGGAACCAGTTTATAATGATTCATCTAAGGTGCAGCTAGCTAGCAACTTAGGCCTCTCTCTCTCTCTCTCTCTCTCTCTCTCTCTCTCTCTCTCTCCCTCTCTCTCTTTCTCGGTGTGTGTCTGTCTGTCTGTCTGTGCTGGGTTGGAACCATAGTGTATGCATATATGTGTGTGAGAGCTGTGTCTCTAGTCGTCTTGGTAAAGCTGCATTTGTTTTTAGTGCATTTGCTGATACCTGAGAAATAATCCCTTTGGAGTTATGTTGTAATGGAGTAAGCACATGGCTTTCTTGTACATAAACATATCTCTGAGGTATTAATTTGCCGTTCCAGATGAGATAACTCAAGTCTGTTATGGGATTTAATAAAATAGCCTTTACATCGAACACTGCTTGTGGAGAGTAAAAACCAGTTTGGTGGGGAAAAGACAAATGGGCTTGTGTTGTGCTCTTATCTCTTTATTTTTTAGTAACACAATTATTTTTTTCTGTTTGATCTCCCAACATTGCAGAAGTCCTGGAACACACTAAGCATAGGTCTTTGTCAAACTGTGTATTGGGGTGTGTGTGTGTGTGTGTGTGTGTGTGTGTGTTTGTGGGGAGTAAAATGGTTGCAATTTTGTCCACTTCCACCGGCACACTGTGTGCTCACCATTAAACCATGGTTAATCTTGACCAGGCATCCCCAAACTGCGGCCTTCCAGATGTTTTGGCCTACAGCTCCCATGATCCCTAGCTAACAGGACCAGTGGTCAGGGATGATGGGAATTGTAGTCCAAAACATCTGGAGGGCCGAAGTTTGGGGATGCCTGATCTTAACCACGGTTTAAAGTAACGTGTGGGAGGCATTGCTATGTGTCGTTTGAGGTTGGAATTGGTTTTAGTTTTGAAAAACAACTTTTGGATAATGATGAGATCAGGGTAGTTTACGGTGCGTCATTTGAAAGATATAGGTTTGTCCTTGTGAGTCACGTTGCCTCACTTTCAAATTGTTTGGAAAAAGTAATGTTGACAGGATGTGTTGGAGGAATGATGCTGATTTATAAAGCACATCACTGTTTGGTGGTGTTTTGCTTAGAAACCTCAAAAGACCAGGATCTGGACACAGTGAATTGTGTACACAGATTGGCTTCCATAGCTGGCCAGGAGGTCAAGGACTATTGAGTACAAGGTGTTCCTCAGCAGAAGGTCCCGACAATGCGCTACAGCATAGATATGCACAATAAGAAGCTCTGTACTTAAAATGTTGCCAGTATTGTCATGTGAGTGGTGCAAGAAGAGAAGCTGGCTTCATTCCCAGTCCTTTACTTTCTCTAAAACAAATCCCACAGAAATCCTTTCATAACAGTAGAAACCCTCAACAGTTATGTTCTTCTAATGCAGGAACTTAACGCCCATGTATGTTTAGAAGATACACCTGTTTACACAGGCATTCTCTTAATCTTTCGACCTGCGTCTCAGGTTTTAATGGGATTGTTTTGTGGCTTATTTAAATTATGGATGTTTATAATACCTGTGCAATTGGTCTTTAAACCCGTAAACCACTTAGGAGCCTATTTTGGCGGTTTATAAGGACAAAAGAGCTTGCTTGATAAGCCAGAGCCTCATCTAGTTCAGTATTCTTGGGGTTACCAACCAGATATCTGTGGGGAGCCCACAAACAGAACAGCACTGTCTCCACCCGTATGATGTACGGCAAGTGATATTCGGAGGTATATTGCCTCTGACAGTGGGCCATCATGGCTAGTAGCCATTGATAGTTTCCATGAATTTGGCAAAACACCCTTGAAAGCCATCCCAAGTTGGTGGTCATCACTATTTCTTGTGGGAGTGAGTTCCATAGTTCAACTGTGTGAAGAAGTAGTTTCTTTTGCCAGTACTGAATCTTCCATCTTTACTGGAGTTCTAGTATTATGGGTTATGTGAGACATTTCTCTGTCCACTTTCTCCCCACCAAATATAATTTTTGACACCTCTACCATATCTCCTCTCCTTCCTCACCTTTTCTCTAAACCAGGGTGGATAAAAATCAATGCTTAAAAATAAAATAAAATCAGATTTTATTTTATTTTTTAAAAAATTAAATTGGACTTTTAAAATAAAATGCTTTTGGAGTAAAAATCTTTCTAAAGATAGTTTTCTATATACCGTAAGTTAGAATCATAGAATCATAGAGTTGGAAGAGACCACAAGGGCCATCCAGTCCAACCCCCTGCCAAGCAGGAACACATTATAGTTACATTATAGTCCAAAGGCTATTCATCAGGAAATAAGGCTTTGTTTTAAGATTTTCATGTGTGCTGAAACTCAGTCTATTTTTTTAAATTATTGTTTAACCACATCAGTTAACAAACATAGATACATTTGATTTGATTTGATTTAAATCAAATCCACCCTGCTCTAAACTAAGAAGTCTCAAATGTTGTAACCTTTCCTCACAGGGGACTTGGTCCATCCCCTTGATCATCCTGCTTGCTCTTTCTGGACCCTTTCCAACACTACAATTTCCTTTCTTTTTTTTTAGATGAAGTGACCAGAGCTGTACATAGTCTTCCAAGTGTGGTTTACACCATAGATTTGTATAACGCTACGACAATATTAGGGAGGCGGGTGGCGCTGTGGTCTAAACCACTAAGCCTAGGGCTTGCCGATCGGAAGGTCGGCGGTTCGAATCCCCGCGACAGGGTGAGCTCCCGTTGCTCAGTCCCAGCTCCTGCCAACCTAGCAGTTCGAAAGCATGTCAAAGTGCAAGTAGATAAATAGGTACCGCTCCGGTGGGAAGGTAAATGGCGTTTCCATGCACTGCTCTGGTTTTACCAGAAGTGGCTTAGTAATGCTGGCCACATAACCCAGAAAAACTGTCTGCGGACAAACGTCGGCTCCCTCGGCCTGTAAAGCGAGATGAGCGCCGCAACCCCCGAGTTGTTCATGACTGGACTTAACTGTCAGGGGTCCTTTACCTTTACCTTTACCACAATATTGGCAGCTTCCTCCCTGGTACTTTTTCTAAGATGGAGCTTTGGAAAAGATGGATTCTAAAATATTTGCTTCAAGCTATCTATCCACTATGACCCCCCCCCCCAATGATTCTGTTTCTGCTCAGTCACTGCCATTTCAGAGCCCATGATGATTTAGTGTGATTACATTACTTAATTAACCATACAGTCGTACCTTGGTTTTCAACCGCCTTGTGACTCAAACATTTTGGCTCCTGAACACCACAAGCCCAGAAGTGAGTGTTCCAGTTTGTGAACTTTCTTGGGAAGCCAAACGTCCGACGTTGCTTCCGCCGCTTCCAATTGAGTGTTGGAAACTCCTTGGTTTTCAAACGGCACCTTGGTTTTCAAACGTTTTTGGAAGTCGAACGGAACGGGTTCTTTTTGAGAACCAAGGTACGACTGTACTAATACAGTGCACTTGCTTAGAATGGGGGAAATAACTACAGTGTTGATGTTGCGATTTCACATATTATGTCATTACAGTGTTGGGAAGAACTTATCCCAAGAGCTTAAGCAGAACTGAGCCAAAGTTGAAGGCTGAGGCTCAGCCAAACCATTTCTCCCCAACCATGCAGATCGAGAGCCATTGGGATTTAGCTGGTTCAGATCACCCATGGGGCAGATGGAGAAAGCATCGTCTTTCTTCTCAGCTGTCTTTGTCCTCAGTTATCACGTACCCAAATCCGAATCATGTTTTTGGTGCAAAACGACATTTTTTTTTTTTTTTGGTGGGATGGGGGATATGATCCTTTGGTGTAGCCCTAGCTTCTTACAGGCCACAGAAGAAGATACTTGATTCATACAGCTCTAAAATTTGCACCAAAAATCTTCTGGAATAGTAACCTTACATAGTTAACAGACTAAGTCTGGAAAATATTGTGAACAAAATATCCTACAATGCAGCTAGAGAAATTAGACTCTCTCTCTCTCTCTCTCTCTCTCTCTCTCTCTCTCTCTCTCTCTCTCTTTAGGCACTTCGTCTGAGCAATACAGCCATGACAAAGACTACAACGGGCCAGATTGTAAATCTTCTATCAAATGATGTGAATAAATTTGATCAGGTAAGGCCCATTATCAGGTTTACTGATCTGGGGGTTGTGGTTTATTTCTTCCATACGGGATGAGTGAATCAGTAGTCATCGGCATGTTCACAGTAAACCACCCATCACAATTTAACATGAAGCACCCAGTGTCATGACAGCATTGAGCACCCAACTCAACTGGTGCTTTTAGCACCTTGTTCTTTTATAAGGTGAACTCCCTTCTGAAGAATGGCTCACAGTGAGGGCTTGTTCACACTTCTGTTTGCGCTATGGCTAGAAAGCATGGGTTCATATTTAAATATGCTGTTTCTGTTTTTGAAAATGCAAATAATAATAATAATAATAATAATAATAATAATAATAATAATAATAACAACAACAATAGAAAGCATGGGTCCAAAAGGTTTTGTCCTTGTCCTCTTTATTACCCATGGCGCTAAATCAGAGCAAACATTAATCTGGAGGAAGCACTCTTTTTCTCCTTTCAGTTATTATTATTATTTATTATTTATTGAATTTATATACCGCCCTATACCTGGGGGTCTCAGGGCAGTTCACAGAATAAAATCAAGATATAAAACCACAAAATACATAATAAATTTGAATTTATAATGAATTTGAAAGACGCAGATTTGTTCCTGTCACCTTGACTTCCTTTTAAATTGTTTGGGGAAAGTAATGTTTTTTCTCTTCTGATTTAAAATTCTATATACAAAATTTGAAGATGAAAAGATACTTTGCGGTGGATTTTGTTTTGTAACATTCTGTAATGGAAATTTTATCTGTAAATTGTCAAGGCTAGTACAATAAAGCTGTTGTTGAAGATGATTGAAATGATTGTTTGCCTGCAGGCTAGTTCGCATACAGACACACACAAACTGCTGCCTCCAGAATTTATTCCATGTAGTCATCTTTGGTTCAGGTGGACCTGCAAATATCCACATGCGAACTAGAAGTGGCTTTGTTTTCTTTCAGCCCCATCTACATGTTTATTTCTCGTTCATGTAGAAATGTCTCCATGAGTCACACAGGCAGTGCTTTTTCCCCCCTTAAAAAAATGTTTAGGGGTACTCTCATTTTGACTCAAGAATTTCACAATTTTATAGTTCAAATCGGGAAAAATAAATGCAGTAAATGGACAAAATTACAAAGATTCACAAAATGTCTAGGGGTATGTGTACCCCTGTGCCCCCCCTGAAAAATGGCCACAGGCATCTCTGAACCCAGGTATTATTATGTAAGGGAATTTGCCATTGCTGCTAAAATATGTGAAGTACACCTGTGACTGTCACATTCTCTGTTCTAATGGCTGCTTTCAGTAAATTTGTGTGTTTCTATTTCTGCAGGTGACTATTTTTTTGCACTTCTTGTGGGCCGGACCCCTTCAAGCGATAGCAGTAACGGTGCTTCTTTGGCTTGAAATTGGCCCCTCATGTCTTGCAGGAATGGCCGTTCTACTTGTTCTGCTTCCTCTGCAAAGCTGCCTTGGGAGGCTGTTCTCATCGCTGAGGTAAAAGCGTTTGGCGTCTGGTGATTTTTGTTTCGGAATGTTTAAAAGATCCCTAGAAAGAAACCTGCCAACTTCATTTTTGTTTTGGTTTGCATTTTATGTGCACATTTTTACATAAAATATTGAAAAAAAGGAGTGTGTTCATTCAGTGGAAAGAACAGAAAGCACCAGAAGTCCTTGCTTGTATGATACAGGTTTAAAAAAAATAAAAAAAAAATCTTAATGACATCTTGTTTTTGAACTATTTGCTCGGGCAATCAAGAGTAATGAACCTATTGTATTAGGGAGGGTTGAAATTTTCAACTTTTAAATTCCAAAAACGAGGGGTGCTAAAAGGTTATAACTTGGGAATTCAAAAGATACTTTGGTTAAATCAATATAATTTAGTTTTGCTTGGAAAGTAAACTGTTTGTAAAATTGCACAGAAATCAGTGATTGCCCAAGTACTTGTAGTTATATTCTACGTTATTTGTTTGTTTATTTATTTATTTAGCATTACCCAGCATTTGCAGAAGGTAAACTAAACATTCTTTGGTTTTTCCAAGAGCAGCGTATGTGCTTTTCAAATCAAACATAGATTTACCAAACTAAATGCTGTCCGGTCACAATAATAATAGCAGGTTTGAATTCCTCACACCCAAAAACACGTTTTTAAGACCGCTCATGGAAGAAATTTGCAAACTTGAACTTTCACTGCCTAAAATGACACTCTCTGCCATTGCATGCTCTTTCGGTTGACGTGTCTGCTTTAAAAGGCAGTAAAGAAAAAATGTGGTAAATTCTCAGTTACTGCATTTGTTGAGGTTTTGAAAAGACAAATTGCTTACTGGTTGGGCCAATAACAACAACAACAACAACAACAACAATAATAATAATAATAATAATAATAATAATAATAATTTATTTATTTATACCCTGCTCATCTGGGTGGCTCCCAATAGAATAATAATAATAATAATAATAATAATAATAATAATAATAATAATGTGATAAAACATCAAACGTTAAAAACTTCCCTAAACAGGGCTACCTTCAGATGTCTTCTAAAAGTCAGGTAGTTGTTTATTTCCTTAACATCTGATGGGAGGGCGTTTCACAGGGCGGGCGCCACTACCGAGAAGGCCCTCTGCCTGGTTCCCTGTAACCTCACTTTTCACAGTGAGGAAGCTGCCAGAACGCCCTTGGAGCTGGACCTCAGTGTCTGGTCTGAACGATGGGGTGGAGATGTTTCTTCAATTCAACAAAACTAGTGACTTCCCACTTACCCAACAGCAACGTTTATAGCCCAAATTGCATACAATTGCGTTTTAAGGTTCGGGCAGTATCTATTTAGATTCTCAATTTTATCCTTCCAACAGTTCCATGAGGTAGGCATGGAACTTCGCCATGGCAACTTCAGTGAACATTATGACTGAGTGAGGGATTTTTCTTGGGTCCAGCACTCTTTCAGCCAAATGTCAGTCTACCAAAATAAAAGTGGGTTTGTTTTTTTTTTTGCCTGGCCTCTTAAAACACTGTGACGTTTCCTTGTTGCAGAGGGAATTCCAGAGTTGTGTAATATTTTAGGTTTATAAAGGTTACTCTAGACTGCAGAAAGGAGCAGGGCTGACTTGTAATGGTTTTGAGGAAATAAATTTGTGCCCTGCCCTCATGGTATCCCTGAGGATATCTTTTACTTCCTTCTACAAATGCAACTAGCATATTCATGTCAATAGGGGAAAGTTCTTTGAGAGGAAGTGTCAGAAGGGGAGAGGACTATGGAGGCAAGGACCAGCGAGATATTTGAGAAGAAAGAGTGGTAGCTTCTGGTAGACCTTCTTGTGTGTGTTTTTGTGTCTCGGGCAAGATTCCCTCAGTGTGGATCCACAACCCACTGCTTGCCACCAACTTCCCCATGGGGATTTTTCCGGAAGAATTAGGGTGGCAGGCAGCGATAACACCAGGTACCTGACCCGGTTTTAGCTGCCTTGTCCTGTCCCTTCTCAAAGCCATCTGCCACCAACTGCACTATGGGGAGGTTCTTGAAGAGTTAATGTTAAGTTTTAATATTTTTATTTTATTTTTATTTTTAGTATACCATCCTATACCTGCAGTTCTCATGGTGGTTCACAGGATAAAATCACAATATCAAAACACTGATAATACACAATCAAAACAAAAACAATTCAATTAAAAAATCCTCATGAAAATTCATCAGCCTTGCAGTATGGATTTCTCCTGATACGCAACTTTTTATATTCAGCTTTGAATAATGTATACATTTTTTGTGAGCAATTTCCTCTAATCAAATGGATTTTTAATGTTATTCCACTAATATATTCATCTTTATGCACGCTGCCTCCTAATATATGCATTTTTGTAAACGTCTTTGGGTTGGAGGACTGCACCACACAATTCAGATTTTTTAAAAATTCCAAGGGTATGGTATTATTTGTGCACTTTTAAGCTGCTTCAGAAAGGACGGCAATGGCGCCCACCTGAGAGGTGCCAGAACTGATTTCTGGCTGAAAAAAAAGCCCTGGATAGCCTAATAAACTTTCCCTCATTCATTCATACATTAATTCGTTCAATTTATATCATTTATATCCCACCTTTCCCTCTATGCAGCTCAAAGTGGCTTTTGTGGTTCTCTCCGGTGCTGTTTTTCTAGAAAAAGAGGTGCCAGAACTTACTATGAGTGCCTTCTCTCATCATGGCAGTGGCGCCCACTTGAGACGTACCAGAACAGAGTTCCTGCAAGTTCTGGCTAAAAAAGGCCCAGGTTCTTTTCTATCCTAATTTAATTCCCACAACAACCTTGTGATATAGGTTGGTCTGAGTGACTTGCTCAAGGTCACCCATAGGTGTATCGGAACAGCGTCGAAAGCTTAAATGATTCTCTAATCTTAGGTAAACAGTTTGCTAAACAGTTATTCATTAGCATTCGTACATTCTTTCCACTTGGAAATAACCTATGGATGTCTTTGGAATAACCATTAACCATTTTGGGGCCCAAATATATATATATCCTAGAGGATTTTTTTAAAAAAAGACAAAAACAAAAAGCTACAAATGGTTTGATTGCAACTTTAATAGTTTCCTCTTGAAATTGCAGGAGCAGAACAGCAGCCTTCACAGATATAAGGATCAGGACCATGAATGAAGTCATCAGTGGAATGCGGATAATTAAGATGTATGCTTGGGAAAAGTCATTCGCTGATCTTGTCAACAGCCTGAGAAGGTAATGTTGAACGCTCCTCCAAAGTTATGGACAGGCAACCTTGCCACCTTCTGGTTTGCTTAGTTTTTTTGTTATTTGTTTTTAAAACAGCTATACAGGAGTTTAATTATATGTCTTCTTTATATGGACTTATAGCCGCAATAAATTTCTATTCTATTCAAGATATGTCTTCTTCCATGTCTCAAAAAAAGATTCCAATTTTTTTTTTTTGAGGGCATAAAACAATTATCTTAACATGCCTGAATAGCCTGTTTCTTTCATGCTTATGCAATGGTGACGTATATTTCCGTAAGTAGTGGTGATGTAATAATAATTACAGTTGCCGTATGCGGTAACTTATATTATCGCCGTCTTTAAAACCTGAGAAAAGTACAAAGTGGGACACGGCATATTTTCAATTTGTCATACCCTGAAACCTCAAAAATGTGCTCCAAAAGAGCAATCCTATATACAGTGGTACCTCGGGTTAAGTACTTAATTCGTTTCGGAGGTCCGTTCTTAACCTGAAGCACCACTTTAGCTAATGGGACCTCCTGCTGCCGCTGTGCAACCAGAGCACAATTTCTGTTCTTAGCAGAGTTCTTAACCTGAAGCGTACTTAACCTGAAGCGTATTAAACCCGAGGTACCACTGTATTGTGTAAGCCAGCCATGTCCAACAGGTAGATCGTGATCTACCAGTAGATCACTGGACACCTGCGGTAGATCACTGGTAGATCATTGGCTCCCCCCAAAGAAGCTGAACAACTGTGGCTCCCCTAAAAAAAGCTCAATATTTCACCTTCTCCCTGGAAAAACTCAACAACTTTGACCCGAACCCCCAAAATGGGCCTTCCTAAAAAAAGCTCAACAATGTTGACCTGAACCCCAAAAAAGGAGGTAGATCACTGCCAGTTTTTAACTCTGTGAGTAGATCGCAGTCTCTTGGGAGTTGGCCACCCCTGGTGTAAGCTATCAGGTATTTTCATAGAATCGTAGAATTGTAGAGATCCTGAGGCTCCAGTCCCTCTTTTTTTTTAACCTTTTTTTTTGTTTGTTTTTAAAATAGAGAGATATATATAAATCCAACCACAGGAAATGAAATCTTGTTCCTGCTATGATCTTTCTCCTCTCTTGTTTATTACTAAATGCAATTAGAAGAACAAAAGGACATCTAGGAATTCACTTCTCTCTAGATTGATTTATTGTGGTGTGTTTAAAATACGTACGTTCCAGAAGATCTCTTTGTGCATTGAGCGTATTGTTAGGTGCCGTGAAAATAAATACTTATTAATCGATTTAATGTTGTTGTTGTTGTTGTTGTTTGTTGTTTATTTTATTTTCAGGAAGGAGATCTCCAAGATTCTCAAGAGTTCTTACCTTCGGGGAATGAACCTGGCATCTTTCTTCGTTGCCAGCAAAATCACCGTGTTTATGACGTTCATGACTTACGTGTTGCTGGGCAATGAGATCTCCGCAAGTCGGGTGTTCGTTGCGGTGTCTCTCTATAGTGCCGTGAGACTGACAGTTACTCTCTTCTTCCCAGCGGCTGTTGAGAGAGCATCGGAAGCAATGGTCAGCATCCGACGAATCAAGGTATTGTGTAAGAAACAAAAGCGGATGTTCTCTGAATATGTTTCATCGCAGCATTACAAATCCACAAAACTGCCAGACCACTTTTTTTTTGCAAGTCTCCCTCCTGTATCTGTGTTAGTCCTTTGTGGCCTCTTAGAGAGAGCAACTACTCTATTCTGAACTTTAAAATGGAAAGCGTACTTCTGGTGGTCAACAAAAGAGGTTCAAAGACTCTCGCAAGGCAAATGTAAAAAAAGTAGTATTAACACTGACAACTGGGAAACACTGGCCTGTGAGCGCTCCAATTGGACAACAGCCTTTACCAAAGGTGTCATGGGTTTGAAGACGCTCAAACTCAGGACACAAGGGAGAAACGTGCTAAGAGGAAGGCACACTTGGCAAACCCTCACCATGATCATCTTCTGCCAAGAAACCTATGTCCCCACTGTAGAAGGATGTGTGGATCCAGAATTGGCCTCCACAGTCACTTACAGACTGTTAAAACCGTGTTTATGGAAGACAATCTTACTCAGCTACGAGTGATCGCCAGAGAAGATGTTAGTTCTTCGTTGCCTCTTAGAGAGAGGAAGCATACAAACACTTTGTCAGCGTTTCTTGCCAATTTATTTGTCAGGTTCAGTCTGCCAGTCCACCACATTCGATAGGGCCACACACCTGCCAGTTTCATAACATTGCTGTGGCAACAAATGATTGCTGGGTGCGTTGTGCTGCTCGCCAGTTAAGTACCAGCCGGCCGGCTGGCTGTTGGGTGCTTGGGAACTACAGCACAAGGGATGCTTTGAGAAGTGCTAGGCGCGGGTCTCACAAAGCACTTCTTTTCCCCCTCCCCATGGTGGCAGGGAGAGAAGAAAAGAAGTATGCATTTTCCAAACCTGGAGGAAAAAGGAGCTTGCTTTGGCTGTGAGTGTCTGTTCATTGGTATGTGGCAGCCAAACCAAGCAAGATTTAAAGGTAAAGGTACCCCTGACCGTTAGGTCCAGTCGCGGATGACAATGGGGTTGCGCGCTCATCTCGCTTTATAGGCCGAGGGAGCCGGCGTTTGTCTGCAGACAGCTTCCGGGTCATGTGGCCAGCATGCCAGAGGAGCGCATGGAAACGCCGTTTACTTTCCCGCCGGAGTGGTACCTATTTATCTACTTGCACTTTGATGTGCTTTCGAACTGCTTGGTGGGCAGGAGCAGGGACCGAGCAACAAGCAAGATTTAACCTCTGTTAAATCAGCCATTTAAATTTGACCAAACTGCGGGAGGCAGTGGCAGACAGGAGTGCCTGGTGTGCTCTGGTCCATGGGGTCACGAAGAGTCGGACACGTTAGCCATTGAGCAAGGGTTAAATTAAATATGCTAACTTTAAACTTTAATTTCTTAGACAGTGATTTAACTTTTCAGGTGTGTTTGGAGGCTGCTGTTCCTATATATTCACAAGGAGGTGGTGGGTTCTCAGTTTTCCTGACCTGTAGTTGTTTACCTGTTAGCGCCATTTATAGTTTCTGAATGTGACTATGTAACCTTGTGATTCACAAGGAAATTCTGGGTTATTTTCCCTATGCCGTTCTGCTTCGTGCTCAAAGAAGTCTTTGTGCTTTCCCCCCCTGTTGATGCAGAACTTTTTGATCCTTGATGAGATTTCTGAGGTCAGCCCACAACTCAAAACTGGCAGTGAAAATACACTCCTTCATGTGCAGGATTTGACCTGTTACTGGGACAAGGTAATTTTATTTCCCCCCACTTTGAAACAGCAAAATAGTAAGGAGTTTCATTTAATCCCAGAAGTACACTTCTTCCACAGCTGGATGTTGCTGAATTCTCTTTTTATCATTGATTTAAGCAGTAAGTGGCAATAGGGAGCCAATTTGGCGAGTTGTTGTTGTTTTTTGGGTGGGGGGGGGCAGAGGCAGGGAAGCAATCTTCTACATCAGCAGCTGGTGTAAATTAAAACGGCATAAAGCTACACCAAATCCAAACACATTCAGCAGCAAGGCTACGGCCGGCTGAGACATCCTAAGCCTGGCAGAGGGAAAACAAGCCTTTAAAATAGTGTTTTTTAAAATTTCACTGCCTTTATTGCCGGCTTAAATGGTTTCCAGATTGCATGATCAAGTTGAACAGACTTAGGCTCCAGCCTGTTCTCACATCCAGTCCATTCCCAAGGCAAAACATTGGTCCAGCACATCCACTGTTTGATTGTAACAAAATCTCTATGATCTGTTTACAAGAAATATTAAAGTTTTTGATAAGAACAGTCTAAAGGCAAGTAGTTAACACATTGAAAATCAATTAAATTCAGAAGTAAATAAAAAAATATTAAAACATTTGGATGTCTTCTTGCCTGGAAAGGCTTAACAAAAACGTTATAAGCAGGTACTGAAAATAATACAGCAAAGGCGTCTCACTCGGTATACAGAGATTCACTCCTGCACTTACTCAATTCTATGAGCTCTTGAAGTTCTCCTTAACATTCTGTGATCAGATTTTCAGTAGGCCCCATTTCACCAAGCATATGTCATCTTGCTATCTCAAATTGCGCTCTCTGTATTCTTTCTATTCAATAGCTATGTTCTGAAACACAGCGTTATATTTGAATCAGCTTTTCTGTTGAATGAAAGTGCAGTACAACGAAGGTGATATCATGGTCACAAAGGTTGCAGTGGGGTGGTTTGTGTGTTGTGAATGAGTGTGTGTTAATAATGGGCTGATGCTGCCACCTTGTGGGGCTATATAAATAATATTTCAAAAGGCATCTTCCTCCAAAATTCAAACCTCCCGAAGTTCAAGATGAATCAGTATTAAAGGTTTTAGAACACAGGCATGTGAGCTGAGGCTTGGGTTTTAGTGGAGACTTGGTTTCCATTTTTATTGATTATTGATTGCTTATTTTATTTCTTTTTTTTTCTTTTCAATTTTTTTTATTGATTTTAACAATTTTAAGCACTTTACATTACCATTAAATTTTCATCCTTCCCCCCCTCCCACTGGGGGAAGCAAATTTCCAATCCCCTCTCTCACCGGGAAAGACAATAAACATTTCACATAATTAACATACTTCATATCATTGCTTGAGTCTGGCCCATTTCTGTAGGCCAGATATTCTTCCTTTCCTCAATTTCATTTTTCGGTTGACTTCCTCAAGTCCCCCCTGTTGAATTCATTATCTATCCTCTTTATCAGTTTCCCAAATTCAAAACATTTCTAATTTTTAACCCAATATTATATTTTTCCATTTCCTTTTGTCCTTTTTCACAAAATCATAAAATACCCAAAAAAATTTCCTTCTTACTTTATCAATCCTATTTCTACACCTCGGCTCCTAACTACTTCTGATTCTTTCCTAAACCCTTATCAATTTCCCTTACTCCAACCTAATTAAACTCCTAAATTTCTTCTTTTTACACCCTTTCCTCCCTCCGGTCTCGAAATGTTTAGCTATTTTTCCCATGCTTATTTTATTTCTTTACCGCTTAATATATTAAAAATATCTCTTAAGTGGTGTACAGGAAACTGAAGCGACAACAGCGTAAACAAAATATTACAAAAAGACAGTTACGTATAAAGATGTTACATTAATACAAAGCTACATATGTGTGTGTGTGTGTGTGTGTGTGTATGTATAATATCAATCAATCAATCAATATATAAAAATAAATAATCGAATCTTGAAAACTTATCGAATGATGTCACTGGATAGTATTCATGTATTTCAAGAAACAAATAGAAGGAAAGATGCCACTGAGCTATGGTCTAGAAAATATGTGGATAGGTTTCACTCTTAAACAATGCTGAGAGAATATACAGTAGATGTAATTCTAAATCGCTTGAAGTTTCCACCCTGATTCTTAACATATTTACTTTGAAACAAATACTATTACTTTCATTGAACACTGTTTCCAGGTATATTTTCTTGGGACTGCAGACTTTTCTGATTCTAATACCTGTCAGATTTTTTAATTAATTGTTCTTTTGTTAATGTATAGGCTCTGGAATTGCCGACACTTCAAAACATTTCAGTTACTGTCAGACCGGGAGAATTACTAATTGTGATTGGCCCCGTAGGAGCAGGAAAAGTAAGTCATAACTCAGATTTTTACAGTGCTAAGAATTACAGTTAAGTTGTCCACAAACCATCCAGTCTTCTAATTTTGAGGCAGGTGGTCAAAATAGGTTTTAAAGATTTTGCAAATTGCAAGAGTTATGAAGTCTTAAGGCTTCAATCCATGGACACAGGTATTACTTTTGTCTGTTATTATGGTATGTACTTTTGTGTTTTCATATTGTAAACCACCTTGTGATCTTTGAATGAAGGGCGATATGGATTTTTTAAAAAAATAAAACATGCAGATATCTGTCATAAGTGGTAAAAATGCTTCCCAATTTGCTTCTAAACAAGAGAGTGTGTGCCCAGATTTGGGCATTCATGTCTAGGTTAACTAAGTGGGGGATAGACATCACCTGGGAAGACAGGCAAACTAATGCTAGTTTACTGGAAGAAGCAAAATAACTAGTGTCGAAGCAATGATTCTTCAATGTCAACTTCATTGGAGTGGTCATGTTGTGCGGGTGCCTGATTATCGTCTTCCAAAGCAACTACTCTATTCCAAACTTTAAAATGGAAAGTGTAATGCTGGTGATTAACAGAAGAGATTTAAAGATTCTCAAGGCAAAAAAAAAAAGTAGTATAAACACCGACAACTGGGAAACACTGGCCTGCGAGCGCTCCAATTGGAGAACAGCCTTTACCAAACTCTTGCATTGCGTGACAGCCCAATCTCTGCTGCTGCAGTGTAACGAGAGGTCTGCACCTCTGCAGCTAAAGCAGATTATTATTTTGCAGTCGTAGAATCCCCAAAAAAGCTTTGCTAGAGCAAAACTGTGCCAAGATTTAGGGTTGCTTTGTGTATCCAGCTCTAACTGTGTCTCTTATACTTTGCAAGGTACCGTGCTGCTAATTGCCATGACTCATTACTGGCTTTTCTTTATTCTTGTTCATTGCTTGTATTCTTAAGGGAAAAATGGAAACCAATAAAAGCGTACATAAGAAAGGTTGAGAGAACACTTTGTGGGGGGGGGTTAAATTTTAAAAAATAAGCTTGCGTGGAAGGATTTTGGGGCAGTTGGTTAGCATAGCCTGGTGTGGGGGGCACAGTGGCTAGGGTTAGCCAGGGCTTTTTTCATCTGGAACTCACCGGAACCCAGTTCCGGCACCTCTCAGGTGGGTGCCATTGCCATTATGATATGATAGCCATGTTCAAATATATAAAAGGATGTCATAATAGAGGAGGGAGAAAAGTTGTTTTCTGCTGCTCCTGAGAAGAGGACACGGAGCAATGGATTCAAACTACAAGAAAGAAGATTCCACCTAAACATTAGGAAGAACTTCCTGACAGTAAGAGTTGTTTGACAGTGGAATTTGCTGCCAAGGAGTGTGGTGGAGTCTCCTTCTTTGGAGGTCTTGAAGCAGAGGCTTGACAGCCACCTGTCAAGAATGCTTTGATGGTGTTTCCTGCTTGGCAGGGGGTTGGACTTGATGGCCCTTGTGGTCTCTTCCAACTCTATGATTCTATGATTATAAGAGGCATTCATAGTGAGTTCCGGCAGCTCTTTTTCTAGAAAAATATCACTGGTGTTAGCTATAGTTATGTCTGGTGCTGTTTATTAAGTCTTCACCCTGGTAAAAATAAGTGCAGGAAGATTAGGTGAGGGAGCAATTGAGCTTCTCTCCCAGTTGCTTGACAATAGCTAAAAGCATTATGTCGGCCCATGTAATAAGGGTTGCAGGAGGTGAGTGGATTTGCACGTACACATTTTTCCTGCACCCACCGAAAACCTTAACTTTAATTCTTTTTTCTCCCCAACGATTCCAGTCTTCACTCTTGAGCGCCGTCCTTGGCGAACTGTCTGCAGCCAAAGGTTTCACAGATGTTCGGGGGAGAATAGCGTATGTTTCTCAGCAGCCGTGGGTGTTTTCTGGCACCGTAAGAAGTAACATACTCTTCGGAAAAGAATACCACAAAGAAAAATACGAAAAGGTTCTCCGTGTATGTGCTCTCAAGAAAGTAAGTCCTTGTCATTGAAATTCTACTCAATATTGATCCGGAGCAGAACTCAGACATATAGTTAGCAGAGTAAAACATGTTGTGAGATTCCCAAAAAATAGACTGGAGGCAATTAAATATTTCATCCAGCAGAGCTTTACTGCTGCTGAAGGCAAATGAGCATAATGGCCATAAATCCAATACATTCAGGATTGTTACTGTCCATAAGAAATCCAGTTGCAGCAGACTTAATTTTAACTTACAATAACTTAAGTCTAAACCTTAACACTATGTATACCAGGGGTCAGCAACCTTTTTCAGCCGAGGGCCGGTCCACTGTCCCTCAGACCATGTGGTGGGCCGGACTATTTTTTTTTGGGGGGGGGGGAATTAACAAATTCCTATGCCCCACAAATAACCCAAAGATGCATTTTAAATAAAAGGACACATTCTACTTATGTAAAAACACGCTGATTCCCGGACCGTCCGCCGGCCGGATTGAGAAGGCAATTGGGCCGCATCCGGCCCATGGGCCTTAGGTTGCCTACCCCTGATGTATGCTATGTACAGAACACCACACCAGGAGGAAGAGAGAAAGAAAGAGAAAGTGAAACCCAGGCTCCTTCTGGCCCTACTTTTATAGTCAGCATGACCTTGACAGAAAAGAGATAAGAGAATCAGTTTAAACCAGCTGTGCTCAGCTTCTCTGAAGGAATAACCCAAACATCACGAACCTTCTGCTTGTTTCTTTCACACAGAGAAGCTTCCAGAACCCTCCTGATCTAATCAGAATAGGAAAGTTCTCTACACATCAGATCAATACTTTCTGCACTAAGAAATGCAAACGGACAGTCCTCCACATGGAAGATTTTTTGAAAAACGTCACTGTGTGCAAGTGACAATTCAAAATGCATTTAGTGAATAATTAGCAGTGAGGGTTGTATCTGGCGAAGTTTTGTTTGTGCAAGGACATCGGCTCCTGCAGTGGGATTTCCCCTTCCTGTGCTTGCCCTGATCTAAATCTGCTTCAGAGGGAAGAGCGAGAGAGGAGAAATGCAATGGTGCAGGTGTAAACTTTTTGCAGCTCAGAGACCTCTTGAAATAGTTAATGTTTCTAAAAACTGCATAAAGGTTAGTTAACATAGCCAAAAAAAAAAAAAAAAATACATACCGATTGAAACTGCCCGCTAGTGAATTAGCATTCCAGATATTATAATACTAGTTTAGTATGTGGTTTTATCACTAGTTATGGGACCCAGGTGGCGCTGTGGGTTAAACCACAGAGCCTAGGGCTTGCTGATCAGAAGGTCGGCAGTTCGAATCCCTGCGACGGGGTGAGCTCCCGTTGCTCGGTCCCTGCTTCTGCCAACCTAGCAGTTCAAAAGCACGTCAAAGTGCAAGTAGATAAATAGGAACCGCTCTGGCGAGAAGGTAAATGGTGTTTCCGTGTGCTGCTCTGGTTCGCCAGAAGCGGCTTTGTCTTGCTGGCCACATGACCTGGAAGCTGTACGCTGGCTCTCGGCCAATAAAGCGAGATGAGCGCCGCAACCCCAGAGTCGGACACGACTGGACCAAATGGTCAGGGGTCCCTTTACCTTTTACCTTTATCACTTGTTAGGTTTTTAAAAACTTTTGGAGACACGTCATATACACTCACCAGTGTTACCAGCCTCGAGATCTTCAAATTGGTTACACGTCTAATACAAATGCATAGCACTGGATTATTACATTAAGAAACTGCATCACTTTAATATCAATAGTAGTAATAATAAATATCCCACCTTTCCTCCCAAGGGAACATTTACAAGTAAAATTATCAGTAGCAATTTGCTTGACATTACTGAACTTACTGCGGCAGGAAAAAATAATTTTGGTGCACCACACATATTGGCACATAAATACCTCTGTGTTTCCAGTAAGTTCTCATTAATGGATGGCTGATTGTACTTTAAGGGACACGGGTGGTGTTGTGGTCTAAACCACTGAGCCTCTTGGGCTTGCCGATCCGAAGGTTGGCGGTTTGAATCCCCGTGACGGAGTGAGCTCCCGCTGCTCTGTCAGTGTCCCAGCTTCTTCCAACCTAGCAGTTCGAAAGCACACCAGCGCAAGTAGATAAATAGGTACCACTGCAGCAGGAAGGTCAATGGTGTTTCCGTGCGCTCTGGTTTCCGTCACGGTGTCCCGTTGCGCTAGAAGTGGTTTAGTCATGCTGGCCACATAACCCGGAAAGCTGTCTGTGGCTAAATGTCAGCTCCTTTGGCCTGGAAAGCGAGATGAGCACCGCTCATAGTTGCCTTTGACTGGACTTAACCATCCAGGAGTCCTTTTTTACCTTTACCTTAATTGATGGCTGATCATATTTTAAGTTTGGTTACAGTATATATGCTAGAACAGCTTTTAAAGTCATCTCTGTTTGCTATTTACGCAAGAAAACCCCAAGAGAAAATAATGTACGTGAGGAGATCTTTCACACTGTCCTGATTAGAGTGAAGTTTGGAACTGCAAAGGTTATTATTATTATTATTACAGCCGCGAAATAGTGCTGTTGGCTCCTTAGGGTGGCATCTAAAGCGAGAGAATGCTTCAGAGCATTTCAACTCTGACTGAGAAGTCCCTTTTCTTTGATTTGGCAGGTGTGATGTAGAAGGGGACACTAAACCAGATTAGCTAAGAGACATGTATTTTGCTTGGCAGCTTGAGAAGTATTATGCAGTGGATCCAATATATGGTGTGTTATGATGCTAGTATCAGTGGAAAGATAGGGGGAAAGCAGACAGTTTAAAAGCTTTTGCAAATCACGCTTGTTTTTCTTTTAAACACAGTTGATACCTTTTTCTAATCTTGCGTGGCAGTATTAAAACATTCATCACCTTCTAAAATTCAGATTCAAGTTCTGTGGTGTTTATAAAGGATATAAAACACATTTCTTGAAAGGGGAGAAAAATCTCTCACAACATTTGAAGCTTAGTAAACTGTTCCCTTTAGTGTGATGTACATTGGCTTTTATCCAAAGCTCTTTCATGAACGAGCATAGCAATTTTTTAAAATTTTGATGCAAGGCATCAGATGTATTATTTAACCCTACAGTAGTATTTTTGAGCTGTTTTAATTTGAGTAATAGGATCCTTAATTTACCCATTATGTGGACTGCTATGCAACAATAATTTTGCTTTAATACGTGTTGAAGCATCAAGTAGACTAGCAAGTTTTATTAGACAGCTTTATTTTAAAAAGGTAGCACATAGTTCCATGCCATCTGTTTGTTTGTTTTTGGTAATAACGTGATTTAAATTTAATAACGGAACAAATAATGAATCCACATAGCATGGCGAGTGTTCAAAGTGTGTTGCGTTAGCTCAGTAATCTTTATGACAACCCGCTGAGGTAGTTTAGTGCTACTGCTCCCATATGACAGCTGAGAAGGCTGAGGTGGGAGAAAGTAGTGTGGCCTAATGAGTTCCTTCTGGTGAATTTATGTTGCTCTAAATTTCTCGAATTCCCTCTGCCCAGTTCTCAGTTCATTAGCTAGCTCAGGCATAGGCAACCTTGGCTCTCCAGATATTTTGGGACTACAATTCCCATCATCCCTGACCACTGGTCCTGTTAGCTAGGGATGATGGGATTTGTAGTACCAAAACATCTGGAGAGCCAAGGTTGCCTATTCCTGAGCTAGATTCTGCTGCTTTGAGCAATAGCTTGACCATCAATGGTTCTGTTGCTCTTGGCGTTTTCAAGTGACCACACAGTTTGTAAAAATTACTGCAGTTCAAGCAGTAACGCCTCTTCTATTTTTAACAGGATATGGAGCTTCTGGAAGATGGAGACCTAACAATGATAGGAGATCGAGGGTCTACACTGAGTGGGGGACAAAAAGCCAGAGTTAATCTTGCCAGGTAAAGTGGGACATTCATTTACTAAGATAGCCTTTGGCCGGCAGGTGCCCTTTTCTGCTTAGAAGTGAGGGATGGAGATAGCAACTACCTTAACATTTATATGTTATAATTAAAAACCGATACGCTGCTAATTCATATATACTTTAAGGTGATGTACACACATTTCAAACAGTACCAGGCAGCATTTTGGAGCAATATAAAACATCAGTTTCACAGCAGCCCTAGGACAAAGCAGCAGAGCAGAGTATGACAGGCCACTGATTTAAAAACCTTCTTAAAGAGGGATATTTTAACTATCCTTAAAAGGACACAAGGAAGAAGCTGTACATTCCTTTCCTGGAAGAGAGTTCCAAAGTGCCTTCAAAGGAAACCACCTTAGCATTTTTCCTGTATCTGAAATACACATGTTCTTAATATGTTTTCAAACATGGCTTAAGGCAGGGATAGGGACCCTGCTGCCCTCCAGATGTTGTTAGCTTACAAGTCCAATTATCCTCAACTATTGGCCATGTGCACTTTCCTCCCTCTTCGGAGTAAATTGCTGTATTTTCTGGCGTATAAGTCTACTTTTTAATCCAGGAAAATCTTCTCAATAGTCAGGGGTCGTCTTATACGCCGGGTGTCGTCTTATAGGGCGGGTGCTGAAAAGCCGCGGGCTCAGAGGAGATACCGCCATTGTCCCCAGCCCGGCCCTGCCTCCTCCTCAGCCCCTCTCGCGCCCCCTCGCAGGGAGCCAGCGAGCGAGAAAGGGGCGGGCGGGGCCCCCCGCACAAACAGATGCCTCTCGCCCAGTCCAGGCCTGCCTGCTCCTGGCGCGCACGCCCCTGAGACACAGGCAGGCAGGCGAGAGACGCGCTCCCCTCCCCTCACGGCTGCTCTCGCCTTTGCCGCCTCAGCCGCTAGACGAGACGGGCGCTCATGGTGAAAAAGGCTGCCTCCAGTGTGCGTTGGTGTGCGTTGGAAGAGGGGTAGTCTTATACTGCGAGTATATCCCAAACTCTCTATTTTTACTGGAAAAGTTGGGGGTCGTCTTATATGCCCAGTCGTCTTATATGCCGGAAAATACGGTATGTCTCTTCCCCTTCTCAGAGCTACACTTGCACCGATGCTTACCCTTGTTCCTTTATAATAATTAATCATTAATCATTAATAAATTTGTTATTTGTACCCTGCCCATCTGTCTGGGTTTCCCCAGCCACTCTGGGCAGCTTCCAACCAAGATTAAAATACATTAAAATGTCACAAATTAAAAACTTCCCTAAACAGGGCTGCCTTTGTAAACTAGGATTTGAAAGCATGGTTTGAAATGGGTGCCTGAGGCTGGCATCTTAATCTGAAGCCATGGTTTGAGGAGGGACAGTGTCATGTCTGTTCTGGACTGTGTGTTTATGAAATAATGGAAGGTATTTAGATATATAAAAAAGAGCAGTTTTTGGTCCAAGTGGGTTGGAGAGGATTTAGATTCGGGTCACTGAGTGTCCGTTTCCTGTTCCTTTCTTTAATATTGGAATGCGGAATTTGTGGCCTTCCAAATGTTGTTAGACTCCTGTCATCCCAAGCCAGCGTAGCCAATGGATGATGGGAATTGTCATTGTTTTGGAAGTGACCCGTCTGTTATTTCCTTACATGTTTTTAGAGCTGTGTATCAAGATGCAGAAATCTACCTCTTGGATGATCCCTTGAGTGCAGTGGATGCAGAAGTTAGCAGGCATTTGTTTGAAAAGTATGTAACTTCCAAGTGTCTTTGCATTTTATTTCTGTTAAGAGAGTCGCATAGTACGACTTACGCCTAAACATTCACTTTCTTGCTGCTCATTTTAAATAAACGCAAGGCAGTTGTTTAATGTGGGAGCTTTTGAAAATGCTCAAATTTAGAGTCCCCGCCCCCAAGGCAGCCATTTTGTGACCAGCGCCCATGGAACACTCTCAAATTTCCAAATGTTTGCGACCCCTGTCTTAAGAAACTTTCTGTCGTGTGTGTATGTGTGTGAGTTCACCTTTTGTTATGCGCATGCATGGACAGGTTGTGTGTCTTACAAAAGTATTGTGTGTGAATCAGGTGAACCCTGTTTTCTGTACAGGGTGCATTTAAAAATAATGTTATCATTTCAGGTCTACCGAAGTCAAACTGCTGACTTACTGTTGGATATAAAGCTCGCCCTCTGCTATACACTAAACTGGTGGTGCTGCTGCTTCACAAAACACAGAATGGCACTAGAGCATAGCGGCAACACTGAGGAAGGACGAGTAAGTGGCTTTTTTTAATACTGCAGTGGTCTCCCTTTGCAAGCTTTTCAGTTTTGCCTTTGCAATTAGATAATGTAGGGGTATGTTAAATGTGTCCAGAATTTGTGTTTGAAAGTTGCACGTAGGGCATCACACTTTTGCACGAGCCATGCCGAAAGAGCAGTGCTGATTATTACCGCCACATTATTTAGTTTGAAAAGGCAATTGAAAGGCTTAAGGGCCACACATGTATATTGTGCATTTTTGCAGCCTGGTAATAGTTGCAAACTGCACTTAGGAAAAAAGCCACTTACACGTTCCGTTTAGCCATAAACTCTAGTTTTGTCTCCTTTTCTAATCACCAAATTTTATGTTACGAGGCCAACCGGGGCTCCTTGCTCCTGTTTGGATCATAATACTCTTTCATAGGGGAGAAGGCGACACTCAGCCTTTCCCCTGTCTGCTAATTCTCTCCTGCCAGAACTCTTCCCCCTTTCCTGTTTCTAATCCAGTTTCTCAGGGGTCTGACACCAGAAATAATCCTGTTTGGGAATTATTTTGAAAAGGTTTCGTCCTTCCCCCGCTCTTCCATTTGCATTACCTCAGCAAAGGAGAATTTGAGTATATGCGTTTGCTGAGGTAACGTGTAGTTCTGCTCTTTGCACGTGCTTGAGAAATGATAAGTTTGTTAACGGATATTTTTCTACTGCAGCTTTGTTGCATTGGGCTGTAAATTACCACATTTGTTGTGGAGGTGCGACAGTCTATGTTGTGAGCGCAAAGCTTGCAGTCATAGGAAGGGCTGTTGCTCTGTGATAGAACATCTGCTTTGCATGTATTAAATATAATATAATATAATATAATATAGTATAGTATAATATAATATAATATAATATAATATAATATAATATAATATAATATAATATAATATATTTGTATATTGCCCTTCACCCTAAAATCCCAGGGTGGTTCGCAACAGAAAAATACAAAATGAGAATGCAAAATACATCCTAAAACAAACACAAACCAATAACCCCTGCCACTACCACAAACACCATTTAAAAAGCCATAGAATTTTAATCAGTCAAATGCCTGGTTGAAGAGAAATGTTTTCTCCTGGAACCTAAATATATGTAGCAAAGGCGCCAGGTGAGCCACCCTGGGGAGAGCATTCCACAAACGGGGAGCCACTGCAGAGAAGGCCCTTTCTCATGTTGCCACCCTCTGGACCTCTCACGGAGGAAGCACACGAAGAAGGACCTCAGTTGATGATTGCAGGGTCGGGGCCGGTTCATATGGGGAGAGGGATTCTTTGAGGTACTGCGATCCTTAGTTGTTTAAGGCTTTATAGGTCAAATCCAGTACTGCTTCATTCCCCAACATACCCGTGTTCAGCTGGGAATGTCTCTCGCCTGAGAACCCTGGAGAGATGTTGCAAGCTAATGCAGACGGAGGTAGATAGACCCAATGGTCTGGCTCCCCATAGGGCAGCTACATATCGTCCCAGTAGGTGCACAGGTGGCATGGACTTTGTGGTAAGGTACTGTACAATGATTTTCAATTAAGTTTCCCATTTTGTAAATTGTGCACTTTCTGAGCACCAGTGCATACTAACTGTTTGCTGCAGGAGCTAAAATAATGGGTTGCCATGATACATAGGGTATACAACCTAGAACAGGGGTAGGCAACCTAAGGCCTGGGGGCTGGATCCGGCCCAATCACCTTCTCAATCCGGCTCACGGACAGTCCAGGAATCAGCATGTTTTTACATGAGTGGAATGTGTGCTTTTATTTAAAATGTATCTCTGGGTTATTTGTGGGGCATAGGGATTTGTTCATTTTTTTCCTTCAAAATAAAGTCCGGCCCCCCACATGGTCTGAGGGACAGTGGACCAGCCCACGGCTGAAAAAGGTTGCAGACCCCTGACCTAGAAGCAGAACCCAAAACTTCTGGTTGAAAGCCACACTATGTAATCCAGCCTAAAAGCCTTTTCTATTATTAAGCATATTTTGAGTTTATAGGAATGTGGGTGCAATTTCACACACATGGGAGTAGGTCTAGCCCTTTATACTAGAAATAAGTTTTATGTTTATTCGTTTCATATGTAAGTTAGTGTGTCTGCCATTCCTCCGATCTGTGGAAGATAGACAAATCCCAAGTTATATCCATAATTTGGAAGGAGTTCTGAACTTCACTCTGATGCTAAAACCATCACAATTTCAACTAACACCAAATAATGCATAGTAACATCCATTGCTTAGATTGTATTTGGAAACGATTCTCTGAGTGTTTGTTGTTGTTTCATTTCTTATTTTCATTTTCTGTAATTGCGTAATAATTGTGTGTTATATGTTATAATAATAATAATAATAATAATAATAATAATAATAATAAAGACCCCCACTTTTTCAGTTTCCTCCTCTTCCACACACCATTATGACTCCTATGGAATTTAGTAGGATCAGCACTTCTTTAATCCAGAGACTATTTGAATTGAAGTTTTATATTCAGGTTTTTATTTTCAAGATTATGGGACCTTCGCTACTAAAACACAACAATATTTAAACTGCTCACCTTTCATCCTGAAGGACAGAACCTTTTGCTTCTCAGTTTAAGACTTAAACAACAAACATGCACAAATGTTTTTAGAAAATCAGAGTTTAGTTCCCATCTCCTTTCTTTTGCAGGTGTATCTGTCAGGCTTTACATAAAAAGGCGACTATTTTAGTGACCCACCAGTTGCAATATCTTCGGTCTGCAAACCAGATCCTAATTTTAAAGGAGGTAGGTGGAGATAAGATTGTCTCTAGAAAATTGACGGTGTGTGTTTGTTGGTTTATTTAGTCTGAACGATGTTACAACCATTTATAACACAACTAAATCTGTTCCAAATGGAATAGAATAATATAACAGTGTTGGGTGGTTATTTTTATTTTAAAGATGAAAAGTTTTAAAGGGAAGAAGGAAAATAGTTTATTCAGTCCTGGAGTGGCTTTGTAAAAACAGTGGAAGCTGGTATCACAGCTAATTAGCATGTTAGTTTTAAAGACACTTTTAAAAGAAAATTTGAGTGGCATTTTTCAGTAAACTCAACGAGACATACAAAATAGCGGGAGCATCAGTAAGAAAATTGTTATAAAGCAGTGAAAATAATCTGAAGCCTAAAGTACAAATTATGGTTTGGGGTGGGTTGTTTTTTTAACTGTTGTTCTATGACTTGCACTGAATTAAAAGAAATGTGAAAAACATCAGTTGAAGGTATTTAGCTGCAGTTCTTAAAGCCATTAATTCTGTGTTCTTGAGGCTTAAATGAACTATAAGGTAGTCCCATTCACTTTGTTTTTACCAATTCAGCTGGTTTAAAATTAGAAGGAAGAGAGGTGTAGAATTTGCATGTGCTGCATTCTAAGCACATCTCTTAAAAAAAAAAACATCACTTGAAACTTAAGAGGATTAGAAGTTTTGTTAAGGGGTAGAGATTTTCAGTCTGATAACCAGTCTGCATGATGAGTACAGAAAATAGGGTGATAACTAATTTAGGTAGCAATCTTACACAGAGTTTTCTAGGTGTAAATTTTTGGACTTGCTTCTCAGTAAACGTGCACTTGCTGTTGGGGCTGCAGTGCTAGACACACTTTCTTAGGAGTAATCTCTGACATGAAGAAACAAGGAGGGCATTAATCCCAAATTCCTGTCTGTAAAAACTATTTTCCTATTCCCCCTTCCCCCCCCCAAATAAAAATACACCACCTATTTATTATTCCTTGATAGCTGGTTCTCATGCCATACAAAGCCCTTGTTTGTTTTAAACCATGGTTTAATTGTGAAAGTGCCCCCCTGTGGCTTTTAATGGGGCATAAAAAACCCAGTATGGCTTTTCATGGGATATGAACCTGTAGCATGGTTTGTTAAACAAACCATAAATGGTAAGCCACAAACCTTGACAAGTCATAGGGAAGGTGTGCGGGAGACATGTTCATGATTAAGCCATAGTTTAAAATAAATGTGACATCTGAGTAGGACTATTATTTCTCTCCAATTGTTTTTTTAAAGGGATGGTGGTAAAGAGATTATCCGGACTGCAAGGCTTGACAAGAAGGGTAGCGATTATCTATTATCTTCTGCTGGCTTCAGCGTAGCATTTGAGTTTGCCAGTTGGCTTGTATTGCGTGTCATCTGAGATTAGAGAGAGACCAGGAAATTATCTGCAGAGTGATAGGATATCTGTTCTTCCTGCCTTGTGACTATTACCATAGAGAACTGGTGCAGACATCACGATAAGCCATGGTTGTTTATCATGGTGGGAAGTGGTTACAGTGAACCCGAGTTGTTTGCATTCCCCGCTCTCCTCTCTCGGGGAGAAGACGGGAAGCATTTTTCTTCAGCTTTAGTGTCACATCCAAACAGTAGTTAATCTTAACAATGGTTTGTTTAAAACGAGTCTGTTTTCAAATCCATGGTTTGAAATTGACTTGATGTTCCAAACAAAGCATAGTTCAGATTAACCACGCATTTGTTGGGTTAGCTGACATTGACATTGACAAGTTGTAGCTAATAATAATAAAAAAGGAACTCCTTACATTAGCTGGGGAGAGTACATGAGCTCACGGCTCGCTGTGGCTTGTTCCCATCATGATAAACCATGGCTTATTTTGTTGCCCTAATTGCCTCATTATTTCAGAACTTCAAAAACGGACAAAGAAAAGATGCAATTTTCGTCCTCTTTGAAAATAACTATATGAAAAGAACGAATACCTTACTTGGGGGGTGCATGGGGTGTTAGGAGAAGGGTGGCACCTCTGGTGGGGGACACATTGTGTTCCTTCTGGGGTAGTTTGTCCACCTTTGATGCCCACCCTGCGTTCAGCTTTCACCTGTGGCTTCTAGAAACTGTCAGCATGTGATAGCAGCCACACCCCAGGAACGGTTTTGACTGGCCAGCCTAACCAGCTGAGGGCAGCCGTTGAGTCCCAAGCCCTCGGTAAATAAGGGCTTCCCTTGCATTTGAAGATAGGCTCTGGTGGATTGAATGGACGAGACCAATAGTGGGTCCAACAGTCAAGAAGGCGGTTTCTGCATGTGGTGTAGAGGGAAGTGAGGGGCAGATGAGACTCGTCAGCCTGGGAAGGTATCCCATCCAGAAGGAAAACTCTGGTCCAAACCTCCACTGTCTTGTGAGATATCTTCATGAGAAGAAAAGGCTGAGGAGTAAACCCCACACAAATCTGGAGTAGAGTGCCTAAGGCCTCTGTACACACTGCCCAGGCTTCCACACCGGGCAGGTCACTTCAGTGTTGCTAATGCAGCAGTTTGACATTATTATTATTAGTATTGTTATTAGTATTATTTAGGTTTATATACCACCCTTCATCAAAAGATCTCAGGGCAGTTCACAGGATAAAATACAAGGTAAAAACACAAGTAAATAGTTAGAAGAAAAACAACAAAACAATAACCCCTCATTTCCCTTCATCCCTGGAGGACCAATCCATTGTCTCTCAAGACAGGCGGATGCCAACAACCTTACTTAGAGAAAAGAAATGATGATGCATGACTGTTGATTTACAATTTGTTAACTATGCCTTTCATTTTAATGTTTGCAGTAAATACTCGAAGATGGTTTTCATTTAAAAAATTAAAAAACATGCTCCTGTTACCATAATGCTGATGATTTGGGGAGTCAACAACGTATCACCTTAGACTGTAGAATTATCTAAGTTATTTGAGACGTAAATTTGTTCATTTTCTGAATATTATTCGCATTATGCGACTGTTTTTTTACTTCTAGGGTAAGGAGGTTGGGAAGGGCACTTACTCAGACTTCCTGAAATCTGGAATAGATTTTGCTTCCTTTTTGAAAAAACCTGAAGACGATGACCAGCTACCAGTTCCAGGAACTTCTGGCCACCGGTTATCTAGGATCCGAACATTTTCTCAGTCTTCTATGTGGTCAATGGAATCTTCAGTGCAGTCACAGAAAGATGGGTCTGCAGAACCTCCCTCTGTGAGTACATGAGATATACGAAACACCTGGTTTTCTTAAGCAGTTATATATATATAAAATGATATCCCATTTTGCTGGGGATTGAAGAGCTACATTTTCAGTTTCTCATTTTCCCAGGCTAATGTTCAGTTCACCCCACTTCTGTCTCAGTTTGATATTTTTAAATAAACCTTGAATAAAAATGGTATTCATTTTCATGCACATTTCTCCTTATCTTGTTCACTTCAATACCTTAAGGACTGCCTCTCCCCATACAACCTGGACCTTGAGTTTGTTATGTGAGGCCCTTTTCTATGTCCCCCCCCCCAAGAGGTTTGGAGGGTGGCAACACGAGAACGGGCCTTTTCTGTGTTGGTTCCTCCTCTGTGGAATCTCCTCCCCCATTTTTGCAAGCGTTTTTGGGTCGAAGAACAGCATCACGTTTCAGTTCACATATTGGTTTGGGGAGCGCAAGTTAGTTTTGCCTTGAAATGTGAACCTAACTAACTTCTCTACGTTCCTGTATCATGCGAGCTGTGAAACCAGCCAAGATGCCACAATTAAATGTTGGTTCCCGTTACGTGTGGCAGAGAAAACATGGATAATAACTTCTAAACATGCTAGGGTATGAAGCTGTGGCTTAAAAAGTTCCATCATCAACTCTTGCTTGTTTGAAAACCATTATCTCTAGTTTCTGATTGGGAAGAATCAGCTATTTTTTTTAAAAAAAATCTCTTGACAAACACAATATTGCCATGTTAGAACCTGGTTTTCTAAGCAGGTTTTCTAACCTGGTTTTCACTGGAAAGAAGTGGTCCAAGCTTTTATTTCCGATTTTAATCAAAAATAAGACTTTAAGTATTCAACCCTGGTGATCAATGGGGTGACACATGGCTGGGGAGACCCGGCCAGATGGGCGGGGTATAAATAATAAATTATTATTATAAATTATTATAGCCAGATCGCCCTCATTTCCAATATTCAGCTTTACTGCATAAGATTATAGCAGTTAGGAATTTAATGACTTTTGCCTCTTTGTTGTTGTTTTTTTATGCCCATTTTTTTAACAAGCACAGTTGTAGCTCTGGCGTTTTCTTAGGCTTCTCCTGGAATAGCCATTATAACAATATTTTCTTATGCATTCTCTGCCCTGCAGATGGAACCTGTTCTAACCGCCTTGCCAGAGGAAAGCCGCTCGGAAGGGAAAATCGGCTTTAGCATTTATAAGAAGTATTTTGCTGCTGGGACAAATTATTTTGTAATTTTTATTCTTTTGCTCCTCAACATTTTGGCGCAGGTACGGTATTTGGCATCAGTGAAAGCATTATGGATAATGTGTGCTTATAGCATTTCAGCATATGTGACTTCCTACGGTGTGTGAAAAAATATTTATATTGTTGGCAAGAAATAGCCGAACTCTTTTCAAACATATCAGAGGGTTTCCCCTTTGAATTAAATGGGATTGCAAACCAGCTAGAGGCCTATTTAGTTCCATTAACTTCAATGGGATTTAATTCAACCAAAGATTATAGACTTATTCACTTGCATCATGTCAGAGGCAATTCATTCAGTAGTAGCGCTCTGACTTGCCCCACCTCAGATTTGTGAGTGTGTGTATCTTACACAGAGGGACTCGGTGGCGCTGTGGGTTAAACCACAGAGCCTAGGGCTTGCCGATCAGAAGGTCGGCGGTTCGAATCCCTGCGACGGGGTGAGCTCCCGTTGCTCGATCCCAACTCCTGCCCACCTAGCAGTTCGAAAGCACACAGTGCAAGTAGATAAATAGGTACTGCTCCGGCGGGAAGGTAAACGGCATTTCCATGTGCTGCTCTGGTTCGCCAGAAGCGGCTTAGTCATGCTGGCCACATGATCCGGAAGCTGTACGCCGGCTCCCTTGGCCAATAAAGTGAGATGAGCGCTGCAACCCCAGAGTTGTCCACGACTGGACCTAATGGCCAGGGGTCCCTTTACCTTTATATCCTACACAATACCATCAGTCTTTATTGAGCAGGGTTACACCATGCAAACTTCCTTACATCCTACTGCAAGCAACATGTTTGCCTTCCAAATAGTTTTTGCCCGTGGCGACGAGAACACCAGAAGGCCATCCTTTTCCTTCTTAGAGTGCACATTGCTAAGCATAGGTGCCACCTGGGGGCCCCATGGGCCCCCCGAATTTTCAAGAAGGGGGCTACCCCCAATCCGCAGCAGCTGTCATGGCAGCTGTTCACACACACCATGCAACATACTCACCTTAAGTGCACAGCCCACATGGCATGCACACATCACAAGCGCATGCCCCGTGTGTGTCAGGTCAGCCCATTGCGTGACATGTGCACATGACATTCGTTCATCAAGTGGTGCGCCGATGTCACTCATGCCTGTTGCGTGGTGCCGGCCCCCTCAATCGCAGGGGAAGGTGGTGCACTTGTTGCTAACTAAGGTTTGTGCAGCAAGAACAAGTGCCATTTTAGACAAAGTTCTAAGATGTAGTCTCTCCTATAATATGCTGGTAGAGAGGAATCGTGCTTATTCACCACACGGTGGGTTATGAGTATGGTTTGGTGTGTGATATCCATTGAAAATAGAACAATACGTTTGTTAGCTGGTTGAATTTTCAGAATCTGCTGTACGATTTGGACCTTCCTGCACACACACACACACACACACACACACACACACACACACTATGGCCAATGTTCAAATGTCTGGTGGTCCAGGAATGAGACAGTCATCCTTGATAAGTGGGTGTGATTCAGGTGTCCAGCTGTACAATTACAATCTCTCTGAGAAGCTCTCTTGCAGCCAGGCCACTAATAGAACTCTGTTCTATAATTACCCAATTCCCTGAACAATACTTGAGGAGATCTAGTTTTCTTGTACTTTGGGGGGGGGGCACATTTTATAGGATAACACGTGCTTGGTACTAAAAAGCCCCTGCCCCCCTATATGGCTTGCAGCAGTTGAAATATCATTGCTATTAAAACTGGAAAGGCTTTAAAAAAAAAAAAAAAAAAGGACACCAAATAAAGCAGAAAACACATTGTTTAATTCTGTTTATTTTTTAAAATATAATTTTTATTAAATTTTCTGTTTTACAATTTCAGATAAACATTTTACATCCTTAAAATATCAATGGCTTCCCTTCTTCTCTTTCCATGGTTCATTTTGGATATCTTATATCCCTGCATAGTTTACAAAAACTATACCAATCGGTTTTCCACTATTACATCCATCAAAAATTATTTCCACCGTTGAATTTACCTTCATGCTGTCAGCGATTTCAGCTGTACACAGTTATTTCCCATATATTCAATAAAGGTTTTCCAATCTTCTTTAAACGTGTGTTCTTCTGGTTCTCTGATTCTATACGTTAAGTCTGCAAATTGTGCAAATTCTATCAAATTAAGTTGCCAATCTTCTTTAGTTGGGACCCCGCTCATTTTCCATCTTTGGGCTAATTCTGTTTGTTTAATTCTGTTTGTTCAAGGTTGCCTATGTGCTGCAGGACTGGTGGCTTTCTTATTGGTGAGTCGTTATTTCTTCTAAAATCTTTTAGAGCTCAATCCTAAGTAGGGGAAGGTTGGAGAGTCGCTCCATTTCCATGGTTGCACTGGCCAGGGTGGGAGTTGGGGGAGCACACCTGCCTTCCTCACCCTTGCAGTTATCTCCCCCCTTCAATTCTCTCCCACTCCCCACTCCAGGTTCCGATATGGGGGGAAATTGTCCCACCAGTTTCTGGCTTGAGTAGGTAGGGGGCTGACCCTGGTGCCTTTCCATCAAAATGAAGTGGTATTGGATTCCCTAGAGCGCCATATTTCAGAGACTACCACCAGCTATGCTGGTGGGAATGCAGCAATCGGTAGATCTATCTGATTTTCTGGATCCATTTCAATTGGGGTTTAGGCCTGGTTTTGGCACAGAAACTGCTTTGGTCGCCCTGTGTGATGACCGATCCTGGTCCAGCTGCACTGGCTACCAATTAGTTTCTGGGCCCAATTCAAAGTGCTGGTTTTGACCTATAAAGCCTTAAACGGCTTAGGACCACATATGGAAAAGGACCACCTCTTTCCATATGAACCTACCCGGACCCTGAAATCATCCTCTGAGGCCCTTCTTCATGTGCCTCCTCCTCGAGAGTTCTGGAGGTGGCAACACGAGAACGGGGCCTTCTCTGCAGTGGCTCCCCGTCTGTAGAATGCTCTCCCCAGGGAAGTTCGCCTGGCGCCTTCATTACACACCTTTAGGTGCCAGGCAAAAACGTTCCTTTTTAACCAGGCCTTTGGTTGATCTGATTGACATCCAGTGCCCTTTTAAAATGGTTTTTTTTGGGGGGGGGGCTATTGGGTTGTTGTTTTTATTATGTATTTTGTGGTTTTATATCTTGATTTTATTCTGTGAACCGCCCTGAGACCCCTGGGTATAGGGCGGTATATAAATTCAAATACCGTATTATTCCGTGTATAAGACGCTCCCATGTATAAGAGGACTAATTTTGAGGATTCCAAATTAAGAAAACCTGTAGCACTGAGCTACAGACCCCCGGCTCTGTGTATAAGACAAGCCCCAATTTTAAACCTAATTTTTTGGTTTAAAAAACCTAGTTTTATACACAGAAAAATACGGTAACAACAACAACATTCATGTGGGCCTTTCCAAGTGCTTAGTGGGGTTCTGTGGTGACACTCTGTTGGGGCATGTGCAGAGTGCTTATTCAACACACCAGCGGAATGTGGCAATGGAACACAAAAACACCAGACAGTTCTAGGTAGGGTCAGTCCCTAGACTGACAGCATAATGCAGTCCCACAGTTTAAAGGTTACCTACAGTTGTAATATACCATGTGTTCTGCTCAGTCTTGCTTTGCCGGAACCTGGCATTTTGCTCAAATCCTCTCCAAGGACAAGGACAGGTTGCCATTTCCAAGTTTTATCTAGGTGCACCAGACTCCAGCGTATGTCTTCTTCTCCCGGCAACCCACAAAGTTCATTAGATGTTGTGTGTTTTGCTTTCTGCTGCTGAGTGCAAGAGCCGGGGGTCTGTGGCTCAGTGCTACAGGTTGCGCTGCTTTGAGACCAGAGTCCTAGGTTCATTTTTGCATCGATAAGGATCCTGGGTAGAAGACCTCTGCTTGAGACTTTGGAGAAGCACTGAAAGTTGAAGCACCTGTCATTGGGCTCGATGAATGAATGGCTTGTTGGAAAAAAGTGGTTTTATGCCTTTGTATGCCTCTTCCCTTCCAATCCTTGACTGCACGTACTATTGCATGGGAACAAGATATTGCCCTACTGGCAAAGATCCTTGTTAGATATGCTTAACAAATTTATTTATTTATAAATTAGCATATACTACTGTATCATAAAAAATATTGACGCTGTTTACAGCAATACCTATAATGAAAATGTGTAAAACTTTATAGAACTGTAGAATCAAGTACTTACCGCACAATTCTGCAGATCTTAAGCTATGAAAAGAGAAGACTTCCTTTAAAACAACCTGAAGGTGTGTGGATTTAGTGTATTTCTGAATACCTGATGCTAGGAATTAAGGTTTAAGTTGTATGAGCTTATAGCTGCAATAAAGTTATCTATCTATCTAAGGTTTAAGTGAATGGGTAGGAAGTCCTGTTGCCTTCAGGTCTTCAGTAGGCTTTCCAGAAGCTAGAATAGATGCACAATTCAATCCTTCTGTTATGTACTTAAACACATTTAAATTATTTTCTTTCCACTCCTTTTGATGATTATACAGGGCAAATGAACAAGTAAAGCTGAATGTTACTATGGAGGGGAGCACTGAAAACAATGTGACAAAAACTCTTGACCTTGGCTGGTATTTAGGAGTGTACGGAGGTAAAAAAAAAAACCTTTAAAAACCATTATTGTTATGTTTTGCAACATGGTGTCTTAAGTAGCAACAGGCCCCAAACGTCCCCCCCCCCAGTGATTTAGTTTTGTCATTACAGATTAGCAAGATGGTACCTTGTTTTCTGATTAAAATAATTGACTCTAACTTTAAAAAAATAAAACAGTAGAAAGGAGAGGTTTTAATTTGTTTTCTGGATTTTGGAAGGCAAATCAGAAATTGAGTATTCAAAAAGTCATTCACCATAAACATGTGGCTATTGTCTCCCCAAATGGATTGTCCTAGCTAAATCTTCAGCGCTAATAAGGACGGGCAGAAGGATTACAGATTGATCCTCATTTTACTGCGCTCAGTTTCAATTTTGTTTTTTATTGTAAAAAGATCAGCCTTTAAAAACAACAGCCGCAGCAGCATGGATATATTTTGATCTCAAGTGCTATAGCAAATTAACAAACTGCGAGGCGGAAAGCAGAAAGCGGCCTGCACAGAATATCAAGCTTTAGCATGCAGCTCAAGAGCTGGATTAGGAGAGCAAACGTGGAAAAATAGGTTGTACTCAAAACTGGCTGTAGCAGACAGGAGGTATCTGACCTCTGAAACCATGGTTAAGAGATGAGGAATGGACCTCAGGACCTTGCGTTTCCCTGCCCCAGTCTCCCTTCTTGGATTCAAATTCTCCCTTTCTTCTGTCAGCCTTATCTGTGATAATCAGCACGAATTTTAAAGCAAATCACAGTACAGTCATACCTTGGAAGTCGAAACGGAATCCGTTCCGGTAGTCTGTTCTGTGGTTTTCAAACTTTCATGCTTCTGGGGGCCTTTTCCACTTGTCTGCCAAGGAATCCCTGTACATTGTAGAAAATGTGAGGACATATTCTGATCTAGGGTAAACAATCACATGGAGTGCCGGACTAGCTTTTGGGGCCACATTGTTGGGGGCGGGGGTCATATCAGTAACCCGTGCGAATTGAAGGCCAAGTCAAATGTGATGGCGGTACATGAATGTACCTCTCTTTTTATTACTTTTTTGGCAAGGGGGAATGACTCACCTCCTCTAGGATCCTGAGTAGACTACAATTCATGATGCTTCATTTATTTATAGGTTTAACCGTGGCTGCAATAGTCTTCACCATATTGAGGAGTCTCCTTATGTTCCAAGTTTTGGTTAATGCTGCTCAGACATTGCACAACAAAATGTTTCAGTCCATTTTGAGAGCTCCAGTGCTATTTTTTGACGTGAACCCTATTGGTAAGTTGCAATCCATCATTAAATGATTAAAAAAAACCATAGCCTTCTATTCGTATGGCTTTTTAGTTGTTAATACGGTAAGTGTTCAGGCAGAATATTTTGGTGCCTGTTCAACGGGGCTAGTTTGTGATTCCTGAAAAAAAAAAGTGCACTGTTAATTCACTGGTGGTGTTGATCTTGCACATCTAGACAAAACCCGGTAAGTTTTTGTTGCACCTGTTGTGCTGACGATTACCTAGTAATATAATAGGAATCTGAATATTTGTAGACATGACTAGCATGCTAGTTCTTGTCACGAGCGGCGGAAAGATAGCGCTTGGTTCAACCTAACTTGAAAAACAATATCCTGAGTATATTGTTACCTGAACATTATATTTTTTGCAGAGCACTGAACTTGTTTTTCTGAAGGACCTGTAATAATTTAATAAATAAAATAAGCATTTTGTGTATCTTTACAGTTTGCTTTGAGAAACTAAGGGTGACTCCTATATGCAGGAGTGGCTTTTGGGGGGGAAGGGCTGAGGGCTGTGTTGCCAGCAGAGGTCAAGACAAAAGCCATACATGACATTTACGTAGCCCCAAAATGGCTTCCCTTGCCCTGTGCTTTACTAAGCCATTGGAAACTGCCTTATTTCACTATGTTTGTTGACCGTGGTGGCTTGTCCTCAACATACATACATACATACATTCATGTGTGTGTGTGTATCTATCTATCTGTCTGTCTGTCTGTCTGTCTTTAGAACAACATTCTGTCTCCAACCTCATATGTTTGTGGTGACTTGTAGAGGCTCCTCCTTCTCTGGGTTTGGCTTTTGTCCGTTTCCACTACGGAACTGTAATTTCTGGAGTGTTCAGTAGCAATTGCCAGCGCATGGGCAGAAGGGGCGCTCTGGTTGCAATAAATGCCTGAATGCCAGCAAAGTTTGCCAAATGCTCTAGGAACTGGCAAGGGAAACCGAACAAGGAGCCCTGAAAATAGTAAGAGCTCATGAAGGTGGAAGTAGCAAGGGCCACACTAACCACTTCTGACAGGGGTAGCTCTAACAGAACAACTGTTGGATTTTTGTATGCTAGACCTTTGTAGACCTCCCAGTGTGACTTGTGCTTAAATATATATATTACATATACATTATTATTATTATATTACACCATACATTATTTCTTGGGGTGTGGTATTGGGGTTTACTATCCATGCACTATAGGTAAAGGTAAAGGACCCCTGGATGGTTAAGTCCAGTCAAAGGCGACTATGGGTTTGTGGCGCTCATCTCGCTTTCAGGCCGAGGGATCCGGCGTTTGTCTGCAGACAGCTTTCCGGATCATGTGGCCAGCATGACTAAACCACTTCTGGTGCAACGGGACACCGTGACTGAAACCAGAGCGCATGGAAACGGCATTTACCTTCCTGCCGCAGCTGTACCTATTTATCTACTTGCACTGGTGTGCTTTCAAACTGTTAGGTTGGCATAAGCTGGGACAGAGCAACGGGAGCTCACCCCGTTGTGGGGATACAAACCGCCTACCTGATCGGCAAGCCCAAGAGGCTCAGTGGTTTAGACCACAGTGCCATCCGCATTCCCTACCATACACTATAGGGTAGCAAGCCATGGTTGCATTTCAAACTATCAATGCATGTTATTGACATCTCTGCAAACAATTGGTAACATTCCCATGCTGTTGCTAGTTGGTCCCATTCAGGAATTTGCCACATTGGTGCAGGTATGGTCACTGGGACAGATGTTTTGTGTGACCTTCCTGTCATCTGCGCAGTTGAGTAAATAATGTCTCTGATTTCTTTAGCTTTCTGTTTGCCTAGCACAAGAGGGCAGCATGGTCTATTTTATCCTGCTCTAGCTTTGCAATTAATTCCTTGGGGAGAAAAAGGCAAAGGTTTCTCTTGACTATTTACGGCGACTGGAAGTAGTAATTCTTCAGGTTATATGTTGAGCTACTGAGAATATGGTTTTGTGACATTTATCATGAGCGAGTAAAGTGCTCTTTCGGCATATTCGTTGCCTGAGCTTCCTGCCCGCTTAGACGGTTGTGCTAGGCCATACTGTGTTTTCTGGTTATTACCCAGAGAAGGTGGGGGGGGGGGACGATGACGACTCCCGATCGCTTTGGGAGTAAATCCCAGTGAACATGGTAGGACTTCTTTTCAAGAAAACATGCATAAAATCAGGCTGTTTAACAAATATTTGTATTTCTCTTTGGATTGGCTTGAGAATAGAAACTGTGGCTCTGGGGTTGTCCTGTCTAGAGTCTGGATTTGTGCTATTTTTCCTATAGTTTATAGGCCAGATGCTGGCCAGGGCATGGTTCCACTGACAATAGCCTACTTGGTGTACTGTGCATTGCTATCTCTGAAGCCAGAAAAGAGAAGCACAGAAATCTCTGTGTATCTAGTTACCATCCTGGCTGTCACAGGACTTGGGATAAGTAGTGAATAAACATGCAAGTGTGCATAGCTCAGGTAGGATGTCTGAGGTTTGACCCGCATGGCTTTGAACAGAATGTTCTCTGGTCATAGAACTGTTAGATTATTGGTCTAAGATAGCGATGGTGAACCTGGGACCCTCCAAATGTTGGACTACAACTTCCATTGTTCCTGACCATTGGCCATGTGGCTGGGGCAGATGGTATATGGACTGGAGTCCAGCAACAAGTTCCCGCCTTGGGGATAAGGCAACTTCCTAGGTTTACCCAACACTCACGGGAGAGACAAGAGTATGCACTGAGCTTTGACATATTGAATTATTGCTGCTAAAATGGTGGTTGATCTAATTTGACAAAACGCTGCTGCTGGATGTATTTATTTGTCTAATCCGTCGGGGAATATTCCTGGCAAGCCTCAGCGCAGTGAATTCAGTGTCGGATAACTTCCCAACGAATAGTGCCAGCAATGTCTCAAAAGTGATGGTATGTAAAAAGAGGGAAAACCTCAGAGGGTGGTTCTCTCAGCGCCATCACCTATGCACTGATAGACTGTGGCATTTCAGCATGTTGAAAATTAGTACGGTGATAGTGGGGTTGTATTAAATTACAATTCTATCAGCTGAATGGTGAGGCTGCTTTTGGTAGCGTTCATAAATCTATGCTTGTTCACACAAGCGATTCTGCTCATCTTGTAGCGTGTTTAAACAAGAAATACCAGTCTGAAGGCTTTGATTTTTATGGCAGGCAGTATTTTTGACAGATCGTACAGGCCATTTACAAGGCAGAGCTTCATGTTAAAATATTTCATTGCTGAACGTCACTCGTCGTCGGTATAAGTACTCAGGCACAATGCCAGAAGATCGCTGTGTTATGTCTGTTCAGGGTGGCTTATCAAGTTTGCTATTTTATTTTTTTTTTAAAGGAAAAAACCTAGATGAATTTTAGCATCTTAAAACACGCACATGTGCACATTTTCTCGTAAACGAGATGGCTGTAAAGAAGAATGAGAGCTCTCGCTGCGCTCTTTTTCGATTAGTTTTAAGTACTCACAGCTTGGATTTTGTTTTCCCGTGTTAACCTGCGTTGCTTACTTTTAGGAAGCGTATCTATTGCATATTTAATTTTCTTGCCCTAAAATAATAGAAACCTGATGCATTTTCTTCTCTGTGCTTTTAAACAAAAAGGAACAGCCCAATAAAACAGCGATTGCTTGTGAAGATAGACAACACAATAGGGTTGCAGCAATCATAACGATCCTGAACAACTGTATAACACTCTAAATATTATTTTTGGATGTTTGCATGGAGCAGTTAGTAGGCTGAAATAAGAGGTGTGGTAATTAAACCTGTTTGGCTTCCACATGTTTAAAGGGAAAAGAACACCTTGATTTTTTCCCCCATACAACAATGGTTCTGTGTACTTTAAGCCTTATCAGGGTGTGATATTGAATGATTTTTATGGGAGTTGCTCTTTTATGGCTATTAGTATCATAATAGCTTTTGTTACAAGTTTAAATAGCCTTACTTACACATGCACCTATTTGATTATAACTCTTGAGATTCTGTTAGCAACCTTTATAAAGCTGATTGCTATAGGAGTAGGCTCTGATCAGCAAATATTACTCTAAGGCTTTGTGTGCATTTACTATCTATTAGCATAGCCAAATTCATCTTTACTCCAAAGAGCCCCCCCCCAAAAAAATACTGCTTATTGAGGGTGGAACTGCATGGTGTGTATAGCACAGGGTTGCCGCTGAGAATAGCAATCCCATGTCAGGTTAGGGCCTTAGCAGAGGGAGAAAATTTGACATGAGGTTGCTGGTCCTTTAGCATTAGCCCTGTTCTGTGTAATGTGTTGTTTTGCCCTGAAACTCCCAGAAGAGGCAAGCATCAAATACCCTTGTTCTTCTGTTAAGCAAACAAGAAACCTTGTCAAACGTTCAGGAAGTAGGCTTAGCGTGCATTATTGCATTTGCTACAGCACACCAGCATTTCCACGCATGTTTAAAGCTATCGGAACAGGGAGAAGGCATGGGAATGCTATTCTGCACAGGCTTTGTTCCTCGCAGGGAGCTTTCGACAGAGATGGGGGTGCTTAGATGCACAGTTCTCTGCATGCAGAGCCATGTGGCACATAGACTGCACCATGCGTCTTCCTCAATTTGTGAACAGGCTAAATGTTAAAATAGATACGGTTTAAAGGGCTTTAGAAGAAGCCTGTGCAATAGAAGCGACACATAAGCAAAATTTTCCATGTTCAAGGTGTATCTGTTTCCTTGTGGTGACATAAGAGAGCTGTCTTCTGTCATGCCAACACTGTCCATTCTACCAGAGGAAAATTGCACAGTTGCCAACCAATGCACTTTAAAAATGTGTTGTGGCAGGGGGTTATTGGGTTTATTGTGGTTTTTTTTATTTTGATTATGTATTTTGTGGTTTTATATTGTGATTTTACCCTGTGAACTGCCTTGAGACCTGTGGGCGTATGACAAATTTAATACATAATAATAATAATGTTGATGCTGTGTATTGCTTTTGGCCATAATGCTCCCCTTTTCTAGATACTTCAGTAAAGGACCCCTGGACGGTTAAGTCCAGTCAAAGGCGACTATGGGGTTGCGGCGCTCATCTCGCTTCAGGCCGAAGGAGCCGCCGTTTGTCCACAGACAGCTTTCCAGGTCATGTGGCCAGCATGACTAAACCCTTCTGGCACAACGGAACACCGTGACAGAAGTCAGAGCGCACGGAAACGCCGTTTACCTTCCCGCCGCAGTGGTACCTATTTATCTACTTGCATTGGCGTGCTTTCGAACTGCTAGGTTGGCAGGAGCTGGGACCGAGCAACAGGAGCTCACCCCATCTCAGGGATTCAAACCACCAACCTTCTGATCGGCAAGCCCAAGAGGCTGAGTGGTTTAGGCCGCATCCTTTTACTTCAGTAAAACAACTTGGAATAAGGCTACTAATCCGATTTCAGACAGCAGGGGTGGCAAGAAAGAAGATCCTTAAGCAGACACAGGTGCTTGCATTTAGCCCTTCCATGAATTCTAATGAAAAGCGAAGAATATGCTGTGACAAGTGTTGTGACATGATTGTAGGCAGATTGAAATCAGAGGGTGCTTCTTCCAGGCTTCAGGCTGCAGAAGGGGCGATAGTATTTCCCATGGCATGCCATTTGTGGCAAAGCTTCAGCAGTTTGTAGGTGCCATTGCTTTAGGAACGTGTCTGTCCCCCATGCTGCCACATACGTTTTGGAGTTTTAAAGGTGACCTTCTTTGCAGCCCTGGTTTGGCCACATCTATTCCGTGGAGAAAAGGACAAAAACTCACTGCGAGTTTGGAACCCAGCATGTGCTTCTGTAGTTTGTATTCAGCCATATCTGATGTTCAGATAAGGAAAACAGGGCTTCCTATGGTACTGGAATCATTTTGGTAATCTCACATATGTATCTTGTTCATGGCCCTTATAATTGATCCAAGAAACCAGGGTTCTGCCATGGAAATTGACTTTTCAGACTCAAGACAGTACTTTGCGCCACAGTTCAGTTAGTTCCTATATTCAAGGGCTCTGGCTATGGAAGACAGGTATGCCTTTCTAAGTTATCTTCCAGGGTTTTTGCAGCTGGAAATAATTCAAAATCTGAATCAGGGTGTGAGGTTTCCCTTGGATTCGATTTGGCACTTATTTGTAGAATGTGTCATCGCCAAGTCACCAAGATACCAGCAATATGCAAAACCGTTGAAAAGTACGCCTGGCTTTGTGTTCTTCTGCTCGTCAGAACCTGAGAAGAGTAGGGGAAAAAATATTGTCTTGGATTCTCAAACCTGGGCAGCTGTGAGCTGGAATGCACCAAAGACTCTTACAATTAAAAGTTATTTCATTAATATAGTTGGTGGTAGTTTTTGCAATGCACAGAATACTGTCTCCCAGATGATCCTGAGTAATCTGCACTGCAGCATCTGGATGAATTAATTAGGCTTCTGTCAGATTGCAAGCACCTGGCAGATTATGTAACAGTTGTGGAGTGTTTGTGTGCTCAGGAGATTCTGGGATTGACTCTCTCCCCCCCCCCCTTCTTCCTCAGGCACTTCTCTGCCTTAGAATCCAAACACATATGGAATAGGTGAGGGGAGTGAAGTTGGGAGGGTTGCAGATGTTTTATCAACAGTAAAACTGGAGCAATAGAAAAAGTAACTGCCTGTGTTAACTGGAAAATGCAGGAACACACTGCATAGTATCTCTTTTCTTCATTGCGCCATAAATGAGTGTTCTGAAAGTTTTGGACATTCTTTTGCAAAATTATTCTTCTGCCACTCTTTGGTTTTCCAGGGCCATATTTTTCACGTAGGGTTGGATCCTAAGATGTCTTGCGTGATCATACTGCCACTTTGCACAAGACAACCTCTCTGAATTCTTCTCACTTCCCTGACCTTCTGATGTTTCACATGCGTCTATGTCTCTTGCAGATCACTCTTTATATGTCTAATTGGATTTTCCAAAATTATTACTTAATTTGCAAGTTTTTTTGAAGGTCACAGTTAATAGATGTATTCACGCTGAAGCTAATATATATTTTGTAAATGTGTAAAAACAACCACCACAGTTTATTTAGGACATTTGTTGACAATCCAATCAACAAAGTCGGCTGAGTGGTTAAATTAAAACAATCTACCGGTATATCTGTCTATATCCTAAAAAGTAGCATAATAGTTTATAGCCTATGGGAGGGATATATATGTGTGTCTCAGAAGAGGTAAAGGTTTTCACTTGCTACTGAAATGATTTCAATGTAGGTTCCAGGCAAGCCTCATTGAGGACATTCCACAATCAGGGAGCCACCACCAAAAAGGCCCACTGTCCTGTGTTCACATGTCTGTGTAAGTACTTCAGCAGTCTATATGCAAATGATTGAATGAGGGATATCCACTTTCTGGTGCTGTCAGATGTGCAGAGGACTTTAATTTGGGTTATGTGTATGAGAAGCCAGTTACATTCACATCTTGGGTTTCTTTTGTTCGTTGCCTTTCTGCAGTACATCTGCAGCTAATGGGAGAGTATTTAGAGGAACTGAGCACTTCATGAAACCTATAGGCTGTGCTTGCAAGATATAAAGTCTGCTACTGTCGAATAGCATCAACAACAGCTATAGAATTTCTCCCTGACAATTCAGTATTAAGGAAATATATTTTTTCCTTCTCAATCACTGAGTGTTGACGACGGTGAAATTCTGGCGAAAGGAGTGTGTCAACAGAATAACTCTGGGTTTCTTGAAAGCCTGTGATCCTCAATTGGTTTATAAATAATATTGCCATTCACAAAATCTAGATAGATTTTATGTTATGCTGAAGCAAAGTTTGGGACCACCAAAGGAATTACTGCAGTTGTTTGTTTTCTGTCCTGGAGCAAGACTGGGTGGGAGGCAGAGACTGAAGCAAAAGGCTTAGTCTCAGATCCTTTTAAAGTTGAAGCATCTACCACTAGGAGCAAAACCTTAATTTTCCTCACGCTTTTTTTGTAGCGCTACTTCTTGTAGCAGATAATCTTATTTAAACCTCTGAGATGAGTCATACTCCCTCAATAGGATTTAAATCCAGTTTAAACTCTCTGATGTCAGATGTCCTTTTGAGTTATTCCTGTATCAGTTTTTGAACATAAAAAGTGGTCCCTTGGTTGTCTCAATTTATGCTGAGCATGGGAGATGAACCGGGAACACATAGCTATTGAATAACCGTATCCGCAACATGTTTTGAAGCAATAAAAACTTATCTTGAATTTGTGCCTGATGTTTATTGGATTTTCAGCATTGGGGGGTCTTCCCCTTTTCCCCCTTTAGCTGCTTCTTAATGGTTGTTCGTAATAGCATTCATCTGGGATTAGAATAGCGGTGTGATGTGGGATTCTGGCGACATGTTGATAACTTTAGCAGCGCTGCAGGAAAGGAAACTTGACTTGCAAACCCCTGCCTTCCCTCTCCCCCGCTTAAGGGCTGCAACCCTTGCCACTTGTTGCAGTGGGAATTCGCAGTTAGGAGACTCTGGCATACACTACCGTATTTTTCGCTCCATAAGACGCACTTTTTTCCTCCTAAAAAGTAAGGGGAAATGTCTGTGCGTCTTATGGAGCGAATGTGTGGTCCCTGGAGCTGAACTGCCCAGGGGCAAAAGCAGATCGTGCTTTTTTTAAAAAAAAAAAAAAGAGAAGGGGGTGTTGAAAGGAAGCCCGCTGAGCAGCTGCTCAGCAAACGATCGGGGAGAGAGATAAGGGAGAGAGATTCCAGCCCCGCCCCCTTGCAGAGGGAGGCTGTTTCCCCAGCGACATGTGACTGGCTGATTAGATTATCTGTCTGGAAACTGTAGAAATGGCTCCCTTTCCTAAAGTTGCAGAACTGTGAGTTAAACCCCATAAAACAGGGTTTTTTCCCTTTGCAAAGTAAGCTCAACAACTTTGAGCTGATCCTCAAAAAATGGGGCTTTTCTCCTTTGCAAAAGAAGCTGCAGAAATTTGAGCTGATCCTCAAAAAATGGGGCTTTTCTCCTTTGCAAAAGAAGCTGCAGAAATTTGAGCTGATCCTCAAAAAATGGGGCTTTTCTCCTTTGCAAAAGAAGCTGCAGAAATTTGAGCTGATCCTCAAAAAATGGGGCTTTTCCCCTCTAAAAACTAGGTGCGTCTTATGGTCAGGTACGCCTTATAGAGTGAAAAATATGGTAATTTATCAGGTGTTTGGGGTGTTCATCTGGGAGATGTCGGATGGTTTCGTGACAGAGCGATAGTTTGTCCTGGCGAGGATGAAGATCTGCCTCACCAGTCGTGGCTTGAAGTGGCACTGTGAAGGCTTGCAACCCAAGGAGAATGGAGGTGTATGGACTAGGCAGCCATTGCGCTCCTCAGCCGTTGAGCTAGAAATGTGCTGTTGCAATACTTTTGGTGGGCGCAAGTCCTTTTTCTCTCTCACTTCCACTTGCCACATCTTGTGTTAGAACTTTGAATTCATCATACTGCTTAAAGGGCTTGCCTTCCTCTCCTGATTTTCCCCGATTTTGATTTAAGCACGCATCGAGGACTTCAGCTTTTTCTTAAATTCAGGCTTGTGCACTTCTGCAGGCTGAAAGGAGGACTATATCAGTCAACTATATCAGTTTGGCGTCACTTTCCACTAATCCTGGCTTGTAGTGTCCTTCAGACCAGGAATATTTTGTTTCCACGTCCATCCATAGAATCATAGCATTGGAAAGGGACCCTGAGGATCATCTAGTCCAACCCCTTGCAATGCAGGAATATGCAGATGTTCCTTACGGGGATCAAACCTGCAACCTTGGCGTTATCAGCATCACACTCTAACCAACTGAGCTATCAATAGAGAGGGATTGTGCTTTAACCCAAATGGGCCTGTTTTCAAAACAAGCCCATTCAAAGCATAATTTACAAAAACTTTCAATTAACTAGCTAGGGTTTGAAACCATATTCTCTGGTTGCTGAGATGCAATTGGCTAGGGTTAGTAGAAAAGTGAGGCTGAATGTTGGTGAAGTCCTTCTCCCGATGGTGCAGGAGGAGGAAAAGCATGCACATCTGAGTCCTTGCTAAGGCTCCTTGCTTCTTGTGCATGTAACACTAAACCGTGGTTTTAGCATTGCGTGTGAACCAGGATATTAATTACGAAGCATGATTTGAATGCAGATGGGCATGTGAATAAAGTTTGTTTAGTTGAGGGATTGAAATGCTTGCTTAACTTGCAGTGGGCCATTGCATCTTACATTGATTTTAGATATTTTTGATAAATTTTTACTTCAGGAAAGCAAATTAGCAGGCTAGCACTCGATGCACGGACTAGTTCTGTGAATTGTTGGGTAAATGAGCATTGTGGATGAAAATGGAGTCAATATTGTGATAGTTTGATAGCGAATACAATGTGAGGTTTGAAGACACCGTTGAGAATACAAGAGGGACAAAGTTTAAAATCATTAAAAAGCAAATGGAGAGATGATTAAGCTGCTTTCTTGAAATACAGATAGTTCTCTTTATACGGCTGAAAGTCTTTGTGCTCAGATTAGCGACTAAAGCTTGCTTTTTGAGCCAGAGGCCAATTGGTATTAATTATTCTGATTGTTTGTTGACTGGGGAAGAAAACCAAAATGATTTAGGAAATGATTGGAATATAAATCAAAAGGCAGCAAAATACTTTTATAAAATGATAACAGCAACAAAAAATTCTTGCAGGTAGGTCACTGAAGAATATTAAATATCTTAATGGCGAAACTACAGCAGATTGATGATGAAGCAAAACAGTGTTTCGATGCCCGAGGCTGATGGCTTTGTAAGAGAGAAGTTCTGTTGTACCAGACAGACAGTCTCTCTCTCTCTCTCTCTCTCTCTCTCTCTCTTTCTGAAATACCGTACGTTTTCTGTATATCCATGTGCTCACAATTTTTCATTCTCGGTGTCTTCTACTTCAGAAAAATTGTTATACGTTTTTTGTTTCATAAACGTACACTCGTTTATGTGTATATTTCAACAAATATTCATTTGATGAACTTGTAACGTTTTGGCGAATTGTTGAAGACTTAGTAAGCAATGACACTGCATTGTTAGCATATGTATGTGCAACAGGTTTAAATATGTTTTCTATTGTTTGTTTGCCACCCTGGGATGGAAGGATCGAAGTGGCTCTTACCACTTCCCCGGGAGCCAGCAGATTCACACTAAGCCATAGTTTGGCCTAGTGTTACGTGTGAACACAGTCACAATCTTGCTTACTTAAACGTTCAGGTGGGCATATTGTAGCAATAACCCTCACCTCTGGATGCTAATATTTTCTGCATACCAGTGAAACAGATTTCCAAAAAAGCCAGTATAGTAACATGTTAAATCAGAGAGCCTGGTCAAATGCCACTTTAAGAACTGCACATGACAGAGAATAAGTCTGATATATATATACTAGTAAATTAAGCCCGTTGAAAAACGGGCGCTAGAGGGGTGGCCCCCCCGGCGGCGGCGGCTGCTGGCCCCCGAGATGCCTCCTCAGCCACAGCCGCGGATCCCACTCCTCCTCCCTGCTCCTCCATCTTAGGGGCCGCGGAAGTGACCTGAGCCGAGCAGGAAGGGAGGCTGGATCGCAGCGGCGGCGGCGCCCGGGCGGGGGAGCATCGGCCTGCTTGGCCCGGGATCCACCCGGGCGCTCCTCCGCCATCCCTCCAGCCGGGCGAGATTCGGCTCCGGGGGGCTGGCGGCGGCGGCGGCGCTTGCTCGCCTGGTGGGGCAAGGAGGCGCATCGCTTGCTTTGCTCGGCTGCCTTTGCTCGGCTCGCCCCCGGGCTTCCTCCCGCCGGCCTTGGCGGCCGCCTGATCCTGGGCCCGGGCTGCCTTCTTGCTGGAGAGGGCGGATTTGGCGCTGCTCGCCTTGCCAGGCGCGCCGATGCGCAGCTTGGCGGGGCTCCTGAGGGAGGAGAGCGCGGGGGGTGGGGGAAATGGCGGCCGCGGTGCTGGCGGCGGTGGCGGCGTCAGAGGGCGGCGGCAGCGGCGCGGGCAGAGGAAGCGGGGTCTCCGGGGCAATCATGCCGGGAGGAGGAGGGGGCCTGGGTTGGGGGGGGCTGCCCTGGCGGCGGCGGAGGAGGCGCTGCTGCCTCTTCGGCGGGCCCGTCGTCCTGGACGCGCTCTTTGGAGCGGGCGCTGGAGGAGGCGGCGGCCAGCGGCGCCCTCAGCCTGAGCGGCAGGAAGCTGAGGGACTACCCGCGGGGCAGCGCCGCCAGCCACGACCCTTGCCGGAGAGGCTGGAGGATTTGGGAGGTGGAGGAGGCTCCGTGCAAGACGGCGGCGCTGCTCCAAGTGACACCGCGCGTGCGCCACCGCTGACTTCCGGCCTGCGTCCCTGAAGGGGGGGGACAGTAGAGCTGTCCAATCCCTGCGTCCCTCTGTGACATGCGCATTGCGCACTTCCGTGACACACAGAAAGTGGACGCAGGGACACTTGAAGATTATTATAGAGGATTTGTCCTCAAGCAACCTCCCTGAGGAGCAAGACTTTTCAAGGAAAGTGTTTACCTGTCTATACACAAAGCTATACCCCACCTTCCATCCAGAAATTGGTTGTTTGCTTAGCAATGTCTCTTCTCCTCAGTTGTTTCGAACTGGAGAGTATCAAGACTATTCCTTTTCTTAAGGTTTGCCCACAGATAGGTGACCTAAAACATGGTACTATTAAATGGCTTTCCATCTCTATTATTCCAATTAATGAGTTAATCCAATATTTCTGCATAATGTTTGATCCCTATGTCTCCTAGACTGGTGTAATCCGCACATCTCACCGATTTACTTTTACTTTGTTTAGGAGATTACTAATTAAATAATGCCTAAAATAAAGCAAAGGAGAGAGTTCCTCTGCTGTTAGTTCTCTCTCTCTCTCTCTCTCTCTCTCTCTCTCTCTCTCTCTCCCCCCCCCCCCCGCCTTCCTTCCCTTTTTAACCAGTGGGCTTCCCCCCCCCAAAAAAAACCCAACAACTTATTGACACGTGTTTATCGTGTGAAATATCAGGGGTATTTCACTCTCCTATCTTGTTTGCCTCTAATCTGCTATTTCTCTTTTTGTCTGCAAAATCAGTTACCTTCCCAGAAAAAGGATTCCAGAATACTGTGGAAAATTTCTTGAATACAAGTAAAACATTATCTTTTTTTTTTTTTTTTTTTTGTCAATCAGGTAGTTTCATTCAAACCCATTCCCCTCATGTTATTTCACTAATTTAAAAAATATTGTCCAGTTTTTGTTTGTTTGTTTTTTACATCATGTGCCAGTTGTTTAAACTTCCAGGGTACAGACTACCCTGCTTTCCTGAAGAATGTCATGCTCAGCCCAAGATTGAATTCCACCTGACTTTGAAAGATTCCTAATCTCTTAGCTTTTCCTACCTCACTTGCAAGGTTTCTGTGAAGCTACAGTTGGGTTGCCATATTTTAAACGGTGAAAATCCAGACAGAAAAGTTGTTGGATTTCTTTTTTTCTTTTGGCCAAATTTGTTGACATTTGGCTGATTTCCGCCCAGATACTGCTGCGTTATTCCGGATGTATGGCAACCCTAAGCTACAGTCTACTCTGAACTTGTATCTGCTGTTTTGAGATGAACCACCCTTGTCACATATCCTTGAAGTTTATCATTGACTGCTGTATGGGAAAGGAAGGATAGCAAACTAGTGGTTAGAAACTGCACACAAATACCCCATTTTATTTGGAAGGGCAGGATACAGGCTATAACAAATACAGTGGTACCTCTGGTTAAGTACTTAATTCGTTCTGGAGGTCCGTTCTTAACCTGAAACTGTTCTTAACCTGAAGCACCACTTTAGCTAATGGGGCCTCCCGCTGCCACTGCGCCGCCAGAGCACAATTTCTGTTCTTATTCTGAAGCAAAGTTCTTAACCTGAAGCATTATTTCTGGGTTAGCGAAGTTCTTAACCTGAAGCGTATGTAACCTGAAGCATATGTAACCTGAGGTACCACTGTACAGCTAGTTTGATATTTCTCCTTTCATCCTTCAGAATTTTGAAATATTTTGCTGTCCTCTCCTCCAATGAGGATATTGACTTCAGTATACATGAAATAAAAAAAAACACAAGCACCCAGTGCTGCTGTTATGCCAACAACATTTCCCAAACATGGCTAGGAGACAATACACTTATCTCTCCCCTTGCCCGGGTGATTTCTCTTCTGTGGTTAGTGTTATCTTGGGTGCAGCATTACATCTGCAAAGATGCCAACTGTTGTTGGCTTTTAAACAAAGAAACCAAACTGTTAGACGCTGGTTTTATAAATCCTAGTTAAAGCTATCCCTGCATCAGTGCAGATATAAAAGTTGTACCACAGATCATGATAGCTAGTGAAGGAGAAATGAATGTGTCTTTGGAAAGACCCGCTGATGTGAAAAGTTTTCTTGGGCTAAATAAATCGCCCCCAGCAAAATGTAAAACCCAAACACTTCCTTCCTCTTCCCCGACTCATTCTCTGGCTGATTGCGTGTCTGAGAGTCTTGTTCAAATAGCAAATTAATTTAGGTTATACAAAACGCCATGCCTTGGTTTCTTGCATGCTGAAACTTTAGGAAAATGCATGTTATCTGAGCACACTTCTGCTCAGCACCATGGTGCCCGTTTGCAGAAGTCGGGGAAAGCGATTATGTTCTTGTCAGTTTCAGTCCTCTGGGGGATATTGACAGGGGAGAGAGAAACTGGGCATATTTTCCCTATTTGTATTTAGAGGACCCCTGTAGCGAAGGCAGTAATAACTTCATAGTAGTATACATGGACAGGCAGCGTTAATGACATATTTTTTAAAAAGATAAGAGGCATATATAAATATTTCTTTCTAAGAACATGGAAAAGAAGCAAGCAGAGATCAGTAATTGTCAACAATTCAAGATATATACATATATAAATATGTCCCGTTTTCTCTAGAATTTCTTTCTTTCCGAAACATAGTTCCTTTCAGAGCTTGTAACCCAATTTTAATGGTTTTGATGATTTGACGATTGTAGTGCGTTGAACTTCACTAGTATTGCTGCGGGGTGTGTTTTCTGTCAGCATTTGATATGGGCAAATTCACTTATTTGCCACTGCTTTGATAAACTGGAAAATGCTTAAAGTTGCAATAAAAATGTTTTGTTGCAGAGCGATTCCATCCCCCGCCCTCCAATCAGTTTCTGACATCCTTTCACATAGGAAGGGGGACATTTATCCTCTTAAAGCATTATAAGTCAGGACGGGACCATTGCATACTTAAAGTGCAATCTGATTCATCTCTACTCAAAGTAAACCCAATGGAGCTTGCAGCATTAATCATTCAAATGTTGGACTAACACCGGGCAATTTAAGTGTGCTGTTTGTTCCTGCTTTCTGTCTATCCCACAGAAAGTAACAAGCACACACCCCAGCTAAGCAGCCTCCTAGCCTGCCAACCACAGAAGGGCACAGTGTTCGAAACTCCCATTGTTCTAGGTGCATTTTGCGACTGGGAATTTCGTTAGCGCAATCTGTTTCTGAGCTCTGGGCGCAGACCTGTGCCTAAGATTTCAGATTGAAACTGCAGAGTGGAAGGAAAGGAGGGCCTTTTTCTGCCTCCCTTGAAGGAGCGTCTCCACCCCCACCGTTCAGCCCGGACACTGAGATCCAGCGCCGAGGGCCCTCTGGCGGTTCCCTCACTGTGAGAAGCAAAGCTACAGGGAACCAGGCAGAGGGCCTTCTCGGTAGTGGCGCCTGCCCTGTGGAACACCCTCCCATCAGAGGTCAAAGGGATCAACAACTACATGACATTTAGAAAATACCTGAAGGCAGCCCTGTTTAGGGAAGTTTTTAATCTGTGATGTGTTAATGTATTTTAATGTTTGCTAGAAGCCGCCCAGAGTGGCTGGGGAGACCCAGCCAGATGGGCGGGGTACAAATAATAAATTATTATTATTATTATTATTATTATTATTATTATTATCCCCACTTCCAGCTACTGGAGAAGAGACCCTTTCAAGAATATTATGGGAGTGGGCAGGGGAAGGACTAGACCATGTGGGAAATGAACATAATATTTTAGCTGCAGATCATTCATTTTTAGCTTTATATTCTTGTTATAACCTAGGATTAAGGTGCCATTTAGCTCCTAGCTTTCATATCTCAGCTTTTAACACAATGGAGTTACCATTATTACCAATAAAGGGGTTTCTAACACTGTACTGACATGGTTCCTTGAACCAGGGCTGTGACTGCTGAACTGCACCAGTTTTGAACTTGATCTTACATTGAATAACCCCATTCTTTAAGTTCTTTGGCCTTCGAGATTTAAATGTCGGTGTTTGCTGGATTCTTTCATGCGGAAGTATGAATGAACTTTTCGATACAGGTGAGTAGATTGTCAGGTGTTCTCATTATTTGGAAGGAAAGATTTGAACATCCACTCTGGAGTGTCAGCAAACACCTGCATGAGCAGAAGTGTATATTGAGCCACCTGAGCACATTCTGATTCATGCAATTAAAGCAGTTTACAGAGTTGGTAAGAAAGGAATATCACATATTGAGGTTTGATGTCTCTTTCATGAAGAACAAAGGAGTTTCAATTCTTTCACTTCAAGTTTGGCCTAACCATTGTGTAATGAGGGAGGTTTAATGAATCATTGTTTAACTTAGATACTGCCAAATATTTGACTATAACAGAGTCCCAAATGGGTACATAGTACTTTTCTGACAGACCCTTATTTAACTATGATTAATTGGCATTGGATAGTTATTTAATTACTTTAGAAGAAATCTTAAGTACAGTGTGTGTTCTGATTAAGTTATTTAATGTAATAACATGCATAGAATTGTGGAATGTGTGCGTTTCCCCTAAGGAAGGTAATGCACGTTACATGGGGGAAAGTGAGAGTTTGGAAATACCCTGAAATTTTCTAGGGCATGTGCTGTTTTAAGGGTCACCTCCAATGAAACCACAGAGCCTAGGGCTTGACGATCAGAAGGTTGGCGGTTCGAATCCCCGCAACGGGGTGAGCTCCCGTTGCTCGGTCCCTACTCCTGCCAGCTTAGCAGTTCGAAAGCACATCAAATGCAAGTAGATAAATAGGTACCGCTCCAGCAGGAAGGTAAACGGCGTTTCCGTGCGCTGCTCTGGTTCGCCAGAAGCGGCTTTGTCATGCTGGCCACACGGCCTATAGAGTGAGATGAGCACGCAACCCCAGGGGTCCCTTCACCTTTACCAATGAAATATATCTTGCTACAAATCTAGCCTTTTTATTATTTGGCATTGAGGGATAGGAGGGATACTTCTCTGTGGCGCAGGAAAGAAACGAGTTTTTGTTGTTGCTGTTGTTGATCCTGTGCATTTGGTTTTCAGAGATGTTCCTAGCAACCACGGCTTCAAGACAAACACCTCTGTCTGTCTTCTCATCACCCGTCCTTGTCCCCCTCCTGCCCGGCCAAACACGTTTTAGTAAAAAGAAAAGAAATTAGAGGGGTTAGTGCAGGGGTCAGCAAACTTTTTCAGCAGGGGGCCGATCCACTGTCCATCAGACCTTGGGGGGGGCGCACTATATTTTGGGGGGAGAAAAGGAACGAATTCCTGTGCCCCACAAATAACCCAGAGATGCATTTTAAATAAAAGGACACGTTCTACTCATGTAAAAACACGCTGATTGCTGGACCGTCCGCGGGCCAGATTTAGAATGCGATTGGGCCGGATCCGGCCCCCGGGCTTTAGTTTGCCTACCCATGGGTTAGTGCTTTGTTACAATAGAATAAGAAAGTAAGAAAAGCCTGCAGGATTAGGCCAGAACCATCCAAGTCCAGCAGCCTTCTCACAGTGGCAACCAGATGCCTAAGGGGAAGCCCACAAGCATATTTTCTCCTAATGAAAATGAAGGCAGCACCTGAGAGACAGTTTTCTCCCCATCCACTTTTGAATCCTTGGGAAGTGCATGTGTCCCTTATTTATGCCACAAACTGTGAAGTAGGGCTGAGGGATCTATTGATCTATTGTCCAAAACCGGTTTAAGTCCATATTGTGATATCGGCTTCATAATTTTTGACCTGGCAATATATCGCAAATCATGATGTGTGTGTGTGTGCGCTATGCAAAAATCACAATGTGGGGAAACCGTGGAGCCAGCCAATGCCTCTACAAAGCTCCATCCTTATTTCAGACATCGTGATATATCTAAGGCACATTTCCCCTAAAGCTCTAGGAAAGTTCTTGTGTTCTTAGCTGTGTCCATGTCCATTCTAAGCCATATAATTCTACTTCATTGTTACCCAGAATGAACATGTGAATTCGCTTCTTTCACTTTTAGTTTCTTTTTTGCAAAATTTATTTAAATTGATTTTTAAAAGCTGATTTTCCCCATCCCAACTTCCTTGTTTTAAAGCAAAACATTCCACCACCACCCCTTTACCAGAAGCTCTGGCAAAACACACTTTTTTTAAACATTGCATTACTCAACAGAACCTCACAAGGCAGGTACCAAAGCTACAGTTGGTTGGAGTTGATTAGCAACTTGATTACCCATGAGAACTAAGTAGTTATTTTAAAATGTGAATATTGCATATAAATAATCTTCCTTGTGGAATTATTAGTGTAGCTACTAGCTTGGCTCTAAAATGGAATTATATTATTCTGGCACTCGTTAGCAGTTGTCATAACTGTAGACATTACTTTATGCAACACTTGTGTATGTTTGTTTTGGGTTAGAAAGCCAAGACGGTGCTTTTACTGTGCTTATCTCATAAAACTTATTTATTCCAAGCTTTGAAATGTTTTTTTAATTTTTTTTAAGAGAGGGGGGAGATACATGCCTCTCAAGTGTGTTTGAGAAAAATCTCTCTTCAAAAACTCCTCAAGCAGGCTTTTGGAGAATGAGACAGGAACTTGTGAGAAAAATTAGAGACAAAGCCTGAGATGCTCCCTGGATTGAGACTTCAAAGGGCAGAAGTGCTTTGTGACATAGTTTTATGAACATTTCATTATGGAGTTGTGTCTGCCCTCCAGCCCCCTAGGCCCTGCATCTAAATTACAAAGTGAAACCAAATTCCCAAGTAGTTGTGAATAACCTTGTTGGCTTCTACCGTTTAGGTGAGCAAATATGACTCATGGGCAGAATGCAAAGGTTTTACAGAGTTCATGGCATTTCAGCAATTCCTTCTGACATGTACTGTGCTGGACCCTACATTCCCTTAGAGATGCTGGCCTGGTTCCAGGGAGCGCATGACTAGGCAGTTTGAACTTGTGATTCTCAAACCGCAGCACCATGAAATAAGAGGCGAGATTTATTTATTTTTTGGCACCGTGGAAAGTTTGAAAAGCAGTTTGTGAGATGGTTACTTATGCCCTGGTTAGATTTACTGCAAAGCATTGCATGGGGGTTGTAACCTTGAAGATTACAGTGGGACCTCGACTTACGAGCGATTCGACTTACGTGTTTTTCGACTTACGAATGACTTCCGGGAGAAACAAAATGGCCGCCGCAACCGAATTTTTCGACTTACGAATGGAAGTCGCGGCCGCTTTAATAGGATTTTTTCGACTTACGAATTTTCGACATACGATTTTTTTCCGCTCAATGCATTCCTATGGGGATTCGACTTACGAATGTCGTAAGTCGAGGTCCCACTGTACTTGGAAACTTCAGTTGGTGATTGGATGCTGACCAAGCACTTCCTTGTTGGAACACATCTTGCAATAACAATAAGAATAACAATAGCAACAACAACAACAACAACAACAACAACAACAACAACAATTTATTATTTATACCCCTCCCATCTGGCTGGGTTTCCCCAGCCACTCTGGGCGGCTCCCAACAGAATATTAATAATAACAATAACAAAGCAATAAAATATCCCTAAACAGGGCTGCCTTCAGATGTCTTCTAAAAGTCAGATAGTTGTTTATTTCCTTGAAATCCGATGGGAGGGCTTTCCACAGGGCGGGCGCCACTACCGAGAAGGCCCTCTCCCTGGTTCCCTGTAACCTCACTTCTCGCAGTGAGGGAACCGCCATAAGGCCTTCAGAGCTGGACCTCAGCGTCCAGTCTGAACGATGGGGGTGGAGACGCTCCTTTAGATATACTGGGCCAAGGCCATTTAGGGGTTTAAAGGTCAGCACCAACACTTCAAATTGTGCTCATAAACATACTGGGAGCCAATGTAGGTCTTCCAGGACCGGTGTTATATTTTTAAAGAGTATCACTGTCATCCTGTTTGTTCCTGTGCACAATTCAAAGATTTGGATCTGACTTGGGAAACTCTCTTAAGGCTTTGGGACCAGGGTATTCGATGGACCACTGGCTCCATGGAGAACCTGCCCATGACGAGATCATATTCACAACCATCCCTGTTTGAGGTAACCTCACCTTCAGACTTTAGGCAGGTCATAATCAGAAAGACGGCATCCCTTGTTGTGGAATACCCTCCCCAGCGACGGCTGCTTGGAGCTCATGTCATTTAGGTGTCAACTCAAGACAACTGTTTCCTCCCATGCTTTTAATGATTGCTTTTTCTTTCCTGTTTCTGTTGATGCTCTTGGAAGTATTTTGTCATTACATATTTGATTTAAATGGGTTGGTTTCTCTATCTTGAACACTTTATTAAACCAAAGTGTAAATACTTAACATAAATACAGTGGTACCTCTGGTTACAAACTTAATTCGTTCCGAGGGTCCGTTCTTAACCTAAAACTGTTCTTAACCTGAGGTACCACTTTAGCTAATGGGGCCTCCCGCTGCGCCACCTGCGTGCGATTTCTGTTCTCCTGAGGTAAAGTTCTTAACCCGAGGTACCACTGTATGTTGAAATGAGCAAATAGTGGCTTGTTGCTCAAGCAATAAAAGTTTGGCGTGTGTGTTTAGAAAGGTCTGCTTGACGTGCTATTTGGATCTCATGCTTTAGTCTCATTGAAATCAATGGAAGAACTTAGTCACAATAAACATAAGTCCATTTGATTTCACTGTGAGTTAAGCAAAACTAACTTTCTGTGCACTAAGCTGTGATCTTACTGGTATCCCACTGCAGATAGTGAAAGTGGTCTTAAAAAGCTTGAGAGTATTTCAGATTTAATGGCAGAAGGTTGGTGGTGTCGGGGCTGCTTTCAGTTGTAGTTTTGTCACTTTTCATGTTATCTGCTTTTGCCCTTCAGAAATTGGAGGGTAAACTAAGGTAGGTATATTTCACTTTACAGGTGACACATACTTATTTGCTCTATGTGTTAAATTAAACAATATTTTTGGTGTTCAGGGCTGGTTGCTGTGAGTTGCACCGCTGCTGTTAGTGGCTTGGTTCACACAATACAGGAAACCAAACTATGGCTTTTTGTTCTCTTCAGCAACTGCAGTGGGTTTCATTTATTTCCTGATGAAGAAAATGCTTGCTTTATTTTACCACTCGGCCATCCCCAGTACTGGAAATGAAGCTGTTAACTAAAGATGAACCAATGCTTCTTTACCCCCTTCCCAACTTAGCCATCTGAACCTCAAACTAGCAAGGTTTTTACATTATGAAGGTAGATACTGAATACGGCTGTGCCAAATGGGAAATGGAAAAAGGTAGCCCATAATACTGCAAGAAATTGCATTCCTCTTAATATAGAATCATAGCGCTTTGAAAATTATTCACTCTCTGGAGATGTCCCTAAAATGAGATTTGTATGGACACCAAAATGCAAAACCTGAATTGTGTTTTGAAAGGAACGGTTCTCAGCCCCAGCAAGCATGGCCAAGGACCAGGGATCATTTCCAGCAACACCTACCAAACCACAGATTTAGCTGTTCTGGCTTACTCCAAGGTGGCTCAAAAGTTGCTACAGGAGGCAGATGTAAAGATTTAGGGCTTCCTTCCTTCCTTTGCCAAACCTCTATTAGGCATTAGTGTAGGCCATCATAAAACATCATAAAACATCCATATATAAAATCTTAAAATATATACAAATAAACAGCCATGTACAATATATAACGAGGATTTTTATTGGGATTTCTTCCCGCTAAATAGTGCCATTCACCAGAGATATTATTGACAAAAACTCAGCCACCCTTGCAGTTATTTCTGGGTTAATGTCAGACAGATAGAATCTGCTATTTTCATTGTGTCGTGATGTCAGACTACCCAAAAACGGGGATAGCACGCATTTGGGTAGCTGGTTATACAATGGACAGTAGAAAAGGATATGTTCTACGGATTTAGGCAGGATGGCAAACATTTAAAAACTCTCAGATTTTAGAAGTGAAACCTGCATGTTCTCAGGTTTTTTTTCTTTTGTAATCAAAATACAGTGGTACCTCTGGTTATGTACTTAATTGGTTCCGGAAGTCCATTCTTAACCTGAAAACGTTCTTAACCTGAAGCACCACTTCAGCTAATGGGGCCTCCCGCTGAAGCTGTGCCGCCGCTGCCCGATTTCTGTTCTCATCCTGAAGCAAAGTTCTTAACCTGAGGTAATATTTCTGGGTTAGCAGAGTCTGTAACCTGAAGCGTATTTAACCTGAAGCGTATGTAACCCAAGGTACCACTGTACTAGATAGTTCTGAGTAAACCTAAGACTGTTTACCAGTTTGTAACTTGCGTTGGTGTCTAAGTCTTCTTTGGCGATCACTCTTAGACGAGTAAGATTGTCTTCCATGAACAACGATCTTAACAGCGAGTCCGTAAGTGACTGTGGAGGCCAGTTCTGGATCCACACGTTCTTCCACAAGCGTGTCTTCCTCTTAGCACATTTCTCCCTTTCGTCCTGAGTTTGAGCGTCTTCAAAGCCCATGATACCTTTGATAAAGGCTGTTCTCCAATTTGGAGCGCTCGCAGGCCAGTGTTTCTCAGTCGGTGTTTATACTACATTTTTAAAGATTTGTCTTTTGTTGACCACCAGCATTTCACTTTCCATTTTAAAGTTTGGAATAGAGTTGTTGCTTTGGAAGACGATAATCAGGCATCCAAACAACATGATCAGTCCAACGAAGTTGATGTTGAAGAATCATTGCTTTGACACTGGTGATCTTTGCAAATATCCAGCTAGTGAGGGTGTGTCAGTAACCACAAGCTAAGCTGGGAAGCATTTGCATCCTCCCGAGGGATGGACATTTTGTGAGATATCCACACCCAATCAGAAATCTCACATAGACAAAAAATGGTGAAATTCTCTTTATCTTGTGGCAGGATATTCCGGTTGACCAGTTTATCTTTCGGTTGCATGAGCACTGTCATAAGCCACCACCACTTTCTTTGTAAATGAGAGCTGAAGGTGGTTTGTTTTGTTTTTAAAGAGCGGCCGTCATATCTTTGCTGTTGATCTGAACATTACTTATGGCATGAAATGCATGCAATTTCTGTTGTTTGTTTGATCTGCCCATTCATTTGGAGAAGATCCTTCTCTGTGAGGCATGGAATTAACGAGACCAGCCTCTTCCCCGATTTGTGGGTGGGGAAAACCCTGAGCTTTGCAGCATCGCTGGACTTCTGTGATATCTCTGTGGTTGTAGTAAAGCCTTAAATAGTTACTTAAATAACGGACAGTGAGACAGATAATGGGATATTGGGCAGAAACTGAACTGCAGGGGAATGGAAACAGCATTCGCTGCCTTCTTACAAGCCTAGTCTTAATGGTACAGACTCGTTTTGTAATAATTGTGTTGCCATAAGAAAATTTCCCACTTCCCTAACTAAGTGATTAGATTTAATATGCTTATTTGACCTTTAAAGTTTCGTTTACTAAATATATGTCATACTTTATCAGATAGTCAAAAGTGTTTGAACTTTAAGACTGGATTTTTCTCCTTCAATAAAGTACACAGTGTAGTTCAAATTATTTATTCTATATTTAGCACTATGAGTCTGCATAGCGCTTCAGAACATAGGAGTCAACACTTAGGGGCCAAGGTCCCTTCGCGCCCTCCAATAAAATATTGGAGAGGGCTGCCCCCACCCCCGTTGATGGGCATTGCCATTCAAGTAGTGTGTGTTTGTGCCATTTCATGTGATCAATTATACAGGGTTGGGCTTGCCTGCCCCCCCAAATATTTTATTCAGGTTGGCACCCCTGCTTCATAATGTGACAGGTCTCTGTCCTATAGAGCTTACAATCTATAATTATTCATGGGGAAACAGAGAAAATGGAGTCAGGTGTAAGCAATGGAGGCATATACAGTTGTTTCAGTTTATATGTTCTTAGTTACAGGCTGAGGCTAGAATCCTGTACGCAGTTGCTTGGGAATAAGTCCCATTGAACTCAGGACTTACTGATGATCATGGGCATGTATAAGATTATGAGATCCCACAGTAGGGTATGGAAACCACGGGGCTGAGCCAAAGACATCAGGGAAAAGTAGGATTTGAGAAGAGATTAGAAGGAAGAGAGGTGATAATCACAACAGGTGTTTTAGAAAGCAGTTCCAAGCATAAGGGAGAAAGGGCAGAGTTTTCTAAGGGAGCAGGAGAACTTTCCACAAATTTACTTGGGAATTGTTTTTAATGGGATACTGGTGAATTTTTCAAGGCATGACATCTCAATAGTATACACTTCTTTTACATAGTTTAGATTTTGGGGTGGGATGGGGGGATGAAATTAGAAATTGTTTTAACATATTGATTTTTAGCATTTCTGAAAAGATGTGCCCAAGAATATATTTGCTTCCCAAAAAGTTGGGAGGGGGGAGTTAATTCCAACTTTAATTTTAGATTTGGCTACTACTATATTTAGCCATTCATGTTGTCCGATATGACCTGCGTTGTGTTTGTTCATCAGGCTACTAATTTTAATTTTAAATGTACTTAATTTAAAACGTTGCTGGGGGTGTGAACTTATGTGGAAAAAAATTCCCACCCCTCATTTTGTGTAAGAAGCCAGCCTTCACTTCAGCCTTAATAGCTAGAAGTGACATTTCTTTCTTTTCTTTTTTCTTTTTGATAATAATTTGTATTAGTTTTCAATTACCAATCCAATAGAAGTGACATTTCAGGATGGTACTTATTTTTGAAGTTGATGGTTTTTGGTTTTACCTTCCCATCTAATAAAGACATGTTAAATATAATAATAATAATAATAATAATAATAATAATAATAATAATAATAATAATATTTTTGCTCTACGCTTCATCTTGACAGTAAAGGTATAAATGAAATTCAGGCGCCGAGATCAACAAATCCATCTTTAGCTGATCTCATTGAAGAGCATAATTATTTGCATTGGGCCACAAATCATCTGGGTTGGACAGTGATTCTCAAGTTTTTGATTTTTTTCTCACCTAGGGTTGAGCTGCAGGAAATGGCCCCAGGCTTATCTTTGGTGCAGCAAGTTCTCTAGCTTGCTTTGTCTGGCTTCCCAAAGAATAAAATTCCAAAGCTAAGTGGTGATGCTACCAAAAGCAACTTGTAGGCCTACTACTGTTCCCTAGCAAATACTTACTTCAAATATGGTTGGTGTTTAATGGACTCAATGTAGAATAATAAATGTTTGGTGTGTGTAAGTACAGTGGTACCTCGGGTTACAGACGCCTCAGGTTACAGACGCTTCAGGTTACAGACTCCGCTAACTCAGAAATGGCAAAATAAATGGCAATAAAACAATGTCTCTGAGGCTGCAATACTGTGCACAGTTCTTAAGGAGAAAACAACAACAGCAGCTGAATATCGTGGGACTTTACTTCCAAGTAAAAATGTTTTAGGATTGTTCCTCCTGCATCTTTTCCTTTTCAATTAGGAGTGAAACAGCGCGACTTGATAAGATGCTTCAATTTTTCTCCAATCCTATTTTTTTATAGGAAGAATTCTAAATCGTTTCTCCAAAGATATCGGCCACCTGGATGACTTACTTCCATTAACGTTTCTGGACTTTGTGCAGGTAAATTAGTAGAGATCCTTGTAGAATCTGACAAGAGCACTTAGGTTTGGGGAATCTAAAGTTCTGGTGATTTGCATGTCAATATTTTGTCGGTATTTCAGGTAGGTTAATGAAAGGACTTGTTTAAGAAGGGTGTAGTCAAAAATTGGGGGTGGGTGGGGGGGAATGAGTAATAAGTAGCAGGCAGGAGTGGCTGCCCGCACCTTGCCATTATGTCAAGGTTTCAGTACGTAGTAGCTACATGCTTGCTAAGTTGCACCTAGTTTGCCTTGCAGCCATTTGGCAAGCCTGCCGCAGTGTTATGAAATATGTCCACAGTAAAGAAACAATCAGCTCACATGAAAAGATATCACTGATTAACCTAATTATGCATGTACTTCCTGAAAGAAGCCAGTGTTTACCGTACTGTTTTGGGATTAAGACAGGTGTGGCTATTTACAAAGAAGAGATTAGCAATAATAGGGCTGGAAACAATAGCTGTAATGAGAACAAAAGGAAGAAGTGGTTATAAATACCAAAAAGAACAAAAAAGTTGTCTAAGCACAAAAGATGTTAATGTCAGGGAACTGGTGACGGATTAATTTGTGGCAGTTCGCTGACTTTTCAATGGCTTGTCGAACAGTACCTTTTTTCTGGGCGCTATGAAGGAAGCATGACATGCGAGTCAACCTTCATACATTGTTCGATTGGCTCATTTACCATGCTCCTATTTCTGGAGAAGGCATTCCCTCTCTCCCCCTTCCACACATAGGTGCTGGCATGTATGCAACGGGACGCTGGTTGATGCATATGGATGTATATATGCACATAGACACACCATCTTTTATTTTATTTTTATATATAAAATTTTTATTACCGGTAAATTTTCTGTTTTACAATTTAAAATACAGTGGAACCTCGACTTACGAAGTACTCGACTTACGTATTTTTCGACTTCCGAAAGGGAAAAAAGCGGCCGCGCGCCTACGAATTTTTAAACTTCCGAAAGGAAATCCACTTGGATTTTAGATGTGGTTTACTTGACATACGAAGTTTTAGATGGGGTTTACTCGACTTACGAAGGTTTACATAGGGTTTTCTTACGAATTTTTCGACTTACGTTTCCAATGCATTCCTATGGGAATGCCGTTTTTCGACTTACGAAATTTTCAACTTACGAGTGTGCTTTCGGAACACATTAAATTCGTAAGTCGAGGTTCCACTGTACTCATTTTAACATCCTTAAAATATCAATGGCTTCCCTTCTCTTTCCATGGTTCATTTTGCATATCATAAATCCCTGCATATTTTACAAAAACTAAGCCGTTCAGTATTCCATTATTGCATCCATCAAAACTTACTTACACTGTAGAATTTATCTTAATGCTGCCAACATTTTTAGGTGTACACAATTTTCCTCCCATATATTCAATAAATGTTTTCCAATCTTCTCTAAACGTATGTTCTTCTCTTATTCTATATGCTAAATCTGCAATCTGCGCATATTCTGTCAGCTTAAGTTGCCATTCTTCTTTAGTTGGGACCTTGCTCATTTTCCATTTTTGGACTAACAAAACATGGGCCTCAGTAGTAGCACACATAAACAACCTTTTTTGACACCTGGGAATTTCAGTCTAAATTATCCCCAACAAGAAAGGACTCTGGGTTGTTGTTTTTTTGGAAAAGTACTTTTAAACATTTTTCCAATTCATTATGGATTATTTCCCAGTACTCTTTAACCATTTTACAAGTCCACTTTTACAAGTCCACTTGTAAAAGGACACACCATCTTTTCTAAGTGGGGAAAATTGCATTAATTTGGCATCTTTCATAATTGAGCACCTCCTTTAAGGACGGATATTAGATTTCTTTATTGTCATTGTACAAGTACAAATACAACGTTGTACAAGTGCAACGAAATTGAATGCCATCCCATAAAAACAAAACAAAAAAAGCACAAAAAACAACACATTTTCAGCCACACATGCACATGCGTACACACTTATTTAAAAAATAAATAAATGTGCAGGGTGGCTTGCATATAAGTTAGTAAAATAACCAGGGTTGCACCCAAGTGGTGGTTTTTCCTTAGCAGAAAGCATTTGGTGCACCCATATTTCTGCCAATCTGCCATAGTCACCTAAGCTGCTCTGCCCAGAACAGAATGTGATACGTTCTGGAGGGCTGCGGGATATAGGGAGGGGTGGCAAAAATCTGGTGCCCTGACTTGCCCCAAGTAGAAGCTCTTTCTGCAAATTAAAGCCGCCGTAGGATACAACCCAGCCCATGATAAAACAATAGTGGACTCCAAAGACAACAGAAAAAAGTATCATAAAATAGCACACTCAAACTGATTGCTAAAACATTTGGAACAATGAAAAGGTGTTTGCCTGGCATCAAGAAGACAATTGGATGCCAAGCGGGCCTTCCTAGGGAGAGCATTCCACATGTTTTGGGCTGGGTTGTCATCGATATGCTGATGACACCCAGCTTTATGTGTTGATGGACGGCCGCCCTGACTCGGCCCTGAACACACTGACCAGATGCTTGGAAACTGGCTGGATGGCTGCATGGGAGCCGGTTGAAGTTAAATCCTTCGAAGACAGAGGTCCTCTGGCTGGGTCGGGACAACATGGGGTTGGGGGGCCAACTCCCATCTCTTGAGGGGGCTCAATTAGTGCCAGCGCCTTCTGTCAAGAGTTTGGGTGTAACCTTTGACGCCTCCCTTTCTATGGAGGCACAGGTTGCAGCCACAGCAAAGGTGGCATTTTTCCATCTCCGCCGTATTAAGCAGTTGGTCTCTTACCTTTCTCGCCCTGATCTGGTCACAGTGATCCAAGCGACAGTCACCTCCAGGTGATTATAACTCGCTCTACGCAGGGCTGCCCTTGAAGCTGACCCAGAAACTCCAGCGGGTGCAGAATGCCGCAGCGAGGCTCCTTACGGGGTCCTTGCTGTGGGATTGCATTCATCCAGTGCTTTACCAGTTGCACTGGCTCCCGGTGGAGTACAGGATCAGGTTTAAGGTGCTGGTTTTGACCTTTAAAGCCCTATGCAGCCTAGGACCCTCATACCTATGAGACCGCCTCTCCTGGTATGCCCCGCGGAGGACCTTAAGGTCCATAAATAACAACACTTTGGAGGTCCAGAGGCTCAAGGAGGCTAGATTGGTTTCAACTAGGGCTAGGGCCTTTTCAGCACTGCCCCCGACTTGGTGGAACGCTCTGTCACAAGAGACCAGGGCCCTGCGGGATTTGACATCTTTCTGCAGGGCCTGCAAGACGGAGCTGACCCCTTATATGGGATTTAGTATATAAATTTTCCCTTGGCTTTTTTGCTGGCCCATGTAGGACCAGCATGGATAGCTGACGGGTGAATATCTGATGTTTCCTCCCTTTGTGGTCTTGATTTATGGGCTACTACTAGAACGAGGCTGCATTTTAAAGCTGTATTTTAATCTGTATTCTAAGTCGTATTTTAATTAACTGTGGGTTTTTTTCTATTACATTTTATTGTAATAAATATTTGGTGTTAGCCACCCTGAGCCCGGCCCCTGGTCAGGGGTCCCTTTACCTTTTTAAATATCATGCTATATTGATATATCACGATGTCTGAAATAAGGTTGGAGCTATGTAGAGGCATTGGCTGGCTTCACATTTTTCCCCACTTCGTGGTTTTTGCAGAGCATGCACACAAATACACACACACACACACACACACACACACACACACCGTGATTCACGATATATTTCTAGGTCAGAAATTAAGAAACCGATGTCACGATACGGATTTCAAACTGGTTATATTGATATATTGCCCAGCCCTTCTGCCGGCCCACCATGGCCCTAGCCAACCTGTCTGGGCCCGGTGGAAATCGAAATGAGTGTACAGCTATACACACTCTCTTTAGCTTCTGAGTGTTGGAGAGGCCTATCTGCACATGAGGAGGAGAATGAGAGGAAGCAGCAGCTACCGCTGGTGAGCTGTGTGCTGGGAGAGTTAATAATAATAATAATAATAATAATAATAATAATAATAATAATAATTTATACCCCACCCATCTGGCTGGGTTTCCCCAGCCACTCTGGGCGGCTCCCAACAGAATATTAAAAACACGATAAAGCATAACACATTAAAGACTTCCAAAAAACAGTCTTCAGATGCCTTCAGATGCCTTCTAAAAGTCAGGTAGTTGTTTATTTCTTTGACATCGGATGGGAGGGCGTTCCATAGGGCGGGTGCCACTACCGAGAAGGCCCTCGGAGTTGGACCTCAGTGTACAGGCTGAACGATGGCGGTGGAGCCGCTTCTTCAGGTATACTGGGCTGAGGCCATTTAGGGGTTTAAAGGTCAGCACCAACACTTTGAATTATGCTTGGAAACATACTGGGAGCCAATGTAGGTCTTCCAGCACCGGTGTTATGTGGTCTTGGTGGCCTCTCCCAGTCACCAGTCTAGCTGCCACATTCTGGATTAGTTGTAGTTTCCAGGTCACCTTCAAAGGTAGTCCCACATAGAGCGCATTGCAGGAGTCCAGAGCATGCACCACTGTGGCGAGACAGTGAGTTGGCCCAGATTGCTGCTATTGCAGGCACTTGGTGTGGTTCTTGTTATCGCTAAACTGAGCATCCAACCCTGGGCAGCCCAGGTGGAAGAAAGGAGACAGTGACTGTGTTGTACATGCTCTGCCTTGGACCTTGTATCCCGAGGAGCTGCTTTCTTGAGGAGCTGTTTGTTTTGGCTTGCTTTCTGTGGTGCTGCCACCTGACAAGTCACTTTCCGAGGAAAGGAAAGGCAGTTGAACTCTGTATCGTTATTGAACCTGCTTCCCCAATTCAAACACAAACGGATAAGAAAGATTAACATTGCCTTCCTATGAATGCTTGCCCTTAAAGAAGTCCTGCAGAGTTCAGCATGGCATATTCCCAAGAAATAGCATATAGGATTTCAGCTTCTCTGCAAGCATTTCCAGCTGAACTGACCTCTGAGTACATCCAGTTGCCTAGAGCAGGCATGTCCAACAGGTAGATCATGATCTACCGGTAGATCACTGGATGTCTGTGGTAGATCACTGGTAGATCATTGGCTCCCCCCAAAGAAGCTGAACAACTGTGGCTCCCCTAAAAAAAGCTCAACATTTTACCTCCTCCCTGAAAAAACTCAACAACTTTAATCCAACCCCCCCAACAACTTTGACCTGAACCCCAAAAAAGGGGGTAGATCACTGCCAGTTTTTAACTCTGTGAGTAGATCCCAGTCTCTTGGGAGTTGGCCATCTGGCCTAGAGCAATAATAAAAGCTACCCCTGTAAATGTAAATACGTCCAGTATGGTTGTCCTCTTTAAAAAGTTATGAATCTGAATACCATAATGTCACAGAGGGGGCATGTGGAGTGACGGAAATTTGATTCACCTCACTCTAGCTTAAAGCTGGGTTTGGTACAGAAGTGGCTTGATTACCCTGATGGACGACCTGTATTTTCCATTTCCCCTAAAGTTAAAAAAAGGCATAGGAGTCTGTTGGGACACATCCTTTTATTTTCTTCTAAACTAATCTTGTCTCTAATAAGGAGAAGAATAAAAAGCTCCGCAAAGTTTCCTGGTGGTTTTTGTCCTGCTTGTCAAGGGGCTCTGCAGCCCAAGAGATTTTAGAAAAGTAGTCATCTTTTTTTAATCTGCTTTATAAGCTCGCTTTCTTTTTGAATGTCCCCTGTATACATTAAGCCTTTAAACATACAGGCATATTGAGGCATACGAGAAAATCTGTGCTGAGCAGAAAACTTTATTCCAGTTTCACAGTGCTGCATGGCAAGGTGCCCTTTGTCTGTAGTGCAAATAGGTATCTCTGGACATGTGAATGCTTGTTGGGCAAGGTTGGCTGTTTCATTTTTGTATCTGACAAAACATCTCATGCAAGATTTACAGCCTGGTACCGGTAAGTTGTTACAACAGCTCTGAAAACAGGTGTGTGTAGCAAAGAAGCACACAATACAAACACTTGGGGGGTTTTTTTTTGGCTAAGACCAATGGCTTTCTACCATGGGAATGTACAATACCTTCCTCTTGACACAACAACAGTTTTTCACAATGCCTTACTTTTAACATCCAAGACAATGTTCAACCCAGACACTGAGGTCTAACTCTGATGGCCTTTTGGCAGTTCCCTCACTGTGAGAAGTGAGGTTACAGGGAACCAGGCAGAGGGCCTTCTTGGTAGTGGCGCCCTCCCTGTGGAACGCCCTCCAGTTGGGAGATAAAAAGCTTTTAGAAGGCATCTGACGGCAGCCCTGTATCGAGAATTTTTTAACGTTAGACGTTTTATTGTGTTTTTATATGTGCTGGAAACCTCCCAGAGTGGCTGGGGGAATCCAGCCATACAGGGTATAAATAATAAAATTATTATTATCATAACTCAAAAAATGCTATAATTTTGTCTTCAGGCCAATGGACTTTTCCTACAACAAGCAGGTTGCTTTGTACTTGACTTAATATTATTATTATGATTATTAGAATTTATATTCTGCCCTATACCCGTGGGTTTCAGGGTGGTTCATAGAATATAATCAAGATATAAAACTACAAAATACATAATAAAAATAAAACAACAACCCAATAGCCCCCCCTTTTAAAGGGCATAGGATATAAATCAGATCAACCAAAGTCCTATTTAAAAAGGAACATTTTTACCTAGCGCCTAAAGGTATATAATGAAGGTGCCAGGCAAACTTCCCTGGGGAGAGCATTCCACAGATGGGGAGCCACTGCAGAGAAGGCCCGTTCTCATTTTGCCACCCTCCAGACCTCTTGAGGAGGAGGCACACAAAGACAGGCCTCAGATGATGACCTCAGGGTCCGGGTAGGTCCATATGGAAAGAGGCGGTCCTTGAGGTATTGCAGTCCTAAGCCGTTTAAGGCTTTATAGGTCAAAACCAGCACTTTGAATTGAGCCGGGAAACTAATTTGCAGCCAGTGCAGTCAGAACGAGATCGGTGTAATATGCTCAAACCGTCTTGCTCCGGTGAGCAACCTGGCCGCTGAATTCTGCACCAGCTGAAGTTTCCGAACAGTTTTCAGAGGTAGCCCTACATATAACGCATTGCGGTAGTCTAACCTTAAGGTTATCAGAGCATAGACAACAGTAGTTAGGCTATCCCTGTCCAGATAGGGGCGTAGCTGGGCCACCAGCTGATGAAAGGCACTCCGGGCCACTGAGGCCACCTGAGCCTCGAGCAACAGCAAAGGATCCAGGAGTATCCCCAAGCCGCGAACCTGCTCCTTCAGGGGAAGTGTAACCCCATCACGACTTGAAGGACTAATCCAAATTTCATCCCCTTACTCCCTCTTTTGGTTGTGCTTAAGAGAGGAGGAGCAGGCCATTCCTGCCCTTAATAATTATTTAGGTCACATCTACACCAAGTGTAATGCATTCACCTTTAACCAATATTTCTACCGATTTTGGCCAGGGCACAGACTTCAGACAGCCTGCCAATCACTGTCACCTTTGTTTCAGGCTCTTGTTCCCTTCTGTGCCTGAAGAGGGCTCCAAGTGGACACAGCATGCATGGTTTGCTAATCTGAGGTCAAGAAGTTCTCCATTTGAGGTCCCTGAGCCCTTGGCAGCAAGGGGAAAGTTGCATACTGCCATGCAAATGGCTCATTCAGGCTTGTTTTTATATTGCCCTTCATATCCACTCCTTCTCAAATATTTTCAAATGCACGAGAACTGACGCAGCCAGTCTTCCATTTGTTTATCACTCCTCCCCATATTTCAGCGGTGCTGATTTTTAGTTGATGCGTTTTCAGTCGAATTGCGAAGGGTTGCTGGTTTATTTATGTCTAGAGAAGCCCAGCTTTGTCCGAAGGATAACTCTTATTGAATATGATAAAGATCTTTTGTCACTTGTTTTGTTTGCAGGTGTCTTTTTATAAGACATCCTCTAATCCCTTCAGGAAGAAATATTTTCTCCTTCTTAAAAAAGAGAGAGAGAAGAGAAGAGAAAGAAATCAGTATTAACTAAGTATAAAAGCTCTGAGCCTCTACCATTGTTGTTGATTCTTTGAGGGACATTTCCCAACAGTCATTGTTCAAATGGTTGTCAGGAGGAATCAAGTGAAACTCGATAAACAATGCCGTAACTGGTTCCTCTCACTTTGTGTGCAGAAGCTTTTCTTGAGAGGATTTGCATTGAAGAAGTGGTCCATTTTCGAGTTATCATAGGGTCATTTAGAAGCATTCCAGCCTTTTTTCTTTTTTGCTTTACTAGCAGTTGCATATTTCAGTTCTGCACAAATAAGCTTGACCTATCTAGGCCTTGGAAGTCTTCGAGGCGAGCACTGGAGGAAGAAAAACAAACCTGCAAATACCTCAGGGATGCTTTTGCTCTTTCCAGAGTTAGGGTATAGATTTTAAGAGAAATTTTTAAAGCTTCCTGCTCGCATTGTTGTGCTGTATGCACGTATAATAATTGATTTGATTAGACTGGATAGCTTTCCTGGAATGCAATCCCCAAACATAACTACTTGGAAGTAAGCCCCATTGAGTTCACTGAGGCTTACTCTCGGTACAACATTGCACAAATTATTGTATTCAGTGGAAATTCTAATTGGGCTTCTCTAGAGATTTTTCATAAAGCACTTGCTTCCAAAACGCTAATGTATAGGATTTGTGTCTGTTTTAAAGTATTGTGTGTTTTATATTCACAAAAACCCTTACTTCAGAACGTCTAGATGTGACCTGCAATTTTGTGTATGTTTTCTTGGAAGGAAATCCCACAATTTTCAGTAAGCATGTTTAGGCTTGCAGCCTTAAACTTGAAGAGAACTGTGTAGAATGGACCCTTGATAGCTTTTGACCCTAGCTAGCCACTTTGAAAAATATTGGCTGTTGAATTATGCCAAATATTTTAACTCAAGTTCTTCACATTTCCTTTGGTTTTGCCTTGCCAACTCTCTCTCTCTCTCTTTAGGTATTGTATATTGATTTTTAAAGAATAATTTTATAGATTTTTTTATTGTAACAAACAAATTATCCAGTCAATAGAACTGCAGGTTATCTTGTCACCCAGCTTCTAGACCAGAGGAATTTAGAAAGTTGAAAAATTTTTGTCCATCAACTTTAATTTCTTTTTCCTTTTTCTTCTCCTCAATGTCGAGTTTGGGTTTTTTATTTTATTTTAAAGCCCACCTCAAGACTTTGCTTTGTTTCTGGAGAAACATTGTGTGCTCTCTGCAGCTGCCCTTGGAGAGAGGGGGGGGGGGGGGAAAGGCCAGTGATTTATTGAAGCAAGCTGAATTGAAAACCCCCTTTTTTCCCCTCCCCAAAATCAACAGCTTGACTGAGTTTAAATAACTGACTTTTCATATCCTTTCATCACACACAAAGACCTAATCCTGAGACTACTTGAGCCACCAATGTCGGCTGTGGACAAGACCACCACTGGAAATGTCACTCCCTTCTCACCACACACAAAAACACATTGACTGCAGCTTTATGAAGTGAAAATGCCAAAGAAAAGGAAAATGCGAACGAGGTGGCCACAGTCATTTTTTTCCCCCCAAAAAAGGGGGGGAGGAGAAAAACTGCTGCATCTGGATATTAAGGACAAAAAGTGCCTAAGACGACGATAATAGCTTGGGTCACTAGCTTTCATAAGTGCAAATGAGTGGAACTGCCTCTGTTTGTTTCAATACCACTGACCCTTATATTTTATTGTGTGGAAATGTCAGGGAAAGTGTGTTGGAAGGCATTCTGGCCTCTTTTAGCTTAACAATGCCTTCGTCATTTTGAGATTCCCAAGTGCTTTTCCACCCCAACCGCCTGCCCTCTTTCATGGGCAAAGTAGACCTATACAGTTTTTGCGTCCTTGATAATGATTACATTCACATTCCTCTCTTTTTTATATAGTTTATAAGCTAAATGCATTACTTGTTGCTTGTGTGTGGATTTGCTTAATCCGTAAGAACAGAAGCCCCCTATTGATTTATTGTAGACCGGCCTCTCATTGGCCTCTGCCATTTTTTATTTTTTTTACTGTGAAACGAGCAGGCAGGGAGAAGGAAAAATGCCATTCTTGTTATTTAAACAACTCCTTTTTGGAGTTCAGGGGATTTGGGGACAGACCATGGACACCTCTCATAGCAGTTCTGTGAGATGAGCCCGGAGTAGAAATGATCTTCAAATCTGACATTGGGTGGGCTCGTTTGAAGAACCTTACATAGCATAGCACACTACTGGCAGAAGGTCCTTTCCATCTTGTCTTGTCTCCTTGGGATTGTGTGTGTAGATCTAACCCAGAGGTCACCAACACAGCGCCCACGGGTACCAGTGTGCCTGCTGGTATCTCCTGTCGCACCACGAAAGGTCTCACCTTGGAAATCCACAGTGCACAAGGGCCTCTTTGCTCTTCCTGCTCAGTTCCTGTTCTGCATCAGACACACATCCCTTAAAACATGCCCACATTTCATTTGATGCCAGGATTGGACACTAGCCCTATCCTTTTAAAAAAAAATGTATTTGTGTACAAAATCTCCACCATCGTTGCACAGTCTCCTGACAAGAAGATTGGGGGGGGGGGAGGAAGAAAAGACCAAGCAAGGTCATTAACATTTCTAACACCTTCCCAGCTACTACAAATCTTTTAATTCTCCTGTCAGTCAGGGAGTGTAACAATCCTGTTCTAAATGGTGATAAGTACAAATCTTCCAGATTGCCTTAAACTATTGATATACTATAGATATGACTTATGTGCTTACAAACAAAGTACTCTTTTTCTGTTTGGCAAAAAGAGACGGCAGATTTCACTTTTTGATTCAAAGGAGGGAGGGCGATCTTTAAGCATAATTTGAATTGCCGAGATGTGTTTACCGGTGTGGCGTCTTAACAGCATAAATATGCATAAATAAGCTAAACCAATCTGGGAAGAAGACTTTATCTCTGGCAAACATCCCCCCCCCTCCTAAAGTCTTCTAAAATGTGCTCCTAGGTTTATGTGCACATCTTTTATCGGATTTTAGAACTCTTTTCACTTGCTTTTCATGAGATTTAAAAGTGATACACTGACTGATAGGCAAACCTTCCAGTAGATTTAAAGGAGTAGCATTGATAGCAGCAAATATTTGCGCCCCCCCCTTGTCAACCATGAAAATTATGGGTTGGGTAGCAGAAGATGAAGAGCACAAGTAAGAGGCTGCTGTTGAAGTCCTGTTCTGTTTGTCCTCTTGTCTGTTTAGCCGTTGTGAGAATAGGATGGTAGACAAGTAGACCTTTTGGTCTGGTCCAATAAAGCTCCTCTTAAGTTCTTAAGCACCTTCTTGAGAAGAGCAGAGGGATGCATATAGTTATTGTCTGACCTGACCTGTGTGTAAGAGTTGGAAGGGACCCCAAGGGACTCTGCTAAAGCATCCAGGACAGATGGTCATCCAACCGCTGCTTAAAAAGAGTATCTTCACTCCCATCGTTCAGCCCAGACACTGAGGTCCAGCTCTGAGGGCCTTCTGGCGGTTACCTTGCTATGAGAAGTGAGGTTACAGGGAACCAGGCAGAGGGCCTTCTCGGTAGTGGCGCCTGCCCTGTGGAACGCCCTCCCATCAGATGTCAAGGAAATAAACAACTATCTGACTTTTAGAAGACATCTGAAGGCAGCCCTGTTTAGGGACGTTTTTAATGTTTGATGTTTTATTGTGTTTCTAATATTCTTTTGGAAGCCACCCAAAGTGGCTGGGGAAACCTAGCCAGATGGGCAGGGTATTATTATTATTACAGTGGTACCTCGACTTACGACGATAATGCGTTCCGACACCATTTTCGTAAGTCGAAAAAATTCGTAAGTCGAATCCCCATAGGAATGCATTGGGGGGGGGGGAAATTCGTAAGTCGAAAAATCCGGGTCAAAAATTCGTAAGTCAAAAAAATCCTATTAAAAGCGGCCGCAATGTCTTTTCGCAAGTCGAAAAAATTCGGATGCGGCGGCCATTTTGTTTTACCGGAAGTCATTCGTAACTTGAAAAAAACGTAACTCGAGTTACTCGTAAGTCAAGGTACCACTGTAGTATTATTATTATTATTATTATTATTATTATTATTATTATTAAAAAACCTCCAAGGAAGCAGAGTCCACCACCTCTTGTGGGAGTCTGTTCCACTGTTGAACAGCTCTTACTATCAGAAAGTTATTCCTGATGTTTAGTCAGAATCTCCTTTCTTGTAACTTGAAGCCATTGGTTCGAGTCCTACTCTGCAGAAAAGGAGAAAACAAACTTGCTCCATCTTCCATGTGAAATGAGCTGCTTTTTTTTTTTTTAAAGCAGACTTGTTTTGGATTTTCCCTTGGAATTTTCGAATTTGTTGTGCCTGAGCGGGACCTTCTAAATTAACCTTGAATTGCACTTCCAGTGCCTACTCGAATACTTTCAGTAGTGAAAAGGCTGAGGGTGGGTGGGCAAGTTAGAGAAAGTAAAGGGAGCCCATTCCTCCTATTATTTATTTTAATCATGGCCCATCAAATTGCTTCTGAGGATGTTGTTGCATTTGCATAGGTTAAAGAGTTGTTGGGAAATCGGGCAATTAGATGCCTTAACTACACAAGGCTCGGTCGCCACCTATGCATAACTATGTCTGCCTTTTTGAGACTACTTCATTAAGAGTTCATTTGTATGCAATTTAGACTTTCCAAAATGCATGCACTACATTACGGTGATCCGCCCTGTCATAAATGTGATGATAATAATAAGGTGTCATGGGCTGATCTAAAACACCTTTCAAAGATGGAGTCAGACATCTGTTAGTCATCTTAACAGTTTTCTCCTCCTGTTTTGCTTTGATCCCAGTGAGACTTTAGTTGCATGCACCTCATACTGCATAGTATTGCTTCCCCTTTGACAGCTCTTTGTTTCTAAATATTGCAGCCTATAATCGCTAGGAGTCCAGCGACTTTGATGGGGAACTGGAAATTTTAAAGGCCTAAAATATTCCGCAGTGTTGTAACGTTTGGAAATTTTGTCTGGCTCGCTTTTGTTGCCCAATGGGAACACGTATGTTTGTGGAAGGCACATGATTGCTCATAAGTTCCTCAGGATTTCGTTTGTTTGTTTTAAAACAAACAAACACAGGAGTACAGTATCTTTTATATTATAATAAAGACTTTGGGGTTGAGAAAATAACTGGGCTCCTTTTGTGATTTGGTTGTTACAGACTTTGCTTCAGATTTGTGGCGTGGTGGCAGTGGCAATTGGAGTGATTCCCTGGATTCTCGTCCCTTTAATTCCACTCTTCATTCTTTTTATCTTTCTTCGACGGTATTTCTTGGATACATCGAGAGATATTAAACGTTTGGAATCCACAAGTATGTATTATTGATATGGCTTGTTTTTAAAAGATTTAGGCATCATTTCAGAGTGCAAGAGGCTTAAAAGTGTTGCCCATAACTCAAGGGTAGTATTGGTTTCTCTCCCCCTCCTTTTAGGGGAAAACTGAGGAGTGCCTTGATGATGATTTTCAAATGATTCTTGTCCACTTGTCTTTCTGTTGTTCTGACATAATTAGGTCATGTAACATTCTGCTTCTAGGCCCAGAACAAACACCACCACCACTACTGGGTCTTCTAAGTATGGCTGCATTCACATGACCTCTTATTCCATTTTCATGATGTTTGCCTAACTGTTATATTTGAGCTTTCACGCAACATAAAAGCCACTTCCGGGACTGTAGTGGCACAGGTTTGGCACTCATTTTAATATTATTTTCAAGCAGATTTTTCCCCCCCGGGAAGAAAAAACATGGAAATGAGCGCTAAGCTTGCACCATATTTCACTGAAGTGTCAGAAGTGGCTTTTATGTTGTGCGAAAGCTCAGATATAACGCGGCCTGTGTAAGGTAAAAAGGTAAAGGACCCCTGGATGGTTAAGTCCAGTCAAAGGTGACTATGGGGTTGCGGCGCTCATCTTGCTTTCAGGCCAAGGGAGCCAGCATTTGCCCACAGACAGCTTTCTGGGTTATGTGGCCAGCAGGACTAAACCGCTTCTGGTGCAATGGAACACCGTGACGGAAACGCCGTTTACCTTCCCGCCGCAGCAGTGTGCTTTCAAACTGCTAGGTTGGCAGAAGCTGGGACAGAGCAACAGGAGCTCACCCCGTCGTGGGGATTTGAACTGCCAACCTTCCAATCGGCAAGCCCAGAGGCTCAGTGGTTTAGACCACAGCACCACCTGCGTCCCAGTACCTGTGTATAAGGTCAGGGGTGGCCATTAAAGCCACCCCTAAATTGATGACCCTTGCCATTGAAGCACTTGTAAAGTTGGGGAGCCATGATGGATGCACTTGACGCAAGCCCTGAAGTTGCCTTGAGCTTGGGTTCAGTTCTCCTCACTGGCCCATTGACGTGGCTTCTTCATGCTCTGTGTTCTCATCTTTACTGCTAAAGATGCTCTTGGGATGTCCTCCTGATGCTACTTCTGCCTCTATCTTGTAAAGTAAGCGGGTACATCCAACTAGTCAGCAGCCCACCCAAGTTTTTCTGACTGGAGGTTGTGTTACCCATGTACCAAACAGTATAACATTCACACGGGTAAGATGTAACCCAATAAGTTTCACAATTATGTGACTTGGTATAAATTTAAGTAGTCCGTTCTTGAGAATTCTGAATCACAGAATACTTTATCAGTGACAAGCATGGTTAACATAACCTTGGAGGAAAACTCTCTTTCTCTTTTTTTATATAACTGAGTAAGAAATACCACACATTTATTCAAATAGTACTCTTAGTTGAGAATGATGGTATCATTTAACCCTTCACCTTGCAGCTCGAAGCCCCGTGTTCTCTCATTTGTCGTCATCACTCCAGGGACTTTGGACTATTCGTGCTTTTAAAGCAGAGCAAAGATTCCAAGAATTATTTGATGCTCATCAAGATCTTCACACAGGTTTGAAAAATAAAAATAAATATAAATGTTTTGCAGTTTGGTGGAATTGAGTCGCAAAGCTTCTGCTGAGCTGTACTACTCAAGATGCAGGTGAAGAGTAATAATGTTATAGCTACCTAGCTATAAAATTATTACTTTGAGACTGACTGTCAGGGACTGGCACGAGGCAGGAGGGGTGGCGGAAGGGGCAGAGAAACCAAGTAGCCACCAATGCACACCGGAGGAGGTATTGCAAGCATGGGAGGAGGAGGAGGAGACAGCACCACGGTTGTCACCAGAAATAGGGAAGGAGATATGGAGAAGTGAAAGCGAGGGGCTGTCACCGCCCGCGCTATCACAGGAAGTGGAGGCTGCCAGGGAACCAATGGGAGGAGATGAGAAAATGGAGACAGAGGAGGAGGAAGGGGTTGAGGACCTTGCCAGAGGCTCGACAGCCACTTCCAGGGAAGATGAAAGCGAAAGGGAAGGAACCAGCGCCGCAACTGATAGGGTCAGGAGGCGGAAAAGGAGGAGTGAGAGGAGGTGCTGGGGTTTCGCTAAGCTTTTATGCTGGGGGCAAAATCGAAAGCCTTTACTCGGGGGATCTGACACATCGGAGTCGGATGACGAACTGTGATGTCTGTTAACGTGAGCGAGTTAATAAAACTATTGATTTAGTAAACCCATGCGTTGGAAGTTTACTCCTGAGGAGGACACATATCCCTCTCACACTGACAATCCTCTGGCACAAGCATGGGGGAACCTGTTTCTCTACAGCTTTTGTTGGACTACAACTCCCATCATCCTTGACCAATAACATGCTGGCTAAGGCTGATGGGACTTGCAGTCTGTTCCAGATTGGCTGAAGCCCTCAAAAGGAGCACTTCTCTTAGGGGTTTGGGATATACTGCAACATTGTGTTGCAGGTGGGGAGGGATTTCTGGATTTCTGGCCCCTGACTCTTCCAAATGTGTTCATTCGTAAGTCTGTTCCATCCCATTTCTGAGTTAGTCTACAAGTACCAACTGCACAAAAACATACATTTTAATATGTATTAAAATACTGTATGTCATTTTTGAAAGTATTTATCTAAAAATATGCACTTTAGGATGCATTTTGATAAGTTTTTTTTTTTAAACCACACACACCAAGAACTGCACTGCAGAAATTGGAGATGTGTGGAATACACATTAGTCTGAGAGGTGTGGATCAGGTCAGCTTGTGTCAAAATTCTCACACTTGCAGATCATCCTTTATTACTTCAAGTAAAGTTGCTATTTAGAATTTTATAATTTGCCTGGACAACCAAATTGGAATAGTCTGGTAACAAACAGAGAAATGGATTGTACTGTATACTGGTAGACTCATAACACAAAAGACTTCCTGGCTGAAGATGCCCCATTGGTCTCAGTGTGGTCCTGAAGTTTCCCAGGCTTAACTGTTCTTCAGAGTATGACTTGGCCTTTGACATAAACATTCCCCCTCCTTTTTTATTTATTTTCTTCTTTCTTTTTTTAGAGGCTTGGTTCTTATTTTTGACGACCTCTCGGTGGTTTGCCGTACGCCTGGACGCCATCTGTGCCATCTTTGTGGTTGTGGTTGCCTTTGCTTCTTTGCTCCTTGCTCATAGTGAGTATATTCACCGGAGTAGCAGCTACTCTTCCACGACTCGATTTGCGCTATCATTTTCTTCTAATCGTGCTGAAGCCAACGGCTGAGTGAATTATTCTCTGCCCGAAAGTCAAGACATCTGTAATGGGACATCCGTGTTCAAAAGTGTTATGGCTTTGTAAGACCCTACCAACATGTGATGATAGATTTTTAGTTTCTTTCTTTTTTAATATGATTTTTATTAAATTTTCTGCTTTACAATCTCAGATAAACATTTTACGTACTTAGAATATCAATGACTTTGCTTCATTTCCCCCCATGGTTCATTTTGCATATCTTATATCCCTGCATATTTTACAAAAACTATACCAATCGGTTTTCCATTATTACATCTATCAAAAATTATTTACACTGTTGAATTTACTTGAATGCTGCCAGCATTTTCAGCTGTACACAATTATTTTCCATAAACGTTTTCCTGTCTTCTTTAAACACGTGTTCTTCTTGTTCTCTTATTCTATATGTTAAGTCTGCAAGTTGTGCATATTAAACTAAAAAGTCTGTATAAAAGTTTTGAAACTTTCCTTCTTTTTTACTCGGTATAGCTCTAGATGCGGGGCAGGTTGGTTTAGCTTTGTCCTACTCGATCACGCTCATGGGAACATTTCAGTGGGGAGTTCGGCAAAGCGCTGAAGTCGAGAACCTGGTAATATCCATTAGTTCCATTTGGAAGTTTTTAAAATACTTTTTGTATTGCTTGGGCATTGCCTGAAGGAGCGTCTCCACCCCCATTGTTCAGCCCGGACACTGAGGTCCAGTGCCGAGGGCCTTCTGGCGGTTCCCTCACTACGAGAAGCCAAGTTACAGGGAACCAGGCAGAGGGCCTTCTCGGTAGTGGCACCCGCCCTGTGGAACGCCCTCCCTTCAGATGTCAAAGAGAATAACAACTATCAGACCTTTAGAAGACATCTGAAGGCAGCCCTGTTTAGGGAGGCTTTTAATGTTTTATAGATTATTGTATTTTAATGTTCTGTTGAAAGCCGCCCAGAGTGGCTGGGGAAACCCAGCCAGATGGGCGGGATATAAATAATAAATTATTATTATTATTATTATTATTATTATTATTATTATTATTATTGCCGTTAAATGCCACTGCTTTCCAAAGCACAGTGTTATATACAATATAATACATGCTTTTTGAGTTTTGCATAGTAACACAATAATTGCTTATTTAGTAACACAATAATTGCTTGAAGGTATGCAAGCTGGAAAAAATAATGTTAAAATTACTCCTGCAGTTGCTGATACTGATAAATCAGGCTTATATTTTGAATTCCTAGTTTATAGATTGCAGTAATATAATGCAAAATGTTTAGGCTGCTAAAGAGAGTGACTTATGGCTGTCTAGGATATAAGCCATCGTGATGTGGAGTGGGAATCAGAAAACTGAGCCCTTGGCCACTTTGGGGAGGAAAGATGGGATATATATTTAATAAACAGACAGACAAATTCAGACCCAGGAGAAATAGGTTAAGGTTCAAGTTTAGGTGTCGATACATCAGAATGTGTCAGGTCTTTGGAATTTATCTGCCCTGGTTAGATATCTGTAAAATGGAACTGAAGAACAGTCTACTGCTCTGAGGCCTGAGGATTTGATAGATGTTAAAATATAATGGAAACAAACAAAAAAAAAATTCCTTCCAGTAGCACCTTAGAGACCAACTAAGTTTGTTATTGGTATGAGCTATTTTTAGCCATCTCACCCCTTGCTTTTTCCTGTAAGACCAATTGCAGTCGTTAACAGTCGTCAACAGGTTTACCACACCTATCAGCCAATCACCCTTATGAGTAATACCCCTCCCCACCCTCTCACTATATATAAGGGTCTGGTGACTTCTGTTTCAGTATATCTGAAGAAGTGTGCATGCACACGAAAGCTCATACCAAGAACAAACTTAGGTGCTATTGGAAGGATTTTTTTTTATTTTGTTTCAACTACGGCAGACCAACACAGCTACCTACCTGTAACTAAAAGATAATGGGTTAATGAAAAGATAATGCCCACGTTATGGGATCACAGCATCATTGTTTCATCCATTTAAGGAATTTGGAAACATTTGTCAAGAGAAGTGGCAAAAGTCTTTTGGAAACTGCATAAGCCATCATTTTCTGCCCTTTCTTAGTGGTAGAAACAATGACATTGGCTGGTACAATTATGGAGGAGGGAGGGGGTGGTGGAAACCAAAGCATTCAGGTTGCAAGAGAAGTTGTGGATTTGTGAATCCAAAATTAATTGTCATTGAATCAGCTTCTGTAATTGCAGACAGGGTTGTTGATGTGTATTTGGATTTGTTGCTTTGTTCCAGATGATATCAGTAGAAAGAGTCCTGGAATATACAGAACTTGATAAGGAAGCACCTTGGGAGACAAGCAAGCACCCGCCACCGGATTGGCCAAGCGAAGGTGTTGTTGTGTTTGAAAATGTGAACTTTGCTTACACCATAGATGGTCCTTTGGTACTGAGACATTTCTCTGCTGTAGTGAAGTCAAAAGAAAAGGTACATTTTTTGGTTTTTGGTCACCCAGGTAAAATGGATCTTGAGAGTCATGTAATCCAGGCATTGTGAACCTGTGACCCTACAAATGTTGGGATCCAGCTTATGTCCTTACACACTGTGGGCCATATGGGTGGAACTTATGGGGAAAGCCTCCTAGATAGACATTCATCCCCCAAGAAATGGGTCCCTTCTAAGTGTAAGTTTCACTCAATGTGATGCTTTTCTTCCCCAATACCCTAATTCTCTCCTTATGAGAGTGGCTAATTTTACTAGTTGATAACAGACTTTGTGCATCACTGCTGATTTTCAGGGGACTTTGGGGTCTGCACCCATCTATGGGACTACTACTGAAAAGGAAATCCCAAAAAGATGCTGTGCATCAGTAGAAAAAGCCTCATCTTTTACTGGATACAAATTAAGAGTATTATAAGCCAAAGACAGATCTACCAGTTTTCTCTTGTGCTATTATATAAGTGTTTTTTTTGGGGGGGGGGGCAGATGCCAGAATAGAGGACTATCACTTATGCATCTCTTTTTGCTGGGGACAGACAAGGAGCAGTGGGTTTTAAGTTCAGAAAAGTAGAGCAGTAGAGACTTAAGAGCAGTTCAGTAATGAATAGGGAGCTTATGGATTCCCATTCATTGGAAATAATTCAAAAACAGCTTGGATAAACATCTCATAGTGGGGATTTTTAGGGGTAAGATAACCTTTCTTCGGATTGTGGATTATATTGGATGCCCCATTGGGCACCTCTGGTGACCACATATTCCTGTATATCTAAAAAGCTTTCTCATCCCCCTAACTCCCAATTGATTTCTGAAAAAGAATTATTCTCCTTACGAAAAATTTTTTCCAGCTTGTCTTTTATTTGCAGAGAGATGACTTCATGGGAACAAGCTGGGTGGGAGTTGAAGCTCTTGAGGTTTCTATGCAGTGCGTCTGTTTATCTCTTTCATACTCCTACTTGCCTTTGGGCCCAGCTCACTTGCCGGGGTAATAAGCCATTCTAATAGCGGATAAGAAGATTTGCATTTCACGGGAAGAAACAAACAAAATAAAGGATGAGAAATAAGAGAGAGAATATGTTGCTTAGGCAGTGGCTTAGTGCTGCCTGCATTTCTTGGTCTGCTTGGTTTCCTTTTACGTTTTCATTGCTAAAAGAGGAGGGTTATCGTTTCTTTGCCACCATAAAGTAGAGAGGAGTCTATTATTATCATTATCATTATCCTTGCTATTATTTTTTATTATTAATAGGGCATAGCAGTAATATTATCAGGAGTTGCCAACCTTTTTCTTTTTTAAGGCCCAAGGGTGCATTCAGATTTTTGAGCCAGTGTTTCTTTGCACCATCTCTCTCCATCATTCGGCTCCAGTAGAATCAATCTCAGACTTCAAAAGCATATAATGCTAGAAGAGGAAGCGAGACAAAGTTAGCCACCCTCACCAACTCATGGCCAAGGAGCCAGTGGGGCAGGGGCAGGGCCTACAGAGGCATTGCTTTTTTTTTCTTCAAAAAAATTTATTGGGTTTTACAATTTTAAAAGCACAGATCATACATAGCGGTTAAATTTTCATACTTCCCCCCTCTCACAGAGGTAAACATATTCATTGTACATTTAACCTTACTATTATTTTTACTAACATTGCTTAAGCCTGGCCCGTTCCGTGGGCCAGATTCTATCTTTCTCCATTACATATTTTGGTTGACTTCCTCAAGTCCCCCTCTGTTGAATTCATTTTAAATCCTCTTTAACAGATTGATACATCTATTTTTATAACATCTTTAAAAATGGAAAACAAAGGTACATTTACTTATTGATCCTAATTTTAAACCTGAGCCTACTGGTACTTCTGCTCCTTCCCTAAATTCTTATCATCTGTACTCTATACTATACTCATTTTTTTTCTTTTTCCAATTAAAACTCCCCCCCCCCTTCCTCCCATTGGTTTCAGAGTTTTTAGCCATATTTTCTTTTCTTTAATAATCATTTTATATTACTCATCATTATTAATCCCTATGCCAGACATCATTACCATATATCATCGTCCTTACAGCCAGAAAAGTAATCCAGTTCAAATATAGTTCTTGTTCAGCCCACACCAGCATTGCTGGCACCAAGAGACAGATCTCAAGGGCACCATTGCAATAGTGGCGCCTCTTGCAAACTGTATAGATTGTTTTCCTTTCTCACTTGTACCTTCTCCAAAGCCTTTCCTATGGACTGCCTTATCATGATGGGGAACTGGGAGAGATTCTTGTTATCAAGCTCATCTCCTATTATTTCCCTTCCTTAATCTAACTTTGGGAGCGATCCAATGCACAAGACGCTGGTTTAAAGCAAGCCGGTGTAAGAGACCTAAATCCCCTGTTGCCATTAGCAGCTCACTTTACCCCACACGACAAAGCATTTCCCCCCGACATGGCTCAGTGCGTTCTTTTTCATTGGATGCCAGCCTGAAAGAGGAATTGTTGACAATGAGCATAGCAGCTGCATTTTTATTTTAAGTACCAATGTTTGTAAAACGCTTTCATGCTGCTAATGCACTTCTGCACGTCAGTGACATCAGAGGAAACACTTGAACTCTTTTGTTCTAATACCGAACTCTGCACATTTTTGTTTCCTTGCTCTTCCTTTAAAAAAATTATTATCATTCAGCTTTCTTATTCTCATACTTGCCTCTGAAGGAAGTCACGCTCTTTCGGAAGTCGTAGCACCTCCGTCTTTCTGCTCCTTGTAAAAATCAAAGCTGAAAGGGTCAAGCTATTTTTCAAGTGTTTGTGCACATTTTTATGTATCTGCTTTGCTTTCCAGCAGCAAAATTGAAAGAGCAGAAAAATAATTATTTTAAAAAGCGCTTTGTCTCACACGGTTGAGACCTCACAGCCAAATACATGCAGTGTCTCCTCCTTTTGGGGGGTGAAAGGTGCAGTTGAGAGTAGTTCAGGGCCCGAGGCCTGTTTGAATTCTCCCAAGGTTCAATTGCGTGTCGAGGTCCCCCAACCACCCCTCAAATAACTCACACCACAGACATAAATTTAGGTTTGATTTTTGGCATAATTTTGGCCACAACTTTATTAAAATACGACGTATGTGAGTGGTTGCTTAGGCATTGGTTCAGACTATCTGCCCCACAGAGGACAGAACTGACGACCGTCAGTATTGGGGAAAACACCCTGGAGAGAGAATAGGAGCCAGGGTCAGGGCCCAACGACTCTCCCCAAGTGTGCTCCCAGGAGCTCATGTGTGGCCCTGACCCCCGACCGGGGGATTCGGACAAGCATGTCTAGCCCCCGGATTCCTTTAATGGAATTCCCCGCGCAGCAGCAGCACTGGAGGGGCAGACACAGCCACATTTTTGCCCCTCCATTAACGAACACACACGAACCAATGCCTAACCGCCAACCTTACAAGTTGTGACTAATTGCTACACAGTAGGCGAAAACCAGAAGGCACCAGCCAATCAGCCGACTGGAAAAATTCCTACCAGGCCCCGGCCTCAAGAGCAGACGACCCCATGACAGGCATAGCAAGGTCAACACAGAGGCCTAAACAAAAGGGAGAGGACGGGCGGGAGATCCGTTGCACGCAGCAAAGAGGCTTAGGTCAAGACGTGCCAAAGGTTTTATACCCCCAAGGCTGCCCATCACAAATTGCAACAGTCACTTCTCCCCGACAACAACCCAGGACCCAATCATAGCTGTGGCCATCTATACGATCCCGCCCAGCACCAGAGGGGTGAATTAGTTGGCCCCCACCGCAACACATGCTCTCCATGAAGGAGAACACGCTTTCCAGGAGGAGAACAAATGACCGGCTTATTGTAGCACACTTTGGCATACAGTGGTACCTCGGGTTACAGACACTTCAGGTTACACGTTTTCGGGTTGCGCACCATGCCAAACCCGGAAGTACCGGAACGGTTTGCTTCCGGGTTTTTGCGCTCGTGCATGTGCAGAAGCGCCGAATCGCGACCCGCGCAGACGCAGCGCTGTGGGTTGCGAACGCTGTGGGTTGCAAACGTGCCTCCCGCACGGATCACGTTTGCAACCTGAGGTTCCACTGTATATGTATTTCTGAATACTTCCAACTGGAAGGAGATAAACCCAGAGCAGTACCTTGTGCAGCCACCCTGCATGCATACTTTTAATGCAGAGAGGAAGGCAGAATTAGTTGCCCCAAGTCAAGGCTGCCATTGGTGCCCTAAGGTAATTTTAGACTCTAGAAGTGGGCTTAACCAAAAAACCCAGACTCTCATACTGGGGGAGAATGGATGGTTGCCCCTTCACCCAGTTTAGAACAGCTCTGCCAGTCTCCGCCCATACAGTGATGCCAGCATCACTCCAGTGCTGCTGATCTTCCCATTCTGCCTGCTAAAAGATGTTTGTTGTTATAGATTCTGTCATATCAAAGAGTTAATAAAATACTGTATATACAGTGTGTTTTCTGATAGCACAATATTAGACTGCGGTGAACATGTCCTCTCAGATCAGCTGATGTTATAAACAAACCACACACTTCCCTGCACTTTTTTTAGGTGAATTATTTTGTTTTTGTGTGTCATGGTTTTATATTTTGTATATAAATATATAATGGTGAGAAGGGACGCGGGTGGCGCTGTGGGTTAAACCACAGAGCCTAGAGCTTGTCGATCAGAAGGTCGGCGGTTCGAATCTCCGCGACAGGGTGAGCGCCCGTTGCTTGGTCCCTGCTCCTGCCAACCTAGCAGTTCGAAAGCACATCAAAGTGCAAGTAGATAAATAGGTACCGCTGCAGCGGGAAGGTAAACGGCGTTTCCGTGTGCTGCTCTGGTTCACCAGAAGCGGCTTAGTCATGCTGGCCACATGACCCGGAAGCTGTACGCCGGCTCCCTCGCCCAATAATGCGAGATGAGCGCCGCAACCCCAGAGTCGGTCACGACTGGACCTAATGGTCAGGGGTCCCTTTACCTTATAATGGTGAGAAGCCACTCTGGACCTCTGAGAGGGTCTAGCTGGTGTCGTGGACTTTGTACTTCCAACAACTGACTTCATATTCTGATCCAGAGGTCTTGGGTTAATATTTTTGTTGTTTCTATTTCCCCTTTTTATAATGGAAAAGCCAGTGACCTACCCATGAGACTTGCTCTGAGGTTAGATTAGAGAAAGGAAATGTTATTCCTTTATCCCAAAGAAAATGTTAATAATGTTTTATAAGCCACCCCACCCCTGAAGGGTTAGGGCAGGCAACAATAAATTTAGAAACAAATATAAAATTGCATTAAAATTTAAGATCAATTTTAACAGCTGAGACAAGACAGTTATGCCTTAAGGGGAAGGGCGGGAATCTTAATAAATGAAGTAGATGGCAGATATTATTAATGGAAACGCTTTTGTTTTATCCATATTACTTTGGCCCTGTATGACAGTAGCTTTATACCACTCAAGTACGTTCAGGTATTACTGGCACAGTTTAAAAATAATGTTTATAGTGATCTTTTTGCTGCCTTGTCTTCTGTTATCTGGCTTGTCAATCTTGCCCACCAAGTACTAAAATATGCAAGATAATTGTGAACAGCACTTTAGAAAAATGCTCTGTTTGTGGCTTAGCTCTTGTTTTTTTCCCCTTTCAGGTTGGAATTGTGGGAAGAACAGGAGCTGGAAAGAGCTCTTTAATAGCTGCTCTTTTCCGGCTGGCTGAGCCCCAAGGAAGAATTTGGATTGATAAGTATTTGACATCAGAACTAGGACTTCATGACTTGAGGAAGAAAATTTCAATCATACCTCAGGTATGGTCTACTTTGTGTATCAGTACATTATAGAGGTCCAGCACTCTCCAGAAAGTCTAGTTCTGTAGTATTTTCTTTATCGTTATTCTGCACCCTGTTGGTAGCATTCCAGGAATCTTTTGTAGTGTTGTGGTTCTTTCTCTCCCCCCGCACACCCCCAGTCATTTTTAATATTTTTTTTGCACATGTTAATCCTCTTTTCTCTGAATGTTGACTCGAAAATGAAGTGAAATTATTATGAATCTTTTAACAGTTTCATTATCTGTGTTTCTGCCATGCCCAAGCAGCTTGCTTGCAGTCATTAGTTATCATTGCAGATTGAATTTAGTGTGTAGGCAAAGGTGCTGTATTCTGCAGGCGGGGGGGACAACACAGAAGATACGTTGGGGCAGAAATTATAGCAACACGCAGATATATAAAAGGCTAAAAATCTGCAGGCCAAGTTGCTGCGCCTTGACCATTCCTACCCACAAACTGAATAAAAGTCTGTCCTTACATATACTGGCATATCAGTTTTCACTGTGGACACAACCCATGTGGGGAAAAGTTATGGCCCTTCTGTGTGTACCATTTATAGCAGTCCCCCCCCCCCATTTTTCTACATGCTGCGCCATGATGCCATTCATCATTCCACAGCTCTTTCCAAATATGGCAGCCACTTTTTCTTCAGTTGCCAAAAAATAAGTGAAGGATCGTAACTCCAGAATGGGCTCATAACATTTCCATGATGTGAAAAGCGCTTTTGCCTAGTTTTCTGCGTTCTGTGTGGCATTTGAGCCGGTGTAAGGTTTGAGTGACTTTCATTTTGTACCTCCCCTCCTGATCAACTTTTCTTTTTCTTTTTCTTTTTCTTTTTCTTTTTCTTTTTCTTTTGCTTTCTTTCTTTCTTTTTTTTCTTTTTTTGCAAATTCATTCACAGAAAAATATTATTGCAAATATTAAAGTTTTACACATGATTCTTTTGAATCTAGGACTTCCCTCCTCCCTTCTGTGGGTTCATTAAAAAACTTTTCCAACTGCATATTATAGGTACATCCAATTTACAGTCCTCCATTATATCCAAAGTTTATGTCTCATTGCAAGAGTTATTTAAAGCCTGCTAAAGAGTTCAAGTGTTTACAATGGTCTTTCAGATACAGTCTATATTTGTCCCTTGAAGTTTTTAATCTTCCTGATTTGCCCAGTTAGTCTTGCCATCTCTGCATAGTTCAATAGTTTAATCTACCAGTCCGCCCTCATAGGTATCTTATCGTCTTTCCAACTTTGGGCAAGCAACATCCTTGCAGCTGTTGTAGCGTGCATAAATAGCCTTTTCGGTTCTTTTGGAATCTCTGCATCTACAATTTCTAACAAAAAGGCTTCTGGTTTTTTAACAAAGGTTATTTTAAACATTTTTTTCAATGCATTATATATCATTTCCCAAAATTCATTTATCACTTTACAGTTCCACCACATATGGTAAAAGGTGCCTTCCTTCTCTTTGCATTTCCAACAAATATTTGAACTAGTCCTGTACATTTTCGCTATCCCTGGTCAACCTCTTTTGACGGGAGGTTATCTGGACCTAAACAGTGAACTCAGAAAGTTCCTGTTGTCTAAACAGAATTCCGGAACCAGGTGTTAAATACCAAAATGATAATCGTAACCTGAAAGGGCTTTTGATACTGTGTACATTTGCTCATTACTGAAATATGTGCTTGGTTGGAGGAAAAGAGAATAGGAGTGGTGTGGGTACAAACACAGAACCTTTCTCAGTCCAAACACATCCCATCATTGGTGTCAACTGAAAAAGCACAATCACCATCAAAACAGTGACATGCCACAGGTGCTGGGGACATACCACTGCAATTTTGTTCCAAGAAACATCAGAACAATCAATGGCTAGTATGTCTGGAAGGCTCCTGTTGTGTAAAATTGATCTCCATGTAGTTTGTGTAATTTTAACCATTTCAGCAAAAACCGAGGCACGGCTTCCCATTGGTTGCAAGAGCTTCTTGCACTCAGCGGAAGCTGCATCGCATGTTCAGGTTCCGAACAACGTTCGAAAATGGAAGCATTTACTTCCGGGTTTTGGGCGCTCAAGAGCTCTTTTTGGCTTTGCTGTTGCTATGGTTAAAATCACTTGAGCCACATGATTGGAATTCAGTCTGCATTTTCTGTAGTACTCGCATCATAAGCGTAAAGTAAGGATTGGTACTATGATGTCACAGAATGTTCAGAAACATTCTAGCTACTGAGGTGGAAGATTGTAGGCTGATTTCCACCCTCATGTTACCAATGGTCCATATCTTATGTCCTTTTTGTATTATACCCATATGCCGAATGATGCTCACACATTTAAATTGCTGCTTTTCTCGGGAAGATATATGAAAACGGGCTTAGCCATTGTTGTTGTTGTTCAGTCGTTCAGTCATGTCCGACTCTTCGTGACCCCATGGACCAGAGCACGCTAGGCACGCCTATCCTTCACTGCCTCTCGCAGTTTGGCCAAACTCATGTTAGTAGCTTCGAGAACGCTGTCCAACCATCTCATCCTCTGCCGTCCCCTTCTCCTTGTGCCCTCAATCTTTCCCAACATCAGGGTATTTTCTAGGGAGTATTCTCTTCTCATGAGGTGGCCAAAGTACTGGAGCCTTAACCTCAGGATCTGTCCTTCTAGTGAGCACTCAGGGCTGATTTCTTTAAGAATGGATAGGTTTGATCTTCTTGCAGTCCATGGGACTCTCAAGAGTCTCCTCCAGCACCATAATTCAAAAGCATCAATTCTTCGGCGATCAGCCTTCTTTATGGTCCAGCTCTCACTTCCGTACATTACTACTGGGAAAACCATAGCTTTAACTATACGGACCTTTGTCGGCAAGGTGATATATTTGCTTTTTAAGATGCTGTCTAGGTTTGTCATTGCTTTTCTCCCAAGAAGCAGGCGTCTTCTAATTTCGTGACTGCTGTCACCATCTGCAGTGATCATGGAACCCAAGAAAGTGAAATCTCTCACTGCCTCCATTTCTTCCCCCTCTATTTGCCAGGAGGTGATGGGACCAGTGGCCATGATCTTAGTTTTTTTGATGTTGAGCTTCAGACCATATTTTGCGCTATCCTCTTTCACCCTCATTAAAAGGTTCTTTAATTCCTCCTCACTTTCTGCCATCAAGGTTGTATCATCAGCATATCTGAGGTTGTTGATATTTCTTCCGGCAATCTTAATTCCGGTTTGGGATTCATCCTGTCCAGCCTTTCGCATGATGAATTCTGCATATAAGTTAAATAAGCAGGGAGACAATATACAGCCTTGTCGTACTCCTTTCCCAATTTTGAACCAATCAGTTATTCCATATGGCTTAGCCATACATATCCCAATTACGGATTCAGAAAGTTTGGAGTAAAAGATGCATGTGTCATTTGGAACAGGTGCTTGGATTTTGTACTTGGGCATCTGCACCTGAATAAAAAAAGAAGCATCATTAAGGTCTGAGATTTTAATGTCCATGTCCAAGCAGGTTTTTTTTTTGTTTTGTTTTTGGTCCCAACCACTTTCCTTGGAAAAATCTGCCACTGAATCGGAACAAATAGCGATTGGGATTTCTGTGAATTGCTGTTTGTTCTGATTCAGCAATAAGTGGCAGATTTTCCTGAGGAAAGTGATGGGACACACTCATACACCAAAACCCACTTATGGACATGGACCTAGAAATCCCAGAAAGTGTGGTATAAAAACAGTGTGGATGAGGCCTCAGTATTGCATCAGATTGTGCAAACTGCCTCTGTTGAAAAGCATTTGCATCTGAACACAACCCAGGCAGCGTTTTCATACTGGTTCATTTCAGTCTGTGGTGGCTGTTTAGCAACATGGCTGGGAGCATTATCTATGAACTTGCTCTCAAATCATAGATTTTGGACACCAGACGAGAGCTGTGATAAGGACTGAATGCTTATTTGGTAGAGAGAAAAATTGCACAGGTTCTAGGCAAGACTTCATGTTCATCAGTGCTTCCTGGCCCATCAGTCCCAGAACCCAATTTCAGCGTCTTGTAGCTTAAGCCAAGAACTTCTGATACATCTAAAGATTTGAGGAGCGAGGTTATTACTCCTCTATTATTGTCCATGCCGGGTCGCGCAACCATTGCTACTGTGTCCTTTCTTTTAGCAGATGAAGATAATCAGGTGACAGCAAAAACTGAAAGGTTTTCAGCGGGGCCATTAGAATAAGATCTGTTATTTGATTATTGATGTAAACCTCCAAAATGTATTAGGTTTTTAACTTTGGTACATTCTATTTTATTTTATATTTTATTTTATTTTATTTTATTTTATTTTATTTTATTTTATTTTATTTTATTTTATTTTATTTTATTTTATTTTATTTTATTTTATTTTATTGCTTTGGCTAGTGGCTGATGCAAATAAATATTCTTCTGGTTCAGATTCTTCTGATATAGCATGAACGAAGAATGGTAATTTTCCTTCAACACGGAATGACCAAATAAAACTCCAAACATCAAACATCTAGGATGGGTGATGGGGGGGGGGGACGGACTCCATCCTCAAAGCGTGACTTCATTTTAGAAATCTTGTTTCCGGACAAGGGAGAGGGACTTGGGAGAGGTGAAGAAATTGGGAGGCAAAGTAGTGACCGGTGGGGTAGCGAGGAGGAAGACCCTCTCTCATAACACACTAGCTGTGTGCTAAGAGCTATAGGTAAAAGAAGGGCTGGGAAGGGCAGGATTCTGGGGCCAGAACGTGTTTTCCCACAAGTAAGGCTCATAACATTTATGATGGTTTGGCGGGAGGCATGTATCTGTTTACGAAGCACGACTACAACAAGCCCAAAGAAAATGACCTAATTTGGGGTGGATTCATAGCTGCAGTCTCCCCTAGTAAAATGGAAAGCTGGGCTGCTCCTTTCCTGCCTCAACATTTTGTTGCTCATGTGTGTTTTTTTTAATTCATGACTGTGTCACAAACTCAGGGCTGGGAGCCATGCGCAGTAATTACCTTTTATATAAAGAGGTTTTTTTGCTGAGGGTTTTTCTTTTTTTAAAAAATGCACTACGGTAAAAAATTTAGTGAGCAGAATGGCCCTCTAAAAGCCCCCTTTGGCTTATCCTCCTTTCCCCCTCTGTTCAGAGAATGGAAAGCACAGAAAGAGGCAGGTATGCTATTACTAGCAAATACATACAATTGGATTGCAGCCTAATGCAGCCTCCCTTTTTGTTTCTGAACACTGAAGGCTTCATTAATGCACAGTAGCGCTTCTGAGTGAAGTTGGTGACCTTTTTGTATCTAAAAAGGACTTTACATGGACTTAAATTCTTCCGCCTTTGTGCTTGCACAATGTTCTTTTCTCCTGAAAATGGACGATGATCAGTTCATTCAAAGGCTGCAGGGTTTCGAAAGACCTTTTCCAGGCTATTTCAGGTGGGAGTTGCATTGTAAAATACTGGGGGGGGGGGGACATTTAAGAGCTCAGAGATATTCTCCGAAGCTAAGTCTGCTTTCTATCCTTTGAGATACTTGCTGTTATATACTGTTATATACAGCCGTGCTGTTGACACACGGGCTTCTTGTTATGAGTGTACAATTAGTTTGACAAAATAAGAAGTGTTTTGACTTCTATCTTTCCAGTTGTAAGTAAAGGTTTACCAGTAGTCAAAAATCCCTGGGGAGATTCAAGTGTCTAAAGCAGTGATGGCTAACCTTGACACTCCAGATGTTTTGGAACTACAACTCCTATCATCCCTAGCTAACAGGACCAGTGGTCAGGGATGATGGGAGTTGTAGTCCCAAAACATCTGGAGTGTCAAGGTTAGCCATCACTGGTCTAAAGGCTGGTGGGTACAATTACTTTGCAGGTAAAAAGAGACTTCTCTCTCTCTCCCCCCCCCCCCCAATTCTTAGGAGTTTATAACAGGAAGTAACCTTTGCGTGTTTGGATTTGAAAACTGCTGACGAGGCTAAATTGTGCAATCTTTTACAGTATTAATTAATACAATATCAGGTGTGTTGGAAGCAACTGCACAAAGTGATTCTTCGCCCTCAAACACTCTGTCCATACTCTCTCTTGATCAAGCTCTCCTTGTCTCTTTGCTGTAGAGTTGCTGATGCAAACTGGTGTGAAACCAGTGGTTGGGACTGGTTCACAAAAACCTAAGTCTTGCTGGGAAGGCAGGGAGGGTAATGTTGCATAAGGGCCGGGGAAGCAGAGTGTAAGTCAGCAGGCACTCCTGGTCTCTTAATCTTTATTTACATTTTTATTTTTATTTAAAGCTTACATCTTGCCAGTTTTGTTTTTTAAGAACTCAAGGGAGCTAGCAAGTCAGGGCAAGTATTAAAACAATATTTCATATGTAAACGAATTCTTCGGTTAAGCTGAATAATAAAACTCACAAAAACACACAGTAATGATTTCAACACAGCCAAAGAGCAGACATAAAAATAATCAGCCCTTTTCGAGCAAGCACATATTTGCCCAGCTGCCTAAAACTGTACCAGATAACACTTGGCTTGGCAAGGCATTCCATGGTATGAGTGGCACTGTGAAGAATGCCTTAGCTCTGGTTGCCATCAGCTGGGCCCTGAACTATGGCTGAGCAATGGCGAAACATCATATCAGCACAGGGGTGTTGTGTCTGTATATTATTATTATTATTATTATTATTATTATTATTATTATTATTATTATACCCAGAGATCTCAGGGTGGTTCATAGAAAAGATTGACATAAAAACCACAATATATATATATATAATCAAAATAAAAACAACAACCCAATAACACCCCCAAAAAGAGCCACATTTTAAAAGGGCATATAATGTCAATCAGATCAACCAAAGGCCTGGTTAAAAAGGAAGGTGCATAATGAAGGAGCCTGGCGAACTTCCCTGGGGAGAGCATTCCACAGACGGGGAGCCACTGCAGAGAAGGCCCCGTTCTTGTGTTGCCACCCTCCGGACCTCTCGAGGAGGAGGCACACAAAGGAGGATTTTTTAAAGTCTCCATTGAAAATTTGGACTGCCGCCAGTTTGCCAAGGATGCACAGCACCCATGTCTCTTAATCTGGGTGGTGCAGAGCAGGTGTCCAGAGTCAGTAATGGCTTAATGAGGGTGATGAGTAGTTCAGTTGCCCTGTTGAATTTAATTCTTTCTCTGGATGCCTAAATGACTTCTGTGGTATGCAGTGCCTTTTACCAGCTTAGGCTGGCATGCCAGCTGAGGCCCCTCTTACATAGAAATAGCCCTCTCCTCTGTTAAAATACGTGTTAGATTATTGTGGTTTACTGTACATGGGGCTGCCTTTGAATATTGTTCCTAAACATTATTGCTTCGAAATGCTAAAGTCAGGTTTTAACTGGTGCTTGCGACGCATCTTCTGAATGTTAATGCTAATAATAATGCTAATTATTATTTATTGATTTATTGATTTATTTTTATTTATTTATTTATACATACATACATACCCTGCCCATCTGGCTGGGTTTCCCCAGCCACTCTGGGCGACTCCCAACAGAATACTAAAACACGATAAAACCTAAAACATTAAAAACTTCCCTAAACAGGGTTGCCTTCAGATGTCTTCTAAAAGTCACATGGTTGTTTATTTCCTTGACATCTGATGGGACACCTCCACAGGGCAGGTGCCACTACTAAGAAGGCCCTCTGCCTGGTTCCTTTGTAACCTCACTTCTCGCAGTGAGGGAACCGCCAGAAGGCCCTCTGAGCTGGACCTCAATGTCCGGACTGAACAACGGGGATGAAGACGCTCCTTCAGGTATACTGGGCCGAGTCCGTTTTGGGCTTTAAAGGTTAGCACCAGATACCTGCACTGGCTCCCGGTTTGTTTCCAGGCACAATTCAAATGCTGGCTTTGATCTTTTGGGGTTTGGCTATGTGCTTCCATTTCAGCATGCCCATTTTCAGCCATCGCCATACAAGACTGCTTCTGAAATTAAGCAGGTGGCAACCAGAAAAGTGCAGCAGTAGGTGGAAGTTTTCTTTCAGGGAAGCATTATTTCAGGGGATCTATCATTTAATTACTGTCTTATCAAGAACTTAGTACGTTTCCTTTGAATATAAGTTCTTGAGTGCGGGTGGCTCAGTTCCAGCACAAACTCCAAATCATGGTTCGGTACATCACCAAATTGGCGAGCTGCGATTAATGCCTTGCCTGAAGATAATGGTTTGCGATTCCACTTCAAACTGTGGTTTTAAGTTAGGGCTCGGAGGCAAGGCGCTGATCGCAGCTTGCCAGTTTGGGTATCGCAGCAAACTGTGGTTGGTGAAAACCAGGAATTGGAGGAAAGAACCAGCTCATAAGCAGGAAATGGGAGATCTTACAGGGGTGTTGCTAATCACCAAACCGTGGTTGGTTGTTTTAACTACAGAAATGAACCTCAGACCTGTTGATTTTAACCGATTTCTGTTTACAGGTCGTTTCTGAGATAACCATCTGCCAGAAAAAAATAATGCTGCTTAAACTTCTAATTGGTTCTTTGGATATGATTTTATGAAACTTGTATTACTCGCCACCAGTCTTTTGATGCAGTATTATTTCTTTCCCTGACTGTAATTTACAGTTATTTACAGGTTTGGCTTATTAACTTCCTCTCATGAAACAGGCAATTTTAATATAACAATCTGTGTCAGAAATAGTAATTAAAATTATCCTTATCTACTGTTGCAGTACATGTGTGCTGTTATAATTTTATAACAGTTGTGAAGATTTTATGAATTCAGATTTCCCATTTTGCCAACCTATAAAAACAGATTGAAATGGAAAATCATCTGAACAATAATTTCAACTTGCACCCAATAGCATAATATAATAAGTATTGTTTTAATAAAATAGGGGCTTTTTGTAAGAAGACTGTAATATTTCAGTCTTTTTAATGCTTTTGCTGGACGCTTTTGATCAACAGGTTCCGTAATAAAAATTACACTACTGAAGAACCTATTTCATAGTTTTGTATATGAAAAGAAAACACAGATCTACATTATACTGTATATTTATTCTGTCTGTGTTGATTTTAAGTGCGTTTATGATGTGGCAGAAGTAGTTTAGAAATATTGTATGCAAAAAGCTTTGGATGTGCCGTGTAACTTGGCTTAGTATACCAGGCCATTAAAACAGGGCCATCATATGTGTGGGATTTCAAAGGCGGAATTGATGTATTGGGGGGGGGGGATTTCTGAAAAGTGGTGCTTTGTCATGGCGTGTTGTTTAAAAAAAACAAAAAAAAACAAACCTTTGTGATGTCCTGGTTCTTACTTTTTGAAATATGGCGACCCTACATTAAAATAATAATAATAATAATAATAATAATAATAATAATAATAATAATAATAATAATAATAATAATTTATTTGTACCCCGCCCATCTGGCTGGGTCTCCCCAGCCACTCTGGGCAGCTTCCAGCAAACATTAAAATACATTAACACATCACAGATGAAAAACTTCCCTGAACAGGGCTGCCTTCAGGTGTTTTCTAAATGTCATGTAGTTGTTTATCGCTTTGACCTCTGATGGGAGGGCGTTCCACAGGGCGGGCGCCACTACCGAGAAGGCCCTCTGCCTGGTTCCCTGTAGCTTTGCTTCTCGTAGTGAGGGAACTGCCACGGCGCTGGACCTCAGTGTCCGGGCTGAACGGTGGGGGTGGAGACGCTCCTTCAGGTATACAGGACCGAGGCCGTTTAGGGCTTTAAAGGTCAGCACCAATACTTTGAATTGTGCTCAGAAACGTACTGGGAGCCAATGTAGATCTCTCAGGGCCGGTGTTATGTGGTCCCGGCGGCCACTCCCAGTCACCAGTCTAGCTGCCGCATTCTGGATTAATTGCAGTTTCCGGGTCACCTTCAAAGGTAGCCCCACGTAGAGCGCATTGCAGTAGTCCAAGCGCATTGCAGTAGTCCTAGCACATTGCAGTAGTCCTAGGCTACCTGAATCTTGTTGGCATTTAATCATCAGTTCAGATTCCTGCATAGCCGGGAGCTAGACTAGATGACCAACTCTACAGTTCTATGATTCTATTATTCTTTTCTCTAGATTATTAAACTTCCAGTGCAGATCATTTTAAAGAGAAAGACTATCAAATACATATGGATGATCGAATGCTTCTAGGCTGTATTGACCCATTATGCTAAGGCTGCAGTGGGTGCCTTTGAATGAGTTGCTCACCAGATGCACCCACTGGTGGGCCAAATCACATTATATGAAACACATAGCTTGGCCTAATTTTCCTGCCTTAGGTGGGTGGGTGTTGGTGGGAGGTGGTGCAGGGAGAAATAGGACTACAATGAGGGGTTTTCAACCCTCTGTCAATGTACTGTGATCCTGACAACTCTCAAACCCCCCCACCACCAGCTGCTATTTGCAGTGGGAGGTAAGCTCCCATTGGCATGTCATAGTGTGCTTTCTCTGTGGTTGGCGCATGAGCTTGGCATTTCGTTTTGAGAGGGAATTATTACTACTACTACTACTACTACTACTACACAGTGGGACTTTTCCATGTAAACATAGTGTGCTTTCTCTGTGGTTGGCGCATGAGCTTGGCATTTCGTTTTGAGAGGGAATTATTATTATTATTATTATTATTATTATTATTATTATTATTATTACTACTACTGGTACACAGTGGGACTTTTCCATGTAAACATGACAGGATTGTGCTGTAAATCAAATTGAACCAAGTTAAGTGTATCTTAGAAGCACGCAGTATTAAGCAGGACGTAGTCTTGGCTAAAATTATTTATCTGGAGTGGGGCCAGTGATTTCCTTATTTGCCCAATCCTGCCTCAGGCTCCAGTCATTCCACATTTTATCCTGGTTTCACCATGCAGTGAAACCAGACGAGCAATTATCTTCGCCCTTAATGATGAGTTCGCTAGCATGAGCAGGCAAGGGATTTTTCTCTCCCTTCACAAGGAAGGATCTAGGTCTGGGGTCAGCAACCTTTTTCAGCCGTGGGCGGGTCCACCATCCCTCAGACCATGTGGTGGGCCGGACTATATTTTGAAAATAATAATGAACGAATTCCTATGCCCCACAAATAACCCAGAGATGCATTTTAAATAAAAGCACACATTCTACTCATGTAAAAACATGCTGATTCCCGGACCGTCTGCAGGCTGGATTGAGAAGGTGATTGGCCCGCATCCGGCCCACAGGCCTTAGGTTGCCTACCCCTGATCTAGGTTAATCCAGTTGCTCAGGAAAAGGGACAATGGATTCCTCTGCATTCGCAGCATTAGGGTAGCAAACCCACATGTATAATTGGGGCAACAAGTAGCTACGTATCAAAGATTATTTGTTGCTCTTAAATTTCAATTTTGTCAATAAGTATTTCAGTGTGCGGGAGGCAGTGGAAGACAGGAGTGCCTGGCGTGCTCTGGTCCATGGGGTCACGAAGAGTCGGACACGACTAAACGACTAAACAACAACAAATTTCTCTGTGTGTGTGTGTTTGAAAAATTTCATAGCAAAACCAGTTTGCCTTTTAGATTCTCTCTCTCTCTCCCCCCCCCCCACCATATTTGAAGAATGGTGGGGAAAGAATCTTGCTGAAATTTCATTTCCCTTGTAATCATTTGCTATATAGCTTTTTTTTTTTTTGCCTGTTTTCTTTTCACCCTCCTAACAAGATCTGATCACGTAGTTCTGATGGGTGATTTCTTAAAGAACATATATACAGTACACGTGTAAATAGGTTCAAATAAGGTAAAAGACTGTGCAGTAAATCCTTCCCTTTAAATATAATCATGTAAGCAATTTTTCTTGAGTGCCTCCATAATAAAACAGTAAAAGGCATCAGCATGTGCAAGTGTGCAGCTGTGTATCTGGATATTTTCTTAAAATTGTACATATGTAACTCGCATATCCTAAACCTGCATTTCACTCAGGACAGAATGAATTTATTTATTTACTTTTTTAAAAATCCCAGTGGCTGCTGTTTCCAGGCAAAACACAACTTTGAGAGTGATTTAGCTCTTCCATGCTCACAGCTTTTCCTCCTATGGGATGCCATATGTACAGGGTGTGGTCTGAAGACACACAACAGCGACACCTTGCTAAAGCTTAGCAGACCTTGGGTCACAGGGAGGGAGATTTGTCCATTAAACTTTAATTAGCTTAATGTTAAATTAAATGTCCAGTTCGCTTCCAAGCCTTTTAAGTCTTACTCACAGCAGGGTTTTTCTTTGTGCAGGGGAGTGAAGAAGATAGGAGAGCCAGCAATAGCTGTAAATCAGGAACTCTGGAGCAATCACGTTGAAACTTAAAGTAATTTATTTACAAAAGCAAAAACCAGGCGATAAAGCACTCATGTTTTATCACTTGCAAGAAAGAAAACTTTACACTACATTCAGCTCAGCTCAGCGACTAAGACTTTTTTAACCCTTTAACACCAACAAGATTTCTAGAGAAAACGTGATGGCCAGGGAAGGGATAAAGGCCCATTTGCAGACCTCTGTTGCCCGGAAGAAGAAGCGTTTGTTGAACATGTAGTTCTGCCCTAAATGGTTTTTTCATGCATCTGGGAGACATCTTTATCAATGCTAAGTGTGTGCAATGTTTGTATCTTGATGATCAAGGCTGATAAAGCAGAAACATTTTGAATCATAACCCACTGTGTTGTAGGAGCCAGTTTTGTTCACTGGGACCATGAGAAAAAACTTGGATCCTTTTGATGAATATAGCGATGAAGAGCTGTGGAATTCTTTGGAAGAGGTAATGTTTTCAAAAATAAAATGCCTTTTACCTGCAACATGAATTCAGAATCAAAGGCTTCCTGAGCAGCTAAGTTTTGCTTAGACCTAACTTAGTCAGGCTCAGTAATTTCAACAGGTGTATTCTGAATGATACCTATATTGTTTCTGGCGTTTATACATCTTAAGTTAGGTGAACAGTTGGCATGCCCCTTCCTAGTCACTTGTGACTATCATTTTCTTTTATAGATAGCAAAGACAAGAGATTATGAGTCTAATTTGAAGTGAAATATGAAGCGCAAAATTGATATTACGTTATTTTAGGAACAATCTACTTAAGGCATACTGATATATTTGCAGGTCCAGCTCAAGGAGGCTATAGAAGAGCTACCTGACAAACTGGAAACACAACTGGCAGAATCTGGATCTAATTTTAGTGTTGGCCAGAGGCAACTGGTGTGCCTTGCCAGGGCTATTCTGAAGAAGAATAAAATATTGATTATTGATGAAGCAACAGCAAATGTGGACCCAAGGTAAGCACAAAATTCTGATAATCTGCCTGCAGTGTTGTTACATATCTTCCATCAACTTAGTTACAGAAGGCTATTCTTGAATGAAATTAAGTGGATGGCTGGAGTTTGATGTAACACTAAACCATGGTTTCACCTTGAATTCATAAGCTCTACCCTCCCCTATTTCAGCATGGTCAGGAGGAGGAAATACAAAGTTTCTGTTCTGTTTGGTTCATTATCTGTGAAACCAGAACTGTGATTAGTCTTCACTATGGTCTAAGGATTATAAACCATGAATTATGATCTGAAGCTGATGTGTCCCAAACTATAGTGAAGATGAACCACAGCTTGCCCATATTGACAAATCGCAGCAAGATGGAAGTGGAAACAGAATCTTCCACTCTTGAGGCTGTGCCAGGGGAATGGGGGACCACTGAGGCTCATTCACATACATCTAAATGATGCTTTAGCAGTACAGTCAAAGCTCGGTTGCCGAACGCAATCCGTTCCGGAAGCCCATTCGGCTTCCGAAACGTTCAGCAACTGAGGCACGGCTTCCGATTGGTTGCAAGAGCTTCTTGCACTCAAGCGGAAGCTGCGTCGGACGTTCAGGTTCCGAAAAACGTTCAAAAACCGGAGCATTTACTTCCTGCTTTTTGGCGTTCGGGAGCCAAAACGTACGATAACAGAGGCGTCTGGGAACCGAGGTTTGACTGTCTGTCTGAATGTAGCCAGTGAGTGAGTTTGAAATTTTCTACACTCTCTGGTTGTAATGTGATATTCATAGGATAGTCAAAAGAACTAGACCAGTGGATTTGAAGTCCAAATCCTTGAACCAGAAAGTAGGCACACTGAGATCACTCCCCGGAACACTGCATTTATCAAACTGCAACAGTAATAGTAGTAGTAGTAGTAGTAGTAGTAATAATAATAATAATAATAATAATAATAATGTGATGTAGTAGCCTAGGCCACTGTGTGTGGATTTTTCATATCATGGAATCATGATGCATTTTAATAACATCCTTGCAAGAGCATCTGTGTTCCTTGTGAAGGTTCTGACAAAGGACTTTACTGTTTGTGTGGTTTTTCTTTTTAAACAGTTGCAGGAAAATGGCGTCCCTTTCATTGGCTAATATTTTGCTTAAAGCAAGAAGGGTTGGTAGCTATAGCTTTTATCAGGCTAGTGGAAATATAATGTCTTCTCCAGTTTAACATGCTGGGAGTTTGTTGTTTTGAAATAAACATATTATGCATTCAAGTAATTTTGCCTAACCTAAGTGCCGTAATACATGTTACAACAACAGAACTGTTTCCCTGTGTGGCAAACAGGGCATGGTAGTGCGAATCGTAAAAGATGCTGTAGTGGCAACTTGAATTTCTTGTTTTGTTTGCTTCACCTCAGCATCTTTCTGTTTGGTCCTCCTTAGCATCACCTTTGCAACCATAATGGCATCTTTTATGAAGGTGCGATTTGAGTAGCGTGAGTGGATTTCGCCTTGCCTCTCCTCCCTGCTGCAGGCTCCCTCCATGCCCCGAATAATCTGCTCAGCCCCCCCCCCCCAATGTGTGTGGGGGGCTTCAAAAAGACGAAAGGAAGGTGAAGTCCCAGTGCACAACCAGAAGTCAATTCCACTTGCACATGGACAACGTAGAATACAACCCTGTATGCTATGGCAAGTTAGTGCAAAATGCCACAGTTGTACACTAGCCACAGAGAGAGCACATTATATGTTTGAGAGCCCTTAACCATGGTTAAGGTAGTTAACTCTGCTTACAAGATGTTACACAGATGTTGTTGGGAGTTAGCCTCATTTTTGCCCTGGGCTTTCTAAAAAGGTAAACGGACCCCTGACCATTAGGTCCAGTTGCGGACGATTCTGGGGTTGCGGCACTCATCTCGCTTTATTGGCCGAGGGAGCCGGCGTACAGCTTCCGGGTCATGTGGCCAGCATGACTAAGCCACTTCTAGCAAACCAGAGCAGCGCACAGAAATGCCGTTTACCTTCCCTCCGGAGTGGTACCTATTTATCTACTTGTACTTTGACGTGCTTTCGAAGTGCTAGGTTGGCAGGAGCTCACCCCGTCATGGGGATTCGAACCGCCAACCTTCTGATCGGCCAGCCCTAAGCTCAGTGGTTTAACCCACAGCGCCACCCGCGTCCCTTTCTGGGTCCACACTTTAAAGCTCCGTATCTGACTGCTCTTTCCCCCCCTCCATGGTTCTTTCCTTGTGAAAACTCGCTCTTTAAAGCTGAAGTGCAACAGACTGCAATTGCGGATTGCCGCTTGCCCCGATGTAGCGGTAAAGAGCAGGTTTTCGCAGGGAAAGCTCTGGAATGAAAAGTCGAGCGCTCGGGAAAGGTAAGTTCGGATAAGCCCTTGGTTATCTTCTCTGGGATATGGACTTCACTTGCCAAGCGTAGCCATTATTTCACAGCCTGGTTTGCGTCTAATCCTTGACTACAATTTAGGTATTCATACGCAACACTTAGAAGTTTGTAGAATTTGTACTGTTAAAACGGAAAGGGTTCAAACCATCGCAAGAGGTGTTGAAATTTTGGGAGGTTGGATAGTTACAATGGAGTGGTCTCAGTGGTGGGGTGCACATTTTTATTCTTATTTATTTATGATTATTACTTTGTCAAAATAAAATAATGGGGGAAAACAGAAAGAAGATAGATAGATGATAGATAGATAGATAGATAGATAGATAGATAGATAGATAGATAGATAGATAGAGAAGGAAGGAAGGAAGGAATGTTTACTTGTGGAAGGACAACTCTGTGCATGCAAACATGATGCCCAGCATGCAGATACCATTGAACTGACACACAAACCTAATTTTCCTGCTCTATCACAAACTGAGAAGCCTGTCTGCATAGGGCCAAAGGTTATAAAGCTTTCCTCCATGGTGCCATTGTACTGTAACGTGATATTTCCTCCTACTACGGTACAAAAATTCTTGGCTTATTTCCTTGGCAGTGAATGCAGAGAGGGAGAACTTTTGAGAAGTTAAAATCTGCTTCCTTGCTGCTGCAACCTCTCTTCTCACACCTGCGCGTGCTGTTTTATTTCAGGACAGACGAGCTGATTCAAAAGACAATCCGTGAAAAGTTTGCCCAATGCACCGTGTTGACCATTGCCCACAGACTGAACACAATCATCGACAGTGACAGGATTATGGTGAGCAGCATGTTAAAAACCTAAGGCATAAGGAGGAGGGACTGTCTGTGCTTCGGCACACTTTACCGTCTTTCCCCCTTTTTAAGACACCATCTTATAATTTTATTTCATCAAAAAAAAACAGGGTGGCTTATTTTCAGGGGATGTATTATTTTTATTACGTCAGTGTGGTACGGTACAGCCCCCCCCCCCTGCGCACTGAGCAGGCGGGGCAGAACTCCGCAAGAGGCGTGTTCCCCCCCGCGCCTCTCGCTGGTTCGCTGGCTCTCTGCGCATGGGGAACACGCGGGGCAGGAAGAGGCGTCTCCCCCCCCGCGCCTCTCCCTGCACGCTAAGCAGGCGGGGCAGAACTCCGCAAGAGGCGCGTCCCCCCCGTGCCTCTCACTGGTTCGCTGGCTCCCTGCGCACGCAGGAGGGGCTGAGGAGGCGACGGGAACAATGGCGGCACCACGGCTTACTTTTGGGGTACGTCTTACTTCTCACAAAGGTACAAAAACCCTGCCATGGCTTACTTTATGACTACGTATTAAAAAGGGGGAAACAGGGTACCTTGGGAAAAGGAAGGATGCAATGTTGCCGAATACCATTTTTCAGAAACTATGGCTGCATACAAATGTAAAATTAACACCTGACTGTCAGAGGATAGGGTTAGTCTGCTTTCTTCTGGGGCTACAATATAAATGGCAGGCAGGTATTGATTTTTTTTACCATCCCTTCCCCCAATCTCTAAAAGCGCAATCAATTTTTTGAGGGTATTTTTTTTCAATTATAAATTTATAACGAAACCAAATACATTTCCATATACAGAGATTTCTCTGAATCTCATGACTCCCCTCCCCCCAATCCCTTCAATGGGTCCTAATGTCAACGTTTTCAACTGCATATTGTATCATAATCTATATTTTATATCTATCCATATTATCCATCGTATTTGCTAGACTACAAGTATTATAATAATCCTGATAATGTTTTCATCTGCTTACAGTGGTCTACTAAATTAATTATAAGTTTTTCCAATTCTTTCTTTAAGTTTTTGTCTTCTTGGTTCCTGAGCTTTCCAGTCAGCTTTGCCATTTTGGCGTCATCCATCAGCTTAGTTTGCCGTTCCTCTCTGGTAGGGACTCTTTCTTCTTTCCATTTCTGGGCTAGCCCAGAGACGGAAAGCGCAATCAATTTAAACAGTAGTAAAAGTGGGTTTGTAATATCAGATGTCATCCAAATACCACCATGAAAGGTTGGCCTTCTGCTGCAGAACTCTCTGTCTCCACCACCCCTCTGTGTTTGACCCTGCAGAATAAAATAGTTTGAACAAAATAATGGGGGGAAACAGAAAGAAGAGAATTTTTTTATTTTGTTTCGACTACAGCAGACCAACACGGCTACCTACCTGTAGTTTGAACAGAGTGTGGGCCAACCATAAGTTTCTCAAATTCAAGCTATCTAGATTATCTTCATTGGTAATAGTAGCTCCTAATTTTGGGGTTCTTTCAGCTGCTCTGAAATCCCCACTAAGTTTAACCTCTGGTAGCAGGACTCTGAGGATATTTTTTGCAGAGCGGTCCTTTCCCTTCGCTGCATGAGTAGCTTTTGAGGTTGGGTGTGCTAGCAAATGCGAGGTCTCTGTTGAATACACCAGTGTCACCTGGTGTATGTGGTTAAGAGCGGTAGACTCGTAATCTGGTGAACCGGGTTTGCGTCCCTGCTCCTCCACATGCAGCTGCTGGGTGACCTTGGGCTAGTCTCTCAGCCCCACTCACCTCACAGAGTGTTTGTTGTGGCGGAGGAAGGGAAAGGAGAATGTGAGCCGCTTTGAGACTCCTTTGGGTAGTGATAAAGCGGGATATCAAATCCAAACTCTTCTTCTTCTTCTTCTTCTTCAAAAAGCTTTTCCCTCAAAAAGGCTTGAAGAGACTGGTTAGGAAATGGCAGTGACCTAATTTAATTTAATAAATAAATAAATATCCAGGTTTTGACCCATAAAGTGCTATTAACCAGTAAGGTTGAGATTGCTGTTTGAGTAATGGTGCCCCCCCCCCCATTTCATTAAATATCATAGTCTTAATAACAGCTAATTGTTGGTTTTTGATTGACTCAGTTGCTGCAAAATAAAAAGGAAGACAAATTAGACATCTCCTTTCTTCTCCAGCTGTTTGTTCTCTGATTACTAGAGACAGTTTCCCTTTGTGCTTGAGGAATTAGCTTGCCATTCCTGACTCTTCAACCACAGTTTACAGCCCAGAGCTTAAAAGCAGTGCTCCACCAACAACCCTGTTATTTAGATTGTGTCTGTGCTGGTGGAAGAACGTTTAGAGGATCGTAGCCTAGTTTCTGTACAAAGTCATTATGCCCTTGTTATCCCATCAACCTTGTATTACTTATGAGTTCCCCAGCCCCTATTAGCAAATTTTTATTATCCTATGGTTCTTGTTTATCTCGAGATCCTTATTTCTTTACGTGCATCAGTTGCTTGGAAGTTCTTACTGTAGATTTGAGTGGCAGAGAAGAGCCAAAGTACATTAGACAAAAATTCACAAAACCATTTGCAATAGGCAAAAATCAGTCACCGCACATTGACTGTCGTTCTTCCAAGGTGAAGCTCTCGTGTAAATGCACTCCTGTTAAATTATGCTATGGATGGGGACAATGTTAGCATTTCATGACTCCTCAGGATATTGTTGCATGTCAATTATAAAGGTACATTCACACATTCACTCTAAATGTTAGTGTAATCTAATCTTGCATGATACAAATAACATCTATGACGACCTGTTAACATAGCTCTTTGCTTCTGAGGGCTGTGTGTGCATGCATATATACATATACATATACATATTGTTGTTGTTTAGTCGTTTAGTCGTGTCCGACTCTTTGTGACCCCATGGACCAGAGCACGCCAGGCACTCCTGTTTTCCACTGCCTCCCGCAGTTTGGTCAGACTCATGTTGGTAGCTTCGAGAACACTGTCCAACCATCTCATCCTCTGTCGTCCCCTTCTCCTTTTGCCTTCAATCTTTCCCAACATCAGGGTCTTTTCCAGGGAGTCTTCTCTTCTCATAAGGTGGCCAAATGTACATATACATACATATATATATAAGCATGCACACACAGCCCTCAGAAGGGCTTATACCAGGCGTAGGCAAACTCCGCCCCTCCAGATGTTTGGGACTACAATTCCCATCATCCCTAGCTAACAGGACCAGTGGTCAGGGATGATGGGAATTGTAGTCCCAAACATCTGGAGGGCCGGAGGTTGCCCATGCCTGGCTTATACCTTCTGGGGTGTGTGTGTGTGTGTGTGTTAAGGTAAAATTAATGCTTTGTGCTGTCGCATAGTCCATCCACACTATGACATCTATGGCTGTCAGGTGTGGAACAAGGGGGTTGGCAAGCACATCAGGCGGGGGGCCGTCTCTTGTCATACATAACGTTTTCTAGCAGAACTATGGTTTCACACCTAGCAACGTTCCACTGTCATTATAATTCATTTTATACACAAATGTACGGACACAGTCAATATTATAATATTGGAAAAGGTCCCTATATAAAGTCTTTATTTTTAAAAGGAAAGAAATTGTATATGATCTTCTACAATTAAAAAAAACACAAGCACGATAAAATAAAGCCTGGGGAGACTACAGATATAATAAAGTGTTCTTCAGGAAAAGCAGGGTTGCATTAAATTGACGAGAAGAAACAGAAGTCCTTTATGTGCACCTTTTAGTTCAATAGGTGCAGTTGTTAAAAAAATTCCCCTGAGAGGGGCGAAAGAGAAACCGAAAGGTTTGCCCCCCCCCCTTTGAAAAGGCCATCAGCAAATGGCAGAAAGTTGATTATAGTATGTTAGTGTGGTGATTAAAGCTTGAATCAACTCACCTTCATTTTTCATCAGGTTTTATTTTACCTAATGAGAGGAGCCTCCTCAGAGAACAAAAGGAAGAAAAGAATGTGCTTTACACAACTGCAGACAGAATTGGCCTTAGGAGCTGTTTAATTCTAGCTTATTCTCTTCTCCAAAGCCATACTTCTGGTTTCACAATCCCAGCGACGCCCTGAGGAGAGTATCTCCACAATATCTTTCTTTTAATTATAAATATGCTTATCAAACTTCAAACAGCTCAGAATCATTCAGAGAATCTCTATTGTGTAAGGTGATACTGTCCTAAGACGATCGCACCAATGAGTAATAGCTTTTTTTTTTTTTTTTTGCTCTTATACAGTACCTTTCATCTGGGAATCGTAAAACTTGTTGTAAATCTTAAGTAATTAAGCTGCACGACACCCCTATCAGGTAGGGAAATAATTGTAGACCTAGCACAGGGGTCAGCAAACTTTTTCAGCAGGGGGCCGGTCCACTGTCCCTCAGACCTTGTGGGGGGCCGGACTATATTTTGAAAAAAATAATAATGAACGAATTCCTATGCCCCACAAATAACCCAGAGATGCATTTTAAATAAAAGCACACATTCTACTCATGCAAAAACACACTGATTCCAGGACTGTCTGCGGGCCGGATTGAGAAGGCGATTGGACCGGATCCAGCCCCTAGGCCTTAGTTTGCCTACCCATGACCTAGCAAATCCACAGTTAGAAGAGACCTGGTAGGTCCGACCATCAAGGTATCCCACTATAACAATGAAAATTGTTCTAATATTCTCTAATATGCTAGTTTAATGTGTGAGATTACTAGATAGGGGGAAACATAAAACAGCCTCTGTAATAGTAATAATAATAATTTATTTTTTATACCCCGCCCATCTGGCTGGGTTGAGCTTGACCTAGAAATGCAGTGGCAATTTCCGAAGGAGGCACTGTCAAGATTTCAGCTGAGCTGGGAAATGTATTAGGATTGATCATTTGCCTTGCCAAGTCAAAACCACACCTCACAGACAAATTGGCACCACTAAAAGATCTCCTGAAAGAGTCAGGCTCAGAGTTTCAGTGGGACGCCCGGAATGAGTCTGTCTTCACCAGAACAAGGCACCTAATTGGTAATGCTCACGCCTTCTCATCGTTGGAAATTTAATGTGTGAGATTGCCAGCCAAGTTTTTAATTGATTTAGTCAAAAGAAGCAAAGGAGGACCATTGATCTACACCTGTGCATGCCCCAGTACCTTTAAAGCACATTTGAAACACATTTCCCCTCCCCTCAAAGAATTCTGGGCACTGTAGTTTGTTTAGTTGTTGTTGTTGTTGTTGTTGTTAATACCCCACTGAGTTGCTGGGAATCATAACTCTGTGAGGAGTAAACTACAGTACAGTGGTACCTCGACTTACGAGCAATTCGACTTACGTGTTTTTCGACTTACGAATGACTTCCGGGAGAAACAAAATGGCCACCGCAACCGAATTTTTCGACTTATGAATGGAAGTCGCGGCCGCTTTTAATAGGATTTTTTCGACTTACGAATTTCAACTTACGAATTTTCGACTTACGAATTTTTTTCGCTCAATGCATTCCTATGGGGATTCGACTTACGAATGTTTTCGACTTACGAAAATTGCGTCAGAACGCATTATCGTCGTAAGTCGAGGTCCCACTGTACGTAGAATTCTTTGAGAGGACAATGTGTTTCAAATGTGCTTTAAAGTGCATGTGTATACCTGAGAGGAGTGAGCCATCAATAGACCACACCGAGTTCTATTAGCAACTCCAGGATCTGCACAGAGTGTCAGGCCTAGCGAGCACAGCAAACCATCTCTGGGAGGTCTTGCCCCCATGAAGCAGTTGCAGAGACTGAAGGTCCCCGCCTCTCCACAGTTGCCAAAGTCTCCTCTCCAAGGTTTCCCCCAAGCAATCTGAGACTGCACCTGCATAAAACTAACATCCTCTGCTCTCTTCATGCCGCTCCTGTTTCTGGGAGACCAGTGAGGAGGGGAGCTTGTAGCGGCAGGATGGGGAGACACCCATGCCTCTTCAACAGCCAGATTCATTTCTGCCTCTTGACTTCTCTCCTCTCCTGCTTCAGCTTCTACCACTGAGTCTGGACTCCCCCCTGCCACGGACTCCCCCCACTCACTAAGCTCTGTTACCTCTTCTGCTTCTGACACCTCCTCATCCCAGTCTGCACCCTCTTCTCCCCATCATCGTCTAACCACCAACCCCCGGGCTCTGAGCCTTCTTCCCTTGACATTCCCCATCTGGTGCCTTTCCATCATTCTTCTGCCTCCAACCAGTCCATGACAGTACCTCAGGTGGGTCATTGCTCCCCCAACTGGAGCCACAATAGCTGTAGACCAGTTTCAGTGGTATGTTTCACATTTGTGGTATGTGACATTAAAAAAAGAGAGGAAAAATAGAGAAAAGGCAAAAGATGGAGGGATAGCCTGCACACAGAAACCTGTGAAAACAAATTGTTGTGTAATGGAGAAGGCTTGGTATGTTTATTAAAGGCAAACCAGTATATAAGTTATCTGATAAAAGTTAATTGTGTAGGGAAAAGATTAGCTTGATTGAGCCAATGTCCTATGAATTTTATTCTTTATTACCATAGCAAAAACTCTTGAAGTTTCTTGCTGGGGGAAAAACAATCAGTGTTGCGGCATCTTAAAGGCTAGATTTATTATGAGTTTTGGGGACTATAGTCCACGTCATCAGGGAGCCTAAGTTGTCAAGTATATATACATGGTTGGTTGGTTGGTTGGCTGTTTTTTTATGGGATGCTGGTGATTGTACAGGTAAGTCAGGTGCAGAGCTAAACGAAATGTAGAAAAGTAAAGCCAGGCATAACTGTGTATGTAATAGAGATAATTCACAAGAACTGTTGTAGGCAGCACAGACATTGTGGCATTGGTAAGCCAATTAACACATGTAACGTGCTAGAAATCCTGTCACGGTTAAGTCCAGAAGTTGACATTAGGAGACTTTCTGATGGTTATTTTGCTTGTATTTAATAAAGAAAACAAAAACAAAACAACCCTTAGAAACTGCCAGGCTCGCTTAATATTTTAACTTGTGGCCAACATTCATTCATTGTTACCAATGTGCTCACTTAGAAATATTTCCACCCAGAAACAAAACACTGGAATGTAGGGTGCACATCATAGATCTTTTTCCAGGGCTGCTAAAACGGTCTCTGCCAAAATGTCACCCGAGTCCTAACTGGCGTGGGTTTAGATAATCACCATCTTCTAAGAAGAGTTCCTGGAACTAATTACGTAGATGATTCTGTCTCACCTCATCAAGACACTGCATTGTTCACTTCTGAAACTAGTTTACAAAACCAGTAGAGTAGGCAGGTTTTCAGATTAGAATGTTAACATTCCACATTGTTTGTGCTAAAGCATGTGAAAAAAGCCGCAGTATTATTCGTTTGTTGAGGCCAATACTATCTTTGATAAACATAAACAGCTGCCTTATATGCAGTCAAACCAGTGGTCTACCTTGCTTGGTATTTTCAACAGCGACTTTCCAGAGTTTAAGACAGGAGTCTTTCTTAGATTGAGGAATTGAACTTGGAACCTTCTGACTGTAAAGCACGTTGGCCACCACTAAGCCATGGTCTCTTCCTTGTTCCTCGTGTCCCCCCCCCCCCAATTTGCTCTAAAAAATAAGAGTTTTGAAATTTCGATTTTACAGTTGCAACATCTGCAATCCAGAGATTCAAGTATCAGTTATCTGCAAAAAGGGAAATCTGTATGAAATATCACCGTTGGAGTCATCCACTCAAGTTTTCCCAGTCTTTTTTATATATAATTTTTATTAAATTTTCTGTTTTACAATTTAGAATACTCATTTAAACATCCTTAAAATATCAATGACTTCCCTTCTTCTCTTTCCATGGTTTATTTTGCATATCATAAATCCCTGCATATTTTACATAAACTAAACCATTCAGTATTCCATTATTACATCCATCAAAACTTATTTATACTGTTGAATTTATCTCAGTGCTGCCAACATTTTCAAGTGTACACAATTTCCCCCCATATATTCAATAAACATTTTCCAGTCTTCTCTAAACGTATGTTCTTCTTGTTCTCATTTTCTATATGTTAGGTCCGCAAGCTGCGCATATTCTTATCAGTTTAAGCTGCCATTCTTCTTTAGTTGGGACCTCGCTCGTTTTCCATTTTTCGGCTAATGAAACACAGGCCGCAGTAGTGGCATACATTAAATAACCTTTTTTGACACCTGGGAATTTCTGTCTGAATTGTCCCCAACATTTTTTTCAATTCATTATGAATTATTTCCCAATACTCCTTTACCTTCTTACAGGTCCAGGTTTTCCCAGTCTTATCGCCGCTCCACTGATGGATGAACAGTAGGCATACTGGATGCCCTTTCTGATGGTTCTTAAAACCTGTAATTGTGCCGGGAACACACAATTCCTTTCCGGGAGATGTGGAGTGGGTGGAAGTCAGCTGGTAAACTGGAATGGTCAGACTTTGCCCACTGGGGAACGGCCATAGCTCAGTCGTGGAGCATCTGATTTGCATGCAGAAGGTTCCTCGTTCAATCCATGATGTCTTCAGATAGGGCCGGGAGGTTCCCCTGCCAGAAACCCTGGAGAACTTCTGCCAGTCAGTGCAGACAGTAGTGGTCATGGCAGGTTCCTACATTCCACTGTTGCTGATAAGTTGGCTGCTTGGTTCATTTTAATTTGGGGAAGGTAGGATTGCTTGTCCCACTATTCAATCAATCACTTTATTTCAGCTTTAAGCTCATGAGAACAACAGAACTAGAACAAATACACAGTACAATTTGATTTTAAAAATTAGAACCAGTAAAACTTAAAAGAGTACAAATTAGAAATAGATACTATAAGGAATTTTCAGCTTCCAAACAGCAGTCCATTACGACATTTATATGTCAAAACGGAAGTTAAAAATTTCGCCATTTGTAAAGTTGCATGCTGATCTGTATCTTGCAATAAAAAGGCCAGGCGAAAATCTGCCGGGTGCCCAGGCAACTTGTGGATTAATGGTAACAGTAAGTTCTTCCGGACAACACAATATAAAGGACATATAAATACTATATGGTGAAGTGTTTCGATCGATCTATTATCACAGGAACATAAAACCGAGAATTGGCCCCTAGAAAATCTATGAAAAAGGGAATTCAAAGGGAAAACATTAAAACGTGCTTTGATAAAGGCAAAATGATGACTGGCAATAGAAAGGGATGATAGGTAAGATGGCACATGAGTTGGAGAAATAACTCCCAACTGACGCGGGGAACATACCGTCTTTCCCCCTTTTTAAGACACCGTCTTATAATTTTGTTCCTCAAAAAAACACAGGGTGGCTTATTTCCGGGGGATGTCTTATTTTTATTACGTCAGTATGGTACGGTACAGCCTCCCCCTGCACGCTAAGCAGGCGGGGCAGAACTCCGCAAGAGGCGCGTTTCCCCCCCCCCCCGTGCCTCTCACTGGTTCGCTGGCTCCCTGCGCACGCAGGAGGGGCTGAGGAGGCGACGGGAACAATGGCGGGACCGCGGCTTTTGGGGTACGTCTTATTCTCACAAAGGTAAAAAAAACCCTGCCATGGCTTACTTTATGACTACGTATTAAAAAAGGGGAAACAGGGTAGCCCCCCACCAAGTATAAGATGATGCTGCCACTCTATGTCGTCCAGTCTTTGATTAATAATTTTCCTTGCTAAGGTATGATCTTGGTTCAAGAGTTCTATGGGCGAGATTCCAATAGATAAAAGTTTAGCATGAATCTTATTGGCCCAAGGGCTGCTAAACTCATCGTGCCAAAGGCATTGGGCTATATAGTAGTCAGGTAACCCACTATTCCACTGTCCCTCTATCGAAGTGTATATGATCAGGAGTGGATACTTATTGTTTTTTCTGCTACCACTTTTTATTTATACTTTTCAAGTTTATACATTTCACTAATTTTATACATTTCACTAATGTTACAATCATTTTGACATTTCAAAACTTGACTTCCTTCCCCCTCTTTCTGCAGTTCCTTAAATTTGCTTCTAATATCTTCTGCATATCCAAATTAACTTAATTTGTTCATTTTTTCATCTCCTTAAAAATATACTCTTATAAAGCTGCAGGTTGTTACAATAATTCTGCTAATGTTTTTATCTGTTTATAATTTATCTGTAAATATTTAATAAACCATTTCCATTCTTTTATAAAAGAGTTGTTATCTTGATTCCTTATTCTTCTGGCAAGTCTCGCCATTTCTGCATATTCCATAAGTTTTTGTATCCATTCTGTCTTTGCTGGGACTTCTGCTTCTTTCCAATTTGGGGCAAGTAACATTCTTGCCACTGTAGTCGCATATATGAATGAGTTTCTATACAGTTTAAGTAGTTCTGTCCCTATAATTCCCAAAAGAAAAGCTTCTGATTTTTATTATTTTTTACAAAGCTTATTTTAAACATTCAACTGTTGCTGATAAGTTGGCTGCTTGGTTCATTTTAATTTGGGGAAGGCAGGATTCCTTGTCCTGGGCACTGTACACTATTTTAAGTGTATATGATCAGGAGTGGAAATGTATTGTTCTAATATTCCAGCTGCACATCTTCCTTGAGCCCATGGACCTCATTGCAGAATGATGACATTATTGCATTCGAGGCAGGGATTCCCGTGGAATAAACAGTTTGGAAGCTACAGATATTGCAGTTGAATTACTACTGAGAGAAGACCGGAGGGCTGGTTTTACTTTGATTTCGGACCAGTTGCATTGGCCATCTGTCTGATTTCCAGACTCTGTTTTAGGTGCTCGATTAGTCACTCTCTATAAAGTGATAAAACAGCCTGGGCAATGGCTTTTCTGATCATCAGCTGCTCCATCTATTCCATCAGGTGCCACTTGGAATCTATGCCCAAGTAAGCCTCTGATTCAATCAAAGGTGTCTTTGTGGAAGTGCCACAATTTGGGATTATATTTCCCAAAGACACCCACTAGGTAGCATTTCTTTCCAGTTTTAGAAGCCAAGTAAAACCCTATCTTTTCTACCAGGCTTTTGGAATACACTAGTGGAATAATTTGACCCCTGCTGTATATCTTAGTTTTGTGACCCTATTAAACAATAGGTGCAGTCCCATTGCTGCTGAAATAAAAGTTTCTACTTTTATTGTCGACACTGGAGTTTCACTACATTGTTAGGTCATGTATACATGATTCATTAATAGGTAGTGTGAGATACACGCCTTAGATGTGCTTTACATTCCTTAAATACTGTTAACTTCTGAATTTTCAGCTCAGGGGATATTTGCTCTGATACCATCTAGTGGCTAGAAGGAAATAATGTGTGCGGTGAATCTATGTTTGGCTTTGTAGGTCATCTTGCAAGCGCTTTCCCCCCTTCAAACTACATTAATCTTTCCCCAACACTTTACCTGGTAAACAAAATATCCAGGTGTGTAACAGCTTTAGGCATGATTGTGGCTTATTATGATTTGTGTTCTCCTTGGCAATTCTTACTGCTAAACAGCATGTGGGGAGGTTAGTTATGCAAATTTAGTTGAACGGTGGAATTTTGGAATAGCATAGAGTTATTCTTCAAGGCAGTGGTTTTTAAACGTTCTACCTTCAGGGAACCCTTTACATACCAACTTTCCTATTGAGCATTGTAAACAAAAGTAGGGTTAGTATGTACTTTAGTAAGAGTGTTAGCATTAGATCAGGCTTGTGTCCTGCACATGATTTTGATTACAACTCTGATTAGCTCCAGAGTGTGTGTGTGTGTGTGTGTGTTTTATTTAAATTTCTGTTTTACAATTTTGAATACTCATTTAAACATCCTTAAAATATCAATGACTTCCCTTCTTCTCTTTCCATGGTTCATTTTGCATACCATAAATCCCTGCATATTTTACATAAACTAAACCATTCAGTATTCCATTATTACATCCATCAAAACCATCCATCCAACCGTTTTAGAGCCAGTGTGGTGTAGTGGTTAAGAGTGATAGACTCGTAATCTGGTGAACCGGGTTCGCGTCTCCACTCCTCCACATGCAGCTGCTGGGTGACCTTGGGCTAGTCACACTTCTTTGAAGTCTCTCAGCCCCACTCACCTTGCAGAGTGTTTGTTGTGGGGGAGGAAGGGAAAGGAGAATGTTAGCCGCTTTGAGACTCCTTCGGGTAGTGATAAAGCGGGATATCAAATCCAAACTCTTCTTCTTCTTCTTTAAGGACTCCACTCCAGATTTGTGTAGGGTTTCCTCCTTAGCTTTCTCTTCTCTCAGAGAAGGTAGCAGGTACGGATTTTTCCTAAGAATTTACTCATGAAGACTTTCTGACAGATGAATATAGCTGCAAGGCACTGGAGGTTTAGGATCAGAGTTTTCCTTCCCCTAGATGGGCTCCCTTCCCAGGTGAAAGAGTCCCATCTGCCTCCCATTTCCCTCTACAACACTTGCAGTAACCACCTTCTCAACCATTTGACCCACTATTGGTCTCGTCTGCTCAATCCACCAGAGTCTGTCTTTGCATGCAGGGGAAGTCCCTAACTCACTGAGGGTTTGAGACCCATCAGCTACCCCTCACCTGGTTTAGCCAGCCAGTCGAAGCTATTTCCCAGGGCGTGGCAACTGTCACATGCTGACAGCTTCTAGGAGCCACAGGTGCGAGCTCATAAAAACAAAGGTGGACAGACTACCCCAGAAGGAGCACAACATGTTCTCCGCCAGAGGTCCTACCCCTCCCCAACACCCCATGCACCCCTCGGAGAGGTCACTTTTGTGCTGCTAATGCAGCAAAAACAACACAGGAGAGAGCAGTTACATATGAGTTATCGATCTCTGCAGCCATAGCAGGCGCTGTGATTCTCTAGCGGTTTGGCTTCACCCCCTGAGGTGCACCCCATTGTCTCTCGAGACAGACAGACGCCAACAACAAGCTCTGAGTAAAACCCAATATCATGACTTTCAAAATGAAGAAAACCCAGTTGAGATAGCTCAGTTGGTTAGAGCGTGGGGCTGAAATGCCAAGGTTGCAGGTTCAATCCCCATATGGGACAGCTGTATATTCCTGCATTGCAGGGCGTTGGACTAGATCAGGGGTTGTCAGCCTGGTCCCTACCGCCCACCAGTGGGTGTTTCAGGATTCTAGGTAGGTGGTAGGGGGTTCTACGGCACAAGCTGAATCCTCCTTCCATCGAGCACTGGTGGGCGGTAAGGAAATTTTACCATCCAGAAAGATGCATAAGTGGGTGGTAGGTATAAAAAGATTGACTACCCCTGAACTAGATGATTGTTAGGGTCCCTTCCAACTCTACAATTCTATGATATTACCAATGTTAATAAAACATTATATTATTATTGGAGAATTTGATTTTTTTGTGTTGTTGTGTTTTTTTTTGTTTCTGCTTAATTAAAGAAATGGTTACATTCTGGAATTCTATCGATTTTTAAATGGCTAGGAGGAATTGTGCAACCAGGAAAATATAAAAGGGGGCAGTAGCAGGAGGCTAGGACAGCATCCTGAGAGCTGGTTAAACATTCAGAACTCATCTGTTCAGGTTTGGAGCATACCTGAAGCCATGTGAACAGCGCAATCGATACCTCTGTAGGAATAGCGGGAGCGAAGAAAAGGTCACACCAATTAATTTATATGAAATCTGGTACTCAAATCATGTTCTCCTGAGCTCAGGTTCTATGCTGGAATATAACTGCCTCCCTCTCCTTTTGGATTATTCCTGTCTTGTCTTGCAGTGACTCTGAGTCTGTCTGGGTTATGAAGACGAATGTAGCAGTTGCATTCTGTGGCACTGTCTGGAGTAAAAAATTAAGTTGTCATGTTCCGTAGGAAGAGCTCTCTCCTCAATCTGGGTGTAATTTTGATGACAACACTAAAGTACACATAGTTAAGGGTTGGATTCTGCCGCTCTTTTCACTAGCCTTAGAGGTAACTTCAAACCCCCCACCACCACCTTTGTTCCTCTGGGTTCATCTCCTAGAGTTCTCAGCCTGAGCAGGAATGTCAGAAACTTGGCCAAAGTATTAGGTTTTGATTATAATTTATATATGCGTTCGTTGGAATAGAAGCGCCTATCCCTTGCCCTAGGCCCTACTTTGACATCTGCGACTTGACATCAGGTGCTATTCTGAAATATAACATAATCACACAAGAGGCTGCTCTTTTTGGCTTCCTCACACCCCCTTCCCTTTAACCATTTCATTCCACAAAACTGTGGCAGCCCAGCGGCTGGAACATTTGCAGTCTTCGTGAAATCGCACCTGATCTTTTCACCACTGCTTTTCCCTGCTGCTGCAGATGATCAATTGAAACATGGTTGGGAAATTAATTAAATTCCAAGTAGCTGGGGACTCTGAAACGGGGTGGGGATCGAGCAGGTCGCAGGCCCCTTAGATAAAACAACAGCAACCCTGGCAGCTGCCTGGTCCCTTGTCTCCTTTCGGTGCATCTGTGAGCACGCCTATTGCCAGATTTTGTATCCTGCGTTTTTTGTGGGGTGGCTGCATAAGCACGGGAGCTGCCGCAGAATTAAGCGCCTTATGTGTCTGATCTTTTGGTTAAATTTGAAAGCAAATTTCTAACCCGAGTAACCAGTGAGAAAACCTAAGGACATATGGGTGGTGCCATGGGAAATTCAAGAGGGGGGCTGAGCAGGATTATTTATCTTTGCAGCTCCATCCCAGCCCTCCAGTGCTGCTCATTCTGAACCTGCATAACTTGCGATCTGTCAAGTCAAATCAAGCCCACCAGGGAACAAGCCTGCTTGAGTGGGGCTGTGAAATTGGGGGGAGGGGGTTGCCAAACATTTGGAGTGGAGAACGAGAAATTGGCAGATCACATTTTCTGAAAAAACTAACAGTAGGCGAGTCAGAACACCAGCTATGTTGGATTATTATTCTATTATTATTTTATTTATTGAATTTATATACCGCCCTATACCCGGGGGCCTCAGGGCAGTTCAACTTGTGGAATCATAGTATCCATATTTCAGCCACCAGTCCCCCCAGAATTTGTTTTGGAGTTAGGAGTAGCAATGATTGTAGTCTTTTGTTTTGGTGACATGGTGGCACTGTACTTCTGGTATAATGACGATAGAGTGAGGCATGTGTGAAACAAATCTTAGAAGCCACTTGATGTCTTTATATATGAATTCTTAAAATAGTCCGTATATATTTGCACATGAGATGTGTCTGCTGGGCTGCATTTGACTGGGCGGATTACGTGTTATGCAAACTTATTCTCTTCCCTGGGTTCTGCTTCAACAGGTTTCAATCCTAAATCCTTCTCCTATTCTCCTAGCCTTTGCCAACCCCAACAGGATACTTTGGACTCTCAGATTTGGAAGGCAAAACTAATGAAGCGATATCAGCAAATGTGCTTAATATTCATAATTCTGATTGCGGAGTTTTGTAGCACACTGTTGACCATTTACTTTAACATCCTTGTAACTACAGGGTTTATAATAGAGAAATAATAAAAATGGAGGGCAACTGCATTTGTTTTCTGTTCATTCCAGACAAACGACCCATTTTGTCATGGCTTCTGGTTGTGCCTCATGCTATTTAAATATTCTAATTTGATATTTGATTGAGGAATGTTATATATTTCAGAGTGAAAAATGTGTATCACTGCGCACGTGAACACCAGTCTCCCATCTCTACTTGACAACAGATTTGTTTTTCCTTTTGCAAAATGTATGAAAACAAAAGGGGATATTCACTTTTTAGCACAATCTGTTCTTATTATGCTCTGGTTCGTATATGTTCATTTTAACAAGGCAACAAAGTGAGGTTAGCGAGAAGAGTCTCCCCAGATCAGCAGCAGTTGTCAGTACCAAAAGCAACCTACAGCCATGTTCCTGTGCCATGTTCTAGGTAGAAAAGACCTGCAGCAGCCCAAATTCTTTTTTGTGGGGGTCAGGGGTGGCACTGCATGGCCATGTAGTTAACATGAGACAAAAAAGATGGTTAGAAGCTGTTTATGTCTGGGGACAGTATTCTGTTCTTGGAGCACAGCTTAGAAGGGGCAAGATCAGAAACTGACAGCTGATACAGCCACCTAAAATCTTTTTTCATACCGTGTTTTTATAGAAGCAAATATATGGACTGGGGGTGGGACTTTTTATGCTCTATTTGGGGCCAAGCAAATGTAACTCTTCACAGAAGAGAGTGAAGCCTATATTTATAGACTAGATTTCCCCCTCTTTCATTTCAAAGGGAGTGGTTACACAATAAAGAGCTATCCTTCTTTAAAATTACACATTGAAATGCCGAATTATAGGACATCTTAATTGTTGTGCCAATACTGTGTGTACATGAAAGATTCAATTATCCTTAAACTCTGAAGAAAGATTCTCTTAATTATGATTAACTGTAGTAAATAAAAGATTGCAATGAATATGTAACATTGATAATGTATCATTGTATATGTTAAACAGGAGATAACAGTGGTGAGAAGTTAAAATACAGGTTGAGAATATTTGCAGTGTCGTGTGATATTTATTGAGCTAAATGACCCTGTTTCCCCCTTTTTAATACGTAGTCATAAAGTAAGCCATGGCAGGGTTTTTTTACCTTTGTGAGAAGTAAGACGTACCCCAAAAGTAAGCCATGGTGCCGTCATTGTTCCCGTCGCCTCCTCAGCCCCTCCTGCGTGCGCAGGGAGCCAGCGAACCAGTGAGAGGCATGGGGGGAAACATGCCTCTTGCGGAGTTCTGCCCCGCCTGCTTAGCGCACAGGGAGGGGCGCAGGGGGGGGAGACGCCTCTTCCTGCCCCACCTGTTCCCCGTGCGCAGGGAGCCAGCGAACCAGCGAGAGGCGCGGGGGGAAACGCGCCTCTTGCGGAGTTCTGCCCCGCCTGCTCAGCGCGCAGGGGGAGGCTGTACCGTACCATACTGACGTAATAAAAATAAGACACCCCCCTGAAAATAAGCCACCCTGTGTTTTTTTGAGGGAAATAAATTATAAGACGGTGTCTTAAAAAGGGGGAAAGACGGTGACACAGATACAGGCTACAGACCAAAGCATAGGTAGTGGAGTAAAACCCACCAGTAGCAGGACAGAGTGTTGAAGTGGCATTCACCTGACTTCCCGGCAGCTGAGTCACTGCATACCAGAAGGAAGAACTGACAAGGGAGGTCATTGCAGTGCAAACCAACCAACAGGAACATCGGTTTGGCTCTGCTGGTGTGTTTGCACCACTGAGCCGAGTGGTGGATTGTAAGCTGTCATAAGCCCTGTGGTGGGGGCAGGATGAGAAAAGCGGAGTTAGTCTGGATCCTAAACTCATTCAGCTCAGACACATGACCTGGCAAACCTGCATAAGCTAAGCTGGCAAGAAGTGTGGTGTAACTCAAACGCTGTTTTACAGGCTTGATTTTCACTTGCCAAGCTTAGGCCTGCTCCCAAATGGAGTTTGGACCTAGTGAAACTTTATACTGGCTTAACTTACTGTCGGGCTGCTTTATGCCAGCTTCTTGTGTATAGGATTGGTCCCCAAGCCCACTTAGGAGTAGGCCAGTGTCTACTGCAATGGACTGAGGAAGTCAAAAGATTTCAGATGCTGACATTTCTGTTGTGTCAGCCATTGGGTGGCTCTGTGGTCTAAACCACTGAGCCTCTTGGGCTTGCCAGTCAGAAGGTCGGTGGTTTGAATCCCCATGATGGAGTGAGCTCCCATTGCTCTGCCCCAGCTCCTGCCAACCTAGCAGTTCGAATGCACCCCAATGCAAGTAGATAAATAGTTACCACTGTGGCTGGAAGGTAAACGGCGTTTCCGTGCACTCTGGCTTCCATCACAGTGTCCCGTTGCACCAGATGTGATTTAGTCCTGCTGGCCACATGACCCGAAAAGCTGTTTGTGGACAAACACCGGCTCCTTCGGCCTGAAAGCGAGATGAGCGCCGCAACCCCATAGTCGCCTTTGACTGGACTTAACTGTCCAGGGATCCTTTACCCTTTACCTTTTTTTTCACTAGATGAGTGCCTTAATGACATATTTCTAGTAGTTTGGCTCTTGCAGTATATACTCGTATTTAAAAAAAAAATAATTTTACATGTATGGCCCTGAAAATCAGGGCCGAAATGGGGGGAAATGAGTGGCAACAGGCCATTGCAATTGCATCCTGCTTGTAGCCCCAGTTTCCCACCTCTGGCTATTGTGAGAGCAGGATTCTGGACTAGAATAGTCCTTCTTCAAAGCCTCCCACTGTAGAATCTTCACATATAATAACTAAATAATGGTAAGTTACGGTATGTTGCTAAACAGTAGTTTACAGCACTAATTTACTTTTCCTGTTGAAAGTGAATCTGGAGCATTCAGCTCTCGGGCCATAAAATTCATGCGCATGTGAAATCATTGGGCTGTTGCGCCGAGCAAAGTACTTGTTTTTGTTGTTGCCAAACTTCACCTGTTGTTAACTGGCTTGCTTTCCGCTGACTCATCAGGTTTTGGATTCAGGACGTCTGAAAGAATATGATGAGCCGTACATTTTGCTGCAAGAAAAGGAGAGCCTGTTTTACAAGATGGTTCAACAAGTGGGTAAGGCTGAAGCGGCATCCATAATGGAAACAGCAAAACAGGTAAGGCTGTCCTCCGCCTCTCCCTACCCCTGCTAAAATGTTGTAATTAAGTTTGTCTCAACAATTTACTTTTCACAAGTTAGCATATTCAGTATTTCAGAAAACCCCATCCTCTCCACTATAGTTAAAGGTCTCGTGGCTTTTCAGTTATAAACTCTTGTTTTTCAATGCTTTATTACTGGGATTTAGAATAATATATACCCAGAGCTGAAAATGACATGCTGCCATTGCAGACAACAACTATGCTTGGGATTGTTTGTTTTTATACCTGCGGGGAAGATAATACATACTCTGGTCCTAGACACGCTCTGCTTTTCCCTGACCACCGTGTTGCAAATTGAAGCCAGGGTTGCAGTGAAGATTCACGGTGCTCCTAGAGCCCATGATTTTTTTGTCCTGCAAATCTGCAGTTTATGCATGTGCTATGCAAACTACAAGCAAACTCCATATCCAATGTGAATATGTAGTATTCTTTAAAGCACTAGTTTTTCCTCTGATTCTTTGGGCAAGAACAACAGCAACACCACACTGAATTCATTTTCCAGTCTCTAATGATATTTTGTTCTTGCTACCTTGCACATAAGCCCAATAAAATCCTTCCTGGCCTGCACGTGTACTCATACCTTAGTTAGTCATTCATATAAAATATTTGACCTGGAAAAGACAGCGGGTGGGGGAGGGGAGCTAATAAACTCTTCCAAAATATGACAAATGTTTCCCAACCTTGGCACCAGTAAATCACTTTTATTCACCACAGATAACCAGGTAAATGGCTATTTACAGTAGTCAGGGCTGACCCCACGATAAGAAGGAATGAGACAATGGTTTTCATGCAGCAGGAGCAGGAGAGAAGCAAATTGGTGCCCTACCCCAACTCTCCATTTGCCACATTATTGGGTGCACTGGATGGGTTGCAGGCCAGCTGCCCACCCACCCATCTCCTCGTCCCGCATGAGTTTTGAGAAAGGGCCAAGGGGGTCCTTTCTCAGAGTGAGGTAGGTTGGAGAGGGGCTGTGCCACTTCTGCGTTTGTCATTTAAGCTGAGAAAGGCTGTTTAAATATAGAGGGGGGAGCCTAGGTTTATCTAAGCAGGCCTAAGCTTACTTCAGCTGCCACTGCAAGCTACCGCAGCGGCACAGACACCGACCAGGCCAAGAATGCTTCCTTATGAGAAAGGACCTCCATGGGTCTTTTTCAGAGCAAGGCTCAGACTGGGAGGAGGAAGGGGTGGTGGCAGGGAAGCTGTCTGTCCTGCCAGCACTCAAACAACAACAAGGCCTGAGGTGGAACGGGGCTACAGCAGCGAAGCATCAGACACTGCTACTGCTGCCGCGAAGAAGAGAAGTAAGGTAGCAGTGGCAGGAAGAAGATAAGGAGCCCTACGTTTGGCAGCCCTCACCCTTGCACTGATCCCTGACCCTGAATTCTTAGGCAGCGAAAGAATTTAATATGTCAAGTTACTGACATTTTAAGGGCCTAAGCCCTTAGCTATAGTTAGCAGGCCTCAGGATTGTGTTGTCCACAAACACACACACATCAATTGATCAGTGTAGTTAATCCTAACCACGGCTTACAATGAACCATTTTAAAATGGCTTCAAACTCTTGGTGTTAACTGGTCATCCTTGATCCCCGTTCTTTAACTATGGCCGTCTTTTAAATAAGAGGAAAGAAGGAGGAGGTTTTGATGAACGGAGAGTAGATAGAGTGTCGTTAAGCAAACAAACAGCTCTTCTGGAGAAGCTCTGAAATTGCTGCAACCAGAGGCTTCTTGAAAAAGTATAGAAAGGGTCCTGGGTTGAATTTTTGGTTCAGTGAACCAGGTAAGCCCTGTGGTTCCTCCCAAAGCTTTGATTCTGGATAGGTACGTTGAGCAAAGATTAAAATTTCAGCTACTGCAAGTAACTTCTTTTAAAAGTGTTTTTAATGTAGTCATTGTGATCTTTATTTCATAGTATCCTCATTTCTTTGAAGTGCCAGGGACTTCTCTCTCATATATCTTGCAGTATTAAGACTCTAACTCAACTAAATGCTTTTTCTTCTCCTTTCCACCCTGAGATGCTTTCAGCGAGGGCTGAAAGGCTGCTGCTGCTTTCATTCTGTCCTAGGGTAATGTGGCAGACTCTCACTATTAACATTCTTAAAGGAAGCTCACTTTTTTACCTTAGGTTAAAATACTATCTTAAAATGCATCTTTTCCACGGGTTATCCCTACGCAGATGCGACAAGAGGTGAATGGCTACCACCTGACTATACCCCTATGCCCTTTCTGCTGTTGCCGCGCCATTGCAGTCAGCAGCCAGTGATACAAGAGGGGGAGGAGTTATGTACAGTGTGGTTACAAATTTGGGAGGGGAGCAAAGAGTCAAGGAGTGGTGGGAGCACCACGTTTCTTGTTCGGTCCCAGGTCTTCAGAGCCTACTAAGCAAAAGGTGTGGGAGAGTAACAAGTTAGTTTCCTTCCCCTAAAAAACAACTTCTAGGGAGCATCTGATCTCAGATGAACCCACTACGGGAAAATTGCATCCTGATTGCTAGGATAAAAGGAAGGGCAAACGACAGAAATTCCAAGGAGACTAGAATATGAGACTGAAGTAGGAAAAGTGCACTAAAGGGTAGGGGAAAATAGCAGCCCTTTAAGACTCTAGGGTTTCCTGTAGCCTGGTGCGCAAAAGAGTGTTGCAATAATCACAGCTCTGACATCACATGCCTAAAAAGGTGGGATCAGAAATCACTTAGGTTACCTGTAGATTTCACCTCGGAATATTCTTCCTTTGAGGGCTAGTGGCTTGCTTTAAAATAAAATAAAAGGAAAGCTCAGAGTCTGGCCTCTGGGCCTGGTAATCCATACAACAGTACTCTCTGTGGTCCTGATACACCAGTACTCTTGGTAGACCCTGGTTACTACTCGTATCATTTGAGCCTGAAATTATAAAAGCTCTGTGCTAGGCACTGGATTTCATCCCACAGAACCCCAAGAGGGTTTTTTTTTTAATTGGAGTTGCCAACTCTTTTTTGTGGAATGGTGTCTCTGCCTAAAAGAGGCATATGGTATGCAATAATTCAGCGGGAAACAACATCACATTGGGGGAACCTATGATAAGAAAAGTGTCTGATAATAAGTTGGCAGCCAGGGGTGTTCAAAAGCCGTTTCCGTTGTAGGTGTGTTGCATCTTAGAACATGAAATTCCCATAGCATGCAAGAGGGGTTCACCAAGATGTTGTCGTTTTTTGGGCTATAACTCTCACCAGCTCTACTTTGGAGGGTCCAGGTTGGCAAATATTGACTTACATGTAAGAGCCTTCACTGGATGATGGCCTTTCTATGTAAATTAAAAGAACGATTTATTAACAGCTTTACTGAAACATACCCAAACAACTCAAATTACTAAAGATTAGGGTTTCATGCTCTCATTTCATGGCAGCATGAATATTAGGCCTAACTCATGACACATGTCAGCCGCGGGGAAGATAGTATATTTTGTGTGTGTTTTAAAGGCTCAAACAAAACTTTTCACATTCTTCTTTGGGGGGAAAATACATTTTGAAGTCCTTTTTCACCCAAACACATTTTCCGATAAGAGCACACAAGTCTTGACATTATTTCATTTTGTTACACGCATCTGTCAGGGAGCAGAGATATGATACAGCTACTAAAAACTGATGATTGTGGAACAGTGAAACTTGACAGCATTTCATTTCCTTTATGTTCTGATTATACATTTATCAGGAAACCTGTATCTCTGGCAGTTCAGCTAGAAATTGGTAGAATTCAAGAACTCAAAGGCTCGGCAAAGAACTGTCCTATTATTTGGTATCATCTTACATTTTAGAGAAGTTGCTTGGTGGAGCCTTTGTTACGTCTCTCCCTTTCCCTTTCATTATTGTGGCACCCTATCCCCAGATCACATTTCTATAAGGCTCTATGACTCCTCCACGGCGCAAATTAAACGCTGGGATCTTTCATACGTACATCCCGAAGTTTCAATGGTTGTCAATCATAGTTTGTAAAATGCAGGGATTACAACCTTGATATTAACATCCAAATCCATTGTGCTTATTTTTATGTGTGAAAATGAAAAGCCCTTGTGCAGACACTAGATTTTGAAGCTGCTTTGTCACCCTGTTTTTAATTTATCTCCATTTCTGAGCCGGTAAAAGGATTTTATTTATCTGTTTAATGTCAAATGATAAAGTTATCAGTTGATCTGAATTATTAGCACTTTGAGTGGGAATAGCAGGCATGTATGTTGATGCACCGCAGCTTGGCTGCAAGTTTTTGGAACAGCAGACGACAGTTTTGCTAATTTTAAAGGAAAACATATGTATTGCAACTGTGTACTTCTCCCATTGATATGCATCCTTTAGTTGCAGTATTTAGAACAAGCTGCTTTATGAAACTAATATAGAACTTTCCCCTCCTCCCTAGGTTTATTTTAAGAAGAATTACCCTGAAGTTATTCCAAATGGCCAAGCAGCCACCAACTCATCAGCCGATGATTCACAAGGATTAATTATTTTTGAGACTGCACTATGATCCCAAGCAATTATGGGTGCTGGATTTTGTTTTTTAGCAGAATGTAAATGCTAATACGATGTAAACCAAATATTGCTCTTAATTGAAAAGACTCTTTTTGCACTGAATAGCTACTTGTTATATTTGGGAGGGCGGGGGAGAGTTTTGCATTACTCCTGTTCCTTGCATTTGAATGTAATGCAGTTCGATGTTTTTTAAAAAGACAATACATTTTGAATCTCTCTTTGTAACTGCTTGATCCTGTGGAATTAGCAGCAGAAGAATGCCCCAAAATATGTATAGCCATATTCCATGCTGGGCAACTGAGGCCTGGGAAATCCTGATTTTTCTCAACTCCCATAAAAGTGCCTTGACGCCAGGAGTACTGCACAGAAAGATTTCACTCCTGATCGCATCTCCTGGGTTCATAGGTTGCTACATAAAGATGCTCTTAATACAGTGGTGCTGTGCTGGAAAGAATGGCGCTGTCGTGGCAATGCTTTAGACGTGAACCTGTCGTTTCAGAGTGTAGCCGAATGCTGCAAAGAAGGTCTTGCGCAATTTGTAGCACATTGAAACAGAACGCAGTGGGCCAGCTGTTCATGCTCTCCTTGAGCACTTGGCAGGCCCTGCTAAGAATCTGGTGTTATGCACTTGGCTCAATGGGTCACAAATCGTACAGGCCTTCTATACAGAATTGAAGCACACAGATACATACACTGTTTGCTTGTTTACTACTGTAGATACGTTTGAACCACCGGTGCAGGACACCACCTGCTTTGAAATTTCTCAGGTTGGAAATAAAGAATGTATTTTTCTTTTTTTAGCTTTGCCTATCAAAGGAAGGCAAATGAAGACGTTCTACTTCGCCTAACGAATGCATATTTGCAAATCCTTAGCTGCGTCCATTTTATACCAGACCAAAGTTATTTCTCTGGAGGCGAGTTCTCCGCTTGTCTTTAAAACTCGTTTTAAGTGGGCAATGATATCCCAACACAGAAATGCAGCACAAACAGTTGGCAGTTTTCGTTTTCAAGAAGCTTAGGCATACAAGAAACTCCCCCAATACCTAGTTTGCCTTTTATATGCTTACAATAGACACTTTCAGAGTAATAAATCAGGAGATGATGAGACATATCACTTAGGCTGGGTTAAGGAAAATGGCTACTTAACAAACCTTACAGTGCTTTTCATGTGGCTCCCCAGGTTGCACATGTCGTTGTCCTGACCAATTCACAGTTACTGGTCAGGAGTGGGCTTTCTGTACCTTCCTCCCAAACTATCCTTGGTATGGAGGAATATTGTGGGAAGAACCATCCAAGAGTTGGAGTCTGGGCTGAAATGGTGGTGGTTATGTTAGTATGGTTCTTCTGCAAGAATCCGACCTATTGCAGGGGTGGTATGTCCTATTTCACCTCATGAGGCAAAATGGAAAGTGCTGCTTTGCTCTGCCGCTCCTGCCGCCACCTGCCCTGCTGATGCAGAAGTGGCGCCGCCATCAGTGCCAATTTGGGGCAAGATCGTGCCGATTTGGGGTGAGATCTCACCCCAAATGGACACAGTCTCAGTGCAGCTGTGGCACCGACAGGCGTGCTGCCTGGGGGATTTCTGACACTGAAGTAGTGGCAATACCCTGTCTAATTATTGGGGCTGCTCTGCACCTACGTGACTATGTTGTGGCTACATTCCTAGGTTGGCACAGGGGAAAGACACAGGAAAGGCTATCCCATGCTAAGACAAGAATAGTGGGAAGTCAGCCACTGTAATAGCTTGTCAACTACTAGGGATGGTTTGCACCACACATCTGCTAGCACCTAATTAGAAATATAGGGAAGCACCGGGGACGTTGAATTCTTACCAGTTGACAGTGGGTTACAGGCCGCTGTCTCACAAAGCAGTTACATGTACACTTTTCTGGTGCTGTATTCAACCACCGACTGAAGGCACAGTCCCTTGGTAAGGCTAAATACCGCTGGGGTTGTGATATTTGTGCTAATTGGCAGTGGGTCTTGCAAATATTCTTCATCAGCCACACATCATGGGAAATACAGTTATTGGCCAAACATTCCTCGCTCGAGTTTTGTGTAAAGAATAACAACCATGGCGACGCTATTCAAGCATCTGTTGAATGATGGAAGTCTATACAAAAGAATGTTGTAATATTTTGTGTGGCTGTCAGCGCACACGTGTTAAAATAACTTCCCTTTCCTCTTTAGTAAGCATTTAATCGCAATGTTTTGCCAACGTTGATACACAGAAAATTCTCTCTGGTCAAGTTATCAATGCATTGTTTGCATTTATTGTGCCTTACTGGATTTCAAGCCAAACTTATTTGAAAATACATCAATTTTAAATCCATATTGTGTTCTTGTTTCTCTTAAAGGTCTTTCACACATAATTGCAATTGTTATCTGTGTCTCAACTATTCTTCCATATTTTGCGGGGGGGGGAGAGAGAACCGAACATAGAAAATTTGTTCATATCAAGGAGAGGCATTTATCATAGGTAGGTAGAAGACCCTCCTAAAATAGGAGTGTTGGCCATTCCTTCGCCTTTTGGTTTGATTGCTACTCATTTATGCTCTTTCCTCTGGGTTGACATCCTCTGGAACAGTGGGGGAGGCAAATTTTGATCTGGAACCACCAGAATTATCCATACTATGCACCTCAACACTTATTATATCACTTAAAGGGTCATGGACATCCTGTTGAAACCTAACGTGCTTGCAAGTACTTCAGAGGATTAACATTTTTCCATTTTTGTTACATCTGTTCCCGACGAGCCCTTTGAGGATCAACTAGGAGAGAAATTAGATTCAGTTTGAATTTAAAGGTGAACCTACCTAATTTGCACTATCTGAAACGATATGCAAATTGCAGCACAGCCATCCTTTGAAAATTGCATTTATCTGAATTTTGAAATGCAGTTCATCAGCTAAGTGATGTGTGCAAAAATGCTTAGTGCATTAAAAAACCATTGTAAGTGAAAATTGTTGGTCAAAAATGTGTATATATTAGGAGAAATTCACACTAGAATGATGAATTTTCATGAGGACGTTTGTTTTTTCTTTCAAAAAAAGTTAGCAAACTGAGGTGGAAATGTGGATTGGAAAAATGAGCAAGTGCCAAAAAAAAAATGAAAATTGACAGATTCTACCATCCCTGGAATCAATACCTTAGGTTTTGAAAAGGCCCAATGTACTTTGAATTACTCATTGTAAAGGTTTTCAAACAGCTAAAATCTTTTCCTTGTTAAAAAAAGATTAACTGAAGACCATAATAATCACCAAAATGTTTGAAATTCAGATGCCTTGCTTAGACCTGTGGGAGATCTGTAAATTACAACAAACCTGTGTGAGAAGCCCGGGTTCAAACCATAACTCATATCACTGCAGTTCATAAAAGGGCTACTCAAGGCTTCCAGATCATGAGACGAAACCAATAAACTTTAATTTTTGTGTCTTTTGCTGGTGGTTTGAAGGCAAGCAGGGATTGAGCAATGCAGGAGCACCTCAGTTTGCCTGAACAATCAGTTGCATATCAAGGTCCAGAGGCAGGAGCTTTGGACAAAGTGATGGAACCTCATTGGGCCCTTGTGCCACTTGCTCCCTGCTAAACTCAAGGTCTGCAGTACCACCCTTTGGCCATCTGCAAAGGTGGCACTGTAGCACAATGCAAGACCAGGCATTCCAATGCTGCCATGGCACTGCAGAAAACAAGACCTTGGGCTACAAGCTGTTGATACCTGTCTTGATAGTCCTGATACCTGGATGTTTGTTTGATGTGTAGAGGACAGCTGGGGTGGTTTTTTGCCTAGTCAAATCTTACTGTAATAATGAGAGCCAGAAAGCCAAATTTGACTGGGTTAGGAACACAGAACATGGTCTTTAAGTAACTGAGTCTTACAATAATCTCAGAAATGTATAATAACGGTGCATTCTCTTACACATTTCGCTGGGTTTAGTCTCCAGTGCTTTCTGGACTCTGGTATGACAAAACAAAACTATTTTCTTTAAATAATAATAATAATAATAATAATAATAATAATAATAATAATAATAATAAAATTTTATTTATACCCCGCCCTTCCCAGCCAAGACCGGGCTCAAAACAATCAATTAAAATGCAGGTTAAAATACGATTTAAAGTTTAAAATGCTTCCACCTATAAAAGGTAAAGGACCCATGGAAGGTTAAGTCTAGTCAAAGGTGACTCTGGGTTTGCGGCACTCATCTCGCTTTCAGGCCGAGGGAGCCGGCGTTTATCCACAGGCAGCTTTCCGGGTCATGTGGGCAGCATGACTAAACCGCTTCTGGCGAACCAGAGCAGCGCACGGAAATGCCGTTTACCTTCCTGCCAGAGTGGTACCTATTTATCTACAGGTGAGTGCTAGCTGAGAGCAGATTGAAGTTGGTGGACCACAGCCCCAATGGACCAGCCTCCACTGGTTGCATCTCACAATGATGGATTGGGCCTTTTCCTCCTACTATATCTGGAGATGGCAGAGCCCTTGATTAGTGACAGTAAACCTAGCAAATAGCTTCTAACAGACTTGTTTTGGCCCAAAATGAGAGGGCCTTCTCCCATCAGTTGTCAAGAAAATAAGCAACTACAGTATCTGACTTTTAGAAGACATCTGAAGGCAACCCTGTATTGGAAAATTTCAAATGTCACCATTTTTTATGTGCTGTAAGCTGCCCAGAGTGGCTGGGGAAACCCAGCCAGATGGGCGAGGTATAAATAGTAAAATTATTATTATTATTATTATTATTATTATTATTATTATTATTATTATTATTATTAAATAATAATAATAATTCATTTGAGTGAGGTTTTGTGCAACACAATCATGTCCATATATATATGGTGATGAACCTTCATTTTCAACGTTAGCATGAAGTTCAAAGGTCAAAGCTGAGCTGAGGGGCAAATCAGTCTCATTTTGATAATGCAATCCACTGTGGGCTCTGGGTAATTTCTACATTGCATCAGTCTCGAACTAACTTTTTGTTTTACAATGATACATTTCTTGTGATTTAATTTAACATAAGATGTATAGCTGCTTTTACAAATATGTCATTTGCATATTTTAATGCAAAAATGCATGTACTAATAAATAATAATGAACAATCTTTAGACTGGCCCAAAATATTCTTCAGGACTGAGGAGATTTGCATGCATTGGTTCAACAGCGTTAAATATGAAATCATTTCATCATAAATTGATTCCAAGGCGATGTGGCTACTCATGAGAGCAGAAAGCAAGAGACATTTCATACTTCTTCCTGTAAGGAAAACTCAGGCAAATCTTGCTATATCAGGTCATAAAAACAACATATTTTGCTTACCTGAATCAATTTGATATTGTAGCTTTTAGAATGCTAACAAAAATGTTAGGTATCTGCGAGGCTGCTGAATGTGCTGTTTTAACGTGTTTTGACAGGATAATCCTGGCTTTATGCAACTGATGTCAGTGTAATAGATACCAAAATGAAAAACCCTGAGAACTGAATGGAGGCTACCAAGAAATGATATATGCGTTGGGAACATTTCTCAGTGCCGTTAGATGTTAGGTTTCTGTTGCTTAATATTAGCTCCCCCTGCCTCTTCTAAGGAATGGGAAAGCTATGGCCTGGATCCAAACTCCCACTTGAGAATTTGGGCTAGTCAGCAGGGTCTGTCTTCATACCACATTTACCCTGGAGGGTCCTCAGAGCTTTTGAGAGAAGGGCATGAGGTTACTGCAGCAGGAAGATGATCCAAGGCACAAATGGGTGTTTATCCAAGCCAGTAAGTTTAATACAATTGCTGTGCTTCAAAAACATTGGCAATTGTTGCTTAAGTGATAACTGCTAAAAAAAATTAACCACTTTTTTAAAGAAAAAAATTCAGATCATTGAAAAGTAGCACCGGTAGCAGTAGTAATTAAATTTGGCACAATTTACAAGGTTGCTACAGACCATCTGGCAGCTGATACAGACATCACTCTTGAATATTAGAAAACATGGTCAGGAGCAAGTTACGGGTTTTCTTAAAAAGTGAATTCCATTGATGAAAGATGGAAGGTCAGTTATTACCAGTCAATGAAAGAACCTCCAGCTTTAATTCTGAGACTGATATACTGTGAAACCATCAAGGAGAGGGAAAAGAGTAATTCAGCCTGACAGAAACATTCTGCAACATATTATTATTATTATTATTATTATTATTATTATTATTATTATTATTATTATTATTATCATACATGCATGCATGCATACATACATACCCTGCCCATCTGGTTGGGTTTCCCCAGCCACTCTGGGTGGCTTCCAACAGAATATTAAAAACACGATGAAACAGCAAACATTAAAAGCTTCCCTAAACAGGGCTGCCTTCAGATATCTTCTAAAAGTCAGGTAATTGTTTATTTCCTTGACATCTGATGGGAGGGTGTTCCACAGGGCGGGTGCCACTACCGAGAAGGCCCTCTGTCTGGTTCTCTGTAACTTCACTTCTCGCAGTGAGGGAAACACCAGAAGGCCCTTGGAGCTGGACCTCAGTGTCCGGGCAGAACGATGGGGGTGGAGACGCTCCTTCAGGTATACTGGGCCTAGGCCATTTAGGGCTTTAAAGGTCAGCACCAACACTTTGACTTGTGCTTGGAAACATACTGGGAGCCAAAGTAGGTCTTTCAGGACCGGTCTCGACGGCCATTCCCAGTCACCAGTCTAGCTGCCACATTCTGGATTAGTTGTAGTTTCTGGGCCACCTTCAAAGGTAGCCCCACATACAGCACATTGCAGTAGTCCAAGCGGGAGATAACCAGAGCAGGCACCACTCTGGCGAGACAGGCCAGGTAGGGTCTCAGCCTGTAGACCAGATGGAGCTGGTAGACAGCTGCTCTGGACACATACAACTCCCATATTTAGACATGACCTGTAGTGCCTGTACTCCCTATCACGGATAGAAACTAATGGTGATCTCAGAACTGGAGAAAGTTATCACTCTCATACCTGCTGACAACTAAATGGATTGCCTAACTGTTGTGAAGCATGTCAAGGATTCTTCTCAGTTAGTCATCAATGGGCATCCCTTTGGGTAAGATGACACAAGCAAACACCGTTGGGGATTTTGCCAATGCTTTGTTCAACAACTGAAGCGCACAAAGTGAAGATTCAAATGAGTTGCCATTGAGAAAGCAAATCAAGACTTGTAGGCATGAGAAACACATGCAGCTCTCCACATGGGTGTCAAAAATGGGAATAACTTTCTGGCATTGCCTGAGAATAAGGAAGATCTTGCTCCCTTCCTTCTCACCTCTCACATTCATGTGAAAACCTCTCTTGTCGATGCTGCAGGATTTGAGGATGAAAGGAAGGTGTTGAACAACATCTATTGATGTGGCACAACTGCAGTTAGGAGCAAGAGTTTGGAGGAACCAGTGGTAACGCGTGTTCTCCTTCATGGAGAGCACGTGTTGCGGTGGGGGCCAGGAATATCACCCCTCGCTGGCTATCTATGTGCTGCATTTATCGACCTGAGGGCAGCATTTGATAGTATCCCTAGAAATACCCTTTGGGAGAAGCTTGCGACCTGGGGCATAGATAGAAGGCTCTTATGGTTGTTGATTCAACTACATGAGGGCTCTGTTGCCAGAGTAAGATTAACCCCGGCAGGAGAACTTACGAACCCGGTACCTATAAATAAGGGGGTCCGTCAAGGGGACATACTAGCACCCTATTTGTTTAATCTGTTCATAAGTGATATGAGAAATCCCTTAATTGAGGCCCAGGTTAATATCCATGCTCCCCGTATTGCGGATTACCGTTGCCCTTTACTTTTGTATGCGGACGACGCTGTGCTTCTATCCTTCTCGCGAGTTGGCCTCATTAGAGCGCTGAGGATTTTTGCTGCATATTGCCAAGCAAATCAGTTGGCTATAAACCATTCTAAATCGAAGGTGATGATTTTCTCTAGATCTCGAAGACTGTATAAATGGAAGTTGGATGGAGAGACTGTGGAGCAAGTAGCCAAATTTCAATACCTGGGTATATATTTTCAACAGAACTTACGATGGACATCTCATATCCAGTATCTTCTGAACAAGGCTAAAACAATGTCCCATGCCCTGCTGCAGTTTTACTATTCCGATGGGGCCTTGCATGTACCCTCGGGACTGAGGGTGTTCAAAGCAAAAGTAGCCGCTATACTTTCATATGCGGCACCACTTTGGGCTGCTATGTCCAACCTCACACCCCTCGAGACGCCCCAAAATTATTTTTTGCGTCGTCTCTTGAAACTCCCCCCTTGCGTGAGTAATGCGGCGATACGTCTAGAATTGAAAATCTCATCAATAGAAACACTTATATGGAAAAGAACTCTAAACTTTTGGTTAACACTCTGGCATAGACTTCCGGACTACTACCTAGCCCAATGCCTATGGCGGGACGAATTTGTTAGTCCCTGGGCAAGTAAGATCCATGCCAAGCTTCTAAATATTGGAATTTCTCCTTCCGATGTTCTGAATTTAGATCTAATTTCCGCCAAAAAACTTATCAATTTGAGACTAGACGATATCGAGCTGCAGCATAATCACATGTTGGGTGGGGGAGTATGCTCTCCCCGGCATTTGGGTATTACATCGGGCCAGCACCTTCCATCTTACTTCTCATCCCTTATTACTGCAAAGCACCGTTTTGCGTTTATTAGGGCAAGGTTTAATGCCTTTCCCTCGGGGGTCCTGTCACATAGATTCTCTAGGGGAAGTGTATCAGATTTATGTTCATGTGATGAGCTGTCAAGGGAATCCCTCCTGCACATTGTTTTTAGTTGCCCTTTATACAGTAATGCGAGGAGAAATTTGTTGACCCCATTGGTCCAAAAAATTTCTGGATTGCCAGTGGAGAGGCAGCTTACCTTTTTATTTCAGGATTCCAACCCTACGGTAACCTTGCAAGTGGCAAGGTATCTGACTTCGGTTCTGAACCACAAGAGGAGAAATGGTCTATTACACGAATCTCAATAATTTATTTTCACCCTTTCCAGGTCAATAGCTCCGATGACATCATAGGCTGATGTCATTTTTATTTCCATTGACTGATTGTATATATTTTATTTCATCAGTCCTATGTAAATCTAATTTATTTAATTTTTTTCTTTTTTTTTTTATTTTTATTTTTTTAACAGATTGTAAGAGAGGCTTGATTTGTGTGCCTATTTATGTATATATGTTTGAGCTTATAGCTGCAATAAAGTTATCTATCTATCTATCTATCTACCCCTCGCTTGTTGTGTTTGGATGACCACTGCTCTGATTGGGTCCTGGACGGTCGTTGGGGAGATTTGCTTGTTGCAATTGATGAAGGACAGCCCAGGGACTATAAATTGCTTGGATTGCTGCATTATGTTAACCTTTGTGCGAGCATCGGATCTCCCGTCCCTCCCTCCCTCCCTGATTTTAGGCCTCTGTCTTGACCTTGCTATGCCTGTCATGGGGTCGTCTGCCTTTGGGGCAGGGGCCTGGTAGGAATTTTTCCATTTGGCTGATTGGCTGGTGCCATTTGGTTTTCGCCTACTGCATAGCAATTCGTCACAACTTGTAAGGTTGGCGGTTAGGCATTGGTTATTAATTGGTTGGTGGAGGGGTCAGGATTGACTGTGGCTGCCCCTCCAATGCTGTTGCTGCGCAGGGAATTCCGTTAAAGGAATCCAGGGGCTCGCCATGCTTTTGTCCGTAAACCCCCAGTTGGGGGCCAGGGCTACGCAAGAGCCCCTGGGAGCATTTGGGGAGAGGCGAGGGTCAGACCCCCGGCTCCCATTCTCTCCCCAAAGAGTTTTCCCTTACTGACAAATGTCAGTTCTGTCCCTAGGGACAGATAGTCTGAACCAATGCCTAAGCAACCACTCACATATCTTGTAATTAATAAAGTTGTGGCCAAAATTATGCCAAAAACCTTAAACTTAAATTTCTGTCTGTTGTGTGATTCATTTGAGGGGTGGCTTCGGGACCTCGACACGCAAGTGATATGGACTTTCACAGCTTGCAGTGAGCAGCTGTGCTGATGTAGTTTTTGCTTGACATAGACATAGTCTTCTGCTGCACAATTCCAACAAGATGAAGTGGACCATGGTGTGGTTGTTAACTGGCACTGCAGAAGATGGCATGTTCTGGTCCACATGGCCTGCAGCCAGCTGTCAGTGGTTGAAAAGGCCAGTATCACTAGTACTGTATGCTATTGAAAGGCCGGGTGTCCCCTCCTGAAATGTGACCCTAACAAAGCATGCAGTGTAGAAAACACTGAAAGAGCTCAAGAAGGATTTTTTTTTTTTAAGGACTCAAATTGCAAGTTACATGCATAACCCAGAAATAGTACCTCGGGTTAAGAACTTTGCTTCAGGATGAGAACAGAAATCGCGCGGCGGCGCAGTGGCAGCGGGAGGCCCCATTAGCCAAAGTGGTACCTCAGGTTAAGAACAGTTTCAGGTTAAGAACGGACCTCCAGAATGAATTAAGTTATTAACCCAAGGTACCACTGTGTGTGTGTGTTTGTGTGTTTGTTTGTTTGTTTGTTTGTGTGTGTGTGTGTGTGTGTGTAGACAGCACCAATCTTTCAGCCAGTGTAACATAATTTGTAAGCCACATGGAATAAATAAAGACATTTGTTTTCTACCTCCAGTATGCAAAATGTTTTGTGGAATCAATACATTTTACAGAACAAGACCATTTAAAAGCATTCATATGTTTTTGAGAGTGTTATGATGGGCAGCAGGGACACGGGTGGCGCTGTGGTCTAAACCAGAGAGCCTAGGGCTTGCCGATCGGTGGTTCGAATCCCCACGATGGGGTGAGCTTCCATTGCTCAGTCCCTGCTCCTGCCAACCTAGCAGTTCGAAAGCACGTCAAAGTGCAAGTAGATAAATAGGTACCACTCCGGTGGGAAGGTAAACGGCGTTTTCGTGCGCTGCTCTGGTTCACCAGAAGCGACTTAGTCATGCTGGCCACATGACCAGCTAGCTGGACGCCGGCTCCCTCGGCCAGTAAAGCGAGATGAGCGCCGCAACCCCAGAGTCATTCATGACTGGACTTAACTGTCAGGGGTCCCTTTACCTTTACCTTTATGATGGGCAGCAACACTGAATTTGTGAATTGATACTCACAAAATTTTGGTACATAGTCCCATGGATTTTGGAAAAACATAAAAGGGCCAATTCACTGATCTATTGTTTCCCTCAAGCTCCTATGCAGGCACAGAACAGGGAAGCATCAACTCAAGTATTGGACACCATCTTGGATTTCTGGGATTTCAGTTGAGAAATCAGTTTGGGAACAGCGGTTTTCAGATTCAACTTTTTAGAATTAATCTAAAAAAATGGGTTTCCAAAAATTATTTCCTCTTGCATTTGGGGAAAAATTAGTCCAGACTACATGGAGACTGTTCCAATATCTAGTTTACTAAGTATCTGCTTGTTCACTTCTAAAATAACCTGTTGTGTGGTAGATAGAAATAACTATAGGTTTGGGGATTTTAAAAGATTTTTGTTTTTGCACACCATGTTTTGTAATGCAATATTGTCTATGTGCATGTGTTTTAATCTGAGTGTCTTTGTTTTTATAACAGAAGGTGCAATTTTAATAGTTGATTTCAACCAAAAGCCTCGTTACACAACATACTCTGTGTTACAATAAAGTGATGTGACAAAAGGTTCGTGAGTGTATTGCATAGTTAATTATTCCACCAGCATCTGGGGATTTTGCAAGGAGCAGTCTTGATGTCTCTGCACATGTACGAAATGGTCAGGTCTTTCATCATTCAGAGGATCACGCTGATAATCAGCTTTAACTCCATTGTGTACATCTTTTCATATTTTCCTCACTTTGCTTATCTGATTCTAGTGGGAGGTATCAAAGGGTTTGGTTTTTTTTAAAAAAAAAACCTAATCATTAACACCATATCATTAACTATGGCCCTCTAGCACTTTAGCTAGCCCATTAGTTAGGGTTTTCTTTTCGGGGAGAGAGTGTTTTTGTGTATCATGGAAGCAACTGGGCGTTGTGACTTAATTTGTGTTGAGAAGTGAGAGAGATCGATAATGGTGAGGTTCAGTGTGTAAGTCTCTTTAGCAGAAAGTGGAAATCATTCAAATGGATCATTTGCTTCTTGACCATCAATCTAGAAGCACCTTGAGTATTATTTCAAAAAGCTGAAAGCATTTCACCAAAACTATCTCGGTTTTCTTTGCAGCATTCTTATATGGTAGGCCAACGTTTTTACCTCCAGACTGCAGGTGGCGAACAACGATTAACATGTTGGCATCTGTCTGTCTCGGGAGACAATGGAAGAATGCACCTTTGGGAGTGAAGTCAAACTGTTGGAGAGTTACAGCGCCTGCTGTGGCTGTAGAGACCGATATGGGAGAGACATGTTTTGTTGCAGCCAGACCAGATGAAGGCATCCAATTGTGCCGCTGCAGATGCACGATTGTGTTTCTTCTCTCTGCGCTTCTCCCAGAGGTCATTCCTCCTCTGGTGCCTGCAATCCTATATACACCTGCCTGGGAATAAGCCCCATTGATTCAATGAGACTTGGTTCTGAGCAGATATCTATGGGATTGCACTATAAGACACTCAGCACTATAAGAGACTTTCGTAGGGTTATGTAATCAGCTATTTGCTGAAATATTTGAAGAAGGAACTGGCTTACGAGTGTGGTTTGTTCATGGTGAATAAACCATAGCTAAGCTGCTGTGAAACTTTTTTTCAGAATGCAAGATGGCTTTGCTTGGAGGGAACGCTGGTTGTCTAAAAATCAACTGGGTGCTACACTGATGACATTGGGTGATATACAACTTGAACCAGACACAGGGGCTTCTCGGTAGTGGCGCCTGCCCTGTGGAATGTCCTCCCATCAGATGTCAAGGAAATAAACAACTGTCTGACTTTTAGAAGACATCTGTTTAGCGAAGTTTTTAATGTTTGATGGTTTGTCGTGTTTTTAATATTCTGTTGGGAGCCGCTCAGAGTAGCTGAGGAAACCCAGCCAGATGGGCTGGGTATAAATAAATTACTACTACTACTACTACTACTACTACACCCATAGGAATCATTGGGACCTGAGATTTCAATAGGCCTATTCTGAGAATAAGTTGGATGATATCTCGTGTTTTCACTATCTTCCTGCCTTGTGGGCTCCATGTTGAAACAGACATTCTAGCAAAAGGGGAAGGAAGTAAAAAAGACACAGTTCATCCCCCCCCACTGTATTCCCTAATACCATTTTTCATCTTGTATACAATACAATATACCTCATGCTTAGCTTTAAATTGGGAAAAAGCTCTGAGTTGTATTTATGACCTCTCTTAGGAAATAGGATTTCAAATGTGCTGACTTGTTTGAAAACATGTCTTGTTTGCATGAAGACTGTATGGCAGTTGAAGAATCTGTTTACTTGCAATGCTGCCTTTACATTGGGAAAAGATTAATACATTTAATTTTGTGTGTTGCTTTTGACTTGACGTTTTGGCTTTTTGATGGGCTTTCCCATGTCCTTATTGCTGTGTAGACCACTATACCTATCCCCTAAAACATCATCAGGATTCCATACAGGCACTTCCCAAACAAAAGCCAGGTTGTCACCTTGCATTTTAACTTCTCCGGGGGAAGGCAGATAAGGTTGCCAGCAAGTCCAGTTGTCCGGCAAATTTCCATAGTGCAGGCATATCTTGTAGTAGCACAAATGACTCAAGAAAATGGGGATGGGGCAGGGGAGAGAAAGGGTAAGAATTATTCTCCTCAAACCATCAGACAAAGCAACATGCTTGGTTATTATTTTGAACTTCATTTTAAAACTAGACACAATGCCCCAGTCCGGGAACAGCCTTCACTTTCTAGGTAGTGGCAGGGTCAGAGGAGAAACATACAGCAAAGATTTTCAAGCCTTCTTTCTGGCAAATAAATATAGGGGCCCTTTCAAACAAACAGCTCTCCGTGTGAAAACTGGACTGGCAGTGGTACAGCCCAAATGTGAGGCATTGAACTGGTCCTTTAAAACTGGTCTGCAGCTGAATTTTAAGTGGGTTCATCCTACACCAAGTGCTCATTTCCTCTTCTGGAAACTACTGTCCTACAGGGGTGGTGGGAATGGCCGTTATTCATCTCTTGTTGTGCAAGAAACCAGAAAATAGTTGGTTAAAATCCGTTTTTAAAAGTTGTTATTTCCATTGCAATAACAATTTCATTTTGTATGTGCAATGATTGAAAGAACCCATGGAGCCAAGTGAATACAAATACTTATTGGTTGGATCTTCCTGCTGCTTATTGTATCCTTTGCCTCCTTGGGAGGTTGTCCCCCCCCCCTTTTTTGCCAACAGTGCATCTTTTAAGCAACTGGTTACTTGATTCTGTTGCCAGGGATCATCTTGCTTCTTGTTACAGCAATCTGTCATCTTTCCCCTACAGCTACGGCTGAGATAAACGTTTTTTCAGGGTGCATTAATGTCTCGTGTACTTAAAAAATAAATAAATTTGGATTGGCTGTTTCACTCTCAAGTAGAGCTGTTTGTTCTTAAATCTGGTTTGCATGACTTTAGGCGACTTGTACAGTTTGTACATGTTTTGTGAAATGGTTCGTCTTACACATGGGGCTTTAAGAAAGGGACAGGGGACTCCAAGACAGTTTGTCTCATATGGGATTTCCATTTTGGAATAGTTATGGGATATTCTGGGGAAAGCTTTCTCCCTTTACCTCCAGGAAATCAGAACATTGCTGAGTTCTTCAGAGGTGCCTCATCAGGCTTCAGTCTACAGACTCTGCCTTCATATAGAAAACCAGTTCAATGGTAGAAGCATGCCATTATTTGGGTGGAGGAAATTTGTAAAGTTATTTTGATCTAGGGGGGCCTTAGGTTACAAGATTCTGACAACTCCTGAAAGGGTTGAGGCTTAAACCAGCTGGTATATGTTGCTTTATGACAGAGAAATATTTCTCTAACTTAAACCCAATTGCGTGGAACATAGTTGTGATTACTCGAGTTCCGGAGTAGTTTTTGAAATGAATAAATATGAGCAAAAGTGGTTTCTTATGATCTGCGCTGAAAGAAAAGGAGGGGGCATAAATGGATATAGGTTTCACAAAAAACATAAACGTCAACATTGCATAATAAGTAATACAACAGATGAAAGAACTTTGGTCATTAAATCTTAGTGGTTTAGATAACTTCTTATTGTCAAGTGTTTCATTAATATGTGTGTGGGAAGATGCAGGTAATAGGCTCCTCAAACAAGATGCGTATGAGGAACAAATATCGTAACTGGAGAGAGACCTGTTGGAATGCAATGTAATGTAAAAGTGCTGTCTAAAATGTATAAGAAATTATTGGAACGGGAGACAAAGGATGAGCAAGTCAAATCCTCAATGACACATTGGGCAATAGATATTGGTCATAATACAGATATGGAAGCACGGGAATGATTGTGGAATATGGATATAAAATTTACAGCATGTTATGGTCTAAGAGAAAATAATATGAAAATTATATAGTGATGGTATCCATCACCAAGTAAATTGGCAAAAATGTATAAATCTAAATCAAATAAGCATTGGAAATGTAAAGAGAAAGAAGGTTATTTTTATCATATATGGTGGTCTTGTAGTAAGGTTAAAGCTTACTGGGAAATGATATATAATGAGTTGAAAAAGATGTTTAAAAATCATTTGTAAAAAAAAAAACACAGAAGCTTTCCTTTGGGGAATTATAGGGACAGAACTACCCAAACTGTACAGAAATTTATTCATGTATGCGACTACAGCGGCAAGAATGTTACTTACCCCAAAATGGAAAGAAGAAGAAGTCCCAGCAGAGGCTTCCGGTCGGCGCGCCGGAGGGGAAGGTCGGGGGACATGCCGCTGCTGGCATTCCCCGACCCGACCGGCTTTAAAGGGGTGCTTGCGACGGCGACGCAGCCCCCAAAACTCCCGGGAGTCTTGATCCCGGGACCTTAGGTCCGGCAGCAGCTCTCAACGTCGCCCCAACTCCCGCGGCGGCCACAGTAGAGGCTGCCGTGTGAGACGCGGGGCGACGGAGCTCCACGGACCGCCATTGCCCGTCGGGTTGAAGCTGCGAGCCCTTCCCAGCTGAGCGCGCTGATTTCTCCGCAAAACGACAAGATTGGCTATCTTAACCGTGAGTACTAGAAAAGTACCGAAGAATTTGGACTAATTTGACGAAGTACAGGGATGTAATTTACGGAGGTCCGTCCCTTGCTATTGTGGCACTAAATCAGGAACTTTATTACCGATGCGATTGAAATTGTAACGGAATTTGGCTTGGCAACAGAGATTCGATCCTTTTGACACCCCTGATCGGGGGGGCAACTAACTAACAATTTTGACATGTGTGGATTGAATCGGACCTGTTAGATTTTACTGTAGAACCTGGATTTTGAGTTTGGATTTGGTTCGGTGTGGAACTTTGCATAACTATGTCTTTGAAAATGGAGGATGATTTGGACAAAGGAGGCTGGAAGAGGGTCCTTGAAAAAATCTGGGAACTGAGAAAGGAGTTCCAAGCGGAAACCGCAAGAATGAGAGGAGTTGTAAACAACAGTGATGTCATCCCAGCTGCACAAAGGATGGAAGGGGGAGAAATCCCCCCCAAGGTTAAAGAGAAGCCTCGCTGCAGGAAAATTTCTTCTCGGCACAAGATAACTGGACCCAAGAAAAGAATCAAGAAAACAACATCTGCGAAAGTTAACGTTTTTCAGCGCAAGAGGACCTCAATGAAGGAGAAGAAGTTTTTTTTTAAAGACTGGGAGCTGGAACAGCGGAGAAGACACAGAGATGATGAAGCCCAACTGCAAGCAAGCACTTGGGCTTGGACTGGGGAACGGCGAGGGGAGGGTTGAGCAGGGTAGGTGGGCAACCAGGGACTGATTATATATGCGGATTTTGAACATCTATGCTGGACATGGTTTTGAGCTAGGATTATGTTAGGATCTTTCGAAGTTAGGAGCCTGAAGATTAAGGGGAGTCAGAAGGAACCTTATAGAAGATTTGGGAGGAGGACGCGGAGGTTGGAACTAGAAGATGAGGTGAAATAAGAATTAAGGATATTGTATTTGAGTTAGAATTATGTTTTGGATTAATGTTAAAGATATGTTTAGCACACCTATGTACCTGAACCAGAATTATGTTTTGTTTAATGCAGCCACTGGGGAGGTGCGGAGGAAGTCATTATGGATATGTTTTGTAACCAAGAATGGTCTACCTGAGAATAGGGTTAGGCCGAAGTTAGATAATGATTGGTCTAAGGTCAGGGAAAATAATGAATGGGTTTACCTCTGTGAGAGGGAGGGTAAGATTAAATAACTCCTCATGGTGAGAGGTGGGGAGTGATGAATACTGACCGAAATGTAAGGTTTTATGTGTATAAAATTTTAAAATTAATAAAAATTATTTAAAAAAAAAAAAAAAGAAGAAGAAGTCCCAGCAAAGAAGAATGGATACAAAAACTTATGGAATATGCAGAAATGGTGAAATTTACCAGGAAAGTAAGAAATCAAGATAACAAACTTTTTATAAAAGAATGGAAATGGTTTATTGAATATTTACAAACAAATTGTAAACAGATAAGACCATTGGAAGGATTATTGTAACAACCTGCAGTTTTATATGAGTATATTTTTAAGGAGATGAAAAAATGAACAAATTAAGTTAATTTGGATATGCAGAAGATACTAGAAGCAAATTTAAGGAACTGCAGAAAGAGGGGGAAGGAAGTCAAGTTTTGAAATGTTAAAATGACCGTAAAATTATTGAAATGTATAAACCTGAAAATCATAAATAAAATATTAAATAAATAAATAAATAAATAAAAGGTGTGTATGAACTTCTCTGTATTCTCTTTGGCACATGCTTAAAACTTTTTTGTTTAGGCAAACCTATTCAGACTCACAGAAGTTACATGTGCTTTATCTCTTTTGCTACTGATGATTTTAGTCATCTTTTGAATGTTTTTAAATACCCATTCTTAACTTTTTTTTTTAATCAGGGATTTTAATCTTTTAAGCTTTTGTGAACTGCTTATAGGTTTTCTTCCACTCAAGTGCGATATACTGTACATCTTGCATTGTTTTTAACACTTGATTGGGAGCCGCCCAGAGTGACTGGGGAAACTCAGCCGCATGGGCGGTGTACAAATAAATTATTATTATTATTATTATTATTATTATTATTATTATTATTATTATTATTATTACTATTATTATAAATAATGGCCGGCCTTGTTTGGATTTGGTTGCTACCATATAAAGGAGGAGGAGGAGTTATGAAATAGTTAAGGGAATGGGGTTTTGAACCCTTCCGTTCGAAACCACCTCTCCCAAGACGTTTTTCTTCTAGGTGAGTTCCAAGGCTGGCAGTAACCCCTACTGGGTGAAAATTCCCCGGGGGAATAGTTTTGGAAAGCAAAGCATGTGTAGAAGGAAAGGGACCCGCTCCCTGCCTCTTACCGCACTTTACATTCTCCTTGCCACCTTTGTTTTCATAGGCATATGCTGTGACCTCTGTTGGGTTGTACTGCTGCCCCTGTTAATTCTGACAGGAACCCAGGGAGCTTCTGTATGAAATGCAGGGGCCCTCGCACACTTGTGGGACAAAGCAGGCTGTTCGACTGCACGATAGCCACCATTGAAAGGTCAGTAAGGCCGCAGGAGTCAGCAACCTTTTTCAGCCGTGGGCCGGTCCACTGTCCCTCAGACCATGTGGTGGGCCGGACTATAATTTTGGGGGAAATATGAACGAATTCCTATGCCCCACAAATAGCCCAGAGATGTATTTTAAATAAAATCACACATTCTACTCATGTAGAAACACCAGGCAGGCCCCACAAATAACCCAGAGATGCATGTTAAATAAAAGCACACATTCTACTCATGTAAAAACATGCTGATTCCCGGACCGTCTGTGGGCCGGATTGAGAAGGCGATTGGGCCGCATCTGGCCCACGGGCCTTAGGTTGCATACCCCTGAGTAAGGGTCTGCCTGCATGTCACTCTCCTTCTTTGTAGCAAGTCAATATGGAATTTGTCTCTGTACATATGCTGATCTCTGCTGCAGCAATAATTTCTGGATATAGTTGTCGTGCAGGTAAAAGTAAAAGGTAAAGGACCCCTGGATGGTTAAGTCCAGTCAAAGGTGACTATGGGATTGCGGCGCTCATCTCGCTTTCAGGCTGAGGGAGCCGGCGTTTGTCCACAGACAACTTTCTGGGTTATGTGAGACTAAACCGCTTCTGGCGCAACAGAACTCCATGATGGAAACCAGAGCGCATGGAAACGCCATTTACCTTCCCGCCGCAGCGCTATCTATTTATCTACTTGCACTGGCGTGCTTTCGAACTACTAGGGACAGAGCAGCGGGAGCTCACTCTGTCGCGGGGATTTGAACTGCCAACCTTCTGATCGGCAAGCAACAAGAGGCTCAGTGGTTTAGACCATAGTGCCACTCGTACCCCTTAGTTGTCGTGCAAACCTCCCCAGTGCAATGGAGAGCTTCCAGGCCAATGGGAAACCAATGATCAGCACCTCCGGGTGTTACAAATGTGCCACATACAATATTCCGATGGTTCTAAGAGATGGTCTAAAAGTGGCATTGGAAGGTGGTGGTAGAGTTTCTCAAAGGAATTATCTGCCATTTTAGACTTGGCATGAACATGGCATAACATGAGGTCTTTCTTCTTAGCTGATGCTCATGTATACATTATTAGTGTATGTAGAAACAAGGGATTGACTTAAACACAGAGCCCGTTGTGTGGAACACTATACAGGTAAGCCATTTTTGCCTGCCCTGAATTCTGTTTAGATCAGGCCTCAGTCAGTCATCCATGTTTAATTTCTTTTGATGCGACCTGGTCAGACACATGCAGATATAAGAGAACTGGTGGCACACAAGGGCTTTGCAGGAATGTGTCAAAAATGGGATAATGAGTGCCAGCCTCCAACTTTTAGTTCACGAAACGCATTCCATTCAAGAGGCTGTCTGAAGCTCTGATGCAACTTAAAAACACTAACCTCAATTAAGGTCATAAAAGGAGCAGTTCTTGTTGTAAATGAAATTTTCAAATAAGCTGCCTGTGCCGCCCTGCCTTCGGGCAGAATGCTGAGAGAAGGGTATGGCGTTCTGCCAAGGTTGCTGCAGAACAGCAGAATAAGCATCCTTCATGTGGGTCACGGAAACGGCTGCTTGTCTGGATTCGGTTGGTGCAAAAGCGTTTGCGGTGCTCAAGGTATGAATCCATTTCTCCCCCTGCTCATCACATCCCTTTGGGAAGTTGACTGATCATGTCTCTGCTGCTGAACGAAAATCAAGTCCTCTTCACTTTTTCAAAACACAGCAAAAGCAAGAAAGAAGTTGTGTTTTTATATACTGTATGTTGGAAGCTGCTCATAGTGGCTGGGGCAACCCAATCAGATGAGTGGGGGATAAATAATAAAAGTTGTTGTTGTTGTTGTTGTTGTTGAATAGGACACCCCTATTTCCATAGGAGAAATGTTGGAGGGTATATAACGTGGGGATACCTTTGAAGGTGACCCGGAAACTACAACTAATCCAGAATGCGGCAGCTAGACTGGTGACTGGGAGCGGCCGCCGAGACCACATAACACCGGTCTTGAAAGACCTACACTGGCTCCCAGTACGTTTCCCAGCACAATTCAAAGTGTTGGTGCTGACCTTTAAAGCCCTAAATGGCTTCAGTCCAGTATAACTGAAGGAGCGTCTCCACCCCCATCGTTCAGCCCGGACACTGAGGTCCAGTGCCGAGGGCCTTCTGGCAGTTCCCTCACTACGAGAAGCCAAGTTACAGGGAACCAGGCAGAGGGCCTTCTCGGTAGTGGCACCCGCCCTGTGGAACGCCCTCCCTTCAGATGTCAAAGAGAACAACAACTACCAGACCTTTAGAAGACATCTGAAGGCGGCCCTGTTTAGGGAGGCTTTTAATGTTTAATAGATTATTGTATTTTAATGTTCTGTTGAAAGCCGCCCAGAGTGGCTGGGGAAACCCAGCCAGATGGGCAGGGTATAAATAATAAATTATTATTATTATTATTATTATTATTATTATTATTATTATTATATTATATAAATCAATATATTCCTAAAGTACAAAGTTGTTGATTAAGAAACAATAGACCAGACTACCTGAGGGCCCTCTAAGCGAACAGATACACATGCTAATAGGTAAAAAGGTAAAGGACACCTGGATGGTTAAGTGCAGTCAAAGGCGACTATGGGGTGTGGTGCTCATTTTGCTTTCAGGCCAAGGCAGCCGGCGTTTGACAATAATGAACCAAAAACAAACCCCTGTGTTGCAATAAGAACTAATCACAACAATACAAACACAACACGTAGGCTAATAGTAGAAAATATATAATAGAACAATGGTATCATTCAAATTATAGGAGTAAGCCAATCAAAGTTCATATATACAATATAACAGAGTGGTAGCAAGGACCGTCAAGCCGTGTGTTCAAAACAGATGTCTAAGGACAGTCTCACAATAGTCTTTCAAAAGTATCAACAGAAGACGTCTCAAAAGTTTCAAAAGTAAAGTCTCTCAATAGTTTTTTCAAAAGTTTCAACGGAAGACGTCTCAAAAGCCTCAAAAGGACAGTGTCTCCGGAATGATACTACTGTTTCGTAATAGTCTTCATCAGCTGGAAATAAGATACAAGGCATACAGCAGACAGCTTTCCGGGTCATGTGGCCAGTAGGACTAAACTGCTTCTGGCACAACAGAACACCGTGATGGAAATCAGAGTGCATGGAAATGCCGTTTACCTTCTGGCCGCAGCAGTACCTACTTATCTACTTGCACTGACATGCTTTTGAACTGCTAGGTTGGCAGGAGCTGGGACAGAGCAATGGGAGCTCATTCCGTCACGGGGATTCGAACCACCGACCTTCTGATCGGCAAGCCCAAGAGGCTCAGTGGTTTAGACCACAGCACCACATGCTAATATGGTAACAGGACACCAAGAGCCACCACAAAACTCCCTCAAGAAGCCTGACCTCTCACCAAAGACTGAAACAGAGGCCACCTACAAATCTCTGTCGCAAGTTCTCTGAGTGTTTGCAAACAGACGGGTCTTCCCTTCACCCTTTACGTCTGCCAAACCATAGCAGATCCTTGGATACATGTGACCGATATGATATCAGCATGACGTGGGAATTGACTCTTGGTCGGGAAAGGGGTCTGGCCAAGGATTGACTCCTCTAACTTACCGCATGGTTGTTGGGAGGCTAAAGCAGGGAATGGTGGGGAACAAAATAACAAATAAGTGTGCTTTTTCATCTTGTTTTAATTATCCGAGGAGAATGGATTTAATCCCATTAAATGCACACTTAAATTCTTGATTTTAGCCAGACTTAGTCTTGCTTACATTTCGCTGGAATGTGACTAAAGACTCTCTCTCTCTCTCTCTCTCTCTTTCTCTCTCTCTCTCTGTGTGTGTGTGTGTGTGCTTGTGTGTGTAAAGAGAGAGAGAGACGAAGAATTATAATCCATTGATATAGCTGTGGGCTCTGGAGGGATAGTAGTAAGCCCCAAGGGTTTATAAACCAATTAAATTATCCAAAATACATGGGTACACAAATGAGGGTAAAAATAAAGATAAAATGTGCCTTACTTTAAAGAGCATAAATTACAAAGAGACTTGTGGCACCTTAAAGACTTAACACATTTATTCCGGTTTGAACTTTATAGACAAGGACCTTTGTCATCTGATGTTGCTGTTGAGTAAATGACTTGAAGGAGGATGTGGAGGGGATGCATTTCAAATTTACCAATTACGTGAAGCTGGGAGAGAAAGGCATCTCTACACAGCCAGGGATGGACACTAACTCCCATCAGCCCCAGTCAGTATAGCCAGGAGTCAGGGGTGATGGGACTTGTAGTCAACAACTCCGTAGCAGTTATATGGCTGACAATTTCCTCCGGGAGAGATTAAGACTTCTATTATATTCTGATTTAATTCAATTTATATGTTGATTAGCACTTGTCCCTCCCTCCCACAAAGAAATACATTTATGTTCAAAAGAAATTTCAAAATGATCACCTAGTCTGATGCTACATAGTTAGACATGGGGCTCCATATAATTTTATTTTCATAAAAGTCACATTTGGTGGTGGTTGTGGGGATTTGCATTGGCCCCTGCATTGCAGCTCTGATCCAAACTCCTGCCCCAGAACTGCTCTAAACTTGGGGGAAAGTTGCTGGTTGAAACATTGAAATCTGCTTGTTTCCCATTTGTAGGGGAAAAAACCTGGATTGGGGCCACAGTGTGTGGAAAGGGTTAGACTCCACTTCCCCTGTGCTGAAGCCCCAATCCAAATCTCTCTCCCAGCAGCTACTTTTGCGAGAAGAAAATTACACCCAAAAACTCCAAATATGGTGGGGCTGGCACGGCTAGCCGGAAAAATAAACGGTGGCATAATTCTGTGTTTCCAATTGCCCTGGGACAAAATCTAAACAAGGTGGATCCTATTCACATCTATTAAAAAATACATTTTTATACAGCCTCAGCGAGGTGATGATCCAAGGAATAGGTAAAGGTAAAGGGACCCCTGACCATTAGGTCCAGTCACAGACGACTCTGGGGTTGCGGCGCTCACCTCGCTTTACTGGCCGAGGGAGCCGGCGTACAGCTTCCAGGTCATGTGGCCAGCATTACTAAGCCGCTTCTGGCGAACTAGAGCAGCGCACGGAAACGTCGTTTACCTTCCCGCCAGAGTGGTACCTGTTTATCTACTTGCACTTTGACGTGCTTTCGAACTGCTAGGTTGGCAGGAGCTGGGACCGAACAACGGGAGCTCACCCCGTTGCGGGGATTCGAACCACCGACCTTCTGATCAGCAAGCCCTAGGCTCTGTGGTTTCAAAAAATAAATCTGCAAGGTTAGATCTTCAGGAAGAAATAGACGGAGCTCTGTCTGAGACTTCAGAGGAGGTTTCGGACGCTAACATGACAACAGGGCAAGATGAAGGCCCCCAAAGGCGGGAAAGTAACTGGAGAGCAGCTCTAGCAGAAATTTAATACACTTTCGAAACAACTGTCAGATATTTCAAAAACAAAACTCCAAATGCCAGAGCCCACAGCTATAACAATGGATTATAATTCTTTCTCTCATCTGACTTTAAGTCCACTTATTTCCGTGGGCTTTCATGTGCCTCTAACTCTGCATAGCATCAGGCTGGTTAATAAAACTATCTTGGACCTATTGTTTTTAGCTTCTGCTCGGTTTGCTCTGTGACACACACATTGCCTCTTTCAGGTGGCACACAAAGAGCTGACCGGAAACCTCAATTCTCAGGTTTTCCTCTCCCTGTTCCCATCGAACAATCTCTAATCCAACTCTATGATCTTCTTCTTATCATCATCCTGGCTACGCCAAGCGACTGCCCTGTATGAGCACATATATGGGGTTGGTTGGTTGTGTGTGTTTGTGCGCATGAGTCTGATCCGTGCATGCAGCAGCCTGTTTATTCCCCAGAAGTAGGCTGTTGCCTTTGAAGAGTCAAACTACAATCAATCAGTTATTCTCCAAGGCACTGCAGCACTTGCTGCCTTCCTATTAAATGAATGCTCTGGCAAACTAAACAAGTCAAAGCCATGCCAATTAACAGCTGCCCTTTTATGGCCTAACAAATAACATTTCAGCCTCTCTTTGGCCCTCGTTTATGTGCAGAATATATTTACTTTCAGCACCCTAGAAAGGAACCATTGACAACATGTGTGAACCCTTTATCAATCCATACTTTTGTCCTAGAGAATTTGAACGACAGAGCCATCTGTGGAGTCTATGGGAACAAAAATCTCACTTCAGAAATGAAGGAGACTTTACTAGGCTGGGCTTCCTTTGAGTTTTTTTCCCCTCAGGAGCACATTTCCAGAATCATTCACGAGCCAGCTAAGTTTCCAAGTATAATTTGCACCTTAAAAAGGTCTGTGAATCTGTAATTACGCACTGTTTACACATGGCATACATTTTCAATTTTTCTCCACAAAATTTTCTGTGCAAAGTCCACATTTAGAAACATTTAGAGCTATAATGGGAACTGTGTGTGTGGTGTGTGTGTGTGTGTGTGTGTGTGTGTGTGTGTGTGTTTTCCCTAAGTTGTTGTTGTTTTAATCCTTAATTGGAAATTTGGATGGGGTGTAAAATCTCCTTTTAACAAACCTTGAGCAAGCCAGCGCCCCCTGGTAGCTTTAGATACACTTAGTACTATTTATGACTGTTGTGCAAGTGCCAGATAGAAATATATAAAATCGCACCACACTTTGACTGCAACAAAGCAAGCGCAGTTTCACAGAAAGGCTTTTCTCTGAGGATCTCGGCTGCTGCTTTCTTCAGATGAGCTTTGAGTCAGAGGGTGAATAGGCAAATACATGCAAAGAGCACAAATCAAATATTATTTTTGGGAACGCTCGGAAATGAGGCAGCAGTTTCAGGAGGGCAGGTAAGAATGGAAGGTGATGAAGGAGGCATGAAATCAAAGTGACAAAGAAACAAACACCGCTGGAGGGGAAGATCCAATTTTCTTAAGCAGCATTTGCTACACACTCCAAATTCAGGGAGACAATTAGCTGGCAAGAACTGGTCAGCAACATGTTCCCTCCCGCTAGTAAAACGGGTCTCCTTGTGGGCTAGCGAAAGGTGATTAAAGAGCTAACCTTCTCCAACTAAGGCTCCTTTCAATATTATTACGCAGTGCTAAATACACCAAAAGGAAGCGTTTCATTTGCCATCCACACAATTTGCTTCCTCTGATGCCACCGTTTGAAAGGTATGCAGTTTATAAATATAGTTTTTATGAATTGGTATGTTACCTATGAAAATTGGTATAGAGAAAACTGCACAATTATAAATGTACATAGCATATATAATATAATATAATATGATATGATATGATATGATATGATATGATATGATATGATATGATATGATAATATAATATAATATAATATAATATAATATAATATAATATAATATAATATAATAATATATTCATCACAAATATACACACACAAACAGATATAGATGAAATGTTTTGAGCATGTGTCTTTGTTATTATATCTAACACTGAATCTGTATGCAGCCTGGTAAAAAGAGATATGGATATATATTCTAGAAATCTTTCATTCTCTCCTCTGAACCCAAAATTTTTATTGATTTCATTGATTACAATTCTAGTGACTTTTCAACATATTGTTTTCTAGCACCAGTAATGCAGGTCTCCTGACTAGGTTGCTGATAAAGCAACCCCAAAGTTTATCTAGATCCCAAATGCATTGACTTTGGATCCTGTTAACATTTGCCTCTGAAATCCAGCCTATTCTTAATGTTGAAATACTGAAATGAACTCTTTGTGGCAGTGCAAAAGAAGTTAACTCTCCATGAGAAACATCATTTAAGCTATAAGGTTCATTGCTGAGATATGCCCCTTTATGTACACAGTATATCTGTATACTTTGCAAGAGTTATAATAATTATTTGAGCTAGACTTGGCTTTGGCAGAAGAATGCAAGATGCAGAAAATGTTAGAAATCAACCAACCAACTTCTATTTTACCTTCATACCTCTGACATTGCTCCTCCTAAATGAGGGACAGGGGATTTCTTTCTTTACACCCCGCCCTAATATACTCTTTTTCTAGGGAAAAGGTAGAGAGAGTATTCAAAAACCAAATGGCTTCCCATAAAGTCGGTGGCTTTAGGGCTCAGTAAACACTTACACACTTGAGCAACTTTTATCTCTTGCATTGTCCTGTTGACTTTAGTCATACGGTATCTGGAGGGAGGAGAGGCATCTAGATTATTACTATGAAAACTCGGCAGTATAGTCAAATTTAGGTTTTCAGAAGGGCATGACTGGTTTTATATTTATAGGGTGTGGGGAAGAGGTATTCCTTTTAGCTTTCAAAATAACAGAAATATATTGGATGATTGGGTTTCAGTGATGTTACTCTCTTGCTTTCAAAACAATACAGCTCTCAACTAGGTTTAGAGTGGGTGAGTTCTTTTTCCTTGACCATAGAACCATGAAGGTCTACAAAGAGAAGTCTCGGCTCAGTCGGATTCCCTTGTCTACTCTTTGTGATACTTCCACAATCACATATCTCATGTTTGGATCGTGTCCAGCATTAGTCATACTCAGATAAGACACATTGAAATTTATGAATGCAACTCACCGAACTCTATTTCTCACTGTGCATTTGTATGAAAACCAACGGGAATGAGAAACAATGGATTTGTAGTTAGGATCAACAACCGGTTGTGCTATGCAATCCTTGAGGACGCGGGTAGCGTTGTGGTCTAAACCACTGAGCCTCTTGGGCTTGCCAGTCGGAAGGTCAGCGGTTCGAATCCCTGCGATGGGGTGAGCTCCTGTTGCTCTGTCCCAGTTCCTACCAACCTAGCAGTTTCATTCCCCCCCCAATAATTTTTTATTGGTTTTATCAAATTAATACAATAAAACACACAAACAACAATCAAACAGAAAAAACACACCATAAAATAATACAAGTAAAAACATACATAAATCCTTTTAACCTATCATTCTTTCTTATCATTGTGGGTTGACTTCCTCCCGTCCTCTCTTCCTGCGTACCTTGTAAATCATCTTTATTAATTTCTTTACATCATTAATTTTTTTTTGATTAAATTACCTTAACATCTCTTCTTTTCTATTATCCATAACATTTAATCAAACAATTATAAAACATAGATCTATTTTCTAACTCTGCAGCCTGACTTATCACACAAGTGATAAGCAAAAGATAAAAGATAAGCAACCTAGCAGTTCAAAAGCACGCCAGTGCAAGTAGATAAATAGGTACCGCTGTGGCAGGAAGGTAAATGGCGTTTCTGTGCGCTCTGGTTTCTGTCACAGTGTTCCGTTGCGCCAGAAGCAGTTTAGTCATGCTGGCCACATGACCCAGAAATCTGTTTGTGGACAAACGCTGGCTCCCTAGGCCTGAAAGCGAGATGAGCGCCGCAACCCCATAGTCGCCTTTGACTGGACTTAACCGTCCAGGGGTTCTTTACCTTTTATCTTTTTATGCAATCCAGATGCAACTCTGAGTTAAGCATGTATGTTGGTAAAAAGCAGTGCTTGTGGCTAGCAATCTGCTTTTAAGGGAAGAGAATGTAGAGGCCAGCATCAAGGGGTCTTCTTAGGGAATTGCCTGGGAGGGGGCAAGGGGGACTTTGATAATATGGCTCCTTGAGCAAGGACAAAATCCCCCCACCACAAAACAAATCTTATTTTGGTACAGTTGCTTTTTTATGGATCTTCTCAGTAGGTACCTGTATTATGATGATGCACCTCCTCAGCTCGGCACCCTATGCAGGGGAATCGCCTACACCAGGCATGTCCAAAGTCCGGCCTGGGGGCCAAATATAGCCTGCCGGTCAGCTTAATCCGGCCCCTGCAACAGTTTATTTCCTAGAATAAAATCCTAAAAAAAGATCAACAAGTTCAATCCTAAAAAAAGATCAACAAGTTTCAATCCTAAAAAAGCTCAACAACTTTGGTCGGCCCTCACGACTGTTCACTTCATCAAATCTGGTCCTCTTTGAAAAAAGTTTGGACACCCCTGGCCTACACCGACCTAAATCTGATGCTGGGTGGGATGAGCTGGGTGGGATGAGTCTTTGTGCTGAATCCCAGGTCTTCTGGATCCCGGTTCTTCCCAGCTCACGTTTCGTTTTATGTTCACTTTGCTTACAGATTATCTGTGTTTACGGCTCTCCAGTGACACTGGGACTCCAGCCAACCGCCATCTTAATTTACCCAAAGGCCATTCTGTACATTCCTGCAAATTTCCACTGTAGTCCTGCGTTCTGAGGCCTTTGAAAAATACTTCCACCAGCAGCTCTGGTGCTCCAGCAGAATTTGCTGCTGACTCAGGTCCCCGTAGGTTTGCAATGGATTTGGCCTACCGAAGGGTTCACAGTGTAAAACTGGACATGTGGCAAGCTGCATACGCAACAGAGCACCGACAACTTGTGCAATAATCACTGAACACCCTCTGGACGTTCAAAAGGTCCTTGCACTTATTGGCTGCCTTGGCTAAGTATTATTTCAAGGAATGGGTAGGAAGGAGAAGCTCTCTGTGCCCTATTTCCAATTTCACAATAACTCACCACTTGGAAGTGCCCCCACCCAGCCATGACATGGCAGTGTGTGTTGCCACACCCTCTACTTCTGCTACGGTAAAAAGGTAAAGGGACCCCTGACCATTACGTCCAGTTGTGACAGACTCTGGGGTTCCGGTGCTCATCTCGCTTTACTGGCCAAGGGAGCCGGCGTACAGCTTCCGGGTCATGTAGCCAGCATGACTAAGCCATTTCTGGCGAACCAGAGCAGCGCATGGAAACGCCGTTTACCTTCCTGCCGGAGCGGTACCTATTTATCTACTTGCACTTCGTGCTTTTGAACTGCTAGGTTGGCAGGAGCAGGGACCGAGCAACGGGAGCTCACCCCGTCGCGGGGATTCGAACCGCCGACCTTCTGATCGGCAAGCTTTAGGCTCTGCGGTTTAACCCACAGCGCCACCTCCGTCCTCAAGGATTGCATAGTAACTTCTGCTACGGACGTGAAAGTAAAAGCTGTTTGACTGTGGAACAAACTCTCCCGAAATGTGGTGGACTCTCCTTCCTTGGAGGTTTTTAAGCAGAGGTTGGATGGCCACCTGTCATGGATGCTTTAGCTGAGATTCCTGCATTGCAGGGGGTTGGACTAGATGACCCTTGGGTCTCTTCCAACTCTACAATTCTATTATTCTAACTTTGGCCCCCATTTGCACTATGCATTTAAAGCAGTTTCATACCACTTTGAGCAGTCATGGCTTCTGTCCCAAAATCCTGATAACTGCAGTTTGTTAAGAGCGTTGTGGCTCTCGCAGAGCTACAATTCCCAGAGTTCCCTGGGTGGAGGGATTGACGGTTAAATCTGCTGGGAATGTACTTTCTGGAGCAAGCTTACGGTTTTGTTTTTCAAGCATCAGACGTGGTCCAGCTCAACAAATTCCCCATTTGCCCTACACGCGTAAAGTCATAGACGTATGAAGGAGTAAGCACATATTGGTATGAAATTTATGACTCACCCTTCACCAACAGGGGGCGGTTATAACAATATAAAATTCAGAATTAAAAACAGTTGAAACAGAATTACATTCATAAGAATACACACATCCAAGACCACGGGAAAGAGATGCACCTTCCAAATTCACCCAAAGCTGTATAGTGAAAAAGCCACATGCACCTTAGTGGGAGGCAATGCCACAACTTTGGGGCTACCACAGAGAAGGCCCTTTTCTGCCCCTCCTCCAAACTTCTGAGGGAGGTGGAAATACCAAGAGGGTTCCCTCTGCTGATGTTGACACCCGGGAGGGTAAGGAAGCAGTCTTTGGGACCCAAGCTATTTAGGATTTGATCACTTAACATGAGCACCTCGAATTGTGTCTGGAAATAAACTGGCAACCAACATAACACGCTAAGATGAAAAGAAACAAACAAGGGAGGAACTTTCAGGTCCATAGCTCAGAGCATATGCCAGTGTGGTGTAGTGGTTAAGAGCAGTGGACTCGTAATCTGGTGAACTGGGTTTGCGTCTCCGTTCCTCTGCATGCAGCTGCTGGGTGACCTTGGGCTAGTCACACTTCTCTGAAGTCTCTCAGCCCCACTCACCTCACAGAGTGTTTGTTGTGGGGCAGGAAGGGAAAGGAGAATGTGAGCCACTTTGAGACTCCTTCGGGGAGTGATAAAGCGGGATATCAAATCCAAACTCTTCTTCTTCTTCTTTGAATGTAGAAGGCCACATTTTAATATATGACACACTGCTCAAATTACAGGCAAACAAAGGTAGCCTCTTAGCTACTGTTTTCTCAGAAAGCTATGACCATGGGGCAATATGTTTTGTCTAAAACTGGTGGGGAGTCCTAGTTTTTTCACCCTGCTATGAGCTAGGGGGCCACGTGCCCTACTTGACAGAGTACTGAGCTCTGACTAAAGGGCTGCCAGTCCAAGTCCAGTTTAAAGATAAGAAAGTGTAAGAAAAATGAGAAGGGGCTTTGAGATTGCCCATTAGCAGTTGTTTTGTGCTTGTTGGTGCAGCACTTTGGTTTTTTTGTGGACTGGTCATGTTGTTTGGATGCCTGATTATCGTCTTCCAAAGCAACTACTCTATTCCGAACTGTAAAATGGAAAGCGTAATGCCGGTGGTCAACAAAAGAGGTTCAAAGACTCTCTCAAGGCAAATGTAAAAAAATGTAGTATAAACACCGACAACTGAGAAACACAGCCTTTACCAAAGGTGTCATGGACTTTGAAGACGCTCAGGACAAAAGGGAGAAACGTGTTAAGAGGAAGGCAAGCTTGGCAAACCCTCACCGTGATCAACTCCCACCAGGGCCGTCTTAAGCATATCCGGCGCCGTGGTGCGAAGTTCCCTCCGGCGCCCCCCCCCCGTATCCCAGAGTTGGCGGAGAGCGGCGGATCCGCTGCTGGGCGCCCCTGCTCCCTCAACTCTGCAGCATCCCCGTGGCTCTCTCATGCGTGCGCCAGGTCCTAAGTTGAGGGAGCAGGGGTGCCCAGCAGCTGGTCCGCCACTCTCCGCCGACTCGGGTGTCTCCTTGGGTCTCCTCGGAGGAGGCACCATGCAGAAAGCCCTACAGAGGCAGGGTGGGCGGGCAGGCGCTGGCTGCTTCCCCTGAGGGGGCAGGGTAGGGATGGGTGAAGGGTGGGTGGCAGGGGTGGGTGCAGGGTGGGCGGTGCAGCAGCAGAAGCATCTGAGGTTGCAGAGAAGGGCCATGCAATTGACCAGAAACAAACCTGAGTTGAGGGAGCAGGGGCACCCAGCAGCAGGTCCACCGCTCTCCGCCGACTCTGGTGTCTCCTTGGGTCTCCTCAGAGGAGGCGCCACGCTGCTCTGCGACAGCATGATCCCATGACACATGGCATGTCATGATTTCGTGAGAACGTGATATCATGATTTCATGATTGTGGTATCGTGATTTCATGATTGTGGTATCATGATTTCATGATTGTGTTGTTGTGATTTCATGATTGTGGTGTCGTGATTTCATGATTGTGGCATTGTGAATTCATGATTTCGGTATTGTGATTTTATGATTGTGGTATCGTGATTTCATGATTTCATGATTGCATTGTCGCGATTTCATGATTGTGGTAGCGAGATTTCATGATTTCGGTATCGTGATTTCATTATTTCAGTATCATGATTTCGTGATTTCAGTATCATGATTTCATGATTCCAGTATCATGAGTTCGTGATTGCGGTATCGTGATTTCATGATTGCGGTATCATGATTTCATGATTGCGGTATCGTGATTTCATGATTGCGGTATCGTGATTTTTATGATTGTGTGACAGCATGATTACATGTCATGATTTCGTGAGAACGGGAAATCATAGCGCGGGGTCAAGAGATCATGATTTCATGATTGTGTGGTATCATGATTCGTATAATCATGATTCCATGGTATCGTGTGTGAAATCATGCAAACGTGATATAGAAGGGGTGGCACGTGGTGTTATGGGAGAGATACCATATTGGTAAGATGCACCCGTAAATAAGCTGCACATTTAAAATTAATGTCGGTTTCACTTGTCCAAGCAGCCTGTCCACATCCTCGCATGTCACAGATTGGAATTGATCCCATGCAACTTGACTAGACAGGGCTCTAGCACTCCCAGGCCCTGCTCCCATGGTGGAGTCTACCTCTTTTTGAATCTGAGCAACTTTATCTGCAAAACACTTTGCAAAATCAGTGCCGGAGATCTTAGGGTCCTTACCAGGGCCTGCTGGTGCATGTGGGTCCGTTAGATTGTGAACCACCTGAAAGAGTCTCCTGCTGCTCTTTTCTGCAGATGCAACAGAGGCGGTGAAGAACGTCCTCTTCGCCATTGCTATTGCCACTTGGTAGGCTCGACGTTGAGCTCTAACCCGTGTCCGGTCAGATTCAGAGTGAGTTTTCCACCACCGGCTCTCCAGTCGTCTCAACGAGTGTGTCATCGCCCTCAGCACCGGGGAAAACCATGGGGCTGTCTGGGTTCCATGCAATCAGAGAGGGCGCTTCAGAGCCAGACAGTTGATAGCCCTGGTTAGCTCCGCATTCCACCAGGCCACCAGGGATAAAACAGGGGTGGCCAACTTCCAAGAGACTGCGATCTACTCACAGAGTTAAAAACTGGCAGTGATCTACCCCCTTTTGGAGTGTTCAGGTCGAGGTTGTTCAGCTTTTTTTAGGAAGGAAAGCCATCCATGTTTGGGGGGTTTCGAGTCAAAGTTGAGATTGTTTTAGGAAGGAAAGCCCTGTTTTGGGGGCTTCAGGGCAAAGATGTTGAGCTTTTTTTTAAGGAGAGCCAAAGTTGCTGAGCTTCTTTGTGGGAATCGATGGGCCAATGGTCTTGGGAATTATAAGGACAGAACCACCCAAACTGTACAGAAATTTATTCATGTATGTGACTACAGAAAATATTAAAAAAATAAATTTAAGGAACCGCAGAAAGAGGAGGAAGGAAGTTAAGTTTTGAAATGTTAAAATGAATGTAAAATTATTGAAATGTATAAACCTGAAAATCATAAATAAAAAATAGATGGGCCAATTGTCTGGCTCAGAATTAGACAGATTCTTCTATTTCTGCGAGCTTGAAATGCAATTTCTTAAGTAATTGGCACAGTTCTTTCCAACACAATGTTATAAGGACAGTTCTGCAGCATGTGAAGGGGAAAGTGGAGGATGGGTTTTGCCTTGGTTATTACAAAGGAGACTCAACTTGCTAGAGAGTTTCACCCTGTCCCTCCGCCACTAATAAGCACTTTGCCTGCCTGTCCAGCCAGCGCTGAGCTTGCACCACCGAAAGAGGAAACTTGGGTCTTCAGCAAATCTCCCACCTCCTTTGTAGGACGGCGGGGAGAACCTGGCAGTGCCAGCCTCGGTTGGTGGTGTGTTTTCTCCAGGTGCCTATTACAGGATAATTAGAGAGGTCTTGGACTGGTTTAATAACAGGCTTCCACCTTGTTCAGGTTCGCTCAGAATAAAAGTTAACGCCTTCGCCAGTCTGATGCAAAAAAATGTCTGCGTGTTGAGCAAACGAAGGGGGGGGGAGAGAAAGCTTTCTGCGAGGAAAAAAACAACAAATCAGAAATAGATCTACACGTGAGTAAACAGGCCTCAGGCATGGTTGCTTGCGCTACATAATGAGCTCATGACAGGAAACATCATATAACAACTTAATTGTAAACAACCACCTGAGCATTCCTAAGGCCTGAATCATCTTTGGATGTTCCAGGTCTCCTGTTAGGTGCAGGAGAATCTCCTAAACTTAGGTTCTTCCCAAATTCTCACTATTTAAACAACAACAAAAACAAAAACACAACCCATTATTTTTTTAAAGGATGCACACATAGCTTGGAATAATCATTAGTCGGGGGAAACGTTGCCAGTCGAAATGGGGAAGGTAATTCTAGTTTGACAGTGATGCCACAAATCTTTTAAAATGCTTATTAAAAACAAGACATATATGAAAAGCGGCAGCGTTTGGCCAGCCAGGCTGCTGCTTGCATGTGCCAGTAACGTCCTACTCTTTATTTTTAATGTGGGATTTCAAATGCAAAAGGATTCCGCCATGGTAAGTAGGGACTACTTTATTGCTGTTCACAAATCCACATGCATTTATTCTGCTTAAGATATGATATAGGGCTTTTTTTTGTATTCCCATTTATCGCTTGCCAAGAAATAATTAAGAATAGGAGCTAGAAGATTAATTTTAAATAAAAAAAATCTCCTCAAATGAAAATGTCAGGTCATAAAAATTCCTTTTAAATCATAACAGCATATAAATCTTTGAAATTAACCATGTAATTACAATGTCTATCAACTTCTACCTTGAGCTTTGAGCCTCTCTTTTTAATCTTCCATTCTTTTTTTAATGAATAGCTATTTTGAAATTAAAAAGTACTGTTCATTACACATGCCCCACTATAATAGGGTTTTTATCATATTTGCTCTATTTAAAAATACTTGCTACTTTGTAATTATTCACACGCCGATCCCTTCCTATATCGAGCAGAAAATAAAAAATGAAATAGAAGTCAAAGGTGCTTCAGAGCTGAATGATTTACACAATTCATTAAGGACGGTGATTTTTCAGTTAGCATCAGATTAAATGGTTACTTACTCTCAAATAGCCCTTGGGGAGTTGAATTGCTGGGTAGCAAACAGATTAAAGTTTGCATTGAAAGAAAAATTGAATTCAGAGGTAATCAATAGCATAATAGGGGCAGTGAGTGGTGCCTGCTGCCTGAAATGAAATTACCATATTTTTAATCTTAATTTTCCACTCTGTTTATCTGACAGTGTGGATGTGCAATCCAAACAGATAATGAGAGAGTGGGATATTGACACTGCTGTCCTCTGGAGTGCTTGTTTTCAGTGATTAAATGCTGTGATCTGTGATTACTTTGTGCAGGGATGTCAGAGCTGCTGGCCAGAGCTATGGGAGGGACACTAACTCAGCAGCTGCAGCTTTCCTGTCTCTCAGGCCCTAATGTTTGAAAATTCATTTTCTGCCGGCTATGCGTGGCAGAAAGGGAGTGAGGTGGCAGCAGCAGCTCTGGAAGAGGGAGGGGAATGGGATCGGGGAAGGATGGGGGCGATCTATTTACATATACACCTTTACTCCTACAGAAAACTGCAGGAATTAATCCCTGTTTATCCTTTTTAAAAAGCGTTTAATTAGATCAATATGCAGAGCGCCTTTTCTTCAAGTGTGGTATCTTTATTCCTCTCCAAATCCTGAAGGCACTGGTACAGGATGAGAGCCAGAGACAAGCGGGATATGTCTAGAAAACTTAGGAGGTAACGTGAATTACCTTTGCAAACGAAAGCGGATGAATGTTGTGAAGCCAACATGAGATTCTAAGAGGTCTATCCAAACAAATTGCTGGTGATATATGTCGAAGCAGAAACATAAATCCACTCACCACTCAGGCATAATTCTTTTAAAATGCAGGCAAAGCAAAGAGGAAGATTGTCGATCTACATATTTTTGGTAAGTGCTGCAGTAGAACCTGCGGTTCTAGATGCCAGCACGCCGTAAAACGCAGGCGAAACTGCGGAACTTAGGAGGGTGTGTTCCCACTCTGGTTTTATAGCCTGATATGATATCGGTGTGACTTAAGAGTTTATTGTATATAATAAATTGCCCTGCTGTATAATAAATTGCCCTGCTATAAGAAAGTATTTGGAGCATGGCTCTGACAAGGGGTGGGGTAAAAGAAATGGCCACAGGGGGCACTGCGTCCTGCAGATGCAGTGAAATAGTGGTGACTATTTTCCCTCACAAATTGACAGCACCAAAGACATGCCTTTTATTCTCTTGCTTCCCAAACAGGGGTGATATGTGAGTAAGGAGAAAAATCATGTGTGAAGCAACCTGCTAAAGACAACAAATTATGGAAAAGGAAGCCAACCAAATATGTAGAAATATTAGCATGTTGATATATATTTTCTATTCTTGGGAGATGTAGTCCTTCCTTCCTTCCTTCCTTCCTTCCTTCCTTCCTTCCTTCCTTCCTTCCTTCCTTCCTTCCTTCCTTCCTTCCACACAAGAAGGAAGCCCCATTAACTGAAGCCCCTGGAATCATGCACTTTTCAAAATGTTCCAGTTACAGGTAGGTAGCCGTGTTGGTCTGTCATAGTCAAAACAAAGTAAAAAATAAAATAAAAAACCTTCCAGTAGCACCTTAGAGACCAACTAAGTTTATTCTTGGTATGAGCTTTCGTCTGAAGAAGTGTGCATGCACACAAAAGCTCATACCAAGAACAAACTTAGTTGGTCTCTAAGGTGCTACTGGAAGGAATATTTTTATTTTTTAATTTGTTTTTTCAAAATGTTGTGTGGTACACCATGGAAAGCTGCAGAATCTGGCTCGGATGCAATAACTCCCAAGCATTTTCTTAATATCGAGTGAAGGCACTGCAACAGTCATACAAGAGCTATGCAAAAACTTCCAGTGAGTCAGCATGTGAGGAAGAATCTGTGGGTGTAAAGCCCGGGAGGGACAAAATAGAAGTTTCTCTCCGTTTCTCATTTTTCATCACATTCCCACATCAGTCTGGCAGCATTTTGATCTGCATTGCTACAAAAACAGCATGCACATTTTTGTATGTGATGTTGCTCAGTATGAATATTTTTGCAAGCACTTTTTGCTAACATAATGCATTTTTGTATGTTGTTTTTCAGTACTGCGATACTTTTATGCACACTTTCCAGTAATATGCATATTTACGTGAAATTTTTTTGGTTGGAGAACTGCACCAGAAAATCGGAAGAAATGCAAATTTTGAAGCTTAGTTCAGTTTTAGTTTGGGAACGGCAGATTAGATTGGTTCACGTCAAAACGTAAACCAAACTGAATTTCTCTCTTACCCTTACCTACTATGAATTAGTATGGTGGAATGCAGATTGTGGAAAAACACTGTTCATACATCTTATAAGACAGAATCAGGTAAGTGCTGGAGATGCAATGAGACTGAGGGTATGCTCTATCATATGTGGTGAACCTGTAAAAGGGTAAAAGAATATTGGGAAATAATTCATAATGAATTGAAAAAAATGTTTAAAAGTACTTTTTCAAAACAAACAAAAAAACAAAAACAAACCAGAGTCATTTTTGTTGTGGATAATTCAGACGGAAATTACCAGGTGTCAAAAAAGGTTATTTATGTATGCCACTACTGCGGCCCGTGTTTTGTTAGCCCAAAAATGGAAAACGAGCGAGGTCCCAACTAAAGAAGAATGGCAACTTAAGCTGATGGAATATGCGCAGCTTGCAGACCTAACATATAGAAAAAGAGAACAAGAAGAACATATGTTTAGAGAAGACTGGAAAATGTTTATTGAATATATGGGGGTAAATTGTGTTCATTTGAAAACGTGGGCAGCATTAATATAAATTCAACAGTGTATATAGGTTTTGATGGATGTAATGATGGAATACGGAATGGTTTAGTTTATATAAAATATGTAGGGATTTATGTTATGCAAAATGAACCATGATGGAAAGAGAAGAAGGGAAGTAATTGAGATTTTAAGGTTGTTTAAATGAATATTCGAAAATGTAAAACAGAAAATGTAATAAAAATTGTAGGGGGGGGGAACACTGTTCACTTGGCGGCAACTTCACATGAGAGAGCTTACACCCTTTTCAGGAACAGAGGTTGCTGCATGTAACATTCACATGTCACACTAAACCATGGTTTGGCATGATATGCATGAGCAGGAAGGAGGTGTTGCAAGAGAAGAGAGCATTTCAGCTTGTGCACAAACCACAATTTAGCATGATGCGCACCCACAGCCACAGTGACGTGTGCGATTGTCAGCTGGGTACGAAGAGACTTTTCTTTAGCGGCTCCAAACACTCCCAGTTCCAAACCAATAAGTTTTGGCAGACTCTTATCTTTATAAAAGCTACCACTGGGGTGGGGGCAGATTTTCTTGGAAGCACATAGAAAATAGAATGCTTTCCTGACACTTTTCAAAAAGCATGAAAACAGTGGAATTATTGTAGGTACCTAAAAATGTGGGTTTTTCATATCAGATCCCTTTTTAAAAGGCCCAGTAAGGTCACCAAGATTGAGCCCCAAAATAGGACTGAAAAGTTATCACCCTTTAAAATGTGTTCCAGGCAGTTACTGCAGTGGCTCTTTTACAACGCATGATGAGATTGGGAAGGGTTTTAAGCACCACAACATTATCCTTTAGCAGTAGCAGCAGCAGCAGCAGCTCTGTCCAGTAGGAGAAAGAATTGAGGCTGTGCAAGACAGAACAGCATCGGGGCATATTTTGCAGTGTTTTTAAATGGCTTTGGAAAATCTTATCTATGCACCAACTGTGGGAGTGTTAAAGGCTTCCCTCTGACAAATCAGTAACTGCTTTTATCTTTGCTACAACTTTTTCCTTTGTATCTTTCTTTCTTTTCTTTTTTTAAATGAAAAACAGAAGAATGACAGGGTTAGGATCACGGCCTTTCTTCCACCTCTTTTTAATTTATTTTTTTACTGCACAATTTGGGCATGTCGTATTCACGCTGTGCATTGACGGCCTTTTGGTCTTTGTAGATTTATTTGTGGCAGAAGTAGCATTGGAACTGGGGGGAAAAAAACAGGCCTTGGCAAAGTCGTGATAAATCTGCGTTATTGGTGAAACTTGTCAGGAAGGATAAAATAAAGAGGTATCCCTAAAATGGCAGGCAAATGTTTTCAGCAGTCAGGAAATTATGAATGCAAACTGCCCCCCCCCCCCCCGTTACAGCTATATTTGTAAAGCCTCTCATTGTGTTATTGCTAAAAGTTTCCCAGGGATTTTGGTCAAAACTTAATATGCTGATCTTTAAAACCTCAGAAGATTGCTGATAATATTCTGTAATTGGATAGTCATTGAGATGGAAAGCGGTTTGAAGAATGCTCAGCCTTTTTCCCAGTCTTGTTTTGACACTCAGGTGCAATGCAAAGTCTGAGTTTAAACAACAAAGGGTCTTGCAGCACCTTAAAAATATTTACCTGCCCTTGTATTTGTGGCCACCGTTTTTAAAGCGTATTAAGCTTTAGAAATGCCACAATGAAAGACGAGAAAATCCAGACCCAATCTCTTCCCTTTCACTCTGTAAACCCTGATATGCTCCATCACCTTTTCAAAATAGTGCCCTGCCCTCTACTCCCCAAATGGCAACACTGAAATAAAATCAATAGAGAAACAATGGTGAAAAGGATTATCTGATCTTTAAATGAGGGGCCGTTGATTGGAAGGAACTAAGAGTGTGCGAATTTTCTTGGTGATCTCAGCTACTCCTGGAAACAGAAATTCCTCCAGGAATAGCAGTGTAACCCAGAAGCACCACAGATTTGTTGTTTGAGGAGGTATTCAATATGTTACACGGGTTTGAGAGAAGCATCTGTCTAGAAAGCTTTGCAAACGGAGTAGTCATGTAAAGCAAAGTAAATGACTTTCCCATAAATAACTCTCCCCCTGCAGCAGAGCCAGTGCTGGATGCTCTGAAATAAGGCACTTGTCTTAAGGATCGGAGCTTAAATTCAGTCAGGATTTATCAGAACTCAATCTCAACTTCTTTTCCATGTTAGAGATCAGATCTGGAACATATGCAAAATGACATTTAGAAGGCAGCCCCCCACCCCCCCGGACCCCGCAACACACACAGTTAAAGTGGAACTTTAGACAATAAATGATTTATCACAGCCACTATGTATCTGTTAGTCTTTGAGATGCCACTAATGTCTCTGAAGATTTTGCTGCAACAGGTCAACATGGTCGCCCTCTGGAAGAGAGTATGTGTTGCATTATAGCCTAACTGCCACTGTGGTACAAACTACAGTGTACCTCTCTCAGGAAAGTTAAGTAAAGCATGTTCTTCTTTGGCGATCACTTGTAGCCGAGTATGCACGCCTTCCTCTTAGCATGTTTCTCCATTTCATCTTGAGTTCGAGCGTCTTCAAAGCCCATGACACCTTTGGTAAAGGCTGTTTTCCAATTGCAGCACTTGCAGATCAGTGTTTCCCAGTTGCGTGTGTAGGGCACCAGTCACTCCCGCCAATAACTCACACCGGAGACATAATTTTTGGTTTGGGTTTTTGGGCATATTTTGGCCACAACTTTATTGAATACAAATCACGTGAGTGGTTGCGTAGGCATTGGTTCACACTGTCCTCCTGGACAAGGCTGACTCCTAGTCAGCAAGACTAGCTGTCCGGCTGGACAGAGCTGACCACTTGTCAGCGAAGGGAAACCATTAGCTGGGGAGAGTTAACGGAGGCTGGTGAAATCAGAGCCTCCCCCTCCCCAGGGGTCCACAGGGGCTCCTGCATGGCCCTGCAACCCACCGGGTTCGGACAAGCAATGTGGAGCCCCCGGCTTCCTTTAACGGAATTCCCAACTCCGACATCACTTCTTGGTGGGCACTGCCCACCCATACCACTGAACCAATGCCTAACCGCCAACCTTACAAGTTGTGACTATTTGCTGCTTAGTAGGCAAAAACCAAGAGGCATGTGCCAATTCGACAATTGGACAAATTTCCTACCAGGCCTCTCTCAAGCGGAGACGACCCCATGACAGGCACAGCAAGGTCAACGCACCATCCTATACCAGGGAGGGGGGGTGGGAGATCCGAAGCTCCAGCCAGAGTGGTCACAGATCCATAAAGGACGCTGGGCTGTCCATCAATCTTGCTACATGCAAATTTGCCCAGCAACAGACCAGGTCAGTAATGCTGTGGCCAGCCCTTCCCCCAAACCAGGAAGTGACTTCTTTGCCCACACCGCAACGGCAGCTCTCTGCGAGAACTCACTTTGTCAGTGTTTATACTACATTTTTTAAAGATTTTCCTTGAGAGAGTCCTAAAAATTCTTTTGTTGACCACCAGCATTACGCTTTCCATTTTAAAGTTCGGAATAGAGTAGGTTTTTTTTGGAGGATGATAACCAGGCATCCAAACAACATGACCAGTCTTCAACCAGTTGATGTTGGAGAATCCTTGCTTCGATGCTGGTGATCTTGGCTTCTTCCAGTACACTGGCAAGATGTGTAGAATTTTTCAGAGACACCATTGATGGAATCTTTCCAGAAGTTGGAGATGGTGTTTATAAGTATGCACATTTCACAAGCATACAGTAAGGTTGGTAGTACAATAGCTTTGTAAACAAGCATTTTGGTTTACCTGCAAATGTCCCTGTCCTCAAACACTCTGCACTTCAATCGGAAGAAAGCAGCATCAGGTGATGCTGGATTTTGGCATCAATGTCTGCCCTTGTGGAAAGATAACTGTCCAGGTAGAAGAAGTGACCAACATTTTCCAATGTTACACCATTGAGTTGGATTTGTGGCACTGCAGAGGGGTTGTTTTGTGCTTGTTGGTGCAGCACTTTGGTTTTTTTGGATGTTGAGCAATAAGCCAAGCTTTCTGTAAGCTTCTTCAAAGATATTTAGGATGGTTTGGAGGTCATCCTCTGAGTGTGCACACACTACTGCATGTCCATGCAATATATGTCTGTGCGGTGTTCATATTTATTACACAGAGTGGCTTTGTGTGCATTCCCCAAACATTCAGAATTAGTATACCAGAGCTCCTAGGTCAATGGGCATGGTTTCTAGTCAACTCTCTCTTTTTATAGGTTGGCATCTCTCTGTTGTATATATGAGCCAAACTTTGTGATGATCAGTGCAGTAGGCATCATTCAGAAAAGCACTTGCCAACTTCCTAAGCCAAAATAAGAGAAGGGTAGACTTTTCCTTGGCTGAGATGCTAAATAACTTAGATCCACCTTTACCATAAAAAAGTGTGAGATGGCAGGTGCTGGGGGGTGAGGGGTGGTAGTGTCAATGGTGACAGCCATCCCAATGCCCTTCTGATGCTCTGTTGAGGATGGAGATGTTTGTGTCCTGTGGCCCCTAAGCTGGTGGAGGATTCTGCCAGGGATGATTCAGCTGCTAAGTCGATTTGGCTTCTGCATGTGGAACGTGGGCACCATCTTGTTTTTCACCTCAGGAAGAAGAACATCTTGAGAACATCTCGACCACTGGTCCTGCTAGCTAGGGATGGCGCTGTGGGTTAAACCACAGAGCCTAGGGCTTGCCGATCAGAAGGTTGGCTGTTCGAATCCCCGCGAAGGGGTGAGCTCCCGTTGCTCGGTCCCTGCTCCTGCCAACCTAGCAGTTCGAAAGCATGCAGTGCAAGTAAATAAATAGATACTGCTCCGGCGGGAAGGTAAATGGCTTTTCCGTGCCCTGCTCTGGTTCACCAGAAGCAGCTTAGTCATGCTGGCCACATGCCCCGGAAGCTGTACGCCAGCTCCCTCAGCCAGTAAAGCAAGATGAGCGCCACAACCCCAGAGTCGTTCGCGACTGGACCTAACTGTCAGGGGTCCCTTTACCTTTACCTTTATGTTATACAATTTGCTCTATACCTTTCTGCCTGTTCCTCAGCCTGCAATACTATGTCCTGAGAGTAAACCATTCCCACATCTGCCTTTGTTACCCCTGACTACCAGCAGCTATCCAAATTTTAGACATGAATTTTCTTTTCCCTCCTTCTGTTTCTCCAAGATTGATAAATTTTGATACCCAAAGAGGAATAGTTCTTCTCAGTCTTCTATATACTTAATGGGAACATCTTCTGACGAGGACAAGCAAAAAAGTTTGGATGTGAATACAAAGCATAATATACTAAATAAACCTCTTAAATTTTGCTTGACATTTGTCATTGCAAAGGGCTGTTCGGATCAATTAGGTAAGAATATCTACCAGGCAATTGCAGAATCCTTGCCAATAAACCAAATCACAGCTTTCCTGTCTCAACATAGAAGTCAGGGCAAGGGAGCTTGTTACTCTGAGCAATTTCATTGACGGGACTGATATCGAACATCCCGAGGAAATGGACTTCTAGCCAATGCATCTAATTTGCAAGTTGGGTAAACTGAAGGAGGGCTTTGCATGATTATATAAAAAGATGCAATCCGAAAAGAAGCGAATATTTTACTAATGTTTTTCCATTCAGTTCTGCCAGACCTCATAACAGCTGCTAGCCCTTGAGTTTAATCAACTTGTGGCCAGAATGTGCATATCTTTTTGATTATGCATATGAGATACCATTTTGTATCGCTGCCTTAAAAAACATCTATTTAAAATATATTTCTGAGTTCCTCCTGTTGTGGGGAGACAGGAGGCAATGAAACTTGGGAAACTATAGAGACAAGGAGTTAGATGAAGGGTAGAAATCTAGTCCAGCATCTAGAAAGCCACAAATAACCTTTGTAAAAAATAACAACACAGAAGCGTTTCTTTTGGGAATTATAGGGACAGAACTACCTAAATTGTATAGAAATTTATTCATGTATGCTACTACAGCGGCAAGAAGTTTACTTGCCCCAAAATGGAAAGAAGAAGATGAATAGTATGGTAGATATAGTGTAGGAATAAGTGTTAAGTATTATTGAATTTAAGGTTTTTTTTTTTTTTTTACAAATATTTGCAAGTAAACATAAGGTTGTTGAAAAAGAATCTGGATGTTATTTTAAATTTAAAGAATGAAATTAAAATAAGAAATAATGTAATAGAAATGAGAAGATAGAAATATTAAGAAATTGCTGGTAGACAATAGATAAGGAGAATCGGCACAGAAGGAAAGAATGGAGGAAGTTAGGAGAAAATGTTAAGGAGACAGGATAAGAGCATAAGATAAATGTAGTGTATTGTAGTGTTTTAGTTTAAGTGTAGTTTATATGTATGTGTATTTTGTTTGTATGATTGTTTGTTTGTTTATTTTTGTGTTTAAAAATAAAAAATATTAAGACAAAATGGAAAGAAGAAGAAATCCCAGTAAAGGAAGAATGGATACAAAAACTTATGGAATAAGCAGAAATGGCGAAACTTAATGGAAGAATAAGGAATCAAGATAACAAATCTTTTATAAAAGAATGGAAATGGTTTATTGTATATTTACAGATAAATTGTAAACAGATAAAAACATTGGCAGGATTATTGTAACAGCCTGAAGTTTTATAAGCGTACAGTATATATTTAAAGATGATGAATAAATGAGTAAATTAAGTTAATTTGGATATGCAGAAGATATTAAAAACAAATTTAAGGAACTGCAGAAAGAGGGGGATGGAAGTCAAGTTTTGAAATATCAAAATGAATGTAAAGTTAGTGAAATGTATAAAACTAGTGAAATGTATAAACTGGAAAAGTGTAAAAAATGGAAAAATGGAAAAATAAATAAATAGACAGGCACAAAGAGTTGGGAAAGGTAACAATGGCAGCACAGAGGTGAATCCTACATAGTGATTCAAAATAGCCCTCCTGAATACAGTGGGACCTCGACTTACAACGATAATGTGTTCCGACGCAATTTTCGTAAGTCAAAAACATTCGTAAGTCGAATCCCCATAGGAATGCATTGAGCGAAAAAATGCATAAGTCGAAAAAATCCTATTAAAGCAGCCGCGACTTCCATTCGTAAGTCGAAAAATTCGGTTGCGGCGGCCATTTTGTTTCTCCCGGAAGTCATTCGTAAGTCGAAAAACACGTAAGTCGAATCGCTCGTAAGTCGAGGTCCCACTGTAGAGGGGATCTGTTGCCTGCAATGAAGAACAAGATCCCACCCCATCACACATGCAAAAGGAAATTATGAACTCCACTTCAAAATTAGTACCTCCTCCTCTGAAGGCGAAGGAAGCAAGATGCCTTAGCTAGCACAGAGCAAGGGCACACAGCTCAGGCCTTCAACCCTTTGCTACTGCTGCTTCATGCCTCAGCCCCTGCCCTCTGAGGTGACTATCTCAACCTAACCGCACATTGATTCCACAACGCTGGTGGCGCTGCGGCTTAAACCACTGAGCCTCTTGGGCTTGCAGATCAGAAGGTTGGTGGTTCAAATCCCCACAACGGGGTGAGCTCCCGTTGCTCTGTCCCAGCTCCTGCCAACCTAGCAGTTTGAAAGCATGCCAGTGCAAGTAGATAAATAGGTACCACTGTGGCAGGAAGGTAAACGGCATTTCCGTGCGCTCTGGTTTCCGTCACGGTGTCCCGTTGCACCAGAAGCGGTTTAGTCATGCTGGCCACATGACCCGGAAAGCTGTCTGTGGACAAACGTCAGCTCCCTCAGCCTGAAAGCGAGATGAGTGCTGCAACCCCATAGTCGCCTTTGACTGGACTTACCGGTAACCGTCCAGGGATCGAAACAAAATAAAAAATTCATTCCAGTAGCACCTTAGAGACCAACTAAGTTTTTTCTTGGTATGAGCTTATACCAAGAAAAAACTTAGTTGGTCTCTAAGGTGCTACTGGAATGAATTTTTTTATTTTGTTTCGACTACGGCAGACCAACACGGCTACCTACCTGTAATGTTCAATGTTTTCCCATCAAATGTGCTGAGACACAGATATACAAAGGGCCAGGTCTCGGTTTTGTGTGTTTGTGACAATAAATCAACTGAATCCCTCCAACACATAATGTTCAGCTGTACCATGTACAGATCAGCTCGGGCCAGTTTATTAAACTCAATACTACAGGAACTAGTCGACAAGCCTGTCGAGGCGCATCTAGCCTATATGCTGCAAGATACGGACCCTCATAGAACCCTTCAGGTCGCAAGGTTCCTAACTGCAGTCCTTTCGCTTAAGAGACGCGCTGGAATGCTTTTTGAGTATTGAAAGCTATATTACTACCCTACTCAAATCCGAGCCCTCTGTTTTGTCCTTGCTAAGGTCGCTAGGGTAGCATTGAATTACTGTACTACCATGAGTTGATTGCCTAACGTTGTGACGGTTTCTTCTGTACCGGTTGTTGTTATTCTATTTTGCATTGTTAGTTGGTTGTTTTGTTTTGTTTTGTTTTGTCTCTTTTGCCTTGTTTGGCTGGTTGTTTTGTTTATATATGGGCAAATAGCCGAAATAAATAAATTGAATACCTACCTGTAACCGTCCAGGGGTCCTTTACCTTTTACCCACGAAACTAGCTAAATCGTGGCCTTCAGATCTTCAGAAACAGATTTGTTTCTTTGCAGAAAGTGGCACCTGAATATATGAGAGAGCCTTCAAAATAAAACGGCCTGGAAAATGTTATTTGTATGGCGGTCTCCCAAAACGATGCTACTTTTATGCGTTTTCTTTTTTCTTTAGAGGCCTTAAACGGGATCCCTGCCATTTCTGAGTTAGGATACCGTGAATGCTGTTAGTTGTGTGAGATGTTAGTTTTCCTGCCTCTGTACTACTGGTGCTGAGGTAATGTTTGTCAGCCAGAATATTGGGTGGAGGGATTTGAGTGGCAGGGAGAGAAAGACAGCTAACACTTTTGAGCATGTGAATTTAAAAAAAACCCTTGGGGTGTTCCCTATTGTTGACTGTCCTTTGCCTCTGTTATTTCCATAATATGCATACAAAGGGATAATCACATACACACACACACAAAAGCTACGGTAGTCATTACATTATAAAGATCTCCAAGCACAACTTCCCATTTCCCTTTGTTTAATCAAGATCTCTGTCAGAACAATGAGTTCGTCTGCTGGAAGCTGACAATATGGACGGATAGTTTGGGAGAAGTGGGGAAAATGTTTTCCAAGAAAGTGGCATCCAAAGGCCATTTCCCACACAATTTTCACTGTAATGAATACACCTGGAGCGCTGATTTACCCCTGCTGCCCTTGGTGTCCTCTTATTCAGACTTGCAGCTGAAAGCAGTGCATTTGAGATGAGATCTCTCTATCTGTGGGGTTTGATTCCAAACAGCTGCTTTACAAACCTTAGCACATGGAGGCAAACCATGGAGGCACAGGTTAACTCTGTGTCCAGGGCGGCTGTCTACCAGCTCCATCTGGTACGCAGGCTGAGACCCTACCTGCCTGCGGACTGTCTCGCCAGAGTGGTGCATGCTCTAGTTATCTCTCACTTGGATTACTGCAATGCGCTCTACGTGGGGCTGCCTTTGAAGGTGACCCGGAAACTACAACTAATCCAGAATGCGGCAGCTAGACTGGTGACTGGGAGCGGCCGCCGAGACCACATAACACCGGTCTTCAAAGACCTACATTGGCTCCCAGTACGTTTCTGAGCACAATTCAAAGTGTTGGTGCTGACCTTTAAAGCCCTAAATGGCTTCGGTCCAATATACCTGAAGGAGCGTCTCCACCCCCATCGTTCTGCCCGGACACTGAGGTCCACCTCCGAGGGCCTTCTGGTGGTTCCCTCACTACGAGAAGCCAAGTTACACGGAACCAGGCAGAGGGCCTTCTCGGTAGTGGCACCCGCCCTGTGGAACGCCCTCCCACCAGATGTCAAAGAGAACAACAACTACCAGACCTTTAGAAGACATCTGAAGGCAACCCTGTTTAGGGAGGCTTTTAATATTTAATAGATCATTGTATTTTAATGTTCTTTTGGAAGCTGCCCAGAGTGGCTGGGGAGACCCAGCCCGATGGGCGGGGTATAAATAAATAAATAAATAAATAAATAAATAATAATAATAATAATAATTATTATTATTATTATAGCACATGAGAAATTACCTTAAAGCTCTAAATGTTTTTCAGCTCCCGATTTTTTCGTTTTAAGAACCACTTCATGAGCTCCAACAGAAGTGGGAACCAGGTCAGAATTCAGAATTCTGCATCTTTCCTGCAATGTGTGTGTTTATATTTCTTTTCTCTTTTTTTGAAATAATCTTTATTTGATTTTACAAATGTCGAGTTATAACAATAGCAAATATATATCCATATTTTGAGATGTCTCTGATTCTCCAGACTTCCCACCTTCTCCTCCATGGGTCCTGTTGTCAACATTTTCAACTGGATATTATTTCATAATCCATATTTTATATCACTCCATTGTATCCATACTACATTACAAGTGTTATTGCAATCCTGCTAATGTTGTCATCTGCTTACAGTGGTCTCCAAGATAAATTATAATTCCCCCCCACTCTTTGTTAAAGTTTTGGTCTTCTTGATTCCTGAGCTTTCCGGTCAGTTTTGCCATTTTGGCACAATCCAACAATTTAATTTGCCATTCTTCTCTGGTAGGGACTTTGTCTTCTTTCCATCTCTAGGCTAGAAGCATCTGTGCGGCTGTTGTCGCATACATAAAAATTCTTTTCTGCTCCTTTGGTATGTCGGTACCTACAATTCCTAATAAAAAAGCTTCTGGGGTTTTTTATAAGTTATTTTAAAGATTTTTTCAGTTCATTATGCAGTGGGACCTCGACTTACGAAGTACTCGACTTACGTGTTTTTCGACTTATGAAAGGGAAAAAGCGGCTGAGCGCCTACGAATTTTTCGACTTCCAAAAGGAAATCCGCTTGGATTTTAGATGCGGTCTACTCGACTTACGAAGTTTTAGATGGGGTTTACTCGACTTACGAAGGTTTACATAGGGTTTTCTTACCAATTTTTCGACTTACGTTTCCAATGCATTCCTATGGGAATGCCGTTTTTCGACTTACGAAATTTTCAACTTACGAGTGTGCTTTCGGAACGCATTAACTTCGTAAGTCGAGGTTTCACTGTATATCATTTCCCAGAATGCTCTTCTTCAGCGTTCATGGAGATGCAGCCATTACAGTCAAGTCACTCACACACAAACAAGACGGAGAATGTAATAAGATACCTCCCATGTGACCAGAGTTAACCAAACACACAAGAGTTACTGGGGAACATTCCAGAATTAAACACACTGCAATTTACAGTGGTACCTTGGTTCTCAAATGCCTTGGTTCCCAAACACCGAAAACCCGGAAGTAAGTGTTCCGCTCTTCAAACGTCCTATGTGGCTGTCGGTTATTGTTTCCGGGGCGCCTGCACCAATCAGAAGCTGCGTCTTGATTTTCAAACATTTCAGAAGTCAAACAGATTTCCAGAATGGATTAAGTTTGGCGCTTTTGTTTCTGCTATTTATTTTGCTTTTTTGTTTTTGAGGCTTTTTCGGATAATTTGTTTTTGTTACTGTGTGGAGCCCAGTTCAGCTACTGAATGATTGATTTTGTGACTGTGGAAATGGATAAAAGCCCCCCATCCAAACAATGACTATCATCAGTGCAGGTAAGAAAAAATTTTAATTTTAATTTTTATCACCTACAATACTGTCGTATTTATTTTATAGTACAAAACATTGATTATTGCTTTCATTTTATGGATCAATGGTCTCGTTAGATAGCAAAATTCATGATAAATTGCTGCTTTAGGGGTTATTTTTAAAAGTCTGGAATGGATTAATCCGTTTTGCCTTACTTTCTATGGGAAAGCGCACCTTGGTTTTGGAACGCTTTGGTTTTGGAATGGACTTCCGGAACGGATTAAGTTGGAGAACCAAGGTACCACTGTATTTAATCATTCCCAATTTCAGTAAATTAAATCAGTGTACTTAACATCTTTCCTGATGAAGAGTTTTCCACAAAGCCCAAGACCAACAAGGAAAGGGAGAGAAAATGATCACGTAAACCATTGTAGACCTTCTTTGCCCATTCTACCTGAACATGAGTCGATAATATACATGGTCTCATTGCACACCTGTCTCTTAACAGACATACAAAAAACCTTTTCCAGTCTTGGTCAGGAAAGCAGAAGAAATTCAGAAACCCCCCAAAGCAAGCACAAGGTATAAATTATATACAGGCAATTTAATCTGTTTGATTATTCATCCAATCTATTCACTGTAAGGAAACTGCATGTTACACCTAAGCATCTTGCAAAAGTTTGGTTAGGATATTAGTCTTAAGGGTATTAATGGGGACAGAACTGTAATTGGATTTTAGGAAGCTGAAATCATTTAGGAGGTGGGAACAGGATGCAATGTTCTTGTTTCATTCATGGAATAATGAATTAAACATTCATTCATGGAAGACGTGTGACATTTGTATATTGTTGAAATCTTTGGGGATGATTTTTAATATTGCTCTTAGACACCCTGGGCTCCATCAAGAGGAAGGGTGGAGTGTAATCAGTGCTTTTTTTCTTTAAAAAATGTTTAGGGGTACTCTAATTTTCCTACTCATATTGAAATACTGCCCCTCAATTAGGCCAAACTTAGATTCACCAAATGTTTAGGGTTATGCATACCCCTGCGTACCCCCAGAAAAAAACCCACTGGGTGTAGCAATAATTAATAAATAAAACAATACTCCCTTTTTCCAAATGCAAAGTCCAAATTTCTCTTGATGTCCAAGAGGTTGACATCAGTTCAAGAAAGAACCCTCATACTGAACCTCATACTGGTTTCATTATTTCTCTTTTGTCCTCCGACCAGTCTTGTCCTGGTTTTTACCCCTTGCCATCCTCCTCTCTCTTCATATGTGACTTAGAAATCCTGTTTGCATTCCAGCTCATCATCAACTTTTGTTGTTTTCAGCCTCTTAACTTTCCTATGCCCACTCTCTTACCCATAGTCCACGAAACCATATTGAACTTAGGATACTGTTTGTATCTTGGCATAGAAGTTCCTTTGTACTTCCCTTCCACTTTTTGATTGGAGAATCTTATCGCTTGTCCCCCTCTCCCCTTCTTAATTCTAATATCTTTAGTTCAGATGAAGAAAGAAGATAGCCCTGATCATTAAGTTAGCTTGCGCCAGGTATGTTTCTCAACAACTTCTCATCCATAGAAGCAGGTAAAGTGTTGAACACTCAGCTACATAGGATTCACAAGTGTGGACATACGAAATAATGATGTAAATGCCCTCTGTTTTATACCAGCAAATGATTTAAGTCTCATGATAATGGAAAATGAGAGACTTTCTTATTGGACTCTGCTCCCATTAATCAAATTGTCTGTTTCTCCTTCCCATCAATTTGATGGTGATATGATGAGAAATAAGGCACATGGGCCAAAGAGCATACAGCAGTAATAATAAAAAGAGTGCACTGCGACATCCCAGGATCTATCATTCTCCAGCTGCAGACCTTTGAAAGAATTGTACCAGTACATCTCAAAGCAATCTGAAGTCAGTAGTTTGATGCTTCGGTGTAAGATTATATTCACATGCCTTGATTTTGACATTCTAAAAATGAAATATGAATTTTAAACGCTCAGCTTTAAGAATGAGAAGAATTTGAAGGACAGTAGCCAGACTGAAATAGGTCTCCTTTTTAAAAAAATGCCGTAATAATAGAAAGAGTTGCTTATTCTGGTATGATCTTAGCAAGTACCTTGATAAAAGTATATACAGTATATTCCTGCGTATAAGACTACTTTTTAACCCAGGAAAATCTTCTCAAAAGTCGGGGGTCATCTTATATGCCGGGTCGTATTTCTTATACGGCAAGTATATCCCAAACTCTATATTTTAACTGGAAAAGTTGGGAGTCGTCTTATACGCCCAGCCGTCTTATACGCCGGAATATACGGTAATAAAATAAGATTGCTTGAGCCAATGTCTGGAGACTACTGAGGATTTGTGTGGATGAATAAACTGAAAGTGAACCTAAGTAAAACAGAAGGGGCATTTTTATCTGAATATGGGCTGCCTGCCCTGGATAGGATCAAACCATCCTTGGAATAGCAACTTCACAGTGTGGGATCACCCAGGAGGGGATGTGGGTGGCGCTGTGGTCTAAACCACTGAGCCTCTTGGGCTTGCCTATCAGAAGGCCAGTGGTTCGAATCACCGTGACTGGGTGAGCTCCCATTGCTCTGTCCCAGCTCCTGCCAACCTAGCAGTTCGAAAGCACGAAGTGCAAGTAGATAAAGAGGTACCGCTGCGGTGGGAAGGTAAACGACGTTTCCGGGCGATCTGGTTTCCGTCACGGTCCTCCGTTGAGCCAGAATTGGTTTAGTCATGCTGGCCACATGACACGGAAAGCTGTCTGTGGACAAACACCGGCTTCCTCGGCCTGAAAAGCAAGATGAGCACTGCAACCCCATAGTCGCCTTTGACTGGACTTAGCTGTCTAAGGGTCCTTTACCTTTTATCTATCACCTTAGGAACCTGCATTGCAATAAGTGCTTTTGACTGCTGTAGTCTCTTCCCCCATGATGCCATGGCCCTCCATACAATGGCAAGAATGGGTCATTGCAGACCCCCCCACAAGGCTGCTTTTGATGACAGAAGCTGAATTTTTATGTCTTCTGCCAGGGACTCATGGTAGCAAAAGTATGACTCATAGTTTTGCAGAATGGCAGTGGCTCCCTGCTGGCTTCCAAGCATGGGCTACATTCATTTGGAAGTACTTTGGTCTATATGAATATCCTAGATCCCTGGCATATAGGGAAAAAGCTTCGCTCACTGCAAACTCTCTGTTCTTGATACTGAAATCTGTCATTTTGCATATTCTGCTGTGGATCTATTCCCATGGGATAGCCTTGCTCAGAAAACTCAACTAGAGTTTTCTTTACCAACCTTTGCTTAAATTATTCCTGTTTCATCATAAGCTTGTAATTATTATTTTTACTCTCCTTCCAGTAAAAGGTAAAGGTAAAGGTAAAGGTAAAGGTAAAGGTAAAGGTTTACCTTCCTGCCAGAGTGGTACCTATTTATCTACTTGCACTGATGTGCTTTCAAACTGCTAGGTGGGCAGGAACTGGGACCGAACAACTGGAGCTCACCCTGTTGCAGGGATTAGAACCGCCGACCTTCCGATCGGCAAGCCCTAGGCTCTGTGGTTTAGACCACAGAGAGCCAGTGTGGTGTAGTGGTTAAGAACGGTAGACTCGTAATCTGGTGAACCGGGTTCGCGTCTCCGCTCCTCCCCATGCAGCTGCTGGGTGACCTTGGGCTAGTCACACTTCTCTGAAGTCTCTCAGCCCCACTCACCTCACAGAGTGTTTGTTGTGGGGGAGGAAGGGAAAGGAGAATGTTAGCCGCTTTGAGACTCCTTCGGGTAGTGATAAAGCGGGATATCAAATCCAAACTCTTCTACTCTTCTTCTACCTGTGTCCCAAGTCTCCTTCCAGTAGGGTTGCCATATTTCAATAAGTTGTTGAGGTTGTTTGTTGTTGTTGTTTTTGCAAAATCTCAGAAAAGAAGAAGTTGTTTTTGAACTATTTTTAAGGAAATTCACCAAGAACTACACTTCCGACATGGCTTGCCATACGTCCAGATTTTACCGGACATTTCAATGATTTTCCACCTGGACACTGTTTCCGATGGCCAAATCCCATGTCCGGGAAATTCCACACGTATGGCAACCCTACTTCCAGTGGTTTTTAGAAGAGTTTTGATACGATTTATGTCTTACCATGTTGTATGTTGCTTTGATCTTTTATAGAAAGGAGTGTAACAAAATCTTGGAAATAAAATGTCCCTCTCCACTATTACCGGTGGTTTTCTCTTTAATTTTACTTGCGATGAAATGACCCCCTCTCCTCCTCCTCCTCCTCCTCCTCCTCCTCCTCCTCCTCCTCCTCCTCCTCCTCCTCCTCCTCCTCCTCTATTCTTCCTCCACCCCCACCCCCATTTAGCATGCCCCAGGTTTTGGGCTTGTCACTGAGAAAAGGCCGAAAAGGATATGAGTGCTACACCAGATTTTCAAAAGGATTTTAATTAATAACTCTGTCTTGCCAAGCTTCTTTACAATGGAGCTTAGTTAGCTTATGGACTATAATTCTAAAAAGGAACTATTGATATGTTAATTGCATATGATTATGAATGGCTATTTGTGGCATTGGATCTCACTGCTATACCAATTAGGCTCTTTATGTGTGATCTCCATTGTAGTGCAGCTATGGTGCTTTTCAACATTCTTTTCTTTCTCCAGTTTCCCCTCCCTCTCAAGATTGTACTAAGCGCTCCATCCATATGGCTGCAAGCCCTGGTCCTTTGGGGGCATTATGGATATTGTAGGGGCTACTAAGCACCTTCTCCCTGCTTTAGATCCTAGAGCTAGAGCAATTATTACCTAATTGGTTCAGGTTATTCAGTGTTGCATCTGGGCCAAAAAGAGGGGAAGGTCTTGGCATCCAAACCCACAGCAAGAGGCAAGTGCAGCCATACATTTATCAGTTGCACATCAGAATCAGAAGAATCTTTATTTTGCATCAGCCACTAGCCATAGCAATAAAATGAAATGTACTGAAGGCAGAGGTAAAAACTTAACTATAGAAAATACATCTTGGGGGTTGACATCAATAATCAAATAATAGATCTTATTCTAATTGCCCCCGCTAAAAGGAGACTCTTGAGAGTCCCATGGACTGCAAGAAGATCAAACTTATCCATTCTTAAGGAAATCAGCCCTGAGTGCTCACTGGAAGGACAGATCCTGAAGCTGAGGCTCCAAGACTTTGGCCACCTCATGAGAAGAGAAGACTCCCTGGAAAAAACCCTGATGTTGGGAAAGATGGAGGGCACAAGGAGAAGGGGACGACAGAGAACGAGATGGTTGGACAGTGTTCTCGAAGCTACCAACATGAGTCTGACCAAACTGCGGGAGGCAGTGGAAGACAGGAGTGCCTGGCGTGCTCTGGTCCATGGGGTCACGAAGAGTCGGACACGACTAAACGACTAAACAACAAAAAGCCTTGCAGTTTTTGCTGTCACCTGATCATCTTGATCTGCTAAAAGAAAGAGGAATTGCACATCTTTGCGCCACTAAGTTGTGCCGTCTGTGCTGTGCCCTGCCCTGCTGTAACGAGGCCTCTGAATGGCTACCGGAAAAGCAGCCAGGCAGTTTAATAGAAAAACTACTTTTTCCATTAAGTCTTTGGGCTGAACTACTGTCCCTCAGCTGAAATGAAGCCTTAACATGCCCTCCAACTGTCCCTATTTTCCAGGGACAGTCCCGGAGTTACAGCAGCTGTCCCGGTTTCTGGTTTGATCCTGGAATGTCCCGCTTTTCCTTAGGACGTCCCTATTTTCATCAGAGAAATGTTGGAGGGAATGAAGTTATGTGACCCCTCCAGCCAAGGAGATAAGTAACTATACAACCTTTAGAATACATCTGAAGACAGGCATTTAGAGGGAATTTTTAAAATGTTTCATTATGTTTTTATAAATGTTGGAAGCTGTCCAGAGTGGCTGGGGAAACCCAGTCAGATGGGTGAGGTACTACTAAAGGTAAAAAAAGAGTAAAATTAAAGGACCCCTGGACAGTTAAGTACAGTCAAAGGTGACTATGGGGTGCGGTGCTCATCTCACTTCAGGTTGAGGGAGCCGGTGCTTGTCCACAGCTTTCCGGGTCATGTGGCCAGCATGACTAAACCGCTTCTGGCACAATGGAACACCGTGACAGAAGCCAGAGTGCACAAAAATGCTGTTTACCTTCCCACCGCAGTGGCACCTATGATGGAGTGAACTCCCGTTGTTCTGTCCCAGCTCCTGCCAACCTAGCAGTTTGAAAGCATACTAGTGAAAGTAGATAAATAGATACCGCTGCAACGGGAAGGTAAATGATGTTTCCGTGTGCTCTGGCTTCCATCACGGTGTTCTGTGGCACCAGAAGCAGTTTAGTCATGCTGGCCACATGACCTGGAAAGCTGTCTGTGGACAAACGCCGGCTCCCTTGGCCTGAAAGCGAAATGAGCGCCGCAACCCCATAGTTGCCTTTGACTGGACTTAACCATCCAGGGGTCCTTTACCTTTACCTTTTTATGATGTAGGGGCTCACAGCATTAGCACTCCAAGAGGGTCCTGCTCCTCCCATAGTCCCTTACTTGTCCCCCCCATATTTTATTAAAGTTGGCACCCCCGATGACAGACATAGCATTCATCAAGGCACAATTTTTAATTCCACACCTTTTGCAAACACACACACACATGCACGCATGTACACATACAATTGGTTAACAGTTATTTTCTGGATCTTTTTGGTAGGGCAATATGATTTTAAGTTCTTTACAGTATCACTTCAATGTAGGGTCAGCCTTTTGACTAAAAGGCATCTGAGGCAAGAATTGATTCCCCCCCATCTGTTCAACTTTTGAATAATTTTATCCTACTTGTACCCCAGTTACACTTGTAGCGCAAATTGTATGCATGATTTGACAAATTTGCATGTATGGCTCTGATCACAATGACTTCCCATTTGCTGAACGGGCACTGATGATGTCAGTTTTCCTGCAAATACATTTTTTCAAGTGCACACATGCACATAAATACACACACAGAGAGAAATACACAGATGTGACACTCTCTAGGTCAGCCTTACCAACTACTTGCCCCTGGCCTAAATCAACCCCTGCTTAAAAATGAGCTTGCAATGAGTAAGTCACTCTTTTCGTTAATTACATGCTTGGAAGTATACTTCTTTAAAAATGGCTTTCTTACATCACAAACCATGTGCTATCCGATTAACAGTCTGAGGATTCTGTTTGTGGCAAGTCCTGGCCAAATTGTAATAGACATTCTCAGTTAGCCCTCCTCCCCTCCTCAATTTTTTAACATTTATTTAAGAAAGGACATCCACTTCAGTAACATACAAGGATAAAGAAATAAAGACAATACAACTGAAAATGAAACATTAAGCACACAAAACAAAACCGGGTCATTACATTCACAAACCCTGGGGGAAAAAAATTGGGCATGCAGGTTGCAACATTTCCCCAATCATTATTTTTAAATTGCAGTAACTACTTTTATTTGCTAGGATCTAACTACTTTTATTTGCTAGGGTCATTGCAGTAACTACTTTTATTTGCTAGGATCTAAGTGACTAGTTCCCAAAGCCAATTCTAAATAATTTGGAATATTTGTGGTAGAAAAGTACCTAATTGCATGTTTTTCTGGCGTTATGTCTCCCTGAACTCAGTGGTATTTACTTCTGAGTAGACATGCATTCAAGGGGAGCGTGCTAAGCATTTGCTTAATTATCATTGAAATAAAGGGGTCTTAAAAGTGCTTAATTCTGGTTGGGCTATACCCCCCCATGGTCTTTGTCTACAACACATCCACAGAGAGGCACTGTGGTCCAGCACATGCCAAACGGAAGTTTGAATTAGGTTCACATCCCACCTCTGCCACAGATTTTGAAACTGTGGCCAAGAGCAAGTCCCATCAGATATAGCACGAAACCATTGTTTAGTGTCACAGGAATGAGCCTAAGCAAGCCTCTCCTCCTCCTCCTCTTCCTTCCCACAAATGAGGAGAAGCAAAAGCTTGCTAAACTAAATTTCCCATTGCCATCCAAACTCCGAGAACTGTGGTTTGTTCTATCCATGTTTAATTAAAACAAATTGGAATCAAACCATGGTTTCGTATCTTGCTTTGTTAGCTGACCATAATTAGGACAAAAGACTCAGCTCTGTAAGGGTGGAAGGAAAGAAAGGATATACAATGTAACACTCAATATATAAAGAACAGCACTCTCTGAAAAGACTAAAGTTGTTACCAGTTGATGACAGTTTTTTAAAAAAAATAGAAGTAAAATTGTGACGGATGTGGCAGATGCCAGGCCACAGGAACACCCCTTTGTTTATTGCAGTTTATTCTGTTCCCTGACTGGAAAAAAATGGGTCCTTCCTTGATGGAGAGAAGCATCTGTAGATGAATTTAGGGTTTGCCTTAAGATCCTTGCTTGATCTAAGCCATCCCGAGATCCTTTAATCCGTCCTTTCTCATACTTGTCACCCTGAGCTCAAGGGATGGTGAGAAGAGGCAGGATTTTAAAATACCAATACGAAACAAAAACAAAAAAATTCTCTCTCTCTCTTTTTATAACGTACAAAACCTGACCATAGGGGGAAATTAGATGAATAACTGCTGTAGGGAGTTCGTGCTGAAATCGTTCTCTGCATTTTTGTGCTTTAATTGGAAATTCTAAAAAGAAAAGTGTTGTTGTTGTTTTTTTAAAAAAATATTGGCTCTCTCTTGCGTTCACATAAGCATGCTCATTTCAATACAGGCAGGCGAAATGGGGGAAGGCAGCCCAGCCTGAGATACCTAGAAAAGAAAGGAGGGTTTTAGAAAACAAAAATAAGGGCTGGGGTTTGCCAAGATCAGAATCCCGCATTGTCCATAAAGTGGCCATTATGAGGAACACAACCTATTGCCCAGTGTTCTCCTCCCCCCCAAAAAAACCCATCACTCCTCTCTCCCCCTTCCTGAAATGTTCCCTTTTCATAATTATCTAAAGCACGGAGGAATCTTGAAAAGACAATTGTAAACTTCCTTGTGTTGCTTCATGGGCTTTAAGTACCCACAAAAAAAGGATTCCTTATGCTTTAATTTCTCTTTATTTTTCTGACTGTAAAGACCCATGGGGTAAATGCCAGTCCCACAATCCTGCAGTTATACGGTTACTGTCAGCTTGTTCAAATGATGCTTCCTGTTCATTAGGCGTCCTTTCATCTAACAACAATGTACTAGCTTTGCTGGGATTCTTAGTCAACGCCCATCTCTTCAATAGCCCATGAATAGTATTAAATAGTGTTTATGCTAGCTATTGTTGCCTTTTGTGTGGTTTGTCTAATTCACAGAGAAAAGTCTGCTTTTGTGGCCTAAGACAGGCTACGTCATGGCACACCATGTGCCTTTCTGATGGGATCCATTCCTGCTGAGTGATAACATTAGAGGCCCCAGCTCTTTTGCAACACAATCCACCATTCTTAATACAGTCAATGCACTCACAGGCAGACTAGTTTACTCTTCATATTAAGAGGTTTAGGGAGATAAAGGCGGATGTAAATACCTGCTCATGCAACAAATAAGAAAAGGGGAGGGTTTGACTGATTTGCAAAGTGTTTAGGAAAAACTCCCACGCTCTGTATATGAATGGAAGGAGGAGGGGAATCGAGATCTGACATGGAAGAAGAGAGAGGGGGAAATATCCCCACCTCATTGAAAATATATTAGAGAAACCAGTTCAGGTAAATGATAGCAAACACCATTCCTCCCCCGCCCCCCTCCCTGCTTCCTTTTGTACAAATAAGGTTGCATTATTGTGGCCGGGTATTGTTCAAGATGACACTTAATACCAGAGTCACTGCTGCTTCCTTTCTTCGCTGAAAATGCTCACAAAAGAGAGAGGATATTGTGTGGACACTTACATTATCCTCTCGTTCGGGAGCCTTTGGAGGACAGGTAGGATGCCAGTGTCTTTAAAGGCCTTTTGATGTAAGTAGATCATTAAGGGCTCAGTGTGTAACCTGATCTGGAGCTGGCCCTGGCTTTTGTTGCTGGGGTTGTTCTTTTACCAACCATGCAGTCTCTGTTCTGCTCTATCCTTGCCTTTCTCGCCTTGAAACTCCACCACAAACACGGAGAGAGATCTTTCAGGTCATTTATGGTTTGGATAACACAGAGGGTCATTCCCAGATATGTATTAAGCATATGCCACGTTAACAAATTGCATGCAACAGTCCAGAATAGCATCAGCAAAGAGAGAGAGAGAGAGAGGAAACAATTGTCAATAAAAACACCATAGCGTTCTCAGCTTTTGAAACCTGCGGCATGGGATTTGAAATATACTCGGAGTCAAGTGTGAATTTCATGCTCTTCATTCAGCTCATAGTAGCAAGGAATGAATCTTTCCCCAAAACGTCTGCCATATATACATTATTTACACAATGGGCCCCACGTGATTGGCTAATTCCAGGCTACTCCTGTAGGCCAATCAGGTTGCGGATTCACTTCATCCAGGAGCCTGATTGGCTGCTCTTGCAGGCCAATCAGGTCGCTGATTCACTTCCACCTGGAGCTGGATTGGGTGGCTCCTGCGGACCAATCAGACTGCTGCATTCTGGATCCTATTGTTCTAGGATTCAGCTCAGTACATAACAGGATTCTAGGCAAGGTAGTTTTGCAGAACCTTTTGGGCAGGAGGGTGGGTTTGGTGGCCGTACCAGCACTTCAATCCAACCAACACGTGAGGCAGCGATTTGGATCGGAGTTCTTTTATAAATGGAACAATGCAACATACAATGAGCATCTAACCCTGCCAGTCTTTTACATTCAGCTTTAGGTCATTATTTATTGGTATCTGATCTCTATTGTGTTCCATCTCAAAATCAATGGATGCAACCACTTTGCTCTCCAAACCACATGCACATGTATAAACTACAATCTGCCAGATACCAGATGCTCAGGGTTTCCCCCCCAGCCAGAACTCAGTTCTTGCACCTCTCAGGTGGGTGCCATTATAAGAGAACAAGGGAGGCATTCATGGTGAGTTCCGGCGCCTCTTTTTCAAGAAAAGTTGCACTGCAGGTGCTATTTATTAGAATAAATAGGGTAATTTAATCATGAATATATACTGGTGGGCAAGCTATGGGCTATCTAAGAACTCCTGCACTCAAATAAAAGTTTGCAAAAATATGCATTGCAGTCAATTCAGGAGTCCAATGGAATTCAGCAGGTGTGAATTCACACTGACTTCCAGGTAAGTGTGTTTGGATTGAATCCTAAATGTCCCCAAACATTCCCCAGCCAAACTTGTTCCCATATAATAGCATCTCCTTGCCTACTTTGCAATTCTTCATGACTAAGATTAGTCTATAATTTTTGAAACAGAAGCCATGATAAACTTGGATGAAGCTGGAAGAAGATAATTTCCAGCTTACCATTTAAAGGCTTGTTTAGGAAGGAAATAAGTGGATGCCCAAACCGTTCAATATGAACCTTTGCTGTTATTTTGCCGGAGATGCTGGAATTGTACTCATTGCCCACAAGATACTCTAGCACTGGTCTTCTGACAAAACCGGTGAGTCCAAGACCAGTATGAGCTTTGCAAATAGTCAGTTGCCTGTCTGCCTGCTTGCCCTGCATCACCTTTAGGCAGCCAAGCCAAAAATGGGAGAGAAGCTTATTGTTATATATATTACGGCCATTGTTATCCCATAAATGACTACAGCAGGTGTGTATGGATTGTATAATTGATTTGGGGCTAGTAACTTTGTTTGACTTCTTTGACGCGTTGTTGTGCTAAACGTATATATTTTTAAAAACAGCTCATCTTCTGCAATGTGCAGTAGAATTTGACTACGTTCAGTGATGAAGAAACATAGGACACTGTGATGTCAGGAGGACACGTGGAAGTTCCACTAGACATATTTGGCAGCTCCGCATGTTTCGTGTAATGTCTAGTTTGGCCCTAAGGAGGATGGAGAATGAACTAGACTTGTCGAAAGAGTTCATTGATTTATAGGAGCTCGCCAAGCTGTACATTATAGTTTGGAGAAATAGCACTCCCCCTTAGAAACTAATTTTTCAAAGTATTGTTCATGTTTTAAGCTTTCCCCACAGGCAATGATTGTTTCAGAAACATTTCCTGTGCTCAGCATTTAGTCTAAAGTGTGATCATTTGATAAGATTTTGCAGATACCTACACTTTTTCCTCCTCCCATTAATACATTTTCCCTTTATGTTTATACTCTTGAATTGATTTCCAATCTCCAACATTTAAACAATAAAGACAACTTCAGTTTCCAGCACTGCAAATAAGGGAGACAATGTATGCAACCTTCTCATTGATTGACTCTTCTGTTTTTATAGATTCATCCTCCTGGAAAAAAAAATCATTAAATACGAGACAAACCGATTTGTTGCCATTGATTACATGACATGCTGCTCTGACATACTCAGTTTTTAATATCTGAGTTATTAATTATGTCGTTAATGTAATTTGCAGACTGAAAGATAAATCATTCAGGAGCTGACTAGGGAGTATTAGATACGTTGCATATATAAACATTTCTTTAAGTAGGAAAGGAACTGCTACCAAAGATAATACATGAAAAGGCCACTAAATCAGCTTATTAAAGAAGCCAAACAGGATGACATCCTCTGCATGTTTATCACATAATCTTAGGTCTCAATATCTGGATACTTCATACTTATAAACTTATAATGTTGCCTTATATCAAGTAGACCATTGGTCCATCTTTCCCAGTTGTCCAACTGGCAGCAATTTCCCCGGTCATCCAATTTTGTTTGTTGAGATCCACGTATTTATAGATACCAGGAACCAAACCTCAACGCTTGTACTGCATGACTGATCTGCAAGTCCTCTTCAAGAGAAGAAAAACCTGCAAGTCTTAACTTATAATAATAATAATAATAATAATAATAATAATAATAATAATAATAATTTATTATTTATACCCCGCCCATCTGGCTGGGTTTCCCCAGCCACTCTGGGCGGCTTTCAACAGAACATTAAAATACAGTAATCTATTAAACATTAAAAGCCTCCCTAAACAGGGCTGCCTTCAGATGTCTTCTAAAGGTCTGGTAGTTGTTGTTCACTTTGACATCTGAAGGGAGGGCGTTCCACAGGGCAGGCGCCACTACCGAGAAGGCCCTCTGCCTGGTTCCCTGTAACTTGGCTTCTCGTAGTGAGGGAACCGCCAGAAGGCCCTCAGCACTGGACCTCAGTGTCCGGGCTGAATGATGGGGGTGGAGACGCTCCTTCAGGTATACTGGACCGAAGCCATTTAGGGCTTTAAAGGTCAGCACCAACACTTTGAATTGTGCTGGGAAACGTACTGGGAGCCAGTGTAGGTCTTTCAAGACCGGTGTTATGTGGTCTCGGCGTCCGCTCCCAGTCACCAGTCTAGCTGCCGCATTCTGGATTAGTTGTAGTTTCCGGGTCACCTTCAAAGGTAGCCCCACGTAGAGCGCATTGCAGTAGTCCAAGCGAGAGATAACTAGAGCATGCACCACTCTGGCAAGACAGTCCACGGGCAGGTAGGGTCTCAGCTTGCGTACCAGATGGAGCTGGTAGACTGCTGCCCTGGATACAGAATTAACCTGCGCCTCCATCTTAACTTTCAGGGATTGGGGGCTGAAGAAAAGTAATCCTGCAACAGCCGTTCCATCAGGTTGCAGCACGACCACTCCATGGGCACTGCTGATAAGTTAGTTCCATCAGGCTCCTCCTCCTTCCAAGAGAGGGAAGGGATGGAGAAGCAGGACTGCTCCATTGGTGCTGATGTTAAGTTAGTTCCATCAGGCTCCTCCTCCTTCCAGTTGTTGCCTGGCAGCAGTATTCCATCTGGCTGCAAAAGAGAGCTAAGCGAAGCATGCTGCTCTCTATTACCTCTGCTGAAAGACGACAAAAAAATTATATCAGCTGAGAAAAAAGAGGGTGTTTATTGATGCTGCATAAAATGTTCCCATAAATCTGTGAGTAGTTATATGCTCGGCCCTAGCAGAACCAATATTATTGTTCTCTTGGAAGGACGCTTGTCAATTATGCATTCTTGCCTGACATTTGACAGGTGACCTTAAAAGGTAAAGTCCCTCCTTTTCAAAGAGGCAAGGCAGTAGGAAGGGTGGAGAGCTGGGCTGCATTTGTGAAGGGAGCGACATACGTTTAAATGTCAAGGTGGTCCTACAAAATAAATAGGCATGGTTCTTGTATAGTGTAGGAGACTAGATGGGAAATGTACATTTGAACTGTTAACTGAGATTTCCTTTAAAAGTGGACCTAAGGCTGTAGCATATAGTGATATGCAGAAACTTAATTAAATGGAAAACCTCCTTAGGAAGCCGTTCCCTACAGGAACACACGATAATCCTCTCCTTTTTTTCAAGGTTGCATCAAGCATTTCATCACTGAAACGGCCAATTCTGTTCTTTTACTTGTAGGATCATTGCATACTAAAGCTAAGATAATGTTTCAACTGCACAACTGGGATATGTATTGCACAAGATGTTTGTTGAGAGCCACTCAGATGGACAGCTGCCCCATGGGCTGTGTTTGCTGATGGACTCTAACACTTCAGACTGAAGGTGGAGAACTGGATATTTGACTGATTCTCAGTGTAACATACAATAGCTTGAAAGAAAAAGAAAGAAACTCTAGCTTAGCCTTTTCAGTGATATGCTTGGTTGCATACATAGCATACATTTAAAGCACATCCTCAAGACATTTGCTCAAGCAGCGGTAAAGGTAAAGGTAACGGGACCCCTGACCATTAGGTCCAGTCGTGAACGACTCTGGGGTTGCGGCGCTCATCTCGCTTTATTGGCCAAGGGAGCCGGTGTACAGCTTCCGGGTCATGTGGCCAGCATGACAAAGCCGCTTCTGGCAAACCAGAGCAGCGCACGGAAACGCCGTTTACCTTCCCGCTGCAGTGGTACCTATTGATCTATTTGCACTTTGATGTGCTTTCGAACTGCTAGGTTGGCAGGAGCAGGGACCAAGCAACGGGAGCTCATTCCGTCGCGGGGATTCGAACCACCAACCTTCTGATCAGCAAGCCCTAGGCTCTGTGGTTTAACCCACAGCACCACCCGCGCCCCACCAGGGGTACTAACTTGAATAAAATACTGGGGGGGGAGGTAAGCTCTGTCCCGCATAACTGATCATATGACGCGGTGCACACACATCAGTTGAATGGCAATGCCGATCAATGGGGGGGGGCTCAAATATTTTATTGGGGGGGGGGTTGAAGACCCCCTTCAGCCCCTAGGAGTTGGCTCCTATGTGCTCAAGACATTTTGCTACATAAGGCAAAGGAGGCGATGGTGTGCCCCAGGCCCACAAACAAAAGCCAACTGGACTAGCAGCTGAATCTTCATCCCTGGCGGTGGGATAACATTTTCCACCACATCAGAGGGAAGCAGGCTAGTTTGGAAGGTACAGACCTTGTAGTTCTGCCCTCCAATACTGAGAGGTGGCCAAACATCTGCTGCCTGAGGTGGTCTCACTCTGGTTTTTGGTAGGAGCATAAGTCTCTGAGCATTGTTTCAAAGGTAGGGTATTTTAAAAATAGGGATATCTGGTAGTAGTAGTAGTAGTAGTAGTAGTAGTAGTAGTAGTAGTAATTTATTATTTATACCCCACCCATCTGGCTGGGTTTTCCCAGCCACTCTGGGCAGCTCCCAACAGAATATTAAAAACACAATAAAAGATCAAACATTAAAAACTCCCCTAATCAGGGCTGCCTTCAGATGTCTTCTAAAAGTCAGATAGTTGTTTATTTCCTTGACATCTGATGGGAGGGTGTTCCACAGGGCAGGCGCCACTACTAAGAAGGCCCTCTGCCTGGTTCCCTGTAGGCTCATTTCTTGCAGTGAGTGAACCGCCAGAAGGCCCTCAGAGCTGGACCTCAGTGTCCGGGCTGAACGATGGGGGTGGAGACGCTCATTCAGGTATACTGGGCTGAGCCCATTTAGGGTTTAAAAGGTCAGCACCAACTTTAAATTGTGCTCGGAAATGTACTGGGAGCCAATGTAGGTCTTTCAGGACCGGTGTTATATAGTCCCGGTGGCCACTCCCAGTCACCAGCCTAGCTGTGGCATTCTGGATTAGTTGTAGTTTCCGGGTCACCTTCAAAGGTAGCCCCACGTAGAGCGCATTGCAGTAGTCCAAGCGGGAGATAACCAGAGCATGCACCACTCTGGCGTGCTAAGAGAGGATGAAGCCAAAATCCCCACACACTGCTTCCTCCTTCCACGGTGGTCATCCCCGATTGGAGCTGACTATCACAAGTTACATTAATAACATCGTTAGCAGCATCATACAAACTGCATAAGCTATCACCCTTTATCCATCGAGTCAATGAATTTTAAACCACCAGGAAGAAAGAAGCCAATTTAAAGCACTGATTTAAATCCAGTTTCCTATTTCTACTCCAGCTATTTCTCATTCAAACGTGCCAGCTAATTGGATGATGTAACAGCATCTGCTTGTACAGTCACAGAATTTGATATTACCGATAAGCCAGTTCTGTGTCCTCTTTCCACTGCTTCCAGTATCGATTTAATGAAGAATCAACTCCAAAATTAGCGCTGTAGCACCAGCTTACTGACATAAAATGTTTTTTATTGTCTCATACAAGTTTCCCGCCAACAGTCTCTGGAACGCAAACTTCATAGCTCTGTGCTATTCCCCGGACAATGCAAGCGAACAACAGAGTAAATTATACTGTCAATAATTATTTTAGACAGATCCTGGTGAAGATGGTCACATCTCTTTCCACCTGCCTCCTGCTGACATTCTGATTCACTTGAGCATGGAAGTATCTACTGTAACTGTGGATCAATGATAGATTTAATTACTGCCACTTCTTAATATAGTAGAAATGTTTCTCAGGAGAGTTGAGTTCAAAGCCAGTTTGCGAGTGAAAAAGGGATGGACCTCTGACTCGGGAACACTTGTCAATCGGCAAATGATCATCTCCCTTGAAGATCAGGACTAAAATAGCTTCATAGAACGTTAGGAAGGAAATATCTTATTTCCTGAACAGACCAGGAAGTCAGGACTTGATTCTGGACTACTGAATTAGCCAGCATTTGCACTACCACGAGAAATCTAGTTGGCCAATCATTTAAGATGTCTGGAGGGCACCAGGTTGGGGAAGGCTGCGGTGGTAGGTGGTGGATCCTGGCCCAATTTGAGCCATTCGGTAAATGCAGCAGCTTTTTTCTTCTAGGTTTCCAGGTTACATTTTCATTGTGAATATCATTGTGAAAAATTATTATTATTATTATTATTATTATTATTATTATTATTATTAGCCCTGGGTGAGGCTTACTTTTCTTCCCCTTCCTTCTTCCTTCTTTGCCCCCAACCTCCAGGAAGGGGATGTCACTGCTCCCAAAAGGCACTTCACCTTCCTGCCCGCTGGGTCACACCAGCGTGGCACCAAAAGACACGCACCCCGATTTTCATCTGGGGAATGTTGGAGCACCAGACTCTCTCCCGAGTGATGTACATGTTAACATCTCGCAACATCCCATTGGGGAGATTCAGGACTAGCAATCCTTTGGGAAGGGAGGATATTTGCTCCTCTTTTTGATGCCACCTTGAGTTTCTAACACCAAACAGCATGTTAGAATCATAGAATCATAGAATCATAGAGTTGGAAGAGACCACAAGGGCCATCCAGTCCAACCCCCTGCCAAGCAGGAAACACCATCAAAGCATTCCTGACAGATGGCTGTCAAGCCTCTGCTTAAAGACCTCCAAAGAAGGAGACTCCACCACACTCCTTGGCAGCAAATTCCACTGTCGAACAGCTCTTACTGTCAGGAAGTTCTTCCTAATGTTTAGGTGGAATCTTCTTTCTAGTAGTTTGAATCCATTGCTCCGTGTCCGCTTCTCTGGAGCAGCAGAAAACAACCCTTCTCCCTCCTCTAGATGACATCCTTTTATATATTTGAACATGCCTATCATATCACCCCTTAACCTTCTCTTCTCCAGGCTAAACATACCCAGCTCCCTAAGCCGTTCCTCATAAGGCATCGTTTCCAGGCCTTTGACCATTTTGGTTGCCCTCCTCTGGACACGTTCCAGCTTGTCAGTATCCTTCTTGAACTGTGGTGCCCAGAACTGGATACTGGAGGAAATGGTTTTTCCTTTTGCTTACATGAGATTTCCTAGTTCTCGTTTTTGGAAAAACCAACCATCTCCACTGCCAAGTCAACCATCTTGACTTGGCAACCTCAGTATATATAAATGCAGTGCTTTTTTCTGGGGGGACGCAGAGAGCCAGTGTGGTGTAGTGGTTAAGAGCGGTAGACTCGTAATCTGGTGAACCGGGTTCGTGTCTCCCCTTCCCCGCATGCAGCTGCTGGGTGACCTTGGGCTAGTCACACTTCTCTGAAGTCTCTCAGCCCCACTCACCTCACAGAGTGTTTGTTGTGGGGGAGGGAGGGAAAGGAGAATGTTAGCCGCTTTGAGACTCCTTCGGGTAGTGATAAAGCGGGATATCAAATCCAAACTCTTCTTCAGGGGTGCGCATACCCCTAAACATTTTGTGAATCTAAGTTGGCCTCATTTCAATATGAGTATGAAAATGAGAGTACCCCTAAACATTTTTTTAAAGAAAAAAAAAGCACTGTATAAATGCAGCTTTTAATTAGAAGGTGTCAGTCTGCAGTCACAAAATTAGAAGACGCCTGCTTCTTGGGAGAAAAGCAATGACAAACCTAGACAGCATCTTAAAAAGCAAAGACATCACCTTGCCGACAAAGGTCCGTATAGTTAAAGCTATGGTCTTCCCAGTAGTAATGTACGGAAGTGAGAGCTGGACCATAAAGAAGGCTAATCGTCGAAGAATTGATGCTTTTGAATTATGGTGCTGGAGGAGACTCTTGAGAGTCCCATGGACTGCAAGAAGATCAAACCTATCCATCCTTAAAGAAATCAGCCCTGCGTGCTCACTAGAAGGACAGATCCTGAAGTTGAGGCTCCAGTACTTTGGCCACCTCATGAGAAGAGAAGACTCCCTAGAAAAGACCCTGATGTTGGGAAAGGTTGAGGGCACAAGGAGAAGGGGACAGCAGAGGATGAGATGGTTGGACAGTGTTCTCGAAGCTACTAACATGAGTTTGGCCAAACTGCGAGAGGCAGTGAAGGATAGGCGTGCCTGGCGTGCTCTGGTCCATGGGGTCACGAAGAGTCGGACACGACTGAACAACAAAAGTCTGCATTTATTCAGATTCTCCACTTTTCAGGGGACACCATCCTTCTAGAAATTTTAATGTGGGATGGTGGCGGCTGTACACATTTGATGAATTGTTTGGACGTTCCTTTTTTTGAGATCTGTATTCCAGGATGTATTAAAAGCACAGTAACCCCGATCATACCTTACCAGAGCATAAAGGAACGTAGTTCCCTGAAACAAGGGGGAAATTGCAGTTGAAAGGATAGTTTTAACACCATTCTTTTACTATTTGTCACTGCACGCTGACTACCACGACTACCTGTTGATTTATTTTTTAAATCCCTGTTTATTCAGTAAGAGCCTCTTTTCTCCTGTTTCATAGTCCTTGTTTTTTAAAAAAATCACAGAGTGGTTAGCAATAAAGAACTGTTGACGTTGCTAATGTTTATTACGGATAAGAAAAATGTGTCAGTTTCATGCAAATTACATTTAATTACTGTTGTAGGGTAATAATTATTTTTCAATAATAGAGCCCCTAAATCTTTAAAAGGCCTAAATGCTGTATATCTCATTATGTTCTAGCGTACAAAAAAAGAAAGAGAGAGCCTTTCATTAATTCATTAATGATTAGTTGGGAAAGCAATGTGACAGTTTATTATACATGCTACAGAGTACTATTAGCCTGCTGATATACACAGTTTAATTTAGAACTTTAATATTAGAGTTTTAGTTCTTCAAGCATGGAAATTGAATAGAAAACAAGTAGGGAGATAATGCTCACTTCATATTCCGCCCCCTTCCACTGCTGCATTTCCACCTAGCAGAGCATCTTCCTGTTCCTTCATCCCTGGTCCCCAGTCCAAAATGCACATTTTCTGCACTAAAGTTGTAACCCAGATTTGAAACACCATTGATTTCAAGGCAAGAAACTGAAGCATGTGCCTAAGTCTCCTTTGAAATCAGTGGAATTTAAAAGCGCCTTACTCTGTGGTGGTGTTTTTTACTTGAAGGGAGGCATTTTAAGAAATCTAGGCAATGAATATCATATATTTATGATCCACCGGCCACAGATGATCTTGGTAATATTTTAAAACTGTATGTATGCAAACTACTGTTCCAGCAAACTTAGTGGACTGTGGCCAGTCCTGCCAACTGTGACCAGTTGTCTCCCATGCCAAACGTTGCAGGGGAAACATTGATTAGGATGGGGCAGTGTTGGAGAAATCACAGCTGTGTTTGCAATACGACTTACCATTGAAATTTAGATCGGGAAACCCTTGGGGCATCTGTAAAGCATCTACATTGTTTATATAACCAATAATTTAACAACTCAGCCTGTTGACTTTTGTAAAATTATCTACTTCTATGAAACCATGTAATAATGTTAGCTGCTGTAAATTATTGGTCTTACTTGACAATAAAGAGTGTAGATAACGTAACATTTTAAGTGTGGTGGAAGTGGTTTGAACAGGTGTTTTTCCACAGCAGTAAGCATATGCAGAGTCAATTATTTTCCAGAACACATAAAATGTTACATCGGTCTTCATCCTAAAACACAATAAACAACAACAAGCAATACTATGACACCAGTATTATTAGCTAAGATTAGTTTACCAAATGCTTTAACAGTTATTAAGTGTGGTCATGACTAGCATGGTAATCTGAGGTTCATAGTAATCACCAAATATTATTAGTGGTAAGGAAATTCCATTGATGGTAAAGATTTCTGTAATTTGGCTACTGGTGGGGTGCCATTAGTAATGCTTCTTCAACATAAACATCGTTGGACTGGTCATGTTGTTTGGATGTCTGATTATCATCTTCCAAAGCATCTACTCTCTTCCGAACTTAAAAATGGAAAGCGTAATGCTGGTGGTCAACAAAAGAGGTTTAAAGACTCTCTCAAGGCAAATCTTTAAAAATGTAGTATAAACACCGACAGCTGGGAAACACTGGCCTGTGAGTGGTCCAATTGGAGAACAGCCTTTACCAAAGGTGCCATGGACTTTGAAGACACTCGAACTCAGGACGAAAAAGAGAAACGTGCTAAAAGGAAGGTGTGAGGGTTATACTAACCCCCCCTTTTTCTTTATTCCTTCCCCCTCAACGGGGTACCTCAGGACTCTGCGTTTGAAACCCTCTTGCCACCCGTGGGACCTCCCTTCCTGGGTTCCCACCTACTGCAATTTGCCTTCCCTTTAGGCACAGTAGTGGCTCACTTGGCTTCACTGTCTAGCCCTCTGTATGACGTAAGACTAAGCAACCAGTTTCCTCTTCTCTCAGGAAACTTTGCTCTCTCCTCTTTGTCACACCTCTAAGGCACTGACACTCTGCCAGAGTCAACAAACGTTTAAGCACATTTAACTTTATTATGGTAACAAAAACACATGGATGTCATGGGCTATTACGGTTACAGATCTTCATTTCACAGATCTTCCGCTTTGTTATAACATATCCTATGTTTCTTTAGTCACTTTCCAAAGCCTAGCCTCCCAGTTTCCCTCTCTAAACCTCCAACCCAACTGCCCACCCCCCAACTGCCTTTCAACCGATCTATTCCTCCTTTTAGAATGCCCACAAGCTCCGCCTCCCAGAGCACACCTGCCCAACTGGGGAGTGATAAATTAACCCATACTGAGCCTGAACCATCAGCAGGCATCATTCCGCCACAGAAGGCATGCTTGGCAAACCCTCACCATGATCAACTCCCGCCTAGAAACCTATGTCCCCACTGTGGAAGGACGTGTGGATCCAGAATTGGCCTCCACAGTCACTTATGGACTCACTGTTAAGACCGTGTTCATGGAAGACAATCTTATTCGGCTACTAGTGATCACCAAAGAAGAAAAAAGAAGAAGCTGTTAGTGAAACTCCCATTGTAGAAGAGTATTTATTACCAACCTTGTAGAAAAGAATAATTGTTATGAAAATATTTGCTTGGCCAACAGGGGAAAAAAAGTTGTTTCCTGACTATTATAGCATTTTCTTGACTCAGATTGAGTGTTCTCCCCAATATTTCTGAGTCCCAGATCCTGGTGACATGTATCTCCCACGTCCACAATCTTGTCGGAGATTTGGCTCAGAAACAAAAATGCATGTTTCAATGAAATCCCTTCTATCTCTTACTGTAAGATGCTATCCCACATCCAAGCATGCTTATCTTGTTTGCCTTATGACAACCTTTTCCTTTAGCCTGCCTTTGCTCTCAGTTTTCAGCATTGGGGGTGACGTAGTCCCTTTGTAAATATTGCCACTCTAGGGATCCGAGGAATAGCAAAGTGGTCAGAATAAGTGGCTGAAAATTCAGGAGAAAGTTTGGTGCCATTTGAAGTTCCCGAAATGACCCTTAATGCCATCCATAGCATTAAAGAAATAGCTGCAAAAGCCCTTCAACAAACAAACCAATTTCTGTGATCTCTGTTGATTTTTCACTTAGTAGACTAGACTCCTTTATGGTTTTTTTTTTAAAATAATAAAAAATAAAACCTCTGTGCCCCCCCTTCGTCGTGTAAAGCGGCGTTCATTGAAGCTTGGCCAATAGATGGTATCATGCTACCCAGAGTCTATGCTATGGGAGGCCTATGGAAGCATATCTGCTCAAGGCATTCATGCAAATTATTACTTACTGCCCTATATGCTCATAAATTAATAGCTTCTCTGTGGATGAAAAACAGAAATTAGACAACCATTAAGGTTGAACAATGTATAAAGAATATTAAATATTAAATATGAACTGCAAACGATATTGCGAGAGATGGGGGAGAGATATGCAGGTAGAATCACAAGCCAGAATTGCAGCAAATAAATAAATAAAAATAAATAATATAATATAATAACCAAACATGCTTTTCGCTAGATGTTTTGCCTTGGCATTCAGATGAATGCTTGTTTCCACTGCAATGAAAAGAAAGCAGGAATATTTACTACTGTGACTACATTTGCATGAGAGTATATTTATACCAAGAGCAAAAATCTAATTTGATGGACACTCTCATCTGCTCTGCCTGCCTCTGCATGGAGGTGGGCAGGATTTCGTTGGGTGGTCTAGAAGTTGCATAATTGACTAGCGTTCCGAAGTCTGGGTCCAGGGAGTCTCCGTGACTAACAGACGTATTGCTTCCAATTGAGTCTTGCAACTAAGAGATCTTCAGGTCTCTGCTTTGCTTTTCCTGGGCTTTATGAAGCCACCGCAAAAGTGCAGTATAACCGTTTGAATTCTGCACTGCTGGGCATAGTGCATTCTTCCATAAAGTCACAACCGATGAGGAGTGCACTAAAGCACAATGCTACTGCTCTGTTACTTAGGGTTGTTAAAAACATTGTGGATGAACTTGGGGTGTGTATTTCATTCATTTAAAAATTATGTTGCACTTCCTTAAGGCTTTTGGTTTTTTTTAAGTGTGATCACCGGAAAATGTACAGTGTGAATGCACTGAACCAGTGTCTGAAAGCTTTTGTATCTTACAAATCCAGTTGTCAGATACTTAGGATTGGTTGCAGCTCTCTTGAGTGTAAGGTAAGGTAAAGGTAAAGGACTCTTGGGTGGGTAAGTGCAGCCAAAGGCGACTATGGGGTTGCGGCGCTCATCTCGCTTTCAGGCCGAGGGAGCCGGCATTTGTCCACAGACAGCTTTCCGGGTCATGTGACCACCATGACTAAACTGCTTCTGGCGCAATGGGACACCGTGATGGAAACCAGAACGCATGGAAACGCCCTTTACCTTCCCATCGCAGTGGTACCTATTTATCTACTTGCACTGGCATGCTTTTGAACTGCTAGGTTGGCAGGAGCTGGGACAGAGCAACGGGATCTCACTCCGTCGCAGGGATTCGAACCGCCGACCTTCTGATCAGCAAGCCCAAGAGGTTCAGTGGTTTAGACCACAGCGCCACCCACACCCCATACTCTTGAGTGTAGACCTTTGGAACAGATTCACACCAAACATCTAAAGCACATGACTTTCCCCAAAGAATCTTGGGAACTGTAGTTTTCTCTCACAGAGCTATCATTCCAAGCATCCTCAACAAACTAGTTACCAGGATTCTTTAGGGGAAGTTATGTGTTTTAATTGTGCATTGGTTGTGCTTTAAATGTTCGGTGTGGACTTGCAACTCCAGCTTAGTTGCTTTGTAAGATGGTACACGGTTTTGAGCCCCACAGAAGTATACTACTGACTGAGTCTATGGTTTGTCTCCAGCTCACGCTAAAGAAAAGCAGTACCTGCCACCTTGATCCTGTCTGAGTAAACAGTTTGGTTTTTATATGACAAGTGAAAACACAGTTACAAATTAATGGAAGAAAAGCCCCAATTGTCCATTTGTGTTGCATTGCAAACTGCTGAGTAAAAGCCGCCCAACGCGGCTTAATCATCCTGTTTCCCTTTCCTTTTTCAGTCATTACATTCATTATTGGTCACAAAAGACTGCTCACAAAACAGCGAGTGGTTTTAATTTAATGCATCCCTTCCAAAACCTGCAGGGAAATTAGAGGCGGGAGCAACCTGGAGAGGGATGGCAGAGTGGTGGGGAAAATAAACAGGCCTTGGCACATCTGAGGCTTTACATGCTAATCAACAAATATTTCCCAAATAGATCAGCACTGACCCCTAAACATGCTGGGAGGGCTTAACTCATTAGTTTGCAAATTGAGTCAAATTGACACAGGGAGTTTCCTTGCAGTTGCCTTGAAATCTCTGATCAAGGCTGGTAAGTGACCTCTCAAGCTGACAGGACAGCAATTGCCAAGTCATCTAACGACTACAGAAGCCAATAAAACAAGGACATTCGGGGTGATCCCTGGAGACAGAAAGAGAGAGCTAGTGGCTGGCTAGCTGGCTGGCTGGCTGGCTGGCTGGGGTCCTGTATTTGTAAATAAAATAAAATAAATTCCCAGTCTCAACTTAAACCTAGGCATTAGTGGTTTATGCCGGGTAATTAACAAAGAGAAAAGTAATCAAAAATCTAATCAGGACACGCTGTAGTATCTGGGGGAGGGATTGGAGAAATTAGATATGTTCAGGAAGTGTCTAGGCGAGAGCAGGGAAGCATTGTGATAGGCTCTAACTTTGATTAAATGTCACCGGCTACCCCGCCTGCCTCCCCAGCACAACAACCCCCACATTACAGTCAGGACCACATGTGTGCATAGCCTGGTAAAAGGATCTTGCTGATCAGCTGTTTCGGGGGGGAAGAAGGCGGAGCCCTGAATCCAGCTCTCCCCCCCAAATTACTGATAGGTAGGATTCCAGATTGGTTTACTCAGTTGTCTGTTTTTGCAGCCCCTACTCCTAGATATGGCTGAGACTCATAGCTGTCAACCCTCCCTTTTTTTGCGGGAAACTCCCTTATTCCAATGCCGTTTCCCGCTGCTATCCCGGATTGTTGATATCCCTTAAATTCCCCGGATTTCAAAGGAAGCAGCTCCTCTCCCTCTCTGCCGGCCAGGGAGGCTCCTCAGCTGCATTGCTCAGCTGCCAATAAGGAGTCTGAGACCGACTGGGGGCGGAGCTTGCATGCCTTGTCCAGCCAGACCCTCACGCCCAACCAGACAGACAGCCTGCCTGCCGTCTACACACTCGCTCTTTCGCTTTCCCGTTCGCGCGCAGCCTCTGGAGCGCAGGGTGGCGAGGCTACTTGGTGCCATTGCACCGCCCTCGCGGCATTCCTTATTTTCACATCCAAAAGTTTGAAAAAATGCCTTATTTTCAAATCCGAAAGTTGACAGCTATGCTGAGACTCAATTGTGCAGCGCATGCTTGCACATCTAGAATTAGGCACACAGATGTCATGTGTTTAACCCCAGCTGGATTAGGATGGTTTGAACATTGGGGTGGGCTATGGTGATATTTCATGCACATCCTCTGTTGTTCGAATGGGTGTTTGGGAACAGCCTAATCTACAACTTCTAGCATATAACACCAGTCCTGAAAGACCTACATTGGCTCCCAGTACGTTTCCGAGCACAATTCAAAGTGTTGGTGCTGACCTTTAAAAGCCCTAAATGGCCTCGGCCCAGTATACCTGAAGGAGCGTCTCCACCTCCATCGTTCAGCCCGGACACTGAGATCCAGCGCCGAGGGCCTTCTGGCGGTTCCCTCGCTGCGAGAAGTGAGGTTACAGGGAACCAGGCAGAGGGCCTTCTCAGGGACGGCGCCCACCCTGTGGAACGCCCTCCCATCAGATATCAAGGAAATAAACAACTGCCTCCCGCAGTTTGGTCAGACTCATGTTGGTAGCTTCGAGAACACTGTCCAACCGTCTCGTCCTCTGTCCTCCCCTTCTCCTTGTGCCCTCAATCTTTCCCAACTAAACGACTAAACAACAACAACAACAATTTATTTTCAGCAAGCTTTTTCCATGCACACCTGATGTTAGTTTGACTGGGGTGATTTCATGGTGTTTGTGTGTGGGGGGGGGGACTTGTCTGAACGCTACCCTATTACCACATTTCAAGCTGAACGGTAGATTTACAGGCTTTGACATTATTTTTCTAAGCACTGGTCTTCTTTGGCTTGCTGACTTCTTGCAAAGCTTGCCTTTGTTGTACCCTGAAACTTTGGTTTGGTCCAAAAGTTTGGTTCCTGTCCGAGAACCATTTCCCCACCCCGCTGAAACCTCAGTGAAGAAATAAACCCTCTGAATCATTCACCAAGGAAGCAGAGTCTCATGGAAAATATGCCAGCCCTGATACTAGGAGCTTTCTACTCAAAGGGCCAGAGTTCGCAATATGGATAGAATAATTTTAAGCAATTGGAAGGTTGGAGATTCAAGAATCCTTAGGGTTGCCAGGTGTCCACTATTTGAGCGGACAGTCCGCTTTTTTCACATTATGTTCACTATTTTTTTTCACAAAATAGTGGACATTTTTTTTATTCAAAAGCTTTATGATGAAATGGTACGCAATCTAAAGCTGTACAGTCTAAGAGAATAAGGATAGGAGAATCGCGTTTTGTCTTTTTTTTCATAAGTAAGAATGAGACAAAGATCGAATATCCATTGAACTCGATTCTCCGAAAAAATTATTAATCATACTCAATTGTTTCACAAGACATTTAAAAAATGGGGGGGGGAGGCGCCTCTTGCAGGAGTTCTGCCCCGCCTGTTCCTGACTCGCGGGGAGAACAAAAGGGAGAGGCGCGAAAGAAAAAGATGCGCAGGAGCAGCAGCAGGAGCAGCAGCAAACCAGCTACTGGTAGAGGCGCGGGGGGGGGGGGCAAGGCGGGCTTGGAGGAGACTTGCCCGACGATACACACGACAGCAAAGTAAAATGTAATTTAACATTTTACATATTATAATATATTTGATGTTTTGAATTTTAAGTAAAGTTTTGAAGTGATTATTTTAATACGTGTTAAAATGTTTGTAAGAAAATATATAATTTAATTTAATTTAACCCCCCCCCCCCCGCTTGTCTGCTATTTTTTGGAAGCAGACCTGGCAACCCTAAGGATCCTGAGAGCTATGAGGCAGCAGCCGCTGTGTTGAGGCAGAGAAACGAACTGGTTGTCAGGAGAAGACAACCTCTGTTGAATGAATGCGGACCGTACCTTTGCCACCAGAAACCACGCCTACGAGTGCTCTGGTTGCTTATCGTTCTGCACACACGTTTCCAGGATGTTTTTCTTCCCCAAAGAACTCCCGAGGGCTCCAGATGTACTCATGCAAAATGAAGTGGGGGGAAAGAAGGGGAAGCTCAGGGTGGAATAACAGAATTGCTGCAGAACTACCTTCAGAGAAGCGCTGCGGCACGGTGTCAAGAACGTACATTTGCATGGCGAGGCCCCGGGCCCCGCAGTTCCCTTAGAAAATGAACACACGGACATGAATGTTTAGGTGAATGGGATAAAATAGGCCACAACTTTATTGGTTACAGATGTGAGCGGTTTGGCTTAGGCCAGGGGTAGGCAACCTAAGGCCCATGGGCCAGATGCGTCCCAATTGCCTTCTCAATCCGGCCCATGGATGGTCCGGGAATCAGCGTGTTTTTACATGAGTAGAATGTGTGCTTTTATTTAAAATGCATCTCTGCGTTATTTGTGGGGCATAGGAATTCGTTCATATTTTATTTCCAAAATATAGTCCGGCCCACCACATGGTCTGAGGGACGGTGGACCGGCCCACGGCTGAGAAAGTTTGCTGACCCCTGGCTTAGGCATTGGGTGAAACCGGACTATATCCTGACTGCTAGTTTTCTATGTGCAAGGTTTTCTTTTGGTTTTTTTTAATCTGACTTGGTTTTGCTTTTTAAGTGAGAGAACATTTGAGAAAGCGACCCTCTCACTGTAGCTAGAAATGGTACCCATCCCATCCTGATGATTTTGGTGAATATATAAACTGGCCTGTGGCCATGCGTCTTGTTTGGGGAAAGTGGGGTTAGATCACAGCTTTTTTGTTGCCTACTTATTTTTGTATAACTTCACCAGTGTGTGAAAACTTCCATCAGGTTCAGCTAAAATATTTTATGCTTCGGGATTGTGTGGTTGGGCCACACAGATATCCCTTATCAGTTTCAAAGACTGTGTCTCATGGAAAGACAAAAGAGAATAAATCGCTGATATGCAATGTGTGGGGAGGCATTTTTCAGTGTTTTTATGTGTGGCAACTATTTAAAATTCCACAGAACTTTAAAAAAAACAAAAACAAATTGTGCCCCCTTTAACATCTTTATCTTATTTCTAATCCTTTAAATCCCTTAATTAAGTTCAAAATATTAAAAAAATTGTTATCAGCTTCTTTGGGGTCCACATATTTTAATCATAACTCAATGACAAAAATTAGATGATACCATATGTATTCAGCACACAATCAAGAATAATAATAATAATAGATTACCCAAACAGAAGTTTTGTTTTGATTTATGAGGCTAGGGGATTAGAAAAGAGATCCAAATGAGGCCATGGGGCGAAAAACTCAGACTTCAAACATTTCCTTTAATAATAATTTTTAAAAATCAAAGACAAAAAGTCCCCTAGTTTTCACAAATAAGGTTTAAGAAAATAAATTTGTCGACAATTTCTCCTCAAGAGAAATTCCATCATTTCATCAGGCTTATTGATTTCCTTGGGAAGTCTTTGAAGTTTTTGTAACAGAAGCAACAAATCGGCACTGTATATATTAGGGAAACAAAGATTCCCCAACCTGGTGCCCCCACCACCAAAGTTTTGGATTGCAATTTGGAGTTTGGTGGGGGAGCACTGATTTTATGGAACAAAATAAAATAAAATACACACCTCAAAGGGAACTTTCCTTCCAATCAATTTATTCACTTTCCTGTCTTCTTGTTGTTAGGATTGAATATGAGCCCTTAAAAACAGAATAATTTCTGTGATGTAAATTGCTAAATTTGACATCTTTAAAATTATCTTTATAATTATTGAATGATTAAATGGCTTTGGACCCTGGTTATCGGATCAGATTTGGAACTGAGCTACACAATCTGCAAGTTCATGACGTATTGCTGCATTCCCGATGGCAGATGGAATGTCTGAAGGATCACCAAATATAATAAACATCAGTACGTCCAGCTTGATTTCCACATACAGATAGGTATACGCCATTCAAATGTCCAAATTGGTATGGGGTTTTCTAGAAAGTGCATTCAATTGCAGCAAGGACATTAAGGTCTGCAAACCGTTGTATAATAGATGGCGAGCATATTTTCAGGCTCAAATAATAAGTTTCTTAGTGAACGTAAGGGCACATAAAACTGCCATCAGTGATATTGCTCTTCTGGTGGATTGCACAGATCATGGGAACCGATAAATTTCTGATAAATTTTGGCTCAGATCAAAAATTCACGCTCAACTCAACTCAACTCATTTTATTTTGGCTTTAAGCCCATAGACATAACAACCAAAAACAGAAACAGCACAGTCTGGTTTACAATTGCTAACAGTAAAATAGATTAAAAGGGATACTCAATTGAATAAAATATGATAAAAATTAAATTAAAATTTCAAGCTGTATATAACAATCCATTGTGTTTCTTAAGTGTCAGAACTGATGTCAGAAATTTTGCCATATGTAGGGTTATAATCGAGTGAATCTTGCAATAGAAGAGCAAGGTAAGACTCTTCCAAATACCCCGGTAATTTTTGAGTTAATGGAAGTAATAGAGTCTTTCGGGCGGCAGAATACAAGGGGCAGACAAACACTATGTGATGAAGAGATTCAATTGAACGGTTATCACAGGCACATAAGACCGAAACTTGGCCCCTAGAAAATCTATGAAAAAGGACGTTTGAGGGGAATACATTAAACCGTGCTTTAATAAAAGCGAAACGATGACTAGCAATAGAAAGAGCTGATAGATAGGCTGGTACTTGAAGTGGGGGTACAATGCCCAGGGATCTCGGTGAGCATGTCCCCCCGCCCAGCATAACATTGCGTTGCAAAAAAATCACACTTTTGGAGGGAACACCTGCTGAACGGAACCTGTCAGCAATTTCACAAATAGCTCCAAATAGCTTCAAAAGTCCCTTCCAGCATACCCTCCAACATTTCTCCAATGAAAATAGGGATGTCCTATTCTATTATTTTATTTATACCCCGCCCATCTGACTGGGTTGCCCCAGCCACTGTGGGAGGCTTCCAACATATATAAAAACATGATAAAACATCAAACATAAAAAAAACCCTTCCATATACAGGGCTGCCTTCAGTTGTTTTCTAAAGGTTGTATAGTTACTTATCTCCTTGGTTTGGAGGGGTCGCATAACTCCATACCCTCCAACATTTCTCTGATGAAAATAGGGACATCCTACGGAAAAGCGGGACATTCTGGCGTCAAATAAGAAACTGTAAATCCAGGACTGTCCCTGGAATATAGGGACACTTGGAGGTTCTGTGGCAGTAGCCTGATTGGCAGAAATCAAGATTTTGGGGCAACATTCAGCAAATGCATTTTTCTCTGTTTTTGAAGTGCTGTGAGGGGAGAAGCTTTACCTGTGGAACATTTGCTTCTGAATGAGTGCATAATGAGACCGTAGCCTTGACTTGTGGGAAGCTTGTACTAAACCCACAGCGCCTGGCGATGACATAGACTTTGCAACACAATCCTATGCATGGCTAGTCAGAAGGAAACCCCACAGCTGAACTTACTCCCAGGTAGATGTGCATCGCTTGCAATCGCTTGGGAGTATGTTCCATGCCGGGATCTGCACTGTTCAATCCTGTTGGTTTCGGCATTGTTCTTTACCAATGAGAGCCAGTGTGGTGTAGTGGTTAAGAGCGGTAGACTCGTAATCTGGGGAACCGGGTTCGCGTCTCCGCTCTTCCACATGCAGCTGCTGGGTGACCTTGGGCTAGTCACACTTCTTTGAAGTCTCTCAGCCCCACTCACCTCACAGAGTGTTTGTTGTGGGGGAGGAAGGGAAAGGAGAAGGTTAGCCGCTTTGAGACTCCTTCGGGTAGTGATAAAGCGGGATATCAAATCCAAACTCTTCCTCAGGGTCGGGGCAAACATTTGATGAGCGAGCTTGACGACGAAAAGCCAAACTGTTTCTGCAGACTCTTCTGAGGACGAACCTCTCTCCCCTCCTGCCCATGCCACCCGTTTAAGCATTTCTGGTGGTCGTTCGTCGAAAGGGAAATGAGCCTAGTGGCACTCACTTCTCAAGCATTAAGGGAGGCAAAAAGTATAAGGCCAGCATTTGTGATGTGGTGTCAATAGGTTTCCCCCGCCCCCCGCCTCAAACAGCGGCGGGAGGAAGGAGAGGATGCAAATCACATTAAAATGTAATGTTTATCAATGGCTGTGATAAAAAGAGCAAACTTTTCCTGCCCGTTCCCAGGTACCACGCACCGACAATCTGAATACATTGGTAATGTGAGGGTCTGATTAGTCCTGCAAGGCTGCCTACAGGTTAGCAGGCCTCATTTCAAATCTCTGACAGCAATATGTGCCATTCCATGCTTCACCCAGATTCTCTGTGTTCAACACAAACTAGGGTCATTCTATATATGGAAATGACTGTCTTCAGGGCAAAAAAATTAAAAAAGGTGAGATTGCCGCTTTAACCTCACTGGCCTCGGAAAATATGTTTTAGTCTGATACATTATACTAGTAGGAATTATTTATCAAGAAGATACAAGCTTGATATTTCAGAAATAATGAGATGTTCTGGCTTTGCAGCTGAAATTTTATGGTCGAGAGAGCATGGGCTATGAATCCAGAGGAATGAAGTAAACTTGCAGCGAAATGATATATACAGTGGACAGCCAAAGCAAAATGGCTGTGCCAAAGGCAAGGTGGAAGTTGTTACAACACATGAGATAGCTTGGTCAGTGGCTCGGTGGATCGTGGTGGTCCTGAAGGTCCAGCCAAGCAATAAAAAAATAAGAAGTTTTGCTTTGGGATCTGCTTTAACACCACAGTCATAATGAGAGGGAACTTGGAGGACTTTTGAAATGGCTTTTCTTTTAGCCCTGGAATTATGAGAGGGGAAATTGTAAATCCACCAAATTCTTCAACTGGGAGATCTAGGATTTTATGATTGGACTATATCAAGCATTTGTATCTTCCACCACAGATATTGAATTTTTTTGGTGCTGTTAAAGCACCAAGGGATGCTGATGTTGATTCAACAACCATTCTTCTATAGTGCTTTAATACCAAAGCAAACTTCATAGCAAGCTGCTATGTTATAAAAAAAGAGATAAAGGTAAAGGACCCCTGGACGGTTAAGTCCAGTCAAAGGTGACTATGGGGTTGCGGCGCTCATCTCACTTTCAGGCTGAGGGAGCCAGGCTGAGAGAGCCGGTGTTTGTCCACAGACTAAACCGCTTCTGGCGCAACGGAACACCATGACAGAAGTCAGAGCGCACGGAAACGCCATTTACCTTCCCACCGCAGCGGTACCTATTTATCTACTTGCACTGGCATGCTTTTGAACTGCTAGGTTGGCAGGAGCTGGGACTGAGCAACAGGAGTTCACTCCGTCTTGGGGATTTGAACCGCCAACCTTTCAGTCGGCAAGCCCAAGAGGCTAAGTGGTTTAGACCACACTATACTGGGCACAGGTCACTTGAGAGTGGAGAGCTGATTAGGGGAGCGTTTTTTGAGGAAACACCATCTCAAAAATGCTTGTAAGCTCCACAAACACAACTGTTTTGCCTGTGTAAGGCTTATTTCTATGTTCCACCATAGGCTTAGATCATGAATTGAGAATTCTTGGAGAACAGGTGAGGTCCCTACGGACTGTTGTCCCCATCTTCAAAAAGGGTGGAAAAGATGGCCCAGGTAACTTCCAACCAGTTAGCTTGACTTTGATACCAAGAAAGGTCCTAGAACAGATAATTGAATAGTCAGTCTGTTAGCACTTAGAAAAGGATTCTGTGGTTACTAAGACCCATTGTGGGTTTTTCATAAACAGGTCATTCCTGACAAATTTCATTTTGTTTTTTGACAGTTACAAGCTTGGTGGATCAGGGGAATGCTGTGGGCATAGTGTATCTTGAAGACTTTTTGACAAAGTTCCCCATGATATTCGTGCGAGGAAACGGATGACGGAATTGAGGGGATGCTCATCAAATTTGCAGGTGACACCACATAGGGTAGCTAATGCCACAGAAGACAGAATCGGGATTCAGGATGACTTTAACAGATGGGAGAACTGGGCCCAAACCAACAAAATGGATGCCAATAGGGATAAATATCAGGTTCCGCAAATAGGCAGGAAGAACCTGAAGATGAGAAATGAGATTCTGTCTAAGCATCAGGAAGTTTCTCACGGTAAGAGCTGTTCAACAGTGGAATGGACTCCCTCGGGAGATGGTAAACTCTGCTTCTTCGGAGGTTGGATGTCCATCTGCCATGGATGCTTTCGCTGAGATTCCTGCATTGCAGAGAGTTGAACTAGATGACCCTTGTGGTCCCTTCCAGCTGCCCAATTCTATGATGCTATGATTCTATGGCATGGGGAAAGGAGGAACCATTTGGTTTACCACTTCACAGAGGAAAATGTATTGGGCTGGCTCTGAAAGCAGTCCTTGCCAATATTCCTTTACATTTCTCATTTCCGACTTGGTGTTCAGGTGAGGCAGAATGCAACACATCTCCAAAGGAAATGATATTCACGTTGGGTGTCCCTTCATCGCTGTGTCATTACTTACCCTAGATCTGTGTCATGGCAGTATGCAATTTCCACCCCACTGATGCCGCCCTCAACATCCCAGCCACCTTCTTTTCCTTATTGATGTTTTGAAGATTAGAGCCTTTGCAATACTTCCTCGGGGGGGGGGGAGTGCGTTTGCGAGATGCTGATTTGTGTGCAACCAAGTTTCTGGTTTCTGAAATGTGTCCTTCACTTCACAGGCTTTTGAGTTTCCATCAAGCGCTCGTTTTAAGAGAAGATGAAGGGGTGCAGGGAGGAGGCATGAATGATAATAATATAAAAAAACCCTCCCCGCCAAACAAAAACAGTATTTTCAGAATCCCACTCTTCTGCTTTCAGACTGTTACCATCAACCCTCTTATTCATTTTGATTTATTTCCATCCAGACTAACGCTTTTCTATGCTTTTATTGTTCTTGGAGAATAGGCCTTCTATTGGCGAAACATAATGTCTCTGCGACCACTACTATGCTCAATGCAGATCTTCATTAATCTGCAACCACAGTACAGGGCTTTTAGCAACAAGCACTTTTGATGGGAATTGAATTTGATACTGCATTATGGTCGTAGAGGCCCCTCACAATAGGCTGTGTTCTTTTCTGTGTCTGTGCACAATCAGAGAGACCCAATTAAATAATTTGGTGCAATAATGGAGAACAAAAGCGGACGAGGGCTTAAAGTGAGGGCTGCAGCATTTGTAGTCTCCTCGTTTTGTATCATGTTAATTAATTTGCCTTCGGAATCACACACACACCAGAAGAAAGAACAAAATGTGAAACTGCCTAGCTCATCTGCAACATGGAAGCACTTTAAATGCAGATACCATACCAAATCAAGCACCGAACAAAAGGACATTCTCAGCATTTCCATTGAAAGAAAATAAATTGGGGGTGGGGAGGGAGAAAAGGGCAGGAAAAAAAAGAAATATAGTTGTCGGCGATGCTAATGTGGTCATTGGGAAACACGGTTGAATGCAAGGGAGTGTGTGATTTGTTGACTGCGGCAGCATCTCAAAATGAATAATGTGATGTCGCACCTTAATTGGGGGTACGTTTAAAATCCATACTACGCATTCCTATTTCTTTCGCAGAGACTTCCGTGGAATAAGTGACTTCTGGTGTTTCATTTTGGAAATCACTGACATGCCACCATACCTATTATCAGGGCTTTTTTTTCAACGGGAACTTGCTCGAACTCAGTTGCGGCACCTCTCAGGTGGGCGCCATTGCCATTCTAAGAGAACAAGTGAGGTGTTCATGGTGAGTCCTTTTCTAGAAAAATAGCACTGCCTATTTTCTTATAAACTTAAAAACAGGCAGCTGCTAGTAACCAACAGTAATGACTAAGGTCTTATCCAGGCTTCCTCAACCTCGGCCCTCCAGATGCTTTTGGCCTACAACTCCCATGATCCCTAGCTAGTAGGACCAGTGGTCAGGGATGATGGGAACTGTAGTCTCAAAACATCTGGAGGGCCGAGGTTGAGGAAGCCTGGCCTTATCTTTGTATCCCATCCTTTCTCCAACAAACTAAGGGTTTCTCTCAATTTTATCATTATTCTAACGCCATAAGATGAGTTGGCCTGAGAGAGAGAGAAATTGGTCCAAAGTCACCCTGTGAACTTTGAAGCTGAGTAGGAATACAAACTCAAGTCTCCCCAATCAAATTCTCTAGTTCTATGTGTCCTACAGACAAAAGAGAATCCTGCAACCTCTTAAAGTTGAACAAATGTATTGTGGGATAGCTTGAGTGCACTATGATCTGTTTCATTAGATGCACTGACTTCATGCATCCAGTGAGGTGGACTGTAGTCTATGTCCTAATTAATACAGTTGTTCCTCTTTAAGATGTTTTCGCCTCTCCAGAAGCTGTTTACCCCACAAATGGTGAAGAACGTACCATTCTTCCATATGAGTTTCTGAAGAACAAATTTGGAAACTATCAAATCTGTTTTACTTGCAAAAATAATTCATGGGGTAAAAAAACCACCAGGGTTTACTTTGTCCAGGAGGCCCTCAATGAATCTTATCCCCCAGAACCAATTTCTAATACAATTCCGTGCCCAGAATGTGTGGAATAATATTGCATCCGATGAACTGGCCTGTAGCTCACAATCGCTTATATATATATATATATATATATATATATATATATATATATATATATATATATATAAAATTATATAATAATAGCATCACCTTGCTATATTTCCTACTGAAGTGTAGTTTATCAATATCCAAATAAATAAAAGCAATACATTCAAATAATGAACGTTGTTAGGTTTTAAGGTGCAACAAGACCCCATCTTTTGGTTGGGTTTCAACTACATCAAGTTAAATTAGCCAGTACAGTAATTAAGTTAAAAAACAAAAGCTTACAGACAAAACACTATTTCCATTTTAACTTGAGGGGTGGCGAGGGGGGAATTCTCTTTGGCAATATATCCTATTTAAAAACATGTAATTGTCTGACATTCCTTGCTATTCATAATTAGCCATTTGTGATGATCTTTTTTCCATTCTGTCATGGTTGCTTTATTAATATGCTGTGAAATAAGATTCATAACCTTTAGGTAAATTGTTCCTCCATAATGCAGCTAAAATAGTACTTTGTGGGTAACAATAACCAGAAACTTATTTATTATCGCTGGTTATTAACACCCATGACCCTATGTAGGCAAAAGAATATACCTGGGTTTCATGTTTTTAAAACATGGAAAATGTTAACAGTTTGTATGTGATTCTGTGCAGCAGTGAAACACTTCTCTTAGGTTTTTAGAGTTCTTTCCAATTTATCTCAAGGACTTGGGGAAGATTCCTTGTGTGGTTCCTTATATCCTTGCCTGCTCACTGAGGTTTTTGGAGAATTCACTGTTAGTGGTCCTCTATGGCTTAGGGACCCAGGTGGCGCTGTGGGTTAAACCACAGAGTCTAGGGCTTGCTGATCAGAAGGTTGGTGGTTTGAATCCCTGCGATGGGGTGAGCTCCCGCTGCTCGGTCCCAGCTCCTGCCCACCTAGCAGTTCGAAAGCACGTCAAAGTGCAAGTAGATAAATAAGTACCGCTCTGGCGGGAAGGTAAATGGTGTTTCTGTGCGCTGCTCTGGTTCGCCAGAAGCGGCTTTGTCATGCTGGCCACATGACCTGGAAGCTGTACGCCGGCTCTCGGCCAATAAAGCGAGATGAGCGCCGCAACCCCAGAGTCGGACACGACTGGACCAAATGGTCAGGGGTCCCTTTACCTTTACCCTTATGACTTGGATAAATGGCTCATATCCATCAGAAGTTTTGTGTTCCTCATGTTCATGAATGCTAAAGTCCCCTAGTACCAACAGCCTACACGACTTCAACACTACCTTGAAGACCACTTCTGTTAGCTCAGAGACACAGAATCGGCTTTACACCCAGCCTGCTCCACTTGTCCAACACAAGGCACAAACACTCAAGCAGACAGGAAACCTGGAGAGAGAGACTGACTTCATAGAGACTACACCTACCCTTCTTCCCTGGCCGATGTCAGTTCTGATGCTGTACTGAGTACCCAGGAGGCCATAAATGAGTGAGATGACGTGGATGGCACTGTGGTCTAAATTAAGGTTACCAGACATCCCCGTTTCCCAGGGACAGTCCCCAGATTTACAAATCAGTCCCCTGACAAAACCCTATCATTGCTATTGAAGTTGAAAAGTGTCCCCAGATTCATTGAAAAAAATCTGGTAACCTTAGTCTAAATCACTGGGCCTCTTGGGCTTGCCGATCAGAAGGTCGGCGGTTCGAATCCCCGCAATGGAGTGAGCTCCTGTTGCTCTGTCCCAGCTCCTGCCAACCTAGCAGTTCAAAAGCATGCCAGTGCAAGTAGATAAATAGGTACTGCTGTGGCGGGAAGGTAAACAGCGTTTCCGTGCACTCTGGTTTCTGTCACGGTGTCCCGTTGCGCCAGAAGTGGTTTAGTCATGCTGGCCACATGACCCAGAAAGCTGTCTGTGGACAAATGCTGGCTCCCTCGGCCTGAAAGCGAGATGAGCACCGCACCCCGTAGTCGCCTTTGACTGGACTTAACCGTCCAGGGGTCCTTTACCTTTGCCTTAAATGAGCGAGACCTTGCTCCCACACCCAGATCTCAGTAATACAAGCCAGGTCAGCTAGCTTCCTCATCCACAATCAAGTCATGAATGAGTGAGATCTTCCTCAAAACCAACCTGGCATTTAATAACAGCATCTACAGACCTGAGGGCTGACTAGCAGAACAAACACAACACTCTTTTCTTTAATTATGAAAATGTGATCCCCCCCCCCCCGCTAACAGGAACTTTTAAAAAAACCTTATAGCTGCAACATGGGGTCCTGTTTCGGGAGGAAAGAAACAAATGGCCCACAAGCTGCAATCCCAATAGTGGGGGTGGGGGTGGGGAGATGGCAACTGCAACCCATTAAATAAAAATAAGAGATATTTCAGCATGCTATATATAAAATCAGGCACAGCCAACCTCGGCCCTACAGATGTTTTGAGACTACAATTCCCATCATCCCTGACCACTGGTCCTGTTAGCTAGGGATCATGGGAGTTGTAGTCCCAAAACGTCTGGAGGGCCGAGGTTGCCTATGCACCGCGGTATAAAGTGCTTTGTATAGTTTTGGCCTCTGTATTCAGGAAGGTGTGGCTTCCACCTGGGAGCCTCCATGGCATCTTGCATGGTTCAGAGTTTTCAACGTTACCTCAGATGTGCCACATGCAGAGCTGTCAGGCAAGTGCCATGGGTGACTGACTCATTCAGTTAACTGCCACCAACATTAAGAAGGTAAGAATGATTTGGTGGCCAAGTCCAACGGACCCTCTGGTATGGAATTCTGATTCCAACAGCAACCAAGGCCACATCTACATCGTATGTCTAAAGTACTACGATACCGCTTTAAACTGTCATGGCTTTCCCCCAAAGAATTCTGGGAGCTGTAGTTTGGTAAGGGGTCTGTCTGGGAGTTGTCAGGAGACTCTCTATTCCTCTCCAGGGGAACTGCTCTCAAAGTGGTTTAGCAATGAACCCTCTTCACAGGCAGCTCTGTGAAGAGGGTTCATTGCTAAACAACTAACAACTCTCAGCAGCCTTAACAAACTACAGCTCCCAGAATTCTTTGGGGGGGATGATCCATGGCTGCCTAAAGTGGTATCATAGTGCTTCAAATGTATGTGGTGCAAACAGATGCCTCTGGATGCTCCAAAGTGGAGCACAAAGGGGATGTCCATCATTTGATGTTTATCCAGTGCTCACAGATAGACTACCTCTTTACAAGGATGCTCAATTGAGCTACTGTGGTTGATAGCCTAATCTATGAATTTGCCTAAACCTTCCTTTTTCCTTTTCCCCTTAAAATATAAGCTAGGAGACATCGTCACATCTTGCCGAATTCCATAAGTAATTATGTGTTAATTATTCCCTCTCATTTATCCTTTGTAGAAAGCTGGGATCTGCTCCCGTGCCCCAGGCCTCCATCCTGCCCTGCCCCCCCCTCTTCCTCCCTCTTAAGGTTTCAACAATGCATTACTGCACTACCGGTAGTTGTGTTTGGTTAACTTCAGTGTCCTCTTTGGCAGCTGCTGCCTTGTCATGCACGGGTAAGGATTGCCAATAGCAACTCAGATAGCCCCGCGAAACGGGGTGCCATACAGAAATGGCCATACTCCTGAGCCCAGTTGGCAGCAGGCATGATAAGAGCTGTCAGGGTGGTTTGTTGGTTTTTTCCTTTACCGGTTCTCCGCCACCCTCTGGAAATAAACAAGGTGTGTGCAGTGTTACATGTCTGCCTTTCCTGCTGTGATCGCACAAAGGAACCCCCTTGGACACCCCAACCTTTTCAGCTAGCTGATACACAATGCTTGTCTGTATTTAAGAAAGTGTGTGTGTGTGTGTGTGTGAGAGAGAGAGAGAGAGAGAGAGAGAGAAGCCGCCTTTGCTTCCCAGCCAGTTAATTCAGCCTCGCACATATTCAGCGGCAGTTAAACTCGGCTGCGATGATGAGAGCATGGCAATTTCCACCTAAACTAGAGGATAATTAGAAATGCCCTGTAGCAGGCAAGTCAGTGCTTCAATTTATTTGCTGTTTATTACCGAGTCCCTGCCCCTTGGGTGTAATGACGATAAAGCAGCACCTGCAGCTTTTGCAGCCTTTGATTTAGTGCCGTAAATGGTGCTCAGAGAGTAGATTAAGCTGGAATGTGATCAAACCTTATTTGCAATCCGATTATACAAACTGCTCCTTGCACTGACCAGATTGAAGTAATTTCCCTATAGAAACGTTACACTCACTTTGGTGTAAAAATGATTAACATTTGCTGACTGAGGGTCAGCCTTTCACTTCCAGTGTAATTCTTTATCAGGCAACAAGCCTGCATCCCTCTCTCCCTCCCCCCCCCCCAGCTGCTTCTCTCCATCCTGCTCTACTTTCCTCCTACCCCCCTGCTCCACTTTTGGGTACACATTTGTGTACGAGGTGGTATTTAACCAGTGGGTATCATTCTCAAACTCGCTTTCCCCCGCTAGGCCTTGCTGGTGATGAATGATTATAAGAAATAAGTACTCCAGCTTAAGAAGATTAAACCACCCTCCCCCCTTTCCCTTCTCCTTCCCACCCTCCTTGATTGTTCAGCAGTATTGACATGCTTAATGATCTAAAGGAGACGGACTCGAGAATGATGCAATTTCCATATTTTGCTGAAAAGGGCTATTGACGTCTTCATAAACAAGCAGTCTGTATGCACATGGCGCATTAACTTCAACATTTGTTATGATTTATGGACAAGCGCATCAATCACGGAGCTAACTGCGCACGGGTTGTGTGGTGCTTCCCCCCCCTCTTTTAAAAGACCTAAAACGGCCGGCCATTGCCTCTTACAAACTGCTCTTTGCTGTTCAATAATCAGCAGCGCATCATTGCTTAGGGCCTCAGTCACGGTCTTACATTTTGTACCTCAGCAAACGCAGGTTGAGGAGCAGTTTCTCAGACAATGAGCCTCTGCTGCAGCCACATATTGTCAGACCAGTGAAAGAAAACGCTTCACTCTCTGCCCACTTGTACGTCAATCAAAGAAAACCCTCTCTCTTTTTTTTGCTCGAAGGGCATTTATGAAGCCTGACGCAAATTCCAGCGATGACATGTTTTGCTGCATAAGTTTGAAGCTGTTCCCACCCGCCCCCCTTGCAGACATTGGGGGCATAAACTTTTGAGAGAGCGGGTTCTCCTTCATGGAGAGTGCGTGTTGCGGTGGGGGCCAGCAAGTCACCCCTCTGTTGCTGGGCGGGATCGTATAGATGGCCACTGCTGTGATTGGGTCCTGGGTGTCGTTGGGGGGATTTCTATGTTGCAATTTGTTGATGGACAGCCCAGTGACTATATACTGCTTGGCTCGCAGCATGATATTCCTCTTTGCTGTGTGCATTGGATCACTTGCCCCCCTCCCTTTTATTAGGCCTCTGTGTTTGACCTTGCTATGCCTGTCATGGGGTCGTCTGCTTTTGGGGCAGGGGCCTGGCAGGAATTTTTCCAGTTGGCTGATTGGCTGGTGCCATCTGGTTTTTGCCTACTGCATAGCAATTAGTCACAACTTGTAAGGTTGGCGGTTAGGCATTGGTTATTAATTTGGTTGGTGGAGGGGTCAGGATTGGCTGTGGCTGCCCCTCCAATGCTGCTGCTGTGCAGGGAATTCCGTTAAAGGAATCCAGGGGCTCACCATGCTTTTGTCCGTATCCCCCAGTCGGGGGCCAGGGCCACGCAAGAGCCCCTGGGAGCATATGGGGAGAGGCGAGGCTCCTATTCTCTCCCCAAAGTGTTTTCCCTTTACTGACGAATGTCAGTTCTGTCCCCAGCGGGACAGATAGTCTGAACCAATGCCTAAGCAACCACTCACATATTTTGTATTTTAATAAAGTTGTGGCCTAAATTATGCCAAAAACCTTAAACTTAAATTTCTGTCTGAAGTGTGTTTCATTTGAGGGGTGGTTTGGGGACCTCGACACACAACAGACAATCTGTAGATGTGCGGCTGATACAGCAATGCAATGCAAACATGGATGCATGGATTTGCACCAGAGGAGAGATACCGGTACATGCTGCAGTGGAAAGCCAGTCCGCCAAGGCAGATCCCAAGGCTGACTTCTTGAGACTGAAACTCAGGATTGTGTTTCTCCGCAAGGAGTTCTGGCATGGAGTTCGGGGTGAAAGAGCAGACTTGGCCCATTGAAAGAATAGTATCTGGTTCCAACACTGGTATTTTGACTTCACAATCATTTTTTTGCACCTCGGTGAGAAAACCTCCTGTCAATTTCCAACACGTACATTGCAGCGAACTCCTAAAATGTTGAGACAATTGAAAGTGGATGCAGACACCTATTTTGCTTGGGTCAAGTAAAATGTAATAATTTCTAATGTGGCTATTGCAGTAAAGTGGGTTTTTTTCTTGGTGGGTGAGGAGCAAAGGTTTAAATACCCCTATCCCTCCACACACAGCAATTTGTGTGTATGTGTGTGTGTGTTTAAAAAACCCTTCCCATTCACTCAAATAAAAAGCTTAAAAGTGAAAATTGCAGGGAGTGGGGTTTGTGAGCGAGAATACGCATGGATGTGCATGTGAATGGGTGAATGATTTTGTGTGTATTAGTGAGAAAAATGGAAATCCCCCCCCGAGCAAATACAATAAATGCTGTTGTCCAAAACAATATGCAATTGATTATGTCACGCACCCCCCACCCATTTGCATTGTATTTCCTCTGCTTTTAAATGAATGAGGTGGAATAATATAATGGCAACTTAATGTATGTAATTGATTACATAAATTACATTGGTTATGTAATTTTGCCACAGTGGACAGCGAGACATATAGCATAGGCTTTGGTGGAAGAGGAATTGCAGCAGAATTGGTCCTGCTTGCGACAGCTGCAAGGTGGAAGGGGAAACTAGGCTTTTTTAAATCCCTAGTGAGTAGGGTTGCCAGGTGTCCACTATTTGAGCGGACAGTCTGCTTTTTTCACATTATGTTCACTATTTTTTTTCACAAAATAGTGGACATTTTTTTTTTATTCAAAAGCTTTATGATGAAATGGTACGTAATCTAAAGCTGTACAGTCTAAGAGAATAAGGATAGGAGAATCAAGTTTTGTCTTTTTTTTCATACGTAAGAATGAGACAAAGATCGAATATCCATTGAACTCGATTCTCCGAAAAAATTATTAATCATACTCAATTGTTTCACAAGACATTTAAAAAATGGGGGGGGGAGGCACCTCTTGCTGGAGTTCTGCCCCGCCTGTTCCTGACTCGCGGGGAGAACAAAAGGGAGAGGCGCGAAAGAAAAAGACGCCTCTTCCTGTTCCTGACGCGCAGGAGCAGCAGCAAACCAGCTACTGGTAGAGGCACGGGGGGGGGGGGAGGCGGGCTTGGAGGAGACTTGCCCGACGACCTGAGGGAGTGAGATCCTTGCCCCAAGGATCGCCTCCCTAATACAGGAATGGTAAGAAGGAACCCCTGTTGGGAACTTGGGTAGCTTTGCCCCAAGGATCCCTAAGAAGCAAGCATAGAAACATAGAATTGTTGGAAGGGACCACGAGGATCATCTAGTCCAACCCCCCTGCAATGCAGGAATCGAACCCATGGGGGCTCAAACCCATGACCCTAAGATTAAGATTATAAAATTAAGATTAAATTAAGATTAAGATTATAAAATCATGTACAGTTGTTAACATTTTTTAAATGTATTGTAGCTTGTGTCGACTGACCTAAAATGGCGTCGAGTGAGGAGAGTGAAGTAAAGTTTTGAAGTGATTATTCTAATACGTGTTAAAATGTTTGTGAGAAAATATATAATTTAATTTAATTTAATTTAACCCCCCCCCCCCCCGCTTGTCCGCTATTTTTTGGAAGCAGACCTGGCAACCCTACTAGTGAGTACAAAACTTGGCATTATTGCATGTAGGCAAAAAAAATCTTTCAACTGTACAGCTCTCAATGCTCTGAATACTCTTGTGTTTTTAGATGTACACACCCTGTGTCTCTTACCTTCCTCGGTGCACAAAGATCGCATGCGTTTCCAAACATACCTTCGTCGCTGAAAGAATTGTGGACCAGAGTTTTTCCCCCTGTTCATGAAACACTCAGAGATCATGATTGAGCCTGTTTTCCCTCTCTTATCTTAATTTCCCCCTGCTCCTGCCAAAGAAAAATTCATTGCATAACAAGGATAATAATTTTCACCCTTTAAATTATAAAGTAATTAAACTTTTTGAAAAGTGCTACCTCTGTGTGAGGGGGCAATTAGGCTTCTTCTGTTTTACGAGCTACTTCTCTGTACGGTAGGAATTGGAAATGCTTACATTTGGAGAGTCATGGGATAACTTTTTTTTTAAAAAAAGAAACACAACTTGGCATTTTATCAAGCGGGTAAATAAATAAGTCACTTGCCTTGCCACCTGTGGTGAGTAAAATTTGTTTCTAGGCGACCAGGCAGGAAAAGGTTTTTGTCCACTGGAAGAAAGTGTTTTCTTTCTTCCTTTTATAGCAAAGATTCGCCATAAATGACTAGCAGGCAGTTACATATGGGTCTGTAATGTTCCTGGACTTAGTCTTACTTTCTCTGGGCAGCAAAGTATAGGGGTAAAATGCTGAGGTGGTAGAATGGACTGCACCACTTCAGAAAATCCTATTTTCTGAATGCTCCTATGAGTTCAAAAATAATTCTCAGCAGAAAGCCAGCAGAGCAGGTAAAGCGTTAGGCTAGAATCTTTCTCTCTGATGTGTTAGCTTTCTGTTTTCAAGGTACTTTCCTACATGGGGCAGCATTCAAAGCTAATATTTCTTTCTTCTAATCTAAAATGGTGTAGAAGTTCATTCCTCACCTCATTCTGCTGTTCTCATAGACCCAGCAAGACTGATTTCTATAGTAGATTGAAGCTCCACTGAACTGAATGGGACTTATTTCTGCAAAAGTTTGTATATGAATATGCTGCTAGAGAGTTCAGAAGGACTTCAGATGGATAGTCTCAATAATTGTTATAATAGCCCTATAAGGGAGGCCATTCTTATTATGCCCATTTCACAGATGTAGGGTTGTGGTCTAGTAGCTAGCCTGATAGTAGTTTTATCTGCATAGGTTGAATTATGGCATAGTTAGATCATATAAAACACAAGCCAAGGCGCTATGAAGAAATAATGCGTAAACATAGTTTGTTCTCCATGCTGAATACCAAAACCACAATTAAGGATTAGCCACAATCCAAGTCCGGTCCGTGGTCTGAGGTACAACGTAAAGGCAGTCCGTAGTCACTGAAGCTGGGTGCAGGGCAGGGAGACAGGCAAAGTCGGGAACACGTAGGCAAGCAGGGAACCAGGGCAGGTCAGGAGCTCAGGCAGGAAAGCAGGACAGGTTTCAAGCAGGAACACTGGCAGGAACTGGTCACCAACAATGTTGCTCCTGCAACTTGGGGCTGGGGCTGGCCGGATTTTATCTGCCCCGAGGCATATGGCGGCCCCGATCCTCTGGTGACTCGCCTCTCCTGGCTTGGAGGCGAGCACTCCTCCTGCGGGAACTCAGTTCCCTTCGCCTCTCTGCCCTGAGCCTCTGCAGCTCAGGAGAGGCTGGAGGGTTACCGGACCTAGAGGCAACCTCAGCTTCCCCTGACAGGGCTGGGAGTGGAGCACCTGCAGGCAATGGGTCCTCCATCCCATCAGGAGCCAGAGCAGACTCATCAGATGCCTGCACCTGAGGATCCAGCACAGGTGAGGACCCTTCAGACTCAGGCCCTAGCCCCGGCTCTGCTGGTTCTGGAGGCGGGGAATCCTGTGCAGGCTGGGATCCCTCAGGTTCAGCATCTGAGTCTGAATCCCAGGCCATCACACAGTGTCTGAGACAGGCCGGCCCTGCCATTGGGCAAAATGAGGCAGTGCGTTCTGGATGATGAAGAGCAGCATGAGCTATATGTGCTGTGTGGCCTCCCCTGGACCTCCTAAGCTAGCTTGCTCCATCGAGCAAACTGGAGGACGCTATCCTGTTCCCAAGATTCATCTGCCAGTCTAGTTGGCTTCTGTATGCGGAAAGGGAGAGAGCATCTTGTCCTCTGCCTCAGGCGGCAAAATGTCTTGGGCTGCCCATGGTTAGCGCTAAAATCTTGCTTCAGCTTAATGCCTGTGCCAGGCCATACAGTTGTGTTTCTATTTAGGATACTGAGTAAGATTCATCTGCCAGTCTAGTTGGCTTCTGTATGCGGAAAGGGAGAGAGCCTCTTGTCCTCTGCCTCAGGCGGCAAAATGTCTTGGGCTGGCTCACGGTTAGCGCTAAAATCTTGCTTCAGCTTAATGCCTGTGCCAGGCCATACAGTTGTGTTTCTATTTAGGATACTGAGTGTGTATGGACAGTAGCCATTTATAGATGATAAGCCTTTTATTCTTCCTTGGGAAACCTTCATTTACGGAGACACAATATCCTCTGTAACCTTCATACACACTGTGCTTACTGAACTAAAGCCTCCTTTTTCCTCTCTGAATAGAACCCATTCCTGCCCATGCCTTGTGCGGCTAGGGATTTGAGTGCACCAGCCAATTTCAAAGGCCGTCCTTTCTCTTTAACAATCGGTGCATTAGGCTAAAATATTCACACAAATGCGCTGGCAATTGAAAGGGGCTTGCAGTGTAGTGACAAGGCCCTTCTTTTTCTACCTGGGTCTGCAGAATGATGAATGAGCATTAGTGGAATATTCTTCTGGCCTTTAGGTTTACCTTGATCTCCTCACAGAATGCAAATTGACATTATACCCACATTTCTATGGGGTTTTATTACCACGGTCATGATGTGAGGGCTTCTTCCTCCCCCCCCTCTCTTTCTCTCCCCCTCCTCCACCCCCACCAACCCCAATATGAATAGTGTAAAAGGGGAAACATATTATTGCAAAGAAGCATTATTGTGCTGAGAATGTATAAACAGCTGAGAAGAATAGAACGACAAGCTCATAATGGGGAGTGAAAGCTCTTCATTTTGTCCTGATTGTCTACTCTTCCTTTTTAAACAACCTTCCTTTTTTCCAGCTATCAATACAAAGTTCCTTCCCCCCCCCCCCGCTTCTTCTTCTCCTCTCTCCTTTTTTTTTTTTTTTTTTTGGTAAAATGAAGGGCATTCACACTGCCTGAAAAGAGCTTTTAAAGTTGATCCGTGCCCACACAAAAGCTAGGCAGCGCAAGAGCGCACATCAAGTTCGAGAAGCAAAGTTGGTCAATGTTCATTACTCATTGGCTTGACATGGTGAACCCTGCTCTATCATTTTGTGTGTGTGCGCACAGATAAACTTTCCCCCCTCCGCGATAAACAACTGAAATATTTTTTCTCCGCTGTCAGCTCCCTTTTCTCCCTTTCCCCAGCTTGTTCTCACACTCTTTCCCAGCTCGTAAAAAAAGGCAACTGAGCGCAGCTCTTTGGCCTGATAAATGGGTTCTTTTCAATTGGTAGCAGGCTGCAGGAAAAAGAGATAATCCTGGATAATGTGGACACAGTTTTCATTTCATGTCACCCAATTAAACTGCAATTATCCATAGTGCAACAGCAGAAAAACCAGGAAGAATGGCCAGAGAGTTCTCTCTCCCTCTCCCTAGGACTCTTTAGATGGCACGCATTATATATATAGATATATAACCTCTTAGTAGCAGGCGGACCCATTGCAACCTGTAGTTCAGAGCAAAGTGCCATCATACGAAGGATGAGGAACAGTGGTTTGTTTCTTGCTAGAGCTACAGCATTTGCAAAGGCTTGCAGCTTTCACAAATTTTCTGATTTTACAGTACTTTGCTGATTTTTGCAGGTGCAAGGGGATGGCAGTTGAGAAATTTCGCACCCAAATTCAAATACCACTTTCGGAAACGGAACTGTTAGAGCCTGAAACAAAAAAATCTATCCAGAATGTATAATTTGTTGCTTGAGTGGCATACGCAAGATGAATTGGTGAAATCTGCAATGATAGACTGGGCTAAGGATGTTGGGCACAACATTATGATGGAGGACTGGGAGAGATTGTGGAAGAAAGGAGTTAAATTTACAGCATGTAATTTGCTAAGAGAGAATATTATGAAAATGATATACAGATGGTACTTAACCCTGGTCAAACTTGCCAAAATCTATCATTTGCAGGATAATAAATGTTGGAAATGTAAGGAGGTGGAAGGGACATTTTACCATATGTGGTGGACGTGCCCAAGGATAAAAGCTTTCTGGGAAAAGATTTATAATGAAATGAAAAATGGCAGATGAAAATGATGGACTTTATGAAACTTGCCGAGCTGACCGGAAAACTACGCGACCAGAGGGAGGAGGCGGTGGAACAAGACTGGAAGAAATTTAAACTATATCTAAAAGACTATTGTAAGATTTAAAGACTGAAAAAAATTGGAAGAAATGACAGCTTACAGATTAGAAAAATAGGACTAAGTAACGTAGATTTATGATTTTAGGTTAAGACGTATACAAGAAAAGAATATAAGTTATAATAACAAATAATATTTAAAGATGTGAAGAAATTACTAAAGATGATCGACAATGAAACGCAGCTGGGGAGACGTGAGGAAGTCACCCCAATATGATTAGAAAAGTTGAAAGGGAACATTTGATCTATGTTGTGCTATTGTATATAATAGTTATTTAATGTGTTATGTTTTGGTTTTTAATGTATGTTGTTTATTTGAGTTTGTTAAAAAATTCCAATAAATATCTTTTCAAATACCACTTTCGGCCATGGAAGCTTCAGCTTAAAATTCAAATGCGTCGGATGGAGGATCTTGTTTTGAGGTGGGTGAGCTTCAAATAGGGAATCTCATGAACTTCAAACAGGGAGTCTCGTGAACTGTGAAAATCAGTCCATAGAGCAAGAGACTCTTAATCTCAGGGTTGTGGTTTGAACCCCACGTTGAGGTACGAATCCCCGCAACGGGGTGAGCTCCCGTTGCTCGGTCCCTGCTCCTGCCAACCTAGCAGTTCGAAAGCACGAAGTGCAAGTAGATAAATAGGTACCGCTCCGGCAGGAAGGTAAACGGTGTTTCTGTACGCTGCTCTGGTTCGCCAGAAGTGGCTTAGTCATGCTGGCCACATGACCCGGAAGCTGTCTGTGGACAAACGCCGGCTCCCTCGGCCTGTAAAGCGAGATGAGTGTGCAACCCCAGAGTTGTCTGCGACTGGACCTAACGGTCAGGGGTACCTTTCCTTTTACAGTCATACAGCAGCAAATTTAGGTTGCCCAGTTAAATTCAGATTGTAAAGGGGGAAATAATAAATCAGAATTTTTGCAACAAGGGAAGTGACAGGGAGATGCACTGGGAAATGTGCAAAGAAATCGTAATGAAAACACAGTAAATAAAGGTAAAGGACCCCTGGACAGTTAAGTCCAGTCAAAGGTGACTATGGGGTGTGGTGCTCATCTGACTTTCATGGCAAGGGAGCAGGCGTTTGTCCACAGACAGCTTTCCGGGTCATGTGGCCAGCAGGACTATACCACTTCTGGTGCAATGGATCACCATGACAGAAGCCAGTTTGCACAGAAATGCCATTTACCTTCCCACTTCAGCGGTACCTATTTATCTACTTGCACTGGTGTGCTTTCAAACTGCTAAGTTGGCAGGAGCTGAGACAGAGCAACGGGAGCTCACTCCGTCTCGGGGATTTGAATTGCTGACCTTCTGATCGGGAAGCCCAAGAGGCTCAGTGGTTTAGACCACAGCGCCACCCGCACCCACTCAGTACCACTCTGTAAATAGCCAGTGTTATCAGACCGGACACAATCTGCAGGTGTAGTAACAAAGGAAAAAGCTGATATGAGAAAAGGAAGAATATTTTTAATCTGGATAAATGCATAGAGCAAGCAGGTGTGTTCTGAAATAAGTCCTTCAGGAGAGTAAATCAGATCCTCCTTCGGTCTGTGGCTTCAGAGGGGCTACCTGAATTATTGTGAAAATAAGAAATCTTCTGGGGGGTCAGGGGTTCCACATTTTGTTCTCACTCAGGCAACCATCTTACCAAAATCCACCGCCGGCAGAAGATGGGTGTGGTATTTGGCACTGAGCTTTCGGGAGAAGCTGGGAATGGATGGGGCACTGGCCCACCACCCTCCAATCCCTTTAGAAAGTGGCTCTGCACTGAAAATAGTTGCTAGCCGGGGATCTGCGGTATCCATGAAGCTGCCTGTCTAAGCAGGAGTGGCAGCTTGGCCTTTCGACTGTGGGTGCCCAGGGCTGTGGGTGCCATGCAGCATGCATGGCCTTGGTGCTGAAATTTGTGGGTGCCCAGCCCCTTCGTGGAGAATTTTTTGGGTGCTCGGGCACCCAGGGCCCCAGGAAGCAGGCACCTAAGCTTTATGAGATTGCTTGGCACACACCGCATGAACATTAGAACCAGCCCTCAGGTCCAAATTGCGATCAAGCATCAATACAGTTATCACACCGGCAGATCACAGAAGCCTTTGTTGCCAGAGTCCAAAGTGATATAAGTAATGTTGCATCCAGTTTGCATTCCCGCCTTCTCCATATGCTTTCTGATTTTGTATGCCTTCCTTTCCTTAAACAGAGCCATCGGTTGCTCAAAACCAGCAAGGTGAGTGATAAAATTACTGAATACCAGACTCACATTTGATATTGAAAATAGTATTGTGTGGTATGCAGCCAACACCCTCTTCTTCATAAAACTCCCTCCAGATATGTTGTCCAACCAGTTACCTCCTAGGTTATCAGCCAAATAAAAAGGGGGGGGGGGTACTAAACTTTTGTCCAAGAAGCAAAAGGTGGTTATGAAAAGCTTTCCAGGTGCTTTTCTCTGCAAGGAAGCAGATGGCAGAGTCTGTGTCAGTGGGGCAACCTTATTCTGAAGCCCTGACATTTGTGCTCATGTCACCTCTGTAGAGCTCAAACCCATGACCCTGAGATGAGGTCTCCTGTTCTATCTAGTCTGGTAACGGTCATGTAATACCATGCTTTTGTTGTTGTTTTTGTGTTGTATATTTTGTGTTTTTAGACCGTAAACCGCCTTGTGATTTTTGGAGAAAGGGTGGTATATTTGTTTGTTTGTTTGTTTATAATAATAATAATAATAATAATAATAATAATAATAATAATAATAATAATAATAATATTCAAGCATTGCATCCATCCATGATTATTTCAGTAGGAACAATTCTGTCGCAACCTTCACACCCTATTGGAACTGGAAAATGGTTAAAGCTGCAATCCTATGTGTGCTTACCTGGGAGTAAAGGTAAACTGCTTCTGGTGCAACGGAACACCGTGACGGAAAACCAGAGCGCATGGAAACACCGTTTAACTTCCTGCCGCAGCCGTACCTATTTATCCCCAGGAGCTGGTACTGAACAACGGGAGCTCACCCCGTCGTGGGGATTCGAACCGCCGGCCTTCTGATCAGCAAGCCCAAGAGCCTCAGTGGTTTAGACCACAGCGCCACCTGGGAGTCAACCCAACTGAGCTCAATGGAACTTATTTCTGAATAGACATGTATAAGATTTTGCAGTACATTTGGCCAGCTCAAGACTATTATTGGCAGCAGTAATGGATACTAGCCAATCCTTTCAGTGCCCTAGCCTCTGGTACCAGTTCTCACTGTCAGGAGAGTCTTCTTAAACCTAACCTAACTAGGTTCACCTTCACCTATTTTGGGGACCCACCCCATCCCTCATGCTGGTGACACCCTGCCTGTAATTCATTTTCATTCAGATCTTTAGATGCCAATTTCACCTTACTGGCTCCATTCACAAAGTGTTCACTCCGATACCTCAGACAATGTCTCTTCTTTGATTCCCCCCCCTCCCCATTTCCCTGGAAACGAATTGAATTATACTGTATGTATTTTATCACTTAAGTGCCACGTTGGACCTTGCTCGAAGCCGCCATTATCGAAATGAGAGTGACGCCGCTTGCTTTCTCGTTGACCTGCCTCTGTCCTTTTCCTGATGCAACACCCCTAAATATCAAAAGAGCCTTGCAATAGTTTGCTCTGCCCTCATTGTGTGTGGGTTGTGCTCTGCAGATGGAGTTTCCCTAGGAGATTAATCGTCTGTTGTTGAACAATGCGTTGTAGTTGATACCTTCCTGAACTCTGACATCTGATACGAGACACCTTTTAAACTGTAAAATCACTTGTTAACCAAGCAAGCAAGTAAATTCTTTATAGGCACTGAATCCTCTGGAATATCTGAAAACAATGCGGGTCGAACCCCGGGGGAAAATGGGAGATTGCTCTAATAGCCGCTGCATATGCAGGCAGGTAAAATAGCCACAAAACTGGTGGGAAATTATTCCTGACTTCTCGTAACAGCAGAAGGAAATAAGAGGGAGAGACAGCTGGCTGGGAGAGAGAGAGAGGTGTACAGTGGTACCTCGGTTTAAGAACAGCCCTGTTTACGAACTATTCGGTATGAGAACTCCGCAAAATCGGAAGTAGTGTTCCGGTTAGCGAACTGTACCTCGGTCTACGAACGGAAGCCGAACGGTAGAAGGGCACTGGTGGCGGGAGGCCTCATTAGGGAAAGCGCGCCTTGGTTTAAGAATGGCTTCGGTTTAAGAACAGACTTCCGGAACGGATTAAGTTCGTAAAACGAGATACCACTGTACTGGCTAACATAATAATAATAATAATAATAATAATAATAATAATAATAATAAATTTTTATTTATACCCCGCCCTTCCCAGCCAAGACCGGGCTCAGAGCAGCTAACACCCATAAAATCACAACAAAACATACAAAACAATCAATTAAAATGCAAGATAAAATATGATTTAAAATGCAGCCGCATCTTTAAGTAGCCCGCCAATCAAACCATAAAGGAATGAAACAGGGTTAAACTAAAACCAACCCAAAGGCCAGGCGGAACAGCTCTGTCTTGCAGGCCCTGCGGAAAGATGCCAGATCCTGCAGGGCCCTAGTCTCTTCTGACAGACCGTTCCACCAAGTCGGGGCCAATACTGAGAAGGCCCTGGCCCTAGTTGTGGCCAGCCTAGCATCCTTATGGCTCGGGATCTCCAAAATGTTATTGTTTGAGGACCTTAAGGTCCTACATGGGGCATACCAGGAGAGGCGGTCCCTTAGGTACGAGGGTCCTAGGTCGCATCAGCCCCCTCCCTGCCTTGTAAAATCAGCTGCCTCTAGGAGGCTGTTGTTTCTGGGATCATTTTCACCAGGACTAGGCCCTGCTGAGCCTTAGACCATCAGACTGAGTGGTTTCATCCAGTCCCATAGCTTGGGGGGGGGGCTAGCTCTGTGTGTGTGTGTGTGTGTGTGTGTGTATGCAAATGTGCATTGGGTGTTTGTGTGTGTGCTAAACTGGGTCTTTTACCTGGGTGAAATAAAGACTAGTTTCGTCCCTGGCAGCCTTCTTTCTCAACAACTTTGGCCAACCCTGCCCCCCCCCCAAAAAAGCTCAACAACTCCTGGCAATGACGGTGGGTAGATCACAGCCAGTCTTTTTATACTGTGAGTAGATTGCAGTTTCTTGGGAGTTGGACGTACCTGTATTACATCATCATCATCATCATCATTTATACCCCGACCATCTGAGTGGGTTACCCCAGCCACTCTGGGCAGCTTCCAACATATATAAAAACATAATAAATCATTAAACCTCAATAAACTTCCCTATACAGCGCTGCTTTCAGGTGTCTTCTAAAGGTTGTATCGTTACTTATCTCCTTGGCCCTGGGGTTGCATAACTCCATTATGCAATGGAGGACATTCCAGGATCAAATCAGAAACCGGGATGGCTTCTCTAAATCCAGGACTGTCCCTGGAGAATATGGACACTTGGAGGTTGCATCTGTTCAGCGCACTCCCTGAACCAATTTCCTCAGATGGTGGTGCTGCTGGCAACCCAGAAGGTGTGGGAACAAAGGTACCTTTTTGCATGTATGGTGGGAATGTTCACGAGTTTCTAAATTTTGGACTGACCCTTATTACATCGTTTGATATGAAGAGAATAGAATAGAATATAGAATAGAATAGAATATATTTTATTGTCATTGTCCCATTCGGGGACAACGAAATTACTTGGCTGCTCCATCCACCCAAATAGGGCACTCCACGCAAAAACAAAACAACTACAAAAACACTGATTAAAACCATACACACTGATTAAAACCAAACACACTGATTAAAACCATACACACTGATTAAAACCATACACACTGATTAAAACCATACAATGATAAACATAACAGGTAAGGTTAGATGACTTCAAAGTCCAGGCTTCCCATTTAAGGCCGCGATCGCTCTGGAAAAGAAGCTGTTTCTAAGACGGCTTGTTCTTGTTGTCATCGTCCTGTATCTCCGTCCCGATGGCAAAAGTTCAAAGAGACGGTGACCAGGATGCGATGGATCTTTCACTATGTCCAGTGCCTTTCTGTGGCACCTCGTGGCATAAATCTGCTCTAAGGTGGAGAGCGAGCAGCCAACAATGCTCTCTGCTGCCTTAACTTATGGTGGAACTTATGGTGAAAGGGGGGTGGAACTACTAATGAAAAGAGGGCTGGCACCTGTCACTTTCAGTTGACAAAGGTATGTGTTCTCTTCTTCTCCTGTGAAAAGTTTCCTTGCCTCTGTTCTGGAGCTTTTATGAGTTCTCCCAAGGCAGAAAGGCCTGAGATGTTCACCCGGCTGAAGTGGCATCATGTGCTTTCACTCCCCCCACCCCTGCCCCCCTTGTCAGTCTGTTGCCCTTTCCTGACACTAACCCCACGGCTGAGAAACCAGTAGGCATTGTTAGGGCTGCTCCATACAGTAGATTGGCAGCAAGGGAGAACAGGAAAGTGACAGGCTAAATAATACCCCCCTCATCTTGAAGACGGAAAACGTCACCTCTGCCACATCCCCAGCTTTTCATTAGCTCAAATGCAATTGTGCGATGTTTAATTTTTTGGAGTGTTTGCCATTCCCCCCCCCCCCAGCAGCAAATGGCTGTTTGGACACAGGGTCTCCATTATATCGCTCTAGTCAAAGAGCAGAAAGATAAACCCAATTGTGCAAAGTTTCAGCAGATTTGCCAACAGGGATTATACATACTGGAGAACTCTCACCTCCATTGTCAATTTAATTTTCAATGCAACTGAAACTACCAATGGCAACAACTTTTATTACAGCTTTGCCAGGTTATTGGTGTGTTTGTGTGTCTGTATGTGTGGTGGACTCATGTATAACTATTTCATAACAAAAAACCCACCCCTCCTCTCCCTGCTTTTTTAATGCAAATCCTATAGGTATGGTGAGAGGGGTGGATCAAGCAACCTAATTCTGTCTCATTTCTGTTTTGCTACTGCTCAATTATAGGCCTGTTCCATTGTGTTGTGTGTGATTGGTTTTTTAAAAAAGAATACGCAATACATTCATATTTAAATGTATTTATTCATACCCTCCAACATTTCTCCAATGAAAATAGGGATGCACCATTCCATAATGATAATTTTACTGTTTATACCCCACATATCTTACTGGGTTGCCCCAGGCACTCTGGGCAGCTTCCAACATATATAAAAACATAATAAAACATTAAACATTAGAAAAACCTTCCCTATACAGGATTGCCTTCAGACGACTTGGGGGTCGGATAACTCCCTTCCCTCCAACATTTCTCTAATGAAAATTGGGACGTCTTAAGGAAAAGTGGGACATTCCAGAATCAAATCAGAAACTGGGACGGTTTCTCTAAATCAGGGATGTCCCTGGAAAATAGGGACACTTGTAGAGTCTGATTTATTGACCTGAGCTAATTTTAGCCCACTCTTCATTAAAATCGAATCCAGAACCTGTTACAACAAGTCACCTAAAAAGTGTCAATTAAATATCTGAAAGACGTGCATTACAGGGTGCCACTACTGAGAATGCCCTCATGTGTCACTGAATTATCTACTTTTGGTGAATGCACAGCTGTTAAGAGAATGTTAATTTTATGTATTTTGTATGCACATGTTTGTGTAAAATGCACACTTTTGTGCAAAATGCTTTTCAATGTATTTCAGCGTAAAATATGTATTTCGGTGTGCACTTTTTTGCAGCAAAACTGCATCACAATGTCTGGATGAGTTGCATTCAAATGTAAAAGCAAGTTCAGGGGCATTTGATCTCGTTGGCTTGCTGCAAAAAGCAGACTGAACTAATTCGTCCTTCCTTCCCTGTAGGTTGATCAGAGGGATAGAACATTTTAGGCATTCCTAGCAGACTGGGATCTCTTTAAAAGTCACCCACCAACTGTAATGGCATAGCTGGGCTAGCTTCTATTTAATACCAGAAAAGATAAGGCTAATCACAGCCAGTGGTGTCATCCAGACTCAGCAGATTGAGCAGTCTCTCACCCCTAAATGCAGCAAGGGCTAACTTTCTATATTTTGAAGTTATAGCAAAGTGGTCTTTGGACTACTTTGACGGGTTGCCAAGGCAATCCACCTGTTGATAATCTGGCATCACCATGATAGGAGATGCTGGGTGGAAATTACCTTGAATGGGACATGTTCTCCTTTCTTTATTTCTTTATTGACACCTCGCCTTTTCTCTTAAAAGCATACAAGTCCAGTGGATGTTGCAATTAATGATATGCAGAGGATATCCTCTGTCCAGAACACAAGTCCACACATTCTTCTTTCCCATTTTGCTTTGTTCTTGCAAAGGCATTTGATTCCGAGAGTTAAGATGCAGAGAATATTTTTCAAGCGTGGGGCGGGTAGAGATGCAGCTGGGTTGGTTACACAACTAAGTTCCCCATGGGGAACTCAACCGTGCAGCTGATTCCTGTAGAAAGCACTTCCCAAGTGCCAAGGATAGGACTGGCAAAACCCCAAGCACCTGGCAACCAGCTTTGGAAGAAGAAGAGTTTGGATTTGATATCCCGCTTTATCACTACCCAAAGGAGTCTCAAAGCGGCTCACATTCTCCTTTCCCTTCCTCCCCCACAACAAACACTCTGTGAGGTGAGTGGGGCTGAGAGACTTCAGAGAAGTGTGACTAGCCCAAGGTCACCCAGCAGCTGCATGTGGAGGAGCGGAGACGTGAACCCGGTTCCCCAGATTACGAGTCTCCCGCTCTTAACCACTACACCACACTGGCTCTCACAAGCACTGCACAAGGGACCTTGACAGGTGGGCAGGACAACTGACCTGCCAATCAATTGACATTGTCATAATGATGTTGAATAACAGTAGGTGGGTTATCTCACCCACCTGTCAAAGTTGGCCTGCAGGGGTGGGGACAGCTAATAATCTGGCCCACTGGGCCAAAAATGCTCCCCACATCTGCTTTAGGTGTCTGGCTATTCCATCCTGTTCTCTGTGCCTCCACTGGGTTTCTCTTCCCCCTCCATTTATCTCTGTGGAGCCTTTGGGGTTTTTTTAATTCCCCATGACTCCCTACCTGCTTGAGGCATGGCAGAGACTTCCTGCAGACTCTGTTCATCTCTTTGGAAGATGGTTGGCATCTGATTGTATGGAATGGGATATAGTTAAAGAGCCAGGAGCCAGTGGAGAACCAGTGAGTCCCAGCGGCCTATCGAAATAGGTCTAGCAATTGGCTTCTCTCTCTCTTTCTTTCTCTGCCTCTCTTGCTTGATAAAACTTCTGTGTGAACCGAAAGTTCGCATGCTGCAGAACAGCTTTATCTTTTGGAAAAATCAGCCTGTTGTGAACCCACATCAAGATTGGATAGCTCAAACATTCCTTATCAGTATGATATTCAACACCTGTCTGGTGCCAAACACTTCCAAGAATGAGCTTTCTGTGCTGGAAAGGAAGTGCTGCCTGAGCCAGGATCCCTCCCGGAGTTCCCATGGAGTTTTTGCTGAAGCAATAACTTTGACACATTTGAAGAGAAGCCAGGATGCTCTCCTCCTTCCCCTCCTCAGCCCCTCTGTCCTGCCTTCATCCCAGCTGATCTGAACTCTTGTTACCTCATGAGAATGTTTGTGGTTGCTATCATTTTCCTATTGAGTTGTGTGTGTTAGCGACTTCATCAATAAACAGGCTTCTTGTTCAGGGTCTATGAAATTGACGACTTTGCCCTACATTAAATAATAAGTTAACAGTAACTCTGAACTCGAGTATGTTTGAGGGAAATGGTACCTGCTTCATAATAGCCAAAGCCAATAAACAGATCTCTCTCTCTCTCTCTCTCTCTCTCTCTCTCTCTCTCTCTCTCTCTCTCTCTCTCATATGCGCGCACACACATTAAGGCAGTACACTGTTGGCAGGCGCCAACCTAGCAATGGGTGTGGCTGGCATTCCAAGCATTTGGAAGAGCTGGTGGTTAGCTCAATAAGTCATTTGTGGCATAGCTGTCAACCCTCCCTTTTTTTGCGGGAAACTCCCCTATTCCAATGCCGTTTCCCACTGCTATCCCGGATTGTTGATATCCCTTAAATTTCCCGGATTTCAAAGGAAGCACCTCCTCTCCCTCTCTGCCGGCCAGGGAGGCTCCTCAGCTGCATTTCTCGGCTGCCAATAAGGAGTCTGAGACCGACTGGGGGCGGAGCTTGCATGCCTTATGCAGCCAGACCCTCACACCCAACCAGACAGCCAGCCTGCCTGCCATCTACGCGCTCGCTCTTTCGCTCACCTGTTGGCGTGCAGCCTCTGGAGCGCAGCGTGGCGAGGCTACTTGGTGCCATTGCACTGCCCTCGCGGCATCCCTTATTTTCAAATCCGAAAGTTAGAAAAAATGCCTTATTTTCAAATCCGAAAGTTGACAGCTATGATTTGTGGTGATTGTGGATATCGGGCCACACCAAACTTCCTGAAAGTGCTCCTTTGCACAGGACTTTGTCTATCACAATGCTGCGTACCACACAAAATCAGATACTGGCAGAACCATTAGGCAGTCTCCCATAAAGTAATAGAAGGCATCCCCAGTTATACATCATAGGGATACCTCTTAACACATTCTGACTTCCGCGTGGAAGCTTCCCTGTGGTGCTGTCTCGTAGTGTCTGCAGGTTGTCCTCCAGCTCTACAACCACAGCGGCAGGTTTGATCTCATGATAATACTGGTAACTGGATGGGAATCTCGCCCTTCCCATGTGCTTTGGCCAGAGTCAACAGTCATTCCACACCAGCAGGGGACTGACATACAGAAAGGTGAGAGAGAGAGAGAAAGAAGCTACTACAGCCGCAAGAATGTTACTTGCCCCAAAATAGAAAGAAGCAGAAGTCCCAGTAAAGGAAGAATGGATACAAAAACTTACGGAATATGTGGAAACGGTGAAACTTACCGGAAGAATAAGAAATCAAGATAACATTTTTTAAAAAAATAAAAGAATGGAAATGGTCTATTGAATATTTACAGATAAATTATAAACAGATAAAAACATTGGCAGGATTATTGTAACAACCTGCAGTTTTATAAGAGTATATATTTAAAGAAGATGAATAAATGAGCAAATCAAGTTAATTTGGATATGCAGAAGATATTTAAAAACAAATTTAAGGAACCGCAGAAAGAGGGGGATGGAAGTCAAGTTTTGAAATGTCAAAATGAGTGTACCATTAGTGAAATGTATAAACTTGAAAAGTATAAATAAATAAATAAAATGGAGAAAGAAAGAAAGAAAGAAAGAAAGAAAGAAAGAAAGAAAGAAACCCTTAAGAAGAAGAAAGTCTTTCAGACATCAACTGTAATCACTCCAGTTTCCCTAAGCAAGTGTTCCCTATGAGTTGGCTAGAGAAAGAGGTGTTCTTGAGTAGTATAAAGCACAGGACAGATCCATATTATACTTTTAATATTTTTAACATATTATACTTTTAAAATCACTGTTAAAACCGTATTCATGGAAGACAATCTTACTCGGCTATGAGTGACCGCCAAAGAAGAAGGCTTTTTTTTTCTTTTTTTCCAATAATTTTTATTGGGTTGGCCACTTTTTATATGCTGGCCACATGACCCGGAACCTGTCTGCGGACAAACGCTGGCTCCCTCAGCCTATAGAGCAAGATGAGCGCGCAACCCCAGAGTCGTCCGCGATTGGACCTAACGGTCAGGGGTCCCTTTACCTTTTTAGTTCTAGGACCACTCTAAGCATTTTTGCCAATATAAACCCTTCAGTCACGCAACTGCCTTGCATTTTGAGCCAATAGTTCATGACAATGCCAGCTAATTATCTGGCATATATGTTTTTCTAAGTGCGTGGGAATTCTGAGAAAATCTTCCTGCTGCTCCCGAATTCGTGAAGTTTCCATGCTGCCTGAATATTTCACAGGGGTGTGGTACTATGGTAAATGTATCATGTTTGGAAGCTTGACTATAAGCCCCAATAAGGTCTTCATGTTCGTTTCTCTGAGTCAAGCTACTTTGCATAATTTTCAAAGAACATATCGGCTCAGAAGTGCCAGAACCTAATTGAAATGACCGCAATAATTACAATAACTAAGGCGTGCATTGTACGACCCTTAATGCATGGATCTTTAATGCAGGGTTTCCAAAGCACTGTACAAAGGACCAGGAAGTATTATTAATCATATGTGCAAATGGGAAAATTAAGATACAGAGAAGTTAACAAAAGTGCTTGAAGAATTCAAACACACCTTTAAGGTAAGTAAAAAGCAGTCAGATTATTAAAAAAATAAAATAAAACAAAATACTGAATGCCTGCAGCTTCCATTAACTTCATGGGGATTAGCATGTATTGAAGAACGAAACTCAAGCTAATTTTATCCTGGCTTTTAAATGCTGAATAAGGTTTTGATATTCATTCAGTCTAGGATAGCAGCAATCATGGCACTGAGCAGGAATTAGGTTTCTAATATGAGATCCAGTAACTAGTAAACAATCCTGAATATATTTGTAGATTCTCTCCCTACCTCTTTTCTATATTTAAAAGCAAGTTTTTAACCATGGTTTCAGAAGTTGGGGCAGGAGGCACTATGGAAGGAAGGCCATGTTCTTGCAAACAAGTGCACAGAGCTTACTAGCCACAAAGGCTGAATGTACATATACAGTGGTACCTCGGGTTAAGTACTTAATTCCTTCCAGAGGTCCGTTCTTAACCTGAAGCGTACTTAACCTGAAGCACCACTTTAGCTAGTGGGACCTCCTGCTGCCGCTGCGCCTCCAGAGCACAATTTCTGTTCTTAGTGGAGTTCTTAACCTGAAGCGTACTTAACTTGAAGCGTACTTAACCCGAGGTACCACTGTATAAAAAACACTGTGAAAATGCCTTTTTTAATGAACATAATGAACATTTAAAACATGAACATTAAAAAAAAATGTGGAATTTGCCATTAGCTCACCACCGCCATCTAGTGTCACATTTGTATAACATATACCCATGTTAGCTCTTCCTGGCAGTTTCGAGAGGGAGAATATCAAGTGTCAGAGGGCACTTCTAGACTGTTGCTATTTTTGAGTGGGGTTCGGTCACGTCCTGGCACAATTAGAGCTGATTTGGAGCTCTTGTGCAACAAACCTGCTTCCCCAAAAGTCTGGTCTTTTTTTGCGATAAGGAGAGTGAAGAAGAAGAAGAAGAGTTTGGATTTGATATCCCGCTTTCTCACTACCCGAAGGAGTCTCAAAGCGGCTAACATTCTCCTTTCCCTTCCTCCCCCACAACAAACACTCTGTGAGGTGAATGGGGCTGAGAGACTTCAGAGAAGTGTGACTAGCCCAAGGTCACCCAGCAGCTGCATGTGGAGGAGAGGAGAAGCGAACCCAGTTCACCAGATTACAAGTCTACCGCTCTTAACCACTGCACCACACTGGCTCTCTCTCTCTCTCTTTTTACACAGAACATTTATTTAAATACACAGAGGCGTCTGGATTAGGCCGGCAAACAGCCCCCTTTCTCCGTCCTATTGAGGGGGAAGCGTAGTGAAAGTGTGGGGTGACTCTTGCTATGATGCAAAGTTCCCCAGCCTCCCTGCCAACGATTCCGAGGGAAGGCTCAATAAATAGCCAACTTTGTCTCATTGCCTGCAACCAAGTCCGGGTGATGGACCAATGGAAAGGTCTTTTGGAAGGGCTCGGGCACAGAGGGAAGTCCCACCAAGTTCGGTGGGGCTTACCATCACATTAAGTGTTCATAGCATTATGCAGTGCTTTTTTTCTGTGGGGATGCAGGGGTACGCATACCCCTAAACATTTTGTGAATCTTTGTACTTTTGTCCATTTACTGTATTTATTTTTCCCGATTTGAACTATAAAATGGTGATTTTCTTAAGTCAAAATGAGAGTACCTCTAAATATTTTTTTTTAGGAAAAAAAGCACTGCCATTATGGATGCAGTGCTCTGTGTTGACCTGAGCTTGAGTCTGGGCTAGGATCCTGAGCCCTGTGTAATATCCATCACGTAATATTGTCAGCGTTTGGCCTATTGGTATTGGCTCTGGGTTGCAATTCACAGCATGGGGATTATTTTAGACAGCCAATCACATTGAGAGTAAGAGTGGCCCAGGCCTTCAGAAATACACATAAACAGTTGCTTCGTCCCCGTTTGATGGTTCTGTTCTGTTCGCCATTGGCTCAATAAAGTCTCTTGCTGCAATCACTGCATCTCATAGAAACCGGGGCGGGAATTACCTGAGGTGTGTGTTTGTGTGGATTATATCCAATACTGTTACGTTTGACAGAATATGAACAGAATCCATTATATTGGACTATTTTATGGTTCTTATTCTTTATACAACAAGGAACTATTTACAGGGTAAAGTAAAGGACCCCTGGACAGTTATGTCCAGTCAAAGGCGACTATGGGGTTGCGGCGCTCATCTTGCTTTCAGGCCAAGAGAGCCAGCGTTTGTCCACAGACAGCTTTCTGGGTCATGTGGCCAGGATGACTAAACCGCTTCTGGCGCAACGGGACACCGTAACAGAAACCAGAGCGCACAGAAACGCTGTTTACCTTCCCGCTGCAGCAGTACCTATTTATCTACTTGCACTGGCGTGCTTTCAAACTGCTCGGTTTGCAGAACTATTTACAACATGTCCTCCAAAGTATTGATAGGTGTGACTTTACACTGGTATGTCCATCATGTTCCTTTAGTTCTGTATTTCATGGTCACATTTGCTAACTCAGTGACCTCTGGCATTGGGTTCAGGTGATTATGTTGTTAGAAGATTATGTCCTTTGGTTTAAAACCACTGGCAATGGATTAGTGAAGGATATCAGTCCACTCCCGTTTTCATCCCCTTTGGGGAAACCATAATGCTTTTTGTGACCAAGTTAATATATTATTTCGCTTTGGCCAAGCTGAATTTGTCCGAGCCCTAACACTCATTGCCTATGAAACATGTTGTGTGTTGGGTTTTACAGAGTTGCAGGGAAAGATGTATACATAAAAAATGTATTTTTCACCTGCCCTTTTAGTTGTACGAAAGGTGTGTGCAGGGGTGGGAAGGAAGGAATTACATCCATTAAGAATCTCTCTTTCACCTTGTCCTTGACTTTAATCAAAAATTTGCCTTCATAGAAAAATAAATGACATTTAGGATCTTCTGAGGCACAACTCGACAAGATATAATTAGAAATACTTCGGCTGACCTTTCCTAAACTACGATTCCACCAACAAAATGGTATGGAAACCACATTTCCCCTTTCTTTTAAAAAAAATAAAACAAGGGTCTTGCATCTTTTGTGGGTACAGACAAGATTACAGGGTACTTTTATTTTAGAATAATTACACGGTGACCTTCAGAGATATTTGTAAAGGTCATATTCTCATCACATAGCCGTGATTTCTTTTCTGCTTTTCCTTTTGTCCCACCAGATATAAATTTAGCAAAGGGAACAGAAAGAGCAAATACATGGGCTTGTGTTCTCTCCCTCTCTCTCTTTTTCTTCCTGTGGTTGAAAACTGAAGATAGTTCAAAGTCCCCATAGGCTCCCAGAGGGCTGTGGGCTATGATAGGCTATTTTCTACCATTTAGCTCTCTCCATTATCACTGCTCCTTTTTCTTCATTATTCTCAACTTATCACATGCAGCATCACCACAGAGCCCAAATAGAGAGTTGTAATTACTCAGCTGCCACCTGATAGACCCCCTTCTATCATCTTTATCTCGCTAGGCCTTGCTGTTTCATCACTGGATAAAAACTCGCCCGTGGCAATGCCTGTGATAGCACATCTCAGAGATACATTTAAAGTTTACTCATTTATCGCGGGGGAAACGCTGAACCCATGCAATTATTAGATACACTTGCCAATTTATTTATACAGGGAGGCTACTTTAACTCTCTTTTCTATCAGCTATTTATTCAGCTCTTCTCGGAGACACCGAGGTCACTTTTGGGCACCAAGATGAAATGTTGACGCAGGGGGTGGGATGGCGGGGGGGAAGAGAAGAATCTGAAATGACCAGAAAGAAAACTGCCAAGAGTCATACTGATAAAACTACAAATGTTAAGTCCCCAAAAAGCATAACATGAGGAGTGGGTGGTTATTGTTGTTTGCGCATTCCTTTTACAGTGTACTACAGTGATGGCTAACCTTGACACTCCAGATGTTTTGGGACTACAACTCCCATCATCCCTGACCACTGATCCTGTTAGCTAGGGATGATGGGAGTTGTAGTTCCAAAACATCTGGGGTGTCAAGGTTAGCCATCACTGGTGTACTAGGAAACAGACCCTCCAAGTGCCCCTATTTTCCAGGGACGTCCGTGATTTAGAGAAACCGTCCCCATTTCTGATTTGATCCTGGAATGTCCTGCTTTTCCTTGGGACATCCCTATTTTCATTGGAGAACTGTTGGAGGGTATGGAGTTTTGTGACCCCTGAGTCAAGGAGATAAGTAACTATACAACCTTTAGAAGACATCTGAAGGCAGGCATGTAGAGGGAATTTTTAAAATGTTTTATGATGTTTTTATAAATGTTGGAAGCTGCCCAGAGTGGCTGGGGAAACCCAGTCAGATGGGTGGGGTATAATTGATCCTGGAATGGTAGATAGCCGTGTTGGTCTGTCATAGTCAAAACAAAATAAAATAAGAAAATTCATTCCAGTAGCACCTTAGAGACCAACTAAGTTAGTTCTTGGTATGAGCTTTCGTGTGCATGCACACTTCTTCAGATATCTGAATATAAAATAAGGAATTTTCTTATTTTATTTTGTTTTGATCCTGGAATGTCCTGCTTTTCCTTGGGACATCCCTACTTTCATTGGAGAACTGTTGGAAGGTATGGAGTCATTTGACTCCTGAGCTGTCTGAAGGCAATCCTGTATAGGGAAGGTTGTTTTTTTAAATGTTGAATGTTTTATTATGTTTTTTATATATGTTGGAAGTTGCCCAGAGTAGCTGGGGAAACCCAGTAAAATGTGTGGGGTATAAATAGTAAGATTATCATTATGGAACGGGACATCCCTATTTTCATCGGAGAAATGTTGGAGGGTATGCAACTTATCAGCTGTAATGTGTCATGCAAGCCAAGATGATGAAGTACCAAAGCACATGATGCCAAAATTGCAGAGGAGGAAAAGTATCATCATCAGCTTTTCCTACCTGGGAGGCATTTCTTCTGAATACCAAATGTGTCAGTTTTTGCCCCATAGTGTTCCAGCATGGTCCTACCCCTCAAAAATAGATACAGTGGATGCTCGGGTTGCAAACGCGATCCATGCAGGAGGTGCGTTCGCAACCCGTAGCGTCCGTAACCCGCAGCACCGTGTCTGCACACATGCGGGTTGCGATTTGGCGCCTCTGCGCATGCACGAAGCGCTGAACCCAGAAGTAACCCGTTCCGGTACTTCCGGGTTCGGCGCGTTCGTATCCCGCAGCGAACGCAACCCGAGGTATGACTGTACAGTCATGTTTGTGTGACTTATGAAGAACCTCGTCTGTCAGGCTGTAATCCTATAAGGCAGGGGTCAGCAACCTTTTTCAGCCGTGGGCCGGTCCACCATCCCTCAGAGCATGTGGTGGGCCGGACTATATTTTGGGGAAAAAATATGAATGAATTCCTATGCCCCATAAATAACCCAGAGATGCATTATAAATAAAAGCACACATTCTACTCATGTAAAAACACCAGGCAGGCCCCACAAATAACCCAGAGATGCATTTTAAATAAAAGGACACATTCTACTCATGTAAAAACACGCTGATTCCCGGACCATCCGCGGGTCAGATTGAGAAGGCGATTGGGCCACCTCCGGCCCACGGGCCTTAGGTTGCCTACCCCTGCTATAAGGTCTGTGCAAGCAGACAAGAGAAACCTAAGATCAACAAGAAGGTGCTTTAAAATGTTCGCCGTAGCTGTTTACTTGACTTTTAAAACAGCAATGTAGCTTGTCCACTCAGCCATGTGAGCAGATGCATTAGAGCATTAATGACACCTCTGGCTGTGCACACACTGTTATCCCTGGTATGCATGCATAGCTTTGTGGGACTGTACTCTGAGAGAACTGCAGCACTTTAATAATAATCTGCTCATTAAATGTGACATGAATTTGTGTCGGCAAGTTCACCAGGTGCCGTCATAAAATCTTCTCTCTCTTAAATCATCCACCTTCTGCCTAACTCTAGCTAACACCCATGAAGTCTTGTTGGTGTTCCCAATGTTGAACGACTCATTCATAGCATTGGTTTACATGTTTATCTTCGTTAACATTTATTTTTGCAGCTCCAGTTTTGTTTCCGTAAAGAACTTCAGCGCTGACAGCAAGAGACTTGTCTGTCCATCGCGAGTCATTTTTATGACTTCTAATCCACACAAACTGGGAATCGTAAAAGTTTCTTACAGACAGCATTCACCAAACCCGCTATCGGGCTTATGTATCTGTAACCGCATATCACTCATAAGGATTTAGCCGATGGAGTTGTTGTAGCTTAACTAAAATAGCTTCAGCAGAGTTGGAGGGTTTGTCGGCTTTCAAGCAAGATATGAGCTATCTCTTAGATATATGAAGAGTAGCTCTCCTTTTCAAGTCTTGTCCTATCACTGTATGGTGTATTATAACCAGTAACTTTCGCTTTGTAAGTGTGCCCATTTTAATTTATCCTATGATTGCTGTGAACAAACATAAACATTGTGTTTGCCTCTAGTTAGTGCAAGGTTACCTAAAAGTAGTGTGGAGAGAGAGAGAGAGAGATCACTAGAAATAATCATTTTGTTTTTGTGCCTTCATTTACGTGTTAAGGAATATAAGCAGAAAAAGACTGGTCTCTGCCCCAGGGAGCTTATGATCTTGATTTTGTCAAAGGTAGCAGAGGGGAAGGAAAGGCAATGGTAACAGAGATCAGGGAGGAACAGGGGTAACAAGGAATGGTTGTGGGAAGATCTCATTGGAACCTGCATGTAGTTTAACCAATAGACAGGAGATAGCACCCACCAACCAATTTACTGCAGAATAAATGCTATAAAAATACAATGTGTAGAACTCATAACCCATCTATTCTCAGCAGCTAGAAACTTCATAACCAGACACTGGAAAGACCTGTCAGGAGTAAGCATAGACCAAGGAGTAAGCATTGGAAACAGCCTTACTAGAAAAATTAACCAATAAGCTGAAACTGACACGGGGACAAAGAAGAAGACACCTTCTTGTTGGTGTCCCCAAAGTTCCCAAAGTATGGTCCCCCTTCATCACACACACAGCCCAACAAGACAATGACAAAAATCTACCGACAGTATACAAATCAATATGGCTAACCTGATCAAAAACACCTACCCACCCCACTCACACAGGAAACCAAAGATCACCACAGCCAACCACAAATGAACAATCATACCCTACGCCAACCCCGACCTCTCTGACCGCCAAAGGAGCACAAGCGAACAACAGAGAACCTACACAAACAACACTGACACCAAACCCTACATATATTAAGTAAAATAGAAACATCGTCACCCACCCCACCCAAAAAATAAATTTTAAAAATCCAATTTTTTTTATTTTTATCCACCCTGATTTGCAGCGATGTGAAGGAGTGTGTGACTTGTGGGTACTACTCTGCTAACCCCCACAGAAGTTCATTGAATACATGTGGGGGGGGATGACTTCTGTACAACGTAATGAAATAATGTGCATGCATGTCTGAAGCAACCCTAGTTTGGAAACCAAGCAAATCTTTGGGCTCCTTTTGAGTTATGAGTTGCACGGTCCTGGGGTCTAAAGTGTGGTAAAGGTTCCGATGTGAGAGGTTATTGCAGAATGGAAGAAAAATACCGTACAGACTCACTGATATTTATCTGAAAGAGCCCAAAGTGAAGGTGGTAGTGAAAGATGTTATGTTTATTGTGGTGTCTGGCAGAAGAACCAGTAGGATAAAAAAGACTCGTGCAAATGAGACCCAAACTGGAAATATTGTTAAATATCCCATGCCTCTAAGTACAGTTTAGACAATGCACTAGGGCAGGGGTCAGCAAACTTACCACGCCTCGGGCCGGTGTCTCCAGCACCGATCGCGCGGCGGGTGTCAGGGTCGCACCAGATGAGCAGGAGTGGTGGCAAGCTCCCCTAGGCGTGGCAGCAACCACGGAAGAGTCCAGAGGAATGGAGGGATTCTTACCTGAAGAAGACTGGTGGCAACACTCCTCAGAAGAGGAAGAAGCAGATGGGGAAGAGTGAAGGCCAGAACAGGAGGAGGAAGAAGTTGAGCCAGAATCAGGCCCTTGTGAGGAGAGGAGCCGGAAGGCCCCCCCCTCCCATCTCAGCTGTAGAGCGTAGAGCTGAGAAACGGAGGGAGCAATTGGAGGCAGTAGCAGCTCGTAAAAGGCGTGGTGATGAGCTGGCTACTTAAGTAAGGTCGGCTGCTTCCCTCACCAGCACCTGCAACTGCTGTGCTGAAGCACGTGGTTGTGCTTGTTCATCCTGCTCCTGATACTGTATACCTGACTCTGGCTGGTTCCTGACTCGGACTGCTCCTGACTTCGGTTTCTCTTGACCCCTGGTACTGACACCTGACTTCGACTGGTTCCTGATTTGGACTGCTCTTGACTTTGGCTTCTCTTGACCCCCGGTACTGATACCTGACCTCGGCTGGCTCCTGACTCGGACTGCTCCTGACTTTGGCTTCTCTTGATCCCGGCACTGATACCTGGCTTCGGCACGCCATCCTGTTGGTGCCATAACAGCAGGCCGGAGGGCGGGGGAGCGTGCGCCCATACGTGTGCGCACACGCTATTTCCAGTGCACTTCTGGGTCGGAGGAGCACCTGAAATAGCTTGTGCACATTTGCACGGGCCTCCTGCGTGCCGGATAAATGAGTCCCTTGGGCCTTATCCGGCCCGCGGGCCTTAGTTTGGAGACCTCTGCACTAGGGAGTAGGCATTAGTTAGTTTCAACATACACAAGCTGGTTTGCATTGTTTCCTTCTTGATCTAATAATTGTAAATCAGCATGAATGACACTAAATTATGAGCTGGAATGTGCTGAGACTGGTTTAAAATAGATCAAAGTGTTTACATTTTCAGCCTTCTAAATTATCAGTCTTGTGAAAGTGGGAGTGCATTTCTCAAGGTATGCGCATGCAAAATATTTTACCCTTTCTCCAAGTCGTGTTTCCTTCATCCAGAGGTGCTGTTGTGAAAGTCACAACCTAGTCTGTCTGCACATTACCAGCTTAAAATGCATCCGAGTTGTTCTTTTCTCAATTCAGATTGAATCTGGTTTTGGAGGAAATGCATCAAAATGCAGTATTTCATAAGAATTGACAGGACAGGTTTGAAAAGCAGGAGGAAAAATTAATTGGCAAAAAAATCAACAGGACACAGACAGACTAGATATCAATTGTGGTTCACATCATGCGTATGCCATTTTTCAAACCAGCAGTGGGAGTGCACTGGATGTTCAGTAAACAAAAGTGTGCACTCCTTCTTGCAAAAGGAGACACAGGAACCTGGACCATCTTGGCTATGAGACCAGGAAGAACTGCTCCCTGCCTTACAGGCCTTTTCCACATGTCTTGGGGGGGGGGCAGGGCCCGGACTGACTCCAGCTACAAAACCTGAGGTGGCCGAACAGACTCTGTTTTTGTTTTATTATGTATTTTGGGTTCTTATTTTGTATTTTTATGTTGTGACCACCCTGTGATCTTTAGATGAATGGTGGTATACAAATTTTAATAACAATAATAATAATAATAATAATAATAATAATTTGAAGACATATATTCTTTTTAAAGATGGGAATGTGGTCTAAGGACTCCACCCCGCCCCCTTTTAAAAGTGAAGATAGTAAACTAGGGCTGCCATACATCTGGATTTTCTAAGACCCGCCCTCTTTTTCAGGGTCAAAATTTCACTCCGGGAGGATTTTTTGAAGTTGCCTAAATGTCCGGGTTTGTGCAAGCAGAACCAGGAAGTGTGCGTGCGAGTATCGCTCTCGATTTTTTCCAATCTCTATGGACGCGTCTGATCTCTATACAGTACAAAGACTTGCTTTGCAAGCAGAGCCAGTAAGTATGAATGCAAGGATCGCCCTTAACCTTTTTTGGAGTGTTTGGTTGTGGAAGAAGATAAATATAGTGGCTGTAACAGAAACCTAGAGAGAACCAGTGGGACATGGTCACCTCATGATACAAGCTCTATAGGAGGAACAAGGAACAAGGAAGAAGAAGAAGAAGAAGAAGAAGAAGAGGAAGAAGAGGAAGAAGAGGAAGAAGAGGAGTTTGGATTTGATATCCCGCTTTATCACTACCCAAAGGAGTCTCAAAGCGGCTAACATTCTCCTTTCCCTTCCTCCCCCACAACAAACACTCTGTGAGGTGAGTGGGGCTGAGAGACTTCAAAGAGGTGTGACTAGCAGCTGCATGTGGAGGAGCTGGGAAGCAAGCGAACCCGGTTCACCAGATTACGAGTCTACCACTCTTAACCACTACACCACACTGGCTTACTGGAGGCAGTGTTGCTCAAAGAGGACATAAAATCCCGAAAGTAAGCCCCATGCAAATCGGTCGCTGCCTGTACATACATATTCCAATCATAATCCCTAGAACAATTGGTTATGGAACTGACCAGAGGGGTGGCAACTCTTGACTTATATCTTTAGTGGCACCTGAGACCTAGTGGAAGATGTCAGCATTGTTGAAGTGACTGGAAATAGTGACCCTTGTGCTATCAAATCCAGTCTATTTTTTCTGCCTCCGCTGTCAGAGACAGTATGCCTTTAAAGGCCATTTGCTGGGAATCACAAGCGCTGTTGCACTCCTGTCTTGCTTATAGCTGTGAGAACAAGATTCTGGATGAGATGTGTCTTTGGTAGGATCCATAAAGGTTTTTCTTATCTCCTTGTAGTATGTAGGTTACAGAAGAACTGTGGGAGGTTTTGGAACTGTGTTCCAAATATGCAAGGACAAAAAAGAAGAACTCAACAAGCTTTAATATCAATATTTGTTGTTAGGATTCTGGTCTTGCTTTCCCCTGTTGCTGAGTTTGTTAAACAATTCCTCTTGTCTTTTATATAATTCTTATTAATTTTTCTGTCTTACACTTTAGAATACTCATTTAAACATCCTTAAAGAACCATAAAGAAGACTGATCGCTGAAGAATTGATCCTTTTGAATTATGGTGCTGGAGGAGACTCTTGAGAGTCCCATGGACTGCAAGAAGATCAGACCTATCCATTCTGAAGGAAATCAGTCTGGAGTGCTCACTGGAAGGACAGATCCTGAAGCTGAGGCTCCAATACTTTGGCCACCTCATGAGAAGAGAAGACTCCCTGGAAAAGACCCTGATGTTGGGAAAGATGGAGGGCACAAGGAGAAGGGGACGACAGAGGACAAGATGGTTGGACAGTGTTCTCGAAGCTACCAACATGAGTCTGACCAAACTGCGGGAGGCAGTGGAAGACAGGAGTGCCTGGCGTGCTCTGGTCCATGGGGTCACGAAGAGCCGGACACGACTAAACAACTAAACAACAAAATATCAATGACTTCCCTTCGTCTCTTTCCATGGTTCATTTTGCATATCATAAATCCCTGCATATTTTACATAAACTAAACCAGTCAGTATTCCATTATTACAGGGGTGGCCAACTCCCAAGAGACTGTGATCTACTCACAGAGTTAAAAACTGGCAGTGATCTACCCCCTTTTTTGGGGTTCAGGTCAAAGTTGTTGAGTTTTTTCAGGGAGGAGGTAAAATGTTGAGGTTTTTTTAGGGGAGCCACAGTTGTTCTGCTTATTTGGGGGAGCCAATGATCTACCAGTGATCTACCACAGACGTCCAGTGATCTACTGGTAGATCACGATCTACCTGTTGGACATGCCTGCATTATTACATCCATTGAAACTTATTTACGCTGTTGAATTTATCTCCATGCTGCCAACATTTTCAAGTGCACACAATTCCCCCCCATATATTCAATAAACATTTTCCAATCTTCTCTAAACGTATGTTCTTCTTGTTCTCTTATTCTATATGCTAAGTCTGCAAGCTGCGCATATTCCATCAGCTTAAGTTGCCATTCTTCTTTAGTTGGGACCTCGCTTGTTTACATGGGCCGCAGTAGTAGCATACATAAACAACCTTTTTTGACACCTGGGAATTTCCATCTGAATTATCCCCAACAAAAAGGACTCTGGGTTGTTGTTGTTGTTGTTGTTGTTGTTGTTGTTGTTTTAAAAGTACTTTTAAACACCCCCCCAATTCATTATGGATTATTTCCCAATACACTTTAAACCTTTTACAGGTCCACCACACAGGAAAGATTATCTTTCATAACCTTGTCTTTTAAACCATGGTCTTCTAAAGAGAGAGTGGTTGTGAGGACATGGCCTACAAAGACGCTTCCTCATCCTGGGACTTTCCTTTCCCAACATCCATTCCTCTTCACATCTGGCAAACACAGCCCTGTAGATCAAAGAACAAAAGGCAAAGAACAATGTCTTGCCACCCTTGTTTTTGAGGGATCTCCTGGCTGCCTTGGGAATAATGCTGTCCATTATACCTCTTCGGTGCATGCATTGCCATATCAATGTCTTTTAATTATAATGTTGTCTGATAGTGTCTACAAGTTACGCAAAAGGGGAATTAATATGCCACACCTAGTTTGGAGTAATGAAGTTCCTTGATCCAAATACTTTCTTCTCTCATGTATCTTTCAGGTAAACAAGTTCAAGCAATTGCTTCAGAAGTCTTCACATTGTCTTTGGTTGCCTTTGAAATGTAAATGATAGGCTCGCCTTGTCTCTCCCCATCAATTGTGCTTCGACACATTATTATATAATGATGCTGTGCCTTAAAAGCAGAGCAGTGCTTTCACATGAGACCAGAGCACCACAAATGAAGAAGAAAGCATTTGGTCCCCAGTGAGCAGTCTAGAACTGGACTGGGGAACTTGAGGTCTGAGGACCCAATCTCTGTAGGGTTGCCATACTTTGAAGAGCAAAAAAGGGGACACACTTGCCGACTTCTACTTTCAACTATGGATCTCTATGACGACTTTCATCATGAAAAAGAGGGCATGTCCTGGGAAAAGAGGACAAAAGAGAGCCAGTGTGGTGTAGTGGTTAAGAGTGGGAGACTCGTAATCTGGTGAACCGGGTTTGCTTCCCCACTCCTCCACATGCAGCTGCTGGGTGACCTCACCCAGCCCCACTCACCTCACAGAGTGTTTGTTGTGGGGGAGGAAGGGAAAGGAGAATGTTAGCCGCTTTGAGACTCCTTTGGGTAGTGATAAAGCGGGATATCAAATCCAAATTCTTCCTCTTCCTCTTCTTCTTCTTCTTCTTCTTCTTCTTCTTCTTCTTCTTCTTCTTCCGGGTACTACCACCTGTCAAATGTTTAAGCCCCACCCCTTTGTTTCTAATGTGTGTGTGTGTTTCTAACATATGTGTAAATAAAAATGGCCATGTCCCAGTTGATAAGACTGTGCTTTTCCTATTTATCTACTTGCGGTTCCTATTTATCTACTTGCACTTTGACGTGCTTTCGAACTGCTAGGTGGGCAGGAGCAGGGATCGAGCAATGGGAGCTCACCCCGTCGCAGGGATTCGAACCACCGACCTTCTGATCAGCAAGCCCTAGGCTCTGTGGTTTAACCCACAGCGCCACCTGGGATTTCTAGATAGAGTACTGTAAAAGACAATATCACCCATTCTTGTATGCAGGTTCGCAAATCTCGGATACAGGAACCCAGCTGTGGAACTTACTGGGCCAACCTAATCATTTCACTAGATCAGTGGTGGCTAACCTTGGCACTCCAGATGTTTTGGAACTACAACTCCCATCATCCCTAGCTAACAGGACCAGTGGTCAGGGATGATGGGAGATGTAGTCCCAAAATATCTGGAGTCCCAAGGTTAGCCACCACTGCACTAGATGGTACTTTCTTCTACCCCTGGTTTTTGTATTGTATTGCATTGTATTTTGTATTGAATTGAAAAGGGTGTTTAAAATAACGTTTGTAAATACCCCAGAAGCTTTTCTTTTGGGAATTAGAAGGACAGAACTACCTAAACTGTATAGAAACCTATTTATGTATGCAACTACAGCGGCAAGAATGTTACTTGCCCAAAAATGGAAAGAAGAAGAAGTCCCAACAAAGGAAGAATGGATACAAAAACTTATGGAATATGCAGAAATGGCGAATCTTACCAGAAGAGTAAGAAATCAAGATAACAAGTCCTGAGAGGCAATCCTATATATATATATTTGTTCAGAATTAAATGCCTTTGAATTCAATGTGTCTTACTCCCAGAAAGGTGGTTTGGGATCGCAACCTAAATAAGCACAAAGGGAAGGAAAATTACGACTTTTATATAGGTTAGGCTGAATCTGAATGATCTCATATTTCTGAATGTTGAAACTGTTCTAATTTAATGTTTGTGAGGATAAGGCATTTCTTTATATGCATGACAAGTTGGCTTTGAAATGGATTTGCCCTTTGTATATAATCCAAGTATGCTCTGTTTTCTTGTTCTTTAAGTACCATTCAGAAAAGCCTGAATAGAACGTACCACTTTGTCTATAAAGTCAGGAACTTTAATGACACTCTCATTCAGTCATTTCTTCCACTGGTGAATGGAAAAGTAATTCTTTTCAGTCTTGAGTTTGATCCACCTTTGCTCTCAGTTTTAGTCTGAAAGAGAAGCATGACGGGGAAACAGAGAAGCTGTATAAGAATGAAAATGGAGCAACTGGAACATTCTAAAAAAGGCAATGTCTGAAAACAATCCATACACACACACACACACACACACACATATACAGATATATATATATATATATATATATATATATATATATATATATATATATGCCTGTTGTCTTTGTCCATGGAGTTTTCTTGGCAGGGATACTGGAGTGGCTTGCCAGTTCCTTCTCCAGGTGGATCACATTTGGTCCAAACTCTCCACTATGACCTGTCCATCTTGACCTGTCCATAGCTTCTCGTGGTGGAGGAGACTCTTGAGAGTCCCATGGACTGCAAGAAGATCAAACCTATCCATCCTTAAAGAAATCAGCCCTGAATGCTCACTAGAAGGACAGATCCTGAAGTTGGGGTTTCAGTACTTTGGCCACCTCATGAGAAGAGAAGACTCCCTAGAAAAGACCCTGATGTTGGGAAAGATGGAGGGCACAAGGAGAAGGGGACGACAGAGGATGAGATGGTTGGACAGTGTTCTCGAAGCTACTAACATGAGTTTGGCCAAACTGCGAGAGGCAGTGAAGGATAGGCGTGCCTGGCATGCTCTGGTCCATGGGGTCACGAAGAGTCGGACATGACTGAACGACTGAACAACAACAAATATATATATATATATTGTCCAGTAGCACCTTAGAGACCAACTAAGTTTGTTCTTGGTATGAGCTTTCGTGTGCATGCAAACTTCTTAGTGTGCATGCACATGAAAGCTCATACCAATAACAAACTTAGTTGGTCTCTAAGGTGCTACTGGACAATATATATACAGTGGAACCCTGGGTTACGCACGTGATCCGTTCTGGGGTCGCACTACGTAACCCGGGCGTACGTATCACGAACGCACGAAAAAACCCCCAAAAACCCAAAAGAAGCGTGATTTGAACACTTCTGAGCATGCGCGAAATGCGCAGAACGCTTCTGCGCACCCGTGCACACCCGCGCGTCGCACGCACTCCGCAGAGGACTTCCGCGTCACCGCCGTGCTTATCTCGAACGTAAGCAACACGGAGCATACGCAACACGAGGTATGACTGTGTGTGTGTGTGTGTGTGTGTGTGTATTTCTACTGTGTCAGACCAACACGGCTACCTACCTGATTCTAGAACAATTCAAATGTTATTCTACTCCTGGGGAAAGTGATGCCATAATACACTGATATGGATGCACCTGGAGATATTTAAAGAATCATAGAATCGTGGTGTTGGAAGAGACCCCGAGGGTCATCTAGTCCAACCCCCTGCAATGCAGGAATCTCAACTAAAGCTTCCATGACAGGTGGTCATCAAGCCCCTTCCAAAGAAGGAGAGTCTTCGATAGAAACAGGCAAAGTGCAAGAAACAGTGCTTTGTTTTATAATCCATACACACAAGAGCCAAGGAAGAAGCCAAAACCACAAAACCAGGAGTACTAATATTTTATGGACGCAAATATTTTAAAGAGAAGAAGAAAATGCTTCATTTATATTTAAGGAAGCAGCAGCAAAATAAGAACGGAACAATATGACCTTGTTTACCATGAGAAAAGGACCGATATCAAAGATGTGGACTAAATGTGGCTTTCTTCCTCCCCCTCCAATGGGCTAAAGAAAACAGGAAGCAAAGTCAATGGGGATTGAGAATGGGTGGGGAAATGGGGTGCATTATATGCAAGTTGTCAGATCAACCCAACTCAAGGGTGTTCGCTGTGTAAAATGGAGAGTGTTCGTAAAAAACGAACAGGAGAACATCTACCTCTGTTGCTCAACGAAAGCAACAAGCTGGTAATACGTCTGGGCATGATATGGATCGGTATTTCTCTTGTTCTTATTGTTTAAGGATTTTGGCAGTCCGTTTTGCAACCATGAGCAGTGCTAATAAGATGGGGTGAAGGCAGGTTGAAGTCTCAGGCATCTCTGTTCTGGGGCAGATGGAGAGGTAGCAATATTCCTTCGCCATCTGATCATAGCTGTCAACCCTCCCTTTTTTTGGCGGGAAACTCCCTTATTCCAATGCCGTTTCTCGCTGCTATCCCGGATTGTTGATATCCCTTAAATTTCCCAGATTTCAAAGGAAGCAGCTCCTCTCCCTCCCTGCCGGCCAGGGAGGCTCCTCAGCTGCGTTGCTCGGCTGCCAATAAGGAGTTTGAGACTGACTGGGGGCGGAGCTTGCATGCCTTGTGCAGCCAGACCCTCACGCCCAACCAGACAGACAGCCTGCCTGCCGTCTATGCGCTCGCTCTTTCGCTCACCCGTTCGCGCGCAGCCTCTGGAGCGCAGGGTGGCGAGGCTACTTGGTGCCATTGCACCGCCCTCGCGGCATCCCTTATTTTCAAATCCGAAAGTTGACAGCTATGCATCTGACACTGATTTCTGTTCTTTCTTTTGAAGAACTGAATTGCTATGCATTTGAAATGTTGACACTGTGCTTACATCAGGGTGGGTTGTTCCATGTCTCAATCTCGCTGTTAGATGCCATCTTGGGGCCTGCTGGGGAGAAAGGTACAACAAATGGGTAAGTGTAAAAAGCAAGGATTCCCTATTGCTTTGGAAAGATCCTCAGATCAGTGCAAGCATTTTAGAAATGAAATAGGTAAAGGTAAAGGGACCCCTAACCATTAGGTCCCGTCATGACCGACTCTGGGGTTGCGGCGCTCATCTCGCTTTACTGGCCGAGGGAGCCGGCGGACAGCTTCCAGGTCATGTGGCCAGCATGACTAAGCCACTTCTGGTGAACCAGAGCAGCGCACAGAAACACTGTTTACCTTCCCGCCGGAGCGGTACCTATTTATCTACTTGCACTTTTGGCGTGCTTTTGAACTGCTAGCTTGGCAGGAGCTGGGACCGAGCAACAGGAGCTCACCCAATCGTGGGGATTCGAACCGCCGACCTTCTGATCGGCAAGCCCTAGGCTCTGTGGTTTAACCCACAGCGCCACCCGTGTCTCTTAACGGAAATAGTTAATAGTTAATAATGTATGCTGTCTCCTGACCCACAAACCTTTTAGCCCTCTTACCTGTTTCAGTTTCAGTTCCTCTTAAGACAGTATTACACACCACCCAAGCGGTGCAAGATTCCAGGGGTACCAAGTGTGCTTGCCTGGGTCTGTGCTTCCTTTTGGACCATGAGACACAGCAGAGACTGCGGTGTCTTTATGATATGTGGTTTATTCACTCATCCACATAACCTGAGTCTAGATGGAGAGATCGCAGAGCCTTTGCATCTCAAGAGGGTTCTGATCCTGGCGCTTTGGCAGTCTCGGATTCCAAGAGACCCCAAACATTGTGTCTGACAGCCTGCCCCCAGATTTAAAAAATAAGTGCAATTTCACTTTGTGTCTCTTTCATTCTACAGGGGAGGACAAGGGAAAAGACCATTTGAAAACCATATGAAAGCACAAAAGCACCTTGTCCTCTGCCTTCCTTTCCTGGCTGTTGTAAGCATTCTCAAGCTTCAGGGGAAAAAATCCAGATACCTTCAAAGAACCAAGCCCAGTCCTTTCGGCAGCTGATTTGATTGCAGCCCATTATCATATGTCAGTTCAGGAGCGCCTCTTGATTAAACGCCAATATTCCAGATTAAGGAGGAACCAATCACAAATCATGTCGGAGATGGCAGGGACACACCCCCAGGTTGCACCCTTTCTGCCTTTCAAGTTGGCCGACACGGGCTTGTGCGGCACAGCGGGATGCCGCGAGCTCCCCCAGACCCCACTGGGGAACATTGGCAGTATTTTTAAGGTTACCAGTTTTTTTTCAATAAATCTGGGGACACATTAATTAATTAATTAATTAATTACTACATGTTCGGGACATTGATGCTGCAACGATGGCGGTGGCAGAGGGGCGGCTGCCGCCTTGACCTCAACCGCCACGTTTCTCCTTCCTCTGAGGCTTCTATCTCCTTTCTCCGTGAGCCTGGGCAGCCCCTGAGTTGTTGGTTGTTCAGTGGTGGTGGTGGTGGGGAAGCGGTGCGCGGTGGGTCAGGCATGGAAGGCGGAGAAGGAGGGTCCGAGAGCGCCAGCGCCAGTGGGGCTCGGGCAGCGCAATGCCTCCCTTCCCATCGGAGCAGCCCCAATCGCATTCCTACTTGCGTGCAAGCAGGGGGGCGGGGATCCCTCAACTGGTAAAGGGAGGCTTCCCGTTGCCTAACTGAGAGATCCCTGCCCCACTCCTGCTCCGATAGGCAGCATGAAGCCTCCCTTCGCAGCTTAGTTGCTGGTGTCAGGGAAGGTGGAGGCAGCCCAGAAGCTGCATCTTAGCAGGGCCGTCTTAAGCATATCCGGCGCCGTGGTGCGAAGTTCCCTCCGGCGCCCCCCCCCCCATATCCCAGAGTTGGCGGAGAGCGGCGGACCCGCTGCTGGGCACCCCTGCTCCCTCAACTCTGCAGCATCCCCGTGGCTCTCTCGTGCGTGCGCCAGATCCGCTGGCTGCTTCCCCTGAGGGGGCAGGGTAGGGATGGGTGAAGGGTGGGTGGCAGGGGTGGGTGCAGGGTGGGCGGGCGGTTGCTGGCTGCTTCAGCAGCAGCATCTGAGGTTGCAGAGAAGGGCCATGCAATTGACCAGAAACAAACCTGAGTTGAGGGAGCAGGGGCGCCCAGCAGCAGGTCCACCGCTCTCCGCCGACTCTGGTGTCTCCTTGGGTCTCCTCGGAGGAGGCGCAACGCTGCTCTGCGACAGCATGATCCCATGACACATGGCATGTCATGATTTCATGAGAACGTGATATATGATTTCATGATTTCGGTGTCGTGATTTCATGATTTCAGTATCGTGAATTCATGATTTCGGTGTCGTGATTTCATGATTTCGTGATTGCGGTATCGTGGTTTCATGGTTGTGGCATCGTGATTTCATGATTGTGGCATCGCGATTTCATGATTTCGTGATTGTGGTATCGTGATTTCATGATTTCGGTATCGTTATTTCATGATTTCGGTATCGTGATTGCATGATTTCGTGATTGTGGTTTCGTGATTTCATTATTGCGGCATCGTGATTTCATGATTGTGGCATCGTGATTTTCTGGTTTCATGATTGTGGTATCGTGATTTCATGGTTTCGGTATCGTGATTTCATTAACGCACCACTAAGTCCTATGGGAAAGACGGCTCTGTTTGTACTCTAAATTTTTAACAAGTATCCTAAAAGGCAAGGGAGGGGCGGTGAGTTATCAAGGATGGGTACCACAAGAAAGAGAACTGCCCCTGTTAAAAAGAGTCCATTGGAGAGTATATGTTTAAATATGCAAGTTTAGGTTGGGTGGTATATATTTTATTTAAACCTCTGCAAGAGGGTGTGTGATGAAAGTGTAATCTCAAGTACAAAAAATCTAGGCCAGCTGTGTGCAGTGTGTGGTCTATGGTCTGGGAGTGAATACCGCTGATCTAGGCTGAGTATTAGAGAAAACTTTTTAACTGTAAGAAGATTATGACAATAGAAGAGAAGGCAAAGAAAGGAGTTACTCTAAGCTAGTTACTCATCTTTTAGGGAGGGTTAAGGCTCTTGCAAAAAGTTAATCCTGGGTATTACTTTAGCTGCCTTGCACAAGTTATCAAAATCCCTTTTTAAATTATGTACAACAAATGATTATTAAGATGATGCATGTTGTTTATTAAAGGATTGCCAACCATCATGTATACTGTGTGATGCAAAAGCCTTAAGTGAGGCCACATATTAATTGCCAAATGAAATTATTTTAAATTACAGGGTCTTTTGCTGTAGAAATAACTACAGAGGTATGTAATCCTTTCATTGTGCTGACATTACTTAAAATTATGCTCCTCAATACAGGAGTGGAATAATGTAAAGTCCAGCACTTTATGTACTGGTGATTTCCATAGTCGTCATCTGAAGGCATCAAAGAACGACATGCAACATGAAACTACAATTTTTTTGCGTGTGAAATACAATACTGTATAATCTTATGCGCGCTTGCTCAGATGTAAGTCCTACAGTTCAGTGAGGCTTACTCCCAGGAAAGTATGTATGGGATTGTAACCCTAAGGTTTACCCCCTTAAAAGATTAAGTATTCAGTGCAGATGGTCCTCTTAGAAGTGTTTTCCCATTTAGAACACTGGTGTATATAAAATCATAACATACCCAGAGCTCTTTTACAGCCGGGACTCAACAAAAGTCAGTTCTGGTACCTTTCCAATGGGCGTCATTGCCATTATAAGAGAACAAGGGAGGCATTCATGGTGAGTTCCGGCACCTATTTTTCTAGAAAAAGAGTTCTGCATATACCATCCCATGTGGCAATGACAGAGGCAAGCTACATTAGTCAAAAAACAGCATTTAAAATGCACTATAAACATGCAACACCAGATGGCGCTGTAGAGCAGAGAACTTTTCTATGTGATTTTACATAGAGGTGGTTTTTTTCTCTTTTGTTAAAACAGTTAAATTTAATACTTATTTATTGCGGGTTTCTTCCCCTGTGTGCAGATCCACCCTATTTCTCTGCTGTCACCGAATCCTCAGTGTGCCACTGAGTTGGGAGCCCCAGAGCCCTTTGAAAAATCCACCATGTAAATTCTACAGCAGTTTGAGGGCTCAGTTGCTTGGACCTTGATGCCGTGGTTGAGTCAAAGTCATGACCATGTCCTAAAGCACCATTCTGGTCTGGCTGTGTGGGATCCGTTTCGGTTATAGTGACCTGAAGACATGGACAATATACTTCAAGGGGTCTGGCTGACGACATGTCTCTTGACCCCATCGTGGTGAATAAGTTCTCATTGAAGTGGATTAGCTGGGCAGGTCCAGGGGTGGTTAATGCCTAGTTGTGGGAGAGGGTGGTGCTGCCTGCCTTGAAATAAGCAGTGGTGTGCCTTTTCCTTAAGAGACCCTCCCTGGACCTTGAAGTATTTGACAAATAACGCCCAGTGACTAGCATACTCTTATATTCACACTGCGGGGGGGGGGGGAATTCAATAACTTCAAGTGTCCTTCAGTGCCTCTGACAGCACTGGATTTTGGGCGGTGCAGGCAGTCTTCCCTCACAGGGCACTGAGCCAAGGAGCCAGTGTGGTGTAGTAGTTAAGAGCGGTGGACTCGTAATCTGGTGAACCGGGTTCGCTTCCCCGCTCCTCCACATGCAGCTGCTGGGTGAACTTGGGCTAGTCACACTTCTTTGAAGTCTCTCAGCCCCACTCACCTAACATCTGAAGAAGTGTGCATGCACACGAAAGCTCATACCAAGAACAAACTTAGTTTGTCTCTAAGGTGCTACTGGAAGGATTTTTTTTATTTTGTTTCGACTACAGCAGACCAACACGGCTACCTACCTGTAACTCACCTCACAGAGTGTTTGTTGTGGAGGAGGAAAGGAAAGGAGATTGTTAGCTGCTTTGAGACTCCTTAGGGTAGTGATAAAGCGGGATATCAAATCCAAACCCATCTTCTTCTTCTGAGAAGATCCATAACTGAGAAGATCCATTTGGGAGTGCCAAGTTTTGGCCTTGGTCAGGGCACCATATTACCAAAGATGACTAAAGTTCACTCCTGCCTCCAACTTATCAGGGTCGCTAGATGATCAGGGCCTCTTTGGCTTAGTATCTACAAGCCAGTAAAAGGGTGAGACAAACTTCCCTAGGGTAGAAGTTCCCCATCTGCGTTGCCACCTGTTTCAGACAGTGGGGCTACTTGCAGCAGGGGATACAAAGAAACTCTCAACATATGGTGTGGTTCTGATGAGAAGTTTGCCATTACACAAGGCAATGTGGCCTGCTTCAGGCAGCAGTTTTGGGGAACCATTAAAGTCATCAAATTGCCAGTTATCTGGCTTATTATTCTATTTTCCCCAGCATGAAGGCAGCACCACTTGGATCAACTGCCTAGAGCTGAATAACACTTTCACAGTCATTGTCAGGCTCCAGGGAATCCGATCCCTCCCACGGTAGACAGTCAAGAATCAGATAAACAAGAGATCTTACCAAGTCTTTTATTCAATATTCACAGAGAGAGTCTTAGAAAAGGTGCCTCTGTTTCAGTAATGGCATTGCTCCGAGAAAAGTCCCACCCCCTCTGTCTCTCCTATTATATGTCATCCCTATGTTGACTGATCTGTGCTTTCTGCCTCTGAGCTTTCTGTTCTCCTACTTTCAATGCCTGCCAGGTTCTGGGAGAGCGGGGGTCAGAAATGCTTTCTAAAGACTGAGTCTGTCAACTGTCTCTCCCCTGGTGCTTCTTCTTCTTCCTGCTCCTCTCCCAATATTTCCCAGCTTCTCCCCTCTGCAGCCTCTGAGCTGTGACCTTCTGCAAACCACTGTCCTTAATCTATACTGTCTCCCTCTTCTCTGGCAGGTTCAGGCTGGGGAGGTGGTATCCACCATTCCTCCCCCTCTGCCCAGTCTCGTGACAGTCATGTACTGTGGATTCTACTTGTTCTAATGTTACTGTACATTTGGGACATATTTATCAGTCCAAACCGAAAGGGCTGCAGCTCAGTGGTAGAACATCTCCTTTCCCAGCATCTCCAGGTAAGGCTGAGGAAAACTCCTATCTGTAATCCTGGTTGAATTGCCGCCAGTCATCACTTGGAATGTTGGGAACAGCACATTGCAGGGAGGAAGAGTCGCCCAGTTCATAAGTCCCCATTTCAAATCTTGTCTCATCCATTAATTCAGAGAGCCAGTGTGGTGTAGTGATTAAGAGCAGGACACTCGTAATCTGGTGAACCAGGTTCGGGTCTCCGCTCCTCCACATGCAGCTGTTGGGTGACGTTGGGCTAGTCACACTTCTCTGAAGTCTCTCAGCCTCACTCACCTCACAGAGTGTTTGTTGTGGGGGAGGAAGGGAAAGGAGAATGTTAGCCGCTTTGGGACTCCTTCAGGTAGTGATAAAGCGGGATATCAAATCCAAACTCTTCCTCCTCCTCCTCCTCCTCCTCCTCCTCCTCTTCTTCTTCTTTTTCACCATGGGGATTGAGCTGCAAGTCATGGAGTCAGGTTTGAAATTCACTTCTACCATTAACTTGCCAGGGGCCGGTGGCAATGTTATATTTAAGATAAGATAAGATATGATTTCTTTATTGTCATTGTACAAGTACAAGTACAACGTTGTACAAGTGCAACGAAATTGGATGCCATCCCATAAAAACAAAACAAAACAAAACAAAAAACAGCACAAAAAAACAAAAAAACACATTTTCAGCCACACATGCACATGCGTACACACCCATCACAACTCTCCAAGGTCATATTATCTGATTACAGCATTTAAGATGGTTATAGCTCTTGGGTAGAAACTATTCTTCAATCTATTTGTTCTTGATCTGATTGTTCTATATCTCTTGCCCGAAGGCAGTGGTGCAAAAAGACTATATCCTGGATGAGATGGATCCTGTAAAATATTGTTTACTTTTTAAAGTGGTATTTGTGGTAGGGGCTGCTGCAGCTGCTGCCTAGACTCTCCCTCCTCCCCTGGTTGCTGCTTAGCGGGTGGCATCCCAACCCATAAATCTCTGGTCCGTTGCCGCCCCGCCCCCCCCGCCAGTCCTGACATTAGATTCAATGTCTAGTTTAAGGGATCCAGTTAAAAGTAAGTGATATGACACACCTTCTTTCTGAGACTATGTAGTACAGTACTGGGCTAAACAGACAAATAGTATAACCTGGTATAAGAGTTCTCTAAGCATGAAGTCATGCCGCAGTGGCTCCCATATTGCAAATCTAATGTATGATAGGCTCCATAGTAATAATAATAATAATTTATTATTTGTACCCCGCCCATCTGGCTGGGTCTCCCCAGCCACTATGGGCGGCTTCCAACAAACACTAAAATACATTAAAATATCACACTTTAAAAACTTCCCTAAGCAGGGCTGCCTTCAGGTGTTTTCTAAATGTCAGGTAGTTATTTATCTCTTTGACATGGGATGGGAGGGTGTTCCACAGTGTGGACTGTAGTGACTGTAGACAGGTTTCACCCCCCCCCCCTCTCATCTGCAATAATACTGACTCACCTTCCAGTCATAAAGTATGTCCGACATGCGTTGAACACTTTAAAGCTCTATATAAAAACGCTAATTATGATTGTTCTTATTATCTCGTGTGGTGTAGCAAATTGTGGCCTAGATGAATGTGGTTTAACTTGTGGGTGCTGTTGCTGGTAGCTCTTTTCCGCACTTCTCGTTGTGCGTGACAATTGGAGAGCCATGGAGATTCCCAGCCATTGCAACCGTTGCAGGTCAGAAGCATTTTATTCATTCAGCTTCACATGCCTTAGATGAATTGGCGTTCTGAAGGTGCAGCATCAAATAATTTGCATGGGAGTATTAAGCAACGTAATAAAATAACTCACAATTTGAATGGTTAATAAAACCTGTGAGGTTTTTGATCTATTAACAGGTGTTTGATTAAGGGTGTGTGAAAGAAAATCCAGTAGAATTGTGTAAGAAGTGGGATTCCTTCAAAGGTTTGGAAATCGGTTCAGCAGGAAAGAAGGAAGAGTCCCTACCAGAGAGGAATGGCAAGCTAAGCTGATGGATTTCGCCGGAATGGCAAAGCTGACTGGAAAGCTCAGGACCCAAGAGGACAAAAACTTTTTAAAAAAGAATGGGGGAAATTTATACTTTGTTTAAGAGACCAATGCAAGCAGATGAAAACACTAGCAGGATTTTAATCTCACTTTAAAAAGCAGAGACATCACCTTGCCAACAAAGGTCCGTATAGTTAAAGCTATGGTTTTCCCAGTAGTAATGTATGGAATTGAGAGCTGGACCATAAAGAAGGCTGATCGCCAAAGAATTGATGCTTTTGAATTCTGGTGCTGGAGGAGACTCTTGAGAGTCCCATGGACTGCAAGAAGATCAAACCTATCCATTCTGAAGGAAATCAGCCCTGAGTGCTCACTGGAAGGACAGATCCTGAAACTGAGGCTCCAAAACTTTGGCCACATCATGAGAAGAGAAGACTCCCTGGAAAAGACCCTGATGTTGGGAAAGATGGAGGGCACAAGGAGAAGGGGACGACAGAGGACGAGATGGTTGGACAGTGTTCTCAAAGCTACCAACGTGAGTCTGACCAAACTGCAGGAGGCAGTGGAAGACAGGAGTGCCTGGCGTGCTCTGGTCCATGGGGTCACGAAGAGTCGGACACGACTAAACGACTAAACGACAACAAATGTAACAAATACTATGGAAAATATGGATCAATATAAAACATAGATTATGGAATAATATGCAGTTGTAAATATTGACATTAGGACCCATGGAGGGGATGGGAGGAAGTCTCGAGATTCAGAGTAATCTCTGTATATGGATATGCATTTGGATTGTTATAAATTTATATTTGTAAAATCGAATAAAAACTATTTCAAAAGAAAAGGAAAAAAGGAAATCAGTTCAGCCAGTGCTAAAATACATCTCCGTCCTAGAAGGAAGGTGGCAGCTGAGTAATGAATATTATGTCATCTAATAGCGAACACGTATGATGGCTGCTGACAGAAATGGACCCCAAATGGGATCGCCCCAAAACAAGAGGGAGATACCAGCAGGAGGGAAGCCCAAGGTTTGCAGAAGTACATTTAAGAGAGCCACTCCAGAGGAAGAACCGTGAGGAGAGAGAGACTTTGTGCCAGCCATCAGGCAATGGCTTTCCCCACCTGCCTTGCCTACTCCCTCCAGCCTTAGGAGCCTTTCAAAGACCATGACTTTGAGAAACATCAGGAGCAGCTGTGAAGAAAGAAGAGGAGCTCAGGGATATATATTTTTAAAAAGTTTATACGTTGTGTGTCCTTGTTTCTCAATTTGATCCTTTTACGTGGTATTTTATGTGTTGTGACTTGCCATTATTTTTATTGATTACAGCTTAGTAATTCCTTATTATAATTGCTAAGTGTAAACTGTTTAATTATTATTTGCCGATATTTAATTTCACTGTTATAGTCTAATGAATTGTTGAACGTTGCTTTCTTTGATAGAAGTTGTTTATTTTAAAGTTATGCTTCTATTACAACTTTTTTTCATAGGATCAGATTGTTACTAGGTGTGTGGTCTTTGCTGTCCATTTTGTTGTTTCTTCAGCTTGTAAACCACCTTGTGTGTAGTAATATAGAAAGGTGGTATACAAATTAGAAATGAAATGAAATGAAAAAGAAATTAAGAGTGGGGACGACCATAAGGGACGCGGGTGGCGCTGTGGTCTAAACCACTGAGCCTCTTGGACTTGGCAATCATTCAGCGGTTTGAATCCTCGTAACGGGGTGAGCTCCCGTTGCTCTGTCCCAGCTCCTGCCACCCTAGCAGTTCGAAAGCACGCCAGTAAATAAATCTACGCAAGTAGATAAATAGGTACTGCTGCGGCGAGAAGGTAAACGGTGTTTCTGTGTGCTCTGGCTTCTGCCACAGTGTTCCATTGTGCCACAAGCGGTTGAGTCATGCTGGTCACATGACCCGGAAAGCTGTCTGTGGACAAACGCCGGCTCCCTCAGCCTGAAAGTGAGATGAGTGCCACAACCCCATAGTCACCTTTGGCTGGACTTAACCATCCAGGGGTCCTTTACTTTTTTTACCATTTACCTACCACCACCACCACCAAAAACCAGCCCAACAGCAACAGAACACAGGAACACAGGAAACTGTCTTTTGCAGAATCAGAGTGACTTTCTAGGATTCCAGGTGGGGATCTTCCCTCAGCCCTAACCTGGAAATGCCAGGGATTGAAACTAGGACCTTGTGAATGCTAAACAGATTCTTTACCTCTGAACACTGACCATTCCCCTGAGTGCTAGCTGGAAAAGAAAAGCAGAAAGCAAGTGGTGATGATTGCAATGCACTACTTGGAGGGGACGCGGGTGGCTCTGTGGGTTAAACCACAGAGCCACAGAGCCTAGGGCTTGCGGATCAGAAGGTCGGCGGTTCGAATCCCCACAACGGGGTGAGCTCCCGTTGCTCAGTCCCTGCTCCTGCCAACCTAGCAGTTCGAAAGCATGTCATAGTGCAAGTAGATAAATAGGTACCGCTCCGGCGGGAAGGTAAATGGCGTTTCCGTGCGCTGCTCTGGTTCGCCAGAAGCAGCTTAGTCATGTTGGCCACATGACCTGGAAGCTGTACACCGCCTCCCTCGGCCAATAATGCGAGATGAGTGCCGCAACCCCAGAGTTGTCCGTGACTGGACCTAATGGTCAGGGGTCCCTTTACCTTTACTTTACTTGGAGGGGACGTCTGGCTGGAGTCTGTAAAAGGAGCCCTTGTATTAGGAGGTGAGAGAGCATTACAACATTTGATGGTGGGTCCCACCTGCATACGGAGGAGAAGAGGAGCTGTCCGGAGACACAAAGCCATAACCCATCTTCTTGTGAAAAGTGCAGTAAATCTTTTTTAATATCCATGCAGAGCAGACAGGTGTTCTTGCTATTAGCGTCTCATCCAAAAGAGAAAGAGAAAGAGACGAAGCCCACACATCATAAACATCTACAAGCTATAATTATCTCTAATAGCAGTACACAGGGCTCTGCAGTTTCAAAGTGCTTTACAGACATCAAATAATGAAGTGCTTATGACATCCAGATAAAAAAGATGAGGAAACTGCGAGGGCGAAACAAGCAATTTTCCCATAACTGCATATGGGAAGGCAGTGTCTGCAGTGATGAGTTGGGGTATTAATCACACGGGTTTGTACAGTCATGTCGTCAGGAAAGAGGCACTAATGATACCGGTATCTGGCAGAGAATTCTTAACACCTCACCAACATCACTACCCAAGATCCTTTGAGGGAAGCCATGACAGGTAAAGGAATATGTCGGGCGCTTGCAGCAATGCCTCACACTTAGATCCTTTTCATCGGCCCTCTTTCTGAGAATGATTGATATTCCTTGGTCCACTTTGAAACTGCATTTTTGTGGCAAGTTGGGTGGGTGGGTGCAGGATGGTAAGAATGACCTTGCGGGAGTAATAATAATAATAATAATAATAATAATAATAATATTGGCGAGTCCCAACAGAATATTAAAAAAAAATAAAAGATCAAACATTAAAAACTTTTCTAAACAGGGCTGCCTTCAGATGCCTTCTAAAAGTCGGGTGTTTATTTATTTCCTTGACATCTGATGGGAGGGTGTTCCACAGGGCAGGCGCCACTACCAAGAAGGCCCTCTGCCTGGTTCCCTGTAGCCTCATTTCTTGCAGTGAGGGAACCACCAGAAGGCCCTTGGAGCTGGACCTCAGTGGCCGGGGCTGAACGATGGGGGTGGAGACGCTCCTTCAGGTATACTGGGCCAAGGTTCTTGAGGACTTTGAAGGTCAGCACCAGCTGTCCGTCTAGTCCCGAGTTCTGCTTGTAACAGTGGTCAGTGAGATGCCTCTGGAGATACACAACCCATCTGTATGATGATGACAACCATTTCCTCTTTATCTCCAGAACGTGCTATTCCAAAATGAGGGGATGCCATGCAGGGCAGCCCCAAAGCATTTTGCTGGCTGAAGTGGAACAGCAAATCCAAATCAACACAGGAACAAAATCATGGAGCATCAGGCTAGGATTGGGTTTCTTCAGCTATGTTCGAAGCAGGAGGCAACACGCAAGCAAGGAGTAGGTCCTTGGTATGGAGAAAGATGGAGAGATGCTATTGGGAGACAGAGAGAAGGCAGAACTACTCAACAGCTACTTTGCTTCGGTCTTCACCTAAAATGAAAGCACTGCCCAACCAGGTGAGAACAAAATGAACTAAACAACAACAACAATTTATTGTACCATGCCCATCTGACTGGATTGTCCCAGTCACTCTGGATGGCTTCCAACAAAATATAAAGGGGGGGGGGAATCTAACATTAAAAGCTTCCTGAAACAAGGCTGCCTTCATAAGGTCATGTGATTGTTTCATGACACCACAAATCAGCCGTCTGAATGCCTGCTTCCGTGTAACTATGTGGACTAATAGTCATTAATTTGTCTATTCTCTCCAACCCCAGAATATATATATTTTTAAAGCTATCTATATCTATATCTATATCTATATCTATATCTATATCTAATCTATATCTATATAGTGTATAAGAAAAAGGAGTGAGGGGAGAGAAACTGCTGGAACTTTACCCAAGTGGCTTCTCAACATTATCTTGTCAAATCCAAATGTCAAAACATTGAGGGTGGCAATAATATATACCGGTACTGATGAAAGCAGTTTATCAGTGTTTCAATAGAGTACAACTTCAAAATGTCTATTGAGATGAGTGGTTTCATCTCCCCCTTCCCCTTTCACGAAAGCAAACCCTAAGACAATGTTCTTCCAGGATCGCAGAGCCCGGAGTAAAATTTCATGGCACGCTGCTATGATAATCTGCTGTAGTTGCCACTTCGTTACTGATACGGGCTGGTGAAACATCACCCCGGACTTGATTTGCTATTTATGTAACTGATCCGTCAAGTGGAAACCTGCAAGTCCTCTATTCAGTTTGGTAAACATGGGCTTGTCTGTCACCTCGCATTGTTCCTCTTCAAAGTACAGTTGCCACCTTATCTGGCAACAGCTTTCTTTAAGAGTGCTGCGCCTGTGAAATCATCTTTCACCACCGAAGCTGGCATCTTCTTGTTTCTTCTTCTTTTCTTCGCAGAAGCAGAGGCATTCATCTCTACCTTAATGGTTAATTAATTTTGAAAATGTGTATTTCACAACACAGTCATAATAAAGAATGAATGGAGACTGGGAGGTGGACAATGGGGCCCCCATGCCCCTTCTTCACATTGCCTCCCTATTTAGTTCTTCCAATGTCATCCAAAACACAGATAACTTTTCTTTCATGAATTGTCCTCTTGAATGATTTATACATGTTGTGTTATCTGAAGCCCTCTCCAGATCCCCTTGTGGGTTCAGCCAGCCATCAGCTGAATAATTGTTAATTTTAACACTATAAAAGGTTCTGATGCCAGAGAGATAAAGTGTTGAAGGGGAGAATTAATTGAAATGTATCTTCTAATCACAGTGACTCTCCACTTTTCAGCCGTACAAAAAAAAATTATACATTGGTTTTGAGGCGGAGAGAAATTTACATCTGCGTGGTCCATAAAGCTTTAGGACTAGCAGGAAATAGATAAGTTAATTGTCTCTTGGACCCATAAAGGGTTTGTCCAGAAAATAGACCAGGGCAGGCCTACTGTTCACAGCACACTGAGCGCTCATACATCGGATCCTTCCTAAGCAACAGCAGACAAAATTGGCCGGGAGATCTCTGACAGGCATCTTTGACAAGACAGGAGACGAGGAAAGAGAGAGGGAGGAGCAGCAGGGTGGGAGGGTGGGGGAACGATTCAACTCTTACCAAAATTTAATCTGGGTATTAAACACTCTACGCTTCCGATATGCTTTTGAAAACACGCTTGTGCACACAAACACACATATATTTTGAATTCATATGAGGCACCATTTCAGATGTCAGGAGGACAGCTGCAAAGAGATTCCAAGGTTCCCCAAGGGCCGGGGGCCTGTTCTTGGATACATTCAAGGTCAAAGTGCAAAAAAAGCAATGCAATTTCCCTCTACAGTACAATAGAGAATGGGGGGGGCGTTATCAACCCAGGACCAACTAGCATCTGTTGTCGCTGGGCTTCTTTTAAAACAACAAAGGAGCCTGCGCCTTTGGCATGCTAACCTGCTACGTAGGTATTGTTTATTGGAATCGTCACTGAGTGTGTGGCACCTGTCAGCTATCCTGAGATCTGAGATAATAATAATAATAATAATAATAATAATAATAATAATAATTTATTATTTGTACCCCGCCCATCTGGCTGGGTCTCCCCAGCCACTCTGGGCGGCTTCCAGCAAACATTAAAATACATTAACACATCACAGAGTCCCTGAACAGGGCTGCCTTCAGGTGTTTTCTAAATGTCATGTAATTGTTGATCCTTTTAACATCTGATGGGAGGGCGTTCCACAGGGCGGGCGCCACTACCGAGAAGGCCCTCTGCCTAGTTCCCTGTATCTTTGCTTCTCGCAGTGAGGGAACCGCCAGAAGGCCCTCGGTGCTGGATCTCAGTGTCCGGGCTGAACGGTGGGTGTGCTCCTGAGGATTAGTGGGGACTGAAATGTGGGGGGCCGGGCCCCCTTTATGGCCTCGCCTGAAGTTAAGCAAACAAATGCCACCCATTTTGGGTTTTCAGGGTACTTCTTTATAAAAAACAAAACAAACCAACCAATAATTTATACAACATGGTCCCAGGGGTTATGATCTGAGCGCACTTGTGGTTCAGGGGGAAACAAGGGCCTAATCTGGAGGATAGGATGGGAAGGAAGAGCAACGAGACAATACTGAGTTCATGGCAGGAGCGCCATCCATGCCCCAGACCACTGGTGCCACTGAAACTGACTCTAGAAAATAAATCGGAAGTTTTGTGAGAGTACAATATCAGGTGTGTACTGAACAAAAGGAAAAAGGTATTAAAGTACATTAACGTGGCCTTTTCTTTAGAAACTTGAGTTTCCCCTCACAATTACTTTAAGTGAAATGAACTTTGAGCCACCTCCGCTGTCCTTTGCAAATGCTCCCCTCTGCAGGGGGGGAATCCTTTTGGACAGTGCTGGAACAACAGGACATTACAAGATTTAGGCTGCAGTCCTATACAGTGTATAGGATTATATATATAAATATATACAAACTTACAGTACCTGAGTAGGCTTTTGCAGGATTGCACTGTAAGGATTGCACTTAAACACAGTTACAAAGGAGCAAAATCCATAGACCCCCAAGGGGACTTACTCCTGAGCAAACCTGCAATCCTATGCACATGATGTCGTAAATCCTACTGAGTGCACTGGAGCTTAAAGGTAAAGGGTAAAGGGACCCCTGACCATTAGGTCCAGTCGTGACCGACTCTGGGGTTGCGGCACTCATCTCGCGTTACTGGCCGAGGGAGCCGGCATACAGCTTCCGGGTCATGTGGCCAGCATGACTAAGCCGCTTCTGGCGAACCAGAGCAGCGCACGGAAACGCCATTCACCTTCCCGCCAGAGCAGTACCTATTTATCTACTTGCACTGGCATGCTTTCGAACTGCTTAGGTGGGCAGGAGCAGGGACTGAGCAACGGGAGCTCACCCCGTCGTGGGGATTCGAACCGCCGACCTTCTGATCGGCAAGCCCTAGGCTCAGTGGTTTAACCCACAGCGCCACCCGCGTCCCTGCACTGGAGCTTACTTCTAAGTAAATAAGCAGAACCCTGGGCTTCATAGCAACAAGGTAACACTTGGGATACTCTGATAGTTACCAAGGAAGGGCCTGTCCATATTTTGGTCAGATTTTGACTGCCTTATGGGCATGTCTTACTTTCATAAATCTAAAGGCTCTTTTGCACACTACATATTAGAGTATATCCAGGGTTGGTTGGTTTTTTGTTTAGCAGGAACTAAGGGGAACTGAGTTCCCTTACCTTTCTTAAATCATAAATAATTATTAATAAATGATATTAAAATTAATAAATAATTAAACATTAATAAATATTAATATAAAAATTGTCCAGAGGGCTGGAATGGATAGACACCCAATGCCTGAGCCAAAAATCCACCTATATCTGTAATCAATAAAGTTGTGGCCGTTTCTAACTCAGATCATTATCTGTTTGAGTTTATTAATCACATCTTACATTTAGACACTGTCAGGGCGGGGGTGGAGGGGGCGGCGGCACTACAACTGGGCCCACAACTAACTAACTAACTAACTAACTAACTAACTAACTAACTAACTTTGTGGTGAGTTCCCCCACCTTTCCCCCCAGAAAAAAAGCACTGGGTACATCTAAATATGCAAAATGTAAGAAACATGTTTGGTACCAGTGACCATGCCCCCCCCCTTGTAATATGATGAGATGGACCTAAAAATACAGAGGAAGATCTGTGCATGGCAAAGTGAAATGTGATGGGTTGCTATGGCTGAAAGGACCTCCTTTAGTGGTGGCACCCCGGTTGTGGAACACCTTCTCCTGACACACGCTTGAATGTTTTATTTTCTGGTGCCCCCCCCTCCTTTTAAAACTTGTAAAATAGCTTTTAAATAAGTGTTAGTTGTTATGTTTTACTCACTGCTCTTCACAGGGCTTATTTTTTCATCAAACTTTGGAAATCGTTTTCTGATCTCAAGACTGGGAGTGCCCACTGGCGGAGGGAGAGGAGTGAGGGGGGAGCGCACCGCCCCCGGCAGCGTGATCCCGGTGGGGTGCCATCACGGCTGCCCCCCTGCCCACGCTGGGCACCACGCTCCCGCAGACAGCACGCCACGCCCCTAGGACATGTGCCATGCCCCCAGGAGGCACGCCACGCCCCCGGGATGTGCGCCAGCCACGCCCCTGCCTGCTCTCCCCCCCCCGGTGCCGGAGCATGAATCTCCACCACTGGGAGTGCCATTGCTTATGTGTAGCCAAAACAGCACCACCTGCATATAAAACATAGGCACTGGCAACCTTGGGTAAGTGCCAAAGTTTGCAGGAAAGTATAAAGGTAAAGGTAAAGGGACCCCTGACCATCAGGTCCAGTCATGTCCGACTCTGGGGTTGCGCGCTCATCTCGCTCTATAGGCCGAGGGAGCCAGCGTTTGTCCGCAGACACCTTCCAGGTCATGTGGCCAGCATGACAAAGCCGCTTCTGGCGAACCAGAGCAGCGCATGGAAACACCATTTACCTTCCCGCCAGAGCGGTACCTATTTATCTACTTGCACTTTGACGTGCTTTCGAACTGCTAGGTTGGCAGGAAAGTATACCTATATATATATACAGGGGGCGGGGCTTTAGGGAGATGAACACAGCCCAGTGAACACAGAGGATGCTCAGTAGGAACAGAATGCATTTGACGGGGTGGGAAATGAAATGGACTATCTGAGACAGGAGCTCTGCAGGTTGAAAGATTCTTATCCAGACCCCGATTGTTTTATTGTCTTATTCTTCATAATTGCTCTTATTCTATGCCCTGAAACCTGTTGTTATAGGGCAGCCTATACATATAGAAAAAATAAATAAATGTATTAACTGTGTGGATAGCTCAGTTGGTTAGAGCATGGTGCTGATAATGCCAAGGTTGTGGGTTTCGAGTCCCATGTGGAGCAGCTGCATTGCAGGGGGTTGGACTAGATGATCCTCGGGTCCCTTCCAACTCTACAATTCTGTGATTCTATTATCTGCCCTGGTGCAGGGACATCTTGAACCTGCAAACTTGATCCGGAGTATAAATAAACTGGATAACTTTTCTTACATACCGGTAGGAAGGTGCTAAATTCCTGATTTCTGCCTTAGCGTTCGGAGTTTAAGATAAGTCTGGAGAGAGAGAGAGAGAGAGAGAGAGAGAGAGAGAGAGAGAGAGTAGCTTGCTACTATGTTTCAACGCACATAGCAAAATGAAGATTAAGCATATAACTTCAGAACAAAATGCAAAAGCAACCAAGATACTGAACGAACCAGGGACATACTTGGATAAACTGCATTGTATTAAAGTACACAAAAATGTCATCCAAAGCTTTCCTCGGCAAAGCTCAAAAATGGTCCACGGGCTCAGAAACGGCTAAATAGCAAAAGTTTACTCATTACTTAGATGAAAAGTAATTCCCATTTCTCAGCAATCCATGTCTTTAATTGCATTTTCTTTATAAGCTGAATGTAGGTAGGCCGAATTGTAGGCAGAATTACAATGGAGCAATTGAGAACCAATGATTTTCTAAGCCGCCGATAGTAGGTATTTAATTTTGCTTTCAAATCCATACTGTGGTGGGCACTTAGGCACACAATAGCCGAGGAGATATGCCCCAATCAGTTTATAAGATAGTATGAAGAAAATGCATAATGGAGCAACCAGATATATAAATAGAATAATACAAAGAAACCTAATCTACTACCAAAGCTATAATTCAATCCTTTTGCAACACAAGTGCAGAGCTAAACTGGCTTATGAATAAGCACTACAATCCATAGATGGGGCTGTATAACCTTGGCTGGGTCTAAAACCTTGAATTATTGTTGAGCATTTTAGAGGAAAGAAATAAAGAAAGCTAATGACTGTGTCAGAAACAGGAAATATTAGTAAATACTAATTTTGGATTAAACGTATGACAAAAGAGCAGGTCCCACACCCCCTTCCGCTCTCCTGTCAATCCCACCATCTTTTCTTACACATCCACACCCAGCTCTCTCTCTCTCTCTCTCTCTCTCTCTCTCTCTCTCTCTCTCTGAACGTAGCCCATACAACGGGTGGGGGAGGGAGACAGACCACAATTATGGAACTGCAGTTCAGGGAAAGGCTGCCCCGGCCTTTATTCCGCACAGCTCTCTTGATATCAGATCAACAGACTATAAGGGAGGATTAAATTTAATCAGCAATGCTGTGATGAATGTCGCTGGTGCCCGGATGCACCAGTCATTATGCATGTGTGTATATGTATATAAACATGCAAACATATGAAATACATCTCAGACAGTTTATTTGGTGCATTCATGCTTTCTACCTAGGGAAAGGTCATCATCGCTCAGTGGTAGAGCTCGGTGGTAGAGCATGCAGAAGACCCCAGGTTGAGTCTCCAACATCCCCTGGTAGGCCTGGGAATGTTCCGTCTCTGAGAAACGTTGGACACAGCTGGTTGGACCAATGCTGTGACTCAGTGTGAGGCAGCTTCCCATGTTCTTCAATCACTCTCCTGTCAAGAAGAAGAAGAAGAAGAAGAAGAAGAAGAAGAAGAAGAAGAAGAAGAAGAAGAAGAAGTTATTATTTATACCCCACCCATCTGGCTGGGTTTCCCCAGCCACTCTGGGCAGCTACCAACAGAATATTAAAAACACAATAAAAGATCAAGCATTAAAAACTTCCCGATACAGGGCTGCCTTCAGATGTCTTCTAAAAGTCAGATAGTGTTTATTTCCTTGACATCTGATGGGAGGGCATTCCACAGTGTGGGTGCAACTACCAAGAAGGCCCTCTGCCCAGTTCCCTGTAACCTCAATTCTCGCAGTGAGGGAACAGCCAGAAGGCCCTCAGAGCTGGACCTCAGTGTCTGGGCTGAATGATGGGGGTGGAGACGCTCCTTCAGAAACGCCGGAGCTTGTGCTGTGGAATCCTCATGCATTGCAGATAACACTAGGTTTTTGGTAAGGACACACACTCCATTTGCACCCACCAGGCCCATGGGGAATTAATGCTGATCCCTGTGAATTTGCTTGCCCCTGTGGATTGAGCATACTTTTGCACATTGCCACGAAGATCAGCTGAAGTAGGCAAGCTAGAGAAGCTTGTTCAACATTTCTGGTCATCTATTTTAATGTATTTTAATATCTGTTGGAGGCCGCCCAGAGTGGCTGGGGGGACCCAGCCAGATGGGCGGGGTACAAATAATGAATTATTATTATTATTATTATTATTATTATTATTATTATTATTATCTCACTGTGCGCTCCACAATAAACTTCCAAGGAAGCCCAGCCCTATGCAACAACCTGTTGATTGAGCTCGTCCAGCAAAACCTAGTATGTTCTTTCATGAACATTTCATGAAAACAAATTGTCATGATCCTAGCCATGCCACTGTTGTCCCTCTTGTTGGAGAGGACAAAGAGGAAATTGCAGTAGGGTTTGCAGACCAAAAAATGCCCAAGAGGAGAACTAGCTGGTCCACCAAATATGTGTAAAACTTCTTGCAATTGTACCTTCCCTTTTGTATCACATCAAAATCATGCACGAGTCTGGCCATTTTAGAAGGTCCATTCACAGGGACCTCACCAAGGATGCACAACATTTAAAAGGTCGGGTTATTCCACCACTGTTGGAATAAAATTGATGCTACATTTATTATGTGGGTGGCGCTGTGGGTTAAACCACTGAGCCTAGGGCTTGCCGATCAGAAGGTCGGCGGTTCGAATCCCCGAGATGGGGTGAGCTCCCGTTGCTTGGTCCCTGCTCCTGCCAACCTAGCAGTTCGAAACCACGAAGTGCAAGTAGATAAATAGGTACCACTCCAGCGGGAAGGTGAACGGCATTTCCGTGCGCTGCTCTGGTTCGCCAGAAGCGACTTAGTCATGCTGGCCACATGACCTGGAAGCTGTACGCCGGCTCCTTCAGCCAATAATGCAAGATGAGCGCCGCAACCCCAGAGTCGGTCACGACTGGACCTAATGGTCAGGGGTCCCTTTACCTTTACATTTATTATGTTGAGGAAGGATTCATTTTGCACAGTTGCTGACATCTATGTTACATCATGCCAAGATGATAGAAGGTGGTCATAGTTCAGGGGTGGCGAGGGTTGGGGAATGTGAGGCAGAGATTTACTGCACTCTTAGTTTTTTAGAGCTCTATTCCAGATTCTCCATCATGTTCAGTCCTGCATACATGCTTGCCATAATGATTGTTTTTCTCATTTGGCTAGATTACCTCCTATGATTTTTAAGAGCGACATTTGTGTTCAGGTGTAGACAACTCTAAACACTTACATAAGGAATTGCATACAAGCACATTAAAGCCGCCGCTTCCACTCTCTCCCCCCCCCCGCCTCCTCCTCCTTTTTCGGGGGCAATTTAATATTCTGCAAATGTTACAACTTTTCTCCCTCCCCCAAATTAAAAATAAATCAGCTTAAACGCCTAGAGGAAATCTGGCTGTTTTTAATTTATTGTTTTGTCGTAAAACTCTGCGTGCTAAGAGCCAAAATAAACCAACTCTTGGAACTCAAAAATATAATGTGAATGTTCTGTCTCTCTTCTTTTAAAAGAATAAGCCAAGGCGAGCAAAAGCTGTTAAAGGGTGAAAGCATTGTGCTTATTATTTATTACAATTTTATACTACCTTTCTTCCAAGAAGATGAAGGTGACATCTCCTCTTCCCTGAGTTTATCCTCACAACAACCCTGTGAGGTAGGTGAGACAGAGTGGTGCCCGAAAGAAAATGAAAAATTCAGGTCTATCTATCCTAATGCAGCTGCTTACAGACATGCCTCTGGTCTCCTTGTGAGTAACGCAGCATCTTGGATGTTCAGGGTTTGATGATGAAGGACAAACAGGGAGGGAAGACCATTGGCAATACTGTATTCCACTCTTAAGGGATCTTGACCCAGGTGGGTCAAAGCACAATCCTATACATACCTGCTCAGAATTAATTCTTGTCGAGGTTTAGGATTGCAACATAAATGTCTAACTAGAATGCATGCATGCCCATGGCTATACAGTTTGGCTCCGACAACCCCACCCCCAATATTCAGTCCACCTGTTCATTATAGCATTTAGAGTAATTTTCTCAGCAGCGGGGGTGGGAGATATTGGAATTACTTTGTTTTTCTTCTTTCCACTCTACGCTCTTTTGCTTCTTTAAGGAAAGCATGTCCATTAGATGCTTAGCCTATGGTCAGGGCCTGTGTTGTCATTGTAGGTTTTATGTACTGAGCTGAATCCTAGAACAATAGGATCCAAAATGCAGCAGTCCGATTGGTCCGCAGGAGCCACCCAATCCAGCTCCAGGTGGAAGTGAATCAGCGACCTGATTGGCCTGCAAGAGCAGCCAATCAGGCTCCTGGATGAAGTGAATCCGCAACCTGATTGGCCTACAGGAGTTGCCTGGAATTAGCCAATCACGTGGGGCCCATTGTGTAAACAATGTATATATAGCAGACGTTTGGGGGAAAGATTCATTCCTTGCTACTATGAGCTGAATAAAGAGCTGAATAAATGAAATTCACACTTGACTCCGAGTATATTTCAGTAGACTTATTTGTGCAGCTCCTGGAAAAATGGTGTGGGTGCTCTTGTCATGTGATTGCACCCCTGAGAACAACTGGTGGAAAAGTCACTCCTGCAAGATGGGGGGAAAAGAGAAATACAGTCGTACCTTGGTTTTCGAACAGCTTAATTCTCAAATGTTTTGGCTCCCAAATGCTGCAAACCAGGAGTGACTGTTCCAGTTTGCGAACTATTTTTGGAAGCCGAACGTCCAACGGGGCTTCTTCAGCTTCTGATTGGCTGCAGGAGCTTCCTGCAGCCAATCGGAAGCCGTGCTTTGGTCTCCAAACGTTTTGGAAGTCAAACGGACTTCCGGAACAGATTCTGTTCAACTTCCAAGGTATGACTGTACGGCTTAGGACAGAGGGGTGGGTAGCTGGGAACACAACGGAGTACTGATCTAGCCCCCAACACCACGGTTGGTTGGTTGGTTGGGTGAGTGTGCATGTCCTAAGGAAAAGCGGGACATTCTAGTATCAAATCAGAAACCCGGACTGCTTCTGTAAAGCCAGGACTGTCCCTGGAAAAAAGGGACACTTGGAGGGTCTGTGAGGAACACACACATCTGAAGCAGACTTTGGTGTAGCAGAGCCCTTCAGATGTTGTTGGGCTGCATAAGAAGCCCCTGGTGAATCAGGCCCAAGCCCCATCCTGTCTGGCCTCCACTTCTGACAGTGTCCTATGGGAAGCCCACAAGCAAGACTACAACACCCATCATTCCTGACCATACTGGCAGACCCTCTAAGTGTCCCTATTTTCCAGGGACAGTCACAAATTTACAGAAGCCGTCCCGGTTTCTGATTTGATTCCAGGATGTTCTGCTTTTCCTTGGGGCATCCCTACTTTCATCGGAGAAATGTTGGAGGGTATGGTAGGATGTCCCTATTTTCATCGGACAAATGTTGGAGGGTATGGAGTTATGCAACCGCCAAGCCAAGGAGATAAGTAACTATACAACCTTTAGAAGACATCTGAAGGCAGCCCTGTAGGCCTATAGGAAAGTTGTTGTTGTTCAGTCGTTCAGTCGTGTCCGACTCTTCGTGACCCCATGGACCAGAGCACGCCAGGCACGCCTATCCTTCACTGCCTCTCGCAGTTTGGCCAAACTCATGTTAGTAGCTTCGAGAACACTGTCCAACCATCTCATCTTCTGTCGTCCCCTTCTCCTTGTGCCCTCAATCCTTCCCAACATCAGGGTCTTTTCTAGGAAGTCTTCTCTTCTCATGAGGTGGCCAAAGTACTGGAGCCTCAACTTCAGGATCTGTCCTTCTAATGAGCACTCAGGGTTGATTTCTTTAAGAATGGATAGGTTTGATCTTCTTGCAGTCCATGGGACTCTCAAGAGTCTCCTCCAGCACCATAATTCAAAAGCATAGGAAAGTTATAAAATGTTTAATGTTTTGTTATGTTGGACGCCACCTAGAGTGGCTGGAGTAAACCAGTCACATGGGTGGGGAATAATAAATGAATAAATGAATAAATGAATAAATGAAAGGTAAAGGGACCCCTGATCATTAGGTCCAGTTGTGTCCGACTCTGGGGTTGCGGGGCTCATCTCGCTTTATTGGCCGAGAGCCGGCGTACAGCTTCCAGGTCATGTGGCCAGCATGACAAAGCCGCTTCTGGAGAACCAGAGCAGCACACGGAAACGCCGTTTACCTTCCCGCCGGAGCAGTACCTATTTATCTACTTGCACTTTGACGTGCTTTCGAACTGCTAGGTTGGCAGGAGCAGGAACCGAGCAATGGGAGCTCACCCCGTCGCGGGGATTCGAACCGCCGACCTTCTGATCAGCAAGCCCTAGGCTCTGTGGTTTAACCCACAGCGCCACCTGGGTCCCTTAATGAATGAATAGGATGTCCCTATTTTCATTGGAGAAATGTTGGAGGATATGTACTGGCATGGCCTGATAGGAGTTGGAGTCCAACAACATCTTGAGAAGGAAGGCTGTCATGGGTGTTACTTGAGTTCTCCACTGAAAAAGTTGCCTTCCAGTTCTGGGATTCTGCTAAATCAGCTCTAAGGCAACTGAAGGACTTATAAACCTTGGTTTTCTCTCTCTCTCTCTCTCTCTCTCTCTCTCTCTCTCTCTCTCTGTGTGTGTGTGTGTGTGTGTGTGTGTGTGTGTGTGTGTGATGGCGGGGTCTAAAGAAAGAAAACTATACAAATGAGGAATGTAGTCTTGCAAGTGTGTTTAAGGGCCTGGCAACTTTTGACAACTGAAAGTGATGTGGAATTGGTGGCGGAGGCCTGCACAAAGAAAAATGTCAACTTTGAAGGGAGGGTATGGAAAGGCTTTCGTGCACAAACAAAGCAGCAAATACACAAAGTGCCTCTTCAAATAGCGCAGTGATAAGTCTATTGAGCGTGTGAGTCATCTTTTCAGTTAGTGAGAATGATTAGGTGCAGATCGCTATCAGGAAAACCACTATTCTCTTCTAATCCTTTTTTTTTTAATCTCTCATGCTTGCCAATTTATTATTACATTCAAATTGCCAAAATTAGATGGGATTGCGGCTTTTTGCTTGCTCAGGAGTGTTGTTGACGGTAATAAAAAATAATGCAGCCAGTCTTTTTAAACTAGGCCCAAGTATGTCAGAGACACATACACACACAGAGATAAAAGATGGCAGCAATTAAATACCATCCTTTCTCAAAGCTCAGAAGTGGAGCAGCCATGTTGTTTGTGAGGGAATGTTTTGAGTCCCTGAGCCAACTGAAACTGCTTCTCATTGCCGTTTCAAAAACTCTCCCTTCTGCGCCTCAGTTTTGTGAAATGATTTATTCAAATAAGGCAACCATTGCCAATACTGTGCTTCCCTGATATCGTGGACTAAAATTCCCCTCGGCCTTAGCCGGCATGGGAGTTGTAGTCCACATTCCCCTGAGGGCACCAGGTTGGATGAGGCTGAAATAAACTGTTGCAATTTCCAGAGAGAGTTTATTAAAAAAGAAAAGAAAATCAATCTTTGACATGGTAATGGATCTTATTCATTAAGAGACGATAAAAAAAAACAAAAAACCCAAAGCAAAATGAAGGGCCTGGATTTAGGTTGCATCATGTGTTTCAGATGCAAATTGACTCCCTTGCACAAGATGACTTTCTCATTATTCCCCGTAATTATATCGATACCATTGCATCACCGCAAGAATTAACACATAATAAAGGCCATGTTAACCAAGCATCAAAGCAACTGAATGCATTTCAACCATCCACTCCTAATTAATAATTTTCAAGGGTCTAAAGTAAGAGCGTGATGGATGACAACAGGATTCCGCTTCTGCTGAAGTCAGTGGGAAATCTCGCAAAGGCTAGAGAAACAAGATTAGTATAATTGTGGTGTCTTGGTGGTAGGAAGTATGAAAAGGGGCAGATGTCTCGGGAGCATTTTCCTTGATAGCAAACCTGTCAGCCCTTTGATAGCAGCGACAGCTTTGTCACTGCATTCAAGGAAAAGGGAAACCAGCGAGGAAGGCATACCGTTACTGATATCGGATGGGGAGATGGAAGGGGCAGAGATTCCATTAGGAGGATAAGATTCTCGGCCTACTTTGGGAAATGATGGGGGCTGAATTTCAAAATAAACGTAAAGCCCCAAACCACCCAGTGCATTTTAAGAGTTAATTGCTGTGCGGTGCGTGGAGACAGTCGGGTCGTGCATCCACAGCAGTGACCAGAGGGGGAATGACCGCTGGGAGGAGCATCAAGATAAGAAACGCCATGGTGCATCTGCAGCAGCACAACCAGACACCTTCATCTGCTCCAGCTGCAACAAAACATGTCTCTCCCGTATCAGTCTCTACAGCCACAGCAGGCGCTGTAACTCTCCAGCGATTTGACTTCACCCCCGAAGGTGCACTCCTCCCAAGACATATGCCAATAGATGCCAACAAGTTGCCAATAAAACTGTGTTTCTTAAACTTTTTGGACTCGCTTCCTTTTTGAAGCTTGTATTGAGGAGAGAAGCTTTTTTGAATAATTTTTTTTATTAAAAGTTTTTCAAACAATCTTTTAAATCACATTCAACATTCTTATGTTATATATATACATTTTTCTGACTTCCATCAACCCTTCTCGAGATTTTCACATTTCTTAACTTATTTTTGTATTTCATACTTTACTATTACTTTAAATAACCAATATCCAATATTACCTTCTAATGCTATTTCTGTAATATTTCTTACAATTTACCTCACAAAACTTCCTGCAAGCCTATTAGTGTGATTTGTTGTTTACAATTGTCTTTCAGATATAGCTCAAATTTTGTCCAATCTTTTAAAAACTTCTGAAAAAAAAGAGGGGGGAGAAAAAAAGGGGGGGAGAAAAAATTGAGGAGAGAAGCTTTTGACCTCCTAGATCAGGGGTAGGCAACCAAAGGCCCGTGGGCCAGATACGGCCCATACGCCTTCTAAATCCAGCCCTCGGATGGTCCGGAATCAGCGTGTTTTTACATGAGTAGAATGTGTCCTTTTATTTAAAATGCATCTCTGGGTTATTTGTGGGGCCTGCCTGGTGTTTTTAAGATGAGTAGAATGCGTGTTTTTATTTAAAATGCACCTCTGGGTTATTTGTGGGGCATAGGAATTTGTTCATTCCCCCCCCCCCAAAGAAAATACAGTCCGGCCCACCACATGGTCTGAGGGACGGTGGACCGGTCCACGGCTGAAAAAGGTTGCTGACCCCTGTCCTAGATGTTGCTAGACTGCAATTCCCATCACCAGTGACTATTGGCTTGTTGTCTGGGATTGATGGGCACTGGAGACCAAAACACCAGGAGAGTCACATGTTCCCTATCCCTGATTTAAACTTTTAAAATAGCTTATTGTGTACACTAGGGATTTATAACAACAACAATCTTCATTACGGTCCATAGACCCATCACTTCGTTACAAAGCAATACCCAGTTTGGACAGCCTGCTTTCAGGTTACACAAGCATTTTGTGCAGACTTAAAATAGGTTCTTGCAACCACCGATAGAAACTTTGCCACTGCTAATGTTCTGGCATTTGTCCTAGGGTTGCCAGGTCTGCTTCCCAAAAATAGCGGACAAGCGGGGGGGGGGTGTTAAATTAAATTAAATTATATATTTTCTTACAAACATTTTAACACGTACTAAAACAATCACTTCAAAACTTTACTAAAATTCAAAACATCAAATATATTATAATAATATGTAAAATATTAAATTACATTTTACTTTGCTGTCGTGTGTATCGTCGGGCAAGTCTCCTCCAAGCCCGCCTCCCCCCGCGCCTCTACCGGTAGCTGGTTTGCTGCTGCTCCTGCACGTCAGGAACAGGAAGAGGCGTGCTTTTTCTTTCACGCCTCTCCCTTTTGTTCTCCCTGTGAGTCAGGAACAGGCAGGGCAGAACTCCGGAAAGAGGCACCTCCCCCCCCCCATTTTTTAAATGTCTTGTGAAACAATTGAGTATGATTAATAATTTTTTCGGAGAAACGAGTTCAATGGATATTCGATCTTTGTCTCATTCTTACTTATGAAAAAAAAGACAAAACGTGGTTCTCCTATCCTTATTCTCTTAGACTGTACAGCTTTAGATTACGTACCATTTCATCATAAAGCTTTTGAATAAAAAAAAGTCCACTATTTTGTGAAAAAAAATAGTGAACATAATGTGAAAAGAGCGGACTGTCCGCTCAAATAGTGGACACCTGGCAACCCTAATTTGTCCGGTCTTCCAATAGGAACCTGACATAGTGATCTTCTGATTTTCCTGAGAGCGGTACTAGCAAGGGTAAAATCAGTTCAGCCCTGGCTTGCTTGAATTTCACACAGTGCAGCAAAATATGTTTTATAGACTCAGTGTCTTGGGTACACAAGCACAGTCTTTCCTGGTAGGAAACTCCTCTCATCCTACCCTCCAACACTGCAGAGGGAAAAACGTTTAGTCTGGCTTTTGTAAATAGCCTTCGGTAATTTGGTACAGTCAGGGATTTATATTGGTTTTGCTTCAGTTTAACGGTAATGATTTTCTCTAACAAATTCCTCCATGGGGGCCTGCCCCACAGTTTGAGAACCATGGCAATATATTACATCACAGAGCCCTTACCGGGAGCAGGAGTTGGTGCCTTTGACGTTCTGCATTTAATTGTTTCAAATAAGAGTCAGGCTAGATGTAGTTAATGCAGTAGCCAGCCAGAGGTAGAAGTGCTCCTCCTGAGGACTAGCCGCATGACATAGATGGGGGTCATGAGGAAGGGCAAAGCTTTCCCCTGCCTTCTCCAAATGGTGTCCCTGAACACGGACTTTTCCGTGCAAGTCAATTTTGTTTGAGGTAAAAAGAGCAGAGAGTCTTAAGACACTAACATATTTCTTGCGACATAAACTATATGGATTAGAGTCCCACCTTCATCAAATGCAGGAAGAGTTCAGTTTGGGGCGGGGCATGTCTGGTTTGCTTCTCTCCCCCAGCTGATGAACTTGGTGGTCAGTCAATGAGAGAATGTTCCTGATGTGTTTCTCTGAGTATTCTCTTAGTTCTGGGCAACAGAGAGATAGATGCCCCTTGCTTTCAACCTGGTGTGGGGTGGAACAAGGAAAGAGGAAGCTGAATTTAAGCAATTATAATGTTTAGGAGTGGGACGCGGGTGGCGCTGTGGTCTAAACCACAGAGCCTAGGGCTTGCCGATCAGAAGGTCGGCGGTTCGAATCCCCGCGACGGGGTGAGCTCCCGTTGCTCGGTCCCTGCTCCTGCCAACCTAGCAGTTCGAAAGCACATCAAAGTGCAAGTAGATAAATAGGTACCACTCCGGCGGGAAGGTAAACGGCGTTTCCGTGCGCTGCTCTGGTTCGCCAGAAGCAGCTTAGTCATGCTGGCCACATGACCTGGAAGCTATACTCCGGCTCCCTCGGCCAATAATGTTTAGGCCCAGGTGGCGCTGTGGGTTAAACCACAGAGCCTAGGGCTTGCTGATCAGAAGGTCGGCAGTTCAAATCCATGCGACGGGGTGAGCTCCCGTTGCTCGGTCCCAGCTCCTGCCCACCTAGCAGTTCGAAAGCACGTCAAAGTGCAAGTAGATAAATAGGAACCGCTCCGGCGGGAAGCTAAACGGTGTTTCCGTGCGCTGCTCTGGTTCGCCAGAAGCGGCTTAGTCATGCTGGCCACGTGACCCGGAAGCTGTACGCCGGCTCCCTCGGCCAATAAAGCGAGATGAGCGCCGCAACCCCAGAGTCGGACACGACTGGACCAAATGGTCAGGGGTCCCTTTACCTTTATGTATATTTCACATTATAGATTCGTTGTATACAGGCAAACTCTCAACTTATGTTCCAGGGATCACGCTTAAAGCCAAAACTGCATATAGTCAAAACACATTAGGTAAAATGGTGAGGGGGTTGGCAAAGTCTTTTTTCCTGGATGCCTGCCCCCTTTCCACCCCCTTTTCAAGTTAAAGAAATTGCCGAGTGTGTAAAGCTGAATGCACACAACTTAAATGCGGGTAAGTTGCAAGCTACCTGCATTTCACATAATGTGCACATTTTATGTCAAGTACACATTACAGAGTAAATCTCTATAATCTCTGCAATATGTAGAGCAGGGCTTCCCAAATTGAAGTCTGTGGACCACCAGAAGTCCATCGCACGTCTGCAATAAATAGCCATATAGATTTTTAATTGTATTTTATCGCTTCTTTTATTTCTTATACTGCAATCTATTGCATTACAATTTGAAATCTAAGTAATGCAAATTGTAATACAATAAAATGCAATATAAGAAATAAAAAGCAATAATAATACAGTTTAAAATCACACAGCATTTAGCAAAGCACATTACAATTACTACAACAGGCAGGGAAATCATTAAGTGTGTTGCCAAGACCCTCAACCATTTTCAAGTGGTCTGTGGGATAAAATGTTTGGGAGCCTCTGATGTAGGATTCCTCCCTCTATATATTTTCAATATGAATTTCAAGTTTGGAGAAGCCAAAAAAAGGAAAGGAAGAAGTGAAGAAAGAAGTCAGTGTCATAAGAAGTAAGTGAATGCACCATCAAGTCTTTCATGTTAATTGGAACCATGTACTGTATGGGTTAAAAAAAAACCCCACTTTTTTACAGGGAGTGGGTAAATTCTCTCAACTCAACTCAACTCAACACCTTTATTGGCATATATAAAAGAGACATACAAACCATCAATTTATATAATATTTCTATATAATAAAATATTTCTGCAAGCAATTGTGCCTGCTGCAATTAGAGCCTATAAAGCAAAATCTGCCTCCCAGCTCCTATATGGGATTCCTTTATGGATGACCAACTATAATAGCAAAGTTGAGGGTGTCCAGGCATCCTTTCTACGGCAATTTGGATAAATTCATTGGCTTAGTCCTCTGCATTCTCAATCATTTGGTCATTTAATATGCAGTCCTATATTTACTTGACTGGAAAACAATATAAGTAAACATATAGAGAACATATAGAGAAGTGTGCTATATGATCCCCCAACTCAGTGCCTTCCTGAAATACCAAAAAGTTTGGAGAGAATGATTCAGTAGCAGCCTGAAAGTATTAAATTGTTTTGAGCTGTAGAAGATCTCAGGGGTTGATGACTTCCATGGTTAATGACTCAGGAACTTGCATTGGTAATATTGAAAATGTGATGATGATGATGATAATAATAATAATAATAATAATAAGACTGCCTCTGAGTATATGCAGAGGACTCCCTCCCCTACTGAATTACATAGCCATTCTTTATGAAAGGATTAGGATAAAGTCTTCCGCATCTGAAGCAGTTTTTCATAGCTTTAAGTTGAATATAGAAGAGTACCGGTAATTAGAATAGCATTTCACTTACAAAAACAATCAACCATCTTCTGTCTCTCTCTCTGCAAAGCATATTTCAAGAAATAATAATGGTGATGATAATAATATCTCTTATATTGTTGGCTTTTTCAATGCATAAAAAGAGGAAACTTAGACATTGCTTAACTGGACTAGTCAGATTCCAAGCAGGTGATGGAAAGAAGCATAGGACTAGGCCTGGAATCAAGTCCTCACTTTCCCATTAAACTCACCAGTTGATATTGGGCCAATCACCAACTCTCGGTCTACTTCACAGGGTTGTCGTGAGGTTCAATAGAAGAGAAAAATGTGTGTGGTTTTGAGGTCCTTGGAAGAAAACCAGGGTATGGTGTAATAAATGGCATAAAAGGTCAATGACTGAGGTAAATCTGGGCATGTCAGTCTGTGTTTGTGATTCTTCCCCAGAATTTGCGGGGTGCTTAATATTTATTATTCAAAGCATGGTAAGTGTTGTAGCAGTTGTAACGGTGTTGTGTTCAATTATGCCAAAAGGATTTTGTGTGTGTTAAAAACACACAACAACAACAACTTCGGCTGCCGTCCTAAACGCACCATGATAAGCCCCACTGAAAGCAGGAGGACTCGAATATGCATTAAACATGTGTAGGATTTGTTTAAGGCATTTGACCTTAAAACAACAGCAGCAAACGCATTTGCCTATCCGAAATTCTAATCTGTGTGATAAAACACAATCTTTCTAAAATCCGCCCCCTTTTCTTAAATCCATGCCCACAGTTTGAAGGTCCAAAGTACAAATGGAGGAGGCTATTTCAGGACTGTGGGGTTTTAGAAAGGGTGACAAGTCGCACCCCTTCCCTTCTCACTCCCCCCACCCCCCAGACTCCACATATCCTCCCCCCCCCTTCCCGGTTTAACTCTTCTAAACCCAACTGAAGCGAATGACACACAAGCGGAGTCGCTCCTTTGGTGTCCGCATTAATCAATCTGACACGTCCATTCATGCCGTGGCCACGGGAAGGGAGTGTTAATCGTTGGTCTCTTTGACTCTTGAAGGGTGTAGCATTCTGCCATATGCTGGTATTTTCCAGATCTGGCTCTCTTGGGGCGAGGGAATTAGTCGACCCTTAGTCTTCTGGGTATATATGGCTGGCCTGTCTACCCGTTTCGGGAAGGGAGACAGATAGACAAATTAGATGCATGGGAGGAGGGGGAAAGAGGCTGTTAAAGCGGGGGGAGCTGCTCCCATTCTGTTTATTGTAACAAAACGAGTTATAAGAAGTTCCCAGAAAAGATACGGGGGGCGGGGATCCCATGCCAGCCGCTTTTCTGCCCGGTAAGTAAATTTCTCAAGAGAATTTCCTAGCCATCCTGGATAGTTCAGATGCCACAATATGACGCTATTGGCAAAGAGATGGATTTTTCTTTACCTTTTGTGGAGGCCTTGTAAGACCTTGCAATCTGATGCATGCCTGCTCAGAAGTTATTTCGCATGGGTTTTAACTCCCCCAACCTTACGGATATGCTTCCCCGCTGAGTACAAGGGGACTTTCTGCTTCTTCTTGCAAAAATCGGCGCAGATTGTAGAAATAAGGCACGAGTCATTGAAGCACTTTTAAGTCCCTTTGACTTTCCACGCTCAGAACTAAGCCCACTGTATTCAGTGGGACATGTTCCCTGGTCAGTGTGTGAGTGGATGGGACTTCAAATAATAATAATAGTTGTTGTTGTTGTTCATTACATTTGTACGCCGCCCTTCATCTGAAAAGCCTGAGGCGGGTCACAACAGAAAAATACAAAATGAGAATGCAGAATACATAGTGACACAGAAACAAACCAATAACCCCACCTCCCACAAACACAGTTTAAAGAGGAACGTTTTTGCCTGGTGCCTAAAGATGTATAACGAAGGCGCCAAAAGACCCTCGCTGGGGATAGCATTCCACAAATGGGGAGCCACCGCAGAAAAGTCTCCTCCACTCTCGGGACCTCTCCTGGAAGAGGAACACGAAGGAGGGAAGAAGGTCCACCAGGAAAGTGCTGATTGCTTTTTTCCAATCTCAGAAATAAGGTCCCAGATATTAGCCCTTGACTTCTCCAATTGAACCCAAGAACATGAAGAAGCCAGAGTGGAGAATAACTGGGGTTAGATGAAGACATCGTCTGCCTGCGTTTTTCTCCCTCCCTTGCCCTCTTCCTCCTTTTCCACATTCCCCTCTGATCCCAGTTTTGATTATATCGGTGTGAACATGCAAGAGCGCCTCCTTCCACTCTGGCCTGGCTGGCGTTGTTGGTGTAGCTTCAGTTTTAGCCAGGCACCTGTTACTTTTCTCTCTCGTTCGGTCTAAAGTTGGCGGCATGCATTTAAACAGGGGGCGTCGTGGAATGAGCCAGCAGCCCCGCTATACCTGGCAGAAGCAGACTGAATGAAGTTCGGGGGCTCTCGATTGATCTCTGGAAGAAAAGAACTTGAATAAGGGAATAATACCGCGATGCCCAACCGAAGTCCCAGTTAAGTCGCAGCGCTTGAATTTAAGCCGACTTTGGCGTCGCTGAACGACACCGGCTGGACACAACGATCTGAATTTCAGTCCGGAGTGAAACCGATTTAAGTCGTGCTAGCACCAAGGAGACTTTAATCGGTTTAAATCCAGACACTGCGCCCACGCAGTAGATTCAAAGCGCATTGTCCCTCTCTGGGAACTCTTGTTTAACTCTCACAGAGCTATAGTTCTCAGCACCCATAAGAACCACATCTCCCAAGATTCTTGGGCCAGAGGGCAGAGGAGAAAAATGTGTGTTTTAGATGTACTTTAAATGTGGATCGGGCTGACAGGTGGCTGCAGCCATTCTTCACCTGCATATTTGGGGGCGGGGAGGGTCACTTAAAGGAAAGGTGGATAAGTTCAGAAGAAAAAGGTTTGAGGGTTAGCTGCCGACGGATTGCAGGGTCGAAGCAGGTAGCGGTACAAATTTAAGGAGGAGTAAGTCGCCGGTCTGGTGGGAAGGCGCCCGGCAAAAGCGATCTGATTTCAGAGCTATCCGACGTGGGATGGGGGAAGCCTTACTCCCCACGCACTTCTGCACTCTTTGATCCGAAGCATCCTTTCATGGAAGTAAAAAAAATTCCCGTTGATTGAAAATGAATTGCGCCTCCCCACCCAAAAAATAAAAAAATAAAAATAAAATAAAAGTAACGCATCCTCTGCAGAGGATCATTTCACACACAGTGATAACGTTTCCAAAGACATCAGAGGGGAGATTGGAGGAGCAGCTGCAGGAGGAACTCCCTACTGAAGTTGATGCTCTGAAGTGACCGAATTTCGGAATAAATCGTTTAAGAGAGAGAAAGGGAAAGTGAGAGGCGTGGTGAGGGGGGCTTCTTGCCTCCCCCTTGCAAACTGCAACGGAAGAAATGCGCTTGTTGAACGTCCGCGTCCCCCCCCCCACGCCATGGGCGTAGCCAAGAGGGGGAAGGGAGGGGCAGCTGCCCCCCAATCAATAATAAAAAATACATAGTAAACTGAGGTTCTGCCCCCCCTTAACAAAAGACCTGTCCCCGCTAACAAAAATCCTGGTTATGCCCATGCCCCCCTCCCAGCCGCTCGTCCTGTCTGAGCGAGCCCTCAGGGGAGGGGGCGACGAAGGCTCGGTGCTTCCCCCGGCTCCTTACCGCCGGCCCTCTCGCCCTCCTCCCACTCCCGCCACTTCCCTCCCCCACCATCACCCGCCTTGTGGTATTGATCAGAGTTCTCGGATCGAGGCAAAATAAGCTCTCCCCCCCGCTCCCGTCCCGTCGATCAGCCTCTCCTCCGCCGGGGAAAGAGTTTAATGGTCCCTGCCGAGCCGAGCCGAGCCGGGCCGCTTGCTTCCACACACCACGAAGGTAAGTCACAACCAAGCCCGCGCGCCGCCTACGTTCAAACCAGGCGAGCGGGTTTTCCCTTGACAGACAGACGGGCACGTCAATGCGACGGCAGCGGACCTAGCAGGTGATCTGGTAGCAGGGAAGCAAGGGGCCGGTGGATAGGTTCCCTCCCCACCTTCCGCCGTCCAGGAGACAAATATTGGGGGGATCGGGGTCTCCCTAAGAATTTCAGGCCCTCCTCCTTAATTCACGACACCCCCCAACTCCCCGCCAGTTAAGTTTGAACTGCCAAAGGGAACGGGCTGCGTTTTGATGCGCTCGTTATCCCTTCCCCTGCCTTCAGGATCTGTCCCGGGTCATTTTCTTCCGGTGCTCCAAAGTGGAAGAGCGTTTCCGAGAAAACTTCGCCAGGAAACTGTCGAGAGAGCACTTTTTTTCCGGGAGAGAGAGAGAGAGAGAGAGAGATCCGCGCGGACCAACTCTCTCCCCCCCCCCCCTCGACTGGCAAGTCGCTCCTTGGAGAGGAAGAGGAGCGAGAGCCAACGAAGCGCGCGTTCAGTTTGGGGATCCTCGTGAGCGATCGCGGGCGGGGTGCGATTGAAGCGGAGGGGACCCCCCTGTCGAGAAAGGGGGAGCCGTGGCGGCCCCGTCCGCCCCCTCTCCTCTGCTTCGTCGACAGGCGAAGCCGGATGGCCGGCTTTTTCGGAAGGGGAGGGCGCAGGGTTTCCAAAAGGAAAGGTCCTGGAGAGATGGCTCTCAATGCGCACGCGCCCCGTTTTTCGCTTGCCCTGGCGGCGGGGGGGGGGGCGGAGAGGGAAAGGAGAGAGGGAAACACCCCCCTCGCCCAGTCCCCGCCCCTCGAAGGCCTCCGGCGGCGTGAATGGGAGACGGAAACGCGCTCTCTTTAATCAATGGAACGCGGGGGAGGGAGGAGGGGGAGGAGCCGAGGGGGGCCGCCCATTCACTCGCCTGACACCCCGCCCCCTCCTCCTCCTCCCCCGCCTCATGCCCCCAGATACACACGCTGCCCATGCACCATATAGGCGAGCCTAATGCCTTCGCCAGCACACAGGGAGCAGAGCCTGCGTCTCGGAGGCAGCTGGATATAAATACAGATACGGAGAAGACGCTTCCAAGCTAAGGGCTTTGCGCTTGGATCGTCCGTCATCGACACCGGCCGCGTTTTAAGCTTTTGTTTTGTTTTGTTTTGTTTTCCCTCTCCTCCCTCCTCCCCCAGCCGCCTTCCGGCCCCCACAGGCTCGCTCTAAACTTCAGCGGAGCGGGGCGGGCGGGAGGAGCGAGCGGGCAGAGGTGGAGCCGACGGGAACTTGCGGCAAGTTTGCTGCGAAAGCGGCGCGGCGGCGAGATCGGGAGAAAGGAGCCGCTCCGGAGAGCGCTTGGCCGCCACAAAAAGCGCGATCGGCGGCCGGCCGCGCTGACGGCAGCCCGTCGTCTTCCTACTGCGCCCTCGACGGCTGCGAGGAGCTGGTGGCGGCGAGCAGAGGAGGGGTGCTAGCGGCTGAGCGAGACCGGCGAGCGAGGATGACGGCCGGAGAGGAAGCGCCTCGCTCCCCGTCAACATAGAAGGAAAGTTGACGGAGAGAGACGGGCGGGCACCGGACAGCCTGGCTGAGGGTCTCTGCGGGAAGCGGACAGCTCCCGTCCCGCTCTCTCTGGCAATCCAGATCGACTTTAGATTGGTGCATTGGACTTCAAAGAATAACACTCGTAGCTAGGTTTTTTGGCCTGCTCGCACGGTCGGGTTTAAACTTTTCTCGGCGGCCAGTCATGCTGCAGGTGGAGACAGTCCGGGGTTCCTTTGCTGTCCTCCAGTCGGCTGTCAAATGCCCCGATTCCCGCCAAGAGTAAACGCCAGTCGGACTTGGGTGTTGCAGGGAGCGCTTTGCACCTACTCCAGCTAAGGAGCGGGCCATTTGGAGGGCGGGGGGCGTCGGGGAACGGGACCCGAGGAGGAGAACCAACGGCGCGCCTAACCACCGCCAGTTATAGGCCGTGGCAGGGAGACTGCGGCGGGGTTTTGCCGGAGCACGTTTCGGGGTTCGGAGAGAGGGGGCAGGCACCCCCGAATTTGGGCGTCCGGAGCGCAGAAGCCACCATTGATTTCCTGCGGGTGGCTCGCAGCGACGGGCTGGGCGCTGCCGCCGCCGCTGCCGCCGCTGCCGCTGCCGCCGCGGGCATGGCCAAGCCGGTGGACCACGTCAAGCGGCCCATGAACGCCTTCATGGTGTGGTCGCGGGCGCAGCGGCGCAAGATGGCTCAGGAGAACCCCAAGATGCACAACTCGGAGATCTCCAAGCGCCTGGGCGCCGAATGGAAGCTGCTGAGCGAGGCGGAGAAGCGGCCCTTCATCGACGAGGCCAAGCGCCTGCGGGCCATGCACATGAAGGAGCACCCCGATTACAAGTACCGGCCGCGGCGAAAGCCCAAGACGCTGCTCAAGAAGGACAAGTTCGCTTTCCCCGTCGTGCCCTACGGCTTGCCCGACGCCGCCGAGCATCACGCGCACCATCTCGGCCACCACCACCCGGCCCTCAAGGCGGGCGGCCTCCACGGCCACGAAGCCCTGCTGGCCAACCCGGAGAAGGCGGCCGCGGCTGCCGCAGCCGCGGCCGCGCGCGTCTTCTTCCCCCCGACGGCGGCCGCGGCTGCGGCGGCCGCTGCGGCGGCCGCTGCCGGCAGCCCTTACTCTCTGCTCGACCTGGGCTCGAAGATGGCAGCGGAAATCTCCTCGTCGGCGTCTGGAGGCTCGGGCGGAGGAGGCGCGGCGTCGGGGCTGTCCTACGCCTCATCGCTGGCTTACCCGACGGCTGGCGGCGCTTTCCACGCGGCGGCGGCGGCGGCTGCCGCGGCTGCGGCCAACGGCGGCCACACTCACTCGCACCCGTCCCCGGGTAACCCGGGCTACATGATCCCCTGCAACTGCAGCGCCTGGCCCAGCCCGGGGCTCCAGCCCCCGCTGGCCTACATCCTCCTGCCGGGCATGGGCAAGCCCCAGCTGGACCCCTACCCCGCGGCCTATGCGGCCGCTCTATGACATCCTGCCCCCCACGTTGGACCCCTGTACAGAGGAAGCCTGTGGGGCGCCTGGGGGCTGGACTCCGACGCCGGACTCTAGCCGACGGGACCCTCTTCTTCCCAGCTGCTGTTGCTACCGCCGCCGCGGTGCCCTCCAGCCATCTGCTCTACGGGGCCGCCGACTGGGGTTTCCGGACGAGAACATTTCGCCTCTCCATCCGTCTTGTCGCCTCCCTCGCCGCCCGTCCATTTCTTCAACCTGTTGCCTTCCCTTCCGCACTCCAGAATCTGCTCTCCCTGCTCATGTCCTCGGGTTTCCTCGACGGATTTGTTGGAGGGTGATGGGTGGAGAGAGAGGAGAGAGGTCGCGGGTCTCCTTGCCGGGCATCCCGGTGGAGACGCTTCGGGTAGCCGGTTGACTTTTCTCCTCGACGTCTCATGGGATTGCCTTTTCTTTTTTCTCTCCTTAACATCTCCCCCCAAATCCTACCCTTTCTCTCTCTCCCCCCCTCTCCACACCCCCGCTAAATCCAGCCCTGTCCACAGTAGGTCCAAAAAAACGGACCCAAAGCCATCAGCCTTGACTCCATGCTGAACCCAGTGGACGAGGCGCGCACAGCTAACCACCTCGCGAAATAAGCAGAGTTTGATACCTCGCTTTATGAGGAGGAGGAGATCGGGTCACTAAAAGGAGAATCAGTATGCACTATCGCTGTTGATGTCCTCCTAGCTCCCCTCCCTTCGCCCTTTTAATGTATACAGCAAAGTTCCCCATGACAACTTTTGTAATTCTGGAGAAGGGACCTGTAAATGTCTACATGCGCGTGGGAACTTTAGATGTAAGACTGCTTCGCTGTATTATCTGAGTCACTTTTTTTTTAATGAGATATATATATATATTGGCTGCGATCCTAAGCACACAGTACCTTGGTAATGGGTCTCGTTGCAATCAATGGGGCTTGTTTCCAAGCAAAACTGTGCCATAAATAGACAGCGCCAACCACAGCAAAACAACACCGAGGCGAATTGCAACAGACTGCGAAATCCCTTTTCGGGGGGGTTTCGGAGTGCAAACTAAAAATAGAAATCAGACTTCTTGTCTGAGAGATAATTCTATACTTTCTGTGATGTTGACGTATCCCAAACTGCTGTGTTTCGAGCGAAGACGTTTGAAATCCCCTCCCTTTCGGACACCTTCTCACGGCAAAACCTGCAGTGCTTCCATGCGATTTGGCCCGACTGGGGAGGTGGGGGAAAGGGAGGAAATATTCTTCTTATTATTCTTTTAAATAAAAGCATACAGGATTCAGTTGCAGGAAATGATTTTGGAGGGCGGGGGAAGTCATTCTGAGCAATCTCTTCCATCATGACCATTTTCGTTTACTTTTGTAATGTGTATATTTGGATTAATGTTTGTGAATCAAGTTGGCTAACCTGTATTTAGTTTCCTTTCCTTTTGTTTTTCGCTTTCTGTAATATAAGGTTTTTGGAGGGGGGGTAAGTTTTTAAGTATTGGTTTTAACATTTGACGTGTATAAATGAGTTTGCTGGTGTGTTCTAATTTAAAATTAGACGTCTAAGCTATATCTGTACATTTAGAATCCGACTTACCACTCTGTTCATTTTGGAACAATGAGTTTAAATAAAAGCCTGAAGCAGGGGAAAGAGAAAATACTCTATTTCTTGTTGAGTTACTTACAAGATTTTAATCTCAATTGCCCTTACCTGCCTAGGCCAGGTGAAGTGTAAGGTATCCTCCAAAGACTTTCTTTGTTTCGCTTTTGAATAGATTGACTAGGAAATCTAAATCAGACCATTGTAAGGTAGAACTAAACCCTGATTTATCACATTTGAAATCGTGAATAGGAAAGTAGGGTCCCCCCCCCTTTTTTAAAAAAAATCCAAGTAGCTCTATTATGTGGGGGATGGGTGGGCGAAGAAAAAGAAACAGCATTCATTTGTTGGTTGGATAAGACACACAGGGAACCCTGAACCGGTTTCCGTGTAGTGTTTTCAGAGTAGAAAGTTGTTTGCCTGCTCTGTCTTCCCACTACAAAGGGTTCCTCTGCTTCAAATCTGCGCAATTTGCTAAAAGTATCCCTGGGATATTTCTTATATTGCACACCTTGAGGTCGTCACCTGGCGCTAAGGACATGCCGTCCGGGCTTGTTTGTTTTCAGTCTGAAGCAAATAATTAAAAAGCAGAGCAAATGGGGAGCCACCCCGGTTAAATAAGCTCTTTTAAGGACATTTATTTCAGTGGCCCACGTTTGCATGCCGCCCTGCTAAAAATCAGCGGGCACTTTAACGCTGCACCCTTTAAAAAAAACCACCTTTAAAATTTTATCCAGGTAAGCACATATCAGATCAGTGTGCCCAGCTGCAATTCTTGGCAACCTGGACTTGGAAGTTTCTCGCTCCGGTTACTTTCGAGAATCCATCCTCAGGGCTGGGGTGGCACTCGGTTTTCATTGAGCCGGTTTCTTAATTTGTCGAGGAGAGAAAGGAGGATGGAGAAAGGCTCATTGAGCAAGCCTAAAAGGGGGGGGGGGGCTACTACTTCACCCAACGGAAGGGGAATCGACTAGAAATAAAGCCCCCTTCAATCAATTTCAGATTCCAAATCTGTTTTATTAGCCTGGAGGAGTTAGTTCACTGTTCCAAGGCTGGGCCCAACGTTTGCTTAGAAAGGGATTTCTTCTCGCAACTCCCCACCTCGCTGGACGAAATTTAGTTTTCTTGTGCAACACCCCCTCCTCGCTGGACGAAATTTCGAGCGCCATTCTTGGCACGGCTGCTTGGAGGCAAGTCCCGTGGAAAAAGCAAGCGGTCTCTTACTCCCAAGCAAATGGGCACCGGCGTGCACACGTGCGATTGCTTCCTAAGCGCGTCTTTGACTTGGAAAGAGCTTCAGTGGGACAATCTCAACCGAGTATGCAGAGGACTGGAGCCTTAGTTTTCGAAATGAAATGGGTGTGCATTTTCTGCGGGGTGTGGGTCGGTGGGATTCTGCGTGGAAGGTGGGAAACACGTCCGAGCAAGGATGTGACCTGGCACTGCTCATTAAAGCGATCTTCCTTTGTCGCCTCTCCAGCTAAAAAATATCCTAAGTGAATTCATATGGTTAGGAGCGATTATGCAAAACTAACTCGGACTGTCCAGGGGTAATTAGCCCTGACACGGTTAATTAAATCCCTTTCAGGGCTCGCCATCCTCCACCCCCCTCCTTTTGTGGCAGCCCATCATTGCTTCACATGGAACTTCCTGCTGCTCTCCAGAAATCCCAGCCCTAAATCTTCTCTGACTCCCTCTCTGTTCTGTGGACTCTCCTTGGACTCGAGCACCCGAGAGGCACCGCTGGCTTCTTCTTAGGCGCCGTAGGGCCTTATTTGTTAACTCCCAAGGCCCGTCGAGGGGGTGTTCACCAACGGAGAGCTTATAAAGGGTGGCTCCCCCTCCTCTCCACCCCAGAAACCCCTTTGCAATGCACGTGGAAATGGTGTTTCTCGTCCGCCTTGGACAAGAACGCAGAATTACATTACTCCAGATTAATCAACCTGTCCCAAGATTAATCAATCTTGGCCACTTTTACAGAGATGTAAATCGATTGGCAGGACTGACCGAAGCCCTAAAGGATCCGCCATCCTCTAGTAATAGTAATAATGCACGTTGTGATCTTGTGTACTGGTATGCAACCGTGGTTAAACTTTCGACCAACTTTGCCGCCTGAAGTGTCTTAGAAAGGAATAAACAGAAGGGTGAATCGTTTGTTTCCCCCGATAAACAGGATTGTGCGTGGAAATAAGTCCCACCAACAAGCTCATTAGCAAGGCAGCCTTACTACAGTACTAAGTAAATGGTTTTAGTTTTAAATTCCGACGATTTCTTCGCATTCCGCTCGGGACAGGGACCTGGCAGTCAACCGTTTTTGCCCAAGGATCGGTGGCTTTTGCAAGATCAGAATTTCCCCTTGCAAAGTTCAAACGCGCAAAACGTTTCAAAAGAGGAAGCGAACTGGCCCAGGGCTGGCGCAGAGAGCAAGCTCTGGTCCTGTTCTTCACCCAAGGGCGGGGGTGATCCCAACCACCACCGCCTAGCAATTAATTTGCAACGACGTTGTCCACGGTCTCCAAGTATTTGAATAAATACTTGAAGCAGTCATCTCTTAATTGCAGTCTGGGTTAAACAGAGACCGATGAAAGTATGGAATGGGGGTGTGTGTGTTTTTAAAAATGGGCAACTTGTTTCCTAATGGCCCTGTCCCTTTCCTTACTCCCGTACCTCCCGCCCCACGCCGTGGAAGGGAACCCAGATTTCTCCCGTGCAGGTCACTTCCGAAGGAGGCCGAAGATTCCTGGAAAGAATGCAGAGGAGGCGAAGATTCTACCAGAGAACAGTAAGAGCGCCAACATTCCACCAGAGAACACCGGAGAGCTCAAGATTCCACCAGGGTCCCTTCGACGACAGGGGTTAGAGACGGAGCGGCGGCGCGACCGTCGGGGAGGACACCACTTCAGACCTGGAGATCTGGAGCCCCCCCAGATGGGACGGAGGAGGCAACGGCCTCTTGGAGGGGGACCGGGACGGGACGCAGCACTTTTGCCCGGAATTAGGACGACACTGCCCCCCCCCCGGACACTCAATCCTTTAGAAACTTTCCTAATCTCCCCCTCGCCCCTATCCGCCCCCCCCACCCGGCCCTTCCCTTTCTCTCCTCCCTCCTGGTATCCCTCAAAGGTCACCACTTCCCTTTTTAAAGACTGATATTATTAATTCGCGGACAATTTCCCTCTCCTCCGCAAGCTCCTTTTCCTCTTTCCTCCCTCTTATTTCCCCCCCACCCCCCCTCTCTCTCACACACACAAGGGAAATGGGGGCAGGGAGAGAAAGGACCAAATCGAGAAAAGCTCTCTCTCTCCCCCCCTCCCCTTTCTCCTCTTTTTTTTTTGTTCTGCAGTGGGAGCGTTTAGACTGTCGAGGGTTTTTTTTGTGCCAGAACAAAACCAGGGGTTGGGAGGTTCTGCGAGGGTGTTGTTTGTTGAAGTGGAGCTAAGAGAAAGCGGCGGCTTTCTCCTCTTTGTGAAGAAACCAATCAGTGGTATTTGGAAAACTGTTAGCATTGTGCATTTCTTCTGTGCCCATTGTGAAGCAGTTCTTTTCACAAGGCTTCTTCTTCTTCTTTTCTTTCTTTTTCTTCTTCTCGGGCTTTTTTTCTTCTCTCTCTCTTTCTCTCTCTCTCTTTTTTTAGCCGATCCAGCTGGCCAGACTGAATAGCGGTGCAATTGTGTACACGCTTTGTCCCTCCGGCCCTTCAAGTAGCCCCCTTTGAATAGACTAAGTTGACACTGCATGACAGAGAAACAACATAATAAAAAATACATGAGCCCCTGAATGGGAACAGGCGCATAAATAAATAAAATGGGTGACCAAAACTGGATAAACTGAATGACAAAACGGTGAAAGGGGAACAAAAAGATATTTAACACGCTAGATTAGCATTAGAATGCCATCGACAAGACTGAACAATTGATGAATAGGGTTACCGGCGAAGAAAGAAAGAAACTAAATGCCCTTTGAATAGATTTTTTTTTTTTTTTTGCGTGTGTGTGTGTGTCGAGGGCACTGAATAGAATATGCTTCTTGCAAGACTGAATGAGAAAAGGTAAAAATGAAGCTATGCAAATTGGGGGAGAAGATGGGCGTGCGTGTGTATACGCGGTTATGCATATAGACATGCACACGCATATAAGTACATATGCATGCGCGCGCGTATATGTTTGAGAGATGCGCATCTACGCATGCATACGCACATCCATGCACGCGCACACACTGCACTGGCAGATGCTTACAGCAAGCCGAATTACTGAATATAGATAGCCATATGCGAGGAATAATACAAACATACATGCTAGCTGGGGATATGTACAAACATCTGTGTATATTTATTTATATATCAAATGCACTTTATTTTTAATTGAATGGTTTTTTTCCAGCTTTGTGTGAGAGAGAGAGAGGGAGGGAGAGACCCTTGCAATTTAGGATTTATAAGGTATCGCAGCAATGTCCGCGCTTCTTTGCATAGTCTTGGGACGGGAATCAAATAACTGGATTGACCGTAGCCATTTCTCAAGGCCTAACTCTTTGACGAAGGAGCGGATCTCCACGCACCCATCACCAATAATCCTTCCCAGACAGGTTAAGTTCCCGCGAACTGACCTCAAATCCCGCCCGGTCCTGAAATTCAGCGAGCGAACCCTGGAGGTTGCTGCTGCTGCTGCCTGCGCGCAAATCACATCTTAGCTCTCTGGTTCCCTTGTTATTTATTTCGTTTCTTCGAAGTGTCGCGTTTGTGGTCTTCCGGCCATGCCCCCGCTTGGGAATGTGAAGTGGTGAGGGGAAAGTTACAGGAACTTTTCGGGAGTTGTAGTTAAGGAGAATTAGGGCAGAACCCCGAAAAGTTTGCAGAGAGTTTTTGCAGTCTTTTTGTGGGGTGATGAGGAACAAAACGCTGCAGCCTATGATCTATTCTAGCTGCCGGCTAGAAACTGCAGACACACATACTGGAGCGGAAAAGCCTTTCCGTCGCCTTCTGTGGTCCATAGAAACGACGAGAAAAAGTCCTCCAGGCATCGTTCCTCGCTTGGCTCTCTTTGTGGTCTGAGAAATATATGGCTGACCCGCGTCAGGATGATGCGTGTGGAGGGCGTGCTTTCTCGAATTGATGCGTGTTTGCTGGAAGAGGGTCGGGAACTGGATCTTAGGGCCTTTTCGCTCCCTCCGATGCTGTGATACCTCCCTCCTGAGCAAACAGATATTGTTTGTTTCTTGTTTAAAAAACCCAAAAACAGTTTCCTTCTTTATAGCCCCCGTAAAGCTGAAGTTTAGCTAAATGTTTCTCGACATGTCTCCTTGACAGCCTGCTGTTCGCAGCCGCTTTCTGACGTTTTGAAAACTCGCCTAGTTTCCAGCATATGAGAGCGCACCTTTTCTAATGCGAACAGGTGCTTGATGCGCGCGTTGCCTGCAGCGAGCGGGAACGACCCGTTTTAAACGGGCGCGAGTCTGTTTCGATTTTGCACCGCTGTTGCAGGCGAGGGCCGCTCCTGCCTTGAACCTGGACGTAAGGAAGCCTCCTCCAAGTATATGCCGGGTTTCTCTGGGGGAGGAGACCCCTCTTTGCGACCTCTAAAAAGGGTGGGCGGGGGGGGGGAGGAAAGTGAAGTATAAACCTAGTCCGATTCAGTCGCACTGAATCCCAAATAAACCGAAGTGGAATCGGATTGCAACAGGCATCCATTCCCCAGCCCACCCCCAATACGTTAATTCGGTGAAAGACCATCACAGGTCGGAGTACGTTTTCTGCACTAAAATCCACCCCCTGGCTGTATGCTTTAAACCTTCGTTAAGTATAATGTCACATCATAGACGCACACACGTGTAATTCCATAGGCATTCCTTTTTATTTTTCTTCTCACATGCACGTTTCGTCCTTTGAAAGAACACCCCCCCCCCATTCATTGAAACTTTCTACAGACCCAGGGAATTTGCCGGTTGCCTCTGAATGCAAGGTTATCCTCTATCACGCGCGCGCGCACCGAAAGTGACACTTGTTTGAGAAAATTGACGTCGAGGGTGCCACGTACAAACACAGTCGCCCCGCTTTCCCCCCTTGGAGTTCCCTCCTTGCGCCTGGCTCTTTCTTCCTTTCCACTTGGAAGAGAGGAGAGCCCTGGGTTGTCAGGGAGCCTTTGAAGAATCCCTAACAACAGCCTGAGTTAGCTGTGGGCAGAGCGATGTACATAATTTCTTTCCGCCCCCCCCCACCCCCCGCGGAAGCCCGGAGGATGCAAGTTGGCTTTCGCTGGTTTCAGAAATAAAAACTGTGCTTCCTGATCTCGATTTGCTTTCCTTCCAGCCGCACCCCCCAGCTCACCTCGCCAGTCCTGAGACTTCTTAGGTGAGTGAAAGGAATGAAGCAGTCATTGTAAACACCTCGTTGCTTTTTCTGAATGTGCTTATTATCATATTAGCAGAGGAGTAAGAGACACATGGCGCATTACTCACCCAGCGCCTCTAGGCAAAGAATTCTCCTATTGAGATCAACCAGTATAACCAGATTTCTTATGGGAAATTACAAAAGGCAGCTTTAAACGCTTCTCCCGGAAAGAGATTGCCAGTCCCCTTTCTCCTCTCCCCCCCTCCCATCCCCACATCAGCTACAAGCAAAAAAAGTAATTAGCTATTTACAGCTCAAGACTTGGAATTCAGCAAAGAGAAGAAGTGGGAGAGAGATGGAAATCACTTGGAACACTCCAGAGGAAAGGGGCGAGGAGTGGTGGGTTGTGATTGGGATCCTGGCCACACTGAATGGAGAACAAGTCCTGTAGAACTCAGTGGAACTTGCTCTGGTGTAAACACACAAAGGGTTATGCTGTGCATATTGCTGTAGATGGCATAACATACAGGAATTAAAAAAAAAATATTGCCATGTCAGGAAAGTGATAGGAATAATGCTGGCCTTTTGAAAAGGTATGATCAAAGGAGCAGGAGGAGATCTCTGTCCTCTTAGCACCACCTAAATTCCTAAATTCCTTCATGGACCCCCCCCCCCGTGTGGGCATGAGAGAGACTTACATGTGTAGATCATAGATTACGTCTTGGTTCACATGCATGCATATTACTTGATTACTCTAGAGTTGATTACTGTATAATTTGGGCTGGGTCACACCCACGTTATTCGTCATTTGATGAATTTGAAATTTACAACCTGTCAGTGTGTAATTGGGCCACCACAGATATAATGGTACAGATAGCGCCTCACACCGCCTCAAATGCAAAAGCCGACTTTCCAAAGGAGTCAGGTCACATGTTTAGCTGCCGGTCATGCATGAGGCAGTTCTTGATGCTGACTGCATCAAAAACACTGGTGTTTCTGTCTTGTTTTATAGGCAATGGGAGACTACATTAAAGTTCCATCTCTGTATCTGTAATGGCCCATTCACACCTGCAAGTTATCATGATGCTAAGTGACTGGCAGGTATGTACAGTATCAAGGAGTCCTATAAACTGCATGCATATTGTTTCCCATAAAATGGATGCCAATTGCTTCTGCAAATGTTGGGAAGCTGCAATGGGTTCTGGCCTCTCAGTTGCACACAGGTTTCCTGCATGCTATAGCCTCCATGCCATAATCATAAACTTATTGCAATATCTCTATGTAGGAGTTCGGTATCATCAGCTTTCCACATACTGCATTGCCATCTCTTTCTCTCCTTTTAATACATCTCAAAACAATTATAGCACATCATTATGGTGTCTATATACCGGTAGTAGAAAAATCATTGCAGTAATCCTCCAGAGGAGACCTAACTTAAGATGCACACAAACTATACAATTAAAGCACATTCAAAGCACATTTCCCCTCAAAAATTATGGGAGCTACAATTCCCAGCAACCCGTGACAAACTATAGTGCCCAGAGTTTTTGGAGGGGTGGGGTGGGGGTGGTGTTTCGGATGTGCTTTAAAGGTATAATGTCTATGCTGCATTAGAAATAAATATGATAATAATCAAATAATGATAATGCAAGAGTGTGTGTTTTTCAGTGTGTGACCAGAATGCCATGGTTTACTTTTTCTCAACACTGTGCCCCATTTTCCAGTCCATTTATGCTGTTCCATGGAATTTAATGGGAGCCTGTTTGCAAAAACCAAGCCGTGTTCAGCTCTGCATAGCTCCATCCCAAGTTCTGCTTCTTGGTCTCCCTAGACTGTGGTGGAATCTTCATATCCAGGTCTTGTATGTTGAGGTTATCTTAAGACCCATCAGGTTTAATGGGGGGGGGAGCATACCATCCCTTTTATCTATCCACATTTACCACCCCTAATCAAGACTGTCCCATCCCAATCCTGAAACACACAGCATTAGAAGCAAACTATCATAGTGCATCTGACTCTGCAGGAGTGATGGCTTAGTGGTAGAACAGAAGGTAGGTTAGAATCTGCTGATAGAAGGAATTATGAAAAGAAGATCTGTGGTAGATCTCTGGGTAATTTGCAGCACATCAGCAAGTGCTTCTGTTCTGATTCTCAACTATTTTACAATGCCAATCACATCACGACTTTTTGTATCTACATTCCACTACTGAAATGAAAAAGGTAATGAGGAGTGGATGTGTTTGAAAGGACTGTGAGCTCCATTCAGTTCTGGTACTGAAAATAATGTCATAGGCTTAGCATCTGCTGAGAGGCACACTATTCTATAACTCTAATTTTAGATGTGACTCTGTTTGGTAGAAGATCTTGGGATTCTAGTAAAACACCAAGTAGATCTGGCAAGTCTGCCCACCTCTGTGGTATACTGCACGGCTTGGCTGCAGGAGGTCCAAATGGAGGTCCATTCATGATATCTCCAGTTTAAAAGGATCTTGGGTAGCATCGCTGGGTAAAGACCTCTGCCTGGAGATCCTGGTGAGCAGGTGCTACCCAGAGCAGGCAGCACATTGGACCAGTGGCGCAAGACAGCTTTGTGTGTTAGAAAGGTTGGAGGACGTTTCTATGTTAATAGGATTCTCTATATACTAACCAACAATTGCATCCTCCTCTCCAAATGCAGTAAACAACTGAAAGGAGATTATAGCCTCAACACAACAGCGTAGAGTTGGGTGCCCTTAAGCCTATTGAAATCAAAGGCTTCTAAGTGTATGTAATTCTGTATTGGATTGGGGCCTGCATATTCTTCACCTCCTTCCAACGAAGTCTCTTGTTATGCTAGCTGGCTGCATGATAAATGTGGCTGAAATGTTTTGTCCCTTCCTGTAAGTTCCTGCCCATGTACATTCACCCCAGGAAGCAATCCCCTTGTGAGCCAGAGAAGACAACTGAGAAGGAGTAAGAAGAAAAGGAAATGAAGCTGAAGCTTCCAGCGGGAAAATTTGTCCACCTTTCCCCAGTTCCCACAAGACTGTGAAGAGTCCCTGTAAGCAAGCACCCTCATTGCTATTTTCTCTCACGTTTATGAAATGCATAATAGGTAAAGCAAGCTTTATACTGGGCTTGACTCTTTCCCACCCCCTTCAGTGGAGGTTTCCACCTGCTGGGGAGAGCTTTGGGCTCCAGCGATAACAAGATAAAAGGGACAGAGCTGGCATCTGGCTGCTGATTGGAAGACAGGGCATCCTGTTTGTTCTGTATGACCAAACAGCTTTTGGAAAAAGTGAAACAACAGCAGAAGCAGCATTTGAACCCTCCTATCAGTTTTGCACATTAACAACAACAGAAACAACCAGGAAAGCCCAGCTCTTTATATCTTTAAAACAACAACAACAACACAGGGTCAGTAGAAGATTGTAGGGAAGAAGAGGTCACAGACAGAAGTGCTAGCTCTTAAAGGAATTTTCAGGAGTGCCAGTGATTTTTGATCAAGCTATTCCCTTGGAAATGTTCCTACATGCTCTCTTGAATTGAAATTTCCTTCGGCTGCCAGTAATGAAATGTGAGAAATTACTATCAATTACTAGGCAAGGGGAATGTAAGGGAAACTTTGGGAGGGGAGGAAAAGAAGAAGGGAGAGAGCCAAATAACTGTCAGGTTACATAATCCAGTATTCCTTCATGCTTCTAACATGTAAACCCATGGAAATTGTGGCAGTTTTCTCACTGAACCAGGTATATGCAAGATCCGATTTTTAGATTCTTTGTTAATTTGTCTAGAACAAATGTTAAACTCCATTCTCTGGTTTGGTCTTGACAACTAATACAATTAATAAGAAATACAGAGAACATTAAACAAACCACCCTGCAATGTGGACTGTGTTGTTGTTTTTTGCACATAACTCACTACAGATTAGATACAGCTTAAAACAGCTTTAATTACCATTTTGTTCAGAGTAGCTAAGGAATTGCAAAAGGTTGGGTATTTCCTGAACTTTTCCAGTGCATATTTGTTGGGACTCTTCTCTTAATCCCCTGTTGAGCTTATTTATTCCAGGAATACCTCTCACAGTCACCATAACTGATTAGAATGACTGGTCTATATGTTAAGACTTAAAGTTTAAGTGCTCCTTGGAGGACTGAAAAAGTCATATTTATTTTATCAATTCTAAGCTACTTCTCAGAAAAAAATAAAAATAAAAATGAATGTTCAGGGAAAACTACTTCATACGATCACATGAATGTCTACCTGGGAGCATTGTACACACATGAGCATCATGCAAAGAACTGGGACACACATGTCCAAGGTGCATAACTAGTTTCTTCTTCCATACTTTCCCCAAGTCTAGTGGATGAGAGTTGAACTTTGACCAGTCATCACATCCCTTTTAAGGGCAGAAAGGCAACATGTAAATTCAAAGATTAGGAACTCCGGTTAGGCATTTGGATGTATACAAACTTTGTCAGATGCCTTCGTCAAGTTTTTTATAGCGGTGTTGGTGTACTAGGTGGGTTTTTTTTTAAAAAAAAAAAAAATAGTGATGGTGGTAATGAAACCACAATATTAAAAAAAAATTTGGTGTGGCAACTGGTCTTATGAATGCTACAATACATTTATACACATTGAGACAGTGATAAACTGCTTGGTTGGAACTTACTCCTAGAACATGATCCTCAGGAAGGTCTACCTGTTATCATTTAGGCACCAGGAAAAGACCATTTTATCTTCTCAAGCTTTTAAATTACTTTTGTCTTTATGTGTGCTGGGTTATTTCTTACGCTGTCTTTAATTGGCCATTTTTAATATACGATGTTTTAATTGCTATTTTGTTATTATCAAAATATCTTAAATAATAAATTACGCCAAGGATATAGACTTGGGTGTTCAAAGTTTGTAGGGATTTTCACAGCCTCAAGCCAATAAATATATTCTATTCTATTCTATTCTATTCTATTCTATTCTATTCTATTCTATTCTATTCTATTCTATTAAGACCCTTTTCTGAGTCCCACCAGCTGCAATGTCTGTGGCAACCTGGTTGTCCAACTCCCTTGTAATGAGGCTTCCCTGGTGCTCATTTTATTATCTTTTAGGCACCAGGGTACAATATTTTTATTCTTCCAGGCATTTGTACTTCAAAACAATGGAACTGGGTTTTTTGTTTCTCTGTTTTAGTTTGCGTATTTAGTTAATGTTATTTTTAACAAATATTTCTCAATGGTTGCTTGCACATTCCATTGCTTTGTTTTAAATCACATTGTGAACTGCACAGGGATAAATATTATGATGGGCAGTATCTAAATACATGGACTGAGCAATCCTGTGGTTGAGAATTCACAAGCCCAAATGTATGCCTTTGTAGCAAAACAACCCCAAACCACCCCCAACTTGGGAGGGGAGGGGTGAAAACAAGAGAAAGGAAGAGGTGGACTTCCCGCAGCCTGACTTGGAATTGGATCGGCACTTACAGGTGTACCTGGAGAATGTTATGTATATCTGTATGCACACAATATTCTGTAAGGGTTTTTAATCGGGTCGTTTTTATTTTTTTTACACATGCATGATTGCTCTGTGGAACGCTCTAAGAATCTGCATGTATTCCAGAAAGCAACCATGCATGTGCAAAAAAAATTATAAAAAAGGAAAAAGGTGGGAAGAAGAATGTTGCTTGGGAATTTAGGGGGTGAGACAGTAATTCCTACAGTTATGGCAGAGAGACACTGATAAATTCAACTCTCCACTCTCAAAACAAAAACATCCAGTAGCAAGGTTTTAACTCTGAAGTGGGGTTGGGGTGGGGCAGTGATAATAATAATAATAATAATAATAATAATAATAATAATAATAATAATAAGCAACAACAACAACTTCAAGAAACAGTTTTTGAGAATTGACTCAAATATGTTCCGCAGAAAACAACAGGATGCTTGGTCAGGCTGTGTGTTTCACAACAGTCAGCAAGAATAAGGGTTTAATGTTAATTAACTTCTGTACATGTACTTACAAGGCACCTAGTTTTGAGCAGCAAATCTGCCGAAACATGACTAAGCATGGTCAGAATCCTCTTTAACTCTTCCAAGCCAGATAAGAACTTCTCAAGGAAATCACACTTGATTCAGAGTGCGACCAGTTCGTATTCTGAACCAAGCAATTACAAACTTTGGAACCTCAATCTGCAGAAGTGCTGCACCCTTTGCAAAATATTTAAGCCCTCACATTTAGCTTTGTCAACATAAATTGATGGATTCAAGAGAAACATACTGCAGGTTGTTCCTAAATGTGGATTTCTAGACCAAGATTCCCATGAAATAGATAGCTGGCCTGGAAACAAGCAAATATTGAGGGCATATTGTAAAGCTATGTGCATACCCACTCTCTTCCAGTGATGGAGCGTCAGCGAGTACAATCTCCAAGATGTTGTCGTTAGAGGCACGGTAGCAAGGCCCCAAAAGCAAACATACAAATTGGCATCTAGCACTAAGCAATATAGAAGACCTGCATGTAAAAGAAGCCGATAGAAGGATAACATTTGTTTCACTGATATGACAAGTTTATTCACAAGAGTATCAAGGACTGTAGCCATGAGCTGAAATTTAACAGATGTGGTGTTGAGAATCAAGGATGCACCCTATGGGCCAACTAGGTTAACTGCCTTTTCTTAAACATGTAATCCAGTGCCCAAAGCTTCTACAGCAGATGTCTGGCAAACATTTTCTTGAAATCTTGTATCAGTCTTCCGAGGTGGTTTATTTCATTGCTAAATTGCTCTTAACCTCTAGGATGTTTTTGTTTGTGGTAATGACGATGATCCATTATTATCCTCATAAATTCTCCTCTTAATCCTTTTCAAGCTGCCATAATATTGAGGACGCTTAGCAAGTACTGGCTATAATAGCTTCTATTTCTTTTTTAACAGTGCAATCCTATACATCTTTACTCGAAAGTAAAGGCCTAATGTGTCCAGTGGCACTTGGCTTAATCCCCCAAAAACGTGGTTGGGATTGCAATCTAACAGCACAATACTGTGTTTACCTGCAATTAAGTCCTACCATAATCAGTGCAGCTAACCTCCAGATAATGTGAACAGGATTGCAACTGGAGTCTCTGAAATGTTTAAAGTCATCGTAAATGGCAGCATCACAGTATCATATTGTTGACTCTCGTTCAGTTTGTTGAATCTCTGCATATTTCTTGGAAGTGTTGCTTGGTTGTCATCTGGTTGATATTGTAAACTGGCATCTTATTTTGTATGATATTTGCATCTTGTTTACATTTTGTTACATTCTGTTTAATTTTTTCACCCAGGATGGCAATTTAAACATTTTTATCCTCTAAAGTGATAGGCAGTGACCAACAGGCAGCTTGCAGACTATCAGACACCAGTTTAGTCCTGCAGCACCTGCCAGCAAACAGAGGGCGTCTCTCACACAGCTGCTGTTTTTGTACCACATCCCTGTTAGGTAGGTTCATATTATCTACACCAGGGGTCAGCAACCTTTTTCAGCCATGGGCTGGTCCACTGTCCCTCAGACCATGTGGGGGGGGACGACTATATTTTTTTGGGGAAAGAACAAATTCCTATGCCCCACAAATAACCCAGAGATGCATTTTAAATAAAAGCACACATTCTACTCATGTAAAAACACCAGGCAGGCTCCACAAATAACTCAGAGATGCATTTTAAATAAAATGACACATTCTACTCATGTAAAAACACGCTGATTCCCGGACTGTCTGCGGGCCGGATTGCGAAGGCGATTGGGCCGCATCCAGCCCCCGGGCCTTAGGTTGCCTACCCCTGATCTACATATTTCAAGATGAGGGTGCAAGTGACTTGTTTATGACATAATACTGAATTTATGGCTGAAGTGAAATTTGAATCTGGGAATTCATGGCTTGCTCTCTTAGGTACCACACAACACAGTTATCATATCACAATTAAGCAGTTATATTTATAATAAAGAAAGAAGACAGACAATGCTTTTCAGGAGGGATTCACCATTTGCTGAAAGGAAAAAGTTAGGATGAAGGATAGAGAAAGGAATAAATCTATTTCCCCAAAAAATATACCGTGTTGTTTACAATTACGGAACATGGTGCCATTTTGTAGTAACATTAATAACTGAGCTGAGAATCTATAAGAGGCTTTGTGCTAAACTAAATCAGCTGACATTCCATTTCAAACTTAATTTAAAATAGTATGTACAAATTGTGAGCTATGGAGTGTACTCCTATGTATGTTTGCTCAGAAATAAGTTACACTGCGTTCAATAGGGCTTATTTCCTAATTGGTGTATTTAGTATTGCAGCCACAGGCAAACATACATTATTGCTCTGTTTTAATTCCTCAGCATTTAATGCCCAAACCAAGCCTTGTGACAGTAATACAATTGGTGTGAATAGGCCTTGAGTAAGAAGTTCAATGGTGTTAGCCCTGAAATTAAGATGAATCCACAGGTTTTTCTTTTTAATTTCAATGCAAATATTACTAAGAAACACATACTTTCCATTAAGATTGCCATGAAGTATCATCCCTCCCGCCATCAAATAATACTGGTAATTCACAAATAAAATAACAGTATAAATGCGAGAGCTATTCACAAAAGGCCAGAATGACGAGAGTCAACTTGGGGGATACACACAAGCAGAGAAATAACCACACACTCACCCCAAAATTTTCTGCACAAAAAGGGTTAGATGATTGAGGTTTTGTGGTGGAAATCTCCTGTAAATACTTTACAAAAAAGAAGTGTGGAGATGAAGTGGATACATTAATTTTAATAGCTATGAACTACAATTTGAAGGGCTTCAGATAATACAGTTATATAGTTCAGCCACATCCCTGCCAATGGTAATTTCACTTTGAGGAGCTTTTCCTCTAACAATCACCCAGTTAGAGAAACACAATGAAGCTGGATATTTTTAATTGTAAGATCTGGGCAGGAGCCAGCCTTAAGTATTAAACACGAGACACCATCTAATATGGTTTATAGGTCACTTTTACTACTTCATTCGGTGCCTGATACCACATTTTCCCATGTTGTTATCTCTTCTGGGCCTGACACTATTTCATCGGGGCTGTGCATCTTTAACAGGGAATTCAAACTGGCAGTGTGGAGAATTAAGAGATTATCAGCCATCAGATGATAGGCAAGTTGGATTTATGTTTAAACATTACAGTATCGCTGGTTTAAGAAATATATCAAAAGGTACATTTCAATGTGGTTTGAAATGTGATTTGAAAAGATGACCCTAATCTTCTGAGAGTCTGTCTGGACACATGTGCATTTCACTAGATTGTACCTTTTCTCTCCCTCTTTCCCCCACCCTGAGGAATTTAAAGAGATATGCTAAACTGTTACCTAATGCAGCTTTTCTGTACAGGAAGTGTTAAACTGCAGCTACTGATAAAAGCGGCTGATAAAGCCCATGAAATATATGCCACTGCTTTGCTAGGAAGCTCTATTTTTTACATGTCTGAAGCTGAAGTAAAGAGCAGGTTGCCTGGAACCAAAACTTCCTATGCTGAAATTGTAAAGGGGAAGAGAGATTTGGGATGTAATGAGTATCCTTATCCTCCCTGGTATCTTTTACAACTGCTTTAGATGACTTCCTAATGGTTGCTTTAATACATTTTAATTAGGACGACACATCCTCATTTTCGAGGATGATATATTAATATTACAGATCATTAACATTGCTAAATGGCTGTAATGGCACAGAAGTCTTTAATTGTCCCAGTTAGACAGAGACCCGCTTTTTCATTTGGCTTTTTCTTTTCTTTCTTTTTTGCTATTGGCCTCACAGAGAATTCAGGAATGACTCCCAAGTCTTTAGAGCATGTAGCAAGAAGCAGCTACACCCTCCTTATTAAATTATGGATAGCAGAAAGACTCTTGTGTAATTCTATTTCTTCTTGAGACTGCATGACAGCTAATATTGTCTTTCTAATATCCACTTCATCAATATCGGAAGTTAGGAAACTTTGGCTCTTGAGCAGAGCTTTTTTAAAAAAAACAATTAGAGCAGACTGCCTTTAACATCTGCAAAATACTCATGCTTATAAGGAATGAGCTGTTCCATTCTGTTTGCAATGGTTTTAATCTCTTAACTTTAATATATGTCCTCTAGCAGGCTATACTACTTGGATTTCATTTTTAGATCCTTAAGGCTGCATATATCTGTCAAACAGACATAATGAATTTAAAGTGCTAATGCTTGGGAGGCAAGAAAAAAAACAACAACATTGAAATATATCCTCGGTTGATTAAATTGCCACCTCCAGCTACTTTACCTCCTTATGTCCAAACTGATTTCCTTTTCTACTTTCCAGGTACTGGATCTAGAATATGTGGAAGATGTAATTTAATGGTAAAACATGCACAAGTATTTAGACAAGAACATTTTCTTTAAGCATCTCTTTGACTCTGTGTCTATAAGATAGGGCTTCTCACTGACTAGAGGGACTTTCAATTATACTCAACCTCCAGGCTGACCTTAGGCTGAAGGAAGACTTTTGTATACTGGCACCGAAAGATGATTAGGGTTAAAAATATCTGGCATCACACTTCAAATTTCAAATAGCCTATCTCTCTATTTCTCAGTGTAACTTGCTCTGCTTATTTCATGATTTATTCCATTATACACAATTGGTAGTGTGTGCTGTCCACACCTAATACTGTAACCTATTGTGCCCTACCACTGTGTGATTTTGTCACCAAAATAAACAATCTTCTTAATCTGAATTTCCTTATCACACTTTTTTTGGGGGGGGGGGCGAGAAGAAAAAAGTGTTTACTATCAGATCACTGCTTCACTGGCGGTATTTTTTTGGAACAAGCAATTGCCTTGCTTTGCATCTATAGCTGTGCCATCACCATCACCATCACCATCACCATCACCATCACCATCATGCAGTGGCTCATCAAATATAATCTATAGAATGTCTTGCTCCTGCTGTCATTGTGAAGTGCAGTGCCACTTTTCACATGGTTCTTCCTTATGGCATGGGAAGTGTCCATGCCAATCTGGCCCAGTCTTGTGGTAGTTGAGCTGTGTAGAAGAATTAAGTAGTGGGAAGAATTAAGCTGGATATGGTACTACCTGCTATGGTAGTAGACTGGATAAAATACTCTATGGAGGCTGTTACGGTGCGATCAAAATAATATACAGACGAGGCTTTACTCATAATAGTTGAAAGCAGAGAGCATGGGGAATTTAATGGGTTAAGCAAGGTTATAGAAATGCCTTGGTCTGCATAGCATCATGGTATTTGAAGGACCTGGAAGGTGCTAAAGGTTTGAAAATATGCCAGTGCAACCACAGCATGCATATATGTGACATATACTCTAATAAAAACATGAATATTCAAATAAATTCAGAAATGCAAAGGCACAAATATGAAGGAAATTCTTCTGTATGTACACATTTAGTCTAGGTAAAAAAGTTTACTCATGCAAGTAGCTACACAAACACAAATCCAGTTCAGGAATATTAACACACACAAGAGAGAGGGAGTGTGTGTAGATAGATAGATAGATAGATAGATGATAGATAGATAGATAGATAGATAGATAGATAGATAGATAGATATTTCCCATTCAGGTAGCTCTACTAACCCATAAGTACACGTAAATGAATAAATTTCTGTTGCATCTAATATATACCATAATTAATCTTACTCTTTCATCTTTCAGGAAATACAGACATAAACATAGTCAGACATTGCAAGAATGTGCTCGAGTAAATCTTCATAACCCCCCGCCCTATCCTTCATATTCTTCTCAAGATAACTCACATCCACACAATCCTGGAGTCGCACACTTACAAATATTTGTTTCCTTGGCAGCCTCAAACTACGCACATCAATCCTAAGTACAAATATGCATGTGGTCAAGATGAACTTGCATATGCACCCTACGGAAGCATTATTGCTTCCTCCAGACACATCAATGCCCCTTCACCCCAAACACAAATTTGAACAACACACTCAGTTCGCACCAAACATGAATGCTCTCGGTTGGTGGCCTAGGCTCCTTTGGTAGGAAGGGTGGGATACAAATGACATAGTAAATGGCAATTTCACTATTCAAATGCTCTCATCTTTTTTCGTTTTTCTCAGAACCACATCCGCACAAGCATCCTCCCAACATGGCGTTTACACTTGATATCCACCCTCACAAAATACCCCATGAACACCCTTGACACCCCCTTGAGACCCACATTTCTAGACTTTCCCCACATTCGGATTGAAGCGCACTTTATCATCCCATAACAACCACCATCAGCACCCACCTCACACTTATTTACCATTTTATTTCATTTTTTTTCACTCCTTCCCCACCTTTCCTCCAAGGAGCTCAAGGTGGCACACATAATTCTGCTTATACAACAACCCTATGAGGTAGGCTAGGGGGAAGAGCAAATGCAGGACCCAACATCACCCAGTGAGCTGCGCTGCCAAGCGGGGATTCGAACCCTTCCGGGCAGATTTGCCTAGAAATACCCGCTCACTCTGTCCGTAGATACAAACGCATCCCCAAAAGGCCTAATACGTGGCCCACCCACTTCTTCCGTTTCCTCAAGGACGCATCCCATGTTACACTGAAGCACCCTTGCACCCCATCAGGCCTCACGCCAATGCCCCCATGCTCTCCCATCTCTCCCTGTACCCACACAACGCCCGGTTGGCAGTGCGCGAGACGCTTTTAATCTCAGGGCCATGGGTTTGAGCCCCACCTTGGGCGAAAGGTTCCTGCATTGCAAGGCATTGGCCTACATGGACTATGCCCTTTTTAAATGTGGTTATTTTTGGAGTGTGTGTGTGTGTTATTGGGTTGCTGTTTTTATTTTGATTATATATATCTTGCGGTTTTATATTTTGATTTTGTTTTGTGAACCGCCCCAAGACCTCCAGGTATAGGGCGGTATAAAACCCCCCCCAAAAAGTCAAGGTTTTCCAATCTCAGGGCCGGACTACGACTCCCATCACCCCTAGCTAGCAGGATCAGTGGCCGGGGATGGTGGGAACTGTAGTCTAGAAACCGGTGAAGACCTAAATTTGGGGAACCCTCAGGGTCCCTTCCAACTCTACAGTTTTGTGAGGCATCCCTTGGCCCTTCTTCCCAAATGCAAACAGGCTTAAACCACACATTGTAAACAGCCACTTCTTCAAGTTTCTCTCACACACACTCACAAGTCACACTTTTCCTGCACAGCAGTACAGACACACAAATGTATCGATCGATCGATCGAGACAGATTTCTCTTTTTCTCCCTCTGGAGTCAATATGGCGGCACTCCCTTGTGAGGCGAGGGGCCATCTTCCCATGAAAAGCCACCTCGCCTACTCTGGAGAAAAGAGTTTTCCTGCCAAAACTCCCCTGCCATGAAGTTTCCTCTCTTTTTTTCCCTTTGGAAAGTTTATTTATTTGGTTTTTCAGTTTAAGGTTTTACAATCACATGTCCAACAAGCAACATGAAAACAAGATTCCATAGAATCTCCTGGACTTCCCACCTCCCCTTCGTGGGTCCTATTATTAGTCATTTCCTCTTGCATCTTTTATAATAACCCAAATCTATTATTATTATTATTATTATTATTATTATTATTATTAGAATTTATATACCGCCCTATACCTGGGGTCTCATAGCGCTTTTACATGTCCATTATGTCCAAAATTCACCATTAAACTACAAGTGTTATTCCAACCCTACTAACGATTTTAGCTGTTTGCACTATTTTCTTTCTGATAAATTATAAATTTCCCCCATTCCTTATTAAAATTTTGGTCTTCCTGATCAGGAAAATCAGGACGTTTCCTCTCTTTTGCCAGGGGAGGTGTTTACCCCACCTTTCCCCCCTTGCCCTCAGCCAGGGCCGCAAGGGCCAAGCGAGCTCTGAGGGGGCTCTCTCTCTTTCTTTCCCGCCATTTTGTCCCATGCACGAGCCTTCCTCTCCCTCCTCAGCAGCAGAAAGAGTTGAGGGGGGGAAATGAGGGGGACACAAATGGGGCCTTTCTTCTTCCTCCATTGCTGCTGCTGGAGGGTTGGCAGGGCCTCTGAGGTGCCCACAACACGACCAAGGGAAGGGGATACGATAGATAGACGTATATAGGCATTGTTGGATAAGGAGCTTTCCCTCAGTTTTTCGTTTATTTTATTATTTTTTGAAAAGAAAAGTGAGTGCCCCCAACAGATGAGCAAAGTCCCCACAATTTGAAGTGGGTGGGTGGGGGTTAGGGGGCGATGGGTGTGGAGCAGCATGAGGTAAAAATGAACAGGGGACGGTGAAGTTGGGGGGGGGGTAGGGAGAAGCAAATGGAAATGAGTGAGACAAAAAAAAAAAAGGGAAAAAAGGCAGAGAGAAAAAGAAAAGAGAACAAGAGGGGGGGGGGAAGAAGTAATATTTTCCTTGATAAAAATGCACAAAAGGGAAGATGAACTTTGTTCTTTTTCTCTTTCTACTCTCCTCTCTCTTTCTGCTTTTCGCCTCGCAGCACGCCAGCCTAAGCTGAGAGCTGTAATGTCATTAAATTGCAAATGCTTTTTCATTTCCGACACACACTGTTTACTTATCTGGCAAAAACATATGTTGGAAGGAATCCGTTAAATTCTGCCCATTGCCTTGGGTAAAAGTGCAATGGAAACGGACCCAGTGAGCGTCTTCTTTCTTCTTCTTTTAGCACTTCCCTTATCTACAAGACTGCTTCGCAGCAAACTGGCTAGTTCAATGAAAAATGAAGATACAGCAGGAGATTAGAGAAGAACAGTGAGCAAAAAATTCCTGGAGAGAGGGTCACTTCATTGCAAATGATTTCACTTCTCTAGATCTGCATAAATTACTATTTTTAAGGCATCTCCAAAGTCTGTATATTTTTCTCACTCTGTCAAACATTTAATTTCACGCCCCGTGTTCTGAATATGCTAAAATGCATATCTCTGATGCACCTTTAAGCCAGAAAAACGAATGCAAAATTGAAGATAAAATGATGTGATTTGCACTACAAGCCTATTACTTGAGGTATTTACATATAGTTTACCTCTGCAGTTCTGAGAATGATTTATTAAAAAAAAAATATCGGGATTAAGCTCATATAAATATGTATAAATCTTTGTTTAGAAAATAGATTTTGCAGCTGTTGTGTCAAGAAGTTCTTTAAGATTCTGTGAAGAATTTTCCTTTTAGCGTGCCTTTCTATTTAAAAAAACAACAACAAAAAGAAAGAAAAGAATTTGACAACCTTCTTTGGCAGGAAAACACATATTTTTTCCTAATGCCTTGGGGTTTCCCCCCAAAGATTCACTTGAAGTTTTTTTTCTCTCTCTCCCTTTTTGCCTCTCCCCACCTATTTTCCTAATGCCACTTGGGTCCTTTCTGTCTTATTTTGTTTGGACCCTGAAAAATAACTGCTATGGTATCTCTCGAATTCAAAAGGAATATTCCAGGTTTATAAAAGTAGATCAAACCACTGTGGATTTCTCTTATTCCCACTAAACTATTGTTGCTGCATAGGCCCCAGCTATGGGAAAGAGAGCTCTTCAGATTTAAAAGATTCTTGAAACAGAAGCATCGCTTTTAAAAAGGGACGGGGAGGGTTCCCCACATGTTCCCTTTTATTTTGAAACTGGTGCCCCTTTAATCGCCTCTGTTTAGGTGAACAATGCCTTCCAGATCTGGCATCCTTTCACCTGGTGAAATAGAAAATAATGACATTATGACGTCTTCGCCCTCCTTGTAATAAATCCCATCCCCACCTTCTAACAGTGAGAGTCTAACTCTTCTCTCGGGCCTTTGCTTACAGCTATCAAAGCGATGGGAGATGCAAAAGCAAGGCTGAGCCACCTTGCTGGCAGTCTCCAAACTAAAACCAGGAAGATGCTTCTGGTTTCCTCTGCTCTGGTGCTTTCTAGCTCAGCTAGCTCTGGGGAACAGGTACTGGAGGAAAAGCAGGTACTTCAAAGGTTACGTTAATGCAATTAAAAAGACTGAAAGGACTTTGGCCAGAGACAGATTGTATTGGAGAGAGTGAGAGTGAGTTTGCTGTTTGCTTACAAAAGCTGTGATTGAGAGCTCTTAAGATGCGCTTGCTTGGAGTTGGCTAATGACCGCTGGGAAGAGGGGAGGGGGGGGGAAACACCCAGAAACTTAACAGTTACTTCCAGAAATTCAATTTAATTTTCTCCCACACACAAAATGGTTTAACAATCCCCCTAGCGGTATTTCTAGTGCTACTGTAAGTACACAAAAAAATGCACATAAACAAATTCCTACTTGCAAGTGATAGCACAGTTAAAAGATGGATTCAGATAGGAAGGGTATGTGTGTGTGTGTGTGTGTGTGTGTGAGAGAGAGAGAGAGAGAGAGAGAGAGAGAGATCATTCATGTTGTGAAATAAGCACAGCTTATGTTGTATAGTATATAAACTGCACATGCATATGCCTGTGAAGAGATATAAAAATGTATTTTAACAAATCTTTTTACCCTGCACATCTCAGATTGGTATAAACTAATTTGTCAGCATACTTTATCAAATGGGGCAATAAATTAAAAGTAAGCATCCTTTGGAAATCGTGTCAATCTCTCAGCTGTTAACAATTTCCTGAAACAGGACTGACTATGAGCACTGCCTGCTCTCCATCTAACCAATCCTATAACTAAGATTCAGAGTCCAATGCAACTAACTCCCGGTAAATGAGTATAGTAGGATTGCAGCCTAAATACTATGTATCTGTAAAATGAATATAAAAGCTTTATTGACTAAAATCCACATTTGATTTTCAAGTTAGTTTTCCTACACTGCATTCAAATATCAGGTTTTTTTATTTCAGCACAAAGTGTGTGAAACATGTGCTGTCATCATTTGTGAAAATGCAGTAGAACCATTTTACATATTATGCGGAAAGAGTTGGTAAGCTGTGGTGGTAGATTACTGGAGCATACCACTTCAGACTCCAGGTGGAGTTCATATTATTGAATGCGTTCCCTACTTAAACAGCCAGTAATAATATTAGGTACTGCTAACTCCATCTAATGTGCAGAAGGACTCTAACATATTAGCTCACAAAAGGAAGGAAGTATATAAACAATAACTTTTGATTGTTACGGTCCATAGCTGTTGTCTGACATACGTAGCTGAAATATTATAAATGTATTCATATATGTACAACGTAAGTGCCAAACTGCATCCCTGTAGTAGCAGTTTATCTGAAACAATTAAAGTTTGTGTTGCCTTCCCATTCCAATGCTATCTTAACCTTACATTTTCCACATACCTGTGATTTCAAAGGTTAAAGGTGGGTTGCTCCTTTTGCTATAAGATTGCGTCCTGCGCCCTGTCACCTGTTTGCAGTTATTATATAACTTGCATGCTTTATTTTATCTATTGTTAATATTAACAATATTAACAATATTATCTATTGTTCACTTCCTCTGCTTTTACATGCACTTAAAAAAGCAACTTTGTGAGCTAACTACATCTTAGCCTCAAATGCTTCACAGTCATGTTTGGAAAATGTGGCTCTTTCCGATTTACAAAAATACAAAGGCAGGCACAACCTGCAGAATTACCTGGTTTTCAGACCCCAAAGAAAGAAATTACTCTAGGGTAATGCACATAGGGACACGGGTGGCGCTGTGCTCTAAACCACGGAGCCTAGGGCTTGCCAATCAGAAGGTCAGCGGTTTGAATCCCCATGACGGGGTGAGCTCCCGTTGCTCGGTCCCAGCTCCTGCCCACCTAGCAGTTCGAAAGCACGTCAAAGTGCAAGTAGATAAATAGGTACCGCTCCGGCAGGAAGATAAACGGCGTTTCCGTGCGCTGCTCTGGTTCGCCAGAAGCGACTTACCGGTAGTCATGCTGGCCACATGACCCAGAAGCTGTACGCTGGCTCCCTCAGCCAGTAAAGCGAGATGAGCGCTGCAACCCTAGAGTCGTCCGCAGCTGGACCTAACGGTCAGGGGTTCCTTTACCTTTACCTTTAATACACATACAGTAGGTGCTGCAATACACTCTTTGTATATTAGGACTGATGCAGGAGTTACACTGGGACAACTTTTGCACTTGTGGAACATCTCCCAACAACCACGTTCATGTGACTAATGTAACATATGAGACAGAAGCCTAAGACCTTTGCTCTCTAATGCACGTTAGAGATATTGCTGTGGATGAGGTTCACATGGTTTGCTGCTAGGAAGAATGCCAAGAGAGCTTGGTGAATGCAAAAATCACCTCCGTGTAATGTTAAAATTGGTCCTTAGATATGTAGGTGAAAATGCCTTTTGCCTGACACAAGCAATTGATATTCATGATAGCCTTTTGGTCCAGTAGCAAATAATGATGGGCATTATTTGCTCCTTCTTTTTTTAAAAAAGTATTTTTTATTAAAGATTTTCTTGATTTACAAAGGTATGTGCAGTGTCTCTCTCGTATTTTTTCCATGTAACGTTTTTACAAATCAGTTTCGTTTGTTGAGACATTAGGAAGAAAAGGGGGAAAAGAATGGACCTTCTTTTCAGGAGGTCCATTCCACAAGATAAGAATCAGACATTTAGTATCATGGCACCAAACCTTCGGAATTCCCTCTCTTAAAATATTAGGCAGGCACCATTACCATTGTCTTTTGGGTGCCTACTGAAGTCTTTCTTCTTTCAATAGGCCTTTTAAGTGGGGCTCTTTCCCAGTCCACATCTGTACTGAGATTGTTTTTAGATGTTTTAATTGTTTTCCTCTGGGCTCCTTTGGTAGGAAGTATAGGATATAAATTTGAATAATGATAATGGTAATAATTTTCTTGTCTTACATTTATATCCCACCTTTCTTTCATTGTGAAAGTATGTCCAAAATAAGTGCACTTCATGGTATAAAAAGTAAGCATGCATTTTGTGTATGTTAATGAGACATCATGTGACTTTTTTGACAAAGAAGCACAATGTGGTTCTTTAACCCGGGTGGAATATACACACATAGTAAAAAGGCTGTGAAAATGCTTTTTAAAAAAACGTTTTGAAAAATACATTGAATTTGGTATAGCTCACTGATACGATCTAGTGTTACAACACATTTAAACTGTTTTATTTGCAGCTGTATAGCTGAGTCCCAGGTTGCCATTACTACCATTTTCACATACACACATCTCTAGTTTTTCGATATCAGAGCAGCAGCTTTCTTGTTCCAGTGAATGACACATTCATATGTGATTTGATAGAAGAACTTTCAAGATTGTTGTTACTTCCATTCATTGTTTTCCTGAACACATAGTCTAAGGTCCACTTTTATAGCAAACGTTTCCCATTTCTATCTTGATTCCCATTGCAACACACTATATGGATGGTCTCAAACTCTGTTTCCCTTTCCAGGAAGGAAAACTGTAGTTCTGTAGAGATGATAGAGTCCAGCTCAATTCTACCTGCTTTGCTGTTCAGTTCTGACAATATTGCATATGGCAACCAGATCAGCAACTGAGCCAGCGGCTTGGACCTGCAGGGGAGCTGTCCAGCAGAATCTAAAGCTGAGTTAGATAGGCTAAGTGGGAACCTTCTTCATTGCTTTGTACTGACAACCAGCAGGCCGATATTTTATAGCAGACTTGGCAGCACCACCTCTTCCTGAAGCTAAGTAGGCCCAAATCCAAAACATGTACTAGTGCTTGCTTCCTCCCCCTAAGTAGGGATGAGGGAAGGGAAGTCTTGGGTTGCTGACTGGGCACCGTAACTTCAGTGCCTATTCTTGTACAGGGCCTTCCTTGCCGTTGTTCCTGTGGTAACTGGAGTGATGGTATAGAGTCTACAGCTATTTGGGAACATTGGGTCCCTAGTGCTGAAATAATCAGAAGTCTGCTCTTATTCCCTTATGGGGTACACAAGAGCCTTTGGAGGTTCTCCATCGGAAGGAGTAAATTACAGAGGCCAACCAGAGAAAAATTGAGAAGAAAAGAATTTATTTGTTGCAACATGGCGTTTTTGCCCCACACCAGCGAGTAGGGGAAAAAGGACCCCCAACAAAAGCACATGCTCTTATAAAGACATTTCAAAAAATTGCCCCCAGCGTCCACCCCCACCCCCAGATACCTCCCACATACCTCACAGAAGGGGTGTAACCCCAGACCACTCCCCAGATACATCACAGCTGCATCACAGATTGGGAGGGTCAGAGGAGGTAACCTGAGAATTCTCACACCTGTGCCATCTCTCCCTGACCCCTCCCAGACACACATTTCAGCAAAACAAAAGGTTTCTTGTTTCCTGCCCTGGCCTGGCAGGGCTAGTGTAGGGCTAAGGATCCAAATCCATTTGAGGTGGTGGGTTCTTTGTGAGGGAAATGGCCCATGTCTGGCACTCAGGCATCAGGATGCCAGAATTATCACTTTATTTTCCTGAGACAATCCCCCCTCCTTCCTTGCAGAGAAACAGTTTGTCAGTTTGGGAGTCAAAATGGAGACAGGCCTTGTTTTGCTTGGCACACTTGTGAACAATTATTATATATATATAAGACCTTGATATTCTTACAACAGTGCCCACAACCTCTTGGAGCAGGCGCAATCTGAAATCAGGGCTTTAACTCCCTATGGTCCTTGTATGAGGTGCAGCTCACAGAATGTGCCACCGTCGGTGCTCTGCCTGCCCCCCCCCCCCGCTAGCAATGGAGAGGCAAGGAGACGCAGCAGTGGCTTCTTGCAAAATTTCACGCACCTCTTGTGCGATCTTGCTGGAAGCCACCGTTGCTTCTCTGCTGCCGCTGTGGACATCCTGCCTGCCTTCTGCTGCCACAACTGGAGAAAATCAAGGCAGCTTCTGGGTTGTGGCAAGATCTGGCAGGACTCTTGCAAGATCTTGCCAGAACCTGGAAGTTGCTGCCGCAGCTGCACAACCCCAGTAAGTGAGATTTTGGTGGGGGCAAGTGGCACCTTCCCATTTTGCCTCAGGCGGTGAAGCAAGATGCACCAGCCCTGGTGAACACAGACCAAATGCAAATAAAGCTTATTTGCATCTGGATGTACCTAGAATTCCATGGGAAACTCATTAGCCCCAAAGTTGCAGCATTTCCTGTTTTCTACCCTGTGGGTAGAAATAACCCACGCAAGACTTTTCATAGCTGCTCTCAATTCCATTGCATTTTAGATTAAATCCAGCCTCTCTCATACGCTTATCTTACTGCCATTTTATCTGAATATGTTTATTTAAAAGTCACCCACTGACCTCCACTACTCTTGTGCAGCAATTGCTGCCTATCACTCAAATACATATTTGAGCTTTGAGTAGCACCTTCAGTGCATGTTCGGCAGAAAGCCTCCTGTGTCTCTGAAAAGTGGTTGCACTGTGTGTACAGCAGGCACTTTTCAAAGTAAAATATATCTTTTCAATTTTTTTTTAAAGTTTCAAAATACCCAAAGCAGTAAAATCATGTAATTGACTAATCACTTGCCAATTTTCCTTTTTTTAATCTAATCTATTTCAATTTTTAACAGTGCCAAAATGCAAATGAAACTGGTATGCTTCCAAGCTGCTTTATTTCTTTTACAGCACAATTTAAGGTATTCACAACTTAGAGAAAACATTCCCCCCCCCAAAAAATAATAACATTCCCTCCAGTATCATGAGTGTTGTTTTGCAAGTTTCAGCCTGAAGCAAAGGTTCGTGTTGAGGGAACTGAATAGAGGCCTTTTGTAAATATTGAAACACCTTTGACTGCAATGTATGTTTTCAGCGTATGGATTGAAATTCATAACTCAATTGTCTTAAAGTGAATCACATGCCCAAGAAATGTTTGTTAAATGACTTACTGTCCTGATTGCCCTTTCAGCTCTGCCTACCACATCAAACAAGCCAATAGATGGCCTCCTGAGACTGCCTGTTTGCAGAGTTTTCCCTGGTGAGTTTTCTTAGTGTACCGTGAAATACTCATTAACCAGCCTAAACACACTCTTCAGCACTTTATCCTGAAGTGGGAAAACACAATTTAAGTAGGCTGCTTAAATGAACCTTGCCACCATTTTGTTTGTATTCCTTAGTACTCTGTACAATTCAGGCTGGTTGGCCTAGTGCTTTAAATCAGCGTAGTTCATGGACTGAATACAACTATCAATGTATGGATTATGTATCTGTCTGTCCAACAATCCATCCATCCAGAAACACACACACACACACACACTTCCAGAAATCACATATGACAGTCTATTGCAATATTTTTAAATGATGTATGGCAGGGATGTCCAACCGGTAGATCGTGATCCGGCTGATCCTGGTAGATTGCGGGATCCTTATCGTGTACAAGAAGTTATGGGGGAAAGGCTAAAAAACTGTGCAATCCTACCCCAAAAGCTCAACAACTCTGGGCAATCCACCCACCCCACACATGCTCCTCCTCCCTCCAATGACAATGGGTAGATTACTGCCAGTTTTTTTTAATACTGGGAGTAGATCACAGTCTCTTGGGAGTTGGACATGCCTGATGTGTGGCTTCTCTTGCCTTTCTTGCTCCAGATAAATTTTTTTTAAAAGGTTTTTCACAAGGAGAAAGCAACAGTGACATTATGGTGTGTAGAGGTGACAACCACCTAGAGAACCAAGAATAGGATGGGGAATATCTTGAACCTTCTTATTTGCCCAGGTGTTTCTTAATTGCTCATTATGTGTAATTGTTAGACGCAAATTATTTCCAGACTGAGGATGACTCCATTCCCCCACTCTCTTAGGCCTGGGCCTACTGAAGGCTTTGCCACTACCGGTACTAATGAGTGGGCAGAACAGTATGCCAAGTGTTATGCAGTTCAGGCCTGACATGCCAAAGTGATTCGATGATTAAATCAACTCACGTTGGCTGATCTTTTCTATGCAAGCCTTAATGAGGAAAGATAAGCAAGAAGTGGGGATAGGCATGAACCAAGTGAACACTTTCCAAATGAGTCACAGAGGATGCCTGGGCTAAGCAGGATCTCCCCCCTGTCTCTGGATAAGCACTCTTAAAATGCCCAGATACTATAGCCACCAAAAAGTATGTCCAAAATGGGCAGTGTGTCACCATGAAAGCATTTGGAGTTGCCTGATTTTATTCACAGGTTTTCCTGTAAAAAATAGCTAGTATGGAACTTGACCACAGAATTCACCACTGAAATAAGGGTACTCGTGCAATGCATCAGCAACTGCATCCAGGAGCTTAATATCTACCATGTGAGTGTGAAATATAGGCTTTGGTATTGAATGCAATGGGACGTGGGTGGCGCTGTGGGTTAAACCACAGTCTAGGGCTTGCCGATCAGAAGGTCGGCGGTTCGAATCCCCGTGACTGGGTGAGCTCCCGTTGCTCGGTCCCTGCTCCTGCCAACCTAGCAGTTTGAAAGCATGTCAAAGTGCAAGTAGATAAATAGGTACCGCTGCAGCGGGAAGGTAAACGGCATTTCCGTGTGCTGCTCTGGTTCGCCAGAAGCGGCTTTGTCATGCTGGCCACATGACCTGGAAGCTGTACGTCGACCCTCTCAGCCATTAATGCAAGATGAGCGCAGCAACCCCAGAGTCGGTCACGACTGGACCTAATGGTCAGGGGTCCCTTTACCTTTATTGAATGCAACATCATGCACGAGAACAGTGTTGCAGACTGTAGACAAGTGATGTTGCCTTGATAATAGAATGGTGGAGCCCAAGTGCCTCTGAAGAAGGCTGGGGTTCTCCAGTATTTTATAAAGATTACACCATTTGATAAGAGAGAGTCATAATAAAATACTGAAAAATGCCACTTGGAGGCCTCCACTTCACTCTGCTTTCAGGTGGGCAGCGGAATACATGGCAGCTGGGCTGACAGGGACAACTGCTGCAGAATCGGTTGTGTAATATATTTAAACTTGTTTAAATGCTATTAACTTACATAGCATTTATTTTAATTTCGAACAACTAGACACTTTTTAAGGCGGGAGATTTTGCTAGGAGGCTTAGCAAATGCAGCTGGCCAGATAAAGTGGCAATTTTGCAGCCTTTCAATTTTGTGCCTAGAGTCCTAACACTGTAAATTGGATAGTGCAGGATACGGGAAGAGAGGGAATTTGAAACAGATTCTGGACAAGTACTAGACTATTTGGAAAGGAGCATCCAGCAGTGAGTAGCAGGAACAGTCAATCTGAACAGTGGGAACCAGACATTTTAGCAAGAGTTATCAATTAAATTATAAACTAGATTATGTGTACTAATTTACCCTATGCAAATGAGGGCGGTAAGGGGCACTTGCTGCAGGAACAATGCACCTTGAGAAGTCACATAATATATTAAAGGGAAACAGAAATCTTCTTCTACAGTGGTAACTCGGGTTACAAACACTTCGGGTTACAAACTCCACTAACCTGGAAGTAGTACCTCGGGTTAAGAACTCTGCCCCAGGATGAGAACAGAAATCACACAGCGGCGCGGTGGCAACGGGAGGTCCCATTAGCTAAAGTGGTACCTCAGGTTAAGAACGGTTTCAGGTTAAGAACGGACCTCCCGAACCAATTAAGTTTGTAACCTGAGGTACCACTGTATATGTACTTCATGTCCTCTTCATGTGGCTAATGAACTAAATTTGCTGTCATGAAAGCTGGTATGTCGGAAACAAATTGTGGCCCAGTTGCAGTTCTGGTACTTGTGGTCTGGGTTTAATAGTTCTGTTATGCTGTTATATTATCCTGGGCAATTGCCGGGTTTGGTATAGTTTTGATAAGAGTTGTAAAGGACCTTGCAAATATTTTTAGTTTTGAAAGGTGATATATATATATGTGTTTATTAAATAAAATGAAATAAAATCTGTGCTTTATTATTCTTTTGTACAAATGTAATCAAATTAAGTAAAACAAGCAAACCGGCATGCATTTATTGCCGTACACTGTTATCCTTCACTTTACCATCACTGGGAGATCAAACAGCTGTGCAGACTCCATAAGCATGCACACCCCTGCCCCACCCAGTTCTGAATCTTGCTTCAGATTAGAACATTTTATCCAGCATCACCCACACATTTACTGCCTTAAGCGCTAGAAACTTCTTCCAATTTTTAATTTTTTAAAAAGCTAGAATTCTGGCCCCTTCTGGGCCTGTGATTCCATGAATAGGGAAAGCATTAAAATCCAGGCAAACGGTAGGGTGTATGCGTGGCTGAGAGTGAATCAGAGCATGGAGAAGGTCAGTCAGGGCATCAGTGATTCAAAATGGGTATTGATAATGGCCATCATCTTTCAAGACCATACCTTTTGGAGAACTGCAAAGAGAACTAAATGGTGCCCTGGTGCCTTAGCCGCTAAATGGTGTCTTACACTCTCAGTTTAAGGGGAGGTGCAACCTAATAATAGAATCTAACAAAATATGAGACAAGGGTCAGAGAAGCTGCCTGCAGTTCTGAGATTACTTTTATTGCCATTAGGGCCTATTCACTTAGAAAATCAGAGTTTCTGTTACATTAGCATGACTTGAAATATTGTGCGTATTAGCAGAACAATAGATTGCTTAATTTTTTCCCCATTCCCATTCTATTTATAAGACCTTAAAAAAAGCCACACACTCAAAGCATGCCTTCTCCACTAATGTAAGATATAGCAAGATTTTGTTTTTACTCTTAAATCAAAAAAATGTGATGAACTAGAATCCAACAATGTGTTGATCGACTAGCTTCTGAGAGAGCATCCTCTGTATCCTGAACCTTTTCTGATTATTAACTATGTCGGCTACATTTGCACAGGCTTCCGCAGCTCCAAATACGCCCACTGGGTGCTGTTCAAAGGGCCACAAAGCAGGATTGTGCTGGTTCTCTAGGCTGCCCTCTTGCACCGTTGCTGGAATTCTAATGATGGACGGGCTGCTGAATCAATGTGTGAAACAACAGAGAACTTCAGAGCACACCCATTTGAAGGACCAAAGGCCATAGCACTCGCAGGGACTTACTGATTTTAAGGGCCATACTGCCAAGAAGCAAATTTCTACAGGGTAAAACTAGATAGCTAGTAAAGGAAGAGTGCCACAGCCAACGATTAGTGTTAATGACTGGCCAGTGTGGAAACAAAACTTCCTTAAATGGCAGTACAGCTGTAGGATCCAGTCTGGAGAAGTTCAAGCAGAATCTTTCACAGATGAACACCCAATGCAGCTCACAGCAACCGTTTATCAATTGGTCAGTAGAAACGGTGCATGTGGACAATTAACAATGGTGCTATATGCTGCATCAAACGCAGCATCGATATATTGTGCTAAAAGACTTATTTTGTGAATATCTTTGTAGCTTTAAGATTATTACAACTATTGTATAGTTTCTGTTTTTGCTTTTCCTATTTCTGTTTTTGTTATTTATATTTGGCCTGTTAGTAGGGATTATTCTCACTATTGAATGCTATATTGGCCCGAGTTCTTGGTCTGTCTCTCTTTGGTGTACATCAGGGGTGGCCAACTTCCAAGAGACTGTGATCTACTTACAGAGTTAAAAACTGGCAGTGATCTACCCCCTTTTGGGGGGTTCAGGTCAAAGTTGTTGAGTTTTTTTTAGGAAGGAAAGCCCTGTTTTTTTGGGTTCACGTAAAAGTTGTTGAGCTTCTTTAGGGAGAAGGAAAGCAACGTTGAGCTTTTTTAAGGAAGGAAAGCCCTGGTTTTGGTGGTCATTTTAGGGGTGCAGGGCAAAGATATTGATTTTTTTTTTAGGGGAGTCAAAGTTTTTTAGCTTCTTTGGGGAGAGCCACTGATCTACCGGTGATCTACCACAGACGTCCAGTGATCTACCAGTAGATCACGATCTACCTGTTGGACATGCCTGGTGTACATAATAATGAGAACTCCAATTTATTTAGCATTCAACAGTGACCACAGCCTGGGAAACGGCTTCGACTGGTCGGCTAAACCAGGCGAGGGTAGCCAATAAGTCTCAAACCCTTGGTGGATTAGGGACTTCTCCTGCATGTGAAGCAGATTGAGTGGATGAGACCAATAGTGAGTCCAATGGTGAAGGAGACAGTTACTGCACATGCTGTAGAGGGAAGTGAGGCAGCCCATCTAGGAGGAGAATCGTAAACTTCCACTGCCTTGCGGATATACTCATTTGTGAGAAAAGGGGAAGAAAAGGCTAAGGAGTAAGCCCTACACAAATCTAGAGTGGAGTCGCTAAGATGGTTGGATGGCATCTTGTACCCCTCTTTCTGGCAACTCCTGCAGCCAAGCTGGTGCCAAACATATTGCTCTGCTTTCCCTTTGAGCGCATCAGCGAGCCTGACAGTGGGGTCTTGCTGTCTGCCCTGACAGTGGCTTTGGTGCTGCCAATGCAGCAAAAACAACATGGGATGCAGCAGTTTTGAGTCTTTGCAGCCACAGCAGGCACTGTGATTCTCCAGTGGTTTGACTTCGCACCCAGAGGCGCACTCCACTGACTTTTGAGACAGATGGATACTGATAACATGCTGATGGTAAACCATTCATCAGAAGCCCAATCATTACATTCTCCCTTAACTTCAACTCCTGGACTCCACTTTAAGAGTAGCAACCCCCTGTTGAGCAACTCCCTGCTGTTAAAATAATCCAATCTCTAATTTGCCAGCACTTGGACTACTGAAATCACACTGCACAATTAATATGAGAATTGAAGTATCAGTGTTTCATGCATTTCTTCTGACCAAATGCAACTTTTATCACGCAAGATGACGACTGGCACCATTTCTCACTCTTGGTGCAAGCCTTGTGCGCATTTTGCATGAGGAAACCCAGATGTATGATCCCTTGCATTATTAAAAGTTTGTGCCAAAACCCACCTTTTCTATTCTGAATATGAGCACAGAGATAAACACAATTTAAGCCGACAACATTTTGATGTGGCTACCAGAGAAATGCAAAAATTAATGTTGCCGTCGTTCTGCTGATGGCATGAAAGTCTACGATTTCAGTCTTTCCAGCCTCAACCTGCCGTTCTTGTCCTGAATTACAAAGAGTAACTAGTGAATCTGTTTAATGAACAACTTTGTCATGTTGCCATTTGCCTTAGTCACAGGCAAATATGTGGCACCTATAAACTTAAATGAAATCCCGAGACTGATTCTCAAAGCACTTTGTAACTGGAAGCTCTATTACCTTTAGTAAGGCTTGTGCTGAAGCAGTGCTTTTGAAGGCTAGACTGTCTGATTTTAAAGGCTGCATTCCTAAAATTATGTTCAAGCTTGTACTGTATCAGGATTGCCGCCTCAGGCTCCCCTGACGCTCTCCCCGTACGCTCCTGACCAAGTTCTTTGAGGATAAGTCTGCCATAGTTGTATTCCCCACTGCTGCTAATCCTGGTGTGAAGTGGGGAAGAGAGTGGGGAAGGGGATAAGTGGGAAGCATTAGTTTTGTACGGCCTTCTCCTCCTTTCTTCTGGCAGTTGGCTCAACACAGTGCGAGTATTGCCTTGGAGCAAGTAGGAAGAGTAAATAAGCATGAATCAATCAGCTTTCATGGCTGGCTTCTGATGATGGTACAAACACAGCCTTGTGTCTGGAACTCAGAAAAAAACTGAAGCGTATTATAAAACTAGCTTCACATTTCCTCCGAGACACCAGTTTACAAGCATGATTTAATAGCACACAGCAGCACAGAAATTACTTAACAGGAATGTTTATTTTATATAGCAAAACTCGTTCAAATTATTTCAATCTTGAGCAATAAATAGGCACTTCAAGAAGAGTATATATTTACAATGGCAGTCTGAATGCTAGGAATCATTTAAAAGTGTGCTTCGACTACAATGGGTGGGAGATGGCAACTACTTAGAACCCAGTGCCAACATGGATTATAGCAAATCCAGTGAGTATTTTGTTTTTCAATTATTCATAGAAAATTTAATCCTGATTAAGTATCCTTGGGCAGGAATTCATGGGTAGTTGATGACTGAAACTAACATTTATTTGAAATGCTTCTGTTAATTTAATCTGTGAATATGGCTTAATTATGATTGAATCCTCAATGTAAGAGTAATGTCGGGTCGCGACAAGTAATGAATTATATCAGGATTAAAATTCTAGTGCTGCAGCACATTACCCCCCCCCCCCCCAGTTTAGGAGATGCTAGCCCGCTGTTTTTATAACCTTAACAATGCCAGGTTTTTATTTTCAAAAAAACAGAACTCAAGTTAGTCCATCACCCTTATGCTCTTGTAACATTTGTCACAAATATGGTGTGTAAAAAGCAATTGGTAATCAAGCTGAAATCTGAACTGCATCCAAATCTCAAGGCAAGGAAGCGTTTTTTTCTTTTCGTTTTCAAAAACACAAATAATGAGTGCTACAGTTTGCTGTAAACATTTTACACTGGTTTCCTGGACCTATTACAATTTCCAAGTCCTTTTAAACTTCTGCACAATTTGCACTGTTTCAAAGCAACTTTAAACCAATATATTATTTTGATTCCAAAAGTGGTCTATGTGATCCATTTATGCTTGTGGTTATTACAATTTGGATCTAGTTCCAACGTAAGATGAGGCAGTTTTTAAGTGAAAACACCGAGGTTAAGAATTTTCTTTGACTTCATCCAAGATGCTTTGTCACAATTTTTGAGGAAAATCTGCCTCATACCTGCACTCGTTCAGCTCCTGCAGCAGTGTAATTCTGTATTTTGATTGTTTCGTTTCTCCCAAAGATCCTCTGTGGTGGATTCACTGCTGAAAATAGCTGCACATTTCCAAGTCTTTATTGCACATTTGTCAACGGATCTCCCAGAGGCATCTCAGAAGTGATGCCGACTTTTATGTCCAGATGCTACAGTAAGTGGCAGTGTTACTGAAGAGAGGGAGGACACTTCCCAATACAGACTATGGGAAACAAAGAGTCGGTACAGGAGGACCATGGAGAACAACTGGCAGAGGATGACACCTACGGTGATGGCCTAAAATATGAAAGGAAAAGAAAACAAAGAAGAGTGCTTTGTAGAAAGAACAGAATATTCACCTGAAATTTACTGGACCTACCCAGGAATTCAAGTTTAGAAGTTCACCTTGGGATTGCCAGATCTCTTAAAACACAATTTCATATAGTCTTTCATGGGATCTCTTAACATCTCTTGCTTGGATTACTGCAATGTGCTCTACGTGGGGCTACCTTTGAAGGTGACTACAACTAATCCAGAAAGCGGCAGCTAGACTGGTGACTGGGAGCGGCCGCCGAGACCACATAACACCGGTCTTGAAAGACCTACACTGGCTCCCAGTACGTTTCCGAGCACAATTCAAAGTGCTGGTGCGGACCTTTAAAGCCCTAAATGGCTTCGGTCCAGTATACCTGAAGGAGCGTCTCCACCCCCATCGTTCAGCCTGGACACTGAGGTCCACCTCCGAGGGCCTTCTGGCGGTTCCCTCACTACGAGAAGCTAAGTTACAGGGAACCAGGCAGAGGGCCTTCTCGGTAGTGGCACCCGCCCTGTGGAACGCCCTCCCTTCAGATGTCAAAGAGAACAACAACTACCAGACCTTTAGAAGACATCTGAAGGCAGCCCTGTTTAGGGAGGCTTTTAATGTTTAATAGATTATTGTATTTTAATGTTCAGTTGAAAGCCGCCCAGAGTGGCTGGGGAAACCCAGCCAGATGGGCGGGGTATAAATAATAAATTATTTATTATTTATTATTATTATTATTATTATTATTATTATTATTATTATTATTATTATTATCATCACAATTCTAAAGCTGCCTGCATACATTACGCACATGAAGGGGCAACATGGGTAGGAAGGGACTGTGCAGTTCCCTCTGGCCCCGCCATTCACGTTTTGCAGGCTTTCCTGGAACTTGCACAATTAGAGTTCCAGGAAATGAGGAAGTCTACATGCACAGATGTCCCTGCTTCAAGCATCCACACTAATACATGACTGGTGGGGCCAGGGGAACTTGATGTGCTGGGGAAGGGAAGGGGTCCCACAACTCCCCTCTATACACGTTGCTCCTTCATGTGGAATGAGTGAAGGGGGCTACAGGGGGAAAAACAGATTCAGAAATTCCCATTACTTATCAAAGTTTAACAATCCAAAGTCTTGCATACAATTAAGCCTTCAATCTGTAACTGACTCAAGTTTTATTATGCTGTATCTACCTACCTTCTCTCGCTGATAATCTCTTAACAATAGAGATATGGATACAAGACTTGGGTGACACAAAAACCACAGAAGACAGCCCTGAAAGAAGAAGAAAGACCACTATCAGCTAAGGAGCATCTCCACTCCCATCGTTCAGCCCGGATACTGAGGTCCTTCTCCGAGGGCCTTCTGGCGGTTCCCTCACTGCGAGAAGTGAGGTTACAGGGAACCAGATAGAGGGCCTTCTCGGTAGTGGCACCCGCCCTGTGGAACGCCCTCCCATCAGATGTCAAGGAAATAAACAACTATCCCGACTTTTAGAAGACACCTGAAGGCAGCCCTGTTTAGGAAAGTTATCATCATCATCTGTCAGTACTAAAAGTCACTCTGTCCGTTAACGGATCTCTAGTTACATATTTTCATTTTCATTTGACACGTCAAGATACATTCCGTAACTTACCAAGTGTTCTTCTGCATCAGGCCATAGAACATTATGAGAGTCTTGATGTATAACATCATACTTTGCTTAACCAAACCCTATGTATGTATGTACCAGTACTCAGAAGTGAAGTCTCACTGTGTTCCATGGGGTTTACTTCCATTTAAGTGTGCATAGGATTGTAGCCTCAGACTACAATCCTATACACAATAACTTGGAAATAAGCTCCATTAAACACAATGAAACATTCGTAAGTACATATGAGACGGCACTGTCCCCCCCCCCCAAACTAGTCACTGCATTCAATAGCACTCTGGAAGAATACATCAAGTTTCTATATGATGCACATACTTTTGTGAAAGTGATATAGAATTCTCTTTTCAGTGTACTTCTCTCAATTCGGATGATCTGGTAAAGTCCGCAGCCAAGCGACAGAGCTAGGCAAATTCTCAAGCCAATGAGAAGCCCGCCTGCTAAACTTTGGTGTGAGTGGTAGCTGTGATGATTTGTATCCTCAAACTGTTCCCAAATTAGCAAAATGCCCTGCAAAAGAACAACGAACACATTTAGAAGAAAGATAGTGTCCAGATGGATCTTTCTTCATATAACTTTGCACAGTATAAAAACAAATTATGATGGCCCCACATTGTTAGCCTGGGCAGTGGGGAGAGAGGAAGGAGGAACAAAAAGAGTACAATTCACTGAAGCCCTCTTCAATAAAACAGATTCTGGTCAGCAATTATTTTTTTAAATACAATCTTTTTAGGATGTGAGGTGGTCAGGGGTGGACAAAAGTTCAAGCACTCTGTTTGGGACTGGTGTGGATAATTTTGCCTCAATTATAGGGTCCCAATTCAGTGGCAGATTCCATCTGTTGACAACAGCATGCAGGCTTCTATGAGGTGTGACAGGCACTTGCCAAGAGAACTACGTGAATGGGCTTTTTAGCTTTGGGAGAGGGAATGAACAAGCATTGGTTTAGAAATAGTTAGAAGTATGTCGGAGAAGGAAACCTTTCACCTGTGCCCATTTAGCTTGTTTGTTTAAAAAGTAATATAATATTTCAATATTCCGTATTTTTCCGTGTATAAGACTAGGGTTTTCCCCTAAAAAATAATATCAAAAATTAGGGGGTGTCTTATACTCTGGGCCATCTCCCACCATTTTCTTAAATCTGAGTTCCCCAAAATAGGGGGCGTCTTATACATGGGGGCGTCTTATAGATGGAAAAATACGGGACCTGTTTGTGTGTGTTTGTGTGTGTGTGTGAGTGAGAGAGAGAGAGAGAGAGAGAGAGAGAGATCACAGTAAAAATTAAATGGCAGACAACACTTATCATGGCTGGTGCGCATATAATACAGGTACCAGCTCAGGGCCACATGTTGTAATGGTGTTCTCAAAGACATATGGCTGAGAGGTGAGAACTGTTTTTTTTTTCCTGCTGAATGTCCATCAATGTATGAAGCACAGAGGGCCAATCAATGAATGAATGCTTGGAGACATGTCTCATCATTCTCTAGACCAGGGGTGGATAAATCAAGGCCTAATCCCATGGCACCCTGCGTTCATACAGGTAACAAGGGAAAACCAGGGAGTTAAAGGGAGAGAATGGAGTGGTAAAAAGAGAAATAAAAGAGAAGCAGTGCCATCCATCTTTGGTGCCAATATGCGGTCTCCCAGATTACCCTAAGGGTGTAAAGCCCTTGAAAGAAAGGAGTTTGTTCACCACTGTCTAGACAATAGTCCAAGAAGTATATTTTGCCAAAAATGAGAAAGAAAAGAATCCCATCTTTGGGTAACTGATCAGTTGGAACATTGCATACCTTCCCCCCACCGCCCCAAAAGGCATGTAACATTCACATGAGAACATTGGCCTTTTCCTTTCTAGTGATGAGCTGGACAAAATAGTTACCAAATCTTTATTTGAATTTGGTAGAGTTGCTGGGGGGTGGGGGACGGCGGCAGATCAATTACAGTGGACCCTCTAGTTACGTACTGCTCTGGATACGTAACTTTCGGGTTATGAACGCGGCAAACCCGCAAGTGTATACTTCTGGGTTTCGCCATGCGCGCATGCGCAAAAGGGGCACCTCTGCCTATGGACTTTTCGGGTTGCTGACGGACCCCCCGGAACAAATTTAATTCATATCCGGAGGGTCCACTGCACTTTGGTAACTAGGAAGCCAATGCTGGTATGAAGAGAAAAACAGTTTGCCTGTGGCAGCGGCAGCAAACATGGTGCCCTCTAGACACTAGGCTACAAATTCCACTATCTCTGACCATTTGCCATGTGGTCGGGGGCTGACGAGGATTTTAGTCCAACAACATTTGGGTGGGTGAGGGGGCAGGCTGGCTTCCCCTGGCTTAAGACAACCAAGGAAGTTCATGATTAAGAGCAGATTTGAACGAGGGACTTCCCATTTCACACTTTGGGCTGATGCAGTGTATCAGTGTAGCTAAAGGAGAGACTTTGAGTGACCCTGGAAATACTTAGTAAGGATTTAGAAAATGTACAACCAGGTACTGAGGGCTGCTACTTTTACAGGAGCTAGGTATTACATTAAATCCTCTGCCAGCCCGCAAAGAGCTCTTCTGAAGAGTTTTTCAATCATCTGTATCACTACCATTGGTATGAGCATTTGCAGTCTTTTGGGTTGGGTACCATTTCACAACATCCCTAAAGGAACATCAGTATAGACAGCCTCTTCTCTTCTTGCAGGATCATTATGACATCATATGCGTATTAATGTTTCTTAATTACCCCCAAAAGCACTTCCACAGTAAATAAAACACCCAGCACGAAAACAGACCTGTGTTACCACGACAGCTATTGCAATGGCTGTGGATGTTGGAGTGGAATCCCACTGGAGAGGTTTACTCTGAGATTTCTTCATTCTCCCTATTGTCCATCCCATGCACAAGCTGAGCAGCAGATAGAGCATCTGCACCTGAGAGATTATGTCGCACACTAAGGGGAAGAACATTAGTATAATTGAATTGTCTTAATTACGCCACCAAAAAAACCCACTGTATAAAATGGCCTCTTGTAGGGCTTTACTTCTGCAAAACATACATAAGAGGTCAATTAACATTGTTGTAAACACTTAAATATAACTAGCGGGATGATCTAGCCTAGATAAATAGCATGCATACTGACCAGCACTCTTGCAGTGTACAAATTCATTTAAATTTTGTCCATTGGGGTTCCAATACAAAGCTTCCTGTATATATCGGCTTTTTCCTCAATATTTAGAGCCTCTGCTGTACAGAATGTGATTTTCATAATCTGGACCAGACTTCCCCAACCTTGGGCCCCCAGATCTTCATCACCCCCAACAACTGGCCATGATGTTAGGGAAGGCTGAACTTTACTGTGGTTGTCACTGCAACCACATCATGGACAGTGTGCAGGGACAGCCTTGCACGGCCTTTAAACAGATTTTTGGAACACTTAAACCAGAATCAGATATATGGAACGCACAAGGAAGAAGGAAAATCCCATAAAAATATTTCTGAAATGAGAGGGGACAAAATGACGCATGACCATGATTTCATGCTTATGTTTTTCCCCTCTCTCTTGAGAGTCTGTACACGTCATCTATCCAGAGCTGTTCTGTATGTGTCCAGAAAAGCATCTTTAAAAAAAATTAAAAGTCTATGAGACATGCAAGCCTATTCCCCTAATGTCACCGGATACATCCAGTACAGTGGTACCCCGTGTTACGCACGCGTTCCGTTCCGGATCGCAGTGCGTAACATGGGTGTGCATAAACAAAAAAACCCGGAAGTTCGCAATTTTTTTGCGCTTCTGCGCATGCGCGAAGTATGCAGAATGCTTCTGCGCACCCGCGCACTCCCGTGCGTTGCGTACGCTCCGTGGAGGACTTCCGGGTCGCGGAGGTGCGGATTCCGAACGTACGCAACACGGAGCGTACGCAACACGAGGGATGACTGTATTTGCCACACAACAGCAACAGAGTAACCTTTTCTACACTGAAGGTCAACTTTTCTGACTGACGGTCGAATAAAGAACTGAACTGAAGGTCAACAGTTGCAATAGCTAGGGACAAAAATGTGTTTTCCCCCCTAGCACTGGCAGGAGATACACTGGTTTGCAATTAAGTAAGTTTCGCCGCAACAAAAGCATTGGCAGCTGCAATAAACACTGCACAGTCCTCCTGGAAGTACAAGAACCCCAGGAAACAGCACAGGATTGTAAAAAGTGTACCCAACAGATTTTATGCAATATGCTACAAGAAAAATTAAATTAAATTAAAATCAGCACATGTAAGGGTGGAGTCATGTTGGCATATCTTGAAATAGTAAATCTGCCAGGTTTAGCTTTTGCTGCAAGAAATTCTGTGAAGGCGGTGCATGACTGTATGGGGACTTGAGTCTACAACATCTGGGGAAAATGCACACCTCTTTTGTGAGGAAGCAAGATTTACAGAGAAAGAAACTGGAAGTGAGCAAAGGAGCAGTGGCAAATCACAGAGTGGGGTCTAACCTGTGCCATGTCTTTACAGGAATATTTGCACAAGAAACTGTCTGCCTGGAACACCCTAAGGGGGGAAATGAAATTTGTTTAGCTGAAGCGATTTAACTTGTAGTTAAGCTGCAATCCTATATTGACTTATATGAATGAAGTTTTACTGATTTCATGGGGCTTAGTTTTGAGTGGAATGCTTGAGTGGACTCTAACACTGTTCTAAAAAGCGTAACTATTTTTTAATAAATAAGGGTAAAGAGCCCCATTTGCTGCAGGGGCTCCTTCAGTTGCAGCCGGGAATTGCAACTCTGCGCAAGGACAGGTTTCTAGGTGTGGCTTACATTTTTTATCTAATATTTTAAACCACTCTGACTTTCCAAGAGACTCAGCATTTCATGCTATACAAGATATATTAACATCCAGATAACGTGCTTCCCTAAAACCAATGTCCTCATTTGCGACCAGCTCAAAGAAAGCAAGATGTACTTACACTCTGCAAGGCTTCCCATAAATGGCGCTCCCACTCCATTTTTAGAGTAACTAAAAAGGAAAACCAGCTTGATAAATAAGCCTATACTAAAGAAATACGCATCATAAAAGCATAAACTGATTGCAAAACATAACCACCACTAATACCATTTTTGGATATTAAAAAAATGGAAATAACTTTGTAAAAGCTTTAAGAATACATAACATAATCAGCTGGGTTTGCCTCCAGCTTGTAAATGATAAAGGAAATGGGCAAATCTACTAGCATATAACTATTTTGCATTCCGCACAGAAGCTCCAGAATTCTGCTTTTCTCAAATGAATTAATGTGAAGCAGATTTCACTTCTTAACAGAAGAGGATCTACACTAGCAGTGTGCAGTGGCACTCAAGTTGGGTTGATCTGGAGGTCTCCTGCCTCCCAAAATGTAATGCCAATACTTCCCATCATCCTGAGTTGGATTAGCTGCTGCACATAATGGCCTTTCTCTGCACTGTATTTCCTATATTTCTTTAGGTCCACAAGTTTTGCAACAAGTGATCAGTGTTGGAAATGCAAAAAAGAAAAGGGCACATTTTATCACTTATGGTGGGGTTGCAAGGTTATAAGTAGATTTTGGAATGATATTTATGAGGAGCTAAAGAAATTATTCAAAATTACATTTATAAAAAAACCAGAATCATTTCTATTAGGAATAATTACAGATGAGATCCCCAAAAATAACATAAATGTATTCTTATATGCTATAGCAGCGGCCAGATTATTAATAGCGAAAAATTGGAAAGGGGAGAAAACACCAACAATAATAGAGTGGAGAACCAAAATGTGTGAATTGATAGAATTGGCAAAATTAACGGCAGACATTAGAGGACGTTCAAACCAAGAAGTCATAAAGGAATGGCAAGGAGTGAAGGATTATATGATATTGCAATGTTCCGGATTTGATATTTTGATAGATATGGAATGAAATGGGTGGGGGTAAGTAAGATGAAATATATAAAGTAGGATTATAATATTGTAATACGCAACATAGAGAAAGAAAATAAAACAGAGAAGTAATGAGATCACGCATGGGAGAGGGGGAGTGGGGGAAATAAGATGGGGAAATGTGATATAATGATGGTATGGTTTTGTCCTTTTTTCCTGTTTTGTGTGAATTTGAAATTAATAAAATTGTTTTTATTAAAAAAAAAAGTTTTGCAACAAGTGGAGCTGTCCAAAATGTTGCCTGCAGAACACTGAAAAGCTGGCGATTGTTTTTTGTGGAAGTGCAGCAGAAGAGGACTTTCAAAAACTTAAAAGCTTTTATTTACTCACTTTTAAAAAGTTTTTTTTAATTGGTGGGCAAAAGGGAAATACATATATATATAGAGAGAGAGAGAGAGAGAAATGCACTTGACTGAATTTATGTAACTCTTTTTACATAAAGGGGAAATACTGAAACAAAATGTCAATACTATTCTATTCCAGAGTAGTAGGCCTCAATTAAGAAGTTAAAATGCAGCAAATCTAGAGGAACCAACAAGAATGACAATCGATCAGTACACCTGAGTTCAAAGGAAGCTGAAGCATGAATGTTTAACTAAAAGAAAATAAAATTAAGGTGGAAGAACACCTTAAGAACAGCATATTTAGGTTTTATAGTGGAAAGTGACAACAGCTTGTTTCTTCACCTATTTTCAGCACTGAATTGTATTCCCTACTACAAAACCTAAATCAGCTCTGCTAAATGGTATCTCACTCTTTGGTACAGAGAACAGTGGATGATCATCTATTGGGGATGGTGTAAATATTACGAGATAGATGTGTTTCCTACATCCACACCCCCAGTGTTTCCTGCAGCAAATATGTATTACGTAAAGTGTGGAAAACATTCACGCCTGTGAATGCATTTGGAGACTCTGGCGATTCAGGGTTCCAACATACATTTACATGTTTGTATGTCTTCTACGCTGTTCTAGGAAACAGCAGTGTAATATTGCAGTATATGTAGCAAAAAACATTTATTGTGCAAAGCAGGGAGCTGCCCTAAGATACATGTAGTCTACCTTTGCACAGTTGTTCAGTTGTGGTAATTGTATCAGTGTGCCTGCGAGTTTGAAACCTGCTGTTCCCCTGTGCTGGGGCAGACCAGCACCTGTATTTTGCTCTACCACCCTTGTGTGGTGATTTGCAGAAAGAACATTTCAGATTGAATCTGAAGGGAACAAAGGAACATGGGTAGGAATGACTTCTGGGTCGACTGCGGGCAATGGAGGACAATGGAGGCCGCTCACTCTGAGCGGCCCGATTGCTGTGAGGAAATGGGAAGCGAGTATGGGCAAAGCACCTTCTCAAAAAAGGAAAAGTTCGAATTCCGAAGGGTCCAGGAAGGAACTCTCTAGGAGCCCCCAAAGCTTCAGAGGGAGCTGCGGGAGCCCCAAGATTGAGCACAGACACACGGCGCGATCGAGACCCACAGCAAACTGCCTCAAGAGCTGCCATTGAAGCAGCGACTTCTCCAAATAAAAGAAATTCGGACCAGTTTGACAATGTAAATTCCTTATTGAAACCTGGGAAGGTCACTACTAAAGCAAGACCAGGGATGGGGGACCTGTAGCCCTCCAGTGTGGTGTAGTGGTTAAGAGCAGTTCGCGTCTCCGCTCCTCCACATGCAGCTGCTGGGTGACCTTGGGCTAGTCACACTTCTCTGAAGTCTCTCAGCCCCACTCACCTCACAGAGTGTTTGTTGTGGGGGAGGAAGGGAAAGGAGAATGTTAGCCGCTTTGAGACTCCTTCGGGTAGTGATAAAGTGGGATATCAAATCCAAACTCAAATCCAAACTCTTCTTCTCCAGATGTTGGACTCCATCCGGCATTTGCTCGAGGCAGAATCACCAATGATCAGGGACGATCACTGTCAAACAACATCTGGAGAGCCATGTTCCCCATCCCTGACACAGACAGCACTAGACATGGAAGACCAATGATGTATGGCAGCTTCATATGCCCAAAGGCGGAGGGTTTAAATTTACCTTGAAAAATGTAGGTAGTTAGCAAAAGCGGAAGCAGCTTGCAAGAGCAGAACAGTCGACAGAACTTTTAACACAGTGTGCATAGGTCCTGCTTTTTTAATCGTCTGCCACAATGTCTGAGCATATATGCAAGCAGCGATGAAGTATGCCAGAACAAGCAGGAAGAAGAACTCATGGAGGCCTGCAAAGAGAAAAGTACCTTACATAATATTGCTTTACTTAGATATTTAATGTCCAACCCTTAAAAAAAATATTAAAAATTCCAGAGCTAAAAGTAATAACGACAAAACACAGTAGCAACCCGACCAGATAAAATTTAAATTAAGAATAGAAATCTAAAAGAGAAACTCAAAAGGGTCTCACCCAGTGCTCAAAGGGCAACAAATCAGATATCAAGTAAACCTCTCTGGGAAGGTTCTGAAGGCAAGGTAGGGTGGAGTTAAGGGTACTATAGAAAACGACTCATCTTTGGTGCGCAGAGATGAGCCTATTGAACAGGGGAAAGAAGTGGTCCCTAAGAAACGTTGCTCCAAAGCAGGGTTGTTATTAATATATGCCTATTTCCTATATAATAAAGTCCCTGTGTCCCTGCGTCCAGTCCGTGTGTCAGTGGATTGCGCTACTGCGCATGTCCCACACGGACGCAGGGATTGGATGACGCAGAGACTTCGGGCCTCGGATTGGCAGGGAGCGGACGAGGGCGGGGCTGTGCCTTTCCGGGGTTGGCGGCTCCTCCAGCGCTGTTGCCAGTCGCTCCAGAGAAGCCTCAGCGGGCGGACAACAGCAGTGGCCTCTCCGGCGGGGAGAACCCAGCTGCAGCTGCGGCCGCCGACGCGCTCCACACAAAATGGCGGCCGCCCTGAGAGGAACAGGAGCGACAAGGAGGCGCAGTTTGGGGCCGCCGGCGAGGGCAAGGGATCCCCGCGTGGGGACCACCGCAAGGGCAGCGGCCCCGAGCAGCAGCCCCAGTATAGCGATGGGCTCCCCAGAGCCCCCGAATACAACATGCCCCTTAAGAAAATAAAGGTGGTTTCCTCGCTCACGGTGCTCAGGCGAGCTGAGCGGAGGGTGGCGGCGAGAGCAACGCCCGCCGCGGAGGAGCCCCCATGTTCTAGCGCCCGTTATTTTTACGGGCTGAACGTCCACTAGTACTGAATAATTTCAACAGAGACAATTGCTAGCTTAGATTTTTTTTTAAAAGGCTGGAATTTTTTTCTATCAATAAATAGAAGCAAGAAACTACAACTACTGCCCCAGCAGATTGTAAATACTGTGCTCGTATGTATACTCACAATACCAGCATAACAACACTGGAAATGCTGGAGTCTTATCATTAATTATATTTGTTACCTGTCTTTCAGGTCCCAGGACAGGCTGCATCTAAAAAGATAATACAATACCATTATGCTGATATGCCCTAACCTATGTTATCACATGCTACCTTTCAACAGCATTGCAACCAATTTATTTCAAAGAACCAATTAAGATGTGACCAAAGAATATTTTGTTCCTTCACCAACTTAATAGATTTTAAAATAACTGTTTACTATAACACCAGTATTTCCAGTGTGATGCTGGTACTATGAATATTGCTTACAAACCGTGGGGACAGATGTTGGATTTTCTTGTTTCTGTCTAATAACAGAAATAATTTTCAGCCTACTTTATTTTTTACTAAGCCGGCAACCGTCTCTGTTGAAATTACTAAGTATATATGCAAACACACGTGCCTTGTCAGAAGTGTCTGAAACTTACTGTGTTTAGTGACAAGAATCTAGCCTTTGGGTAAATGTAGCTCCTCTTTGCAGTAATGGAATAGAGCTGACTTTGCAATACAAACATTAAACGTTTGCCTTGAGGATATGGCATTTGTGAACAGTGCTCTCAACTCAGTAAATCTGTTTATACGAAGACTTCTTTGTTACTGTTGCAATGTCTTTTGCTAAAGCAGTTGACAAACACTGAGTGACTGAAATGTTTCAAGCACAGCACGCACAGAAGTATAGTAATCGGCAGGATAGTATATGCGTGCCAGTCAGTCCCAGCTAATGCCACAACCATTGTGAATGAGCATCAAAGCCATGCTTCACACGCATTATTGCTTCCCAAGGGTGTAATTCTGTGAACCCTAAAGCGTCACTGAATTAATGGGATTTACTTCTGCGTAAACATGTAGAGGTTTGCACTATAAAAAGTGCTTCCCGTGTACTCATATCTCTATTTTTCCTCACAATACCAAAAAGAGATGTTTGCTGCAAATATTCATAGGGATTGCAGCGTTTGAAGAGGAAGTTCCCAGCTGTCTGTTGGCAGACATACATTTCTGTTCAAATATAGTGCTTGACATGCTGCAAACGCCACTTTTTCATCCAGAACAAAGAAGCTTCCACTTTTGCTTTAGACTTGCGGACACAATTGACTCACCGAGATTTTACTGTGCCAACATTTGAGAGACCGTGCAACAGATGTGAGAAACATTCATCTTACCACTAGATGTCATTGCTGCAACATTTAAAAGGCATAGCCAGTCCACAATGCACTTAAACACAGGATACAATTTTCAGCTTTGAATGAATGATGTTCATGTTCTATGGTGTGTAACATGAAGATGAATTAAAGAAACCTGGTCCCTGAATTTCTCAATCAAGATATTTTCCTTTTATATTTGTCTGGATTTTTTTTTCTGTGTAAGAAGTAGTCATTTATCTCTGTTACATTGTAAATTCTTAGTGCATTCAATGAACCCCAAAGAACTTTCTTTAAAGCTGTGTTTGCGGTCAGAACAAAAGTGTCATATATATTAGCAACTAATGTTAATTATGGAATAATAAAATTGAAGTGGTTGATTCTATTAGTGTGTTACTGTATCTTCTGAGACATCACAATTAGAATGCACCAAAAATGCAACTAAGTAGACACTTTGGGTAACTGTCCTAGATTGGGGGGGGGAGGAATAAAAAAGTGGGTGAACACTAATATATTAGGGCAAATTAAAGTTATCAGGCACTTCAAAGTCATCATTATATGACCAATCCTATACTTTTCCCAAGCAAGTATGTTTTCCTCATCCTATAGATAATTGGATAACAACATCTACTGTATGTATACAATTTAATGGGTTATTTTTGCCTGTCACTTCCCCAACCGATTTCCTCCAAAGTCCAGAAGAAACATCTTACCTGATTCCCCTGCGCTAAAGTGATCTAAAGGATTCCCTTCCGCATCTGGATTTAGTAACACCATTTCAAATTGAACTTCCTCGGATTCAGAGTCCTCATAATTCACTGCACAGGTAAACTTGTCGACATAAAACACATACCATGTGTCAGGGTACGGAATCTGGGACACAGTCAAATTTTGTTCTGTGCTGTTCAGATGCACTGCAAAAGGAACCAGACTTGAATAAACTCAGAAAGCTTTGACTTACAGAACATAAAACAATGCTAGAAAACAAGAAACTTTTCAGGTTAGCTATGGCTAAGGAGTGCACAAGCTGTTTTTGCCAGATGCACATGCATCAAGGTGCTTTTTAAAAAACAGATCCATATGATGCATTTGTGTTACATGTTTCAGTGTGCATGTACCCCTTAAAAACCATATGGTGCAATGCATTCACATGTTAAGCAGTTTCAGTTATCTTTTAATTCCAGTAGGAGGCAGTTAAGCATGTGCATAACTAACATTGCAATCAATGGGATATAAAAGTGCTAAGCTACGCTTAGATTGTGATCATAATGTTTGGTCTAGTTCAAATGTTAATTCAGCGGCATGCCTTCAGCCCCAAACCACATTGTCAATTCTCTACTTGTCCATGGTAAAATCTGGAGAGGCTGGGCTAAAGGAAAAGGGGGGGGAAATCCAATTATAACTAGACTTGTTCATATAAATGCTCATATAAATACACTTACATGATACTACAAGAATGTTTTTAGTATCTGTTCTATTCAGTTATATAATTATACTGTCCTTCTGAGACATAATTTGCATGTCTTTATTTTGATCAATAAACAAATTAAGAATGATCTTGATTAGCACTTCTTGGATAATAACTTTGAGAGGAACTTCAATATTTTGTACATTAAATATTTGTGCTCCACAAATGTTATATTAGGCTTTAGATTCTGAATTCCTGACTTCATTTTCAATGAGTCTGTAACTGGACCATGGTAGGGTATGGGGAGATAGGATGATACAAATGACTTAATTTTCCCAGAAACTAAACAACACTGCACGCTTATTCTATGCTAGCGTACTTATAAACTCAAATATTAGCACTCAATATATTCAAAGACAAACCACAATTAAGTGATGAAATTAAGTGTTTTAAACCAGCTGTAAAGAGAGCAGAGCAGTCTACAAGTATTTCGAAGAGATAAAATGTTTAAGAGAGATGAGAAGCAAATATTTAGAAAACAAACACTTTGTGCAATGCATTTCTATGCATTTCTACTCTGAAGTCATTGTCACTGAGTTTAGAGGAACTTGCTCCCAGGTATGTGTATATAGGATTGCAGACTTACCCATTTACCTTAAAAATTCAGACATTATGCCGGCAATGAGGAACTTAGGGTCCTCCATGGACTACAGCTCTCACCATCCCTAACAGTTGGTCATGCCAGCTGTGGCTGATGGGAGATAGAGGTCAAAACATCTGGAGCAGGCACCCCCAAACTCGGCCCTCCAGATGTTTTGGGACTACAACTCCCATCATCCCTAGCTAACAGGACCAGTGGTCAGGGATAATGGGAATTGTAGTCCCAAAACATCTGGAGGGCTGAGTTTGGGGGTGCCTGATCTGGAGGAATGCACCTTCCCCATCGCTGCCCTAAAGCTCTTGGCATGAAAGCCCTCCGGATGCTATTAGATCAGCTCCCATCAGCCCCACTGAGCCAGAATGGTCAAAGGTCAGGGATGACAGGAGTTACATCTGAAGGGCCATAGGTTTCATGCTCCTGAATGTGAGCATTTGCCATTAGTCTATACCTGTAAGAGTATGAAGATCTTTGAGAGGAGAATTAATATCGGCTTGGATTCTAACTTAAGTTCATGGTAGAAAAGTTTCCTCCTCCTAATTGCCCACTAAATCCCAACCAAAATTGTTTAGGAAGGCTCCTGATTTCCTCGAGAGGGTTTTTGGTGGAATAACAGGGCTGGGAACTTATATTAGGATGCAAGCCATTGTTTTCAATAATTGCAAAACTTCCCCCCAATGAATTATCACGCCCATTTTGATACTTCCCGGAATAAAAATGGTGGTCACAGAGTGAGCAGGCTGCTTTCTGGATGGGGAAAGGGCAGCTGACATGCTGCTGCGTGCATTTTGCATGTGCTGAGCTGCTTCTTGTGCATTATGTGTTGCCGTGCATATTTTTATGTGATGGGCTATTGCACGTGCCTGCTCATGACACAGTTCAGCCTGCTGCTGCATGTGTTTGCACGAGACACACTGCTGCACACATTGTTGTGTGGATGTGCTGTGGCATGCTACTTCATGTGTGCTCCCCGAATATGAAAACTGAGGCTGAAAAACCACGGGAAAGTGCATGTATGAAGGCTAAGTTGCAATCAGGCACAATATAAACTGCTTGCATGGCATGGAAATTAAGTCTAGGTACCTTAGCTTATAATTCCATGCCTTTTGTTTACATGAGCAAATTTATAAACATCTTAACTCTTAGTTTTTTCTTCATCCTAAATCTATTGTTCAACTGATGCATATAATAAGCTATGAACTGACTCAGTATATTTATGGCACCCACCGCCCATTCAAACTCACTTATCAGCTGAGCTTTGGACAATCTCTCTTTACAGCTGTAATCCTGGTAGCTTTCTTGCAGCTTTAGCCATTCCTGAGCTTGAAAGAGGTGAAGCTTGGCTTCTTTTCCGACTGCTGTTGCTACATTGTTGATTCTGACATACAGAAGAGCACAATCACCTTGATATTTAAAAAGAAGTCAAAGTCTATTATACAGATAAGGACGGAAATAAAGGAGAAATATTACCTAGAAAGCTTTTAATGCTGGCAGAATTGCCTCTTAATGCAAACTGCTGCAAAGTGTTCATTTTCCTACCAATATTTAAGTTCAACAAATAGTTGTATAAGATGCCTGCAATTATTTTTCCAGCTTACCAGTACATCAAGGCACAAAAAATTCCAAACTGCGAAAATGCTCTACTGGGCTGCTATATATTTATCTTAAAATAGGATTGTAGAACCTAGATTTATTTGGGGAAGGGCACTTTGGACATTCTGATGTGGGTATAAAAAATGTTTTGGATTGTCCCTGCTGCAGAATGTTATTTATACAGCAAAGTGATTTCAGTTGGCTCAAATCAGACAGCTAAGACCTAGGCTGAGTGACTCAATTACACCCACGTACACACTGGATCTCTATGGAAGCAACCCCATACACAAGACACTGGCATAAAGCAAGCTGGTATAACTTAAACTAGGGTAAAATTACAGCAGATCCAGACTCTGTTCAGCAGTGGGGCTGCAGCTGGCTAAGCCTGCCTAAGTCTGGCAGAGAGAAAGCAATAGTGTTTGAGTTGTTTCACTCTTTTTGCCTTTAACTTGTTCAGGTTTAGGATCCAGCCTAAGTCTCTAACCTCTGCCCCTATAGCGCCCTTTATTCAGGGCTTGCCTTGGGCCTATGATTATTGCGGCAATCTCATAGCTCCAAACTGGCAGAAAGGAGAAGCGACTAGCAAGGCAATGCTTGTCATCTGACAGATGCCTGCGGGATAGATAGCTCAGTCAGTAGAAGAGCATGAGGTACTTTATCTCAGGGTTGTGAGTTCGAGCCCAACGTTGAGCAAATAGATTCCTGCATTGCAGGGGGTTGGGCTAGGAGACCCTTGTGATCCCTTCCAACCCTGCGATTCTATGACCCTCCAAAGGGGAAACAAGAAGCCACTCCAACAGCGCCATCCTCACTCTTTGACAGTGAATGCTGTTTCTTAAAATCAATGTATGCAAAATTTAATTGCTTAACTAAATATATAAAAAGGTAAAGGTAAATGACCCCTGGACGGTTAAGCCCAGTCAAAGGTGACTATGGGGTGCAGCACTCATCTTCCTATCAGGCCAAGGGAGCAGGTGTTTGTCCACAGACAGCTTTCCGGGTTATGTGGCCAGCATGACTAAAAGGCTTCTGGCACAACGGTACACCGTGATGGAAACCAAAGAGCATAGAAACTGTGTTTACCTTCCCGCCCACCTATTTATCTACTTGCACTGGCGTGCTTTCGAACTGCTAGGTTGGCAGGGGCTGGGACAGAGCAATGGGAGTTCATTCCGTTGTGTGGATTCGCACTGCGGACCTTCCAATTGGCAAGCCCAAGAGACTTGGTGGTTTAGACCACAGCGCCCCCGAGTCCTGCATATATAGATAAGTGTAAAGAAAAATGCCAGAAAGCAAAATTAGTGCAGCAACCCCATAGTTGCCTTTGACTGGACTTAACTGTCCAGGGGCCCTTTAACCTTTACCTTACCGTCTTTCCCCCTTTTTAAGACACTGTCTTATAATTTTTTTTCCTCAAAAAAACACAGGGTGGCTTATTTTCGGGGGATGTCTTATTTTTATTACATCAGTATGGTACGGTACAGCATCCCCCTGTGCGCTGAGCAGGCGGGGCAGAACTCTGCAAGAGGCACGTTTTTCCCCCGTGCCTCTCGCTGGTTCGCTGGCTCCCTGCGCACGCAGGAGGGGCTGAGGAGGCGACGGGAACAATGGCGGCACCATGGCTTACTTTTGGGGTACGTCTTACTTCTCACAAAGTTAAAAAAACCCTGCCATGGCTTACTTTATGACTACTATTAAAAAAGGGGAAACAGGGTACCTATATAGGTGACGATATATATGGCTGCAAAATCAGCTGAGGTCCAGACAGAGCCGTAGCTAAAGGGCGGTGGACCTCACGCTGGGGCGAGTCTCAGAGCCCCCTGGAGTCGGGGCAAACCCTTGTCAAATCCAGGAAGGGCGCATAACGCGTGGAAACGGGCGCAAACAGCAGAAAAGGCCCTGGCACGGGATCCCTCGCCTCCCTCCTTCTCCTCCCAACCGAAGGCCCCGCTGCGCTCGATCCCGAGCTAGGCGCGCATAGGATCGCGCTGCGGAAAGGCGCTGGGCGGGATCCTCCTCCAGGCCGGGCAGCCGTCGAGGAGGCGGCCGAGGCGGAGGCGCCCCGCTTACCGTGGAACTGGAACTGCGCCGCCGCCTGGCCAGCTCCGGCGGCCGCGCTGGAGAAGCCGCCCCGGACCGTCTTGGCCTGCGCCGCCGAGAGCCACGCGCCGCAGCACAGGGCGGCCCAGGTGAGCCACGGAAGCCCCATGGTCGTTCCCTCGACGGCGGCAGCGGCCGCCTCAGTCACCGCTTTCTCATCCCCGTACCACGTCTACAACCTCACGTATGGGTGGGCGGAAGCGAGACTGACCGCGCAGCTATCCAATAGGGTTCTTCGGCTCGACGTGGTGGGAGGGGCCAACCGATAGAGACGGCTATACTTCCGGTCCGCCGCCCGTTTGATCTCCCCCTTTGGCGCGCGGCAGTGGTTGCTAGGGAACGAGTTCTCCAACCGCGTGACCCGGCCGTGTTTGACGAGCCTGTTGATTGGTTGATGGGTGGGTAGGTGGGTGGGGACACTTCCTAAGGAGGGCAGAGGGTGAGGGAACGCGGCGTCACAAGGGGTCGTGACGTCATAGCCATGGGACACGCCTTATACAGGATTTATGATTATTGTGATTATGATGATGATTTATTGAATTGAAATACCCCGAGGTCTCAGGGCGGTTCACAGAACAAAATCAAAAGATAAAAGCACAAAATATATTATCAATATTCGTATTTTACTTTATATTCAGAATCAGAAGAATCTTTTATTTGCATCAGCCACTAAGCAATAGCAATAAAATAAATTGTACTGAAGAGAGAGGTAAAAACTATACAAAATACATTTTGCAGGTTTACATCAATATTCAAATAATGGATCTTATTCTAAATTGCCCCCGCTAAAAGCCTTTCCGTTTTTGCTGTCACCTTATCATCTTGATCTACTAAAAGAAAGTGCTAAAAGCAAGGACACATAGTAGCAATGGTTGAGCGACAATAATGGAGGGGTAAAAACTTCACTTCTCAAATCTTTATAGAGTGCAAGCCAGAAGCACTTTATACGGGGAGATCCAAAGACGGTTAACAGAATAAAATACAGGGTAAAACGCAGGTAAGTAATTAAAGCAAACTCCCCCACCCCTTTCCCACGGGATAACATTTAAAAGGCTGGATATTCAAAAGTCTGCTTGAAGTGGAACGCATGCCGCCTTTGCACAGTACCAGCCGCGCTCAAGGCAGTCGACGACATGAGAAAAAACACATCGCTGCCACATAAGAGGAAAAAATGAATACTTTTTTTTTGGGGGGGGGAAACAACTTTATTTTATCACGCCCAGTTTTGGAAAGAGGGGAGCGCCCGAGTGCGCATGCCCGCGACACACCCCCTTGCGCTACGTTTGCAGAACCCAGAGAGAAGCGCACGTGCAAAGGTCGCTCCGGATGGCAGAGGCAGACGGAAGTGACTTATACAGTCGTGGCGGAAGTGACGCGTCGACGGGGAGGAGGAGAGAGAGGGAGGAGGGAAAGACCCTCCAGCTGTGGGGAGAATGTCTGGGGGGTTGTCCGGGTCCGAGGCTGCCCCGCTCCCCCCGGGCTTCGCCAAGAGGATTTTGGTGACCGGCGGCGCGGGCTTCATGTAAATTCCCGCCTGGGTTGGGTTGGGGTTTTTGGGAGGCTTCCTAATAGCCCTCGCGAAAGGAGCAAAAAGCGCATTGAATATGACGGGGTGGGCTTACTCCCGAGTAAAGATGCCTAGGATTGTGTGTGTGTTTAAAAAAACAAAAACTTTTGGCCTGCTTTCTCTGCCAGCCTGCCTTTCGAGCAGCCTTGCGAAATTTAGATTGCATAAATTACCGGAGTACAACTTCCTTTTTTTTTTAAAAAGAAAGCTTGCAAAAAAGGAAAGCAATAGGTTTTTGTATAACTCCTCTATCTGGTGAGCTGCAGGGTAGTTCTTTACCTACTAAGCTTTCCTTCTCAGAAAATATGGGCTTGGAAAGAGAAAAAGGTGTCTTATGTTTCTTCCCCATTGAAGTTCTTTACAAAAAACAAACAAACCTTGCTTGTGTTTGCTACTTAAAAAATGAGAGAGGAAAGCAATAGGTTTTAGTATAATTCCTCAACCTGGTGAGCTGCACGGTCGTTCTTTACCTACCATACGTGATTGGGCTTGTGTCCGCTTACAAGTTTGGGTTGGGTTGGGGTGAATTTGGGGCAAGGGATTAAAGGCCTTAAGCTTTCCTTCTCAGAAAATATGGGTTTGAAAAGAGAGAAAGGTGTCTTCTCTATTGAAGTTCATTCATGAGACCCACGTCATGTTTTCCATGACTGTAAAAATAAAGAAATCCTAATATGTGTGACTGGAAAGGGTGTCACTTATTTCTTGATGCCCCTAATAAAGGGGCGGGAAGTTCAAACTATTTGGAGGTGGGTAGGTATGCTGCTTATTTACTAGAAGCTTTTTATGTTTTTGTTTCTTTAAAAAAAAAAAAACCACAGTTGCTTCTTAAAACAATGTTTTGGATGCATTTTTCCTTACTCTGTCTGAAAAAAGTTTACAAACAGATATTCTAAGAGATCCACAAGTGAATATATTTTCCACTGAGATTTGCTTCTCGGTTGAGGCTGATTACTTGAGACATTCATGAGACATTACCACAAGACTCTTGTGGTGTGCCAGTCTTAGTGACAGAAAAAGCAATCAGACCATAGCAGCAGAAACAAGGGAGCAGCATGTGTGTACGTGTTTTGGAAATGCATCTGAAATCAATGCAGTTTAAATTTGAAATATGTTGATTTTTTTGTTTTTTCTTCAAAACCTGCAGTGCATCTCATGTAGTGGTTTCCCTCGTAGAGAAGCACCCAAACTATATGATTATTAATCTTGATAAGGTAAGACTCTTTCGTTTAAATAAACATAAATTAGCAAACCAACATATACTTGACAGGCAATCAGTGACTGCATGCAAGATTTCAGGTCTTGATTTTAAAGTAAGCCATTACCATGGAACTCATAAGCATGTGCTGCCATGGTGAATTTTGATCCGGAAGGCCAGTGTCTTACAAAATACTCTATTTACTTAGCTCTGGAGATAAACAACACACAGTAAATGAGACCTGAATGTTTGCAGCTATGCCACTTTAATCCAAATAGCCATGCCCTAAGGGAGAAATCCCATGCAGAAGAAGCTGGTGTAAAGTGAGCTAGTGTAAATTAAGGTGGCCTAAGGTTACACCAGATCCAAACCCTGTTCAGCAATTGCTTTGTTGCTATAATATAATAAAAATATTCATTCGAACCTCCTCAATACACCTCCTTGTTCTTAAATAAATTGAAGGATCACTCAGAGTATAGATTAGAGATACCACTTAAGGTTTCTGAATATGATGCATACCTGTATTATACCCGGTAACAGATTCTAAAAGATGAAGTCCAGTGCATTGTCATTAAAGAAGAAAAAAAAACCCTTAACTTTCACAGCCTGCTGTTACTGACTTCCACACTGTTTCTTTTTGTAATCCTGGCTTTTGGACTTCTCATTGACCAGTTCTGTGTGTCTTGCACATTTATCCATGTAAATAAAAAATTAAACTCTTCCTTGGAAGTGTTTATAATGAAAATACAGTCTCTATATCTCCTTCAGATATTAACTCTGCAGACCAAGAAGTTGTCATTAAACACATATTTGCTTTCATTATACTTTTTCTCTCTTAAGAATTCATTTTCTTGACTTTTTTGTAATTGAAATGTGGATGTGATGATTTTCATTTATTTTGTACTAAGACACACCTGAGTTTAATTGAAAGGGTTGATTTGTACTAGTCCCAAGATACAGAGAAGGTGGGTTGGAAGAGAATGCTATAAGATAAAATGGAGGAGCAGAGGTTTGACTCTAGAAATAAAACTTCTCTGTTATTTTCTTTTTTTGCTGTTAAGCTGGACTATTGTGCAAGCTTAAAAAATCTTGAGAGAGTTTCTGAGAGACAGAACTACAAGTTTATCCAGGTAAAGTAGACTCTTTTTTGGGGGGTGTAATTCATTGTTATTTTAAAAACCACCTACAATATAAAGGCTGCAATCCTGTACAGATGTACCTGAGCGTAAGTCTTGTTAACTGACTTGGAACTGGCAGCTTTTTCTTTTCTTTGTTACTGAGTATTTCACTGTGTATACTGAAGTTAGAACTGACTGAAGCATCCCTCTGCAGAGCTTTGTGAAGCGAAAATATTAAACTTTCTGCAACAGGTGTAAAATTTGGTGTAGTTGAAGAGTTTTGGGTATACATAACCAAAGTTGATGTTGACTACTAATGTTATACTTTTCATCTTTCTCTTATAGGGGGATATCTGTGAACCCAATTTTGTAAAAGAATTATTTCAGGCTGAGAAATTTGATATAGTGCTACATTTTGCAGCTCAAACACATGTAGGTGAGCACTGCATGTCACTACAATAATGTACTGTACTAGTAGTAGTAGCTTCCAGTTTTTGCGCGAGGGACAGAGGATACTGCTTATGCTGGCACTGCTAAAATAGCTGGACATCTATCCTGCTGTACCTCCTGGTGACAATGTGCATAAATTGCTACGTTTTACTGTTTTGCCATTGTGCCCCTTGATTCATAATTGCTTAAACTTTTGACATCAGGTGTTAACTATGCTGCTGCTGTAGATAAGTGGCGCAGAACATCTGGCCCATGGACCTGATTAATGTTTTTAATAGGAGCTGCTCAGAGTAGCTGGTGAAACCCAGCCAGATGGGTGGGGTATAAATAATAAAATTATTATTGTTATTATTATTAGGCCCAGTGGGGATCAGCCTGCAGTAGCTCCACTGCTGAGTGGAGTTTGGGTCTGGTGGAACTTTATCATGACTTAATGTACACTGGCTTGCTTTATACCAGCTTCTTGTGTGTAGGATTGCTCTCTTAAGAGTAGTTTTGTTGTACTGCATATGGACACATTTTTTTCTTTTACTTTAGTTCATGTTGTAGGTCTGAGATCATGGCCTTCAGGCTTTTTTTGGTACCAAGCTGGACGTACATTTCTCTTTATTCTTTTGTCTCAAAACTCAGATCTTTCTTTTTGGCATAAGTTTGAATTCAACTATGTCAACGTTTATGGAACTTGCATTCTGGTTGGTGCTGCTTATGAGGCTAATGTGGAGAAGTTCGTATATGTCAGTACTGATGAAGTTTATGGGGGAAGCTACAACAAGGTGAGCTTGAATTAAATGAGTTTCTTACATCTCTTACCTTCATGTTTGTCTCTTGGGTGAATTAAACAGGGCATGATTTTGTAACGACCAGTAAGTGGAGACTGTTAGCTTTGTTTAACTAGTACCACTTTACTTCCCATGGCCAACCAATAAAAATAGACAAACATTAGAAATGGAGCCTCTCTTGTTTCCAACTTAGTAAGCATCTTGTTTTACATTTACACCAATGTCCGGCCACTTGAAAATAACCAAAAGATAAAGATAATCTTACACAGAAGGAATGTGCTGGTACAAATTTGACCTAAAGCGTTTTTGTTAGGAAGCAAGAGTTTTTGTTAGTACAGTGATCCCTCGACTTACGAATGCCCCGACTTAAGAATTTTTCGAGTTACGAGGGATCAAAGCGGCCGCCACTTCCGAATTTTTCGACTTCCGATTGGAAGCCGCGGCCGCTTTAGATAGGGTTTTTTCTATGCGTTCTCCAATGCATTCCTATGGGGACTCGACTTACGATTTTTTCGAGTTCCGACGCTCACGTCGGAACGGATTACATTCGTAAGTCGAGGGTCCACTGTACGTTGGTATTTTAGGATTGCTGTGCAAGTAAATACTTTTTTTTCAGTAAGAGGATGGAACATGAAACCTCACTTATCACGGAGCAAGAGTAAAATGTTAATTCCTGGTAAAGGTAGTCAGAGTTGAATTTAGGAGAATGCTTTGGGCAGGACGGTTTCCTTATACTATATAGGTAGACAGGATCACTCTTCCTTTTTCCATGATTTCAGCTGCATCTGCTAGGAAAAGGATCAGGCCCTCTGGGGTATCTTGCAGCACAATCCTAACCAACATCTACTCAGAAGTAAGCCCCATTGAATTCAGCAGGGCTTACTTCTAGGTAAGTGGGTTAGGATTTTATCCTTATGTGCTTAGCTGGGGGTAGATTTTTCTTAGCACTACCCCTAATTTGAGAGTGGAAGTATTATTTGGGTATAATGTTAGATAACTAGCAATGAGAAAAATTCAGCCTTGTTGGTCTGATACAGTCGAAATAAATAAAAAAATTAAAGAAATAAAAATAAATATTAAAAAAATAAAAAATAGTCTAGTAGCACCTTAGAGACCAACTAGGTTTGTTCTAGGTATGAGCTTTTGTGTGCATGCACACTTCTTCAGATAGTCTTCATGCACACGAAAGCTCATACCTAGAACAAACTTAGTTTGTCTCTAAGGTGCTACTAGACTATTTTTTAATTTTTAATTTATTTATTAGCAATGAGAAAACCTCTTAAATGTTTTCACTCCACATACAGCATTTTGTGTTTATTCCCAAGTGGTGGTGGTGGTGGTTTTTTAAATTTATTATATGTTTTTGCCTAGCTTGCACTGCTTATTTTTGTTAACTCAAACCAAAAAAGGAAAGGTGTCTAAAGTAACAATTTGCATGCTATTCCACAACTATCTTAAACATTACTGTTGGTATATAAATGTAGAATTTAGTATTGTGCAACCGTTAGCCAAACTGAACGATGTTTCTATGAATTATTGCTACATTAGTAACTTAATGTTTCTAGATTCGAGTTTATCCTTAATCACTAGTCTAGTTTGTAGACTATTTAAGCCATGAATTACTGTTTCCTGAAAACACTGGCAAATGACATAACTGTGGTTTATTTATTACCAAGAAACCAGAATATAAAGTTGTGATTTGTTGTTGGCTTACGAACCCTGCTTTGTTATAACCTATGACTTGCTCTTAATGTGTGAATCTAGTACCCTTCCTTAACCATAGTTTGTTTGGTTGCTTAACCCCAAATGCTCACTAAGCTACAAAGACACAAGGGAAGGTAAAGGTAAAGGGACCCCTGACCATCAGGTCCAGTCGTGTCCGACTCTGGGGTTGCGTGCTCATCTCGCTCTATAGGCCGAGGGAGCCGGCGTTTGTCCGAAGACAGCCTCCGGGTCATGTGGCCAGCATGACAAAGCTGCTTCTGGCGAACCAGAGCAGCGCACGGAAACGCCATTTACCTTCCCGCTGGAGCGTTCCCTATTTATCTACTTGCACTTTAACGTGCTTTCGAACTGCTAGGTGGGCAGGAGCTGGGACCGAGCAACGGGAGCTCACCCCGTTGCAGGGATTCAAACCGCTGACCTTCTGATCAGCAAGAGGTAGTGTTATAAAAATCCCAAACTGTGGAGGAACAAGCTATTCTTTGCTGCTTTATCAGACAGCTCATGGTTAATTTGAGGTTTGTTAAATAAGCCATAGTTTAGCATTATGTGAGAATTGGGCCATTAACTAGAGTCATTTTAAGCTGGCTTGTAAATCAATATAAATTCTTTTTAAGACTTTGAATGTCTGGCATGTAAAAAAATTGTTCTAGGAATTTGATGAATCCTCATCTAAAAAACCGTCAAATCCTTATGCAGCTTCTAAGGCGGCGGCTGAATGCATTGTCCAGTCATATTGGGAAAGATACCAGGTAAGCAGAAATGAAACTTGATATTTTAGGCACTATTATTAACTATTTGGATTTCTGAACATGGTCCATATGCCCAAAGATGTTTTGGACACAGAAGAAATGCACAAGAACCCACACGGAGGTTAAAGAAGTTACCACCGCAAACTATATACGTTTAGTCAGAAGTCAATATCATTATGTTCAATGGGCTAGCCAATGTTGTGTTCTCCAGATAAGATGGGGCTACAACTCACATCATTCCTCACCATTGGCCATGCTGGCTAGGGCTGATGGGAGCTGTAGTCTATCAACCTCTGGAGGACACAAACATTGGCTGCCCCTGCTATGCTGGTACTAGTGAGTTTTAAAATACGTAGATTTCCAGTATAAAATATGGTGGTTATATCTTCGCTGTGGGCTTGCTTACAACGAAAAATAAACATTTAAAAACTTGATATGTAACCTGCTAAACTTGCTATGCTAGTTTACAGTTTTCTGTGAAATGCTGCACCACAGGTATCAATTTCCTGATAACGTCTGGCTTTTCCCTCTTTCAAGAATATCTGTTTATTCTCTGACTCCAAAGCCCAGCCTTTAAGTGAAGTGAAGCATGTCCCAGAGCCCCCTTTCTGCTGCTCCGTATTGGAAGCAAGGAATACTTTAAAATAGAACACCACTGATTACTCTTGCTGGGCCTGGTGGCCACGTGGCACGATATATAGGTATGCTTGTCAAGGAGCAAGGTTTTTTTAGTTTGTGTATGTGGTGATAAGCCCAGGCTTGCCATTGTATAACATGCAATTGGGCCCAAAGTCCTATCCCAAAAGTGTATTATTTTGATCTTAGCTGATATTCTTCAGAGATATGAAAAGTGCACCACTTATTGTGTCTTCTGTTCATGGAAGAAGGCATTGGTTTGTATCTTTACTAGTCCCCTGCAAACAGAAGGCCTTGTTTCATTTGCAGAGGGAGCTGTGAGGCTAGGACATGATTTTTTTCATTTCATTTCACTTTTAATTTGTATACCGTCTTTCTATTTTACAATACCCAAGGCGGTTTACAAGCTGAAGAAACAAAGAATGTACACCTTATAAGAATCTAATCCAATACAAAAATGTGATAATAAAACATAACTTTAAAATAAGCAACTTATATAAGTAATACAGTGGTACCTCGGTTTAAGAACAGTGTGGTTTAAGAACAATTCAGTTTACAAACGCTGCAAAACTGGAAATAGTGTCCCGGTTTGAGAACTTTACCTCGGTCTAAGAACGGAATCTGAACGGTGGAAGGGCACCGGCGGCGGGAGGCCTCATTAAGGAAAGCACGCTTCAGTTTAAGAACGGTTTTCTGTTTAAGAACAGACTTCCGGAACGGATTAAGTTCGTAAACCGAGGTACCACTGTATTCAACAATCCATTAGAATAGTATAGAATAATATTAAATTTCAGCATATAAAAAATTAAACAGAAGTCCACTCTTAACAATTATAATAAATAATTTCTAAACTATAGTTCTAAACTATAGTCAATAAAACAACGGCAAGCCACAGTGCATAAAGTAATACAATACAAATTGAGAAGCGGAGGGTGGAGCAAGGCAAATGGAAGAAGGCCTTGCCTGGTGAACTCTCTCTACTCACATGATGCTTCTTGGGAGGCTATACCAACACCCTAGAGCAGATTTCACAGGGGCAAATCAGCTGGGTGGTGGGAGGAAGGGGAGATGCCCCCCACCAGCGGAACCTTAGTTAGGATCTAAGCCACTGCAAGCTTTTTATGGCTGTTCCCCTTGAATTTGTGCTGGCACACTCATAGTATATCCTTTAAAGTTTCCAGTGGTTATCACGCGGAGCAGCAATGTTTATGGACCCCATCAGTTTCCAGAAAAAGTAAGTGAGATGAAGGCACTTCTTTTATCAAACAAACCCTTTGTGAGCTCTCAATTAACAAGTCACAGTACTTCGCCAAGCATTTATTACGTGGCCTCTGTTCTGTAGAATTACTGCTTATTAATGTGCATGCCGTCAAATATTAAGAGTTGGCCATTCATCTAGCTAGGGATTCTAGCATGTGAAAATAGGCTTCCATGGAAATAGTAAATCCCAGCTGGGTGAGGAACCACGCATGCAGCTGTGTGCTACCCATTCAGTTCACCTCTCCGATCCAGCAGCCAAAATTGTGTGTGCAGAATCCATAATTGAAAACATTTTGGCTTTTAATTGGCTGTTTAGGAAATGGAGCAGGGTGTGGTTTCAGCCCCTTCCCTTTAAAAAGAAGAAAAAAGAAGACACTGCTACAAGTGATTGGTGGTTTTTATTACTGTCCGTTGCTAGAATTAAATATGTCCTCACACAAATATTTCAAAAAAGCTGAAAGGTTTATCATTCTCTTTAAGTAGCCTGGATTAACAATTGCTGTCAATTTTTAATGTTTCTTAGGTTATTCCAAAGTTCATTTCTCGCTTGCAGCAGAACAGAAAATGGTATGTATCACGGTCATATTCGGTCCCCACCCCCTTTCTGTTATGGCAAGCTAAGTCAGTGACATACCCTTGAAATTGAACACCCCGTGCTAAAAACCAGTCTGGACAGTAAAATGGGTCACGTTTTGAGACCGCACTACCCTGGGACAAAACCTTGCATGCACAACTGCTTTTAATCAACAACAATAAGTATATGGTTTCTTAATACTCTGTCCCACCACAAGAGGTCATAGATGTAGAGCTGGACATAGCAGAGTCACTGTTTCATGCTTTTCGCTAATTTAAAAGCTTGGCTGAAGAGAATGTATAATGCTGGGGTAAAGAAGATTTGTTTTCCTGGTCTTGTACTTAGCCTTTCTCATTGACATGGATTTGCAGTCAATGCACAGGGTGCAGCGCAATAGCCACTTTCCCGTAATTCTTTGTAACTTGCTGTGTGTGCCACCAGATTTATTGCCATTGTGAAGAATTAGCATGAATGGAGGTTGTGTTTTGTTATCACATACTTTGCGCTTTGCCCTTTGGAAGCAGTTTATAATTTTGCAAACCTGGCTGGACTGTTAGAATAGCATTTGAAAAGCAATGCTAAATGTATGCACTGTCTTCCTTGCTTGTAGCTGTATTCATGGCTCAGGACTTCAGAGAAGAAATTTTCTTTATGCCAGTGACGTAGCCGAAGCATTTCTTACTGTTATGAAGAAGGGGCAGCCAGGGGAAATCTACAACATTGGGACCAGCTTTGAGATGTCGATTGCACAACTTGCAAAGGAATTAATCCATCTAGTGAGTAATAAACAGTGTTGGAAACTGGTGGCTAAGTAGCAATAAATACTGAATAGGACAAATTAACTCAATTGATGCATTTCAGTAAATGACTCTGTAAGATATATGTGTGCAGATACATTTGGAAATGGGGAGCATGTGCAAGGTTTTATTTTACTAACCAGTGGGGTTTGTTTGCTCTGCCTTTGATCCTGTGTTGACAAATTCCTTTCCATCATATTTCAGGCAGGCTTTCTGCTTTTGGTTTTGTTGTTTATTTCCTAGCACTCGCATGGTTATATCTTTAAACATTTGACTTAACCTCTTTTTGCCTATAATTATTATTTATTATTTATTATTATTGCTATTATTAAATTTGTATGCTGCCCTTCATCCAAAGATCCCATAGTGTTTCACAACATAAAATACAAAATGAAAGTTCTTTCTGATGTTTAGCCAGAATCTCCTTGAAATTGAAGCCATTGGTTCCCTCTAGAGCAGGAGAGAACAAACTTGCTCCACCTTTCGTGTGACAGCCCTCAATTCATTTTCTGCTCAAACCAGTTTCCCCCCCAAGTTCAGTCCAGGGAAGAATGTGGTTTGCCCAGTTACAGCTTGGTTGAGCAGACTCTATGGTGGGCTTCTCACTGAAATGTTGTATTTCTGGGTGTACCGATAATTACATTACAGTCTCCCTTCCTGACACTTTCAGGTATCACCAATTATATAAGAACATGCCAGTTCTTTTTCTTTTCTGCAAGTTCCATACAAACTACTAGGGCAAATCCTCATCACTTATCTGCATGACTTCACGCTCTTATTATGGTCAATATTGCATGGCTCAGAATATATTTAGTAACCTTGTTAGACACATACACCAAACAATAAACACCTTTGATTTGAGCCGACAAGCTAGCACCTAGCATCTTAAATGTAAGATTTATTTACGGCCACTTGAGTGTTTCTCACAACTTACGTCTCTTGTTTTCCTTAGTAGTTTTATAGATACAACTAGCAGCACTTGGGAATTGTCTACATTTTAAACAAAACAGAGGGTGGAATTTTTTGTGGAAATCTGTTCATTAGAAGTAGTTGTGCTTACAATGCAATAGAAATCAAAACATGTTGTTAAATGTTAAATCTCTCACTGCTAACATGCGTCTCCCCCCACCCTCCTGGTTTACAGATTAAAAATACCAGTTCAGAAGCAGAGACAGAATATTGGATGGATTTTGTTAAAGACAGGTATGATATTTATTATTTCGTTTCAAGTATTTTCTCCTGTCATGTAAAATTACCCACAGTATTTTAGATGTCATCTTAATTTGTGCAATATTATGTGTCCTCTTATTTAGTGGTACAGAATGTTTTCCTTATGTTACAGTGAAGCCAAATTTTGAGCTCCTCTGCCCCCTGCCCCCCACCCTTTGTAGGTTGGGCTGTGGCATGGAGAGGCAAGCATGGAGCTCTGCTGTACAATCCTTTCCTGCTCCAGGACAGGAAGATGAGTTTGGTCCTGGGTGCCCAAGGTAAAAAGGTAAAGGTAAAGGACCCCTGGATGGTTAAGTCCATTCAAAGGTGACTATGGGGTTGTGGCGCTCATCTCACCTTTCAGACCAAGGGAGCTGGCATTTGTTCACAGACAGCTTTCCGGGTTATGCGGCCAGCATGACTAAACCGCTTCTTGCGCCACGGGACACCATGACAGAAGCCAGAGTGCACGGAAACACCGTTTACCTTCCCGCCACAGTGGTACCTATTTATCTACACCCTTGTGCAAATTAATTGAAACAAAGCATGTTTTCTGTCTTACTCGTAATCCTGTACTCAAAACAAACACGAAAAGTCACTTGATCATTATGGTGTCGGAAGCCTGCAGCCAATAAAAGGAATGATGCGCTTGCCACAATATATTGAGGTTCTATGAAAGAGAGTTATTCCAGAGCTGGAAAAGAGGTATCCTCATGGTGCTGGGATATTGCAGCAGGACCTAGCCCCCTTTCACACATTGAAAGTGGTGAAGAAATTCATGACAGAGCAGTACTTGATTGGCCAGGGAATTCCCCGGACGTAAATCCCATTGATAATTTGTGGGCTATATGCAAAAGTCGCCTCCATGCTGTAGACTGTATTACTATGGAGATGCTCATTCAGGTGCTGATTCAAGTGTGATACAGGGATCCAAAAATCAACAGTGACTGTTCAAAACTAGTAGACTCCATGCCAAACCATGTTCAAATGCTGCTTAAAAATAGCGGTGGTCATATCCATTACTAATGTACGTATATGTGAGTTTTGTACATGTATATGTGAGTTTTGTACAATAAACTACATTGTTTCAATTAATGTGCACAAGGGTGTACTAGTACTGGTGTGCTTTCGAACTGCTAGGCTGGCAGGAGCTGGGACAGAGCAATGGGAGCTCATCCTGTTGCGGGGATTCGAACCACTGACCTTCTGATCGGCAAGCCCAAGAAGCTCAGTGGTTTAGACCAAGACACACTCCCAAGCCTCAGAGCTTGAAAGGGGGCAGTGATTGTCTTAGCAAACCATGAGCAGTAAACCCAGAACAAACCTTTGGTGTAGCTTTGCATGCAAGCCGAGTCACTGCATCTCATACTGACATAGACACTGCTTTTATGTTTTACCAACCATGAAATGACTTGCTTGAGACTTTAACTATTTGAAAGTAGCTTATAGCTACAATTAAACAAAGACCCTATGCTTGGATTTGGATATAAAAATGATGGGGCAAACTACCCAGTATTTTTACTGGAATATTTTGTTTCTGTTTTATAGTTCATTGAAGCAATTCAGTTAAAGATTTCATATAATGAAACTTCTTGAAAAACCAAAAACATCACAAGAGATATTCAATTGGGTCTGCGGTCACACGGCAATTTTTTGGTCTTCCTGGCATTTCCTGTTATTTTCTGCATTGCATTTGATCTTTCACACGACGGAAATCTGGTTGAATTTAGTATTAATTGCTTTACAGATAAATTCTGTATCCAACTGTTTTAGCTTGGAAGACCACAGGAATCTGGCATTGTAATTTCATGTGACAAATTTTGGGGTGGTATCCCAGCATGCATCCTTTCCTGCCATTTAAAATTTAGTGTAACATGGTGGTATATTGATCAAAAAGCTGCCACTCCAGAAAGAAACAGGTACTTCAGTGTGAAAGGAACTTTTGAAATCAGGACAGAAATGTTATATATAATAAGAAAAACTAACACAGTAATCCCCACATCTGAATTCGCGTAGAATAATTGAATCAATGGACCTAAGTTAACTGATTTCAGTAGGTCTGCTCTAAGTATGTTGAATGTTGTTTATTGCCAGATACAGCTACTGAAATAGTCCTTAAATGTGACTTGTTCTTATGTATCTCATTTTCTTTACATGTACCAATAAAATGTTTCATCTGCATCTATGTGATTCATGGTCTCGCTTAAAGCTTTTAGGGTTGTAGAAAGAGTGGTTTTCTTTTATGAGAGATGAGAAGTCGTCAGTGTGGTGTAATGGATAAAATATTAGTCTTGAATCAAGAATACTTGAGGTTGAAGGGATGCGGGTGGCGCTCTGGTCTAAACCACTGAGCCTCTTGGGCTTGCCGATCGGGTTGGCAGTTCGAATCCCCGCGACGGGATGAGCTCCCGTTGCTCTGTCCCAGCTCCTGCCAACCTAGCAGTCTGAAAGCACGGCAGTGCAAGTAGATAAATAGGTACCTGTGAGAGGGACTTGTGTCCTCCTCAGGAGTAAACTCGCATGAGACGGGTTTACTAAACTAACGGTTTTATTTACAAGTTCAATCAGCACAGGTTACAGTCCATCGTCCGACTCCGATGTGTCAGATTCCCCGAGTAAAGACTTCCGATCGTGTCCCCAGCATAAAAGCTTGGCAAAACCCCAGCGCCTCCTCTCGCTCCTCCTTTTCCGCCTTCTAACCCTATCCGTTGCTGCGCTGGCTCCTTCGCTTTCGCTTTCGTCCTCCCTAGAAGTTGCTGTTGAGGCTCTGGCAAGATCCTCAACCCCCTGCTCCCCCTCTGTCTCCATCTCCTCATCTCCTCCCATTGGCTCCCTGAGAACCCCCGCTTCCTGTGACAGCACAGGCGGTGACAGCCCCTCGCTTTCGCTTCTCCATACCTCCTTCCCTATCTCCGGTGACAGCTCTGGCGCTGTCTCCTCCTCTTCCCATGCTCGCAACACCTCCTCCGGCGTGCGTTGGCGGCTGCTGGGTTGCTCTGCCCCTTCTGCCACCCCTTCTGGCTCGGGCCAGTCCCTGACAGTACCGCTGTGGCGGGAAGGTAAACGGCGTTTCCATGTGCTCTGATTCCGTTGCACCAGAAGTTGTTTAGCCATGCTGGCCACATGACCCGGAAAATTGTCTGTGGACAAACGCCGGCTCCCTCAGCCTGAAAGCGAGATGAGCGCCGCAACCCCATAGTTGCCTTTGACTGGACCTAACCGTCCAGGGATCCTTTACCTTTTACTTGAGGTTGAATCATTTATCAACAATGAAGCTTATGACTCTGTCAGCCTAAGCAACCTTCTAGAGTTGTTAGGATACGATCAGAGCTCTTTGGACAAAGAGTGGGACAGAAATGTAGTAAACTTTGAAATGGAATTTTGAATATGCAAGGGCTTTCAAAACTCCATTTCAGCGTTTTGATTACATTTCCTGAAAAATGCTGTTAGTGTTAAGGCTTAAGGATGTTCGTAATACTCCTTTCTATTTTTTTATTTTATTTTTTAAATATCATAAATTGGTTGGGATCTGATTTGGCATGTTTGTGTTATGTGTTCCACATGGTTTTAATTTACACATTAATGACTGGAATTGTGATGGGTTATATAAATTAAACTAAAGGTGTTCATAGTCAGAATGTATATGAATATATCTATGCACCTGCTAGGGACAGTCACCTGAAAATGCAATTACAACTGCTCAAATTCATTGGTATTCATCCATAATATTCCAAATAAATTTCCCATGTTTGAGGTTAGTGGTAGTATATTTTTCTGCCCCACATGACTGATCTTTGCTATGATTACTCACACTCAGGTCTGTAATTGCAGTAATCGAGCCAGAGATTGGAAATTATTTGGGTGCCTTGCATGTGCGTAATATTTGTGAGTATAGACTATTCTGTGTAAATCATGCATGTTTAACTGGAGAAGGAAGGGCAGCCTAAAGATTAATCCAAAGGAATAAAGTGCTGAACTTCTAAATATCCTTTGAAGGTAATTAATACACATGCTATATGAAACTTTGAGCTTTCCATTGGAATAACACTCTTCTCATTTATTTAAAGGCCTACGAATGACTTGGGATATCCAATGAACTCTGGAAAAATGCACAGCTTGGGCTGGAGACCGAAAGTGCCTTGGAATGAAGGAATAAAGAAAACCAGTATGTTGCATTGATACTAAATCTGGAATGAGAGTGAAAGGAAACAGGGCAGCGTTGTTTTCAGAAGAGCAGTTTTTTATAGGTTACTTTGGAGAGTAAGCTGTTTACTAAATTAGCTAAAGCTAGAATTTTTAAAGTAAAGGCTTTGAACCTCCCATTGTATTTTTGTTTGTATATACAGGCATACCTTGGCTCCCGAACGATCAAAAACTGGAATTGAGTGTTCCGGTTTTCGAATGTTCTTTTGGAAGCCGAATGTCCGACACGGCTTCTGCGGCTTCCAATTGGCTGCAGGAGCTTCCTGCAGCCAATCAGCAGCTGCGCTTTGGTTTCCGAACGTTTTGGAAGTCAAATGGACTTCCAGAATGGGTTCCGTTCGACTTCCAAGGTATGGCTGTAATGGTAAGAGAGGAAATAAATGTTGCTTCTGCGAGCTTGAGAGTGGGCACTGTATGTTGGGGTGGGGGAAGCAGTAAGAAATATGAGAATAAAATTATCTACAGACTAGACCACATAAGCACTTTTCATATACATAATTTACGTTTGGACGTGGTATGTGCTTGGTTGCCGTTGGTGGAATTTCACTTCTGTAGCTTCCAGAAGCACAGAAAACCAGTGCTTTTTTCTAAAAAAATGTTTAGGGGTACTCTCATTTTCCTACCCATATTGAAATACTGCCTCTCAATGAGGCCAAACTTAGATTTACAAAATGTTTAGGGGTATGGGTACCCCTGTGTACCCCCCAGAAAAAAGCACTGGTTTCCACCATTAGCTTAAGTGCTCCATTAAGTTCCTAGGCTGCTCTGGAAACTTGGCAAAGGATCACAGATCTCGACTTAAACTTCCATAAGACAAATATTTGTTCACAAGTTAACCTGGAGTTCAGGACCTTCTGTGTGTGAGCAAAAGCCAACTCTGCTTGTGCAAGTATTTCCCGAGTTTCACCAACTTGTGCTAAAACCCTGTGGACCTTGAGGAGTGGAAGTCGCTTCTCAAGAGACACAAGGGCCTGTAGAGGAAGATAGGATGGCTTGTTGTGAGAGCAGAGTTCTGCATACCTTTCTCTGGTTCCAACCAGAGAAACAAGTCTACATTTGCTGTGAAATGAAATTGACGTCCTTTTGGGGCTATCAAATGCCCTGCTTAATCCTAAATGTCTGACATTGTTACTCTGCTGTTTAGAACATTTAAACCATCATAAACCAAAACTTTTTATTTGTGCCTTTTGGTTCCTGAATTCTTGAAATGTGCTGCTGAAAAAAATCATGAGATATAAACCTTCTTCAAACTGAAAAATACACTTTGTGATTGTAACTAGTACCTAGTACCCTGTAATCTGTCATCCGCTGCACTTAATGATTTTGTGTGTGTTTGAGCCTGCATGGAATAGCCCTGTAAGATTGCTTATTACATATTCATGCTTTGAAATCTTCCTTTTCTTGTGCTAGTTGAATGGTATCAAGAAAACTTCCACAACTGGAAGAATGCGGAGAAAGCTTTGGAGCCTTTTCCTGTTGCTGAAGAATCTGTATGATTTGGTCTGCGGCAAAGTTATAAAGAAAAAATGAAGGAAAACATTCTACCTCAAGATCATCACATTAATGAAAAACTGTACTCAAGCAGCCAAATGGGATTGTATTCATAGAATGTCAACTATCAATAATATCAAGAAAGACAATGGAGTTGAATTTTACAGTATGGGCTGTAAGGGCTAACGCCTTTTAATCAACATTCCAGTGCAATATTGAAGCTTTAATATTTTTCTATAAAAATAATAATTGAATTGGAGCAATTTTTTTTATTAAATAATGCACTTTTTAATACGCACAGCTGTTTTGCATTTTAATTATTTATTAATGTATTGTATTGACAGGGTTATAGTTTTTTTACAACCTAGGCAGCAGATTTTGGTTCCAGGAGTATTTGCTGCTTTTTGTAGTTGTATCTTCCTGTCCCAGAAGTCTATGCTTGATCACGTGCTTGTTTTAAAATACTGTCATATCATGTATCCTCAATGATCTGGTAAGGAAATCTGTCTCCCATTGCTCTACAGAAATAGTGCTTTGTAGACAACCAAAGACTTCCCCGAACTCAAAAGAATACAGTATAGAAATCTGAGAGTGCCCTCATGCCAAATATTTGTCATTTCTAATAGGTTCTTTCAAATTTATTTTGAAGAATAACAGTGCTTTCAAATTTATTTAATTTGTCTGTCTTGTTGCATAAAAGTATTTTAACTCTATGAACATGTGAAATTATGTGAACAATATTAAAACGTAGGACACATACCCAGTGGTGCTTTTTCTGAGCTAGACTTGGAGCTGTGCATTCAAAAGGTAGAAAAGTGTAACAGCTGACATCTGTTTTGTCACTGTGCAATATGGCAGGTAACTCCCATGCTTTACTACTATTCTTCATAATAATAATAATGATGATGATGGTGATGATAATAACAACAGCGATAATTTATTTTTTATATGCCGCCCATTTGACTGGGTTGCCCCAACTACTCTGGGCAGCTTCCAGCAAATTAGAACACCAAACACAATAAAACGCCAAACATTAAAAAACTTCCCTATACAGGACTGCCTTCAGATAGTTGTTTATTTCCTTGACATCTGACGGGAGGGCGTTCCACGGGGAGGGCACCACTGCCAAGACGACCCTCTGCCTGGTTCCCTGACACCATGCAGTGAGGGAACCGCCAGAAGGCCCTTGGAGCTGGACCTCAGTGTCTGGGCTAAATGATGGGGATGGAGACGCTTCTTCAGGTATACAGGGCCAAAACCATTTAGGGCTTTAGAGGTCAGCACCAACACTTTGAATTGTGCTCGGAAACATAATGGGAGACAATGCAGATCTTTAGGCTGACATGTATCCCATAGTCTCTCTTTTCACTTACTGTTGATGCCACTTGGCACATTGTATCTAAAAGCACGTTTAAGTATCAAACACAATTAGCCTGTACATTGCTTTATGTTGATAGAGATATTGAACCAGTGACAAGTATTCTTCATCACAAACTGCAGTCATATAAAGGCGCTTTGTCAAACCCCTTGAACATCGAATCCAAGTCTAAAACACCGTAGCCACATTCTGTCATGCCAAAAGGGTTGTGTGAATTGACCATTACTCTCTTCCCAAAGCTGAAGTATGAGGAAACTATGATCATGGTATTCTGAGGCCAAATTTCATGTCATGCTGGCCATTGGTGAATCATTTGCCTATACCAGGCATCCCCAAGCTTCGGCCCTCCAGATGTTTTGGACTACAATTCCCATCATCCCTGACCTCTGGTCCTGTTAGCTAGGGATCATGGGAGTTGTAGGACAAAACATCTGGAGGGCCACAGTTTGGGGATGCCTGGCCTATACCGTACAACAGCAGGAGCTTGATGTAGGCCAACTTGGTCCATTGATTCATCTAGTATTGTTGACACTGACTTAAGAAATGGCTGTCCAAGGTTTCAGGCCGAACTCTTTCCCAGCCCTGCCTGGGGACACCCAAGGATGGAAGTGGAGACCTTTTCCATGCAAGGCATGTGCTGTACCACCAAACTATGGCTATCATGTCATTTAAATGGTCTTTTCGCTTGTGCTGGTCCATATGCCTGCGGTGTTGGCAGCAGCATCTCCGCAGGGCTCAGAACTCACTAGCATGCAAATACCGTACGTGATAAGAGAATTTAAACAGGATGCCGGCTGTGTGGAATGCTTACCTGAGTAAATGGCTTGCCCAAGGTCGGCATAGCCTTGAAAATCTAGTGAAATCGCAATGGAAAATGTTCACCGAAGAGGAATGTATGCATGTCCATATTGTGTAAAAAAAAATGCAAGAGAACAGACTATAATTGAAATGGCATAGGCTACACATTCAATACAGGAATCAAGCTAAAGGCTTATAAACCCCTAAATCTTGTTTAGCTTCTGAAATGAAAGATGCGAAAATGGAGTAGTTTTCCTTTGTCCCACTTTTTTTTTTTAATGCTAAACCACTAAGGACTAAATCAGCTGAATCCCTCAAAGGCATGTTTCCTCACTATTTATGTTAGTTGTATAGAATCATACATTTATTATGGTCCTTTTAAAAAACAACAACGCAGAGAACTTTGATGGCTACTACTTGAAAGCACTACTTGTGTACTTTAAATGATCTCCCCCAGCCAATGTGTTTTGATGAGTGCAATGTGCCACCCTTTGAAAGCAACCCAGGACCTTCAGCTGGTTCAGATGAGGACTTTGCAAATAGGATCACGCCAGCACACATTTTTGTTGTCTGCAGTGACTTCCAGTCCATTTTTTTAATAAATAATTTTTATTAAAGATTATTGCATACATTCTTTTAAACAACATATAGCATTCATATGTTATACAAATTTTCTGACTTCCATTAACCACTTCTCGAGATTTTCACTTTTCTTAACTTCTTCTTGTATTTCATATTTCACTATTACTTTTAATAACCAAAGTCAAATATTATTTTCCAAAATTATTACTGTAATATTTCTTAAAATAAACCTCACAAAACTTCTTGTAAGCCTATTAGCGTGATTTGTTGTTTACAGTTATCTTTCAATTATATCTCAAATTTAGTCCAATCTTTTAGAAATTCCTGGCCCCGTCGGTTTTGAATTCTTCCTGTCATCTTATCCAGTTCTGCATAGTCCATCAACTTCATCTGCCATTCTTCTTTTGTCGGTAATTCTTCTTGTTTCCATCTTTGTGCCATTAACATTCTTGCTGCCGTTGTTGCATATAAAAATAACTTTTTATCTTGTCTCTTAATGTCATTTCCTACAATTCCTTACAGAAAAGCTTCCAGTTTCTTTATAAATGTATATTTCAACATTTTTTTCATCTCATTATATATCATATCCCAGAAGCTTTTCACCTTCTTACATTCCCACCACATATGATATAACGTTCCTTCTTTTTCTTTACACTTCCAACATTTATTACTCATTTTATACATTTTAGCTAATTTCACTGGTGTGATGTACCATCTGTACATCATTTTCATTATATTCTCTTTCAAAGCATTACAGGCAGTAAATCTTATACTTTCTTTCCACAATTTCTCCCAATCCTCTAACTGTATATTATATCCAAGATCTTTAGCCCAATGTATCATTACTGACTTGACTTCCAGTCCATTTCTGTGTCCAATTCAAAGTGCTGACATTAACCTTCAAAGCCCTAAAATAATTTTGCACCAGGTTATCTCAAAGGATTGCCTTCTCCCGTAAATACCGCTCAAGCTTGGCCCTTAAGAGCTTGCGATGTTCTGCAGGTTCCCCCACCCAATGAAATGAGGTGGGTGGGTTACTACAGAGGGGACCTTTGGGGTAATAGCAACCCACGGCAATGCCCTCCTCAAAGATACTTGCATCGTAACCTACCACCAGGTAAAACGCTTTTTATTCTTACAAGCCTTTGCACAATATTTGCATACTTTGGTACTTTTTATAGTCCTCCACCCTTTGAGTTTTTATGCTATTTCATGTTGATTTATGCTGCTGAGGGCATTTTTGCTTGTTCTATCTTCTTTTTTTATAGATCTATAATTTTTATTAAATTTTCTGTTTTACAATTTAATGTACTCATTTTTACATCCTTAAAATATCAATGACTTCCCTTCTTCTCTTTCCATTGTTCATTTTACATACCTGCATATTTTTCAGAAACTATACCATTCAGTATTCCATTATTACACCCATCAAAACTTATTTACACTGTTGAGTTTATCTCAATGCTGCCAGTGTTTTCAGCTGTTGCTTGTTTCACCTTCTATTTGCATGCGCGCAGCTAATTCATACTACAGTACAGTATATATATTTTTCTGATTGTATGTTTAATACAATGGTAAACCACTCAGGGGCCAATATATAGAAACGCAGTTCCAGTTGCATGTGAAGGAGGAGGAGGAGGAGGAAGAAGAAGAAGAAGAAGGCAAAACCTTGCATGCTGCCTTTAAAACCCCACGTGGCAAAACTTGCCCGCAGCTGCTTTCGCTGCCATAACTTGGAAGTAACTCCCGTTGAAGTCAATGGACCTTAACTTGAAAAGCAAACATTGGCAGAGTTGCCACGTGGGCATCTATAATAGAGCTGTTATCGCTGGAGGAAAGGTAACAGAGGCTGCCCATCTCGCCCCCAGTTTGCAACGTCGGATTGCAAACGTGCCAGCCTGTGATTTCCTCCTTTTCATATCTAAAAAACTATTTATTTTATATTTAAGTGTGTGTGTGTGTGTGTGTGTGTGTGTGTAATATATATAATTTCTCTCTCTCTCTCTCTCTCTCTCTCTCTCTCTCTCTACTGTATACACACACACACACACACACACACACACACACACACTGGGAGTATCTATCTATCTATCATATTAAAAATATAAGAAAATATAAAAAATAAAACTCCCAGGAAAACTTTAATATATGAAAAGGAGGAAATCACAGGCTGGCACGTTTTTCAGAACGTGTGTTAAAATAAGTCCTAAGGAAATCGCCAGCCTCTTGGGGGGGGGGGGAGCTATCCAGGTGGTGGTGGTGGTTATTTTTATTTAAATAGTTGGGGTTTTTTCCCCTTTAAGCAGAGGCGCTGCTGACAGCCACTGCCATGAAACGGAATCTGCAACTAATTCAACAATCGTCGAGAAGCTGCCCAACACAGCACCAGCGCCGAGCGAAACAATATATATGTATTTTCAAATAAAAAGCACAGAATTAATCAAGCGAGAGAGTCCTTTTGACAGTGCTTCTTCGAAAGCGGCAGAGCAGCTGCCGAAATAGCTCAGTTGGGAGAGCGTTAGACTGAAGATCTAAAGGTCCCTGGTTCGATCCCGGGTTTCGGCAGGTGGTGTTTCCTCCGCAAGGAAGAGGTTTTTTTCCTCCCCTCGTTGTACTACGTACTTCCTGCACGTTAAAATCTGCTTCTCGGGAGAAATTAATCGCACACAGAGGGAAGCTGAGCTTTTTTTTTTTTGCTTTGAAAAAGCAAAGACTGGCAGAGCTCTGTTTGCTGTCTGAAAAAGCAGAGTTAAGAAGGTTTAACTCCAGACAGAGGCTTAATGTTGCAAACAGCTCATTCAGATATCACAAATGGGTTGGCAATATTAAAAAAGCAAAAAAACAAACACAAAAAACCACAACTAAAAACCTTGCTGGGTTTTCTGTAGAAAATGTCAAACAGGATTCAAAGTGGGGGTGGAATGTGGGCTGGCAATTTTTATGCAGTTTTTATAGAAAAATAAGGGTGGTTGGCTTTTGCTGCCCAACTCCCCAAGAGACTGAGCCTCCTAAGTTCATGATCTGTCAAAGATGAATGAATGGAGGCTGGATGCACTGAAATGAAGGCAGATCTTTATTTTTATGTTGCAATGGAGTTCCCGCCATTGCAAGAGAGACCCAGAACCAAGAAGAAACACAGTAGTAGTAGTAGCAGCAGCAGCAGCAGCAGCAGCAGCAGCAATATTATTATTATTATTATTATTATTATTATTATTATTATTATTATTAAAAACACAATAAAACATCAAACATTAAAAACTTTCCTAAACAGGGCAGCCTTCATCTCTTTTAAGGATTTTCATTTTGGCGTGGAAAAGAAGGACATCTCCTCTACAGTCAGAAATTACATCACACCTAAGGTGGCTCAGGCAGGCCAAGGTGTGGTATTCCTGAGGATTTAGCAAGTTTTACATAGTTCCAGACACAGTTTGCGCAAAACATTAGCATTGGATAAGACAACCAGGATGCCCCTCAGACATCCCTAAATGCAGAGCCTCTGGGTAGACAATTGCAATTATTTCAAAGAAGGTTCATAGATATAGGAGAGGAATTCCTTCAGGAACTTCTCATTGCTATCTGCCTGCATGTTCTCAGACAAGGGGGATTAAGGAGGCAGAGGAAATATTGAGAGTCCTTAGGAGAGCCAAGAAGACTTTTGGATTGCTCTCCTGTACTGTTCTAGACATGTGGTTTATATATAGTTATGTATGTGCGTTTACCTTATGCAATTATCAAAATTTATTCTATATTTGAGACCTTAGCCAGGGGTCAGCAAACTTTTTCAGTAGGGGGCCGGTCCACTGTCCCTCAGATCTTGTCTATATTTTGGGGGGGAAAGAAGAAGAACAAATTCCTATGCCCCACAAATAACCCAGAGATGCATTTTAAATAAAAGGACACATTCTACTCATGTAAAAACAAGCTGATTTTCGGACCGTCTGGGGGCGAGATTTAGAAGGCGATTGGGCCAGATCCAGCTACCAGGCCTTAGTTTGCCTACCCATACCTTAAAAAGGTAAAGGTAAAGGGACCCCTGACAATTAAGTCCAGTTGCGAACGACTCTGGGGTTGCGGCGCTCATCTCGCTTTCAGGCCGAGGGAGTCGACGTTTGTCCACAGACAGTTTTTCCAGGTCATGTGGCCAGCATGACAAAGCCGCTTCTGGCGAAACCAGAGCAGCGCACGGAAACGCTGTTTACCTTCCCGCTGCAGCGGTACCTATTTATCTACTTGCACTTTTTGGTGTGCTTTTGAACTGCTAGGTTGGCAGGAGCTGGGACAAAGCAACAGGAGCTCACTCCGTCGTGGGGATTCGAACCGCCGAGCTTCCGATCGGCAAGCCCTAGGCTCAGTGATTTAGACCACAGCGCCACCTGCGTCCTCTACCCATTACTTAGACACTGGGAAAAGCTTGCCTGCCTGAGAAGCAGTGATGCCGCAATAAACACTTGTCTAGAAGCCCCCCCCCCCCCGATCTGCATAGGGTCAGCCTAGCCCACAGATCATTTAGGTGCATTTGCCCTAATTAATATAATGTTGCTTCTAGGTCAAAATCTATGATAAAATAAATTTATGGCTATATTGTTCAGGAAAGCCTTGAGGCTTAAAGAAAGAAGCTTGCTTTGTTTAGCTACTACTACTACTGCTACTATTTATTTCAGGCAATCAATGCTTCCATTGTTCCACATGTAGAAATATGTCAATGAATTTATTTGAATGACTTCTGCACAGCAGTGCTGTTGTGTTTCCTTCTGCCAACTTCGAGACCTCGGTTTCTGCACTGATGAAAAGCAAAGCAAACATACCACTCTCAGGGAGCATGTGATTCACTTCTATGCTTGCTCACATACGGACACATACCCGGGGCAAACAATTGTAGTTGTGTGATTTGGTAATATGGCTTCCCATGTCCGGTGAACAAACAGTCCTGCCGATGGCTAACATTTCCTGTTTCCCAGAAGGACAAGCCAGTCATTAACGTACCATCACATCGACACAAACCAAAACACCAGAAACAAGCTGTTGAACACAGAAGACTCATTCATTGAACATTTGCTGAATGTTTGTGTCTGCTGGCTTGTCTTGTTCATAGGATATAGTATGCCCTTTGGTGTTGAACTGTTTTCTCAGATCTTGCTTTGAAAAGAACTTTTTGAAGATGAAAAACCAAGTAGGAGAGCCGGTGCCGGGCTTCGCTGGAACTTCAACATGGTGCTGACAGCAAGGTGGGCTTCTGCTTGAAACTCAATGCCTGACCCAATATTTGGTCAAGTTTTGAGTTTCAGGGCAATGTGGCCACTGCGGAGCAGAGCCAAGCATGAGTTTGGCTCCTGTTTAAAAGTGAGGTTTGTGTGAAGTGATGGCAGCAACAGTGCCACAAACACAGCTTTGGTGGTGGTGAACATGGCAGGGCCACAAAGTGTCAGAAGATGGTCCTGATGACAGCCTGGCAGATGTGGGAAGGCGATGGCCCTTTCTGAGTGGAGGTGCCCATCCATGCTGATCTCTGGTGTTGGGTGGCCAGGAAGCCATACATTTAAGGAGAAATGTCATTTCTGCACCATCCCTTGGAATCCAGCCACCACATACTTGATGCCAGAGGAACAGGAGATGAACGATTCCAGGTAGGAATCGGAGTGATTCTTGAGAGCTCTTGGGAAGTTTCTGGCTAGAATGGTTGACTATTCTGTCAATGTCCTGGTCATTCTGTGGGATGTGGAGATGACTCAGGAGGTTGACATGATTGTTCCTAAACATCCTGTCCTCCAATGCAGAGCCCATCCAGTATTCTGATTTTCTGGGGATGTATGGGCAATGAAAAAGGGACGCAGGTGGTGCTGTGGGTTAAACCACAGAGCCTAGGACTTGTCGATCAGAAGGTCGGCGGTTCGAATCTCTGTGATGGGGGGAGCAGCCGTTGCTCGGTCCCTGCTCCTGCCAACCTAGCAGTTCGAAAGCACATCAAAATGCAAGTAGATAAATAGGTACTGCTCTGGCAGGAAGGTAAATGGCGTTTCCGTGCGCTGCTCTGGTTCGCCAGAAGCGGCTTAGTCATGCTGGCCACATGACCCGGAAGCTGTATGCCGGCTCCCTCGGCCAATAAAGCGAGATGAGCGCTGCAACCCCAGAGTCGTCCGTGACTGGACCTAATGGTCAGGGGTCTCTTTACCTTTTTAGGTTGTATTTTCCTCAGAAACAAATCATTGAATAATCTTCCTAACAATACTATACTACCTTTTTAGGCTTAGATATTTGGACAAACAGCCACTTCCCAACCTCACACAGTTGCTCATCATCATCACTCCAGCTGGAATCTGAATTATGTCTCCAGCCATAGGCTCAAGCACTGAGAACCAGTACATTCTTAAAGCTGGGGCTCCTTCAGGCACTAAAGCTATGCATCCCATCTCACTTTACTGGCTGAGGGAGCCGGCGTACAGCTTCTGGGTCATGTGGCCAGCATGACTAAGCCGCTTCTGGCGAACCAGAGCAGCGCACGGAAACGCCGTTTACCTTCCCGCCGGAGCAGTATCTATTTATCTAATTGCTCTTTGAAGTGCTTTAGAACTGCTAGGTTGGCAGGAGCAGGGACCATTCAAATATAGATAGCTGGTAAAATCAGAATGTGTATTAGTTAAATAATTGTCACACACTAGCTAATGGGGTGCAATAACATTAAATTTGACAGTGATAGGGGTAGGTTGGAAGAGCTTGAGTCATTTAACTTCCAACTTAATTTCTGATTGCTTGTTAATTGTCCAATTCTCGTCTCAAGGATTTCTGCCAGAGTCCCAGTTACCTCCTCTGTGACACATTGCAGAAGTCTGCAGCTAGTGTTTCTTTCATGGGCTGCACTCATGCTCTGTCTTCTAATGATTAAAAAGCCAAGAAAACTTGGGCAAAGAGGTACTAAGTGAATTATCCCATGAGGCTGCTTAGGCTGTGATAACTTCGCAGCCCAAACAACCTCACGAGATTATTGCAAGCGTACAATGAAATAGAAAGCTTTGAACCTTCAGGGGAAGGGGGAGATGTCACCTAAATGAGTATGTACATGTTTGATATCATCTTAAAAGTCTGGCCTGGGTAAGTTGGCAGACAACTTGCCTACCGTTTCTTGAGATGGAGTTGCTCAAGGCGAATTTCTGGTGGATTAATTGCATTTGTAACGTTGTTTCATTACTTTAGGAAATGAATCCTCAGTTTAGGGAGATTGGCAGGTGCAAGATGGTACAAGAAAACCAAACCAAACAAGCCTTGTGGGCAGGAATTGGGGCAGGCAATCTTATGGGGTGGGTGTGCTTGGAGGGAGAACATCAACATTTGAGGGTGTACCCCTGTGAAAGTAGGGGGGAAGAAAGCCCACAGCAAGGACTCATCCACACTTCTGCTTGCCCTGTGCCCAGAAAGTTCCTGCCCCAGGTGGCAAAAACACTTGTTCCAGTCCTGGAACTGGACCTGAGATCTTAGAGCCAGTGTAGTGTAGTGGTTAAGAGCGGTGGACTAGTAATCTGGTGAACCGGGTTCGCGTCTCCGCTCCTCCACATGCAGCTGCTGGGTGACCTTGGGCTAGTCACACTTCTTTGAAGTCTCTCAGCCCCACTCACCTCACAGAGTGTTTGTTGTGGGGGAGGAAGGGGAAGGAGATTGTTAGCCGCTTTGAGACTCCTTCGGGTAGTGATAAAGCGGGATATCAAATCCAAACTCTTCTTCTTCTTCTTCTTCTTCTTCTTCTTCTTCTTCTTCTTCTTCTTCTTCTTCTTCATGTGCTGAGTTATGGACCAGCCTCCCCAGAAACAGTTGCACATGTAAAGCTGTCTTATACCAAGTCAGTCCTGCTTCCAATTGGTTTATCTGAACCTTCACATAAGTCTTCATGCATACAAAGGATGTGACTCACTTCCCAGCAGTCTGGCATCCCCTTTTGTTGCTGAGCAAGGACCTTTCCTTGTCCTTTCCTTTCCTTTCTCCCTCCTTCCTTTCTTGACATTCTTCAGGCCAGAAATAAACTTAAAAGGGGAGAGAGAGAGAGAGAGAGAGAGAGAGAGAGAGAGAGAGAGAGAGAGAGAGAAGAAAATGGTTTGGAAGAGGAATGTCACTATTAGTGGCTTGCAAACTCATATTGCTTTTTCCTCCAGAAACAATATTCAGCAGATTTCCGATACCGTTTAAAAGACCTGCAAATCCTGTCTTCTCAAGGGAACAATGGTACAAAAGATGTGTGTATATGCTCCACGATGAGCAGCAAAAACTTCCCTCCAACTGCTCTTGGTTTTCTCATAAACGGTTATCTGCTTCCAATTTATTTATACTTATTTTATTTATCTCTAGAGAAGTCCTACACCTCAGCCTCCTGGTGCCTGCATGCTACTTTCTGCAGCTATGAGCAATTAAAACCAACCTGAAAATACAAGGCAAGTCCGAAAGAACAAAGACAAGACAAAGAAACTCACAATATTATCAAACCAGAGATAGGTGCAGCAGATAGGCTGAGGCTTTCAGCGCTGAGTATTCATTTAAGCCTTTTATAGTACATTACTGTTTTAAATTCTCTCTCTTCCCCCTCTCTCTGCATAACATTATATTTATTCTATCTATCTATGCCACAAAAAAACTGGTGTCTCCATGCACAGTGCATGAACTCTGATGCTAGCGGTGTTGCAGAATACAAAAGAGAACAAGCGAGGGAGAAGACAAGGAGAAGCAATGAAAGACATTTTGTCTCCCTGACCCAGAGCCACAGTCTTTCACATATTATCCCCCACCTCTCCGAAGGCCTCTTTTTGCCCTTGATGTCATGTGCTAAGCACGAGGGTTGGTAGAAAGCTAATCCTTCTAATTAGGGTTTGCTGCCCCTACACAGAAACCCCCCGGCTGTGGCCTCTTGGCAAGCAACAAAGGACCAAACTGTCCTCGTTTCTACCACATTCAATAAAATTAGGTTCCAGGATTATGCAAACGCCCCAAAGTCTAACCTGGTAGGCTGTGGCGGGTTGGGGGGGGGGTTGGAGACCTCATTTGGTCACATAAAACCTGGCTTGCTTGTTCAGCCCAGAGGCTGCGAATAAGACCGCCTGCCCTGAATCCCATGCTGACTTTGCAGGTTGAACAAAGTGAGTCAAGACGTCCGGGAGTCTGATACCGATGGCCTTCCTGCTGCTTTGCTGCGCTCTCTTAGGATGCCTGGGCCCCTTTTGGCCTCCGGAGGCCAGGGCACAATTCCCACGAGCGTGCATGACTGCGGAGATGCTGCAGTCCAAGCAATGCTGCCCTCCTTTGGGGCCTGATCCTAACAACGTGTGCGGCTCGCAGCAAGGCAGGGGCATCTGTAAGGAGGTGCAAGTGGACACCAGACCTTGGAGCGGGCCCTACACTCTCCGCAATGTGGACGACCGAGAACGATGGCCACTGAAATTCTTCAACAGAAGTTGTCAGTGTACAGGTGAGAAGAAAATAATAATAATAATAATAATAATAATAATAATAATTTTTTTTAAAAAATATTTTATTTTTATTGATAATACATAATTCACATTTTCCCCTTTAGGTAGATACAAAAAAGGGAAACAAAACCAAAAACCAAAAATCCATTGCAATTATCTTCCATTATACTTATGTCACGATATGATACCATTAACTCACTTATCTAAATAGAAAGAAATAAGAAAAGAAAGTAAAGAAGAAAAAAAAAAGACAAAGAGAAAAAACAAGAAAAAAAGAAAGAATAAAAGAACAGAAAAAGTAAAGAAATAAAACATTTCCACCGCCTTCCGCACAGTATTCAATAATTTTTTTTCTCTTTACTCTGCCACTTAAGTATTTATAACATGTTATTAATGAATGGGAATTTGGTAATATTAAAAGAGGTAACAGAAAACACGTAACAGAAATAATAATAATAATAATAATAATAATAATAATAATAATAATAATAATATAATTTATACTGTACCCCACCCACTCTGGGCGGCTCCCAACAGAATATTAAATACATGATAGAACATCAAACATTAAAAACTTCCCTAAATAGGGTTGATTTCAGATGTCTTCTAAAAGTCAGATATATGTATATTTCCTTGACATCTGATGGGAGGGCATTCCACAGGGCAGGTGCCACTACTGAGAAGGCCCTCTGCCTGGTTCCCTGTAACCTCACTTCTTGCAGTGAGGGAACTGCCAGAAGGCCCTTGGAGGTGGACCTCAGTGTATGGAGGGAGGTTCCTTACTCCCTGGAGAAAGCCAGGAAGATTCAGAAATATACTAGAAAGTCCCCATGATTCTGCCAGGTTCCATCTACCTTGCATGTGGAAAATAGACACAAAGCTATGTTTTATATTTCTTATTTTCATCCCCAGTACTTGTGAGACATATCGACAGTTTCCGATGTTACTTTTCCCTATTAACGTTCCAAAAACAGCTATACAGAAGCAGGAAGAAAATGGCTACAGGTGCACAGCTTTGTAATGTGTTCAGATCTGAATCGGACGTACGTCATGATGAAAGACAGGAGAGCAGAGTTTTGCCAGTTTTAGGCATTTCCCCACATTAAAATAGGCCTTTTGATTCACGGAACTTACTAATTGCCTGACAAGAAAGACACTAAGGGCAATGTACTGTTATACGGTCCTCATTTTCCTGAATGGTGAAAATTTACAAGGGAAGAGCTACAAATTTAACTTCCTTTGGGGGAGAGACCACTAGAGATTTATGGTGCCTTTGCAATATATGTTGAAAAATTGTAAGTATATGAGCAGAGTATATTGGAAGCAAACAGAAACTCCTACAGCAGAAAGCAAATCCCATACAGTGTTTCTGAAAGCTCAGCTCAGCTTTTATACCTCCAGACAATTTTACAGCTCCCAAACGCTCTCTAAAGGTAAAGGTAAAGGTAAAGGGACCCCTGACCATTAGGTCCAGTCGTGACCAACTCTGGGGTTGCGGCGCTCATCTCGCTTTACTGGCTGAGGGAGCCGGCGTACAGCTTCCAGGTCATGTGGCCAGCATGACTAAGCCGCTTCTGGCGAACCAGAGCAGCACACGGAAACGCCGTTACCTTCCTGCTGCAGCGGTACCTACCGGTATTTATCTACTTGCACTTTGACGTGCTTTTGAACTGCTAGGTTGGCAGGAGCTGGGACTGAGCAACGGGAGCTCACCCCGTCGCAGGGATTTGAACCGCCGACCTTTTGATCGGCAAGCCCAAGGCTCAGTGGTTTAACCCACAGCGCCACCCGCACTCTAATGCTCTCTAAATTCAGACTGACATCTGGAACCAACTTTATTTACTTTATTTACAGTGGAATTTGCTGCCAAGGAGTGTGGTGGAGTCTCCTTCTTTGGAGGTCTTTAAGCAGAGGCTTGACAGCCACCTGTCAGGAATGCTTTGATGGTGTTTCCTGCTTGGCAGGGGGTTGGACTGGATGGCCCTTGTGGTCTCTTCCAACTCTATGATTCTATGATTCTACTCTGCTTCTCACCTAGAGAGTCCAAGCTCTGGATATCACATTGCAGAAGTTGGGGAGAGATTTCTATTCCAGCTATCTCCTATCATTTGGGAATGTTTTAGTAGTCAACAGACTGATAAATAAATGCTCAGCCAGCATCTGCCACAGTCACCAAACAATAACAAAACAGTATTAAAATGAATATGACATTTTCTTCACTTCCTGCTCTTGGGTTTTTGAAATGCGTTAATTTGGAGGACGATCTGGAGCTAATTACCAGTTTAGTAGCAGCAATTAGACAAACAAGAGATCTTTTTGGAAATCTCCAAGATCTCCCAAAGTGTGTTCTCTGGTATATACTTGTTTTTCTAATGCATTAGTTTAACCTTCTGGTGGCTGCTTTGCTGATAATATCGCTCTGTTATGCTAAAGGCAGTCTTTGCCAAATGTTTTAGCCACCAGAACACAAAGTGCAGTTATGAGACCTCATGTAAGAACAGCGCATGAGGCAGCTTGAAGGAAAGTTTTGAGCTGACAGATAAGGTTTCGTTTGAAAGCATTTGTGTGTTCCACAACAGATGCATTAGGGTAGCCAATTTGCCCAGAGGCGAGAAAAGGAAAAAGAAAGAGAAGAGCCAGGAACAGTTGCTGCGGTTGTACCTATCAAGTCCCTCAATGTCAATTTGATTGCCAGGTTAAAACAGTCAAAGATGAATATGGAGTATGGCACTCATCTCGCTTTCAGGCCAAGGGAACCGGTGTTTGTCCACAGACAGCTTTCCGGGTCATGTGGCCGGCATGACTAAACCACTTCTGGCGCAACGGAACACTGTGATGGAAAGCAGAGCGCACGGAGCTCACCCCATCATGGGGATTTGGACTGCCGACCTTCTGATTGCAAGCCCAAGAGGTTCAGTGGTTGCAGTTAAACTTTGGGCTTGCAAATTTCAGTGGCGCCTTGCCCGATGCTAAAATTGAGCACCCCCACCTGTCACACTCTGTTTTGCAGCATCATTGCAGCATGCAGCAATGCAACCGCAGTGTTTGCACTTCTCTAAAACTGCCTCTGTTAATGACCTACCAATGGGGCTACTGTTATTAGAGCAATACTTTGTTCTGTGGACATTGCTCTTCCTTGTAGCTAGGGTATTATAAATCAGAAATAATTGAATATGAAAGTCTGACCTATTCCAGTTTTCTTCTGCTAATACTCCTTGTAAGGGATTATTGTTTGAATGCGTCGGCTGATTTAGGGCAGAGGTCATGAATGTAATTGCAAACAATTACCAGCCATTATGGCTCTTAGATGGCTCCTTCCATACTTCATCTTTTATGAATGTGATGGATTTTCCTCGTATGTTGAGACAAGTCAGCAAATCCTTGCTGTCAGTGCTGTCCACACATTCCCCTTTTCTCTGCATCCCATGTGCTCCCCGTACCATTTTAGGAAGTGGTGTTCACAGGGCATTAGTCCCAATCAGTATCTATACTGTCATTTCTTGTCAAGTACTGCATTTTGGTGTCTTTCACCCCAAACCAGATTTGATCTGAATTGAGGCAAAGAATGACCCTGGCCATGTCTACACAGCCTGTACTCTGTTTCTGGTTTCTCCCCCCTGCTGAAGCTAAATCCCAGGGGGCGGGGATCTCTCCAGATCTCAGATCTAGGGAAGGGGAATAGTGCTGTTTAAAAATAAATATATATTTTAAATCTGTTCTCATAGCTGACTCCATGTATACAGTATACTGTATGGTATACTGAAAGGAAATACACACCAAGAGCTCTGGCCAGAAATTTCAATACTAGGAATAAACCCAACTTGTGAGTTATAGTCAAATAAAAGTATGTATTATGTTAAGAATTACAGTCTTAGGCAGAGAATGTCAGTTCAAATAAGAAAAACAGTTTCAAGTTCACAATAATATGTGTAGCTTCAAATGAAAAATACAACTTCAAATTCACAGTGGTATGAGTAAACAATAATTCGTTACAGTATAAGAACATAAAAAATTTCAAGTAACAATAAATGTATATCAGTTCGTATTCAAAAGTATTCAAAAGGATCGTTTTATAAGTAAAGCCGGAGTGAAGAGTCGATTCAGGAAAAGCAACCAGGACAGGGCCCTGTTTCGATATGGATGTCTTCGTCAGCTAATTTTTGAGTTTGTGTTAGTTTGTAGAGTGCATTTGGAAGTATCATGTAACTATGATTTTCAAATGTAGTGTCTGAGAATGAAGAGATCAACATGTATCTGAGTTTTTCTGTGCGTTTTCCCGGTTGGGTGGGTGCCATCGCGGCTGCCCCCTGCCCGTGCTGGGCGTCCCGCCCCTGCAGATGGCGCGCCCCACCCCCGGGATGTGTGCCAGCCCCGCCCACGCCTGCTCTCCGCCCCCCGGTGTCGGAGCATGAAGCTCCGCCACTGCATGGTGAGCCTGTGCATCAGGTTTAGGATGCTCTTTCCAAATGTCACACCAACTCTGCAGACTTCAGGGAGGATGGCTGGCAAATCTGACCAAGGTAGCAGTCATGATCTCATTTGTTCACAATGCCTTGAGCGTTCCCATGGAGGTGACTTTATGGAAACAGCCCACCTGAGATGTTGGAGAGCATGGAGTAGTCATCTTGGCTGCATACACAACATACATTTAAAGAATCACAAAGAATCATGGAAAATGTAGTTTACCCCTCTCTGAGTTACAATTCCCAGCGTCCTTATCAAATTATAGTTCTCAGGATTCTTGATGTGAATGTGTGTTTTTGTGTACGCTTTTGTCAGGCTTCAGGGAATCAGCTTCCTCCCCCGTGGCAGTAGATAAGCAGAACAAAGGAAAAGGAGTCTTCTTACCAGTTAGAAACTTTAATAATCACAGCGAGAGAACAAAGAACACCTCTCCTAGAAATGGCAGTGCTCCCAGTTAAGGAACCCACCCCCTTCTGTCCCTATTAATCTACGTCAGTCCTACGTCTTGTAATCTGAGCTTGTACCCTCTGTGCTTTCTGTTCTGCCACTTTCTGAGCTCTCCTTGACTTTGGAGAAGGAGGGTGAATGCTGTCCAGAGACTGTGAATCTGTTAACCCTCTCTCTTCCAGTGTTTCTTCTCCTAGCTGTTCCCCATCCAGTATTTCCCAGCATCTGCCTTCTGAACTATGTCCCTCTGCAAACCACTGTTCCAAGTCTATACCGTCCTCCTGCTCCTGGGAAGATTCAGGATCTGGAGCAGGAGGAGGAGGAGGGGGAGGCTCCCAGCATTCCTCCTCAGTTCAGCCCTCCTCAGCACGGTCCCTGACAGCTTTGAATCTTTAGTATTTATTCAGCCTTTCACTCCTCCTCATCACAGAGTTTTGGGCAACATCTTCTGCTTCTGTATGCTGAGGTATGACTGATGCTGTCTTTTAATACAGGGAAATTTGCCGGCTACAATTGTAGGGACTGCAAATTTGGTTGGTCAGGGCCCAACTGTGACGAAAAGAAGCCTCTGGTGGTCCGGAAGAATATCCACGCTTTGACGGAGGAAGAGCGAGAGCAATTCTTGGATGCCCTCAACCGTGCAAAGACCACCGTTCACCCCGACTACGTGATTGCTACCCAGCATTGGCTGAGTCTGCTTGGTCCCAGTGGAAATGACCCGCAAGTTGCAAATTGCAGCATTTACAATTACTATGTGTGGCTTCATTATTACTCAGTCAGAGACACACTTTTAGGTTGGTGATTTTCAATAGCAAGGGATAAGATAGAAAAAGCTGAAACACACACTAAAAGGAATGTCAACAGAGTGTTGTTGTTGTTGTTTTTTAAAAAAAACCACTTTGGAAAAAACACACTGTAGTTAACATAGGAAATGGAACATTTCCAACACAGTGGATGTGATTTGTCTGAGAACTTCCCTTCTTCTTGGGAAGAGGATTTCCCCCCCATTCTCCCAATTTAGGAACTTCGGAATGCTCCTTGAAGCTTCTTAGGATTCCTGTAATTTTTGGAATAGTCTAGTTAATAGAAAGTCAGTATGGTTTTTACAGTACTGAGGTTTGAATATGTATTACATTTATTTTACACTGTTTGGGTTTTTGGGGGGCGCACGCGCGCATGTTTCTTAAAAAACACACAAGAAAGCCATTCAAAAAGACAAATAAATCAGAAATAGATGTGCAAATATTCCAGCATTACATTCCTTTGTCTGAAACATAAAGTTTAGAGCCACATACGATCACTGTTCTGAGAGCCAAAAATGGAAATAGTTTTGCATTCTGACTTTCCATGCAGAGCATACAGGGTTTTCACCATAGGATAAGAAGAAAAGTGGTGCTGGCAGATAACATTTCATCTAAGCCTACCTGGCCTAATCTGAATCCTGGGCATATGGCAGTCAGCTAAATGGGTAGATATCTAGAATTTTAGAAACAAGAATGTGCCATAATTTACTGTATAAGCCAGGACAGCAAAAGGCACAGCTTTTCCTCAACTGTCAAGGCATTGTAGCAATGTTTTTAACGTGATAGAGAAAACGTTCACTTTCTAAGTTTGATTCCATTTTAACCCACAGGGCCAGGCCGCCCCTTCACAGCAATAGACTTCTCCCACCAAGGACCTGCCTTTGTAACTTGGCACAGGTATCACTTGCTGCTGCTGGAAAGAGATCTGCAGGTTAGTGAAAACACCGACTGGTGTATGTTTGAAAGATGCAAACAGAGCAGCTTCTAAGCCGTCCCTCCCTCTCACCCCCCCCCCCATTCCTGAGAGGGAGGAATTCTCAGCATAATGAGCCTCCTTAAGGTTTAGCATTCTAGCACAAAATGGGAAATGTGTAAAGATGGTCCTGAGGAAAGAGAATGATGGGACAAAGCATTTGGAGCTTCCCTATCTGCTGCAATGGTAAAGGTAAAGGACCCCTGGACACTAAGTTAAGTCCAGTCAAAGGCGACTATGGGGTTGTGGTTCTCATCTCGCTTTCAGGCCAAGGGAGTCGGCATTTAGCCACAGACAGCTTTCCGGGCCATGTGGCCAGCATGACTAAACAGCTTCCCGTGCGATGCGACACTGTGATGGAAGCCAGAGCGCATGGAAACGCTTTCCCACCACAGCGGTACCTATTTATCTACTTGCACTGGCGTGCTTTTGAACTGCTAGGTTGGCAGGAGCTGGGACAGAGCAATGGGAGTTCACTCCGTCATGGGGATTTGAACTGCCGACCTTCCGATCGGCGAGCCCAAGAGGCTGAGTGGTTTAGACCACAGCGCTACCCACGTCCCATTGCTGCATTGACTGATAGAGGGATCAGTTGAGGTGGGGATAAACTACACAGACAATAATGTATCCAAGGCCATCCCACTCTAATTAGGCATGTAAGAATGATTGTTTTGCATGCCCAGGTGGTGACCCCCCGAGAGACCACTGCATGCTTTGCTGTCAGCTCTGCCCCTAATAAACAGCACGAGTGGACCAGAGTGAAGCCTGCTCACTCACGGTCCACTCGGCTGGCCCCGCCTCCACCAATACCACCTACTGGATTATTTGAACCGAGGTTTGGCAGGAACCCCCAACGGCTGCGGCATCAGGGAGGCAGGCCAGCATGGTGAGCTGGTAAGTCCCACAAGGCTTGGGGGTGCTGCACGTGGTCCCGCAAAGGGCGCCCACAATCCGAGGACTGAGCGTTCCTTCTCTTCCCCCCTGTATTTTCGCATGCAACACTGTTTCCATTCCACTGCTGTTCGGCTTCTGCTAAAACTATGTCTCGCTGTCTGTTGTCTGCTATCATTACATTGTTCCTCCCTTTTCATTTTGATGCAAAGGCAATCCATTGGATAGCTCAGTTGGTTAGAGTATGGTGCTGACAACACAAGGGTCGCAGGATCAATCCCCATATGGGACAGCTGCATATTCCTGCATTGCAAAGGCTTGGACTCGATGATCTTCAGGGTCCCTTCCAATAGATTCATAGATTTGTTTTGTATGCAACACAAGGCACATGTCTCTCTCTCTCTCTGTGTGTGTGTGTGGAGAAGCTTTGTGCTCTGATTTCAGGCAAATATAGCACACCTACCTGAAGAGATATCCATGTTTTCGTAGGGATTGGGATGGCCTGGATTTGAAAAAGGAAAGAGACGGTTTGGGCAAGTGTTACAAAGAGGTTATATGGGGTTTGTTGAGATGCGGAAATAATTTTAACAAATGTTTTATGCAAAGAACTAATCCAAAGTGGTTTCATCCCCACCCCCTTCATCTCCCCACTCTCGTGTTTAGCGGATGATTGGGAACGATTCCTTTGCATTGCCTTATTGGAATTTTGCTACAGGCAGAAATGAATGTGATGTCTGTACCGATCAGCTTTTGGGAGCACAGAGTCCAGACAACCCAAACCTAATAAGTCGGAATTCAAGGTTTTCACAGTGGCAGATAGTATGCAACAGGTAACACAATTTTGTGTAGAACTGAGATATTGGGGATACCTATGCATCCAGGTTTTTAACTCCTTTGATTTTTTTTTTGAGCTGTCAATAAATTCAAGAATTACCTGCCTTTTCATTGATGAATAAATTCATTCATTGCATTTAAAGAAATGCTGCATCAAAACCTCAATAAAGGTGACATTTTAAAATTTCTGGAGGAAGTATAAGATAATTTTCAGTTTAATAAGTAATAGCTGCCACCAATACATGGTACAGATGTAATGCTAAACTATGGTTTGGTGTTACATACAGAGCCTAAGGCTCATGTTCTCCCTCTTCCTTCTGCAGCACAGCTGCAGTTAACTCTGGTTTGCTCTTATGCCTGAAGCCACAACTGTGGTTAATCTTCACTATGGTTTAGCGAAACAAACCAGGACCACAAGCCACAGTTTGAAGTTGACTTGTTTCCCCAAAATGGAGATAAGACTACCCACAGTTTGTTTGGGTTCAGACGTAACAACAAACCATAGTTAGTCAAAAATGGAAGCAAAAGCTTCTGATTTCCTCTCAGCAAACTTGGAGAGGAAGGGGGCGGCGGAGCGGTTGATGCACAGGTGTCTGAATACAGCCAACTATTTGAAGAAAAGTCTATTTTTAATTTGTTGAGCATGATTTATTTCACCTTCCTTGCACATGGCTCCAAGAGGGATTCCTCAATTGGGACCTCTCTAACTCCCCCAGCCCTGAATCTGCCTGACCAGGATATGTTGGTACTTCCAACACAAAGATCCAACACTTTGTATCTCCTATGCTCCCTGGTGTGCAAAAACTTCATGTATGGGTGATCAACATTTTCCCCAACTGGAAGATGAACTAAGCACCGGCTAATTAATCTTCCAGTTAAAACCAATTAAATTAAAGCTTTCGGCCCGTCTTCCTCCCTGCCTAAAACCAATAACAAGAAAGCTCAGCACAAAACCAAATCTGACTGCTTCATGTCTCTCTTTTTGTAAACCTAAGTTTGGATGATTATAACCGCCTGGTTACACTTTGTAATGGGACCAATGAAGGACTTCTGCAGAGGAACCCATTCAGCAAAGCAGGGGACCGGCTGCCAACCATGGAAGATGTCCAGAATTGCCTCTCTCTGCAAGACTTTGACAAGCCGCCTTTCTTTCGGAATTCTAGTTTTAGCTTCAGGTTAGTTCTTTGGTTTGCATCGTTTGCTTTGCTGAACAACGGAGCTTGTGAGATGGTAATGCTCTGTCTTGCTTGACACAGGAATACTTTGGAAGGCTTCGATGAACCCGATGGAACCCTGGGCCCATCAGCCGTGAGCCTCCATAACTTGGTCCACTCGGTCTTGAACGGAACGAGTGCTTTCCCTCATTCTGCAGTGAACGATCCTGTCTTTGTGGTATGTCCTTATCTCATTTTGGGTCCCTTGAAGTCCTTGTAACCAAATATGCCTATTGGGGCGTAGGTGGCGCTGTGGTCTAAACCACTGAGCCTCTTGGGCTTGCAGATCGGAAGGTCGGCAGTTCGAATCCCCGTGACAGGGTGAGCTTCCATTGCTCTGTCCCAGCTCCTGCCAACCTAGCAGTTTGAAAGCACGCCAGTGCAAGTAGATAAATAGGTATTGCTGCTTTGGGAAGGTAAACAACGTTTCCCTGCACTCTGGTTTCCGTCATGGTGTTCCGTTGCGCCAGAAGCGGTTTGGTCATGCTGGCCACATGACCCGGAAAACCGTCTGTGGACAAACTCCGGCTCCCTCGGCCTGAAGCGAGATGAGCGCCACAACCCCACAGTCGCCTTTGACTGGACTTAACTGTTCAGGTGTCCTTTACCTTTACCTATTGGGGAACATTTCCCAGGAGGACCACTTCTACGAATGAGAACAGAAGTCATGTCTTCTCTTGATTATTTGGTGTGGCTGGGGAAACCCAGCCAGATGGGCGGGGTATAAATAATAAATTATTATTAAATTATTATTATTATACCTGCTAATGCTATCCACCCAATATTGACGTTTTCAATTTTCGCTAGAGTCAGACATCTGCAGTTTTTGGAGCTGCGATCTTGAGCAAGACACGTGTCCAGCCATGATCACACACGTTTTTAGGTGCTGTGCTCTTGCACAAGAGCATGGCCCCCCAAAACAGGATGTCCCAGACCCGTGATGGGGAATGTGCCATGGACCCCCTGGGTGGGTTACACAGATCCCCTGGAGTCTGTGAACCAACAGTTGAGAACCACTGGGTTAAAGTGTTGCCACTTCAGATTTAACCAACATATGTCAAAAGTACTCAGGTTTGCGAATCGGTGATCTGATGTCATATAAACAGACTTTAGTCCACTTTCGAAATTTGGCCTGCGTTTCAAAATAATGGAATGAACTGTGGAGGTAAAAACAACTCTCTGATCAGATCATTTAGACACAGAAGGGAGGAGGCTGTGGAACACCCTCCCATCAGATGTCAAGGAGATAAACAACTATCTGACTTTTAGAAGACATTTGAAGGCAGCCCTGTTTAGGGAAGTTTTAAATGTTTGATGTTTTATCGTGTTTTTAATATTCTGTTGGGAGCTGCCCAGAGTGGCTGGGAAAACCCAGCCAGATGGGTGGGGTATAAATAAATTTATTATTATTATTATTATTATTATTATTATTATTATTATTATTATTATTATTAAAGAATAGACAAATCAAAATCTTGTTCATTAATAGTTTTGTTTTGATAAAGTGTTTACAACCCTTTTGTGAGGACAAGAGTGTCTTATTCCTGCACCTTAACAGAACCCCTATGTGGGCAGACAGGGAAAAAAGCAGGGAAGAAGGAATATTTCATATGCATGAAAGTGCCTCTATTAATTCACAAGATCTTCCATCGGTGTTCTGGGGGCATCACGGAGTATGTGAGCTCCATCTGGTGGCTAAATTAAAGCTTGAACTCTGCAGCTTTAGTAATGCAAATAGAAGAACTACATGGAAAAAAACTTGTAGGAAATGTTAGAACTCTGATGATAAACAGCATAGGGAATAAAATGAACACGGGCAAATTATTTGTTCAACTCAGCTCAACACCTTTATTGGCATATATAAAAAGGGGACATACAAACCATCTATTTATATAATATTTCTATATAATATAATATTTCTGAAAGCATGCAATAAATAGAAAAAGATAAAAGGACTATTGGACAGGCTAGATATACTGGTGTTAATTTCAAAAACCCTAGTCAGATATTGAGCCATAGCTCTAGTGAGGGCAGAGGAATCATCCCTCAGCAGGAACTGGATCGTAAGTTGGTTATTGAAAAGGGCACTAGGCCACATTGAGGACATTGAAGGGCCAATTCGGAAGATATTAGAGAGGGGACAATCCAGGATCATGTGGTCCATAGAGTCCGACACATTCTGGCCACAAGGGCAGAGTCTGTCCTGGTAAGGGATACCTCTGAGTCTTCCGGAAAACACGGTAGACGGAAAGGCATTTAGACAAGCCAACATAAATAATTATTTGTTTTCATCATATTGGCCTGGGCGTATCCCTGTGAGCTTACGATCATGTGTGAATTGACTTCCCAGGTCCTCCATTCCTTTACGGATGCTGTTTTTGATGAATGGATGAAACGATTTCACCCGTCCGGCAGTGCGTGGCCCGAAGAACTGGCTCCTATCGGCCACAACCGGAAGTTCAACATGGTGCCTTTCTTCCCTCCTGTGACCAACGAAGAACTGTTTCTGCCTGCAGAACAACTTGGCTACAGCTATGCCATTGACTTGCCTGGTAACATAGATAGTTTTGTGAGTTATATAGTGCAGGTTTAGCTTGCAAGAGCTCAGCAACGCAGCATGTACCAGTTGTTGCAGTGTGGTATCACTCTGGCCTAAGGGCGCAGTGTGGTAGCCTTTGCCAAGCTGGTGCCCCTGGTTGTTTTGGCTTACAATCCCCACCGGTTTAATAGCATGGCCATTAAAAACAACGGAAGCATTGTCAATTATGGCAGTTGTCCAGGGATTTAGTGTAATGGTTAGAGTGTGGATGTGGCCCTCAGAAAGGAATGTGGCCCTCTGGTTAATTTATGCTCCCCATCCCTGCTTTACCATAATGTTGTAACTGGCTTTGTTCTTTGTTCTTTTTACAAAATTTATTTATTTGGTTTTTCAAATTAAAAATTTACAGAGATATATCAGACATAAATCCTAAAAATGATATTCCAAGGAATCTCCTGGACTTCCATCCTCCCCTATATTGGTCCTATTATTAATCCTTTCCTCCCTCATCTTTTATGATAATCCGAATCCTTTACCTCTTCCATTATGTCCAGAATTTAACCTTAAACTACAAGTGATATTCCAATATTACTAACAATTTTAACTGTTTACAATGGTATTTAAGGTAGCTTATAAATTTCCCCCATTCCTTATTAAAATTTTGGTCTTCCTGATTTCTGACTCGTCCTGTCATTTTAGCCATTTCAGCATAATCCATTAACTTCATCTGCCATTCTTCTCTGGTAGGAACTTTATCTTCCTTCCATCTCTGGGCCAGTAACATCCGTGCAGCCGTCGTCACATACATAAATAGTTTTTTCTGCTCCTTTGGGATTTCAGTACCTAGAATTCCTAAAAGGAAGACTTCAGGCTTTTAAACAAAGGTTATTTTAAACATTTTTTTCAACTCATTATATATCATTTCTCAAAATCCTTTTACTACCTTACAATTCCACCACATATGATAAAAGGTGCCTTCTTTTCCCTTACATTTCCAGCATACATTTGAGCACATTTTATACATTTTTACTAAGAGACGCGGGTGGTGCTGTGGGTTAAACCACAGAGCCTAGGGCTTGCTGATCAGAAGGTCGGCGGTTCGAATCCCCGCGACGGGGTGAGCTCCCGTTGTTCAGTCCCAGCTCCTGCCAACCTAGCAGTTCGACAGCACGTCAAAGTGCAAGTAGATAAATAGGTACTGCTCCGGCGGGAAGGTAAACGGCGTTTCCGTGCGCTGCTCTGGTTCGCCAGAAGCGGCTTAGTCATGCTGTCCACATGACCCGGAAGCTGTACACCGGCTCCCTCGGCCAATAAAGTAAGATGAACGCCACAACCCCAGAATCGTCCGCGACTGGACCTAATGGTCAGGGGTCCCTTTACTTTTACCTTTATCAGTACATCATTCTCATATAATTTTTTCAGTGTATAACATGCCGTCCCCAAAATCACATGTCGGTAGCTATTTATCTGTTTGACATCTGCTGGAGGAGGGCGTTCCACAGGGCGGGCGCAACTACCCAAAAGGCCCTCTGCCTGGTTCCCTGTCACCTCACCTCTCACAATGAGGGAACCACTAGAAGACCCTCGGGCCAACAGCTTCAGACACTCAGTGTCACTCTCAGCACCACCCAACTCTTGGCAGCAGAAATGCCAACTTGGAGGGCTGACGTATCTCTGGTCCTTTCAGTTTTTGTGGAAAAGGGGCTGGGATCCCTCAGTATTGAGGGGGCCCAGCGCGTGTCATGCAGGCGTGACATATAACATGCTGTGAACGTTAAATCCCAATTCCATAACTTCTCCCAAGCTGTGAGTTACAACTGTGAGTTATTATACCCAAAGTCTCCTGCCCAGTGTATCATTACGGACTTCACCTGTTCGTCTTTTGCAGACCATAACTGGCTTTGCTCTTCTGCCTTCACAGAATCGGCTGAAGAGGCCCGCACTTGGGTTCTCATGGTTGGATCTACAATTGGAGGAGCTCTGATTGCTTTACTTGTTCTGGTCCTTCTGCTTGTCCTCTTCCAGCACCGGAGACACCGGAAAGGGTTTGAGCCGCTAATGAATGCAAGGTTCAATGTGAAGAAATACAGCGACGAAGCCTAAGGGCGGGGTGGGTGGGAAGTGTTTTGCAGTTGACCGCCCTTGAGAAGTCAGTTGGTCAACACATACCATTTGTTGCTTTAGCATCTTGACAGAGAACAACGCCCGGACAACCAGCTCAACTAAGCCTCCATTCCTTTCTGATTTGAGGTTGTCATCTTGCACGTCAACACCCTTCGAAAGGACAGATGCAGAACTTGATTCCTGTTCCACCGACTGCACCTCGTTGGCTCTCACAGGATTTAAAGTGGGGTGCTCACATGTGCAGGAAGGAATCCTCTCCAGGTTGCCGAATCTCTGTGAAATGGATTTGTCCACCCTTAGCCCAGAGTTACCTTGAGAGATTTCTCTTAGGTGTTATAGGTGGCTAGGTGCACAAATATAGAGGAGAAGAATTGATGCGTTGCACACATTCAAAATACAGTGGTACCTTGGTTCTCAAATGCCTTGGTACTCAAACAACTTGGAACCCAAACACTGCAAACCCAGAAGTAAGTGTTCTGGTTTGCAAACATTTTTCAGAAGCTGAACATGCTCCGTTTTGAGTGTTACGCTTCCGTTTTGAGTGCCACACTTCCGTTTTGAGTGTTATACTGAGGTCTGTCTGTTTTTGCTATTCATTTTGCGTCTTTGTTTTTGCGGCTTTATTGTTTTGTGTTTGTGACTGTGTGGAACCCAGTTCAGCTACTGATTGATTGATTTTCTGCAAACAATTGCAGTACATTGACTGCAAACAATGCAGTACATTGTTTATTGCTTTCATTTTATGGATCAATGATCTCGTTAGATAGTAAAATTCATGTTAAATTGCTGTTTTAGGGGTTGTTTTTAAAAATCTGGAATGGATTAATCCATTTTGCATTACTTTCTATGGGAAAGCACGCCTTGGTTTTGGAACACTTTGGTTTTGGAACGGGCTTCCGGAACGGATTAAGTTTGAGAACCAAGGGTACCACTGTATGCCTTGTTATAGACAGGCAATGCTGATATCCATCATGGGGTAACACCACTTTGCTCTCGTAGCTACTTAACTGTGAATGCTGTTCTAACATTTATTTAGCACAGCGTGCTAAGTGCTGCACAGAGCGTGCCCACGGTGCTTAAAGAACACTTGCCAGAGGAGAACTGTTGTCATTTGCTACCTTCCCATATTTTTAGTCGGCTCTGAGTGCTTATTACATTGTGCTTCACATGTTTCACTGAAGTGTTCTGTATACACTAAATTCTCCATCTCTTTGTGTGCAGTAACATACCCTGTTTCCCCCTTTTTAATACGTAGTCATAAAGTAAGCCATGGCAGGTTTTTTTTTACCTTTGTGAGAAGTAAGACGTACCCCAAAAGTAAGCCGTGGTCCCACCATTGTTCCCGTCGCCTCCTCAGCCCCTCCTGCGTGCGCAGGGAGCCAGCGAACCAGGGAGAGGCACGGGGGGGGGGGGAAAACGCGCCTCTTGCGGAGTTCTGCCCCGCCTGCTTAGCCCGCAGGGAGAGGCATGTGCGCGGGGGAAAAGACGCCTCTTCCTGCCCCGCCTGTTCTCCGTGCGCAGGGAGCCAGCGAACCAGCGAGAGGCGCGCGGGGAGGGGGGGAAACGCGTCTCTTGTGGAGTTCTGCCCCGCCTGCTCAGCGCACAGGGGGAGGCTGTACCGTACCATACTGACGTAATAAAAATAAGACATGCCCCGAAAATAAGCCACCCTGTGTTTTTTTGAGGAAAAAAAAACATAAGGCGGTGTCTTAAAAAGGGGGAAAGACGGTACTTTGATTCCTACTTGTATGTCTGCTCACTGGTGAAAAGACATTCACCAGTATCTGATCGTGCCAATTGCCTGTTGGAGAGCATGAGAGAAAGTGGATTCAGTGTACCTCTCCCCTCCACCCTGCTTCCAAAAGTGATTATTATTTGTTTTTTATCTGAGTTTTCCTCAAAGGACCTCAAGAATAATGCAAGGCATTCCCTCTCCACCTATTTTATCTGCACAACAACCCTTGGAGGTAGGTGAGGCTGTGAACCGATGACTGGCCCAAGGTCCCCCAGTGAGCTAAATGGCTGAATAGGGATTTGAACCCAAGTCTCCCTGGTCCTAGTCAGATACTCTAATTACTGCACCACAAATAGTAGGTGCCCAATAGCTGTTTGGGAACAAATGTATAGACCTGATTCAGGGCAGCTCCAGGAAATGCAGGACCCAGAAGAACCTAGCTTCCAAGTGTGGCTAGTGATTGCTGGATTTTACTTAGTTTCTTTTGTTTAACTGCATACATGAATTCATTTTAAAAAAAATGTGCTGAGATTTCTGTAGTAAATCCTTGGCTAATACACACTGCAGTAGCACTTTGGATCCCAATGAAATGTGGCGATTCGACCTACAAATCATGGAGCTGTAAGTCTTACTTTCCCTCCTGTGTTTTGCTTGCTTCATTAAATAAAACGTAACCTTCAAAAAATGCAAGAAGAAGGAGAAAACTTTGTTTTAGAAGGGATGGAAACCTGTGCTGCATGAAAGTGTGGGTTGCCCTCTTGTGGCTTGCTTGAGAACTACAGGGAGATCCTCTTCTGCTTGATCAGAATCAAGACGGAGGACTAAAGCTTTGGAAAAAAGCATGGTTAAACTGACCACTTTTGTTTTGAAGAAAAAGCAGCTGTGGCATCCTGAGCTGAAACACGGTCTCAATCCAGATCAAGGGCTCTATGTTGGAGGGCCTCTTTCAACAGAGGTGCACTCTAAGCTCTGTCCCAGCTCCTGACAACCTAGCAGTTTGAAAGCACACCAGTGCAAGTAGATAAATAGGTACCGCTGTGGCAGGAAGGTAAACGGCGTTTCCATGCACTCTGTTTTCCGTCACGGTGTCCCGTTGCGCAAGAAGCGGTTTAGTCATGCTGGCCACATGACCCGGAAAGCTGTCTGTGGACAAACACCGGCTCCCTCGGCCTGAAAGCGAGATGAGCACCGCAACACCATAGTTGCCTTTGACTGGACTTCACTGTCCAGGGGTCCTATACCTGTCAACTTTCGGATTTGAAAATAAGGGATGCCGCGAGGGCGGTGCAATGGCACCAAGTAGCCTCGCCACCCTGCGCTCCAGAGGCTGCGTGCGAACAGGTGAGCAAAAGAGCGAGTGCGTAGACGGCAGGCAGGCTGTCTGTCTGGTTGGGCGTGAGGGTCTGGCTGCACAAGGCATGCAAACTCTGCCCCCAGTCATCTCAGACTCCTTATTGGCAGCCGAGCAACGCAGCTGAGGAGCCTCCCTGGCCGGCAGGGAGGGAGAGGAGCTGCTTCCTTTGAAATCCGGGAAATTTAAGGGATATCAACAATCTGGGATAGCAGCGGGAAATGGCATTGGAAGAAGGGAGTTTCCCGCAAAAAAGGGAGGGTTGACAGCTATGACTCTTCCACACAAGCCAGTCCCACGACAAAACTCTGGACGCACTGCGTCACGGCATCATCCCAGAGCCTCCCTTGTATTTAGGCTGTCAGGTCACCATGCACATGGAAAAGGGAACTCAAATATCCCTGGCTGAAGCAGAGTGCGAACAGGTGCCCTGCATAGATGGGACTATGACAATGCAAACTCTGCTGGACCCTGGTATGGTGTACTTTGTACGCATGTGGGATTCCTACAAAGTTCACGCTCAATACTGCTGCGGATCTCAAAGGGAGAGACGTCTGTATTCTCTGCGTATGGCATGTGTGGATTTGTTCTGCCCAGCTGTCAGGCTTCAGGGAATCAGATCCCTCCCACGGTGGCAACCAAGAATCAGAGAAACGATAAATGTTCTCACCAAGCAATTTATTCAATAATTCGCAGAGAGCGTTGCTCCAAGTAAAGTCCCACTCCCCTACGTCTCCCCATCAGACGTCACTCCTGCGTCAGCTAATCTGAGCTTTCTGCTTCTGAGCTCTCTGTTCTAATACTGTCAATGCCCACCTGGTTCTGGGAGAGGGGGGGGGGATCAGGGATGCTTCCCAAGGGCACTGAGTCTATCAGCTGTCTCTCCCCTGGTGGTGCTTCTTCTTCCTGCAGTTCCTCTGCTTCCTGCGGTTCCTCTGCTATTTCCCAGCTTCTCCCCTCTGCAACCTCTGAACTATGCCCTTCTGCAAACCACTGTTTTAAATCAATACTGTCCTCCTGTTCTTGGGAAGCTTCAGGAAAAGGGGGGCGGGGCGGTTCACACTATTCCTCCTCAGTCTAGCCCCTGACACCAGCCCTATAGCTGGTAACACAAGGTTAAGAGCAGGGGTAGACAACCAAAGGCCTGGGGGCTGGATGCGGCCCAATCGCCTTCTCAATCCAGCCCATTGACGGTCTGGGAATCAATGTGTTTTTACTTGAGTAGAATGTGTCCTTTTATTTAAAATGCATCTCTGGGTTATTTGTGGGGCATAGGAATTCGTTCATCCCCTTACCCAAATATAGTCCGGCCCCCCACGTGGTCTGAGGGAAGGTGGACCAGCCCACGGCTGAAAAAGGTTGCTGACTCCTGGTTATGAGTGAGCTGAGGCCCATCCCAAAACAATGCATGCCCACCAAGACTGAAGTAGAGGCTACAACTACAGGCATTTAAAAGGGGAGATGAGCAGTGTAGCAGCCACAAGACTGTTTTCTTTTTTAAAATAGCATCAGTATAAGCATTTATCGCTTCTAGAAATACTTACACAAAAACTTCTTTCCCCAGAAGCTTGTATTCAGCAGTACTGGAGGAAGGACACAGCCATTGTGAATGACAGCCATTGAATCTGCCTAAATAAGGCTTTAACGTTATCCATGTTCCATTGTTTAGCTATGTGCTGCCACCGTGTGAAGAATCACTTCTTTTTGTTTGTCCAGAGTCTTCAGCTTCATTCGGGAGTCTCAGGTTCTAGTATTATGAGAGAGGGAGGAAAGACTTCCCTGTCTCCTCTTTATCCACACCTCGAGTAATCTTATACACCTCTATTGTATATCCCCTTACACTCATTTTCTCTAAACGAAAAAAATCGCCGAATATTGTAACTTCTCCTGATTGTAACTTCTCCTTAACACCATGAAGCACAAACTGCCCTCATTTCTGTCTAATACTGTACTGGCAGCTGTCAACACCACCCCTGACTTGTGCATTTTTAGGTTTATTATAGCGTTTGCATTGCAAAATTTTAATACAAAGCCCAGTACAGTTTGAAAAGGGAGAGGCAAACATGTTATCCCTTTCCCTCCCTGTCAGTTTGTATTCTCTTTAAAATGAAAGTGTGGAGGTCAGAGAATGAAGAGAGAAGCGATGTCTGGCCTCACTTACACACATTTCCTGCAGAGGAGGCACATATTTGGCCCAGCATTTGGAGACACCAGTGAGGAAGGCAGGTGAATGCAATACAGTGGTACCTCGGGTTACAGACACTTCAGGTTACAGACACTTCAGGTTACAGACTCCGCTAACCCAGAAATAGTACCTCGGGTTAAGAACTTTGCTTCAGGATGAGAACAGAAATCGCGCGGCGGCGGCAGGAGGTCCCATTAGCTAAAGTGGTACCTTAGGTTAAGAACAGTTTCAGGTTAAGAACAGACCTCCAGAACGAATTAAGTTCGTAACCCGAGGTACCACTGTACTCCTGCAATACTCTTGTATTTATGGTGATGTGGGTGGCGCTGTGGTCTAAACCACTGAGCCTCTTGGGCTTGCCAATCAGAAGGTCGGCGGTTCAAATCCCCACGATGGGGTGAGCTCCCATTGCTCTGTCCCAGCTTCTGTCAACCTAGCAGTTTGATAGCATGCCAGTGCAAGTAGATAAATAGGTACCACTGCGGCGGGAAGGTAAACGGCATTTCCGTGTGCTCTGGTTTCTGTCACGGTGTCCCATTGCACCAGAAGCGGTTTAGTCATGCTGGCCACATGACCCGGAAAGATATCTGTGGACAAACGCAGGCTCCTTCGGCCTGAAGCAAGATGAGCACCACAAACCCACAGTCGCCTTTGACTGGACTTAGTCCTTTACCTTTACCTTTTACCTTGTATGCCTCAAGCAGAGATGCTTGCCCATGCTTCCAAATTCAGGGCTAAGCATTGTGTAGTGGTTATAGCATTGGACTAGGATTGGGAGACCCAGGTTCACATCTCCACCTAGTCATGAATTTCAGTGAGGGACTTTAGGCCAGTCAACAAAACTCAGCCCGACCCAACTCACAGAATGGAAACTTTGTTTTGTTCAACTTTGCTCCTGGGGATGGTGTCTTTCTTGCACGTGCATGCCAGTTTGGGCCCTGGCAACTCTGCATACTTTGGCCTTCCAAGCAACGCAGGAACCAAATATGCCATTATCTCAGTACGGACCCCAGAATGCCGCCCAGAAAGTGTGAGTGTAGCCTTGTCATAATATAGAGCTGCAACTCTTCGGCGAGGGGATAGTCCAGGGGTCAGCAACCTTTTTCAGCCGTGGGCCAGTCCACCATCCCTCAGAGCATGTGGTGGGTCAGACTATATTTTTTTTTTTTTTGGGGGGGGAGAATGAATTCCTATGCCCCACAAATAACCCAGAGAGGCATTTTAAATAAAAGCACACAATCTACTCATGTAAAAACACACTGATTCCCGGACCGTCTGTGGGCCAGATTGAGAAGGTGATTGGGCCGCATCCCGCCCACGGGCCTGCGATAGTCAATATATGGTGTAGGCTCTTTAGAACCCTTTTTGTGTTTGAATGTGGCAGCACACTCTGTACCCTTCAATAGTTCGGATTTAATTTAATATATTCAGTGATTTGCTACACTTGGTTTAACCTCCCTGTACTCCCCACCAAGAGATGCTGCTGCTGCAGGCTGATTAACAAATTAGATTATGAATTCTAAGAGAGCTTGTTGTTAATTTAATTGAAACCTAATTGTGACTTCATTAGCATCTTCTATCCCCCCCCTCCCTGATACTTAAGGTTATCTGAGGTATTGTGCCTCTCTAAAAACACGTTGTTGGAAGGAAGCCCCATTGATCCCTACATGACTTGCCACTCTTTTAAGTGCTTAGTTGCCCTTCTGGCCTGATATGGAAGGATTGTTGTTGTTTAGTCGTTCAGTCATATACGACTCTTCATGACCCCATGGACCAGAGCATGCCAGGCACTCCTGTCTCCTGTCTTCCACTGCCTCCCGCAGTTTGGTCAGACTCATGTTGGTAGCTTCAAAAACACTGTCCAACCATCTTGTCCTCTGTCGTCACCTTCTCCTTGTGCCCTCCATCTTTCCCAACATCAGGGTCTTTTCCAGGGAGTCTTCTCTTCTCATGACGTGGCCAAAGTATTGGAGCCTCAGCTTCAGGAGCTGTCCTTCCAGTGAGCACTCAGGGCTGATTTTCTTCAGAATTGATAGGTTTGATCTTCTTGCAGTCCATGGGACTCTCAAGAGTCTCCTCCAGCACCATAATTCCAAGATAGGTTTGATCTTCTTGCAGTCCATTTGACTTCACTCTCCAGTGGAAGGATACAGGATGCAAACAGGCATCGTTTAGGGAAGACGTCATGTGAAAAGCCCTGCTGGTTCAGCTCAATGGCCCATCTAGTCCAGCATCATCTTTTCACAGTGGCCAATCAGATGCCTGTGGGAAACCCCAAATGCAGGTCCTGAGCACAACAGCACTCTCTTAATTTCTGATACCTACTGCACTATGATGGAGGTAGCACATAGCCATCATGGCTGGAAGCCACTGATAGTTTTTATCCTCCGTGAAATATCCTGTAAAGCCCCTTTAAAGCCATCTTCACTGGCGGCCATTACAATGCCTTGTAGCAGGTAATTCCAAAGCTGAACCACGTGCTGCAAGACAAAGGCTTAAGACAAAGATCTCTTGCTTATTAGATAGATCCTTAAAAAACACCTGTCTTTCTGAACAACTTCACGCTCCCTGCTGGACATTTGGCATGAAGCTCTTGAGCCCAGAACCCTGGCAGCTGCTAACAAACAAACAAACAAACAAACAAACAAACAAACAGACAGACAGACAGACAGACAGACAGACAAGCTGCGTGAATTATTATAGCTTGGAAGTGTAAGGGGCAAGCAGAATATAAAATGGAAGAATGGTATAAAGAGGTGTGGGATATAGCTATTAATGATAAATTAACATGTGCCATGAAGGCAAGGCAGGGAATATGCAGGAGAAATGATTTCGAGGAGATATGGAGGGTGTTTGTAGAATTTGTACTGTTAAAACAGAAAGGGGTCAAACCATCGCAAGAGGTCTTGAAATTTTGGGAGGTTGAATAGTTAGAATGGAATGGTCTCGGTGGTGGGGTGCATATTTTTATTCTTATTTATTTATTATTATTACTTTGTTAAAATAGAACAAAAAATTAAAAAAGAACAAAAAAGAGGATTATAATATATCAGAGATATTGAAAAATTATCTGGCTTAAGGCCAATATAAACAAAAAAGAAAAACAAACAAACAAACAAACAAACAACACACATTACAAGACTGTCTGCATATATCTGTCAAAACAAAATAAAATAAAAAAAATCCTTCCAGTAGCACCTTAGAGACCAACTAAGTTTGTTCTTGGTATGAGCTTTCGTGTGCATGCTCATACCAAGAACAAACTTAGTTGGTCTCTAAGGTGCTACTGGAAGGATTTTTTTTATTTTATTTTGTTTTGACTATGACAGACCAACACGGCTATCTACCTTTAACTTGCATATATCTGTGTTAATGAAACACCAAGATGGTCTGCAGGGTGGTAAAGGTAAAGGGACCCCTGACTGTAAGGTCCAGTTGCGGACGACTCTAGGGTTGCGGCGCTCATCTCGCTCTATAGGCCAAGGGAGCCGGCGTGCAGCATGACTAAGCCGCTTCTGGCGAACCAGAGCAGCGCACGGAAACGCCGTTTACCTTCCCGCCGGAGCGGTTCCTATTTATCTACTTGCACTTTTACGTGCTTTCGAACTGCTAGGTTGGCAGGAGCAGGGACCGAGCAACGGGAGCTCACCCCGTCGCAGGGATTCGAACCGCTGACCTTCTGATCAGCAGGCCCTAGACTCTGTGGGTTAACCCACAGCGCCACCTGGGTCCTCTGCAGGGTGGTAGTTGAGGCCAATTCTCTTCCAATGCCTAGTCGCCTGTAGATGATTTTTTACTTGTGGCAAGCAACCAGGCAAACTGCTCTTCACAAGCCTGCGGCAGGTTGGGAAGAAAAGGCAGCCAAGTCTGTCCACTGCCTTGCTTGTGATCAGGAGTCACCATGAAACGTCTACTCCCTTCTCAGGCAGCAACTGCAACAAGAGGCTATTTTGTGCGGCTAGGAAGACTGCACACCACTTCAGCAGCATCCCTCGGAAGTCTTTCTGAGATTTCTTGCTGCTGTACTGAATGCATCAAACTGACTCATGACTTTTGCTTTTCCTCTTGTAAAATATGTTGCCCCCATGGTTATTTTAGCTCTTTGTCTATGCCATTGCTCGTCTAACAAAAGGACCATAATTGCAAATGGTAATGAGATCGCTATAATGAACAAGCGTATCTAAGCAGAATGGAAAAGCTGTTCTATTTGGAGCCTTGCTTTGCTGACTGGTCCTTGTTTGTTATCTGAATGCAGGCACTGAGTGTTGAATGCATGGACAAAATATACTCACATTTAATCCTCAGCATCTAAAGAAGTAAACCTGAAGCGCTTCCAGATGCTCTAGACACCAAACTCTGGTCGGATCTGTGTTATCTTACCCTTCAACTACAGAGAACCTGGATTTGCAAATGTCAGAGGCATGGATTACTTTCAAAATATATGGGGTGCTTGCCAGAATTTCTTTTCCATGTGCTCTAAAAAAATTGCATTTCCACCCTTTTTCTAGCAGGAAGCTTTCCAAACTTTATTTTCTTCACTGGTGCAATGCACACGAGGAGAGCAGAGTATGGAATGTGAAAACATTGTTTAAAAAGAGCATACGGCTGTTATTCATTCAAGCCCTGTGAATTTTCACCATCAGCCACTATTTGTTCCAGGGCTACTACAGGCAATGGCAGCGCCACAGTACCATTTCCAAGCCACAGGAACATTTTCAGTCAAATGTAGTGACATTTCTCGCTGTTCCTGAGATCAGTGTTCTTGTCACACTCCCATCCCTCCGATCACTGGAAAAAGTAAACCGCTGCCTGGAGAAACAGGTCTTCCTGCAATTGCGTAGATCTTCCTGTAGCTGGAGCTCATGGAATCTAGAAAGGGTCAGGAGCAGGCTGAAAATATGCTGATTCTGTGGAGGCTGCCGAAGTATTCAGAAGCTGACCACTGTCATTTAAAATCAGCTGAAAAAAAAAAATTCTGCGAACAATGGACGAATCACTCACAACACATCACACTTTGGTTCCTTGGCTTTCCTGATAGACAAATCATGTGGATTTGGCTGCCGTTGGGATGAATGGGACTTATACCCAGTGCTTTTTTTCTGAGGGTATGCAGGGGTACACATACCCCTAAACATGTTGTGAACCTTTGTACTTTTGTCCATTTACTGTATTTATTTCCCCCGAATTCAAACTATAAAATGGTGATTTTCTTGAGTCAAAATGAGAGTACCCCTAAACTTTTTTTTAAAAGAAAAAAGCACTGCTTACACCATACATCTAAAGCATATTGCTTCCCCCAAAGAATGCTGAGAACTGTATCTTACCCCTAGCAGATGCATAATTCTTGTTGTTGTTTAGTCATTTAGTCGTGTCCGACTCTTTGTGACCCCATGGACCAGAGCACGTCAGGCACCCCTGTCTTCGCATAATTCTTAGCACTCAACAAACTACAATTCCCAGGATTCTTTGGGAGAAACCATGTGCACTGAATGCCTGGCACCTACGCTGTCACAGCAATAAACTCTCATTTGGAAATGGCATGAAAAATATTCCCCTTAGGGGGTTGGTTTTTACAATGATTAATCGTAGAATCCCATAACCCCACCCCCATTTTAAGCACTTTATTGTTCATTTATGATTATTGTTATTCATTAGCAGTGGCGAAGTTTCTATCGGTGGTTGCAAGAACCAATGATCCCTATTCCTAGCCTGAACAGAATGTTTGTGTAACCTGAGGACGGGCTGTCGAAATTGTGTATTGTTTTGTGATGAGTTGTTGGGTCTCTGGACCGTAATAAAGTATTATTATTATTATTACTTTACTTTATTATTGTTATTACCATTACCGTATTTTTCGCTCCATAAGACGCACTTTTTTCCTCCTAAAAAGTAAGGGGAAATGTCTGTGCGTCTTATGGAGCGAATGTGTGGTCCCTGGAGCTGAACTGCCCAGGGGCAAAAGCAGATCGTGCTTTTTTTTTAAAAAAAAAAAGAGAGAGAGAAGGGGGTATTGAAAGGAAGCCCGCTGAGCAGCTGCTCAGCAAACCATCAGGGAGAGAGATAAGGGAGAGAGATTCCAGCCCCGCCCCCTTGCAGAGGGAGGCTGTTTCCCCAGCGACATGTGACTGGCTGATTAGATTATCTGTCTGGAAACTGTAGAAATGGCTCCCATTCCTGAAGCTGCAGAACTGTGAGTTAAACCCCATAAAACAGGATTTTTTCCCTTTGCAAAGTAAGCTCAACAACTTTGAGCTGATCCTCAAAAAATGGGGCTTTTCTCCTTTGCAAAAGAAGCTGCTGAAATTTGAGCTGATCCTGAAAAAATGGGGCATTTCTCCTTTGCAAAAGAAGCTACAGAAATTTGAGCTGATCCTCAAAAAAATGGGGCTTTCCCCCTCTAAAAACTAGATGCGTCCTATGGTCAGGTGCACCTTATAGAGCGAAAAATATGGTATGTCCTGCCGCCCTTTTTGTGTGTGCAAAAGTCAGAGCAACCAGGGCTCTTTCTTCCAGCCATTGATCAGGTCCCATTTATTTACCTTCACCGTTGTGCAGGCGGCTCCTGGCCAATCACGGGAGCTTCCCATCGGCACCTGATTGGCCACAGTCAGAAAGAGGATGCTGGGCTAGATAGGCTTTTGACTTGGTATGGCAGGGTATGACTTGGAGCACAAATACTACTGCTCTGGTAAAGAAGGCCCAGCAGAGAATTTATTTCCTCAGACTTTTAAAGAAGAACAATCTGAGTGAGAGACTGCTGGTGTCCTTCTACCGAGGATCCATAGAGTATATTCTTACATATTGTATTTGTGCTTGGTTCTCTAGCTGCACAGCCAGGGAGAAGAAGGTACTTCAGAAGGTCATAACCACAGCCCGAAAGATTATTGGTCATCCTCTCCCATCTCTGGAAGAACTATACAGTTCCCGTTGCCTTAAAAAAGTAAACAATATTTTACAGGATCCATCTCATCCAGGATATAGTCTCTTTGCACCACTGCCTTCGGGTAGAAGATATAGAACAATTAGATCAATAACAAATAGATTGAAGAATAGTTTCTACCCAGGAGCTATAACCATCTTAAATGCTGTAACCAGATAATATGACCTTGGAGAGTTGTGATGGGTGTGTACGCATGTGCATGTGTGGCTGAAAATGTGTTTGGTTTTTTTGTGCTTTTTTTTGTTTTGTTTTTATGGGATGGCATCCAATTTCGTTGCACTTGTACAACGTTGTACTTGTACAATGACAATAAAGAAATCTTATCTTTTGGTTTGATCCAGCAGGGATCTTATTCTCTTAAATCCTCCATGTGCTCTGTCAAAGTGAGAACATTAAAAACTAGCATCCTGAGAAGGTTATGGGGAAAGCACCGAGTTGGGCCTTACAGTGTTAAATACTATGAGACCTGGGGAGGCGGGGAGGGGTCAGTACAGGGCCTGCTGCTCCCTACCTCCACAATTTCATATCACATACGTGCAGTTCCTCATCAAAAGTTATGTTGGTATTTACCAAGGTGGCGGTGGCACTAAAGCCTCGTAGATGGGCCACCTAGTTTGTGGAACTGGAGCAGAAATATCACCTAAGGGGAAAAAGGAGGGGGGAAATGATATCTGAATTGCAAGTGGAACTAATGAATAGGGTTTTTCTCCCAAACAAAATTTAGCAAAATACTTGGGAAGCGTTCTGTTTCTAGTTGGTATGAATGGTTAGGACAACTACCATAAAATTATCTGCAACCATAACCATGTAATTTCCACATCCAATTTAATTATGATGCTGCATTAAAAAAACCCCAACACACTATAATATTCTAAGGGATTTCAAATACGCTGCCCCAGCCGTTGCATGATTATTAATGCGGCCTTGTTGTGAAAACAACTTAAGCTTTGTTTCCTGTATCTTGCCATAAACAGAAGAGAACCATTTGAATTATGGCACTGAAATAATTCCGCATTTCTTGTAGACAAATAGTTATTATAAGCAAAGAAAGTGTAAAGAGAAGGCACTTCAAATGATATAGAAACTTGCATTTAGAAGCACCAGGTTTTTAAATTTTTATTTCCTAACTCCAAAATCCAACACGCTCTGTAGATTTAATAGCTCCTTCACATTCCAAGACAATCTGAGGTGTGAAAAAAAGAGAGACAATTCAAGCTTTAGGGAATATTGGAGAATTATGTGCACATCTCGCACAAAGCGATCACCATATCTACTGTGGAGAAATAAACAGAGAACTATGACCGGACAAATTCATCCCTGATTTAACTCACATGCTAATCGATGAACTACGACCAAAACATGATGGATGGAGGCATGTTACCTTATTTCCATGTTACCTGGCATCCTCAGCCAATGCCAATCTCAGGATGGGGAAGTAGACCCATTACTATTGCATAGCACCTGGCATCTTCGTGAATGGATGCCATCCTGAATCCGGATAAAAATTGCCCTCTCTTGAGAAACTCATCATGGTTGCATGCTCCTCATTTCATCACCATTTGTTCTCTTGCGTCGCCGGATATGCAGCTGGGTTACTACCATCTCTACGAATACTCAGACCAAGTTGTATGTTAATGCAGTGCTGTGTGAGTGCCATTTCAATGCGACTGGATCTCACTGTTGTGATAAACCCCGCCTGGGGCAAGTTCGCGGAACTGCCCCAATAGCAAGAGCAATCACTTGAGCACATCCCGGCTACAGGAGAGTCCGGGGTGCTAGATAAATAAGTGATTGTTCCCCAGAGAGAAACAACACACTCAGCCTTCTAGGCTAAAGTAATTTATTTCTGATATTGTGCAGATATTTCTGATATTGTGCTGCCATGTCTCCTGCCGTCTGGCTTCAGTACAAGCCGTCTGGCTTCAGTACAAGCGCCCCGGACTCTCCTGTAGCCAGGATGTGCTCAAGTGATTGCTCTTGCTATTGGGGCAGTTAACATGGCTCTGTTAACGTTTGTAGAAAGGAAGCATCTGTGACAGGCCAGTGAAGTGGCACCTTTGTGTATCAGCTGGTAGGGAAAAAGGTAACCGCGTCAGCCATCTTTGGCCCATGTGGTTCCTTCCTACAGACATCAGTGGAACGAGATTGGTCCACACAGCCGAAGTTGCCATATAGTTCTAGTATCAAGGCAAGACCAGAAGTGGATGGAGTCTGCAGTAAGGGGCAACGGAGTGGAGGGCAGCCCCACAACGCTTTCCTAAGAAATGCCTGTGAAGAGGAAACCATTTTAGAAGAAGGCAAATCATATGACAGAGTGGACTATGGGACTTTCTTTTGTTTTGTTTTTTTTTAAAACAGGGCTCTACCATTTCTTTTGCCACTTGTCTCAACTGTGCTCAACTGAGTTGTAATGTGGAGTAGCAGAGAATCTGAACGAGGATACATGGGCTTATATTCTATTTACCTATAGCATAATTAGATGAAAGTGAAACTGGACTCTGGTTTATCAATATCTCGTTACATTGGCAAAGGCCCAAGAAGAATCCTGGCATGCTGGAACATGCTGGATAAGTGTACTGAAGTGTCCAAGGATAATAAAAAAAGGTAAAGGTAAAGGACCCTTGGATGGTTAAGTCCAGTCAAAGGCGACTATGGGGTTGCGGTGCTCATCTCGCTTTCAGGCCAAGGGAGCCGGTGTTTGTCCACAGACAGCTTTCCAGGTCATGTGGCCAGCAGGACTAAACCACTTCTGGCGCAACGGAACCCAGAGCGCGCAGAAATGCCGTTTGCCTTCCCGCCGCAGCGGTACCTATTTATCTATGTGCTCTGGTGTGTTTTTGAACTGCTAGGTTGGCAGGAGCTGGGACAGAGCACCGGGAGCTCACTTTGTCACAGGGATTTGAACCGTCGACCTTCCGACTGGCAAGCCCAAGAGGCTCAGTGGTTTAGACCACAGTGCCACCCGCGACCCAAGGATAATAAGGGTGAGCTACAAGATAAGATGGTAAACATAAATCAAGATGGTAAACATAAATCAAGAAACTTAAAAATAAATGGGATACAATTAGTTGTAGGGTGATTAACTGCTGGCTCTCTCTGTGACAAGGAAGATGGTTTAGCATTCATAGGTAGATGAAGTTACTTGTGGGGAATCAGCTTATGGTGTTTACTGCATCCTTTTTCTTAACACCTTAGGCAGGTGAAGGGAAGGGCCAGTCCTCAATGGGACAGGATAGGTGCATATAAGGCCCTAAGTTCAACCACTCACATGCTCAGTTAAAAATCCCTTAAGAAACGGTCTGCAAGTAGTCTCTAACTGAGACAGAGCTGCAGCCAGCCAGCCAGAGCAGATAGTAAATGGACCGTTGGCCGAATCGCATACAAGGCAGGCCATTATATCCATGTTCTCAACTAGAGATTCTGAATTTGTGTGTAACCTATAAAAATGTTCAATCCAAGAAAGATTCAACGGCTGATGTACAGACAAAAGGTGCCTTTACTTAAGCAACCACCACTACCACCATGTAACTGCAAATAGGGGTGACAGGGTTGGGGGGGTGGTATAAAATTTTAAATAATAATAACAAAAAACCCAGAATAAACCTCTTTTTTGAGAATCAAAACCTCTGCCTTTTGTTTACCTACGGGACGTAGCATTTAATCGTTAGCTGCATATATGCTCATTTTAGGGGGAAAGGGGAGTGTAAAAGTGCTTAAGTATACTTTATACATTTGTGCTGTGCGCCTACTACTTTCATTACTAAATCGATAGCTAATTATAATGAGATGAGGAGACGATTATTTTGAAACATGTACAATTCATACGGTCAAAGCCTTAACAGCAATGTGAGCAGCTTCCTTGAAAGTGTTTCACCAACTTCTCTCTCTCTCTCTCTCTCTCAACGCTAGAAGAGCAATACAAACTGGGCCATCTATTTGTAACGACTCCCTTTTCAACGAGGCTGTAATCCTATACCTATTTACACGGGAGTAAGCCCTTTTGAACTCACTTGGATTTCTGTATAGACATGTAAGGTAGCAAGGATCTGGTATGGGCCTGTTCACTCATGTTTATCATTAGGTTGTGATCCAGGCCCCTCTGAACATGGAGTATGGGGCAGGGCTAGGACATCTGCATAAATCTCCCCCCTCCCTTGCCATGCTACCTTTACACTATGCCTAGCATGGCAAGGAAAAAAAAGAAGAATTTATGCTGATATCCTAGCCCCTGCTGCTTCCATTTGCACCCAGTGCCTCTGACATCTCACCTTGCAACATGCAAAACAGGGGTCAGCAAACTTACCAGGCCCCAGGCCGGTTCCTCCAGCACCGATTGTGCGGCGGGCCGGAAGGCGGGGGAGCGCGCGCCAGAAATAGCTTGTGCGTGGGCCTCCTCAGACCCGGAAGTGCACCGAAAATGATGCTTGCGCATGTGCACAAGCTATTTCTGGCGCTCCGCCGACCTGGAAGTGGGCAGCCGCGCTGCGCCGGTAAGCGGTGGGGGTTGCCAGGGGCTGGATAAATGAGCCCCTCGGGCCGTATCCGGCCCCCGGGCCATAGTTTGGGGACGTCTGTGCTAAAGCTCCATCTTAGCCTCGCCATTCCTGGTACACAGGTGTGATACGACACACAGAGGCTTTTCAGACATTATCAATAGGATTGCCAATAGCAGTGTAGCAAAGGAGCATAATATTTATGCATATGGGAGCAGGATCACAGCCCTGGGCTCGAACACTTTCTTTTACATCAGATCCTGCTACCCAGACACATCCTGGGGTTGCTATCACCATGAAGGCAGTCAAACTGGCTTTTGAAGGAAGCACACAAGAGTACAAATTGTCATCACAAAGTCACACTGCATTTCCATGTCTGCATTGCACGCGCTCGCGCAAATGCACAGACACAGAAGAGGGAGAGAGACACCCCTTTGCAACTCCGTAAAGAAATGGACCAAGGAAAATGCAGAAAAGTTCCCTTTCTGATTCTTGCACTTGCCAGTTATGAAAAGACGACTCTTCCTAAGCAGAACAACAAAAATAAAAGCCGGTTGACAAAACATTTCCCCCCCATACAAAGATGTGTCAACCCTGAGCTTGTAATTAAGAAGTTAAAATCTGTGATTTATATATATATATATATAATATTCATATATATAAAAATAGATGATCATACTAAGACTAAAAAAGTGAAAGAAATTTTCCATGTCAGTACTATATATATATATATACTTGTGTCGACGTTTTAGCAACAGAGTTCCCTTCTGATACAGAAACTAATAGATACGAAGGATGCCGTTTCTATGCAAAACTAACATATTGATCCAGTTACTGTTATCAGTTCCTTTGAAAACTGCCATTTGGTTAAGGTAATGAACACAGTTGCAGGAATTTCTACTTGATGCCAAACCTGCAGCTAAAGAAAAAGGAGAGATTCTATCGCAAGAGATTAGTTTTTATGTCAAAACCCTCGAGTTAAAACTTTTCAAGCATTGTTAAGACTTTGCTACAAACCAGATGGTGATGGGGCAACTTAGTGGACGCCTTTGTCAATTTACATACCTTGGCTAAAGGGTAAAACCAACTAGGACAAAGAGTGTTAGAATTCAAATAAGAAGTGTGCTAACAACGTGAATATTCTGAGACGAGTGATGTTCCTTGATGAGTAGACTTATTCCTGCTTTCGTTTTGGACCTCTTGGCAAGTCTTCTATTTATGGCTAATGGAGTGCAAATACAGTGGGACCTCGACTTACGACGATAATGCGTTCCGACGCAATTTTCGTAAGTCGAAAACATTCGTAAGTCGAATCCCCATAGGAATGCATTGAGTGAAAAAAATTCGTAAGTCGAAAAAATCCTATTAAAGCGGCCGCGACTTCCATTCGTAAGTCGAAAAATTAGGTTGCGACGGCCATTTTGTTTCTCCCGGAAGTCATTCGTAAGTTGAAAAACACATAAGTCGAATCGCTCGTAAGTCGAGGTCCCACTGTAATACAGATTGCAAAAGATACTCCCTCAATAGTAAAGATCATTTCGGTGATTTGAAGTGTGATACAGAAGCACTCCTTGTTTTTTTATGTATATGTTTGAAGTCACATTTTGCTATTTTGGGGGGCCTTGGACTTAGCTTGATTTTTTTTTGGGTGGGGGGACAGGACATTCTTTATTTTGTTTCTCTTCTCTTTTTTCTTTGTAATGGAAAACCCACACTTTGTACCCTTAACCCTTTCCCGCCTCCTCCCCCCTTTTTCTTCCTGCAGCATAAAAGCAAATGAAGCTCTGAAAAGTCTCCTGTAATAAAAACGTGAGAAAAAGAGATCTCGCCAAGGAGCGGACAGCGTCTTCATCACAGCTATCTGAAGGAAACAGGGAAAGGTCGAACTCTGGCACCTGGTGCTCTTTGGAAATGCACAAAGGGGAGCAGGTTGCAGTTCCGCTCTCTTCTAGTAGAAAACTGTAAGTATTTGTGGCATGGTCTGTTGCCCAAGAGCATAAGAAAAAGAGAAAGTTGGCTGTTTTTGTTTTTATTTTCCGAAAGCTAAAAGGCAGTCATCGCTGGCCAGAGCCAGGATTATCTGCACTGTTTTTGCAGTAGGAGAACCAGGCAGATGACAAACCACGTGAGGGCTGACCAACTGGGCTGACTGGCTGAAGAAGAGTCCACTTCCCTTCTGTCCGAATCAACGAGGGGTGCGTCTGTGGTGATGAATTCAAACTCTGTGGGACAAATGTCATCCGTGCAGCCGCTTCCACTTCCTGAGCCACTGGTCTCTTCACCTGCGGGAGGGGAGGGGAGAGGGAGAATGTCATCATCATCATCATCATCATCATCATCATCATCATCTATTTCTTATACCCCGTGCATCTGACTAGGGTATCCCAGCCACTTTGGGCAGCTTCCAACAAAATATAAAGGAATACACCAAAACATCAAACATTAAAAGCTTCCTGAAACAGGGCTGCCTTCAGATGTCAACGAAAAGTCATATAATTGTTTATCTCTTTAACATCTTTGACATCCTTCCAAGAACAATTCAAAGTGTTGGTGTTGACCTTTAAAGCCCTAAATGGCCTCAGCCCTGTACACCTGAAGGAATGTCTCCACCCCCATCGTTCAGCCCAGACACTGAGGTCCAGATCTGAGGGCCTTCTGCTGGTTCCCTCACTGCGAGAAGCGAGGTTACAGGGAACCAGGCACAGGGCCTTTTTGGTAGTGGCGCCCACCCTGTGGAACGCCCTCCCATCAGATGTCAAGTAGATAAATAATTGCATGCCAAGGCCCCGTGACCAAGGTCCCCTAGTGGATAAATAAAACACATGAACAAACAGATTTTGGTTTATGGGTTCAAATAGGGGCACGAATAGTAAAATTATTTATTATTCTTATTCTTATTATGGCCAACTGTCAGGGATGATGGAAGTTATGGGCCAACAATATCTTGGAAGACCACAGGTGGATCTCTGGCTGCCAGGATGGACAGACCTCTCCCCATGAGACCTTAGAGAGCTAGCGTGTAAACAGAACTGAAATGGGTCAAGGCAGTTTCCTGGTCCCAAGGAAGTTTTCATCCAAAAATAATGAATAAATGGATCACAATGGACATTGCAGCATCTCAGCCAGTGGTTTCGACTAAGAACATCCTTGAAGAATATTTTTCTATCCCATTAAGCACTGCTGTTGTAAGGGACCCGATTAAGAGAAGCTGAATGACCCGGGATCTTACTTGTATCCTGAAAATTCACATCGTTTCCATTGTATGCGTTCTTGAGTTTGTTCGTCATGACTCTCAGGGCCATGATCTGCTGCCTTATGTAGGTGTCGGGCCTGGTGATGTCGACGTCAACCTCAGGATTGTTGATCTGGTTAGTGAGCCCATCATTCATGATCTCTGGGAGGTATCTGTGCATCAGAATGAAGAACTGCATCAAAATGATATGCCATGACCAAGAAATTTCACTAGTCCCTGACACAAAAAGCCAGAAAGTTCAATTTGCCAATCCAATGTACATGCAGCACTCAATCCAGTAAGTCTTTTAAAAGTTATTATTTTTTAAAGAATGAAGGAACAGGCAACCTGTTTTTCAGAATGGTCACTTTAGCTCACCCAATAAATCCAATGTTTGAAACTGAATAAGCAGTGAGTCCCCATCAGGTGGGCTTTACATTGATGATGATGATGATGATGATATACTGTGCTGGTTTACACATTTAGGAAAGCACTTTGCTTGGTAGCAATTAAGAAATGTATTGTGGTTATATTTATCTGCATTAAAGAAGGAACTATATATTATTTTGACAGGGTTTAATGTAAACTCTGTTAAAGGTAAAGGTAAAGGGACCCCTGACCATTTGGTCCAGTCGTGTCCGGCTCTGGGGTTGCGGCGCTCATCTCGCTTTATTGGCCAAGAGCCGACGTACAGCTTCCAGGTCATGTGGCTACCATGACTTCTGGCGAACCAGAGCAGCGCACGGAAAAGCCGTTTACCTTCCCGCCAGAGCGGTTCCTATTTATCTACTTGCACTTTGACATGCTTTCGAACTGCTAGGTGGGCAGGAGCTGGGACCGAGCAACGGGAGCTCACCCCGTCGCAGGGATTTGAACTGCCGACCTTCTGATCAGCAAGCCCTAGGCTCTGTGGTTTAAACCACAGCGCCACCTGGGTCCAAAAACTCTGTTAATATGACAGAAATGAATGCCTGCAAGTGTAGAAAATGTTATGTGAGAAGCACAGGGAAACTGGCACAAACCACCTGCATCTGTGCCTCAGAGGAAGTGCTTTTACATAAAGAATAATCTCATCCTACCCCCCTTCTGTTTTAACAGTACAAATTCTATAAACACCTTCCATATCTCCTTGAAATCATTTCTCCTGCATATTCCCCACCTTGCCTTAATGGCACATGTTAATTTAAAGCTGACCAAAAGTCCAGAGGTAGCATTATTATCAAGGTTTGCAGGCTATGAAGGACTTGCTCACAAATTTATTGACAGCAGCACAAATGATGATAGCTAGGAATTGGAAGGGGCAAGCAGAATATAAAATGGAAGAATGGTATAAAGAGGTGTGGGATATAGTTATTAATGATAAATGAACATGTACCTGCTCTCTCTTTAGTTGGATAGGTTTCACAAAATCAACACATAATTGGCCCAATTATACAGAAATAGGGACTTACATTTTTTTTATTTCAAAGACTTATAATTTAATTTTGATGAAACGTGTTTTGTAAAGTTGCATCAATCTGTGAGAACGTGTTGTGTTTGAAACATCTCTCTCCCTTTTATTTTTTTACATAGATATCTTTTGAGGGCTGTTGTTTCTGCTCATTTATTTTTCTGAGTACCGATAGTGACAGAGGACATCCTGCTGTGTATTTCCGAAAAGACCAAAAAGCTCAGAAAAAGCTATGATTGCATTTTCACTTGTTCATTAGGGCTCCATTCACATTGTAAGAGCTGTTTCACACTCCCAGCTCCCTGGTCGTATATGGCCTGATAAAATTACATCTCTGATAATGAGGCATTCCTGGCTGCCTTTCAAATAAAGGGCTAGAAAGATCAATCCTTCTCTGTGTTATTTGCTAATTGATGGCCTAGAATTAACTCGGCCTGGCCTCTTCTTAATTAATAGTGGCAGTTGTAGAGAAAGGAGTGATTTTAATAATCACAAGTAATCTTGACATGATGACTTCTTCACAGCCACATAGCTTCCTTTGCCTCAAAACTGAAGTTAGGAAAGGGTTGGAGGTTCCCCCTGCTCAATGATATGAGAGGCCCATTTTAAGGCATGTCTACTATAAATGGAAATTAGTTTGATATCAGTTTGTCATGCCTGTTTAAGAATGAATCCTGGGATTTGTAGCTTGGTAAGCGTACTGAGCATGCCTAGCCTCTGGTTTCCAGATATAGTTCTGAAAACTTCTTTATTCCTTCGTTGCAAATTGAGCCTTACACTGTCTACTCATAAGTATGTCTTACTGTATTCAAGGGAGCTTACTCCCGGGTAACATTGGTAAAAACTGTGCAGCCTTACACTGCAATCCTAAGCATTTTTACTCAGAACTAAGTTCCACTGAGTTCAATTGGATTTACTCTCTGATATGTAAGTATGCTAATTCTCACAGTTGTTGTTGTTGTTGTTGTTGTTGTTGTTGTTGTTGTTGTTGTTGTTGTAGTATCCTGCCTTTCCCTCTGACAGGGACTCAAGGCAGCTTACAGCTACAATTGTATTCCATTCCATTTATCTGTTGAAGGCATTGTACACGATCCCTTCCCTCACACATTTTTTCTTTACAACAACCCTGTGAGGTAGGTTCGGCTGAGAGGTTGTAATTGGCTGAAGATGACAGGTGTAGATGTGTATTTGACATCTATGTGTGCAGGAGATCACACACAGGAAAAGCTCCCTGAGGTGGAATAGGATGTCCCTATTTCTGTGTCTTTGTCCATGGGGTTTTCTTGGCAGGGATACTGGAGTGGCTTGCCAGTTCCTTCTCCAGGTGGATCACGTTTAGTCAAAACTCTCCATTATGACCTGTCCATCTTGACCTGCACGGCATAGCTCATAGCTTCTCTGAGTTATTCAAACCCCTTCGCCACGACAAGGCAGTGATCCATGAAGGGTTTTCCCAGTAGTGATGCATGGAGGTGAGAGCTGGACCATAAAGAAGGCTGATCGCCAAAGAATTGATGCTTTTGAATTATGGTGCTGGAGGAGACTCTTGAGAGTCCCATGGACTGCAAGAAGATCAACCTATCCATTCTGAAGGAAATCAGCCCTGAGTGCTCACTGGAAGGACAGATCCTGAAGCTGAGGCTCCAATACTTTGGCCACCTCATGAGAAGAGAAGACTCCCTGGAAAAGACCCTGATGTTGGGAAAGATGGAGGGCACAAGGAGAAGGGGACGACAGAAGACAAGATGGTTCGACAGTGTTCTTGAAGCTACCAACATGAGTCTGACCAAACTGCGGGGAGGCAGTGGAAGACAGGAGTGCCTGGCGTGCTCTGGTCCATGGGGTCACGAACAGTCGGACACGACTAAACGACTAAACAACAACAACATGTTTCTGTGTGTGTACCTTCAACACAGTATTTCAAAACAATGCTTCACAAAGTGAACAATGCATGGTTCCATGGAAGTTTCAGATGCAAATATTAATATATATATTTTGGTCTCCCCCCCTTACTTAGCTTTGGTGTGCCCATTCCAGCAGTCCTCCTCATTGGACAGGCCTGCTGTCACTCTTTCTTCTTTGCAGATGCTGTATGGTAAAGTTGACCAGAACTTTTTGGAAAGCTTCAGTTTTTCTTTAATGTCAATTACCTGATCAAAAGACAAAAGAAGGACATTTGGTTAAAAAGAGATAAGAAAAGATGTATAGACTCAGATTGTGTGCGCGTGTTTGTGCACATGTGCTTTTTTTTTCTTCTTTTCAAGAATTACAAAATGGCAAATATTATTCTTGATAGTGGAGACTATTAAGGAACTCAAGATAATTTCTATATAGACTGAAACAAGGTGCCAACCACATGGGACTGCAATCCTCTGCCCACTTACCTGGGAGTAAGCTTCACTAAACTCAACAAGATTTATTTCTGAGCAGGCATGTAAAGGATTCTGCTCTCAATTACCTTAAGGCCATTTCTACATAACATTTAAATTGTCCTCGCGCCTTCCCTATGCATGCGACTTTGTGATTATTCATCCAAAAGGGAGTGTGGGAGAAAAGCGCTTGTAATTCAAATTGTCAAAGCAGGCTTATACCGGTATTTGCAGAATAAACTGAAGTAAGAAGAAGACCTAGTAAGAAGACCTAGAAGCTTATCAGGAGTAGCTCAGTTAGATGATCAGCAACAGTGGGCAATTTCCTTTGAGGCTTACCCTCTGCTACTGAAATATGCACCTTCAAGTTTGTGTGGTTTTCAAGGGCTTGCTCAGTTCACATGGAGCAATGGTGAGGCCCACCAATTAGAATATGTTCCAGAATCCTAGGAATTCCTGCTCAGTATTTCATGCAGAAAGCACACCTTTCTGGTAGAAAGCCAGACAACTGGGATGGAAGAAATGACTTGCCACATGTCAGAAAAACAGCATTTGAGCTTCAGTAAGAAGACCTAGGCGATTTAATTGAGTTTTATAATACGTAAGCAAACCTGCCAGTCTTCCATTTCATGGTGCTGAGTCTGAGGAGTTGTCTTTGCTGCTGTCTTAAAGAACAGTCGGCTCATCTCCTTGCTTCATAGACCCAGAACCATAAAGTACTCTAGATGGCAGCATTGGCCAATATTCTGCAGAATTAAGCGTTTCCCTGGCTGCACACAAAACATTACACCCCAAATAAAATTGTAGATTGTTCTACCGAATAGAAAACTGACAGGTCTGATATTTTAAAACTTGAAACTGACAGGCTGCTATTTTAATGAGGTCTGCCAGAGCCAAGGTTAACCAAAGCCTTAGTTCCTTACAAAGCATTACTGCCTTGCTTCTCAGCAGGAGACTGCACAATGCGATGCCTATTGATATCTTTATAGAGTTCTCAAAATTGCATCATGGGTGTGTTTGGTATAACAAAGGGCTTTAATTTTTTTTAAAAAAATATGCAATTTTGGACAAATTTTATTTCTTTAAACAGAAATGGCCTCACCTTATTTTTTGTAAAGCATAGCAGCGTACCACCTAGAGACAAACGGGCCCTTTTGTAATTTGAAAATAAAGTTGGAGACCTTTCTTGTAAAGAGGTATCTCCTCCCTCTCTGATGTTTCAGAAACACAGAAGGAAATTTAAAGGGAGGAAATGTACGTTTGATATTTGCAAATGGCTTCATGAATTTAGACAAGGAAATAAATGCCAGAGGTGGTCCGACAGCCCGTGCACGTTTCATCTCTCTTCCGCAATGTGTCCTATGTGAGCACCACATAGCATGCATCAAACTCAAGTATGATTTTCCAGCTTCACACGTGACAGTGTTCTCTAAAGACAAATTAAAGGTTTGCTTCAGACACTCTCCCCCTCACATCCCTGGACCTTGAGCTGAGGGAGTTTGTGGTGCCACAAGAGTGCTTGTAACCTGGCCAGGATAGCATGCAAGGTACTGGCTGAATGAACAAGCCCCTCCAAATTGATTCGATTTAATATTTGCATTCTGCTTTTCCAACAAAAAAACAACAGCAAGGTAAATCTTGTGGTCTTGCGCACCCTCCAACATTTCTCCGACGAAAATAGGGACTTCCCATTCCATAATGATAAATTTACTATTTACACCCCACACATCTTACTGGGTTGCCCCAGCAGCTTCCAACATATATTAAAACATAATAAAACATTAGAAAAAAACTTCCCTGTACAGGATTGCCTTCAGACGGCTTGGGGGGTTGGATAACTCCATACCTTCCAACATTTCTCTAATGAAAATAGGGGCATCCTAAGGAAAAGTGGGACATTCCGGGATCAAATCAGAAACTGGGACGCCTTCTCCAAATCAGGGACGTCCCTGGAAAACAGGGGCACTGTAAAACACCTATGGTGAGGGATCATGTGTCTCTTCTGAAAGTAGTATTTTATTATCTTGCTTCATGTTCAACACAAATACAGCTACTGAGTCCTCATACCATGTTTGTTTTAGGGGGGGACAGTTTTCAGGTGGGGCAGTTGGGGAGGAGAGAAGTCACAGGGATCCCTTAGGGATTTCCTGATTCCATCACCACCCTTGCTGCTTTTGCTCATATGGGACTTGAAATGTGTGCTTGCACTCACATCGTCTCGCCTTTAGGAGGTGGAACTAAGAGCTGATGGCTTTAAATATTCAACTAAGAGCCATATGAGCTACAAAATCACTGCATTCTTGGACATGCCCCTCAATGGCCAGGCAAACACCAATGTTGTTTTATTAGTTTGTCTGTCACATTTATATCCCACCGAGGCACTCATGGCAGCATAAAATCTTCCCCATTTTATCCTCACAACAAGCCCTTGAGGTAGATTAGGCAGTGAGAACGTGACTGGTCCAAGGTCACCCAGTGAGTTTCATGGCTAGGCAGGGATTTGAACTCTGGTCTCTAAACTACATTGGATCTCTGGTTCGTTGCAATTTCTAACAGTCGATCTCGTGTTAAGATGAGCTCTTGTTAAAGCAGGTTTGTTTATACGCTTTCAAATGTCATCATATTTGCATCATCTCTCCCTCTCTGTTTAGTCACCTTCTCTAGAGGACTGTAAAATAAGACTTCTAAAAATGGAGAAAGACAACCGAGGCTGCCGAAAGTATGGAAGCATAATTTAGCATTCAAAATGATTAAAAAACAACACACGAACAGGTTTTATATGTCACAGCAGAACTGCACCCACTTTAATAACTCCATCACACCCTACTGTACAATGTAGGCTTCAGAAGTAACACAAAGTGGTGGGGAGTTAACTCCCTGAAGTGGAAATCTGAAGAAGTCTGTTAAAGATTTTCCTTTTCCTAGACAACTTGGGAACAGTGTTAAAAAGCTAAGTCATAAATCTGAGTCAAGAAAATCCAAAGCGTTCTGACGGAGATGCGTTTTATTGCAGATGAGTGTAGCAACAGCATTGCAAGCACACTAGTACAGTGGTACCTCGGGTTACAGACGCTTCAGGTTACAGACGCTTCAGGTTACAGACTCCGCTAACTGAGAAATAGTACCTCGGGTTAAGAATTTTGCTTCAGGATGAGAACAGAAATTGTGCGGCGGTGGCGTGGTGGCAGCAGGAGGCCCCATTAGCTAAAGTGGTACCTCAGGTTAAGAACAGTTTCAGGTTAAGAACGGACCTCCAGAATGAATTAAGTTCTTAACCCGAGGTACCATAGTATCTGAAAGTGCTGGGAGGGGTGTGTGTGTGTTTCTGTGACACATCCATAGCTAAGTGCTGAAATTTCAGGAAGAAACTTTCATCTCTCTGAGAAAGTACAAGCAAAACAGGATCTCAGGCAAGCAGATAATAGTGACAGAATGTCGGGTCCTTGCATCTTTCCCACTGTTTAGGAAAACTCACTTCTTTGCAGAAAAGAAATGGCCCACCCCATCGGCATTTTTGAAGGTTGTGAGAGTGGTTACTTAAATGGTGAATCATGCATCGGTAAATCAGTAAACTGGAGGAGGATGGAATTTGATTGATGTTGATCTTCACATTTGAATGGTGACGAAGCTGAGGCAATTTTTGTGCATATCCAAAATCTTGGAATACCACTTTCTTTCAATGCTGTGCTCTCACGCCCCAGCGGGGTCAGGGGTCAACCTGAATGGTGTTCCAGTCAGGCTGCTGGTGAAGGTCTGGAGGAGACACAGATGACTCCAATGGACCAGAGGCTGATGTGGGCACAAACCCACAGTACCATCTCTGACCATTTTAGACAGGCTCGGTATCAGCGCAGGGCACGGTGGGACAAAACGAAGGGAGACCAGGAAGTCCCACTATGGCTGGTGATGGCACCTCCCTTTCTGAGCATCACTTTTCTTTTTTAAAGAGTCGGGAGGTAAAAGGAGAAGCTCCAGGCCAAGCAGCTATGGTCACCATCTGCATTATACCCAGTGCCCCTGGGCTCTGCCCCCAAAGCTTTAGCGACCTGTGAATCTAGGCTGGTACGCAGAGCTCAGTGGAAGTAGAATAGAATAAAGTTTATTGTGAGGACTAAGCCTTTACACATTACAGTGATCCCTCGACTTACGAATGCCCCCACTTCCGTATTTTTCGAGTTACGAGGGATCAAAGGGGCAGCGCGCTTCCGAATTTTTTCGACTTCCAAAAGGAAGTCGCGGCCGTTTTAGATAGGGTTTTTTCGAGTTGCGATGTTTAGATAGGGTTTTTTCCGACGTACGAATTTTTTCTCCCCAATGCATTCCTATGGGGACTCGACTTACGATTTTTTCGAGTTCCGAGGCTCCCGTCGGAACGGATTACCTTCGTAAGTCGAGGGTCCACTGTAGTATTAAAATTTATTACATGTAGCCTTAACAATGGCTTCGTCAGATAAAAAAAAAGATACATTGTAGACAGATTATGGAGACGAAAAAGGGACCTTATCCTTGTCGACCAAAAATCTTTCCCTGGCTTTCATAGCCTTCATCACACAAACCGGTGCCCCATGAGAAATCTGAGGATTGGCATCAGCTAATAAAAATTTTACACGATCTTCAGGGTTGCTTATTGAGTTGGGTATAATTTGTAGAATTCCACCTCTAAAGCTCGAATAAAGAGGACAATGAAGAAAGTAGTGTATAAGGTCCTCTTTGGTTCTCATGGAGCAAGGACACAAATGGTGCTCTAGTGGGGTTCTGGCAAATCTGCCGGCCAGGTATGCTGTAGGTATTGTTTGGAACCGAGCCATAGTAAAAGCTCTCCGAAGAGTGGGGTCAGTGATGTCCGCCAGATAACTGGCACAAACTTTAACTTTAACATGGCTATGATAGCCATGTTCAAATATATAAAAGGATGTCATATAGAGGAGGGAGAAAGGTTGTTTTCTGCTGCTCCAGAGAAGCAGACACGGAGCAATGGATTCAAACTACAAGAAAGAAGATTCCACCTAAACATTAGGAAGAATTTCTTGACAGTAAGAGCTGTTCGACAATGGAATTTCCTGCCAAGGAGTGTGGTGGAGTCTCCTTCTTTGGAGGTCTTTAAGCAGAGGCTTGACAGCCACCTGTCAGGAATGCTTTGATGGTGTTTCCTGCTTGGCAGGGGGTTGGACTGGATGGCCCTTGTGGTCTCTTCCAACTCTATGATTCTGTGATTCTGTGATTCTGCTTTTAATTGGGGGAACCAGTAAGAAAACCCAGAGTTTTTTGTCTTCATGATGTCTAAAAAGGCATCCCTATCAAAAATCCATTCTCGAATTTTATCAGGCTCCAGAGTTTAAGAGTATTGAACTCAGGAAGGGTATATCTGGATAAAATATCTGAGAGGTTTTGGCACCAAGCAGAATTGTGTTGGAAAAATGCATAGGCTTGTTTAGCCAGTAGAGTGTCTGGGGCATTTGCAAGATTGATAAATGAGCGCAAAAATCTTAAATGGGCCCTAGCAGACAAAGAGGGTAGGCCCACTTCAGTGGAAGTAGTAATATGATGTAGTAATAAATGTAAAAAAGAAATCAACAATAAAACACATTTCCAAACAATTTCAAGTCCAATACAGATACAAACTTTGATAAGAAAAAAAAAGGCTTTCTGGAAAAGGAAGGCCAAAAAGGCTTTTGAGAAGGTGCCTGTCTGATGTGTAATAGGAGGGAATTGTAAAAGCTAGGTGCTGCCACCACAAAGGCCCTATTCCACAGGAGGCCCTTTCCTGCAAAAAGCAGGATTATAAGGGGTGAGATGGTTTTTTCTATTGAAGTTACAATCACCACAGAAAAGAAAATGGCAGGGATGGCCTGGCTGCAGAAGGATATGCTAGATAGGAAGGGAAAGTGCTTTAAAAGAAGTAGTTCATGTTCGAACACTGGAGAGCAATAGCACACAGTCTCTGGAAATACGAAGGGGAAAGAGAGAGGGAAAATTCATATCACCAGTGGACTCTGAAAATTGTGTGGGCAGGCACTGAGCAACATGAACACCAACGAAGAGGTTCCCATCACGCCACTCAAACTACCCCCTTTCCCACAGCGAGGGCCACAAACAGACACAGTTACTCTTTCGTAGAAACTGGAAGCAGCAGTTTGAGGGCCAATGCGCAACCATTCTACGACATGAGCATTTCCTGGCTGACTCAGTCACAGCGGCACATTCCCAGGGGCAAACACACAACATCTGGAAAAGCCCTAAGTAAACACAGGATGCGGCGATATTCCCTTAGTAGACAGATGCCTAGGTGTTTATTTTCAGGACAGACATCCTGTGTGAAAAGGTCCGCTTGTCTTCAGCCTTCATTCTCGTTATCTTCTGTGAACTTAGCTCCCCTGATCACTCATTCATTCTTTTTCTTTCCTCCCCCCACCCCATTTTACATAGTGCAACACTGACCCCAAAGTTTCCATACTTAACCTAGGGAACATTTAATGATGGGATAGAGTTCTCCGTGTGTGCAAATCTGAGCTATGGAGCTTAAAGCAACAGGCTGGTTCTACTCCACCAGCTGTTGGTAGCGAAATAATTTTTTCCAGGAGGATTTTTCAGAGGATTTGAAGCTGACCTGGGAGTAAGTCCCATTGAACTCAGTTGGGCTTAATTCTGAGTAGATCTGCATAGGGCTACACTATGAACGTAGTAAATTCCAGTAGGGCAATCTCACAAAAGTGTTGGCTTGATGCAAACAAGATAAAGACCAGGGGCTGGTTTCTAATATTTAAAGAAACAGCTAGAGAACCTTTTGGTAGCTGAACTTCAGTTTCTTCCTACTTAAAAATTAAAATAATAATAGCCAGGGCTTTCCCCCCCCAGCTGGAACTTGTCAGAACTGAGTTCAACATGTAAATAATTGTGTTATTTTCTGCATTGTCGGACCCCGTGTGAGAACCCAGAGGCTGAGAGGTAGGGTGTTTCAGAAGGAAACTGATTTGATATTGATTTATATATTAGTAACTTAACAACAACAACAACAACAACAACTTATTTATACCCTGCCCATCTGGCTGGGTTTCCCCAGCCACACTGGGTGGCTCCCAACAGAATAATAATAACAAGAAGCGATAAAACATCAAACATTAAAAACTTCCCTAAACAGGGCTGCCTTCAGATGTCTTCTAAAAGTCAGATAGTTGTTTATTTCCTTGACATCTGATGGGAGGGCGTTCTACAGGGTGGGCACCACTACTGAGAAGGCCCTCTGCCTGTATTAATGTAACATTTCTATATGTAACTGCACTTTTTTTTGCAATACTTTGTCTAAGTTGTCTGTTGTTGCTTCAGTTTTTAGTGTACTGCTTAGAGAATTTTTTAATATATTAAGTGGAATAGAAATACAATAATAAAATAAAATAGTTGAAACACTTTTCAGCCTATGCTGAAGACACACCTCTTTATCCTGATACCCTATCCTTGTGATTGTTAATTACTTTAACTGATTTTTAAAATTGCATTTATGGTGAAGGGGAAGGTAAGGAATAAGCAGCAGCAGCAGCAGCAACACCAACAACTTTGGTTACATTTCCCCTTAGAAATATACTTCAGTGCCAGTTTACACTATTTTTCTCAACAGCTTTTAATCTCTCTTTCTTAAAGGCAGGAAGGATTTAAATATACACACAGAAGCCTTGAAGGATTGCACTGACGGTTCTTGAGCCATGAGGCATTAGGACCAAACTTTTCTCAGAGAATCCTGCCCTCAGGAGAATTTCCGAAGGGTCTGAGGAGAAGGGTGAATTCAATGAACACCACACTCACACGCCCTTCCTTCAAATATCAGATTTCACACAGCGGTCAAATTAAAACAAGGACCAGGTTTTCCAAGGTAACCAATGCAAAGGAAGTTTTGCTTGGCCTTTTAAGGATGAGTCGTGCACAAAATGCATTTCAAATATAATGGGTAGAACAGGAAAAGGCTTTGCTGAGGGAACAACGAGACCCTGATGGATATACGGTTACATGACCTGCTAGTGAACTCTCCTCGCTGCCCCCCAGCAATGCAAGAACGGGAGCAAGTCCTCCAATTAAACAAACGAATCTCCGAGATTGTCTGTATATAAGATAATAAACAGTAAGCTCATTCCGCAGTGGTGAAGCTTTATGTAGCCAAAATGGCACCAATCACGCAAAAGGATGAGCTATCTGAATAATGGGATGAACCGCAAAGTTTGCATATATATATATGAGAACATTAGGGGGGAAATCAGCTTAATGAGAACTGAATGCAATGGGCATGGGGTGCTGATGAAGTATTGTGTGTGTGTTTTTTGGGGGGGTTAGATGGAAAACTGATGGGAAAGAATGGAATGGATTATGGAGAAGTATGTTGGAGGCTTGCTGGATTCCTGAACGCTCTGCGCTGTAACATTTTGTTGCACTCCCCGCTGAGTTTGGTTATTATGTTCCAACTCAAGGTGACTTGCAGCAAGCACCTAAAAATGTACAACGTTTTCCTTTTGCTGATTTCCACCAAAGAAATACAAACAAGTGGTTCCAATTTGTGCATATTCTTTGATGGGAATTAACAAAAGGAGACTGGCATTTCGTATTTCCCAATAATGGAAATTTAAGCAGGCAGCAGAAAGAGGAATATAGTCAATGGGAGAAGAGGGCAACATTCTGTGAGTGAATCCAGTGCACATTTACCTGGGAGTAAACCCCATTGAACCTAATGGGGATTAGTTCTGGGGAGATGCATAGAATTAGACTGCAAAGGAGTAAAAGGTAAAGACTTTTAATTTCTGCCTTGTTGTGTTTAAACAGTCTAAAATGTGAAGAAAATGGGCAGAGAACTGGGAGTTCATCAAGAGAAAAGGTGGATTCAGTTACCTGATGTAGACATCAAAGTGATCAACATCTTTGATTTGCTATAATTCTTATCTTAGATTTTTCTCAGTGAAAGTGCCGTTTAGTTCTCATGTAGCTGTAATTCATCCAGGCTTAAGACATGTCCTGTCAAATCTGTCACAGCCTCTCATATTTCATTTGTCCATCAAAGTCAATGGCATTATAGACGGGAAAATTGAAAATAAAGGGGGAAAACCTGCTTGGCAAAGACAGGTCTTTCAAGCAAATGAGGGAATTTGGGGAAGAGTCTTTAGGGCAATTGATTTACTGTAGGTCTTCATGAATATAGAACTGTAATTTTTAGTCTTTAGGCACCCCACAGTACAGACACAGCAAGGCTCTTAACTGGATCTGATGTGTGAGGAGGAAGCAAAGCAAAATATAGACAGAATGTAAAAGCTCAACAAGAATTTTTGTATGAAATGATTGTTAGTGAACCTTCTGACATCAATTCTCTGCTCTTTTGGTGTGTGTGTGTGTGATTTGCAATACAAAGCAGAACTGGAACATGATCAGTCATCAAGAAGACATACAGGGCTGCTTCTGAAACCAGTAGCTCTGCATCCAGCATTGGTGCAGTTAAGTAATTTTGAGTAATAATGGACTTACAGGAAGGGTGCTTTTTAGATGTACATTAAATGTATACAACAAAAATAACTGCACAACTGTTCTACTTGCACAACAGGACATGCCCTCTCCTCCCCCAAATCTGCTGCAGAGGGTTTGGGGAACCCTCTGAACAGCTTTAGGGGGAACATAGGACTCACAGAGGGGGAGAACATTTCGTTGAGCAAGGAGAAATCCTTGCGCCAATGGAACATTCTCCTTAGTGCTACTTTGAATACAACCCACTGTACATGACTTCACTTTTTAAAAATATGGTAAGCAAGCCCTGCGTGTATGGAGACCCTCATGCTCATGTAACTGGGTGTGAGGGGACAGGAACCCCACCCTGTCATCGGCTGCAGATTGCAGCTTAATTAGGAGTAAATCCCATGAAACTCACTTCTTATTCTGAGTAGATGTGTAGAGGAATGCACTGTCTGTACACACTTTTCTGGGAGTAATCCTCGTTGAAAATGAGACTTCTGAGTAAACATGCACAGGAACACACACTATAACTGGATTTTATGCTGGATAAGAACACAATATGAAAGCTGCTGTTTTGGGGGATAACCTAGAGCAGGGGTGGCCAACTCCGAAGAGACTGAGATCTACTCACAGTTAAAAACTGGCAGTGATCTACCCCCTTTTGGGGGGTTTGGGTCAAAGTTGTTGAGTTTTTTCAGGGAGGAGGTAAAATGTTGAGCTTTTTTTAGGGAAGCCACAGTTGTTCAGCTTCTTTGGCGGGAGCCAATGATCTACCAGTGATCTACTGCAGACGTCCAGTGATCTACCAGTAGATCATGATCTACTCGTTGGACATGCCTGACCTAGAGGAATTAAAGGGATTTTGTTGAGGTGGCAGTTAAAGAATACATTCAATGTAGAGTGTGATGTAATTGATAGGCACACCCGGCAACCTTTAAATTCTGTAAAAAAAACCAATGATCACCAAGCCTTGTATGAACATATATGAAGCTGCCTTATGTTGTGTCAGGTCACTAGCTCATCTAGCCTAGAGGTGTCTGCTGTGACAGGCAGAAGGTATTTTGTAAATGATGATGATGATGATGATACCATCCTATAACCGCAGGACCCTGGGTGGTTCACAAGATAAAATCACAATGGAAAAACATAACATAAATAATCAAAATAAAAACTAAAACAACCCAATAATCTCTACCCCCCCCTGCTCCAACACATTTTAAAAGAGCATTGGATGTCAATCAGCAAAAGGCCTAGTTAAAGGAACGTTTTTGCCTGGTGCCTAAAGGTGTATAATGAAGGTGCTACGTAATTATTATAGCAATGTTATCAATACATATAAAAAGCACCATCTCTTTTAAATGAAAAGACTTGTGCTTACACAGACCCATTTAACTATTGATCAATGCATGTGCTCTACTACAAAGCAATAAATTTACCTATACTATTTGTCCTCTATAAAGCATTTTTAAAAACAACAATATTTCCTATAAGCTACAGGGCAACCATTGCTCTTTCTAGAAAACCATTCTGGTACTGGGTTTTGTAGATGGATCTAGTGTTAAGGGAGAAAAATGGGACGAAAGGTGCTTTCACACATAAGCTTTGAATAATCTTGCATCTCTTCTGGATGCACGATCATCATTAATGTTAATGATCATCCACCCCTATCGTTCAACTGAGATCCAGCTCCGAGGGCCTTCTGGCGGTTCCCTCACTGCGAGAAGCTAAGTTACAGGGAACCAGGCAGAGGGCCTTCTCGGTAGTGGCGTCTGCCCTGTGGAATGCCCTCCCATCAGATGTCAAGGAAATAAACAACTACCTGACCTTTAGAAAACATCTAAAGGCAGCCCTGTTTAGGGAAGTTTTTAATGTTTGATGTTTTATTGTGTTTTTAATATTCTGTTGGGAGACGCCCAGAGTGGCTGGGGAAACCCAGCCAGCTGGGTGGGATATTAATAATAGTAGTTGTAGTAGTAATAATAATTGCGTGTCGAGGTCCCCAAGCCACCCCCCTAAATAACTCACACTACACACCGTAATTTAAGTTTAAGGTTTTTGGCATGATTTTGGCCACAACTTTTATTAAAATACAAAATGTGAGTGGTTGCTTAGGCATTGGTTCCAACTAGCTGCCCCCTCCTGGGGGCAGATTGACATCCGCCCGGTTAGCGGAAGTCAGTACACGGAAAACACTTTGGGGAGAGAATGGGGGTCAGGGGCCCAGGCCCTCACCTCTCCCCAAATGTTCCCAGGGGCTCTTATGTGGCCCTGGCCCCCTACCGGGGGATACGGACAAAAGCATGATGAGCCCCTGGATTCCTTTATAACGGAATTCCCCGCGCAGCAGCATTGGAGGGGCAGCCACAGTCAACCACATCCCCTCCACCAACCAAATTCATAACCAGTGCCTAACCGCAACCTTGCAAATGGCATTTTACACTTGCAAAAAGTCACATGTGAAAAACACAACGTAAGAATGTAAGAGCCCTTAAGCTATCCACAGCCTGTAAGTAGCTTTTAAAGATATTTCAGATCTACTGTTCTCAGCGTCAGAGCTACTACTTCAAAATGCTTGCCCAACATAACAGGTTCCCCCCCTCCATTCTGGGCAAACTGGGCAAAGGACAAAACTCTGAGTTTCAAAGAAGAAAACTACTTTGTCTCACAGGCTGCATTTGAATCAGTGACACTGACTGAGTGAGAGAGAGAAAGAAGAGAGCGAGGTTATCAGCGAGGCTTAAAGGTCTGTTATCGAACCTGTAGGATTAAATTGCACAAAAGCAGCACACTTCAAGGGCATTTGTTGTAATTGCTTTCCTCATAATTATTATAGGATTGTTATCAACACATATCAAATAACCACCATCACTTTAAAGGTAAGGGACTCGCGCTTACACAGACGCTTTTAAGTGTTAATAATCATGGTCACTGAGGATCAAATGCTATAGATGATGCATTATTTGCACTCGGAAATCGCTCTCTTTTTGTTATCGTTCTTGAATTTCTTAACATTAAAAATAAATACATACATGTATTAAACAACAACAACATGGGATATCCTTGGCTTTTTTGTTTTGCTCAGTGACTCTTCACAAAAAGACAGGTTTAGAGACTTGTTTCTATTGCTGATTCCCACAATTTTGCTATGGGACCCTTAGTGTTCCCTATGATAGCTAAAGGTAAAGGGACCCCTGACCATTAGGTCCACTTGCGGATGACTCTGGGCTTGCGGTGCTCATCTTGCATTATTGGCCGAGGGAGCCGGCATACAGCTTCCAGGTCATGTGGCCAGCATGACTAAGCCGTTTCTGGTGAACCAGAGCAGCACACGGAAATGCTGTTTACCTTCCCGCCGGAGCGGTACCTATTTATCTACTTGCACTTTTGACGTGCTTTCAAAATGCTAGGTTGGCAGGAGCTGGGACTGAGCAACAGGAGCTCACCCCGTTGCGGGGATTTGAACCGCCGACCTTCTGATCGGCAAGCCCTAGGCTCTGTGGTTTTAACCCGCTGAATAATCTGTCAACTGCAGTTTCCTGTTTTGCAAATCTTAATATCAGTTTGTCTCTTTTTCACAACAGTTTGTGACTGCATATTTTACCTAGTATGCCATTCTTGAAGCAATTTTCCTGAACACAATATATTTATCTATGCTCTTTCCATTAATATATAGATTTTTTGTGCAGGTAGCCTCCTAAATTACACTTTGTTTTGTATGCATTCTCCCCCCCCCTTTTTCGGTTGGAGAACACTGCCGCAAAGTTCAGAGAAGTGCAAATTTCAAAGGATGATCTGTTTCAGGTCACTTATTCGTTTGGGAAATGTGAATTAGATGACATGAAAATAAGAACGAAACAAATCCATCCCGCCATCCCTAACAATAGCAGATGACCTCAAAGACTCATAAGATTCTTGTTCAAAAGCAGATGCTGTCACCCCTTATTTTCTTTTTAGAGTGGAGATCTCTGGTGACCTTCCTTCTTCTGGATAGTTGCTGCATAAACATGGAGTCTTCATTCACATTAAAAAAATTTTTTTTTTGCTGACCTAGCATCGTACAATAAATCAAAAACTTGCAGCGATGGATAGATTGCAGTCCAAACCAGCAGGCCTCGGCAATGTTTATACCAAGTGGTAATATATTGCCTCTAGGAGAACCAGGCAACAGTTTGTGAGGAAGGCTGTGTTTGCTTTCAAAATTATTGTGTGAAATATGGGCAATCTTTAGGACCAATGGCATATAATAGGAGACAAGGAAGATCTGGGTGTTGCCATATCTTCTATATATTTCCTACTGCTTTAAGTTGCATATAAGAGCAGTTGCTTCACCCCCTGCAAAGACTTTTTCCTCTCTCTTTTGGTATTGGATGTTTGTTGGAGAAATGCTTTCACATTTCGGAAAATGGTCAAATCTCTTGCAGGTTCACTGGACTTGAATATCCCTATTTCATGATCCTTATTTAATGGAATGCTAACTTATCTGTGAGATTTTATTGACTTTTGACTACCCCACCACAGTGGCTTCTGCTGCTGAGCTTGTCTTAGTACGAGGACAAAACTCTCTGCCCTCCCCAACCTCATGCCAATACATGTCTATACTCAGTGAATCAGGCCATAAAACAATATGGGAAGTATTATACAAACATCGTTGGACACTCTCTAGAAATGGATGAAATGGCTTGCCAGAGATTTTCATTTTCATATTTTATGAAGCTAGTAACATGGTCACTGCATCAACTGGAGTACAGAATTCAAATTACCTTAAAAAAGAGGGGCGGGCGGAAAGTTAAATTGCAGATAACAATAAAGCCTCCAACCTAGATAAACAACCGGCCTGCAGCTGGTGTAATTCTTTATAAAGGTCTTCATAAAAATACTCAGTTCCTATCAGAGGATTCATAAAAACGCCTTCCGTAAGCCCAAATGTGCCACAAAGAATTTATATTCTCATGTCTCAATTCCTTATTTTCCTCACAAACCCCAAGAATAGCTTGAATGTTTTTTTTACATAATAACAAACAATTCCTCACTAAGTTCTCTAAAACAGTTGTGTGAGGGAAGGGGATAGGAGTCAGTGGCTGTGAACATGGCTGTGATTTGGGTACCAAAAACATGACTCTCAGATTATAGGGCAGTGCACATTGAGGGAGCTCCCAGACACTTGCTACTGTGAGGTGGACTTCAGTTATATTGGGTGCATTCAGAATATTGGGGGATGTTCCTTTCACATTGCAGTAGCTATTGTGTTCTGGAACTGCGGCTTTTGGACTGATATACCGGCATTTTGCACTAAATTTAATTCATACCTAGTGGTGTGGTCAGGGGCGGATTTAAGTTTGATGAGGCCCTAAGCTACTGGAGATAATGGGGCCCTTTATATGTCCAGCTGTCCTTTGTCAACAAAAAAATGTTGCTTTTTTGTGTTGAATATATGCTATATGGTAATTTATGGATCTAATAAGTATCTAAAGCCATGTGCTGTATGTAGGTTTTATTTTATTTGTTTTTTTATCTTATATTTTGGAAATGTACATCCAGTTTTTCTTCCTTTAAATTTTTTTGGGGCCCCCAAGAGAGTGGGGCCCCAAGCTATAGCTTGTTTAGCTTATACATAAATCCAGCACTGGATGTGGTGTGACACAATCAACACCTTGAACAACGCTGCTGCTGCCCACCCTTTCGCGCATGTGCACTTATTCTGTCCTCCATAATTCCTTCATGAAAAGAGCAGTATGTCCCAAATTTTGTTGTTTTACTCCCACAATTTCCCGTGTTAAGGAGGCTGGAAATGACACGCCCCCCACCCCCGGAATCAAATAACATGGAAATGAATGCTAAACATGTGCTACATTTCATTTTTTCTGGAAGCGGCTTTTCCATCATGTGGATTCTCAAATGTAATGTGGAAATTAACAGTTACGGAAACGTTGCGGGAAATGGAATAAACTGCAATGTGAATGCAGCTGTATGCCCCGTGTAGGACCTTAAGGTCCTCAAATAATAACATCTTAGAGGTCCCGAGCCATAAGGATGCTAGGCTAGCAGCAACTAGGGCCAGGGCCTTCTCAGTACTGGCCCCGACTTGGTGGAACGGTCTGTCGCAAGAGACCAGGGCCCTGCGGGATTTGGCATCTTTCCGCAGGGCCTGCAAGACAGAGTTGTTCCGCCTGGCCTTTGGGTTGGTTTTAGTTTACCCTGATGTTTTATTCCTTTATGGTTTGATTGGTGGGCTACTTATAAATGAGGCTGCATTTTAAATTTTAAATTGTATCTTAACTTGCATTTTAACTGATTGTTTTGTATGTTTTGTTGTGGTTTTTATGGTTGTTAGCCGCTCTGAGCCCGGTCTTGGCTGGGAAGGGCGGGGTATAAATAAAAAAATTATTATTATTATTATTATTATTATTATTATACTGTACCAGCAAATTCACAGACTCTCCAAATGTCCCTATTTTCAAAGGACAGTCCCGGATTTATAGAAGACTTCCCGGTTTCTGATTTGATCCCAGAATGTCCCATTTTTCCTTAAGATGTTCTTTTCATCAGAGAAATGTTGGAGGGTATGGATTTATGCAACCCCCAAGCCAAGGAGATAAGCAACTATGCAAACTTCAGAAGACATCTGAAGGCAGCCCTGGAAAGGGAAGTTCTTAAAAAAATGTTTCATGTTTTAATATGTTTTTATATACGTTGGAAGCTGCCCTGAGTAGCTGGGGCAACCAAGTCAGATGGGTGGGGTATTCCGTAAATAATAACATTATTATTATTATTATTATTATTATTATTATTATTATTGAATAGGACATCCCTATTTTTATAGGAGAAATGTTGGAGGGTAGGCTTTAGCTTTGGTGTACACAGGCTGAAAGCCTGAAGAAGTCTTAACTGTGGCTGGTTTTGGTGTTTTTTTGTGTTTTTGGTTATTTTGTTTTCTAACTTTGCTCTTCAGCCGTATACTGTTTCTGATTATTTCATTTCTGTGGAGGCTATGGTGGCTTGGTAAATTTTTAAGTGAGAATCCAGTCTCAGATGTCTGAGCTGCATAGATGCCAGCCTGTGGCGTTATCAAGACGGCTGAGGTCTCAGAGCCCTTGCTTTTTTTTGTCTGTGAGGCTAGTTCAGAGCCGGCTTATGAAGAGAAAGAAGCTTGGTTCAATGAAAAGGTAGATTGATTTCTTACACTGCATGAGATAGCGATTTACCTGAGGTTACAAATTGACTGCAGCTGCTAAAAATAACGAACCAGCCTCATTTCTTACTTTTGGGGAATACTGATCTGAGGGATAGGAAACCAACAGTAAAAAAAAATTAATATTTAGTAGTAATCCTGTTGCTGTGCTTCATTATTTTTGATTAAATTTGTGAGAAAAGGTGTAGGTGATGTTCCCATTTCATATTTTGCAGATCCTATACTCTCCACTCCTGCACACAGGTAATTATTATGGAACAACTATCCTCTTTGGTGAAAACTTCATGCTGGAAAGAAGCCAAAGACTTTTCTAAAGGGCAGCATTGTGGTTCTAAAACCAAGTTTAAATGATGTCTAACCTTTTCTCACACAAACTGTTTTGAAACATGTACACTAAGGATCGACAACTGCAGTTGCCCCCATGAGGCAATTTTGTGCTCATTGGAATTTTGCCTTGCTTGGAAACTCACTATAAGGGGCCTACAGTTGCCTGCTAAATTGGAGATTGTGATGGGTGATTCCCTGAACTTCCAGTTTCTCATGTCTCCAGTCTTAAATTCAGTGCTCTAGATTTCCACACCAGTCCTCATGAAAATTCATTCCCTCCAACTTTTCCCCAATGTCCTATTCCAGGTATGTCCAACCACAAGTCGCTCAAGATCTACCATCCCATATCAAAAACTGGCAGTGACCTCCCACACTCTCCCATTGTCATTCTTCAACTTAAACATATTATATTTGGCTGAGCTTATGATAATAATAAGAAATGACAGTCGCTTCCATAAAACCTGAAAAGTTCATCATAAATCAATATATTTTTAAAAAATACATACTTTGTATACTTGTAATGTAAGAAAATAACATTCAGGGCAGGGTCCTACATAATCAGCAAATGATGCATGGATTGTTGTTCACAAAAGCTCATGCCATAATAAATGTGTTAAGTACCCCAGGACTCTTGCTGTTTTTCAAATGAGTCAGGGGCACATGTCAATCACAGCGGTTTCCCACATAGTTCGAAACAGAAATTGGGTAAACTCAACTGCAGAGTTGACAGCCTTCAAAGCACCACCTTAAGAACTGGATGAAACCTGTAGAAGCCCTTTCCCCTGGATCCAACCCACCCCTTCCTTTCGAGTAAACCTAAACCAGCCCTTTCTCTCTCTGAGGAGCCAGTGCGCAGGGCTGCACACACACACACACACACACACACACACACACACACACACACACACACACACCTCGGGGCAGGATGGCAGCAGCCACAAAGGGTCCCCCACTCCCTCGTGCGTGTTTACTTGAGAGTAAGTCTCGCTGCGCTCAGTGAGAGAGCTTGTTGGTTTACAAGGGGGGGGGAGGCAGTCGTCTCCTTGAGAGCTGGATCCTGGAATGTCCAGCACCATCTCTCTCTCTCTCTCTCTCTCTCTCTCTCTCTCTCTCTCTCTCTCTCTCTTCAAAGCAATCCTTTCTCTCGAGGAGCCAGTGCACAGGGTTTCTCTCTCTCATCCAGTCTCTCCATCTGCATATGCCTCTGCCCACCTCACGCCCATTTGCTTCTGCTCCTTCAGAGAGAGAGAGAGAGAGAGAGAGAGAGAGAGAGAGAGAGAGAGAGAAGCCCTGCACACTGGCTCCTCAGACAAAGGGCTGTTTGGTGTGTGTGTGTGTGTGTGTGTGTGAGAGAGAGAGAGAGAGAGAGAGAGAGAGAGATTGACAGAGATCGACAAGAAACAATCACATGATCTACAAGTAGATCCTGATTCACATGTTGTACAATGCTGTCCTATTCAATAATACCACCACTAAAAATTATTTTATTATCTATACCCAGCCCATCTGACTGGGTTGCCCCAGCCACTCTGGGCAGCTTCCAACATATACAAAAACATAATAAAACATTTAAAAACTTCCCTATACAGGGCTGCTTTCAGATGTCTTCTGAAGGTTACATAAGTTACTTATCCCCTTGGCTCGGGGGTCACATAACTCCATACCCTTCAATATTTCTCCAATGAAAATAGGGATGTCCTAAGGAAAAGTGGGACATTCTGGGATCAAACCAGAAACTGGGGCAGCTTCTGTAAACCTGGGACTATCCCTGGACAACAGGGACACTGGGAAGGTCTGAAAATGTAACAGCGTTTCAGTGCAAATTTGTTTGGGAAACTACCGGTACATTGCAAAATTCAGAAAAGTGTGAATTTTGAAGGATCATAGAATCATAGAGTTGGAAGAAACCACAAGGGCCATCCAGTCCAAGCCCCTGCCAAGCAGGAAACACCATCAAAGCATTCCTGACAGGTGGCTGTCAAGCCTCTGCTTGAAGACCTCCAAAGAAGGAGACTCCACCACACTCCTTGGCAGCAAATTCCACTGTCGAACAGCTCTTACTGTCAGGAAGTTCTTTCTAATGTTTAGGTGGAATCTTCTTTCTTGTAGTTTGAATCCATTGCTCCGTGTCCTCTTCTCAGGAGCAGCAGAAAACAACTTTTCTCCTTCCTCCATATGACACCCTCTTATATATTTGAACATGGCTATCATATCACCCCTTAACCTTCTCTTCTCCAGGCTAAACATACCCAGCTCCCTAAGCCGTTCCTCATAAGGCATCGTTTCCAGGCCTTTGACCATTTTAGTTGCCCTCCTCTGGACACATTCCAGCTTGTCAGTATCCTTCTTGAACTGTGGTGCCCAGAACTGGACACAGTATTCCAGGTGAGGTCTGACCAGAGTGGAATACAGTGGTACTATTACTTCCCTTGATCTAGATGCTATACTCCTATTCATGCAGCCCAGAATTGCATTGGCTTTTTTAGCTGCTGCATCACACTGTTGACTCATGTCAAGTTTATGGTCTACCAAGACTCCTAGATCCTTTTCACATGTACTGCTCTCAAGCCAGGTGTCACCCATCCTGTATGCTAGGGTTTTGCTTCGCTTATTGTTTTGGGAAGGGCGCATTAGACAAGTTCACTTTCAAATGTGAACTGAACTGAATGTCTCCCCTATTTCTAGTTGTGGCCTTCTCACAAAAACAGTGAGCTCACATGCTAGCACCTTGGTGGCATACGTGTGAAATTCACTTGGTGTAAAAAGACACGGAGGCAACTCAGCAATGGGTTTAGGGTTGTCAGATTTGAAGGCAGTTTGGGGAGCAGGCTGGCAATGGGGTGCTATGCTACAGAAGTGTTTCGGTGTCACCGCTGCCCAGCCATGATGCTCTGCTACTCCATGCTACTCCCCCTCTTGCTCAGAACAGGCCTGCTTTCCTGCTCCAAGCCCAATATGAGGATTTACCGGTACTTCCTTACGGAATGTGAATTCTATGAAATAAAGTTGTCGTTATGCAGGCACAAGGCTTTTACCTTGCCTATTCCCTACCCACCCAGCCAACGAGGGGTGGGAGAATTAGCCTAAACTCCTTTCTCCTTCACAAACCACAACCCTGCAATAAACTGAATATTGTAGCTGAAAACAAGTGCTGGTTCCTGAACGGGAAATCGTTGGTGATTCCAAATGATGATGTATGAAAGAGAGGCAGGGAAATTTGATTTTCTCAGACTAGGCTGACCCTATAAAACGGAGTGGAGCAGAAAAATTGGTTTTACTAAGCAAACATGACATGGAAGTCATAAAAGGAGCAACGCTTACAATATGAAGCATCGGAATGTCTCATTGCTATAAATATATTTTCTAAAGCAGAATGACATTTAAATGACAGCAATAAATGCATTTTCTTCATTATCCTTTATATGCTTGCTTTCCTGCCAATTTTATATATGCCAATGGAATCCCAGGGCCTAGAAATTTCGGTGCCACAACTGCCCTAGGTGAAATGCAATTTACTAGCATAAAATGTGCTGACTCTTTCAGAAAAATGTTAAATATCTGGGGTTTTTTTTTATTATTAAAAAAAACTTTCAAAAGCGAAGTTTCTGGCCACCATGGCTAAAGACAATCTAGCCAAAGCTGAAATCAGTGTCCCATTTTAATCAAGGGAACTTGAAAAGGGGGGAGTGCAACTTTGGCTGTTTTCTATCCCCTTAACATACAGATAGTGTCTGCTACAGACTCAAACAGAAAACAGAGGTGGGTTTAAGGGGATGGATGTCAGTTCCAGATCACCGTCAAACAAATCTGCTCTGAAAATAGCACAAGGCAAGGACCACTCTTTTGCCTTGTCACTTGACTCTAATTAAAACACCACATCCTTATTACTTAAGCAAGTGACTTTGCATAAATCGTTGCACAGGATATACTAACCAGATTTTAATATTATGGATATTTAAGGCTTAAGTCAGACATCTATCTTAAACGGGTGGCTTTCACATAGACTGTTGCCAAATACACTGACATAAAACGGTAATCTGCATACAGGAAATATTACCTATCCATCTTTAATGTTTTATTTATAGAGAGCCGCCAGCTTTCACTCAAGTGAGAGCCTTTGCATTTGACTTTCTGCAGTTTTCGACCAAAGGTGCTTAGGAATGCAGTCTTGTCATCAGTTTTGCACAGTCACTGATTCAAATAGGGCTTGTGCAGGAGTAACTGTGCACCAGATTCAGCCCAGGAGCATTCATGTGTGGTGTGCAAAAATCACAGTTCCCAGTACTCCAGCTAACGCCAGAGTTAGTTGAACATCTGGCTAACCCCAATAAGAGAAGGAGAAGAGTTTGGATTTGATATCCTGCTTTATCACTACCCGAAGGAGTCTCAAAGCGGCTCACATTCTCCTTTCCCTTCCTCCCCCACAACAAACACTCTGTGAGGTGAGTGGGGCTGAGAGACTTCAGAGAAGTGTGACTAGCCCAAGGTCACCCAGCAGCTGCATGTGGAGGAGCGGAGACGCGAACCTGGTTCACCAGATTACGAGTCTACTGCTCTTAACCACTACACCACACTGGCTCCTCTTTTTGCAATCAGTGTCATAAGCTCCAAGCTGGGACATAACCACATGCACATACATTCCTGTACAATGACAAATCATGTTTCTTCATTATCAGAATCATATGAAAGACATCACAAGTGGGGAAGATGACCCTGAACCAGGTTGGCTTTCTCTCAGTATACATCAAAATGGGTCTAGTTCTCAGTGATGGCTGAAAACGGAGAATCAGGGTTCAGGCTGATGCTTGGGAAGCAATGCAAAAAGTCTACGGATATCTGAGCATGCACAAAATGTCTCTCCCAGTACTGAGATCCTGCTATCACCTCCTGTAAAACATACATGTGGGTTTAAGAAGAAGGGCAATGAGAAGTCACACCTTTTCACTACTTTCTGCTAGCAATACGGAAGCAGATGCCACAATGGAAAATACAGTTATTCCTCTAGGCAGCTGGAAGCAACAGACATTCACTACCCACATCACCAGGGCTGCGCCGTTTCAGAATCAACTGGCTCACCAAATCAATTGCCCTGTAAGCCACCATGGCAGGACCATCTGATCTGGAGGTAATAGTCTCCCATGATGTCACTGCCACAATTAGAGTGACAAGAAACTGGCATACAGTTGTACCTCGTGTTACGAATGCTGCATGTTGCGTTCATCACGGGTTACGAACCCGCCGAACCTGGAAGTACCGGAACAGGTTACTTCCGGGTTCGGCGGTTTGCACATGCGCAGAAGTGCCGGATAGCATCACGCACATGTGCAGACGCAATGCTTCAGGATACGCGCTGCAAATGATGTGAACGGGGCTCCGGAACGGCTTCTGTTCGCATCCAGAAGTGCCACTGTATTCCAGTTAGGCCCCAGAAGGCCATGGTCTCATCCTCTCAAGTAAACATCTCCTAGCTACATCTACTTCTAGGAAGTTTGATCCAGGCTATAGTTCTCAGGGACCACCAAGGCCCGCTTTTTCTGAGCTGTGAATAGCACATTTCCACCCAAACTGATCCTTGTAAGAACTTTGTGCTATCCACAATCCCTGAGTTTGCTTATTGCCTCTTCCTTTCCTGCTTTTTCCTTTTGTGAGTTGACTTATTAAACTGTAAGCTTGAGGGCAAGGTCTGTGCTATTTTCATTAATTCAGCCACTCTAAGCTTTTCTGGCTGAGCGATGGGGTGCAATGCCTTTGAATGACTGACTGACTGACTGATTCACAGAACAGAGAACACTGCTTTGCTAAGCCCAGGTGAGGACTAAGCTTAGAGAGGGCGGACAGGTAGCTGAATGGCTGTACCAGCTTCTCCTCCTCCTCCTCCTCCTGCCACTTGTTCACCCCTTTCTGCCACTAACAGTGCTCTTCTTCCTTGTGTTAGATGGCGGTTTTGGCTCTGGGAAGAGGAGAGGAGTAAGTTTCATTCCACCCAGGTGCAATGGGTGCAAGCTGCTGTAATGTGAGGACGTGAGGGGAAAAGACCTACACAAAAACCCAGAGCCAGCTCTGCAAGTGGGAAGAGAAAGGTGTGGTGCAAACAAGGCAATAGCATCTCTCTTCAATGTTAGACATCTTCAAATGGCTGGGGAAGGAGAAAACCTCTCTCTCTTTCTGTCTCATTCTCTGGACTCAGCTATACAGCTGCAAATAAAACGTTTTTGTAACGTGTTGTAAAGTGCATTATACAAGTGTGACAGTAGAGGGCGATGGCGAGCTATGGCAAATTCAATACATTTTTCAAAATGTTTTTTAAAAAAAGCATTTTCACAACATTTTTTTAAAAAATGTGTGTGCAGATTCCACTTCACTCTCTCTGGCCTTCTTCATGAGTTCAGTACCATTGTTCACCATTTGGGGCTTGCCTGAAAGTTCACGGAGAGAACAAGTCTTGCGGCAAAAGTAAATAAATCCCTTTAGTTTCAGTATCTGACTTTTTTCCTCTAAGCACTAGTAACATCCCTAGAAGTCCATAAAGTGTCAAATGTCCATTACGAGCCAAAGAGAAATGTATTAGGGGCTATATGTTTGGCTTGGGAAATCACTTTTCATTTGCTGTAAACCAACTTCCTGTTATGACTGTGTCTGTCAAAGGCAAAATCTTCCGCAGCGCATTTCTGTTATGACTACTCAAGCAGTGCATCTGTTAAAACCAAAAAGCTGAAAACGGCTTGGGAGAACTAGTATCAAGAGGGTAGATGAACCGGGGTTTTCCGTTTGCAGCTCTGGCCTTCTTTGTCTGCGATAAATTCAGACTGCAGCAAAGAGATTTAATTCCACTTATCATATTCACCCCGGTTCTCAAGTGACTTCTTCCTGGAATGATTTTGACACAAACTACATCAGCGTTGTCAAATGAGATTTACATTCCCAACCGGGTGTGAGTCACCAGTGTCATTCTCTGCTTTCACTCTGTCAGAGGGAAGTCGCTGCCTCCAATTTTGCCTATCTAGAATGAGGTTAACTAAAAGCAGAATTCTGAAACATTTGCTATGCTCATACTAAACCAACAATAAGAATTGTGAAGCCAATTCAGACATTAAGAAAAAGAGGTGCTACAGTCCTCCCCGGGGAGGACTTCAGAATGCAGATGGGGGTACTGTATTCTCGAAAACTCACTGCATGAAGAACACTAGCACCTCAGGAGAGAGCCCTTTCCCTTGTTACTATGTTACAGAAAAGGTCAATTGTCACCAAAGCTTTTGTTTTCAAAGCCTCAAGTTTCCTTGCTGTTGGGCAGTCTATTCAGTTGTTTCATGTATAAATTCTTTATAATTACTATTACTGAACTGAAAACCTACCAGAACTGAAGAGAACTAAACCGGGAGTAACAGGTTCCTCTATGGAAGAGATTTAGATAGAAGTTATTTTACGATCAGCAGTTTTTTTCTTTAGCCAAAGAGGAAGGCTGCGAGGAAACCTAGCTCCAGAGATTCATGGTTGTTATTACAGTAGAATATTGCTAAAAATCGCCAGCTGAACAACCAGTTTCTTTTGGACAGCGATTCTTATGAAACATCAGAATTTAAGTAGCACTGTGGTGAAATAGTTCAGTGCCTTCATATGCTAAACAGCAGCAAAGCATCAGAATTAGCATAATGCGAACGTAGTTGGCTGCTTTTTGGAATAATATTGCAGTTTAAAAAGGTGTGCGTGCTTGCATGTCTGCAGGATTTCGAAAGCCATTGTTATCTAACTCCTTGTCAACTGAATCGAGTAATAAGTTATGAGTGGGAGGAAAAAAAAATCCAGCATCTAATCTAATATTGCTGGGACATCCTTCTCAATTGATATCAAACGGGTAAACTTTCCCTTGCAGGATTCAGCTCGACTTTTAACATTGCTATCTGCAGTTGTCAGAATCTTGGGAAATAAGGCCTTCATCTGTGAGACATTCTCTTATGGAGGAACTGAGCATCACATGAACCTCTGTGATTGTTGCTTGTTTCAGACACTGGACCTGGTGCCACCAAATCTACAATTTGAGATAGATATCAGGCACAAAGGGAAATGGGTTTCTGAACCCCTTGCCCTCATGCTTCAAACCAGGTGTTGTTGTTGTTGCTGTTGTTGTTGTTGTTGTTGTTGTTAACCTGCTGAGGCCATTTGTAGACCACAGTTGTCCAGGCATTGGTGATTTCAAGACTGGTTTACTGTAATGAACTCTCCGTGGGTGGTTAAGTGGTTAAGAGCGGTAGACTTGCAATCTGGTGAACTGGGTTCGCGTCTCCGCTCCTCCACATGCAGATGCTGGGTGACCTTGGGCTAGTCACACTTCTTTGAAGTCTCTCAGCCCCACTCACCTCACAGAGTGTTTGTCGTGGGGGAGGAAGGGAAAGGAGAATGTTAGCCGCTTTGAGACTCCTTAGGGTAGTGATAAAGCGGGATATCAAATCCAAACTCTTCTTCTTCTTCCTTCTCAGTTTGCATTTCTTAGTACAGAAAGTATTGATCTGATGTGTAGAGATCTTTCCTATTCTAATTAATTCAAGAGGGTTCTGGAAGCTTCTGGAAGCTTCTCTGTGCAAAAGAAACAAGCAGATAGTTCATCATGTTTGGGTTATTCCTTCAGAGAAGCTGAGTACAGCTGATCTAAATGGTTCCCTTATTCTTTCTGTCAAGGTCATGCTGACTATAATAATAAGCCAGAAGGAGCCTGGGTTTCACTCACTTTCTATCTCTTTTGCTTCTGGTGTGGCATTCTGTATGCTTAGTGCTAAGTTTTAGACTTATTATAAGTTATTGTAAGTTTAAGTTAAGTCTCTCGCAACTGGATTTCTTATGGACAGTGCCAATCCTGAACGTATTGGATTTGTGATCATTATGCTCGTTTTGCCTTCAGTAGCAGTAAAGCTCTGCTGGATGAAATATTAATTGCATCTGGTCTACTTTTTGGGAATCCTGCAACGTGTTTAAGTTTTTACTCTGCTAGAGATACATTGGAATCCGCTCTGGATCAATATTGAGTAGAATTCCAATGACATTCCTTTGGCCTTGGTCCAGAAACTGCAGTTAGTGCATAATGCTGCAGTGTGATTTCTGACAAGAGCGTGGCAGCTGTGGTGGAGAGTGTGGGGCGAGGAGAACGGCAGTGTTGGCTCACCACTTCCTACCTTCCAGTCAAAGTAGCTGTGATGGCCTGGAATTCAGACTCAGATGCTGAAGCTGAGGGATCCCAGCCTGCACAGGATTCCCTGCCTCCAGAACCAGCAGAGCTGGGGCTAGGGCCTGAGTCTGAAGGGTCCTCACCTGTGCTGGATCCTCAGGTGCAGGCATCTGCTGAGTCTGCTCTGGCTCCTGATGGGATGGAGAACCCATTGCCTGCAGGTGCTCCACTCCCAGCCCCGTCAGGGGAAGCTGAGGTTGCCTCTGGGTCCGGTAACCCTCCAGCCTCTCCTGAGCTGCAGAGGCTCAGGGCAGAGAGGTGAAGGGAACTGAGTTCCCGCAGGAAGAGTGCTCGCCTCCAAGCCAGGAGAGGCGAGTCACCAGAGGATCGGGGCAGCCCTCTGCCTCGGGGCAGATAAAAGCCGGCCAGCCCCAGCCCAAGTTGCAGGAGCAACATTGTTGCTGACCAGTTCCTGCTTGAAACCTGTCCTGCTTTCCTGCCTGAGCTCCTGAGCCACCCTGGTTCCCTGCTTGCCTACCTGTTCCCGACTTTGCCTGACTTCCTGCCCTGCACCCAGCTTCAGTGACTACGGACTGCCTTTACGTTGTACCTCTGACCACGGACCGGACTTGGACCTCGCCTTTCGGGTAACCCACGGGACCAGCACAGTAGCCTTCTGACAAAGGTAGATGGCTGCTGGAATTCTAGTAGGCCAATCTTGTTCTTCTGTTTGGGAGGCCAGGATGGAAACCCCACATTTGCCCACGGCTCATTTGAATGGGCAAACCGTGTTCTATCAACATCAGTTTTTCTCTGGAATAACACAGTGAGAAACTATGTTGCAAGGAAGAACATGATTAAGATTAGGGATCACTCTTCACATTCCAGAAGATGTGCTACACCCATGATTAAGGATGACCACAGATGCTCCCTTTTATGAAGAACATTTCTAAAGGCGTCCAACTCCATCACTGTCTCTTACAGAGAGAACAGACAGACAGGTGGAGGTTGCTAAATGGAAATTGTATGCTTTGGCTGAGATCAGATCCTCTGTTGTGATCTCATCCACGATATGTTCCATTTTATGCATGAGAAAATGGCACCTGCAGCAGTTTAGCAACCCAGCAGTGTGAAAATATTGGCACATTTACATCAATGGCTTCTTTTCAACCTGTTATTTTCTGACTTGGAGGTGTGACTGAGACCATGCAAGGTCTTGCCCCTTTAACATATTCTGTTGTCACATCTAAGTATTCCGCATTCACATCTACATATACCCATGAAGAAGAATTGCGGAAAAGGCTGTATCCGTCCCGTGGTGTTAAAGATACTAGACGTCATTTGCATTCATTAAATATGAATTTATTCTACTTTATATTCTGTGAATGCTTGAGAGACAAATTGTATATTTAGAGTATTAATATACTTCCTGACTCAGACATACTGTATGTCTGCAGGTTTAAGCGACGATGCTAGAGAAAAATCCTCTCTTTTTTTTGGCTACATTGCAATACACCAGCTAACTGTAAATGAAATCTGGCTGGAGGATTATGGTGACTGCAGACTGATTAAATGTATTCTATTGAGACAAGTGTGCTGATGTGCCCCAGGCAGCTGACTCAAATTCATCTCTCCTTCAAACACAATGCACTTCCTCCTGGCTTGGTGATGCAACAGATGGAGAAATGGCCAGCTTAAGTGGATGACATTAAGGATTTCCTCTGTCATAGCTCTTCCTTGACCCACTAAGCAACTGTAAGAAGTTCTGGAGTCTGACATCAACTAAACCAGTTTTTGAAATTAAGCACCGTCATAGTTCCCCCTTGGACTTTCCTGTTATGAAAGTTGCTTGACTGCATAAGCCTAACCAGAGGATATACTATGTTTTCCTGGGTGGCGCCCAGACTATGAGATGGATAGATTCTATTCCACAACCCTTGGTAAAACAGGAAAAGGTGGCACAGGAGCTGTGAAATCACTTTGCAAAAGTACGTGACACATAAATAAATGTATGAATATCTTGCTCTGGCATTCGCTGATTGAGTCTTTATGGAAAGTGAGAAATTGCCTGTATTTCAGACTTCATTCTTACCATGACCTATATTTTTTTCTGTCCAGCTCAGAAATAAACACTCGTTATACAAACAGAGAAACGTTTGCTACAAACAATAAATGAAATGAGCTTGTGCACTAGGTATGCAAGCCAAAGGTACAAATCCCACTGTGAAATAAGTAATGTGTTGATTCCATTGCTATAGTTTTTTATGATGCATTAAACGTAACATAAGATATATTTCTATTATTTCCCTCCCTTTTTACAATAAATTTAATGTAGCTTGGGGGGGCATGTACCTTTGAAGTTTACTGAATCTTATATCTCTTCAATTGAACTATCTACACACTATCCTAAAATATGAAATTTTACTCTGGGGCCTTGCTGAAAGTAAGTTTTACTTCATGCAGTCCTTTCCAGATCATTTAAAGCAGGCATCCCCAAACTTCAGCCCTCCAGATGTTTTGGACTACAATTCCCATCATCCCTGACCACTGGTCCTGTTAGCTAGGGATCATGGGAGTTGTAGGCCAAAACATCTGGAGCGCCGCAGTTTGGGGGTGCCTGATTTAAAGAGTAGAGTCTGCAACAATTAGAATGGATTGAAGCAAATGCAGATTCACGCAGAGGATGGAGACACCTGAGGACCAAACGAGATGAGCAATTACACAAATGGCTTTGGAAAAAGGAAATTCCATACAGGGAGATTTGCAAACACTGCAGTGGCCAAAGGGTTAAAGTTCCCCTATTCCCCACACCAGAGTCCCGATCAGATTCAGAGGCTCCTTGTCCACAATTTATTTTTTTAAAAGCCATTAACACAATTGTTTGAATGGCATTGCATTTAGTTGGGTGCTGGAGAGGAGTAATAGCGCAGTCTAAAAGGAAATCTGTACAGCTGTATGACTGGTATGTCATTTGAATTTTAAGGCAGAAGAAAAACAACAGCACATTATTTCAGTCATTAGAAGTTTGGGAAACACTGACTTAGATGAAAACCACTCTGGGAAATGAGGGGTGATGAAAAGAACCCGAATCACCCGTTCCAAACACTGAGATTTCTGAAAACTGGAAATGAACTCATTTTGCAGGAAAGCCAAGGGAACGTGACACAGATGATACTAGATGGAGTTTGCACAGCAAAATCAGAAACAGGCGAATGGATATGAAAGTCAAGAATAAGAATACCAGAGCTTACACCATGTTGCATTGTCCTCCAGATAGTCCTCTGGGAAGCAAAAGAGAGAGAAAAGAAAAGAAAATAATTCAAGACAAAGTGTTAGGTTATAGAGAGAAGACAGCTGCAAAGAAGATAGTGTATCAGTACTGGCAAACCACTGTGAATGGGACTTATTTAATTATGGCTGACAATATACATATATCCAATTAGCCCTAAACCACCTCGGTATCACATTTAGCTTTAATTTTTTTATTTTTAATTGAGTGCATGTTTTAACATTTCTATAGGGCTAATGCTAAAAACTTCAAAATACAAACTCTCAGGAACGTAATAACAGAATTCATAATTTTTCTCTCCTCCTGCCATTAATCTCCGTGTCCCGCCACTCACCCATCCCCAGTTCCTACCAAAGTTATCAAAGTCTCTTCTGCTAAAAAGAAAGAGGCACATTTCCACAATAATAATATCAGACACTTCCTGCTTAAGACCTTAATGGAAGTAAAATTGGGGCAGTGAATTAATGAATGTATAAGGAGATGATAATCAATGTATAACGAGACTTTTAGAAACTCAAACTGCAGTGAAGATACATCAGAGTTTCTGAACTTTTGTGCACCATAAACACAGGTTACCATTTTGCACTTTCTCTTCTCTTTAAAAGGTGACATTCTGACAAAGACTGATGCTTTGATGATGGCAGGGGTGTCTCTCACTTCATTTTAACCACTCCATGCTGCCTGGTATTGGAGTGTGTTATGATAAATCAATATAAAACAATTTGGCCGTATATTATCAGGGAGACCTCAAAGGCAGTTTTCTTCCAAAGCCCTTGTGTTTATTTTGGTCCTATTCTGGCTTAGTTGCAATCAATTGTTTTGTTGTTTTGTTCTGCTTCAGGTAACGCTCTGTCTCTTTCTTTCTCACCAGTTGGAACCAGTTCAGATTGTCCTATGCTGCTACTCAAAGATGAAATCACAATCATTAATGTGACATTTATATCCCATCTTTCTTTCACAATGAAGGGCAAGGTGGCAGACTTAGAATTCTCAAGTGGTCTCCCATTCATTTACGGACCAGATTGGGACTTGCTTAGGTTCAGCTTTTTGGGTTATGCTGCGCCCTGGTACCAACTGCATTGAATGTCTAAATATTAATCTAGGAGATTCAGGGTTCGGACTATTCACTGTGATTTGTGAAGGTTTTGGAAGTGGGTACTACTGGGACTTTGACGTTTGAGCTTCTTGATTCTTGAAGTCTTGAAAGCACAGAGGACATTGTTTGTGGATTCTAGAAGATCACGACGGCTAAATGAAACCTGAAATGAAGTTGCTGAGTGAGGTACCTTAGAAATCTGGAGGGAAATGTCATTCATATCTAGATGACACCTAGCCCTATTTCACTTTGTCATCAAAGTCAGGTGAGGCTATGGAGGTACTGAATTACTGTCTGGACTTGATGCGGACCAATAATTTTAAGCTGAATCTTGAGGAGACAAGCACTGTGGGAGACAAGCACGATAGTTTCCTAGTCTGGAAAGTTGCTGTGCTAACTTTTCTGGATGGGGTTGCACTCCTGCAAAGGAGCAGATAAATAGCTCGATCTGACATTGACAATGGAACCCCAAGTGGCTCACAGCACCTTTGACAGGCTTTGCTTCATTGCTAAGTGGTGACCTTTCCTGGATCTTAGAATCATAGAATCATAGAGTTGGAAGAGACCACAAGGGCCATCCAGTCCAACCCCCTGCCAATCTTCTTCTCTGGCAATCACTCGTAGCCAAGTAAGATTGTCTTCCAATAAAAATGGTTTTAACAATGAGTCCATAAGTGACTGTGGAGGCCAATTCTGGACCCACACGTCCTTCCACAGTGGGGACATTATTTCCCGGGCGGGAATTGATCATGGTGTGGATTTGCCAAGCGTGCCTTCCTCTTAGCACGTTTCTCCCTTGCGTTCTGAGTTCGAACGTCTTCAAAGTCCATGACACCTTTGGTAAAAGCTGTTCTCCAACTGGAGCGCTCGCAGGCCAGTGTTTCCCAGTTGTCGGTGTTTATACTACATTTTTAAAGATTTGCCTTGAGACTAGCTTCCTGTTCAATGTCAAGGTGCTAGTTTTGGCCTTAAAGAACTTGGGCCCCAAATATCTGAAGGAGCACCTCCTCCCATATCAAGCTGGCCATGCATTAAGATAACCAGAGGAGGCACTTTCCCATGTTCCAGCTATTGGAGAAGTGCGTTATACATATGCAGAAAATAGGGCTTTCTCCGTGGTAGCATCCCAGCTTTGGAATGCCCTCCTGAGAGTGGCAATCCTGGCGCCGACAGTGTGTTCCTTTTGGCACCTTTTTATTTGCCTAATTTTAAATGATTATATTTTCAGCTGGTTGACTGGTTTTATTCCTCTGACTTTTATTATATTGATGTTTAATGTTGGCTTTGTATTACAGTGGTACCTTGACTTACGAGTAACTCGACTTACGTTTTTTTCGAGTTACGTAAAACAAAATGGCCGCCGCATCCGAATTTTTTTGACTTACGAAAAGATGTCGCAGCCGCTTTTAATAGGATTTTTTCGACTTATGAATTTTTGACCCGGATTTTTCGACTTACGAATTCCCCCCCAATGCATTCCTATGGGGATTCGACTTACGAATTTTTCCGACTTACAAAAATCGCGTCGGAACGCATTATCGTCGTAAGTCGAGGTACCACTGTATTATCATCATCATCATCATCATCATCATCATCATCATTATTGTTGTTGTTGTTGTTGTTGTAGATTTTAAATGCCTACTGCTCCGAAATCCATTTTTGGATGAAGGCTCAGTTTACAGTTCTATAAATATATAACTAAAATAAATAAATAAATAAATAAATAAAGATGAATAGCGACACATGGCTTTCCCATTCATAAGCTACCCAGGGAGGGTGGGGGGAAGGAATAACCATTAGCTGCAGCATATGGCTAAGCGGGAAGCTGGGTTATTTGCCTGCTGTTTCTGCAGAAATGCAGAAAAGAATCTGGCAGAGTCACACAAAGCTAAATTTGTCACTGCAAGTTAATGGGAATGCATAGAGTAGATTGCCTTATTTATGCTGAGATTTGCTTGCCTTTCAGACACCTAGGACCAGCCGCCCAATATAGCTCCTGCAAATCCTTAGGAAAGACAGACATGAGTTGTTCTAAAATGATCCTGGAGTCAAGCTGCTGGTAAGTAGCACAGCTTCAAGCCGTCACTTATCCCCCATTTTGTCAGCCTGTCTTATGAATTTGCAGTGGTTAAGCTGACTCCTACCTGGTAAAATACACAAAGAAGATATTGCACTAGGTCTATACAATAGTGTTTTTCACATTTAAAAATACCTATTCCTATTGTAGAATGAAGAATAAACCCATCTTTAAAGGTTTTTCTTTTCTTTTTTAAAGAAAATGTCATGGCGAATCATTTTACAGCTTATTTATGGTTGTAAATGAAAGGGGGCAGGGGATGAATAGAAGAAATTTGCTGTGTAAAATAAATACTACTGTGCTAGTTGCATTTTCTGCCCTTGATTAAGACTCCAGGAAGTTTTGTTTAAAAAACAAAGGTTGGATCCATGTTTAGTCTGACTATGAGTAGAACCATTAAGATCAATGGGACTAATTAACACTAAAATCAGTGAGTCTCCTCTAAGTCTATGTGTGGATCCAACCCAATGGCCCCAATACTGCCCCAATGAGTTGGGGAACTGGTGGCTCTCCAGATGTTTTTGGATGCAGATTCCTACCAGCCCAGCCCCATCCATTGGGGTGACTGAAGTCCCATTAGGGTTGATAGGAGTTGTAGTACAACATCATTTTGCCATGGGTTCCCTATTCTTAATGCATTGAGTACTGATGTGGAAACATCCCTAGCCACCTGAAGTCAGTTCCATGGGGTGAAATTAGCACTATGGTGTGATTGCAACGGCACATTCAGATGCACACCTGTATCTGTATTGGCTAAGTGTGGATAAGCACAATTTTTCTAGATTTATCAAATTGAAAAGTCAGACCCTGTGGACCTGGCAGCTTATTCTTCTACCCATTTTCTGGCCAGTTGATTGGAAAGATTAGATCTCTGTGTTAGAGCTGCCAGATGTTCATTATATCAGTGTAGTACCAGTAAATACACATTCTGGAAGGTTATATATATTTGGGTTTGAAAGCCCAGGATTTCAGATGTATTCAACAGTATCATAATCACCATCATCATTATTTTGCCATGGCCCCCACTCTAAGAACCCTCCTAATCCACACTAAGAATCAAAAATTTGTAGCCCTAATTTAATTTATCCACCTCAAATTGAAAATGCCATGTCTCCAATTAGAGGGAGGGAGAAGGGTTTTCAGTGGCCACCTATGCGTTTCTGAGCTTAGAAGACTGAAATATTTGTTAATCATGGACATTATTGCATCTGTTATCATTGCAAGTCTTGGAAAAGACCAAGAGGTTTGTTGTTTTCACAAATTCAAATTCGAATATGTGTGCGCATGTGTAGACAGATAGGTAATTGATAGATAGATGGGCCTTTTTTTTACTGATAGCACCAGTGCTGTGGAATTGCTTCCATGATGAAAAACTGGAAGCCCCATCAGTATTGGCATTCTGCCGGCTCTTGAAAACATTTATTGAAAGAATTTCCCTGATTGGCTTGTTTATCCTACATATGTTAATTGTGGATGCTTTAATGTAGCCGTTTTACTATGTATATTAATTACAGCAGCTGTATTTTTAATTAGTTTTATTATTGTCACTTTACTATTGGTTTTATTTGTTTGTGAATACCACCCTGGTATTTCTTTTTGAAATGAAAGGTGGTATAATAATAATAATAGTAGTAGTAGTTGTAGCAGTAGCAGCAAAAAATAATCTAGAGATCTTTGCCCAGAGGCTGGACGGCCATCTCTTGGGGATTTATTTATTTATTTATTCATTTTATTAAATTCATAACCTACTTTTCCTCTCTCAGAAGAGACTAGATGCTCTAGCACTGAATTTTCTGCATTAAGCAGAGGTTGGAACTGATGGCCTCAAGGCTTCTCCACCTCTGTGATTCTATATTTTTAATTCTCAGAATCTCTTACGATTGTGCGTGGCAACCGATAACCCCATCAACATACTTTTTCTGATTTTTTAAAAAAAGTGTAAGTGTATACCGATAGCTAAGACATGTAAGTGTTACGAATCCCTTTCATATTTGTACATTTGTAATAAAATGTTATTGCAGCTTTGTCTGTTGAAACTCTTTGAATAGGCTGCAGAGTTAGAAAACAGTAAAAAAAGAGAGAGAGGGTAAAATATGCAGACTTTCGCAATGAAAGTCAAGAGCTGCTTTTATGTACCACACATAACAGCATCACTTTTATATTTTGCATGTAAAGAGTCATTTTTGAGAAGAAGGGAGTGTATTTTTGGTCTGAGGGGACAAAGGAAGAGTTCCCAATGGTTGAAGGCATTGATAACAAGAACACTGTTTCATATGTTTAATGTAGTTGTGAAATAAGTTTTGTGTCCCAACTTGTTTGAAACGCGAATTCCTTAATTAAAGTTTAGCGAGCGAAGATGCATTATGCATATGGACACTTAACAACAATAAGTGCTTATTTAATTATGAGAGGAGCTGTAGAAATGAGTGTATTGTAAAGTTAATTGGGAGCTGAAGTGATGGCACTTTAATTTGACAGGCTCAGGATTGCTTGTTTCAGTTTTGGGCGCATTCAATTTTCTCATGGACAGAAACGGATCTCTCCGTTGAAAAGCTGTTTTCGCCATTTCGCCTTAAGAGTAATATATTATGACTAGTGAAATGCATGGCAAATTTGGGGGAATGTTTTAAATCTGCAGCATAGATTTGCCATTTGGAGTTCATATCGTGTAGATTGGTTTGCTAGCAGCAGCAGCCAGTAAATCTGGGAGGAGGAAACTGTTGTCCCCGAGATGTTGTTGGCCTGCCTCTCCCATAATCCCTGACTATTGGTCATGAGGCTGACAGGAACTGGAATCCAACACCATCAGGAGGGTCACAGTTTGAGCATCTCTGATCTGCTGGCTTCTGCTAGTGCTATAATAGTCTTTTTCCTTGCTGCTTTTCTGTGCAGGGCTGGAATGAACTGTCTGGGGGTATTTCTTCCAAGTAAATAAGCATAGATCCACTAGACAGAGTCTCTTGGATTCCCATCTCTCAGCTTTTTGACAGAAAAAAGGTAAAGGTCCCCTGGACGGTGATGTCCAGTCAAAGGCAACTATGGGGTTGGCGCGCTCATCTCGCTTTCAGGCTGAGGGAGCCGATGTTTGTCCGCAGACAGCTTTCCAGGTCATGTGGCCAGCAGGACTAAACCACTTCTGGCGCAACAGAACACTGTGACAGAAGTCAGAGAGCACAGAAATGCCGTTTACCTTCCCACCGCAGCGGTACCTACTTGCACTGGCGTGCTTTTGAACTGCTAGGTTGGCAGGAGCTGGGACAGAGCAACGGGAGCTCACCCCGTCGCGGGGTTCAAACTTTTGACCTTCTGATTGGCAAGCCCAAGAGGCTCAGTGGTTTAGACCACAGTGCCACCCGTATCCCTTTCTGACAGTACCTACCACAGGCAACATATTTCAGAAAAAACAGCTAGGCAGCAAGAAGGACTCTCTCCCATACAAGGGAGAAGCACCATCCTGGATGCCTGGAGTGGTCTTTCCACACGTGGTGACCACACGTGATTCTTCATTTGGAGACATGAGGACTTTTCTTATTGCAGAATTCTATGGAAAGTAGTTCTTATGATGTATTGCATTTCTGTAGCACATGAAGAGAGGCTTGAAAGGTGATATCGCAGGGAGACAAGCTAGGTCAATGAAGCCCAGCAATATTTTAATAGGGTAGTAAAAGTTTAACAGGGCCCAGGGAAGTCATGGTTGGTTGAGTAGCAGCAGCCTAAGGTAAAGGTAAAGGGACCCCTGATCATTAGGTCCAGTCGTGACCGACTTTGGGGTTGCGGCGCTCATCTTGCATTATTGGCCAAGGGAGCCGGCGTACAGCTTCCAGGTCATGTGGCCAGCATGACTAAGCCGCTTCTGGCAAACCAGAGCCTATTGCAGGGAAAACACAAGAGAGACCCAAAGAAAGGGAAGAATGGAGTCAAATTGTAGGCTTGGCAGATCTACTCTTTGCCCCCAAAGAAGTATGAGGTCTACTAACTGGACCCATGTGCAAAACAGGAAAGCTGACATAGAATTGTAGGAAAAGGTAAATGCTTGCTCAGTCTACAGATTTGTTTTCAGTACCAAAAATTGAGCTCACATGCAAATCTACTCTGATTTCCCCACAAGCTGTCTTAATTTCAGGGGAGGAAAGAATGTTATGGGGATTTTTTTGGCAATTGTATTGGGAGTCAGAAACTCTTGCTGGTTTACAGTCAGGAGATCCCAGTCTACCTTCTTCCTGCTGCTCTGAAATGGGATGGGTGTGGGTGAAGTGGACCAACTACTTTTGGCAATGCTTTTAGTATCTTAATATTGTGTCTTGGGTGTCAACATCTGTAAAATGCATTCTGTTGGAAACAACAGAGTGGTTTAATTCTGTTAAATATCAGAAATGGATAGCATAAAAAGTGAACTAAAAAAGCTATTGTCATGTATAGTAAAAGGTAAAGGGACCCCTGACCATTAGGTCCAGTCGCGGATGATTCTGGGGTTGTGGTGCTCATCTCACTTTATTGGCCGAGAGCCGGCATACAGCTTCCAGGTCATGTGGCCAGCATGACTAAGCCACTTCTGGCGAACCAGAGCAGCGCACGGAAACGCCGTTTACCTTCCCACCGGAGCGGTACCTATTTATCTACTTGCACTTTGACGTGCTTTCAAACTGCTAGGTTGGCAGGAGCTTGGACCAAGCAACGGGAGCTCACCCCGTCGCGAGGATTCCAACCGCCGACCTTCTGATCGGCATGCCCTAGGCTCTGTTCTCAAAGAGTTGGGTCAGAATGTGGGTACAGAGAGGCACATTTCACTGAAAACAGTGCAGTGAATAGAGATATGTAGCATCCCTACTCAGATACATAATCAGAACTGACAGTGAAGGAGCTGAGAGCAACTTATGCTATAAGCATTGTTGAAACTAAGCAGGCATGGACCTGATCAGGGCCTAGATATAAGACAGCTGAGAGCTCCTTATCTGGATGATAGACAACTGGGAACTCCTGAGAAGTCCATGTAAGCAGCTGAGAGCTTTCTAAATGAAAAAGAAACCATACATGTATATGGCAAGTTTCAGATTTGGTCTTGAATTTGTGGTATCCTACTCTTAGAAATCTGGGGCAAAAGTGGGTCTTTCTACCTATCCAAAAATGGTTTCATGGCATTCCCCAAAGGTTTCTGGCCTGATATATCTGGGGCAGTGACAATGGGGAACTCCCCCCGTCTTTGATAACACCACATTCAGCATCAGCAAACACCACCAAGCAGGAGTGCCAACTTGAATAAAATATTGCGGGGTAAGCCCCGCCCTGCATAATCAATCACAAGATGTGGCACACACACCCCTATTTGAATGTCAACGCCTGTCAACTTTGGGCCCCTCCGGCCTCCTCAAATATTTTATTAGGGGGCGGCTGAAGGGACCTCAACCACTAGGAGTTGGCTCCTATGCCACGAAACATGTGCAGGGAGACGACAGGAAAGGCAAAGTCAATCCAGTGCTAGTATTTATATGTGATATGTTGTACTGGAATGTGAATGGGGATTTACATCTCATTGCAGGAGAAGTGGATATGCTGGGGGCCCTCCCTCCTGATACAGGTACCGCTGCTACCAAGCCAGGGGTCCTGACCTTGCTTGCCATCTTGGCCCATCCATCGCCATCCAGGTAAACAACAATGGCACTGGTGATGGAAGGACGGTTCTCCTCACCCTACATGCGGCTACGGTCTCACTGGAAGCAAGTCTGAGCACCCATACTCCCATGTGCTTCTCCTTTCCACCCCCAAAGTCAGAAGTGCAAAGGACAATGTGGGGAAGGACGGCAAATGGCTATAGTGCACTTGTGAGCCTCAAAAGGCCATTCTCACATTCTGTTAGGCTAGAGCTCAGTAGATTCATCCGGTTCTAGGAACAGTGTTGAGTAAGCAAGCAGGCAAGCCTTCAGCATAATTTTGCAACATCCCTAGTTTTAGGAAAATATTTGTTTTATGGGGCAATAATTGTTCACATCATATGAACAAGGATTTGTTGTTACTAGCCAGCTGCTTTGGCCATGTATAGCCATATGGTGAAGCCACATACATAACCAAGATTAAGGGGGGAATGAGAAAAGATTAAGTTCTAGCTGCCCAAAATTCTTTCTTCCCTATATTTTTTAATGATTTGCAATTTGTAAAATTAGAAAACGGCTATAGCGCATGAAGACACACAGGTCAGAATTGTTTTATAGGTCCACACTTAGCTTTTGATGTCCTTCATTTAAGATTTAAATGAAGATCTGAGGTAGGTTGCTTTTCTAACATTTTAGGTAGATTCACTGAACCACAAGAGTAAGCAATATTTAAGTCTCTGGCCTACAAAACTTCCCCAACTAACACAAACTTTTCCTACCATTGTGTGGCACCTCACTCAAGAATAAGTCATTCTGAAGGAAAAGGAGAGAAAAGCTTTTCTGAGGGAAATGCTTTGAAGGGTCACACATGACACATACCGGTACTTACGTTGTTCTAGTGGCCTGCAGGAAAGATCATTGTTACTACCAGTATTGTTAGTTCTTCACTGCCCAAATAATTCAACTATTTTACTAATCCTTTCTTTTCAGAGTAAAATAGCTGTTCATTGTACTGTTACACATTTTTATCTGGTGGTGTCATGTAACAGGTATGAGCATCTAAGGCTGTGGAGAGGGTCAACTTTCAAAATAAAACCCCTTCCTTTTCATAACAATTGAGATCACTTTACCATAGTTATTACTTACCAGCCTGTCCAAACTTGTACCAGCAGCTGTTGTTGGTCTTTCCTCAGGATTATAAGGTCGAAAGCGGGTATTAAAGGTATCCGGAACAGAGCGGGAGGATCTTAAAGCTGGAGCTGGTTTAGGCTGTCCACATCCTTGAAAGACCTGCAAGAACCATGCTAAGTTACTCCAAAGGTTTGCTCAGAATTGAATCTAGCAGCATCTTATTCCTGGGTCTCAATTTCGCATGGATAATTTTGATGACCTGGTAAAAGTGATCGATCAACAGCATCATCAACAATTGAATAAGCAGATTTTTTGTTACTGACTCGATGTGGTGTACTTGTGAATTTTATTGTCTAAGCACCAAGTTACATGAACTGGATTTCAAGTTGTCTCATCTGTATTAAAACAGATGCCTCACACATGCAATATGAAGGTCTGAGTTCAAAATACTTGAATGGCTCTATTTTGGTTTTCAGTGAGACTAATCGATACCTTTGTTTTATTCACTTTTTTTTTTCAATCTGCTACTCAAAAGCATGAACAAAAATTACCAGAACATGGGCCATCTCAAGGATCATATAGTTCTCCCTTTCAAGACCTTCTCTGGGCACTTTCTTTCTTTCTTTCTTTCTTTCTTTGGTGGAACTGCACAAATCCTCGCAAAGACTGGGTAGTTCCTTCAAGTGTGTACATTTAAGTCTTAGAGAGTTCATGACTCTAAGTTCATTCCATCATAATTATCAAACAGCCTTGAAAACATTGCTTTTACTCTTTGGCTACCTATTCTTTTGATGAACAAAAAACCCAACCTCAACGAAAGGGCAGCATTTGAGGTAAAAATCAAAACCCATGAAATTATGGCTCAAATTGCTCAGGACATTCACTGACTTCCTTAGGCCATTCACTCGATTTTTCTACACCGTTGCTGTGCTAACTGGCAGTCAAATGTGTGAATGGGCTGCACTGGCAAGCGTTCTGTTTCAGGTGTTATGTTCTTAAAGGAGTCTAACTTGTTTTTGGAACTAAAAGGAATTATGCTTAAAACTTAGCCACTACCACTCCAGCTCCCATCTGTTTAAGCCTTATTTGTGTTTGGTGAAGAGGCATTTACATCAAGTCTTCCTGGTGTGTTTTCTGAGACCCACCAAACTGAGAAAAGCTATACAGTTGTGCAGTAAGCCACTGCTAGATCAATGGGAGCAGGCTTGTCTTTGGATAAGAAGCTGTAAGGACCAGTCTCTTGAATTCAACTGTGCACCAAAGAATTATGAGTAACACAATCTACATCAACTGAAGGTGAAAACAATGCAGAAGGAGTGGACATATTGCAAAGGTGATTGTGTTACAGCAGCCTCAATATGGCTGGTGTAATAAGTGGGGGAGACAATCGGGTTAAAAATGAAAAGGAGGAAATTGATCTCATTGATTCTACTTAGTGATGTGTCAGAATAAAGACAGAGCTCTGCCAGAATAAAATAGCGTATTTGGAGGCTGAAGAATATAATGTCATGCTCCTGAATGGTTTTTAAAATTGAGTGCAACGGATACTTCGCTTAATCACTTTCCACATGTTATATTTTGAAAGGTAGTCAACATATCGGAAATCTAGATTGGACCTGGATAAGCCCCATTCAGGTCAGGCTGGAGGTATGCAGATCTAGATAAATAACCATTTGTCATATTCATATGTCATATTAGATGTTAAGGGCCTTTGATTCAAGCTGACGTGAATGACCTCCATCTGAGTTCAAGCTAGCAACCAGCTTGTCAGAAAAGGTTTTGCCAACGTGGAAAGCTGAAACCTGGGAATTTCTGCATTGATAAAACAAAGCTGCCATTGTCTGCAGCAGTAGGGCTCTTCTAAGTAGACAGGAGAGCAGAATGGACACATCCTGAGATATGGTGTTGGGGTTTGGGGGAGATCTGTGCACCTTCGGGTGAATGCTGCTGAAGAAAAGCCCAGGAGGGGAACACATGCTATCAGCTCTTAAGGAAACCACCAACTGTTTCAACAGACCCTCCTCCATCTTAAGGGATGGGTGAATCTGTCAATTTTGGTTTCTCTTAATTTCACATTATTTTTATGAATGTAAATTCAGTTCCCCACATCTTTTTTTAAAGGCCCTTTGGAGAAAATACCTTTAAAAATTTGTTTAAGCAAACAGAGTTGGGTTTAGTTAGAGAAAGAGTGTGTACATGGTGGGATGTCCTGTAACGGTTAGATTAAAATATTAAATATCTGTGACAGCTGACAGCTGGCTGCCATGTAAATCCCTCAGGCTGGTCTGGGGAAACTTGGTCCTTTTTGATAAACCATTGATTAGTCATTTAGGCACAAATGCTTGGTCACTCATTGGACAGTTGAGGTGGTCAGATGAGCAGGGAGAAATCAATGCCACCCAAATCTGGTCGAAGGATAGGTTGGCTGGGACATAATTCATACTGTTGAGTGACCAAACTTGCTGAACAAGATGGAGGGTGAGACTGAGTCTGGCAGAGATTAAGAAGCTGAGAGAGAAGTCTGGGGCAGAAGTAGGTGGAAGGTAGGCAAGAGACAACCGAGGCTGAAGAAAGTTGAAGCTACAACCTGCCCTGAAGATGAAGGTTGGAAGTGAGGCCATATAAGGATGCTAAGCAGTGAGGAGAATTCAACAAGAAGCTTCTGGAGCTGACCAAAGTGAGAACTTCATGCAAGCCTGGCTCAAAGGAAACAAGTCTACCGGACCTTGTTGTGAGATTGACTAGGGATCCCTGCTTGAGATCCCTTGATTGCCTGCTCAAGACCTACTGAGAGTTCAAGCCTCTTCATGACTTCATTCCAGCCCTTGCACAGGACTTCAGAAGCTCGGAAAGCAGATTTCAGGCCAGACCTTTCAGGAAAAATAGAGAAAAATGCTCCACATGCTTAAAATAACACTTACTCCAAGCCTGACACATTTCAGAACAAATCCTTCCTCAGGGAGTAGGAGGAACACACTATAAATATACCAATAACATACATAAGAAATGGGATAGCAAAGCAACTAATGTAATAGATTCTCATAGTCTTGTTTTACTCTATACTTTACAACCTCATTTCATAGAATAAATCATATGGCAAGCATCTGGAGTTTCTCTCCTCTTTTTCTGCCAGTGGTGATTTTCTGGTTTTGTGATTGGTCATCTGGATATTTAAGGAAAGAAACAACCAAATTTCTAAAGAAGCAACGGTAGAGTTTGCTATCTAGCTGAGGCATTTAGTAGCAACAATGTGTTTGATACCTTTGCTGTCACGTGTACACTGTTTTCTTGCATGTTCATGATGGCTTCAGAAATCTTGACATCAATAGGATCCATAACAGATTCAATGTTGAATGGTCCCTCTAATCTGTCTGCTACCAAAAGCATAGCATCTGTTGAAAGACAAAGCAGCCAGCCGTCAGATAATAAGTAACTGTGGAGCCTCACATGATGTAACACAAAGGGTCCTCCTGACAGATGATTCAACTTCAGAAACTTGCCATTGTCTCACAGAGAGACAATGGAAACCAGGTGTGTCTTTCCTATATAAGCACATAAAATATGTCAGTACTCAGCTGGAGAAAAAGTCGAGAGCACCTGAATCGGACACCAGCAGGAGAAAGAAAGAGGAGGAGGAGAGGAAGGGAGGGAAACATATGCACAGAGGAGGAGTACTGCAAATTCAGCCAACAGGTGTACCAAAAAGTGGAGTTGTCTGCCAGTGATGTCACAGTCTCTCTCTCTCTCTCTCTCTCTCTCTCTCTCTCTCTCTCTCTCTCACACACACACACACACACACACTTTAAAAGGTGTACCTAGAAAGCTTTGTTATGCATTGCACAAGTGTGTTTTCAACTACATGTACCAATTCAACAGAACTGGCTTGGGTAGCAGTCCTTTATTTTACATTTTACATCTGTCAGGGCTGGTTCAGCTGCAAGCTGCAGGTCAGCACGGAGACTCAGTGATGAGCAATAAAGTTAATTCTTTCTTTTCAAGAATACAAACAGAGAAACCTGCAGGTAAGACTGGCCTCGGTAAAGCAGTTGGCAGAATGGACAATCTGTGCCTCCTACTTCCCCCCAAGTCTCCTTCCATCCAGCTGTTTTCCCAGCCATCTGAAACTCCATCGGGGAAGGGCCCTCTGAGCTCTTTGCTCTGCTACAAGCAAAGCCTTTCATGCCCTTGGAGACAAGGGAGGAGAGGAGCTGAATAAGAGTAGGACCCACAGACTCCTGCGGGTCTGCTGCAGCCTCACCTCCCACCTCCTCCTGCCTGCCCTGCACCTTTCTGCCTCTTCCCCCCCTCTCTCAGATGTTGCTTGTTCAGCATCCAACCATTCTGCCCCCCTTCATCCTCTGACCTTGTTCAGTGTCCCACCACCACTTCCTTGGCTCTGAGCCTTCCTCTTCTGGGGCTTCCCTAGTAGGTTCTCCAGCTGAAGCCTCCCACCACTCCTGATCATCCAGCCAGTCCCTGCCATCTTCCCACTCTCCAAGGAGCTCAGTGTGGAACACATATCATTGCATTTTATCTTCATGACAACCCTGGGAAGCTGGCTAAAACAGAGTGACTGGTTCAAAGCCTCCCAGTGATCTTCATGGCTGATCAGGGTTTTGCTCTTTGGCCTCTCTAGTCCATGTCCAACGCTAGCCTGGCACAGTGACCCCAGCTGTTAGGGAAGAGCCATAGCTCCATGACAGAACAGATGTTTGGCATGAAGAAGGTCCCAGTTTCAACCCCCGTAAACTTCAGGTAGGGATGAGAAAGCGAAGAGACCTGCTGTTTCTTCATCGGTGCCATGCAGATTTTGCTTATTTGCCAGCAACAGAAAATAATAATAATAATAATAATAATAATAATAATAATAATAATAATAATTTATTATTTATACCCCGCCCATCTGGCTGGGTTTCCCCAGCCACTCTGGGCGGCTTTCAACAGAACAATTAAAATACATTTCCCCCAAAATATCATTTCTGTTTCAGGTGGCACCAGTCATAATAGGGAAAAAATATTTAAAGGAATGGCAGAAGGATTTGGCAAAGTTTATATGGCAGGGCAAGAAGGCGAGAATTAAGAAAGAGATTATGACAGACCTTAAGGAAAAAGGAGGATTTGCAGTCCCAGACCTATTAAAGTACTTTGAAGCATCATGTTGGGTGTGGATAAAGGAATGGATGACTTTGGAAAATCAAGAATTATTAAATGTGGAAGGGTGGGACTGCATATATGGATGGCACGGCTACCTATGGTACGGAAAGTTATGTAATCACAGAAGATTTACGAACCATTTGATCAGGAAAGCACTTATGGAGGTTTGGAATAGAACAAAGGATAAAATCATTCAAAAAACACCTTGGTGGATATCACCGGTGGAAGCAAATACAACATTGAGAGGAGAGAGAAGAAGAATTTGGTTAAAGTATAAAGATTTAGTGACAGAAATAACTGAAACTCCCAAATTAAAAAAAAGTTGAAGAATTAAAGGAGAAGGGAATAAACTGGCTGGGTTATCTTCAATTGAAAAGAAATTTAGAGAAGGACATAAAAGAGAAAGGTTTTGACAAAAGACCCTCAAAATTTGATGTAGAAATTCTCCAAAAAGATCAGAAACTTATAACTAAAATGTATAGATTATTAAAGGAAGATATAAGAGAAGGGGGAAAGAAAGAGAAGAACTTAATCAAATGGGAGGAGGATCTGGGTCGGGAGATAGATTTTAAGGAGTGGGAAATTTTTTGGATAAAAACGATAAATTTCTCAGCATCTTATCAATTAAGGGAAAATATCTTAAAAATGCTACACCGGTGGTACCTCTCTCCAGATAGAATAGCAAGGATGAAAAAAACAAATAAAAATGAGTGCTGGAAGTGTAAAGGACCAAACGCTAATTTCTATCACATGTGGTGGACGTGCCCAGAAATAAAAAAATTCTGGTGTATGGTACATGAAGAATCACAAAAAATGATTAAACAAACATATAACAAAAAAACGGAATTATATCTGTTAGGAATAATAGATAAAGATATTCCACCAGATAAAAAGAACTTTTTTTCTGTATATATCGGCTGCAGCTCGCATTGCTATAGCTCAACACTGGAAGGAGTGTCACACGCCAACAAATGAAGAATGGATATCCAAAGTTTGTGAATACCTCCAATTAGCTAAATTAACGAATCATATAAGACAAAAATATGATAATATAGTACAGAATCAATGGAAAGATCTGAATGAGTATTTAAGTAGAAATGATAATAGCGCAAATATATGGTTAATCTTGAATTAAAATAAGGAATTGAAAAAATAAAAAGAAGAAGATAATAGTGGAGAAAACATAAGAAAATAGAAAGGAATTAACAGTCATAAATAAGGTAAACAAAAGAAGTGTAATGTATTGTGGTGGAAGTCTAATTCTTTTTTCCTGTATTGTTTCTATGTTTAATATTCAGTATCTGATTGGGGAAAGTTGGAAAAGGCCGATAACAGGCCTTTCCTTTTCCTTTCTTTTAGAAATGTATAGAAATGGATATTGTTTCTTTTTTTTTTCTTTCTTTTTTTTCTTTTTTCATTTTTCTCTGGCCTTAGGTTTAAAGGCTTTTATCTTTATGTGTTATATGTGATGTAATGTATCTGTATATGTATGTGTATTTGTACTTGTATGTGTATTTTGTATAATAAAAATTTATTAAAAAAAAACAAAAACAAAAAAACAGAACAATTAAAATACAATAATGTATTAAACATTAAAAACCTCCCTAAACAGGGCTGCCTTCAGATGTCTTCTAAAGGTCTGGTAGTTGTTGTTCTCTTTCACATCTGAAGGGAGGGCGTTCCACAGGGCAGGCGCCACTGCCGAGAAGGCCCTCTACCTGGTTCCCTGTAACTTGGCTTCTCGTAGTGAGGGAACCGCCAGAAGGCCCTCGGCACTGGCGAGAATGCAACCAGCCCACCTTTCTCTGTCAGCCATCTTGGAAATGATTGAGAAGGCAGCACTAGAAGCAATAGGGAGCAGAATCCCTCCACCCAAGCAACTGAAAGCCCAGATGAAATGCACAGTCATTATAGTTGAAGATCTGCAAATATATGAGCCAGCTGTGTGTAAATGCTTTGAAGATGGTGTGGCCCACAACACAGAGAGGTGTTCTGAAAAACAAAATATTGCTGCTTAACGGAACTCTAAGCATCACTGTTAGGTGGTGACACAGTCTACTCCATAAAAGCATATCCACATGAGTCCATGTATGTCAGCCTGTTGTTTGTGGTTTCTTGGCATGTATTTGTGAGGGGTGACTGGCACACCCCTCTGGGGGTGGGGGATGATGACTTAAAGGATTCTAAAGGATCTATTCTGGCTCCCAGTACATTTCTGAGCACAATTTAAAGGGTTGGTGCTGACCTTTAAAGCTCTAAATGGCCTTTGCCCAGGATACCTGAAGGAGTGTCTCCACCCCCATCATTCAGCATCATTGAGGTCCAGCTCTGAGGGTCTTCTGGCAGTTCCCTCACTGCGAGAAGTGAAGCTACAGGGAACCAGGCAGAGGGCCTTCTCGGTAGTGGCACCCTCCTTGTGAACCCTTCAGATGTCAAGGAAATAAACAACTATCTGAATTTTAGAAGACATCAGGAAGTTCCCCCCCAATTTTTTTATTGATTTTAACAATTTTAAGCACATAACAATACCGTTAAATTTTCATCCTTCCCCCCTCTCACTGCGGGAAGCAAACCTCCATCTACCTCTCTCACCGGGAAAACAGTAAACATTATACATTTAACGTAGCTAACATATTGAATATCATTGCTTAGGCCTGGCCCATTTCTGTGGGCCAGGTATTCTTCCTTTCCTCAATTTCATATTTCGGTTGACTTCCTCAAGTCCCCCTCTGTTGAATTCATTATCTACCCTCTTTATCAGTTTTCCAAATTCATAAACTTCACAATAACATAAAATACCAGAATCATTTTACTTAAGTTAACTCCTTTTTTCCCTACCTCAGCACCTCATTACTTCTGATCCTTTCCTCAAGCCTTATCAAATTCCCTTACTCTAACCTAATTTTAAACTCCAAATTTTCTTCTTTTTACACCCTTCCCTCCCTCCGGTCTCGAAATTTTTAGCTATATTTCCCACCACTAACCTCCTAATTTTTAACTTATAATCATTAACGCCAGTATCCAGATTCAAACATCTTAACCACTTAGACAGGAAAAAACAAATCCAAGTATAACCTCTTTATCCCACCCCAACCCTCACAAATTTCCAGGCCCAAAAGTCAATCAAGACATCAGGAAATGTTTTTTGTTTCATTATGTTTTTTATATGTGTTGGAAACCACCCAGAGTGGGGGGGGGGGCAATCCGTCCAGATGAGCAGGGTATAAATAATAAAATTATTATTATTATGTGTGCAAATATGTTTGACCCATGTTGTGTTTCTCTCCAACATACAGCATACAGCCTGCGTGGCACAGGGTGGGGGGTAGTGGTTTGACACGTAACAGGATGCACCAGGAAAGCACAGAAGGGATTGTTGGGCAAAAACTGGAGCCCATGGCAGTAAGGAAAGCCTATTGATATATATATCAAAGCTTCAGCTTGAAGTAACAAGGAGCAGGTTGAAAACTTTCTTCACAAAAGCCGTCTCTTGTCATACTTCTCTAAGAAAAAAAAAAGGCAGCAGAGAGTTTAAAAACTGCATTAATAATAGATGCCACATACTATTGCCTCATGCAGCAGAGTTGAAAACGGGCCTTTTATCTTGACACCCGAAACAGATAATTTGCTAGACGATTCGTACATAGACATATCAATCATAAGAATGGAAGCTGATCGAAATGAACCCTTGGGGTATTTTCTGGAGCTTTGCACCAGACGAAGAAAACTTTTATGTGATATACTGGGATCTTATAATTAAAGCAGCTGTTCATTCTGACCCCAAGGACCCCATTTCCTTGCAATACAAACAGGGGATAAATATTGGATTCCTGCCATGATGTACAGGTACAAGTCATGTTTTATGCTCTGTGCTTTGTACAAAATGCAGCTGTCTGCTGCAAGATATATTTTATGGTTCTGCTGGGGTTACACAAACTCATTTGTCTAATTACATGGCGCCGTGCTCAGAGAATTACATAATGTACAATCATAAGAGCACAGTGATGCATATTCTACTGTGTTTACAGTGCACCTTTGACCAAGTTAGACGCTACCAACTAATCCATCCCCGAGAAGTATGTGCTCCCATGCCTTCTAACCTCAGCCCATGATCAGACAGTGTTTCCTTTCTCAATTGTTTAAAAAGAATATCCTCCCCTCTCCTCCCCAGTGTAGAATTCCCTTGAAGCTCTGCACTAGATAGACTGCCATATCTGCTCTGCAAGCAAACAAGCATTTACAGAAATGCTGCAAAAGACCTTGTGGTTTGACTCAAAATATGGTCATTTCCATCACAGCATGGAGGTGAACTTGCCACACACCCTTCACAGAGCAGCTTTGAGTGGTTTCTCTCAGAGGTGGGGGCAGAGAAAGGCATGTGAGGCTTGATAGCCCAAAATGAAAGGATGGGTTACAGCAACCACACCCCAGGAACAGCTTCGATTGGTCAGCTAAACCAGGTTGAGAGTAGCCAGTAGGTCTCAAACTCATGATGAGTTAGGGACTTTCCCTGGAGGTGTAGACAGGCTCCAGCAGATTGAGCAGACAAGACCAAGAGTGGGTCCAACAGCCAAAAAGGCTGTTTCTGCATGTGAGGGGCAGATGTGGCTCATCAACCTGAGAAGGTAGCCCATCTCGGAAAAGGAAAACTCTGATTCTAAACAACTGCTGCCTTGCAGGACATTTTCAGGAGAAGAAGAAGAAGAGTTTGGATTTGATATCCCGCTTTATCACTACCTGAATGAGTCTCAAAGCGGCTCACATTCTCCTTTCCCTTCCTCCCCCACAACAAACACTCTGTGAGGTGAGTGGGGCTGAGAGACTTCAGAGAAGTGTGACTAGCCCAAGGTCACCCAGCAGCTGCATGTGGAGGAGCGGGGAATCGAACCCGGTTCACCAGATTATGAGTCTCCCGTTCTTAACTACTACACCACACTGGCTCTCAAGAAGGAAAGGCTAAGGAGTAAACCCTACACAAATCCAGAGTGGAGTTCCCAAGATGGTTGGATGGTGCCTTGTACGCCCCCTTCTGGCAACTCCTGCAGCCTAGCTGGTGCGAAACATATTGTTCTGCTTTCTTTTGGACCACACCAGCAATGTCAAGTGGTGTCTTGTTGTATGGGCAGCCCAGGACCTCCATACACACTGCCCTGGCTTTCACCCCGGGAGTTCACTTTGGTGCTGCTAATGCAGCAGCTTGACATCACCCCAAAAGCCCACTCCATTGTCTCTTGACAACAACAACACTGCTGGCTGACTGGAGAGGTGGGTATGTTATTAGGTTTGAAGGTGCTCGAACTCAGGACAAAAGGGGGAAACATGCTAAGAGGAAGACACTTTTGGCAAACCCTCACCGTGATCAGCTCCTGGCCAGAAACCTACCCTATATACTCGAGTATAAGCCTAGTTTTTCAGCACATTTTTTGTGCTGAAAAAGCTGCCCTCGGCTTATACTCGAGTGAGGCAGGCAGTGGCTCCTATGAAGCTTTCCCAGGTTTTTTGTGGTAAAATTGGGTGCCTTGGCTTATATTCGGGTCGGCTTATACTCGAGTATATACGGTATGTCCCCATTGTAGAAGAATGTGTGGATCCAGAATTGGCCTCCACAGTCACTTACGGACTCACTGTTAAGACTGTGTTTATGGAAGACAATCTTACTTGGCTACGAGTGATTGCCAAAGAAGAAGAATGAGGTTTGCTTAGCTTGTGGTCCAGGCCAGAGGTCACAATGAGCTTGAGGTCTTCCACCCCCTTTTATTGTTTTATTGGGTATGGTTTTTTTTGTGGGATTCGTTTGTCGATGAGGAGAGGGGGTGCCCCCAAACATAAAGCAGTTCAGCTGTACACATCCTACCTAGCCAATGTGTAGATAGATACAGTGCATTTATATCACTTTAATAAAAAAAGAAAGAAATCACAGACCCATTTTTCTATTCTCCCTCAACTCCTCTGCCCAGTGCTGACTGGTAAATCATGCAATGGCACTCCTCCTCTTGAAAGAAAATGGATGAAGTTTCACAACACTGACTTATTACACATGCAAAGGATTAGAGAAGTTTTAATGGGAAAGTATAAAACTAATGCTGAATTATTGGGCATCTATGAGTATGCTGGGACTTAAGCCAACTTCTAGTCTATTGGATTTGGGAAAGAAAAGACTGTGGAAATGAGAGCTTTTGCATCTAGCACATAATTTCTCATCCCTCAAGTGATAGATGTCACTCGGGATTTATACAGTTTTGAACTAGCACGAAGCGGAAGAGAGGAAGCCTTTCTTATTTGTGGGCTGGAAACAGGAATATTCAGGGCCAATTTATTTATTTGTATTTTATTCCATTCAATTTATTCCCCGCCCTTCCTCCATGGAGCTATTTTATCCACACGGCAACCCTCAAGATAGGACATGTTCAAAGGGTATGACTGGCCCAAGATGAAATGGTGAGCTTCATGGCTCAACAGAGAGTTGAATCTGGATTGTACTCAACCATTACACCACACCGTTTCTCACATAATGTCAAAGTACTTGTGTGGGGTTCCTCATGACCCAGTGTCACGGATTGGGTAGATGAGGAAGAATGGTGAAGACCACCACCCCAGGTGTCGCCCAATGTCAGGGACTGGGCAGAGGAGGAAGGGTGGAGACTGACCCCCCATCCTGACCCTTCCAGGGAAGAGGAAGAGGAAGACAGGATAGATTTACAGCAGGGGTTTGAGGGAGGTAGTAGCTCAGAGGCAGATGAAGAGAAAAGCTTGGAAATCATGGGAGAGCTGGGACAAGACCCAGCTGACACGTTGTCATTAGAAAACATTCCACACCCTCCATCTCCCAGAACCTGGTGAGCCTTAAAAGTAGGAGAGCAAAGAGCTCAAAGACAGAGGGCACGTATGATGAATGAGGAAGTGGGAGAGAAGGGGGTGGGTGGAGATTCACTCGGGACAGTGCTGTTATCCAAGAGGCTGGGTTTTATAGCCTCTCTCTGTAAAGAATGAAATAAAAAAGGATGGCAAGAAACTTTCCCTTGTCTTTATACTTTCCTGGGCAACCAGCCGGGAGCAGCTGGCAGCATCCTGACACCCAGAGAGGAGGAAGAAGTAGATAGCATGCAAAGTCTTCTTACTCTATACACTGACACCTAAATTCACAGCAGGGGTGGGGAGACTTTGGCTGCAGACCAAATGTCTCTCCCTCCCCCTGGCACCTTTGTCTGACCCTTGGGGCTATCTGACCATTGTTTTGTTTAAATCAGCCCCATTGGTCTGAATATAATGTCCTTTTGTGGGTCACCTTCCTCAAAGAAAGTTTAGGTCGCCTATGCTACCTTCCCCCAGATGTGATGCAGGACACAGATATCCCTTCTCCAACTAGCCAAAAGGCTGGATAAATGAATGTGAAAAATGAATGAATGAATGAATAGAAGAGCACATTGAATCTCAATGGAATAGAATGGTGTGTCTAGTTCTCCCTCTCATTATACACACACACACACACACACACACACACACACACACGTAGTAACTTTAAACAGTCATGGCTTTCACTATGAATCCTATGAAGTGTCGTTTGTTAAGGATGCTGAGTGTTGCTAGAAGAATCAGAGAATGGATTGGCAAAAGGGGTTGACTGTTAAACCCCTCTGAGAACCATGGCTCTGTGGGGGGAATAGGGCTCTCCTAACAACTGTCTGCACCCTTAACAAATTTCACTTCCCAGGATTCTTTGCAGGAGACCATGGCTTTTAAAAATGGTACGATACTGCTTTAAATTTACAGATCAGATGGTGCCTGAAATGAATGACACTTTAGGCTGCATCCCTATATACTGGGGATGGGGAGCCTTTTTTTCAGTCTGAGGACACATTATGAGGACACATTATCCTTATCAGCGACCTTCTGGGACCACAGCCTTGGTGGGCAGGACCAAAGAGAAAAGTGGGTGGAACAATGGATGTGACTTTGTATAGTAGGCTACATTCCAGCCCCACAAAAACCAGAGGTTCCTACACTCTGTACAGACACTTTTCTCCATCCAGGCATTCAAAAGGCATCCTTACAGGACACATTCCGGTCAGGTAATAGCTTTCAAGAAGGGTGCAGAAGAGGGTCCCATTGGGGCATGACCTGGGAGAGACCCAAGGGCTGAGGGCATCACATTTGGATACAATGAGTAGGCAATGAATTTTATTAATTGCAGTTCAAGCAACGGTAGACTTATATCGCACCGAAATCTTAACGACATTCAAATGAAAATTAAAGGCTACAGAAAACAAACTTCAGATGCTGGTTTTGACTGATCCCAACAATCAAAATAACTACATTAAAATGAAAGCGTTCAGAACTTCCAATGTGTGCTTTTCTTTAAATATACAAATGGACTTCAAGAAGAGAAACACGGTTAACCTGCCCTTTTCCGCTTAATGAAGTGCACAGTTGAGTTGAGTTTTCCCCCTCCCCTTCCCCATTAGGAGCCATGCCAAGATGTCTGTTTTATTTTTTTAAAAGGCGCTCCGTTTATATTTCAAATCAAGGCTATTATTTAGAGCAAATGGCTGCGGCATGGCTGCCTTTCAGGCATGTGAACGCAGCATGATTTCAGACCTGAAGGGTCAGGGTGAGTGATTTTTCCTTCACGAAGCAAGTGTTGCCAGAGCAGGCTAACAACCCAAACGCCAAAGAACAAAAAGTGATGTGCTAAGCCTTGAATGTATACAGTCAGGTTACCACTCACTTCATGCTCATTTGTTTCGAGTTACCCCCCCTTTCTTTTTAAATACCAAATTGTGCTACATCTGTGCTTTACACACATAACTCAATCATTTCAGGAATCATAGCCTAGTGCCATGATCTTCTGCAAAGCCACTGAAAGGTCAGGGACTGCGCAAATGATCTGGCAGGCACACTGCTTGTCAGCCTACCCCACCTTCCACTGCTGGTAAGGCATCCCCTCCAATATTTCTCTGATTAGAATAGGGACATCCTATATAATAAAATAATAATAATAATAATAATAATAATAATAATAATAATACAGTGGACGCTCGGGTTGCGAACGTGATCCGTGCAGGAGGCACGTTCGCAACCCACAGCGTTCGCAACCCACAGTGCCGCGTCTGTGTACACGCGGGTTGCGATTCGGCGTTTCTGCGCATGTGCGAGCACCGAAACCCAGAAGTAACCCGTTCCATTACTTCCGGGTTCAGCGCGGTGCGCAACCCGAAATCGCACAACCTGAAGCGGCCGTAACCTGAGGTATGACTGTAATAATAATACTTTTATTATTATTTATACCCCACTCATCTGACAGGGTTGCACCGCCACTCTGGGTGGCTTCCAACATATATCAACACATAATAAAACATTAAACATTAAAAAAAACAAAAAAACCTTCCCTATATAGGGCTGCTGTGAGGGACTGGGCAGAGGAATGGTGGAGATTGCATCCCCATCCTGACCCTTCCAGAGAAGATGGAGACAGTTCAGAATTACAACAGGGGTTTGAGGGAGGTCACAGCTCAGAGGACGATGAGGGGGAAAGCTGGGAAATAATGGGAGAGGTGGAGGAGGAGGAAGGAGAAGCACCAGGGGGGTGACAGCTGATGGACTCAGTGTCTTTAGAAAGCCTTCCAGACACCCCCTCACCCAGAACCTGGCGAGCCTTGAAAGCAGGAGAGCAAAGAGCTCAAAGGCAGAGGGCACTTTTCAGTACCTGTAGAGATGACTCATGAGAAAGTGGGAGAGACGGAGGGGGTGGAGAGTCACTTGGGACAACGCCATTAATGCAAGAGGCTGCATTCCCAAGCCTCTCTATGTGAATATTGAATAAAAAGCAGGTGGTAAGGACTTTTCCTTGTCTTGTCCGTTCCCGGCAACCTGCCGTGGGGGTTGGTTCCTCTGCTGCCTGACAGTAGGATAGGATCAAATTGCATAATCAAAACCCTATGTTTGTTTTTTTCTGGATGGATAGATAGATAGATAGATAGATAGATAGATGATGTTTCCAGTTTTAAGAGATGTGGGAAGAGAGAGGAAACCACTTTCTCAAGCATACTTTCTGTACTTGAAAATATTTGATCTGCCAGTCTATTTTCTGTGCTTTCAGCACACCGAGACCTTGTCAGAGTGGGCTGAATTAAATTGTGTAGAATTGCTAATGCTGTAATGTATTAAGCATTGAGTGGGTTTTGTTTGGCTCTTTTTTTTCCTTTAAAAAAAACATATTTATTCCTACAAGCAGAATGTCATTTTCTCAGACATGTAAAGAAATGTGCTGTGCCAATGTCCAATCCACTGCAGAAAGCCCACTGCTCATCCACAGAAACTCATTTCCTTGCTATCAGCTAGTACAAGATGACAAAAGCCTGCCAATATTTTTCACTCTTTATGTCCTATGTGGTAGGAGAATGATTTCTTGAACTGTTCTACGCAGAGGGCGAGAGACAAGCATAACGGGATTGATGGAAAATCTTTCCTCATTGTAGTTTGAGAGAGGAAGCAAATAAACTCTTTTGTATTGTTCAGCTTTTACTTTTATTGTTTTTCTCCCCCACCCTTTCCAGCGGTTCATCTGAAAGCGTACTTGACAGTTCACCTGCCTATCAACACTTACCTTGAGGTGTGGGAACGGATTATAGCCTTGGTCCAGCTGTTCCAGTGTGTGTACGAATGCAAATATTTAAATGGGCATATAAAACGTTTGTGCAAGCAGCAGGTTTTCCATTCACTTAAACAAGCAGGACTTGGAATGAATGGGACTTGCAGGGTTGAGTGCATCGGTTCCTGGTTCCAGTCAACTAAGCTCTCTGTCAGGAAAGTCTATTCCGTTTCTCCTCCCCTTGGACAGCTTTCCATATATTACTCTCTTAACAATTAGTCAGCATTCAGTGGACACAAAGAATGGAATTGGACTGCTTTCTCCCCCCTCCTTATAGCTTCTATTTTAGAAAGAGAGGTGGGGGGGGGGGGACTGGGACTTCTCTTTTGTTTTCGTAACTATCCATGGTTTAGAACATTGTGTTCTCTATCTATATTAATATAGTGCAATCCAGATGTTGTTGGATTACAAATCCCATTGCCCCTTACCATTGGCCATGCGAGCCATGATGGATGACGGTTGTAATCCAACAATAACTGGAGGGCACCAGGTTGGTGTAGACCAGGCATGTCCAACAGGTAGATCGTGATCTACCGGTAGATCACTGGACGTCTGTGGTAGATCACCGGTAGATCAGTGGCTCCCCCCAAAGAAGCTAAAACAACATTGGCTCCCCTGAAAAAACTCAACATCTTTGCCCTGCACCCCTAAAATGACCTGAACCACCAAAGACAGGGCTTCCCTTCCTAAAAGCTCAACATCTTTGACCTGAACCCCCCAAAAGGGGGTAGATCACTGCCAGTTTTTAACTCTGTGAGTAGATCGCAGTCTCTTGGAAGTTGGCCACCCCGGTGTAGATGATGATATGCAAAATAGGCTCTGTATGTGTGGATAAAGATGGAGAGTCTGGAATGCTTTCTAATGACAACATGTCAGCCAGGTGTTGTTCTGGCTCTCCCAAGATTTCCCAGCTTCTTCCCTCATCTGCCTCTGAGCTGTGGCCTCCCTCAAACCCCTGTTGTAAATATATACTGTCTTCCTCTTCCCTGGAAGGGTCAGGTTGGGGAGACAGTCTGCATCATTCCTCCTCTGCCCAGTCCCTGACACCTACATACCATTGGTATCATCTAATGCAGCTGAATGATGGGGGATTCGGGACAGATAAAAGGAACTCTTCCCCATAGATAAAATATGGAATTTGCCCCCACAAGATGTGGTGATGCCCACCGTATGGAATAGCTTTAAAAGGGGATTCGATAAATTCATGGAGTGGAAGGCCATCAATGGCTACTAGCCGCAGTGTCTCCGTGACACCTCTGGGATCAGAAGGAATATGTCTCTGAATGTCAGTGGTTGATCACTGTGGGAACATGATGCTAAACTAGAGAAGTCTTTGCTCGAATGCAGCAGGGCTTTTTGTTAAGTACAGTGATTTAATTGACTGAAATTGGGAATGCTTAAATGCATTACTGTGTGTTTAATTCTGAAATGTTCCCAAGTAAGTCTCGTGTGATTGGTTAACTGATCACATGGGAGGTATCTTATTACATTCTCTGTTTTGTTTTGCGTGTGAGTGACTTGACTGTAATGGCTGCATCTCCATGAACACCGAAGAAGAGAAAGGGTTAGGCAACTCTCTCTCACTAAACGCAATAGAGGAGAGGCGTGCTAATGGTTCTGTGTGAATGTATGTGACAGAAAGAAGTACAGAAGTTGATGTTCTCCCAAAGAAGCAGGTAAGGCAAGTCTGCTGGAAGGAGAAAGTGGAAACCTCTCAGAAGGAACTGCATGGCCAATCTGGGTAACTTACCGAAGGCTGAGTGCAAGTACTGGAAAGACACAGTTTGTTTGGATGTTTAAAGAAGAAGCTGTAATCTTCACCTAAGAAGAACTAAGCCCTTGCTTGGATAAGAAGAGAGAAGAGAAGAAGAGTTTTGGATTTGATATCCCGCTTTATCACTACCCGAAGGAGTCTCAAAGCGGCTAACATTCTCCTTTCCCTTCCTCTGTGAGGTGAGTGGGGCTGAGAGACTTCAAAGAAGTGTGACTAGCCCAAGGTCACCCAGCAGCTGCATGTGGAGGAGCGGAGACGCGAACCTGGTTCCCCAGATTACGAGTCTACCGCTCTTAACCACTACACCATGTGAATGTAAATAAAGGTAAAGGTAAAGGTACCCCTGACCATTAGGTCCAGTCGTGTCCGACTCTGGGGTTGCGGTGCTCATCTTGCTTTATTGGCCGAGAGCCGGCGTACAGCTTCCAGGTCATGTGGCCAGCATGACAAAGCCGCTTCTGGCGAACCAGAGCAGCGCACGGAAATGCCGTTTACCTTCCCGCCGGAGCGGTTCCTATTTATCTACTTGCACTTTGATGTGCTTTCGAACTGCTAGGTGGGCAGGAGCTGGGACCGAGCAACGGGAACTCACCCCGCCGCAGGGAATCGAACCGCCAACCTTGTGATCAGCAAGCCCTAGGCTCTGTGGTTTAACCCACAGCGCCACCTGGGTCCCTCGTGAATGTAAATACTTTGCATATATTCTTATTTAGCTATACGTTCTGAAAGTAAAAGTTCTTTGAATATTTTAACAAGGGTTTAATTTCAAGAAACGAGTCAGTATTGCACACGATTTGGCTTCCTAGATGCCATTTGGCTACTCTGCCAGCATGCCCTGCCCCTTTCTGCCCATTTTTCTGACTTTTTGGGTCACTTCCGGGTTTGGCGCAATGTGTGTATACGTGGTCACACACATAATGAAAGCGCGTAAATGGGGGGTTTAGCTACTCTGCCAACACCAGAGTTGATAGGAGTTGCAGTTGACAAAGCCACTTCCGCCTTAAAATGGAGGTGGTATTGCAGGTAGATATGGCCCTTCCACGTGCACAGGGGCTGGGGGCTCAGCCCCTGTGCAATAGGGGGATTCCTGGCAGCATCACTCGCCAGGCTGACCAATCCGGTCGGCCTGGGTGTGTGTCCTGCCCTATGTAAGCAGGGCGCGGGCGGGAATCCTTCCGCAATTTGAAGGGTATTCCGTTAAAGGTTTCCGGGGGTGTGCCCCTGTCCGAAGCCTAGGCAGGTTAGGGCCTAAGGCACGCCCCTATTGGTGACCCCAGGGGGAGTTCCTAGTTGATGTGCATCACAGGGCTCCTTTACTGGTGTTTAACCCTTCCCGGATTCCCAGCACACGGGCTGGGGTCGGATATAGTTGGTTAGGATCCAACGCCTAAGCCAATATCGCTCAACATCTCTTAACCAATAAAGTTGTGGCCTTTTTCTGCCCATTAACCTTATATAATTGTGTCACGTGTCATTCATTTACCACCGGGGGGGGGGGCATTGCCATGCAATGGAAGGGCCAAAGACTCCCCATGGCAGCCTTACGCTATATGCAATGTGCGATGGAGACCTGGTGAAACAATTCTCCAAATAATACTTTGAAGTGAATCTTGAAACTTCCCCCTTCAGACATAAGATCAGGGACTGCTCATCTCTCCCCCTGCACTTTCAGCCCTGATCTCCCAACTTTATCTTAGTTGTGAGCAGTTTGGTTCAACTTCCCTACACAGAGTCATTCACAATTAAGTCTGCCAAGAGCAGAGGTTTGTAACGCAAAATAAAGTGCTGCTCAGAATGGCTTAGGTCCTTTCTAAATGAATTGCAAGGATCTGTGTTGCAACGTGCACTGGCTTTGCACTTTGCCAAAAACGATTTACAAAGTCCTTTAGTTTCATCTAGCAGGCTCTTCTCTGATCTGAAAACCTTGCAGCCACTTTGCGATTGGCTGTGCTTTCGATTAATCTACCTATGAGTCAGGTACATGAGCTCTGTGTATTCTCATTATATTTGCATTCTTGCAGTATTTCACCTTTAATCCAACACCACTACACCAATGGAACACAGTGCACATGCCCTCCAGCATTCCGAGAAAACCCCTTTGTGGACACACAAATAATTTTTTTAAATAACAAAAATCAAGACCCCCTTCCCTCTGCCTGCCCCCGAGAGCTGGCGCATTATGCTGGGCTGGGCTTTGGTGGCAGAAGCTTCTCCTCTTCCTTGCCCACTCTCCAGCAGCCACTACCAGCTGCCCAAGGGGGGAGGCTGGCAGCAGCAGCCATGGAGAGGCAACGGGATGTTCCCTCAGAGCCACAGCCACCGCAACTTCCATTGCTCTGGATAAGCACCAGTTCATCCTCCTCTCCTGAGCTCAGGGCAGCGGCACTGGCAGGAGAAATAGGGGCATTCCCGGATCAAATCAGAAGCCAGGATGGCTTTTGTAATTCCGAGGCTGCCCCTGGAAATCCGGGACACTTGGAGGGTATGTTATTGCTGCTTATTTATATGAATATTTATTTTCTGTGCCATCCACAGCTTGGAGAGTTAGCATAATTCATAGAAACGTACTGGGTCTGGCCCCTTCTTTGATGAGATATGCTCAAACAGCAAATCACCACATGAAATTTCAAGTCTAATTTACCCTTCCCTTGAAAAAAAAATCCTCTGAATTTACTGTTCATTTCATCTTCTTCCAATCACAGAAATCAGAGCTGAAAAAAAGGACGTTTTCACCCAGCTAGTTCATTCCCTCGCCACTGGAAAATTATTACCTGCTGTATATATTCTGCAGGGCTGCTTCCAGTCCAATTTTAAAATGGCTCAGGTGCTAAGGCTGTCATCATTCCACTTCAGTATCCAATGCACCACAGAGTCAGAATTTTAAGTTCTATTCTTTAGCTTGCAATTTCTTTGCTCCTTTTTGACCAGATAACCTCATTTATACGGATCATATACAATTGCAATTTTTTTAAAAAAATATATGTTTATGTTCTTTTTTGCAGACACTTGCCATACACTTACTAAGTCAATATTTCCCAAAAGTATACATATTTATCTTTTCAAATCCTTTTTCATAAATCAAAGTCCACTTTTCATTTTCACTGCTTCTCAAGTCTTTTCACTGAGCTTCAGCTGAACTCAGAGTTTTCAGCTTGTCTGGAACAAAGACAAGGTTGTTGTGTTGTGCTTTTTAAAAACTGGAATATGCCCTCTTCTTGTATGCTGTAGGATATTGAATAACCATAACAATACACTGCATTCATCAACTAAAATAGCTATGTGATATACATATGTAGTACTGAAACCAGCAAATCCCTCTCTCCTTAGGTGGGTGGCAAGAAAGCTAAGACTACCTCTGTTTTCTCTAGTAGTTCTCATGTGATTGGCTAACGTTGGTCACATGGGAGGTAGTTAGTGAAGGAGAGACTCCATTTTATGTGAAGCAAGATGGCTGTGTTTTAGAATCCACTGTGAACACTGCTAAGTTGAATGGAGTGTTGGACTGCTTGTTCTCTGCTGAAAGAAAGAGAGCAATGCTGCAGGAGAGGGTAAAAGTGGAAATCTCTCGTAAAAGCTGAAGGGCATGGCCTAATGGAGATACAGAAGGCTGAGTGCTGAGCTCTGGAAAGAGAGGAAAATACAGTTTGAAGAAGAGACTGTAGGCCCATGCTTGGAGAAGCATGTGACTGTAAATACGGTGTTTTAATTTGTCTATCACTATAAGCTTCTGAAAGTAAAGTTTTTTGAATGTTCAAGTCTGGACATTGGTTTAACTTCCAAAGAAGAGTGTCAGTCAAATATACGATTTGGGCTTCTTAGCTGTGATTTTGCTACTCTTACTTCAAAAACCTATGGTATCGTCACCACAGCAACTGCCATACTTTGGAATTTCCCTGCCCTGATCTATGTTTTGAACCGTGTAAGTGCAACCATACCTAATCCCCAAAATTTTGCCCACAACTAATACAAGTAGTATTAGTTCATGCTCATATCCATATATTAATCAGCACCAGGAAAATAATAATCTTAATTGGATTAAGTGTGAATTTGCATCTCCTGAATGATATAAAGGGATATTCCAAGAGGAATGCCATAGTCAAATGGCTGTGAGTTTGGATTTGCCAGACCTCTCTGTCCAGTTGCCTACTGACAGCTCACCAGCTGTATCCATTGCCACCTACCATTGCCATGTCTCTTCCACCTACTCCTATCCTTAAGGAAAGGGATGGAGAAGCTTTTTAGTAGCAATAGAGGGGGGAATTAAATCCTGCAGCTTTGGCTGCAAACACCGGTTGCCTGTATATGTGTGTAGGGGTTAGGTTTCAAGAGAGGAGTGGTCTCAAGCTCTACTCCCTACAAACCTCCTCCTGCTCCTCCAGTGGTCCATATTAAATAGCTGAGAAGTGAGCAAAAGAGGGCTGAGGCTGAAGAAGCAATGAGAGAAGAGATTGCTCACTTTAAAGATGTTGCGGGCAGGATTGCTCGCCAGTCGAAGCAGCCAGCCTGCTGCATGGCTATGTGCCACTTTAATCAGCCTATCAAGGTCATGTCTGGCCATGATTAAACTTTAGATCTTACTCAGCATAACAGGATTGTCTTGAAGGATTAACACACACACACACACACACACACACACACACACACACACACACACACACACTTTTCCCTTTCTTTCTGAGCATGCTTAATAGCTAGGTACCAAAGACAGGGACACAGGTGGCGCTGTGGGTTAAACCACAGAGCCTAGGGCTTGCTGATCAGAAGGTCGGCGGTTCGAATCCCTGCGACGGGGGGAGCTCCTGATGCTCGGTCCCTGCTCCTGCCAACCTAGCAGTTCAAAAGCACGTCAAAGTGCAAGTAGATAAATAGGAACCACTCTGGCGGGAAGGTAAATGGCGTTTCCGTGCGCTGCTCTGGTTCGCCAGAAGCGGCTTTGTCATGCTGGCCACATGACCTGGAAGCTGTACGCCAGCTCTCGGCCAATAAAGCGAGATGAGCGCCGCAACCCCAGAGTCGGACACGACTGGACCTAATGGTCAGGGGTCCCTTTACCTTTACCTTTAAAGAGAGGCATACACTATGGGAGTTACCAAGTGGCCTAGGGCAAGTAGACACCATTGTATACATTCTGAAGAACCATTGAAGAATCCCTTCATAGGAAGGGATTGCCTATTTGTGTGCTCGAACGCCCCCCCCTTTCACGTACGGAATAGTTACAGTGTGATAAACATCTCTTTATGATAATGCGACTTTGTGGAGTTTGTCTCTATAATTAGAATCAGAAACGGTCTAGTCTTCAAGAGGACAGCTTGTTCCATTTGAAATGCATGCTAAAAGCACTGGTTCTAAATGAGTGCTAAAAGCATTCTAACTAGTGCTAGAAGAGCTAGCAGCAACGCATTCCTCAGGGGGCTTGGCCATTAAGAAGACAGTGCGCACAGTCCTGCAGGAGCAGCAAATTTACTGGGCAATCCAAACTGAAGGAAGCCAGTATATGTTATAACAGGGTGAGTTATGCCGGTGTACCTTACCCTTACTTCAAACTCCTTTCAGGGACAGAGCTGCTGTTGACTGAACCAGCCCGAACCCAACAGAGGGGAAACAAGCCATTAAAAAAGAGTTGCTAGGCCATGTACCTGAATCAAATGAAGTTTGGAGTAGGTGCAAGTCTCTCCTGGCTCCATCCCATGTCCACAACTCCCCCAGAATGCTTTTTCAAGACTCGCACCCAAGACTGGGCAGGGCGAAGCATGCACGCAATGCCACATCATCAGGAAGAAGCTGTGTGGGGAGCCCAGTGCAGCGCCGCTTCCTTTCCTGCACTGAGGAGTAGGCAGCCATTGAACCGTGCCACGGTTGGCCTCCTCTACCCCCTTGACATCAAGGGGGCTGGGCCCCCTGCCAGCTAATATTGAGGGGGCCGGAGACCCCTCTGCCCCTAGGAGTTGGTGTAGGGTGCAAAGGGAAAGCAATACTACAGAAATGTGATTAATAGCAATGTATCCTGCCCACCTAGCAGTCCGAAAGCACGTCAAAGTGCAAGTAGATAAATAGGTACCGCTCCGGTGGGAAGGTAAACGGCGTTTCCGTGCGCTGCTCTGGTTCGCCAGAAGCAGCTTTGTCATGCTGGCCACATGACCCGGAAGGTGTCTACGGACAAACGCTGGCTCCCTCGGCCTATAGAGCGAGATGAGCGCGCAACCCCAGAGTCGGACACGACTGGACCTGATGGTCAGGGGTCCCTTTAGCTTTTACTATCACACACCTTAGGGACGCGGTTGGTGTTGTGGGTTAAACCACAGAGCCTAGGGCTTGCCGATCAGAAGGTTGGCGGTTCGAATCCCCGCGACAGGGTGAGCTCCCGTTGCTTGGTCCCTGCTCCTGCCAACCTAGCAGTTCGAAAGCACGTCAAAGTGCAAGTAGATAAATAGGTACCGCTGCAGTGGGAAGGTAAACGGCGTTTCCATGTGCTGCTCTGGTTCACCAGAAGCGGCTTAGTCATGCTGGCCACGTGACCTGGAAGCTGTACGCCGGCTCCCTCGGCCAATAATGCGAGATGGGCGCCGCAACCCCAGAGTCGGTCACAACTGGACCTAATGGTCAGGGGTCCCTTTACCTTTATCACACACCTTGCATTAGTGTTTACTGCAATTCACTTTCCTTGCAGTGGAGGAAAGAGAGACAAAATAATAAAATATACAGGATGAAAACAGGGCTAATCCAAAAGGGAAGGGGCATTTTCATGATACCCTCCCTCCACCCAAATCACCATGTTTCCCAGTAACCTCCCTCCCTCCCTCCCTCCATTCCCCCCCCTCTCTCTCTGTGTTGTGTCCCACAAGAGAAGGCTGCATAGACAAGTAAAATAGGACATGGGGGTGGGGATGCTTTCAGAACACCGTTCAGCTCCCACCTCCCTATTTATGCCAAAAAATGTTCCCTGGAGAGCATTCAGCTGAGCCCTAAAGTCAACACCTCTGGAGAAATGTCAATGTGTTTGGAGAAAATCGGAAAATGAGATCTGAGCTAGTAGAGGGGCTGCAGAGCCTAGCCCATATTGTTCATGCCTTAATACCAGCTTAGCTAGATCCTCCTAATCCATGGAGTATGTAGCAAAATTCCTTTTTGTAACGGTGACATCTGGTATCGAACAGCAGAAATAATAATACATTCCCCGAGTTCTCTGCCTGAGAGCTTTACTCTACACATCTTCGTCACTGCCTATATCTCCGCACCACTGAGTCAATGCCAACCAGAAACTATCTCTTGCAAAAAGCCACATTTTATGTATTACTGGGATCTGTGTTATTCAGGGCCCGGGGGGCAGGTCTATGCTAACCTTTGGGACAGGGCATTTATTTATTTTTTAAAAATGCTAGCAAAAAATATACAGACTATTTAGTAGTCACCATGCCAGCAACTACTTTGCTGTCCTGACGAGCCAATGTTGCTGCTGCCAGCTTTACCAGTATGTAATAAATTCCAATGGCACTGCTGCTAAGCAGGTATCAAACTCAGGGGCACAGGTAATATTGATTTTTTCTGCCTCTAGCTTTTTGATTAATATGGAAACCTACTGCACATTGCTCACAGCAGTCCAGAATCTGCTAGCTGCATTTATTCTCCACAGAGCTCAATACCACAAATAAACATGAGGTTTAGAAAAAAATGAAAAACAAAGTAAAAAGTTTTTTCCCTCCCCCCCTTTTCTTTTGGTTAACATCCAGCTAAGTGCTCAACTACTTAAACTGTAACTCTGAAAAGCACATTTGTATTCCCCAATGGCATTGCACACCAGGACAGCCACAGATCGATACAGCCGATACGATTTATCTGTTATTTTGACATCCCTTCTCGGGGAAGTTAGAAGGGGTGGGGGAAACACCTCAAAGGGTAATTTCTTCACACTTGTCTTACTGCGCTAATGACATTATCGGGACGAAAACAGAACTTGATCAGTAACAGTAGTGCAGCATGGTACAAACTTGTGGATGGTTTCAGCAACACTTAAAGAGCACAGAAAGCTTTAGAAAACTATAATGACAACCACAGGGGTAAGCAGGAGACTTGTCCCTTTTCTCATTCCTTCTTGCAAATACTAAGAATTGCATTATCCATTTCTGATGCTACCAGACTTCCTGCCCAGTGGGCAGGAGTCAGATATAGTCAGGTCTACTCAATGCCTAAGCCAATACTGCTCACATTCTGTAACCAATAAAGTTGCGGCCAAAATCATGCCCAATATCATTAACTTTATATCCTGTGTCCTTGTGTTTTATTCATCCCCGAGGGGGTGGTTGCGGGGTCTCGACACGCAAATCCGCTCCACTTACCTGTGGGGAGGAGTTGCGGTGGACCGCATGGCCACCCTCTCTCTTCCGGGAGCGGGGACGCCGTCCCTCATCGCCTGGAGGATCCCCGGCCGCGTCACCAGCCGGCCAGCCAATCGGCTGGCTGGGGGGGGGCGGGGCCGGGGCCCCCTTTAAAAACAGAGGTGCGAGCCGGAGGGCTTCCCTTTCGGCTCGCTTGCGCAATCTCCCACCCTTCCTCCCTATTTGCAGGTTCCCTTCACTGGCCTTGCTTTGAACTTCGGTTGGTCGCCTGTCTTGTGTCAGGGGCCTGGTAGGAATTTTTTCCACTTGGCAGATTGGCTTAGCCATTGGTTTTCGCCTACCGCTTAGCAAGCGTCACAACTTTGTAAGGTTTTGCGGTTAGGCATTGGGTGACCTTATGATGGGGGAGGGGAGGCCTGGCCATCGCCTGCCCCTCCAAGCTGAAGGGTATTCTGTTAAAAGAAGCCAGGGGGTGGATCTTGTTTGAAGCCCGGGGCGGGGCTAGGGCCATGCCACGACCCCCTTGGGAACCCAGGTGGGGCACCAGTTGGTCTCCGCCAACGGGGGCTCCCCCTACCGGAGGTTTACCCTTACCAGACTTCCTGCCCAGTGGGCAGGAGTCAGATATAGTCAGGTCTACTCAATGCCTAAGCCAATACCACTCACACTGGCCTTTGCTGGCTGAGCAAATTACACCAGCATATCTTTGGATGAGCTGAGCCTGCGGACTTGATAGCACTGAGACTGAAATTAGTTGGCTGAGCCAGAGTTCTGCTGCATCCTAAACTACTTATTCTGGCAGATCCAATGCCTCCCCTCCCCTCAAAATCATAAATAAAACAGCTATGGGAAGAGAATTTGGAACAGAGAATAAGGACCTGTGTGCCCTACGTCAATACCTTAAAATTCATTTCAAATCACATAAAAGAACTGCTGGGGGAGACAGAAGCCCCAACTTGGGGAAAGGGTTATCTATCCTCCTTGATGCTTTCCCACTCCCAGTTCTATTCTGCCAAAGCTGCCTTTCTTGTTGGTTTTTAATAGCACCAGAACTCTTCTTAAATGTGTTAAGTCAGCCCAGAGAAAAAAAAATAGACAGGTGTGCTACAGAAGGACCCTATAGATCTAGGGTACAGAAGGACCCTATAGATCAGGCATGTCCAACAGGTAGATTGTGATCTACCAGTAGATCACTGGATGTCTGTGGTAGATCACTGGTAGATCAGTGGCTCCCTCCAAAGAAGCTAAAAAACTTTGGCTCCCCTTAAAAAAGCTCAACATCTTTGCCCTGTACCCCTAAAATGACCTGAACCACTAAAAACAGGGCTTTCCTTCCTAAAAAAAAAGCTCAACGTCGCTTTCCTCTTCCCTAAATAAGCTCAACAACTTTTACGTGAACCCCCCCCCCAAACAGGGCTCTCCTTCCTAAATAAAGCTCAACAACTTTGACCTGACCAGATCCCTGCCAGTTTTTATCTCTGTGAGTAGATCACAGTCTCTTGGAATTTGGCTACCCCTGCTATAGAGCAAAGACGTTCAGGCAACTCAGACAAATGAGCAAACTCTCTCACTCCCAAAGAAAGTGGAAAAACAACAACAAAAAAAACCTTTCCCCAAACGACTAGCTAATATGATCTGGGAGAACAATGAAAGTGGGAAAGAGAGCTCATTAAAGAGCAGTGCATTTTATCCCTCCAAACCTTTTGTTTATGTTTGCAAACTTTGCGTGTCCTCAAATGATAAATGACAGAGCTTCCATCATAACAGTGCGACGTGGCATCAATATTTCAAGCTTCTGCATGCTACACACAGTGAATGACTTCATATGAAATTAATTACCTTTAAAATGGAAGACGCGCATAAATCAATCTAGCCGAAAAAATAAATGATTTATTTTTCCTCCATCAAACAGGAAGAGATAATGATGCATGCTGATCAATGCCTTGCAAAAAGAGAGGGAGGGGGTACAGAAAGTTATATGGCCTCGTGGGATTGCTCAAGTTCCACAAGTAATTTTATTTGCCTGTGTATCTCTTGGAGAGAAGCTTGCACTGATAAAATGACAGACACGATGTAACAAGAGCTTCTTGGTTTCCACTTGGTGAATAGGTGGAAACTTCATACAATATGAGGAGAAAAGGACAATCTAATCCACAACTGACACAAGAAACGAATCCTGGGGCAAAGACCCACTGAAACAACTTTTTTTTACCCCTGTTGCATGAGCTCATGTGAGATAATTTAGCGAAAGTATTTTGAAACATTTTTAAAAAGCTGTCTTCTTTGAAAGGGATGGCTATGATCATCATAACCACATGATGGTGTGTCCTGTTTCTGCTGAGAAATGATCTTTGCCTAGATTTAAAAGACAGCAGGAGAATGTATCAGGTTGTCAACAATATTTGCTCAAAGCCATAGAATCAGAAAAATAACCCCAAGGTTATTAGTGGTATAAAACGGCAACTATCCCTGGCCACTATGATGACCTGTCCATAATAAGTCAGCATAGCTCTAAAGCAGGGGTGGCCAACTTCCAAGAGACTGTGATCTACTCACAGAGTTAAAAACTGGCAGGGATCCACCACCTTTTTGGGGGTTCAGGTCAAAATTGTTGAGCTTTTTTTAGGAAGGAGAGCCCTGTTTTGGGGGGGTTCACGTAAAAGTTGTTGAGCTTATTTAGGGAAGAGGAAAGCGATGAGCTTTTTTTAAGGAAGGAAAGCCCTGTTTTTAGTGGTTCAGGTCATTTTAGGGGTGCAGGGCAAAAATACTGAGCTTTTTTTAGGGGAGCCAAAGTTTTTTAGCTTCTTTGGAGGGAGCCACTGATCTACCAGTGATCTACCACAGACGTCCAGTGATCTACCGGTAGATCACAATCTACCTGTTGGACATGCCTGCTCTAAAGCACTACAGGACAGCCAGCTACATATACCCCAGAGTCGGACATGACTGGACCTAATGGTCAGGGGTCCCTTTAGCTTTTTACTATTGTTGAGGACCAAGTGCTGTGTTGGATTGTCTCTTAGTTTGAATTTTCGGGGGGGGGGGGAAGCATATTCACGGTGGAGGGTGAGAGTTTCCAGCAAGCTGTCCCAAATCCTACATTCTTCATGGCCATTAATTGGTGTTCATCATTATCATCATACCCCACCCATCTAGCTGGGTTTCCCCAGTCCTGATCATTTGTTGCTTCGAGGCTCAGATTTGGCTCCCTGATGACAAGCAGGACAAACAAAGCTGTTTAATATGAGTCTTTGCCCATAAGATTTTTCTGCTTTCAATAACATTGTGATGCATCCAAATCTGATGGGATGTGATACCAATTTCTTGTTTCCAGAGTTATGCAGCAGGTGACCAAGGCTGCAACATCATTTAACAGGTAGCAGAGAGAAGACCTGTGCAGCTGTGGCAGAGTGCACTCATGTTGGAGGGGGTGTTTTAGAATAAACATTTTAGGTTCCTTTTGTATGCACCCCCCGACACACAAAGTAAAGCAGAGGCATAATTTGCAGGAAGCTCCCGCAGCCAATCAGAAGCTGCAGAAGCCCCGTCGGATGTTTGGCTTCCAAAAATCATTTGAAAACCAGAACACTCACTTCTAGGTTTTGATTGTCCAGGAGCCGATTTGTTCGGGAGCTAAGGTGTTTGAGATCCAAGGTACGACTGCATCCACTGTGCGTAGTGGCAACACTCTTGAGGTGCTGTGTCAACTACGCCTCGCAACCAGATTCTAAATATACATTGATTTGTTTTTATGTTCTTATGGGTCATTTTGAGTACTATGTGGAAAAGCATTATATAAATAAACTTGACAATGATGGTGATGACTAGCTAATAAACATTTTAGTTCATTAATAACTCCTTTACAATTATTTCTTTGTTCAGGATGCAGGCAATTAAGAATATTTTCCAGAATTCCCAGACTTACACCATTACACCAATTTCACTTGTGTTGTATTTCTTTAAATCTCAACGAACAACATGTGCTATGCAGCATCTGGTAAACAAAGCAATTTCTTGATCAGATTGGAAGAATCTGGGCAGGTGGCTGAATCAGAAGCAAGGAAAATTATTTCGCTTAGCCCAGATATTTAAAAAGACATGTCGGAATGGGCTTCCAGGTTTATGCTTCTGTTTTGTATCATGTCGAAATGAAGGACAGATGTCCTTCATGCTGGCAGCTTAAAATATAAAGACCTCCATACTAGGGATTCTCCGGCAGCCAGATGGATGACAAATCCTACACTGGGAGAGATAAGTCCATGGAAAATGGTGTCCAAACCATTGAGAGCTATTTAACATGCACCCCAGCAGACAATTCTGTACAAAAGACAACTCTTCTACAGTTGTTAAGAATGCTGGCACCACAATCAGGCAGAGAAACTAAAAAGAGACAGAATGCTTTAAACTGGGGATCAAAACAGGAACCAGGAATGTGAACTGAGACTAATATATTGCAGCTGCTGTCTATTTGCAGCAGCTGTTGCAGGATTTTGGAGGTTACCCTAAGTCAGTAACACACTGACAACCATATGCAATGAAGAAAATCACCACCATAGCAATGTTGCCAGAGGTTGGTCAAACATGCAATGGCAGTGGTGGTGACCTGGAGAATCAGATGGGGCTTTCAGATTGACTGTAGCTCCTGTCAGATCCAATAGCTATTACAGGCGTGTGGAAGCTTTTTATCATATGAAGGCTCTTTACAGACCTCCTGTGTGAGCCAGGTCTCAGTGTTCCCAGCAGGGTGCCAGAAGACTCTTCCCTTTACTTACAAGTAAAGCAACCCAGGCAGTCTCAGAAGTGTGTATTTCTTCTCTCAGCAGTTACCAGGGTTGATTTCAATGCCATGGCTCAGCTCTGCAAAATGCAAAGCCTGTCCTTGATGCCCATTTTCAAGGTGTTAATGAAACTATTGTCAGGCTTGCTAAGGGGATCTTTCTGCATCAAGGTGTCAGAGCTATGCTTTCCAATGGAGGTGGCTACCCAAGACATAGGGACCCAGGTGGCGCTGTGGGTTAAACCACAGAGCCTAGGGCTTGCTGATCAGAAGGTCGGCGGTTCGAATCCCTGCGACGGGGTGAGCTCCCGTTGCTCGGTCCCAGCTCCTGCCCACCTAGCAGTTCGAAAGCACATCAAAGTGCAAGTAGATAAATAGGAACCGCTCTGGCGGGAAGGTAAACGGCATTTCCGTGTGCTGCTCTGGTTCGCCAGAAGCGGCTTAGTCATCCTGGCCACATGACCCGGAAGCTGTACACCGGCTCTCAGCCAATAAAGTGAGATGAGCGCCGCAACCCCAGAGTCGGACACGACTGGACCTAACGGTCAGGGGTCCCTTTACCTTTACCTTACCCAAGACATGTAAAGCCATGGTGTGGGATGGGAATTTCCAGTACTGAAATGGCAAGCAAGAGGAGGGTACCAGTCTTTCCCTATTTCACCCCTGTGGCCAGGCTCATCTCCACTCCGAGAGCCCGGCAAGGAAAAAGAAAGTGGCAGGGGCATGTTAAGTACAGTATAATTCATTTAATTCACACAAAAATGGAAAATGCATGTGTATTAATGAAGGTTTAAAATGGAAAATGGCTCAATGTGTATTGCTGAAAAGTTACTAACTGCCTATATAAATCCATACAGTAGGCAAAATTGTTTACAAAATGTGCATATTGGGATTTATGGGCATGAAAATGCACACAAATTTTATAGGGACTTAAAAAAAAAACTACAAATGCATGCAGAAGTGGGGTAAACTGAATTTAAGACTGGGAAAATGAGATATGGAGAGGAACTGAAACAGATAGATTCATTTATCCCTACTCCTGGCTTCGGGACTTGTTAGAAACTAGGCACCTGTACTGCAACAAATTAAGATCTGCTTGCCCTGCTGTTCAGAGACACACACACAAGGAGAGAGAGTGAAAGAGAAAGGAATGTACATTTCATTTCCTCTCTAGTCATGAGTAGAAGTCTCATGATGCCAGCCCCTAACCTGAAAGTAAAAAAATTCTTCCTGGACACCTGAGTGGATAAGATAGTTAGCAAGAGGCCTGCAATGTGGGCTCTGCTTTTGGGAGTCCAAATAATTTAGAAATCCATTTCATTCAGCACCGAAAAGCTCACAGGCATTTGAGCCAAGGTATGGAAATCATTTTTTGATGAGGACTCTACGTGTGTGTGCCTGCCTGTCTGAAGGTCACATTGAGCAATGTTTGCAAAGGCATGCTGCACGTATTTTTGGTACTCAGTCCCTTAGACAATTTAGAAACTGAATACTGAAAGCACCTTCTTAGGAATGATAAGAAATGTAGAAACCTCAGGAGTAAACCTGCTGGAATGGGGAAATATTAAGAAGCAGTCTATTAACATTTTCCATTTTATTATGTCAGATATGTCAGCATATATCGGCTATTAAAAAAAACACACCAGCGTGCAAATTGCTCTCAGTCCAGAAAACTCCAGCTCCAAACCTTTCCTTCTTAGCTTTACAGACTGTTGCCTTGGTCCTCAGAACTTTCACAGATCTTGCGAATGCAGAGCTGTCAGCCCCTCCCACTTCCTCAGACATGTCTGTCTTGAAACTCTCTCAACCTATCTCTTGGGACATCGGGATTACTCCCGGTCATTTGCATCACTTAACTTTCGAAGATAAAGACACCTTCTGATTTAAAGGTCACCATAACCTGTTTTTGAATTATGGTGCTGGAGGAGACTCTTGAGAGTCCCATGGACTGCAAGAAGATCAAACCTATCCATTCTGAAGGAAATCAGCCCGGAGTGCTCACTGGAAGGACAGATCCTGAAGCTGAGGCTCCAAGATTTTGGCCACCTCATGAGAAGAGAAGACTCCCTGGAAAAGACCCTGATGTTGGGAAAGATGGAGGGCACAAGGAGAAGGGGACGACAGAGGATGAGATGGTTGGGCAGTGTTCTCGAAGCTACCAACATGAGTCTGACCAAACTGCGGGAGGCAGTGGAAGACAGGAGTGCCTGGCATGCTCTGGTCCATGGGGTCACAAAGAGTTGGACATGACTAAACAACTAAACATAACTTTCTCTAGCTAATGATGGAAAGGACATTCTTCTGCTTGCCTGCTTTTGCCCAGAAAGTTTTGCTGGTTAACAGTGGCCAGGCAAAAGGATCAAGTCTGTGCTTCAGTGCTATTTTTCTAGAAAAAGAGGTGCCAGAACTCACCATGAACACCTCCCTTGTTCTCTTAGAATGACAATGGCGCTCATCTGAGAGGTGCTGGAACTGAGGTCTGGTAAGTTCCGGCTGCAAAAAAGCTCTGCTTACATCTGTTTTAGATGGGCAACAAAAGCCCCCACTGAAGACTAAAACGACCATTTCTGATTAAAACTGGGATCTGGTCAATGTAAAACAAAACTAATGCCACTTACACACGTCAAAAATAATAATGGAAGGCACGAGAAGTTCAAAGATGCTGCCAGTTCCATGTATGAAAAGACTCTGTGCTTGAGAGTCATGCAGTTTTCAGCCTGGTAAGGTCACTTTCACAGACATGTTTGCCCCCTCCTAAATTCTTTTAATGAAAACAGCTCTGTGTTTTTTCACAAGATTGCTTTACTTTTATCTAGCAATCTGCAGCACAGCTGAAAGCAAGCATATTTCCAACACAGCTCGGCTCCTGGCATTTGGAGGTGCTGCTCCAAAGGGGTTCGGCTGCTCCTAGGTGAAAGACGAGCAAGACCTTCTTAGGACCTTCATATAAACATTTCAGTGTCTCACATTCCAGACAGCTGAGATGTAAAGTCTTGCAAATAGACCCAATACAATATACTTACCCTTCAGCTTCCAAGCAAGGCACTATAAAGCAACTTAACATTTTTGGTTTTAGCACATTCTTTGAAACGCGACCAGAATGAATTCATCTGCTATGTATTCTGGAATGTTGTTAGTTCACATCTCTCAAGAGATCCTAACCAAATTTTGCAGGATCGTTCCTGAGATCAAGGAGATTTCCATCTGTGTTTGGATGCCATTTTGATTCAAGGTGAACCTTTCAAAACTGCAAAGGCATTTTTGTTTCATAGAATTTCTGACACTCCTAGTTTATTATATTTCCCTCACTTTTCTTATCTTTTCTTATAACTTATGAGTGGGGTGTTTGTGTGAAGACTTAAGGAAACAGGAGAAGAGATAAAATTCTCCCTGGAAAGTGAGCACCGGCAACTTTGGAAATCCCTGTCTATTGAGATCAAGAGGACCTCTTCACTGTACTCTTTTTGGTGTCTGATAAAAGCATTCTAAGCTTACACAGATGCTTAGAAATCCGAGGCAATTTTTATCTGTTTTAGGATTGTGATTTTTTTTTATAGTTGTGATTTTTTTCTTCGTTTTTTTAATTTTATCTTTTTGTAAACCAAAAGCAGCACATCAATGTTAGGAAGTAAATAAATAATAAAAGGGCTAGTAGCCCCAAATCACTGTTCAGCATAGCTGTCAACTTTCAGATTTGAAAATAAGGGATTTTTTCAAACTTTAGGATTTGAAAATAAGGGATGCCGCGAGGGCGGTGCAATGGCACCAAGTAGCCTCGCCACCCTGCGCTCCAGAAGCTGCCCACAAACGGGTGAGTGAAAGAGCGAACTCATAGACGGCAGGCAGGCTGTCTGTCTGGTTGGGCGTGAGGGTCTGGCTGCACAAGGCATGCAAGCTCCGCCCCCAGTCGGTCTCAGACTCCTTATTGGCAGCCGAGCAACGCAGCTGAGGAGCCCCCTGGCCGGCAGGGAGGGAGAGGAGGTGCTTCCTTTGAAATCTGGGAAATTTAAGGGATATCAACAATCCGGGATAGCAGTGGGAAACGGTATTGGAATAAGGGAGTTTCCCGCAAAAAAGGGAGGGTTGACAGCTATGCTGTTCAGGCAGGGCATAGTTCACTGCGATGGGTGGAGTTTGTAATAGGCAGATCTTCATCTGGTTGGAGTCCCTCATTCTGGCTTCACCAAAGATACGTTGATGTAAGTCCATCAGCTGGTGGGCAGTGAGAAGAAGAAGAAGAAGAAGAAGAAGAAGAAGAAGAAGAAGAGAGTTTGGATCTGATATCCCACTTTATCACTACCTGAAGGAGTCTCAAAGCGGCTAACATTCTCCTTTCCCTTCCTCCCCCACAACAAACACTCTGTGAGGTGAGTGGGGCTGAGAGACTTCAGATAAGTGTGACTAGCCCAAGGTCACCAGGCAGCTGCATGTGGAGGAGCGGAGATGCGAACCCGGTTCACCAGATTACGAGTCTACCGCTCTTAACCACTACACCATACTGGCGAAATGTCCCTATTTTCATTTGAGGAATGTTGGATGGTATGCTACCTTTTTTGACACTTGTAACCAACCTGAATGAAGTTTGAAGTAGGAGGCAGAGGCGAATTTAGAGAAGCACAACTGGCTCAGTTGCACTGGGTATAGAGCCTTGTAAGCACCATGGGGAATGCCATAGCTATGCTTTAGAACTGAGTGCGAGAGGTGTGGGACGCTGCTGAAATTTGAGACCCCAAGGTCCACCACTGCAAGGAGTTAGATCATCTGCCGTGCCCTTCCTCTGCCGCACCCCTTTGTGGGATGTATGTTGCTCTCAGCTCGTTCCCCTTTGGCTTAGTTGACTAAGCCGTAATTGAGCCAGGGTGGAAGACTTATGTGGCTGGACCAGGATGAGGGACTCGGCTCAGCCAGAAAAAAAGTATTTTCCAATCTGTGCTCAGCCTAGTGGTTCTTGGGTTTGGATTGCTTCCTAAAGCAATTGGTGGGAACCGGGTGGAGAGGGTGGCTGTATTCAAGTTTCTGGGTGTTACTATCGAGCAGGGTATGACCTGGAGCGCTAATACCATTGCTCTGGTAAAGAAGGCCCAGCAGAGACTTTATTTCCTCAGACTTTTAAAGAAGAACAATCTGAGTGAGAGACTGCTGGTCTCCTTCTATTGAGGCAGCATAGAGAGCATTCTTACATACTGTATCTGTGCTTGGTTTCCCAGTTGCACAGTCACCGACAGGAAAATGCTCCAGAAGGTCATAACCACAGCCCAAAAGATTATCAGTCATCCTCTCCCATCTTTGGACGAACTATATAGCTCCCGTTGTCTCAAAAAAGCAAACAACATTTTACAGGATTCATCTCATCCTGGATATAGTCTGTTTGCATGGTTGCCTTCGGGCAAAAGATACAGAACAATTAAATCAAGAACGAATAGACTAAAAAACAGTTTTTATCCAAGAGCTATAACAATTTTAAATGCTGTAACCAAATGATATGATCTTTGGGGAGTCGTGATGGATGGTAAGTATGTGTATGTGTGGTTCTAAATGTATGAATGCGTATATGTGGCTGTAAATGTGGGATGGCATTCAATTTCGTTGTACTGTGTACAATGTACAATGACATTAAAGTATCTATATCTATCATCTATCTATCTATCTATCTATCTATCTATCTATCTATCATCTATCTATCTATCTATCTATCTATCTATCTATCTATCTATCATCTATCATCTATCTATCTAAAGCTTATTTAATTTTTAATAGTCATGTTTTTAACAGTCAATTTTAAAACTGTGAAATATTTAATATTATATAAGAGATAGAAATCCTACTTATGAATTGAATTGCATTATTATTGCTGGTCTTTGACCGTATTAAAGTTTACTACTACTACCATATCTAAAGCTTATTTGCAATTGGGAATGAAAATTAAGAGGCCAGGTTGGTTTTGAGGAGGATCTTGGGATCCTTGGGATCCTTGTGTTTGGGAAGAGAGTTCCATAACTTTAATTCATAGACAGAAGTGTTTGATTCATAATTGGCTGTGCAGAAATCGGCTCTCCCTTACAAATTCCAGCTTCACAAACAAAGCTATTTGATTGTACATATAATTCGGTGCTACATTGCCTTGTGTGTGCATTGTCATGGAATGGTGGAATAAAAATGCCAAAAGAAAGAAAAAAACCAAAAACTTTGCAACTGGGCCAGAAGGTAAGAGAAACCTAACTAGGCCAGGAAAAAAATCAATCCGTTCATTGGCAATCATACACATTCTGCTCTATAGCATATTGGCATGGCAAAAGCAATTCCTTGAGGCCACTATAGGCAAGTCTTGCAGGAATTGCCTCTAAATATTCAGGTGATACAAATGCACAAGGCAATTACTAATTGCTAATTGTCTTTTTGGTCCTCTGGGAGCACTTTGCTTATCCCATATCACAGATAAAAATGTGAGAAAATTGAGTTTGGTCAAAGCCAAATAATGAACTTATCTGATTAAAGGAGGTGAGCTAAGTCACCATTGTCCCCAAAGAACAGAACACTTTATACTAAATTGTGGAGTAAGATGCAATGTTTCATCTATCTGCTGAGATTTTATTATTATTATTATTATTAAACTTTTCATCTAAGAGGAAATATATGGAAGGCTGGACATAAGATGATATACATATGATATAATTGCATTTTAAGTATATTCATAGCTAATCGCAACCATTTTTAGGGCATTTTCTTGTGGGAGGAGGACCACTAAAAAAAGAACAAAAGTATAATTGGAGTTCATAGCAGACTCTAGAAATGAACTCCAGAAAAGTTTCTAGAGCTTCTGTACAATTTTGATAATGAAATTAGGAACTTTCTATAGACCTAGAGTCTACCCTGAGATAGCACCCAATAAACTGTCTAAAACAACATTATTTAATGGATATTTTCACACACATACGTTTTAAACCCAGCTTTTTGTAAGCTAGATGATTCATATCAGTTTAGACTTCTGGACCTCTCATTTTCCTTCCTAGTTATTGCCATGCAATTGCCAGACAATTTTTGGGCTCTGAACACTTGCATCTCAAATATCTAAATGTTTATTGCCTTCTTGAAATGTTGTGATGTTTCCAGCTTGCTTGCATCTTGGGCAAGACCCAGGGAGATCTGTGTCTACTTGCAAAGCAACTTGCGTCTCTGAATGGTGTGGGCTATCTCATTTACATAATAATAATAATAATAATAATAATAATAATAATAATAATAATAATTTATTATTTGTACCCCGCCCATCTGGCCGGGTCTCCCCAGCCACTCTGGGCGGCTTCCAACAAATATCAAAATACATTAAAATATCACAGATTAAAAACTTCCCTAAACAGGGCTGCCTTCAAGTATTTTCTAAAGGTCATGTAGTTGTTTATCGCTTTGACCTCTGATGGGAGGGCGTTCCACAGGGCGGGAGCCACCACCGAGAAGGCCCTCTGCCTGGTTCCCTGTATAAGTAAACATTCTGAACTTCTAACCAAAGACCCATGACTCAGGCATAAATGCAGCCTACCTTTGCAATGGAGAAATACAAGCCTTTATCATGGTTCATACATTTTCCACAGTAACTTAAAATATGTCCGGGCTGGTTCAGCACAGGAACTCCGAGATGAGCAGTAAGGCTGATTCTTTATTCAGAGAGACAAAACCCAACAGAGAACTCCACAGGCAGGACTAGCCTGAGGAAGCAATTGCCAGAACTGAGGATCTGAGACTCCTATTTCCTCCTACGGCTCTTCCCCAGCCAGCTCCCTACCCAACAGGCGCAAGCTCCTCCAAGGAGGGGCTCTCTGTGCCTTTTGTTCTGCTACATGGAATACCTCATTCTTGGGGACAGAGAAGAAGACAGTGGAACTGGCAGGTGGCTGGGGATCTGTCACAGCCTCAGACTCCGCCTCCTTCTCAGCTGCCTCACTCTCACTTAAACCTATTGCTTGCTCAGCCTCTAACCCATCTGCCCCATTCTTCCTCTGACCTGTCTCCTGCAGGTAAACAAACAAACAAACAAACAAAAAAGGTAAAGGACCCCTGGATGGTTAAGTCTAGTCAAAGGCGACTATGGGGTGCGGCGCTCATCTCGCTTTCAGGCCGAGGGAGCCAGCGTTTGTCCACAGACAGCTTTCCGGGTCATGTGACCAGCAGGACTAAACCACTTCTGGCTCAACGGAACTCCGTGATGGAAACTAGAGCACACGGAAACATCGTTTACCTTCCTGCCACAGTGGTACCTATTTATCTACTTGCACTGGTGTGCTTTCGAACTGCTAGGTTGGCAGGAGCTGGGACAGAGCAACGGGAGCTCACCCCATCGCGGGGATTTGGACCGCCGACCTTCTGTTTGGCAAGCTCAAGAGGCTCAGTGGTTTAAACCACAGTGCCACCCGTGTCCCATCCTGCACCTCACCAGCATTCTCCTGGCTCAGAGCTTTCCCATTCTGATGCTTCCCTGGCAGGGGGTGTGTGTGTGGTTTCCCCGGCTGTAGCCTCCCACCATTCCTTCTCGTCTTGCCAGTCTCTGACAAAATACAATTACAATTAGACACCATGTTATGTAGCCTTAAATAACTTCAACATGACTCCATTCTGGTAGGCAACAGTATTCTAACCTGAGCAAAGCTAAGTTGTTACCTTTCCACCTGGCCACTTATGGGCATCCAAGCTATTAAGCATGCCAAAATGGGTCAAGACAAGAAGGATCTCAAGGGGCTTATCATGACCAAAGTATAACCATAGTCATCCGATCACATGACTTGATTTTTTAATCTATATATATATAAATGTTCCCATTGCGTGTTTGTCCGAAACACCCTTGCTGCGTAACCACTGGACCAAACCGCATCAAATTTGGACACAGCATTCCATTACCATGTCAAAATAATCTGGCATAATAAAAATTCATAAAAACCACACCTGTCATACCTAAAATAAAGTTTAAATGCAAAAAAACTGTCGCAGATATTACATGTCATCAGCAAAACAGCGCCCTCTAGAGACGGCTATACTGGTACTACAGCTACAAAAGCAAAAAACGGGCGTAGCTATTACACATCACAGCAAAACCTCAGAGCTCCGTCGGCCATTTGCAAGCTCACAAACCGGTAATTGAAAAGGGGGAGCGAGAAGAGGGTAATAGAAAAGAGGGGGGGCCTGAGAAGAGGGTAATTGAAAACAGGGGTGGGGACAGAGAAGGGGCAGACGGAAGTTGAACAGGGGAACTTCTAGGTCGGCACTGTCACCACAGCCCGGGTCGCCGCCGTTAACGCCATCAAATGCAGGCCCAGCCCAACTGCTGCCCAGGGCCCTTAGCCACCCCGCCACCGTGAAAGGCAGGCCCCGGCCCTTCTCCACAGCCGCTCACGACGACACCATCAGAGCCAGCCTGGGCCACCCGCTGCCCACTTCCCCACCGCAGCTGCCATGAAAGGCAGGCCAGACACCATCCCCACAGCCGCTGCCGGCCCTCTCCTCTCCTACCACCACCCACAGACGCAGCCGTCAACACCAGAGCATTCACACACATAGCCACAGCAAGGCGTGGCCGGGTCAGCTAGTATGAAATAGAAATGGAGCCACTCATACCTGATAGCATATTGGCCAAAAGTATGCCGTCACCTTTATGCAAATTGTTTTTGGAGTATTGGGAGTCCCTTGGCTCAATGATACCTTAGCCCATGCAGCCAAGGGACCAACCAGGATCAGTGTTGTTTGCATGTATCACCACCAGACCCCTTCCAGTGGTTGGTTAGGTGCAGGCATAGAGAAACTCAGTCCTCCAGATGTTTTGGTAGTACAACTCACATCATCCCTAGCTAACAGGACCAGTGGTCAGGGATTATGGGAATTGTAGTCTCAAAACATCTGGAGGGCCGAGTTTGCCTATGCCTGGTTTATTGTCAGTGTTTCTACAGATACGAACTTATCCTTTTGACTTCTACTAATTCAGCAAACATTGGTTGGGAAAACACAAGAGCGTGCATTATCATAATGCGAGTGTTGCAGTTTAATTACCATGAGCTTTTTAAAATAAAGAAACCTTTTGACTGCAAATATTTAGCAAGGTGTAACAGTAAGCATTTTCTAATACTGAGAAGATAAGCAAAGCACTAAGATAAATAATGTGTTGGGGTGTTACATTTTAATTGCCTAAAAGTGGTTTAAGCTGGGGTTTCTTTCTCACTTATTGTGGAAAAGTTCATGATAAACCCAAGTAAATTAAATAAACATTTATTTTTTTTAAAAAAGAAAGAAATTGTGATACTGTACCTATTTATAAATAACAGCCTGTGCTAATTTCCCAATTGTATGGACAAAAAGATAAGAAAATATTAAAGAGTTGTAATGTACCTTAGTACAGCAAATGAAACACTAGAACGTAAAATTGCTAAGTATTGCATGTGTTTGTAGGATAATTTGTACTTTTTGTTGTTGTTGTTGTTAAGATAGTACTCAAAATGTGCAACAAAGGGTGCTTTGCAAAGAAAAGAGAGAGTTCATTTTTTAAAAGTGAAACAAACATAGAATGTGAATCTAATGCTTTGCTTTGGATTTCATTTTGCTTTTCTTTGGATTTAACTTTAACAAAGTTTGTATACTGCTTTATTGTAAATAAAACCTCTGAGTGTTTTAGAAAGAATATGAGATATACATTAAAGTTCTTAATAAAAATCAAGTTTAAATCAAGTTTAAACAGTCCAAAATATGAATAAAACCAACTGTATGTATGTGTATAAAAAAAGATTAATAGTTAATGTTCCAAATACAGACACTTCCATTCCAGACAGGAAAGACTCCAGTCTGAAACCCTATAGAGCTCCTGCCACTTCCATGCTGGAAAAACACATTCCAGGAACATAAAATACTTGAACAGTACTGCAGAGAAGAACATTTTTCCAAGAAGGGACATATGAAGTTGAATCAGGCATTCATCTCTTGTTATGTGGGAGAACATTCAAGCATGCGACTCCCTACAGTACAGTACCTGCATTCTGAAAATGTACAATCCAAATGAGCACTTCGTTCTGCAGCAAATCCTATTGCTGAACAAGTTGATCAGCTCTGAGTTACTGGCCATCACCTTGCCTGTGGCAATGACCTGTGTAAATTAATTATGGGTTGCATAAAGAAAGGCACGGAGACAGGGAAGGGTTCAGTGTCAGAGAATATGCTTTGCATGCAAAAGGGCCCAGGTTCAGTCCCTGGCACCTGCAGGTAGGTCCATGAAAGTCCTGCCCGAAACCTTGGAGACCTGCTGCCACTTGATGTCAACAAGCTAAATAAACCAATCACCACACTGGACTCCTAAACAGTTCCCTTTGTTCACCACAAACACGCAGACAACAACATATCCTTGGATCGCTTTGGCTCTCTACGTTTTGAGATGGAGGAAGTTTACTTGCTCTTTGCTCCAGTAGCAGCTGGGCATGGTAGGGTGGTGGCACTTAGTGGCATCTGAGGTGCTGCTGCTCTTTACCAGGATGGAGAAGGAAAAGAGTGAGGTGGTTGACACAGTGCAAACACATCAGTAGAAGCACCAGAATGGCTGTGATGTGGCGTGTTTGCACCATGCCAACCTCTCTGCCCCTTTTGCCCTTCCTCTGCAGGGGAATTGCCCTAGTCCTAGATCTTCTCCTTTTCTGAGGACAGAGTTAGATGTTGTCATCGTTAATTAATTCATTAATTATCTTGAATACCACTTATCTGCAGAAGACACAAATATACTGCCAAAAATGGCATCCTCAATCAAATTCTCTCACCCCCTTTCTCTAACATGTGATTTCACAATGGTGTGTGGGGTTCCCCCTCCCCTTTTTGGCCATAGTGCAGAAAGGGGGTTAAGAAAATCCTCATCTGGTGTAATTGATACAAGGAGTGGTGTGGAGTGGAAAGTGGACATGGAAATATTGCCACATTTCCATTATTCGTATAATAATATCTACTTCTGCTCTGGCAGTTTTTCTGAAATAATGACTCACCTAGTCCTTTTAAAGTATTTGTATCCTCTCTGTCCTCCAAGTAGCTTGGAGTCAGAGCTGGGTTTTTTTGCTATCACAATAACCTTGCTAAGTAGGTTAGGCTAAGGTGCATTGACACACCCAAGTAGAGAAGGCTCAGTTTTGTTTTGTTTTTGTTTTTTTGTTTAAATTGCTGTTATTTTTACCTATGCCATTTTTTAAACTGTGATGATGCTGTATTCTTAGTTTTAGATTTTGATTTATGTGGAAATTGTTTTCCATTCGGTTGTGTATTTTTTGATGTGGTTTATTTATTGTTTATGACTTTTGTAATTATGTAAATCTTGTCATGTTGTAAGGCGCCTTGAGCATTGTTTTTAACTGTAGAAAGGTGGCATACAAATAAAAAATGTTGTTGTTGATGATGATGAAATCAGTAAGATTCTTGGCTGAAAGGGGATTTGAACCAGAACTTTCCCACATCACTATACTACAAAGATGCCCTCTTACTTAGTCAAGGAGTTTTCACAAGACCTTCCTTCCCCATGGATAATCGGTCTGTGGAGGGGGGTGGTAGTGCACACTGACCACAGTCCCAACACTTGTGTGACCAGTGCTCCCTCTCCCAATTCAGCAGAACACCAGAAGAAAGAGCCTACACCATACCCTCCAACATTTCTCCGATGAAAATAGGGACGTCATAAGGAAAAGCAGGACATTTTGGGATCAAATCAGAAACCTGGATGGATTCTGTAAATCAGGGACTGTCCTTGGAAAATAAGGACGTTTGGATGGTCTGCTACATGCATAAAGCTGTATGTCACCTTTACCTGACTGGGAACCCAGAATGCACAAGGTTTCAGTCTAGAGAAAGGCCAACATGTACAGAGCTGTGTGCATGTAATAATAAATAAATAAATAAATAAATATACCCCACCCTTCCCAACCAAGACCGGGCTCAGAGCGGCTAACACCAATAAAATCAGAACAAAACATACAAAACAATCAATTAAAATGCAGGTTAAAATACGATTTAAAGTTTAAAATGCAGCCTCATTTTTAAGTAGCCCACCAATCAAACCATAAAGGAATGAAACATCAGGGTTAAATTGAAACCAACCCAAAGGCCAGGCGGAACAGCTCCGTCTTGCAGGCCCTGTGGAAAGATGCCAAATCCCACAGGGCCCTGGTCTCTTGTGACAGACCGTTCCACCAAGTCCGGGCCAGTACTGAGAAGGCCCTGGCCCTAGTTGAGGCCAGCCTCAAAATATGTAGGCTATATTTTCAGAAGCTCTGTTTCAAAGCTGGGGGGAAATATGGGAGAAACACACTTTGAAAATGTTGTCTATAATAATAAAAGAAAATTATTATAAGTTAGTTTGGAGGTGGCATTTAACACCAGTAAGATTAAATCAAATAAACAAGGAACATTCAGTGTTATGTTGGAGGGGATGCCAGGAAACCGGGACTTATGTTCACATGTGGTGGTGGTGTAAATATGTACATGGTGTGTGTGTGGGGGGGAGGGAAGGACGGGTGTTTAAGGAGATAACAGAAATCACTGGGATAAAGCTGACCGAAAGTCCAGAAGTAGCATTGTTATCAATTTACGATGGGGTGGAAGGTTCATAGGCTATGAAGGACTTGCTCACAAATTTATTGACAGCTGCGCCAGTTATTATAGCCAGGAAGTGGAAGGGGCAAGGTGGATATAAAATGGAAGAATGGTATAAAGAGGTGTGGGATATAGCTATAAATGATAAATTAACATGTGCTATTAAGGCAAGAGGGGGGTAAGCAGGAGAATTATTTTGAGGAGATATGGAAAGTATTTGTAGAATTTGAACAGTCAAAACAGAAAGGGGTCAAACCACCGCAAGAGTTGTTGACATTTTGGGAGGTTGCATAGTTACAATTGAATGGTCTTGGTGGTGGGGTGCACATTTTTATTCTTATTTATTTATGATTATTACTTTGCCAAAATAAAAAATAAAAGAAGGGAAGAAGCAGCAGCTCTGCTGAACATGAAGTCAGTGGAGGGTGAGGCCAATGGAAACATGGGGACATTGGTGGGGAAGTCCGACTCCCTACTCTGTACATATTATATATATGCTGGTGGGTGAAATGACTAGCCCCTGGGTATGTGCCCAAACTGGCAAAGCAAATGCTGAAGAAAATAATTACATCCCGATCCATCTAATAAAAGGGTGACAACTGTGAAACTAATAAACAAATAGCTTGTTAGCTTGTTTTGAGGTACGATGGTGTTTTCAAGATCATGGGCTAGTTTGTACAGTTCACAACTCAAAATTCTGGCTAATATTTTTGCTTTCACTCTCTGGTTTCCACTTGATTTAAAATACATCTAGTTCATTGACCTTTCTTTTCTCCTTTAGGCCAAGTAGCGTTGGATGAAAAAGGAAAGATTTAAGGGAAGCTAACAATATGAATAATAAAATATATATAATGATGAATAAAATATGGTTAGATCTATGCATTATACCGCGTAGCCTTTCATTGAAACAGTGTTCTGACGGCAGTCATATATCTTCACAATCTTTTTCTTCCCACCCACTACTGAAACACATTTCCCCGGTGGCATTATAAAAAAAAATATTGCTCTGTTCCCAAAGGAGCTTTTACGGTTCCTTTTATTACCGTGTGTATATTTTACATGCCTGTAATAAAATAAGCAAACAACTTATGAAGCCCCACTTATTTCCAGCAACAAATTACTAGAATGTATGTGATGTTCCTTCAGTTTGCCGTCTGTTTGCCCTCTTGAATAGTATATGAAGCAGAATAGTAGAATATGCAGGAAACCTTTAAACTGTCTGCTGCACACAATTTACTACCACACCCCACAATATCTGAATTAATATTTTTTTGGGGAGGCGGAGGGTCCAAAATTGTTCAATACCTGACTAAAAATATTCATCTTTTTTCATGAGACAGCCTTCCATAAATGAAGTCTGTATTTAAAAATATAATTTATGACGGTATCGAAGCTCTTTCTCCTTCCACATAAATTACATTGATATCACAGTTCTATGTATGTTCACACAGAAGCAAGGCTCACTGAGTTGAACAGAAGTGGAACTCAATCCCAAGGATGTTCAGAGAAAGACAAGAGAGTAGAGATGGCAAGTCCATTGGCCCAGTTTGCAGGAAGTCCTCAGGGATTTCCTGCAACATGGGCTCCCTCCTACACACAGGTCCTGCTATCCGAATGCTCATTATTCGTTAATTCGCTTATCCAAACATGTGGAATTGGTACCCAAACCTTGGTTTACAAACTGCAGATCCAGATCTCCAAAGAGAACAGACGTGAATGTAGTAAGTACTGTAATGAAATAAGTAGCCTTAAGCAAGCATTACATTTCATGTTTTGCTGGTCCTTGGCAGCAATTTTGCTAGAAACCATGGTGGGTTGGAAGGTGGAGATTGGACAAATCTTTCTTTCCTTGTTTGTGTTTTACAAGGTTTCAGAGGGTTTTCTTGGGTTTCCCCAGGTTTCCCCAGGTTTCCCCATCATTATGGGGCTGCGATTGCATCGTTGGGAACACATTTCACGTGCCACACCCAGTATTTTAATGCCGGAGTTCTCTGCATTAAAAACCCTAAGATTTGAGTTTCCACCTGGAGTCTAGGTATGCCTTGGGGGCACATCTTTCAGAAAGCAGACAGCAAGCATTTAAGTCTGAAGAGGAACAGCTTAATTTTGTTCTTTGAGAACAAGACTGTAAACATATCTAAAACTTCTATGGAAGATATCTGGTGCTTTAGGGGTCTCTACAAATGTTTGTTACACAACAGACAAAGTTTGAACCCATGCCTTTAGGAGTACCATGCAATCCCACCCCTGCCCTAAAGCCTTCCTTTAGCACTCACTTTCCTCCATAATTTAAGATAGCATCTCCTCCTCTGCAAAATAAATCATTCATGTGCAATATTGAGGGGAGGGGGAATCTGAGTAAGCTAAATCAATCTGTAGTTAATATTTGATAGCTTCTCTTCATGGCTTGATGATAACATTGTGTATTGTTCCATGCAGGACTAGACTAGAGAGTCTCTTTTCTTTTTCTTTACATTGTGTGCACAAGATGATTTATACAAATGCATCCTATTCCTATTAATGGAGGCAACACAGATACCAGCACACAGTTCACACAGAAAGAGATACAGAAATGATTACATTATGGCATGGCTATGAAACTAGCTTGCATAAGAATTTGAGCACCTGATACAGAAGAATATATATTTTTCCTATAAAATACTGTGAAGACACTGTATCTGATGTATCTGATGATACATCTAGGTTACTTTACTTCATGCACTGGTATAAAAGTTCTTCAGGTGGTCACTTATGCATCACCCAAAAAGAGGGCAAAAGATAACACAAATTTGCATATGCTAATTTATGTACAGATATGCAAATTTAGAAATAATTACCACTTTTTACAGGAGGAAATTACCCATCTAAATCACCCCAAATAACTCCTCCTCTTATTTTTCACCCCATTCTAGAGCACCCAAATGTTTCTCTCCGATTAATTTACCCTAGTTAATTCTCCAACTGGATCCTGTTTCAAATCAATTCACCTTCTTCATTTAATTACACAAATCCCTCATCACTCGACCCCTGGTAAGTAGAATTCAAAATAAATGGGGTACAGAAATGTTTGAGTGAATTGCTTGAATTGGAGCTGGACTTTGGAAGAAGAGAGATTAGGTGGGAGTTAGGTCCTTTCCACTCAGCCAGAAGCAGAGAAGCTGCCCTACTGATGTCTGTATGGGGCTAGGGGAGGGTAGTGTACACCCAACAGCTCCAACATTCCTGCCGTCCTCCCTCATCCTCTTCCAGGTAAGCAGCAACAATACCTGTGTCAGGAGAGTGGCTCTGTGGCTCTGCTAGACTGCACCAGCCTCTACTAGTAGGTGTCAGGTTGTTGTTGTTGTTGTTACCAGATAAGTTATTTAATAATCACAGCGAGAGACAAAGGAAGGCACAGCAAGCTAAAAAATGGCATAGTATTATATAGACATTCAAACTAGGTTTATCCAACCTATCTTATATAAGTTTCCTGGGCGTTCAGAACAACACAACATCTCCCTATTACTACTGGACGAGAGCAGAAGTCGCCAGATTTTGAACTGTCATGATAGATATTTGATGAAGAATGGTCTATGCTACAATTCAATCCTAAACTGAGGGCTCATATTGTTAGATCCGCACTTCTGAAGGCCACCCCATATAGCTGTGTTAACCGTTCTTTTAATTTTTCTTATAAATTTTTACTCACCCATTATCTATGCTTAATTAGGTATTCTATGTATATGTTTAAATCTACGTTTGGTTCTTGCTCCTATTTATTTAATAATTATTCGCTTAGATTCATACTGTTATGCTATTTATTTAGATGTTTTGCTTATGCTGGTCTATGGCCGTAATAAAGTACTTGACTTGAAAAATGGTGTTGCTCCCAGTAAAGGTTCACCCCCTCCATCCCCATTAATCTATGTCACTCCTACGTTGGGTAATCTGAGCTTGTTGCTGTTGGGCTTTCTGTTCCATCACTTTCCAAGCCCATCTAGTCTTAGGGGAAAGGGGGGGGGGTTCAGGAATGCTGTCCAAGGACACTGAATCAGTCAGCTGTCTCTCTCTCCTAGTGTATGCTCTTCTAGCTGCTCCTCACCCAGTATTTCCCAGCTTTCTCCCTCTGGACCATGCCCTTCTGCAAACCACTGCTCTAAATCAATACTGTCCTCCTGCCCTTGGGGAGGTTCAGAAAGCGGAGGGGGGGGGACTCCCACCATTCCTCCTCAGTCCAGTCCCTGACAGTAGGGCCCACTTACATAATCCATCCATGGCATAAAGGGTGGTGTGCAAAGTTCTGGATACCCCCCAGCTGCTGCAACTACCAGTCTTGTTGTCTTAAGTGCCTGCTCTGAAGCTCAACATCAAAAAAACTAAGACTATGGCCACTGGTCCCATCACCTCCTGGCAAATAGAAGGGGAAGAAATGGAGGCAGTGAGTGATTTTACTTTCTTGAGTTCCATGATCACTTCAGATGGTGACAGCAGTCACGAAATTAAAAGACCCCCTGCTTCTTGGGAGAAAAGCAATGACAAACCCAGACAGCATCTTAAAAAGCAGAGACATCACCTTGTCAACAAAGGTCCATATAGTTAAAGCTATGGTTTTCCCAGTAGTGATGTATGGAAGTGAGAGCTGGACCATCAAGAAGAATGATCGCTGAAGAATGGATGCTTTTGAATTATGGTGCTGGATGAGATTCTTGAGAGTCCCATGGACTGCAATAACATCACACCGATCCATTCTGAAGGAAATCAGCCCTGGGTGCTCACTGGAAGGACAGATCCTGAAGCTGAGGCTCCAATACTTTGGCCACCTCATGAGAAGAGAATACTCCCTGGAAAAGACCCTGACGTTGGGAAAGATGGAGGGCACAAGGAGAAGGGGACAACAGAGGATGAGATGGTTGGACAGTGTTCTCTAAGCGACCAACATGAGTCTGACCAAACTGCTGGAGGCAGTGGAAGACAGCTGGCGTGATCTGGTCCATAGGGTCACGAAGAGTCGTACATGACTAAACGACGAAACAACAACACTGCCTGATATAAACTAGTTTTCAGATTGCAGCCTTAGTCTTGGGGGCGGGAGAGAGAAAGTGGTATGTGGTAAGAGATGGTAAAACACAACTCTATCCAATCCTCTTCCCCCCCCCCCCCAGCTACTTCTTTCACTTGCCTAGCTGGGTACATGAAGGACAGTGCTAACAGAAAGAAGTTTATTTTTACCTATTTAAAACACATGACTACCCATGCTAGTCATTGGCAAGCAAACAAGCAAGATTAAAAAAAAATTAAAAAAATATAATGAATATTTGGATTCTCAGGAATTAGAGTCTCTCTTTTATTAGGTCTTCTCAAGTTTTTATTGCAGGTGTATTGATTGCTTGCATCCCATGCTGTTAACGTAGTGGTTTGACTTCACCCCGTACACTCCATTGTCTCCCGAGACAGACAAGTGCCAACATTCCTGCGACATGCTCTTGATATTGATACAATAATAGTGTATTAGTGACGGCTTCATTATGCCTTAGTATGCTTCCACATTGTTGCTTAGTGCAACAAAAGTGGAACAAAAATAAACCAGAACATTTGTGGCACAAAAAGTTTTGGGATTTCAACAGGAAGTAATGGGATATTCACTGACTGGAAACGAAGCAGTGCGGACGTCCCCAAATCCTTTGTGGGCACAGACAGTAATTGAAAGTGGGAACATGTGTGAGCACAAGTAATCATGGACACACAATAATAAGGATCTCTGGGGTGTGTGTCTCTTAATAAAGCTGACTGTGTATTGTGTGTATGTGTTTGCATCATTTAAAACTGCAATGTTTTAATTGCAATCTTATTTTGCAATGCTTTCATGGAATGTTATTTTGCAGAAGCAAAAATGGGATGGCACAGAAACAACACGGTATGGAAGCATTTCAGTTTGCCTATTGGGATCCCAAAAATATTGTCTTCACATCCTGTATTCGATATTCCTGCATGATGAGCCGACAGTATAACTAATGGGGCTGCAGGATACCTTATAACCCTCTTGTCAGAGCAGCTTTTTGGATTGATGAAGTGCTGGCACACCTACACGGAGAAAGATGTATGGATCCATGCTGGGTTGCAACTAGCACATAAATCCTCATTTGTTATTGTCTCCTTTGTCACTCTTCTTTATTTTTCTTCTTCTTAAAAATCAAGTATTGGGAGACTTTAGAAAAGTTGGGAAATGCCTAGTGTTCTTATTATCTGCATTGGATAATCCAGGCTGGATTATAAAGAATGAAAAACCCAGATACTGTGGGCATGAAATAGGATAGCCTGGGGTCACCAGACCACCCTTCAACCACAGTTTAAGTATTCTCTAGGCTTCTACAATGAAATTGCTACTGCCTTCCGGAAGGGAATAATTTGCAGTTGGCCCAATATTTGGGTGGCCCTCCATACATTACAACAATTATTAACTAGGTGCTGTACAGCGAATTAAAAGTGAACCAATCTTGCCTTTATGCTTAGAATCTAGAAAGGCAAGGTTGTAAGAGATGGGGAAAGGATATCAGGAACATCCACCGTATCTGGATGTTACCGCTTAAACAAAGATAAAAGGTCCTAGCAGAGAGCAAGCTAATTCCAATTTAAATTAGTTTTTGCTTGTTTTAGATGAGGACATGTAACAGTTATGAAGTGCATGCAATACACAGGTATTTGTGAAGTAGGGGATTTACCAGTCAGTCAACTGCAGAGAGACAACTGAATCAAATTAATGCACAGAACATAAGAGTTGCTTTGCCAATTTATTCCCAGAATAAGTTAAACCTGACAAAAGGGAAAAAAGAAATGGGGAAATGCAAGCTGCAGTCTTAAATCTTTGTAGCTATTGGCTCTGGGAACACAGACATTGGGCCAGTTTGGCAGTACACGAAACATGGGGCTTAATGTGATGGGTTTGTATACTATCAATAAAAAGTGGTTCAGAGGAGAGAGAAGCAGTGCCATTGAAGTATTAGTCGATATATGTCAGGCCATGTTAGCAACTATTGTGCTTGCATAACAATATACAGACCATGTGGATGGTATGTTTAAGTAGTATCTGTATACTGGTATTTCATGTGGGCAGTGTGAATAAGCCTATATGCCTATATGTGAATGTTGGAGAAATTCAAGGAGCGATGGATCGGTACAGTTTTTAAAAAAATCTGGACATGTGAAACACACCAGCACGGAGCTCCTTTAGAGGTTTTCCTAGGCAGGCCTTCCTTCTCCATCCTATTCATATCTGAAATGGCTCCATGGTTTTGAAGGCAGAAGCGTATGTTAAATGCAATCATTTTGTCTCACCATCCACTTTCCATAAGCGGCGCCTTATAGACCAAATAATATATCATTGCCCAAGTGTTTCAAGGAGTTTAATTAAATGTATCACTTCCAATAAATTCCTTGGGCAAACACACCACCATAGGGACACATAAAGAATGTGAACATTAATTGCGTTTGAGATTAGCCTTGCTGAATTGAATTCTCACACACTGATACCCTTTGTTCTTAAGCCATAAATATCAGGCCTTTATACATCCAACTATTGGCAGCTTTACTGTAACTTAGAATTCCCATCAGGCTAGTCTGGGACAGGGGGAAAGGGGCTCAGGAAAGGACCAAATTAGCTGGGGACAAAGCCTCACTTTTAATTCTATTTTTAAAAGATTTAAAAAGAAAAAACCCCAGAAATGTATGATGTCCTTTTAGTTTTCTAACTGGTGTGATATTAGTGCCTGCATTCATTTGGTCTGCATTCTCCTGGCTTCGGTTTAAATAAAGCCTTGTTTTGTGGTGACTTGTAAAGAAATAAATGAAACTGACCTGGAAAAAGCAACCCTCATTCAAATAAAATAACACATTTTAATACAACTTGCACAGAGTAGGAAAAAAAATCTATTTAAAAAAGAGAGGGGAGGGGGAAGCAAGGACACCTAATGAAATTCCAATTTGCTGAAAGATTAATTAAATTCCCTACCCACCCAACCCTGACTGAATTTGTCCCACATGTGAGAGCCTGAAATATGCATTTACTAATTAATGCTAATACAGAGAATAGAACAATTAGAGGAGCAGACACACAACAAAATGAACATCCTCTTTAACACAGTTAATGCAAGCAGCATGGGTTAGTAAATTGTGGTGCTTGCAAGATCTATCGAGAACCAATTGGCCAAAACTAACTACAACACCTTGAGTAATAAAGCTGGAACTGCTATAGCACAAAACAGGTAACTTGCTTCATATTTGGAGGGATGTTTTATTGGAAAGGATACCTCAGAAACCTACAAGTTTTGTAGGTTATGTCCTGCTTCCAATAAAGGGAGGAGTTTGGTCTTCTTGCTGCCATGTTCTGGTGAATAGCATGCTCCTGTCTACCTCCTCACAAGAGTGCTTTTAAAACCAATAAAACCTTTATCACATTTATTGCAAATAGAGGAACAAAGAACACAAAACTCTCTCTCTCTCTCACTCTCTCAATGCACATTTCTAAGTTAATTAACGCTGTCACTATAAGAGTCATTAGGTAGAAGGAGGAAATGAAAGAGAATATGAAGATTATGAAGAATATGAAGCAAAAAGTATTGTACCAAAATGATACTACAAATCACCAATTACTGTATATACTCGAGTATAAGCCGACCCGAATATAAGCTGAGGCACCCATTTTACCACAAAAAACCTGGGAAAGCTTCATAGGAGCCACTGCCTGCCTCACTTGAGTATAAGTCGAGGGCGGCTTTTTCAGCACAAAAAATGTGCTGAAAAACTAGGCTTATACTCGAGTATATAGGGTATACACACACTGTCAGGAAACGGCCTACTCACAAGTAGGACCCTAGCAGAGACACATGCCCGGCTGGCATGTTCCCTGTTTCCTGGGCGATCATTCGGGAGCTTCTTAGCCTTCCTCAGCCAGAAGACATCAACACACTCTTAGCATCCGCAGAGGTTTGTGCAGTTGTGTAACAGACCACAGCAACTCAGCATGTTGGCTAACCTAGTTTATTTACATATAAACACATACGGAGCTCTCTGACATGGCTCCCTCTCTCTCTAGCATCAGACAGCAAAGAGAAAGAACAAAGGACAACAGTCCTACTTCAGGGAACACAGTAAGACAAAACATCCTGTCTACGTCACTTCCCACTCTGTGGAATCAAAACAAATACCCAGTCATGTGATAAACAACAAACCCATGACTGCACGCAGGGGAATGAATCTCCCAACACACACAACCTGTTGTGAAATGCCTGCCTCTGTCATGTTGAGCTCTTCAGAATCAATGGGACCTGCATTCTCTCCCTGATACTGCCTGAAGTATTGCTAGGGGAACCTAAAGAGGGAATTGGCAGAATCTGGAGGCAGAGCTTGCCTAGTGCAAGTGCCCTTTGACATATACAACATGCCCTTGGACCCATGTCTCCCCTGGATATTCAACAAAGGCTGCATCTAGGTAGTTTCTAGAAGTGGCCAATGAACATCTTTTTCTTAAACTTGGCTTTTGGTGGGTGTAGATAGGAAGGAACTGAGCTCTAACCCTTGCAAGTGGGTTTTGTGTTAAACAAGCAGTCCCCATTCCCGAATCCTTTTGAAAGGTCAGGGTATAAACTCAACTCTAACTGGTGAAACAAATAGCAATGGGTTGTGCTGAATTTGGTCCAAGCGGGAGAAGAAAGGGCAGACAATGTCCCTCCCGGTCCTTTAAAAATGACTTAAAATAAGACAAGGAACACAAAAGGTACAGAAAGGGCTTAGCTTTCCTGACCTTGGCGGACAAAAAGGAATAAAAAAATAACCACAATGATGTAAGGATTAACAGCATTTCCTTGGTCATGACCTGTCTTCACCTTGTCTCAATAAGTCTGCTTTTAAAGATCCATTCTTGGCTACATTGTATTTTCAGCTTGGAGTACAATATCTTTTATTGCCAATTAAAGGAAATTAATCAGAGGAGTCATTTCTAAATGAAAGCAAACACACAGAGAAAGACAGCTTTATTAGCTTGAGAGGTTCCCTCAAAGCACTTGTATAAACCACACGGAAAATTCATTCCATACAATTGTTTATGATACATTTCATTATTAGCATCCTAATGCCTTTCAATTGCTGATCAATGTTACATTAAATATAGATTTGCTTACAGGGTAGACTTTAAGGAGCCTGCATGGGCCACTGAGTAAACGTCTGCTTTAACAAGTCCATAATTATGTATTTACAATATGAGATTCTCTGTAATAGCTCCTTTGGAGCCATTGCAAACTATTAACTCAATAATGCACATTTCTAAGTTAATTATGTCTGAATGCTGTCACTATCAGAGTCATCAGGAGGAGACAATGGAATGGGGGAGGAACCAGTTTCAGAATATGAAGCAAATAGTATTATAGCAAAACAATACTACAAATCACCAACTACGCAGTTCAAGGGAGGCACACTGAGTGACATCTGACACAGCTCTGTGTGGCTACTCTTGGACCCATTACCATTGCTATGTGCATTATGAAATGTAGCTGAACTAATCCCTTGCCCATTTTTGTTTCAGGCAAGTCAGAGGTTGCTGAGAGCGCTCCAAAACAATGGCTTCAATCAGACAATGTCGCGTCCCTCTGGGGGAGGAAAAATCTTAAACACGATGCAGAGTTCCCCAAAAAATAGACCAGAGGCAATTATATTTCATCCAGCAGAGCTTTACTGCTACTGAAGGCAAATGAGCATAATGGTCACAAATCCAATACATTCAGGACTGGCACAGTCCATAAAAAATCCAGTTGCAGCACTTACAAAAACTTATAAACTTATAACATTACTAAACCTTAACACTAAGCATACTATGTACAGAGCAGAACACCAGAACAAAGAGAAAGTGAGTGAAACCCAGTCTTCTTCTGGCCTCACTATTTTAGTCAGCATGACCTTGACAGAAAGATAACAGAACCAGTTTAAACCAGCTGTACTCAGCTTCCCAGAAGAAATAACCCAAACAAGAACCTTCTGCCTGTTTCTTTCACATAGAAAGAAAACTTTCCAGAGCAATCTATAAATGGTAAGGGAATGAAATTAGGGATGGTGACCTCTATCTACAAGGCGACAATATCCTCAAATGACTGCAGGTCTACATCTGTGTAGATATTGCAGTTAAAGGTGCCCCCTTGGATTTTACCCCAAGTCTTTGGAAGAAGTGCTAGCAAAATGGGCCTTCATCAAAACATGCTTTGTATCACTGAACTATAATAATCTCTCAATGACTTGAAGATGGTTGGAAGGAACTTCTCCTTCTTTGCAGATCTGGATTCTGTGGCAGTTTCTTCCCTCCCCTCCCTGCAGTAACACACTGCTTCAGGGTAGCATCCTGAAGTCGTTTGCCACAAGGAGAGAAGGCATGATTATATTTATTTTGCTGTGGATTTTTTTTTTACAGGAGTTCTTCACAGTGCTAAAGCTGTCACACCTGGATGCTTTCAAGTTTAAGCAATGTATTTGCCTCCCTGTTGTGCTGAATAAATAGGCCAGTATGAAATGCCAGATATATTACTTCTTAGTGGCTCTGCTGATTCTCGGGAGGTTTAGGCAAACCAAGCATTTGTTTCTGATTTAAATTCAGCAGCCTTTCCCATTTCCTTCCCCAGCCTCAGCCCTTTTTTTGAATTTCTAAAATCTGGATTTCTTTACTTGTTTCTGCTTACCTGTATGCATTAAGTTTGCCGGAGTTATTAGGCTGCTTTAAGGAAAATGAAAGTTGACTGGCATGTACTGATTCCTTCAGGTGTAGACTGACAGTATATGGGGCTGCTGCACCAGATATATAGCCTGCCATTAGGAAAAAAATGTTCAAATGGAAATAGGAAAAGTGCTACAAGGCATCACAGATAGCAGCTTCAAGGCCAGTAGAGAATTAAACCCAGCCGTCTTTTCCACATATCCACAAATATACACTGAGATCCAAAACTGCAAACTATGTCAAGACTGCAGACTTACAAAGTTGAATATTGCAGATTCTACAGTCGTACCCCCAAACCCAAGAAAGCAAGGAAGTTGGCTGTTAAAATAAGTGAATCTATAGAGCATATAGCAAGGTTTGGGCATAATTCTTCAAGTGAGGATAAATGAATTTTTGGATAAAAAGCACGCAGATACTAGAAACTTACATGTATATTGTTTCATTTTTTTCAGTTTCCAATAGTTTCCGTTGGAAAACAGAAATGCTACAATTTTCACCTTTGACTTTAACAAAATGGCTACCAGTTCCTTGCTGTCAAGGAACTCATACTTGTGAGAAAAAACCATGGGAACCTGCCATGAAATCACCATATTTTCGTTATTTCTTGTAATCGAGATGAACATATTTATATCCACAATGGCTACAACTCTGCTAAGACCACAAATATATCCCCCATCATAAAATCAGTTTTCTGTTCAATCTCATTTTTATTGTTGATTTCAAGATACTCTTGACGTGCTTCAACATCCTATGGGATTACATTTTTGCTCTTATCCAGATATGCACATTTGAGAGGAGTTCCATACCAGTTCCATACCAGGACAGACTATGCTCATGTGCCCAAGACATTGGCTCTATAAAACATATTTTGCTGCACTGTGTGAAATTCGAGCAAGCCAGGGCTGAACTGATATTACCCTTGCTAGTACCTTTCCCGGGAAAATCAGAGGCTTACTATGTACTGGAAGACTGGACAAATGACAGAACATTAGCAGTGGCGAAGTTTCTATCGGTGGTTGCAAGAACCAATGATCCCTATTCCTAAGTCTGAACAAAGTGCTTGTGTAACCTGAAGGCGGGCCGTCGAAATTGTGTATTGTTTTGTAATGAATTGTTGGGTCTCTGGACCGCAATAAAGATTTGATTGATTGACATTTGAGTACCACTGTTCCTAGCAGGGGCCATAGAAGTGGAAGAAGAGACTTTCAGAAACACACCCTGCATGAAGCTGAGTCTGCATTTCCATTTTTACAAGCTCCAAAGTGCTAATGTAGGGTTTGCCACTTCGTTGCCACTCGACTATTTCTGGAACCTTCTCCAAAGATAAACTAACTGCCTCTCTCATCCCCACACACTTTGTGGTCAAGCCTGCCAGTATAGAACCTGTTTCCTATTTTGTGTAGCTGAAAGTAGTGCTGTTTTTGTGAGCCAGTACTGACATTATTACTTATGCTGAAATTCTATACATACTTCCATGAGAGTAAGTCTCATTGAACTTAGTGGGGCTTACTTCTGAGAAGGCTTCTTCTTCTTCTTCTTCTTCTTCTTCTTCTTCTTCTTCTTCTTCTTCTTCTTCGATCACTCATAGCCAAGAAAGATTGTCTTCCATAAACACGGTCTTAACAGTGAGTCCGTAAGTGACTGTGGAGGCCATTTCTGGATCCACACGTCCTTCCACAGTGGGGACATTGGTTTCCGGGTGGGAGTTGATCACGGTGAGGCTTTGTCAAACATGCCTTCCTCTTAGCTCATTTCTCTCTTTTGCCCTGAGTTCGAGCATCTTCAAAGCTCTTTTGTTGACCACCAGCATTATACTTCCCCCACTTTTTTTTAATGTTCTGAGAAGGCATGCATAGGCTTGCCCTGTTAATCTTCTTGAAAGAACAGTAATGAATAATGTTATGCTGGAATGTAGAAACCAGACACAATGCTGTTTTAATACAGGGAGCCTTCAAATATTGATTGGCTGAGTTTACCTAAAGCTTCTGCCCAGAAGGCATGATGAGCTGATGTTCTGTCAACCCAAGAGTGTTTCGGGTGATCATCTGAAGTCACCTATATGTTGCAGATATTAATATTGCGCAGTTTGAAGTGACTGGAAGCATAATAACTGAGTCCATTTGGAAATGAATAATTGTCCAGGCCCATAAAAATATTATTCAAACTTTTACTGGCAGAACTCTTCAAAACAAAACATAAGCAACAACGACAGAACCAAAATATCTATACAATGTTTTGTGCAGTCAAGCACAGGCTCAGCATCTTAGAAAATAGGAAATAATCCAAACAAACCTAGACACAAAGGTCTCTCTCTCTCTCTCTCTCTCTCTCTCTCTCTCTCTCTCTCTCTCTCTCTCCAGCCTGCATTCCAGCCTTCAGGAGAGCTCCATGGAGTTTGGGACACAAAGACTCACAAGGCAACTCCCTTGAAAATTTGTCTAATCCTCTTTTAAAACTATAGAAGTTGGTGACTATCACTATATCTTGTGGGAACGAATTCCATAGTTATAGGGTTATTATGACATATTGATATGACGATTACCGGTAGATGTTGGCTCAGAATTTTATAGCGCTTAGTGTATAAAGTTATAAAAATAAAATTAACTATTAAAATGGTGTTACAAGGATTTTACAATACCTGAATTATGCATTACTGATTTTAGACTAGGTACTGTAAAATCTTTGCAATACCATTTTTAATAGTGACTTTCATTCTTTGTACTATTTTTATATGATTTTTTAAAATATAATTGAATATAATATTTTTTTTAAATGATGTGATGAATCTAAAACGCCACCTTGAAAGCAGAGCTATTTGGTTTACTGCATCTCCTTTGCAATAATTTTCTCTAACCACCAGAGTATCCTTCATTTTCTAAGCAAAGCCACTTTCTTGGGCTAGCATATTAAATATGTGAAAATAAAATAAAATAAAATAAAATACAGTGTCCTGGTATGTGGAACAATTGGGACATAGTAAAGGGACCCGTGACCATTAGGTCCAGTTGTGTCCGGCTCTGGGGTTGCGGCGCTCATCTCACTTTATTGGCCGAGAGCCGGCATACAGCTTCCAGGTCATGTGGCCAGCATGACTAAGCCGCTTCTGGCGAACCAGAGCAGCACACGGAAACGCCGTTTTACCTTCCCGCCGGTGCGGTACCTATTTATCTACTTGCACTTTGACGTGCTTTCGAACTGCTAGGTGGGCAGGAGCTGGAACTGATTAATGAGAGCTCACCCCGTCGCAGGGATTCAAACCGCCGACCTTCTGATCAGCAAGCCCTAGGCTCTGTGGTTTAACCCACAGCGCCACCTGGGTCCCTATAATGTGGGACATAGCATAACACAAAATAAGAGAAGTCCCCCCTGGAAACCTTATGCTTTCCACGAGAAGTCAGCTATGTCCTGATTGTGGAGATTACAAAATATTGACCCCCCTTGCACATACACTGATGCTCTTGGTCTCTCATAGCAACAGAGAGCACTCTTCAATACCGTGGAAACTATACAAAATAGCCACACCACTCCCTCTCATTCCACATTGCACATTTTGCCCCATGACATTCTTTGGAGAAGGGGTAGAGACTCGCTTTTTGGTTTTAATGGAAACTCATGCATGTTCTGGCTCCCACAGGTGCTGGGTTGGTGACCCCGTTTTAAATTAATAAGACCCATTTCTGCCAAATCTCAAGCTAAATGGAAAGATTTTTTTTTCCAGCACTCAGTAAGGGCTTCATGCAGAATGAGTGAATGAGACTTGCTGAATGTCCAAAGGGTGGCAGGGCGGAGAGAAGGAAATATTTTGTATTACATTATTTGAACACCTGCTCCTTTCAAGAGGGAATTGACTCCATATAATAGCTGTGATTCTCAAGCAAAGCTCCCCGCTTCCTCCAGTCAAATGGGAGTGGCTCCCAAATGCCTTTCCACTTTCATTCTGCTCCATTCCAAACTTCGCTTGCTGATTGTAGGCACTGAACTCACTTTCTCTCAAGCTCCCGATGGATTCCCTTTTTTTTTTGGCACAAATCATTAGCAAAAGAGACAGAGAAAAGGCAAGGACACAAGCGGTCAAATCATAACTGGAAATACCGACGTCACCCTCCATTGTTCATCGCAATATGTTGCAAACATTTAAACAACGTGTAACCTTCTTAGGAGTGGTAGTGAAGGAGGACAGGCAGAAAGTCTAAATCACCTCCCGTCTTTCTCCCCTTTGATTTGTTTCAACTATTTTAATTTAGTTCCTAACTGTTTCTAACCAAAGATAAATAAGAATTGCTGATGAGCCACATTATATTCTCACTGAATGAGCTGGAGCAAAGCACAAGATGTGTAATTAATGCATAGCAGTAGCTGTGCGGTTTATAGGGTTTAAATGAATAGGCATGTTTAAATATGCCTGCATGAACTCTTGCACTCCAATTTTAACAGGGTGAAATTCCATTAACTTCTTTTGATATTAAGCGAGTCAGGAAGATTAGACTCTAAGCGTTCCTTACGTTCTGTAGGAGCAGTTTTTGGCAACCCAAAATCCTTAAATGCACTGACCTTCCATGGGAGCCTACTTATCAATAATAGTAGTCCTGTACATGGATGCATATGGAGACAAGCTGTTTACTGTTTCTGTTGTTCTAAAGAAAAGCACAAGAACTCAGCAGGTAAGAGGGAAGAATTCAGCCAGGTAACAATGTCAGCTATATATGTAATGCACTCCAGAGCATTTGGGAAGAATGCTAATCTTCTAAGGTTGCGTTTCACTCAGCAGGCAAGACATCATAGGTATGCATATTTGCATGCCAGTGAGGCAAGGGTCATTTACCGAATTTGTCTCCTGCATGGAAAGGAAAGGAAAGGATGGAGGGTATAGGTGGGCCCCACTTGAGACCTTGTGCACAAATACATGCACATAGGCCTCGTTTATATTCAATGCATGGAAAAGGCCAAACTATTCAGGCTTTTAAAGTAAGCACCACAAGTTTGTTAAGTATAGTAATTTAATTCACTGACATTGGAAACACTTGTATGCATTACTATGTGTTTCAATTTGATTGGTTGGTAACTGAATTCTAGAGAGATCTCTAGTAGTTGTTATGTGGTTGGTTAATGTTGGTCACAAGGAAGGAATCTAGTGAAGAAGAGACTCCATTTTATGTGAAGCAAGATGGCCGTGTTTTAGAATCCACTGTGAACACTGCTAAGTTGAATAGAGTGTTGGAGTGCTTCTTCTCTGCTTGAAAGAAAGAGAGCCAAGATGCAGGAGAAGGTGAAAGTGGAAATTTCTTATAGGAGCTGCAAGGCATGGCCTAACATATTTTAATTCATCTATAACTATTTCCCAGCTGCCCCTCTTGCATGCTGATGATGGGAAGAACAGGGGTTATCTCTACCTGTACCCCACTTCCCCCAGTCAGGGAATCCTATCTCAGAGTTTTTGCTCCCTGGACACATCCATTCATTCATGGCCGGTTCACACATTTATGTTCATCATTTGATTTGCATGTATGGATGGGCCAACACAGATGTGACAGAATTTATATCACCATAAACATAAGTTAAATCATATCACCTAGAATGAAATATATTTCAGTGCAGGCACTCCATAAATTCAACAGCGCATTCACCAGTTAGTCCTTTCCAGATGAGAATTCAAGTACAATCTGCATGTGGTTGGGGTGTAATATAAATACTGTCTCGGTGGAGAGGTTAATAGGAATGCTTTGAGGCTTCAAATGCAATCTCATTACCTCCATGCACGTGCTGTCATCTGAACAGGATTCAAGTGCACAGTCATGTGAGCTACATACATCTGTGATCCCCTAAGAGGTATATGTAGAATGTGCTGCTTTGTAGAAAGCTAATTCAGTTGGTTCAAAATGTAGCAGCTAAGAAGTTAACTGGGTTTTGCAGGTTGGAGCACATCAGTCTCACATTGTGCCATCTTCACAGGCTCCCAGTTTGTTTCTGGGCTCAGTTTGAAATGCTATTTTTGGTCTTCATGTCTCTTGAGAACAATACAAATCTGTCCAAGCACTACCTGCTCTTTACCTCTCAGCTATCAAAAGCATCGTGAGTGGGCATGAGCATAGCTGTCAACTTTTTCCCTTTTTTGCGGGAAATTCCCTTATTCCGAATAGGATTCCTCACAAGAAAAGGGAAAGGTTGAAAGCTATGGGCATGAGGGGAAGAGCATTTTCTGTTGGCATCAAGATTGCGGAGTGCCCTCAAAGAGTGCCCTACCTAGCTCCATCTCTGCTTGCCATTTGATGAATAGTAAAAACATATCTTTTGAGATTTTCTGGGGTACTGGTCTTTAATGTTGTTTGTTCTTATTTTAAATGTTTGTTTGCCTGACATTATTTCAGAAAGGAGTACAAGAACTCTTCTCTCCTGGACAGATATTCTTGTGCCCATGAGGGTCTTTATCAAAATGCTTTTCTAAAGGGCATTTCCCCCATTTTATAGCATCCCCCCCCCAGCTCCATTTTGATGTATCACAATATTTTCTCAATATTTGGCCTTTAATTTTTTTTACAGTGTAATTAAAAAGTAATTGGTCATATAATATCTGTTGTTAGCCGCCTTGTTGATTTCTTTAGTGATACAAAATAGAAAAAGGAAATGCACTCATATGTGCCTTCCTGCAGCAATCCATGCCTCCCCCCCCCTTTTTCTTTATTGGGGTTGGCCAGTCCAAAAGCCTACCTTCCAGCCGCAGAGTACAAATGTTTTAAACCCCATCGGAAGGCTGAATAAACACTTTGAGGCCTGCACACCTACAGTCCACCATACAGCCCTAGCTCCCTGGGCTAGATCTCAGCATCAGATTGTGGAGGCTCCCATAGCTTGACAGTGCCTCTGTCTGAGAAAACGCTTAGGCTACAACGCCACATGCCTTCACACTTCAACCTCAATGCAATGCGCTCTAAATCCTATATCTAGGCGCATGATATAGCACATTGGATTGCCCTGATTTTTCTTCCAGTTCAACCTCCAGACTACAGCTAAGTGCTTTAACGTGCGGCATTTTTGAAGGCTTTTATTTATTTATTTACTTCAAGTCTGGCCTCTTTGTCATTGCGAGTTCAACATTGAGAGTCAAACAGACAGCCTGTCAACAGTCCCTTTGTGCGAAGTGGCTCTTCCCTTTATCTCCTGCTCACATCGCTCATTCTTCTCTCTTACGCTTCCTTGTCCTACTGCGTCTCTTACTTGAGATCCTGCTGCTCTCGCTCTGCTCCCTTCCCACTCCCCCCTCCAAATACCTTTTCTTCAAGGCAGTGTGCACAGCATAGTAAGATCATGGATGCTACTGTGCTTAATCAATAGGGACAAAAAGGAATACGCCCCGCTCCCACTCCCTCCATTGCCTGCATCTGTGTTACCTGAGCTCTACCTCCTGCTTAGGGCTGCTACTAGAGAAGGAGGACAAGACGGAGATCCCCATTCCGCATCACAAAGCAGAGTCAAATGAAGGTTGAGTCTTATTTGGCCACAGCTGAAGGGGCAGCATTTTCCACCAGGCAAAGCTTAGGGGTTGTAGGTCCGGCCACAAAGCACACAGAGCTCTTATTCATTATTTACTTAATAAATTTCATATACAGTCCTTCATCCGAGGATCACAGGGTGGTTTACAGCATAAAAACACAAAAATACATAACATATAGTACACAAAACAATAACACCCCTGCCCCAGTTTAAAAGGCACTAGATTGTTTAGTTAGCCAAAGGTTGGAAAGGAAGAGAAATGTTTTCATCTGGTGCCTGAAGGTATTTAATGAAGACACCATCCCTGGGGAGAGCATTCCACAAACAGGGAGACCGTACCCCCAACCGTCCCGATTTGACTGGAGCATCTGGGAATTACAGGAGCCATCCTGGCTCCTGATTTGATCCTGTCTTTGCAAGAGCGCAGGACCCAAAGACAATTGTTTTGGGGGGCCATGCAAGTCAACTGGGGTGCTCTAAAAATGTGACAGAAATGTGCATGGCCCCATCTTAGTGGGAGGCTGGAGCTGCTCTCTGTGTGCCCTCTGCACGGCCGCTTCTTCCTTGCCTTCTCCAAGGAGGCGGGAAGGACCCTGATGATGGTGGTGGCTGTGGTCTCTGCACACAGAGTGCTGCTGCTCCTCTTGGGGCCACCCCAAGGGGACCTCGGTGAGGCCCACTCACCACTGCCTGTCTCGCTGGATGCTGAGCTTACCTTCCCACAACAGCTCCATGAGGCTCGAGTACCAGGTTAGTGGGGTTCCAGAATCCAGCTTCCAATTGTGTGCATTAAGGGGTGTGGGCAACCAACACTCTTATTCATGCTCAGTTCCTGGTTGTGGTGGTGGGTGGTGGGACCCCTGGCCATTAGGTCCAGTCGCGGACGGCTCTGGGGTTGCGGCACTCATCTGGCTTTATTGGCCGAGGGAGCCGGCATATAGCTTCCGGGTCATGTGGCCAGCATGACTAAGCCGCTTCTGGCTAACCAGAGCAGCACACGGAAACGCTGTTTACCTTCCCGCCAGAGCAGTACCTATTTATTTACTTGCACTTTGATGTGCTATCGAACTGCTAGGTTGGCAGGAGCTGGGACCGAGCAACGGGAGCCCACCCCGTCGCGGGGATTTGAACCACCGACCTTCTGATTGGCAAGCCCTAGGCTCTGTGGTTTAACCCACAGCGCCACCCCTGTCCCTGTGGTGGTGGGTAGGCTGCCCCAATGGTGGAGTTTCCACTTGTTTGCCATGACCGAGGCTGTGTGTGTATGCATGACAGGGGGGAAAGGACATCCCAATTTTCATCACCGGGATGTTGGAGGGCATGGGAGCCACCACAGAAAAGGCCCATCCTCGTGTTGCCACCCTTCAGACCTCCCACATGAAGAAAGGTCTCCTGACACCTGCTCACTGCCAACTCAAACAGATGCTGCAATGCAACCCTGTGATCATCACGTGAGCAGAGCATCATCATCCCAAATGTCTGCTGGAGTGTGTGGCCTGTGGTGGCTCTCTCTCTGCTAGCTTACCTTTCCTAGTGATGGGGAGGAGATAACTAGGGAAGACAGTCAGCCTGCCCAGATCAACAACTATCAAACATTGCCTCTGCTAGGGCACCAGCTCAGGAGGAAGAGCTGGAGAGGTCCGCCACATGCTTACCCTGACACCCACCACCTGAGGAAACCATCTTACCCTACCACATACCAGGGGCCATCCACGTAGGCCATGAATTACCATCAGATTTCTCCTTTTACATTTTAGACAGCACCAAATCCAAACAGAAGAGGTTATAACAAGGCTGAGCAAAGGCTCAGCCTTTAATTTATTTTAACCCCAGCCTTTCATACCTTTTCATCCAACAAATCATGCTAATTCCCATGGGAGTAAATACACTTTACCCAAATAAATCTACTTCATTATAACACCAAAGAGATTTGCGCAAGGAAAATAAGACCTGCTTTATATACCATTTCTGAACTTTCAAAGCGCCAATTTAAGCCGAAAGGTTAGGGAAGGAAAAAAAGACAGTACAGTTCAACAGGGAGCCTGCAAAAAAAAACCACACCACCCCCCATTTCTAACCCCCCGCGTCAGCATCAGCTGCAGCCCTGTTAAATTCAATAATATGACGTTCACTAGAGACTTCTTACAATTTACCCACAAAAATCCAATTTCCTAGAAACTATCAGGAGTTTAAACCCCCACCTTTCTAGAGTTTTTAGAAGCAAAGGTAGCATAGATGCCACAAATTTTATGATCTCTCTGTAAATATGTAGGGAGGTGGCGGCAGCGGTGGGGGACCCAGCCCAAGTGAATAGAATTAAAAAGCATTAAAGGTACATTTCCCCAGATGCCACCAGCAACAGTCTTCCGTTCAGCTGTCCTCTCAGTACCTCCTGTTGATATTCCAAAAGAGAGCTTTAAAGGCTTTTCTTGCACACCCTCCAGTATCAATGTCATTTCGAAGCTTGTTTCGGGGACTTGCATTTGGCACTAGCCACAGGGAGCCTTGGCATATTGGGAAGGTATCTCTAGCAACTCAGCAGGCTGCTTTCACCTTGCTCAAGTCATCATCCTGAGCCGCTCTGTAAACCTGTCGCAAGTAAATGCCTTTGGAAAGAGACCTGGCGGTTCGCTTGCATATGTAATCTCTCGCGGGCAGTTAAAAGACTAGATCAAAAAAGCCATGAGAATCCTTCCCTTCACACACATCAGTAGCAAAGGAGAGGTACAGAGTTGCTAGGATAAGGAAAGTTGAGATACGAGCAGCTCTAAGGAATGCAAAGGAATCCTTTCTCTGAAATGCTTTCCATGAGTACAGGTATTTCTCTCGGTGGAAGCTGCCAGAGTTCAGTCCTACCTTGACCTAGAACATGAGGTCTCCTGAGAAGAGAAGTAGGGGTGGGGAGAAAGACTTCCCCTGCTGATCTCTACATTACCAATGACCTGAAAAGCTATTTGAGCCAAAGATCTCTGCTCCAAGGCTGGAATTCACCACATAGCTCATTGAAGTTGACATTCAATTAAGGCTTACTCAGAGTAGACCCATGGAAATTAATAGCCCTAATTCAGCTACGTTCATTAATTTAAATGGGCCTGTTATTAGAGTGTGTTTTCCTTTCCATGCTAATAGCAGGTTCGGTCCAAATTGAGAAAAATCCCATGGTTGTAGTCATGTTCCTGATGTCCCCTTGTGTTTCTCCAGCTAGTAAATGTTGGGATTAAGAGCACATGGGGATATCTCTTTCACAGGTTTCCTCCCCCAAAGGTATTTAAAAGAAGGCTGATCGCCGAAGAATTGATGCTTTTGAATTATGGTGCTGGAGGAGACTCTTGAGAGTGCCATGGACTGCAAGAAGATCAAATCTATCAATTCTGAAGGAAATCAGCCCTGAGTGCTCACTGGAAGGACAGATCCTGAAGCTGAGGCTCCAAGACTTTGGCCTCCTCATGAGAAGAGAAGACTCCCTGGAAAAGACCCTGATGTTGGGAAAGATGGAGGGCACAAGGAGAAGGGGATGACAGAGGACGAGATGGTTGAACAGTGTTCTCGAAGCTACCAACATGAGTCTGACCAAACTGCAGGAGGCAGTGGAAGACAGGAGTGCCTGTCATGCTCTGGTCCATAGGGTCACGAAGAGTGGGACACGACTAAACAACAACATGCCAAAATTATAATCTTATGGCAGTTTAGAAGAGGAACTGTGTGTCTGCCTGAGCTATGCCAAACCTGGTTATTGTGACGAAATTTTGTCTACAGCTAATGATTGCTGTCACGGGCAGTACTTTGACTCAGTGCCATCATCTCTATCTGCTAGATCTCTCTGCTGAACTGAGCTTGCAAGCTGACAGCTCAAACCAGCCAGAGGGAAGTGGCACAAAACAGACCTTTCCCAAATCACCCCCACCAACCCCTGCTCTCTGTACACGAAAAGCAGGGTGATGCTTTTCCTGCACGAAAGAAAGAGGACCTATTCTGGGTCTTCCACAAAAGTTGGATTTTTAGTGGTAGAAGGAAAAGTGGTTTAGCTTTCGTTTTGGACTTTCTTCCAGAACACCTGATGAATAATGACAATGGCATGTGGTAGCATGCCAAAAAATCTTTCAAAAACAGGAACTGTACTACTAGTAATGGTAAATGCAGGAATACTTGTAGTTGGACACCAAGCTGAGTTCTTAGTTGGCTCTCGCACTTCCCCTGCCCTTCTCCAAGGAGCACAGAAGATAGTGAACCAGGCAGGAATTTCAGACTAGCAGCCTGTGAAGCTACTTGAGAGGATGAGGAAGCCATGACTTGGCCATAGCTTGGCAGAGAGGCAGAAAAGGATGGAATCTCCAACTCCCATAAAAGCTCCCCATCTGCTCTGCTTCGTTGTTGAAACAACAGCCACTAGCTTCCGTCTTTCTGAACCTTGGGCAACTAGCAGGTTGTTTGCCTTAAGATTATTGTAGAGCTGATTCATAATTTGTCACAAACATTTTCAGCAGTGTCAAACTCCCCCTTTTAGTGATGTTTCCATGTTCCTTCACCTTGCTTTGACTCACACTTGCAATGTGTGTTGCCATAAAGATGCTGACTCTAATTGGCTGTATAGGACTGTCATTAGAGATGGGGGAGGAATTTGGTTCAGTTTGCATTTAAAGGCAAACACACCTAGTTTAGGGAAGCTTTTAATGTTTGATGGATTATTGTATTTTAGTATTTTAATATTGTGTTAGAAGCCGCCCAGAGTGGCTGGGGAAGCCCAGCCAGATGGGCGGGGTATAAATAATAATAATAATAATAATAATAATAATAATAATAATAATAATAATTTATTATTATTATTATTATTATTATTATTATTATTATTATTATTAATTTTCACTTTCTGAAACAATACATGAAACGAAACACGGCCAACATTGAAAATTCGCATAGCTTTGAATTTTGCAATGCAGTATACTTCTCCATAGAAGAAGTAATATGTAGAAAAACGCACATACCAGGGTAAGTTGTGCATAAAACAGCATATACTCATGAAAACGGCAAAGAAAAATGCATTATATCACAGGAGAGTGCTTTGCAAAATCGAATATTAGAAGAAATTCACATGGAAATGCTGATCAATTTTTATGAGGACTTAAAACTCTTTGGGGAGAGGGGGAAACTGATGTGGAAATCTAGAAAACTGAATTTAAGTTTGGTGAAATGAGAAATTGAGAGAAATTGAAATTGACAAATTCACCCATCCCTAGATGTTATCAATTTCATGATCCCAGATTGGGTGGCCTCACCCATCCGTCTGCCATATAAAGGGAGATAAAAGTATGTGCCAAATTGAAACAAAAGAAGGATAATGATGAACTGGAACATTTGTGGTATAAAAAGCTACAGGCTTTCAGAAGGAAGTTATGGGACGTGTACTGACTGGAAACAAAGTAGTATGACCCCCCCCCCTGAAATTTCTGCAGATATAAAGAATATTGAAAGCAGGATCACAAATATCCATTGCAATAGCACCAGGGGCACAAGTAATCATGAATGCACCATGAAAAGAAAGTCTGGAGGGAACCAAAGCCTTGAGCAAGTCCGTTGCTTTGTTTATAATCCTGTCAGGCAGGTGATTGGGAATCTTCCCACCCTTGAATTTTGAGAAGAGGAGGAGGCTCCCACCCGCTAATACTGTATAGCTACTGGAGAGGATTTTGAAAATAGTGAAACGCTGACAATGACTCCTTCCTCCTTCTGTTTCGCCTCCTTGCCTCCCTGCTTCATCCCTCGCAGTCAACGAGCACAAAGGACAAGGAACGGTTGCTGCTGCCCAGCTCATCCTCCACAGCAGTGACAACTATCTTTCAAAGTTTAGATATGTACAGTGGCCAAGTTACTGCGTAACCCTCCCTTTCAATAAATAGCTTTATTTGTGTGTGGGAAGGCTGGGCTTCTTGAAGCAGTACCTGCCATGATAGCCCTATCTCCTCTCCAAGAGCAGGAGATGAAGAAGACAGTTTCCAAAGCTTCCCCTGCACTGAATGAAGACCAGGAATGATGGCGGAGGAGACTTCCTTTCCCTCCTCAGAATGCTGTCAAGCAGGTATGCTGTGGAAGGGAATGAATGAATCATATGATTGCCTCACAATGACATTTCCCCTGATAGTAAAGCTGAGAAGAACAGAGATGATGATGATGATGATGATGATGATGATGATGACTTATTGAATTTATATACTGCCCTATACCCGGAGGTCTCAGGTCAGTTCACATAAAAAGATCACAGTATATAAAATAAAAACAAAAGCAATAACTCAATAATACCCCCTCCCAAAAGAGCCACATTTTAAAAGGGTACGGGATGTTGATCAGGTCAACCAAAGGCCTAGTTAAAAAGGAACGTTTTTGCCTGGTGCCTAAAGGTGTATAATGAAGGCGCCAGGTGAACTTCCCTGAGGAGAGGATTCCACAGACAGGGAGCCAATGCAGAGAAGGCCCGTTCTCATGTTGCCACCCTTCTGACCTCTCGAGGAGGCGGCACATGAAGGAGGGCCTCAGAAGATGATATCAGGGTCCGGGTAGGTTCATATGGAAAGAGGCGGTCCTTGCGGTATTGTGGTCCTGAGTCGTTTAAGACTTTATAGGTCAAAACCAGCACTTTGAATTGGGCCCGGAAACTAATTGGTAGCCAGTGTGGTCGGACCAGGATCAGTGTAATATGCTCAGATTGTCTTGCTCCGGTGAGCAACCTCACTGCTGAATTCGGCACCAGCTGAAGTTTCCGAACCGTCTTCAGAGGCAGCCCTACGTATAACAAATTGCTGTAATCTAACCTTGAGGTTACCAGAGTATAGGCATAGATTTGCTTCTCACAAGCGTGTGGTGTGAGCAAACCGATAGTGAAGACAATAAATCACCCTGCAAGATTAAAAAGTGGCATGAACAATATTTGAATAAGGTGTGCCTGGCACATGGAGCTTAGATTCTATATATAAAAATGCCATTGTGGCTTTTCAGTTATGGCTGGAATATTTTCCGGAACTGCTAAATTATTCCTCAGTACCAGGATCCTAGTAAGACGTTCAAGCTGCTACACAGCTGGTCTTCTAACACCTATAACATGCATTTAGGCAGTATGTCATGCCTCCGTTGTTAAATATATTATCTTATTACTATGTTTAATAAAGCCATATATCAAAATACTGGCATTGAAATAAGCTGCCAGGAGCTATAGCCGTCTCCTTCGTTACATGCCCCCCCCCCCCGCTGCAAAATAAAGGAGAAACAACTGGTTTGATTGGCACCTTCTCTTCCCTCTTAAGTCTCTCCCGCGCTTTTCATTTAGTAACCTGTCAAATAAAGTCCTTGGCAGCAAAACACTCTAGCGATACTTTTAGAGGAGGAAGAAAAAGCCTCTGATTCAAAATGCTGGTGAGAACTGAAATAACGTTCACATTCCAAATTCAAAACATTGCAAAAGAGTGTAACCTCCATGGAGAGTCACATTCAAGTGTCTTACATAAAGGATAAAACTTAAACTTAAACTTATAACTGATCACCAGGCACTGAGGCTTAATCCTCAGCCTTCTTCCCCCTCAGGGTAGGTCTTGCTACACTTCAAATCCAAGTTGCTGTCATGGCTTGGAGGTCCTCAGTGAGCCACATGCTTTCTGATTGAGTTTCTCTCTATAAAATGGGGATAAATCGGGTCCTCCATAAAAAGAGGGCACGTGTTGTGGTGCGACTGGCTACCCGACCCTGTGCTGTGGGGGTAATTGGATTAGCAGGCCACAACCCCTGATAGGTCGGTCACACGTTGCTCAGGAGGAATCTGACCAATGGGGCGTCGTAAAATTGCAGCAACGCGGGACCTATTTAAGCCCATGTGAGACTGCTGAGCATCCTCTTTGGGGCCTTTCGCATCGGAACACCCACCCACCTCTCCCTATATTTAGGGCTTGAGTTGACCTTGCTATGCCGTCATGTGTCGTCTGTCATTGGGACAGGGGCATGGTAGGAATTTTCCCCATTTGGCTGATTGGCTGTTGCCACTTGGGTTTCGCCTGCCGTGTAGCAATTAGTCACAACTTGTAAGTTGCGGATAGGCTCTGGTTCAGGTGATAGGCGTGGCACGGTGTGTGGCCACGCCTATGCAAATGCAAGATATTCCGGTACAGGAATCCAGGGACTCAATTGGTTTGTCTTTCCCGAAAGGGTACGGTCTATGGCTGAGTCCCGGGGACATCAGGATGGCTGGAAGGTAATCCTACCAGCAGCCGTCCCTGGTGTTCATCCTTGTCTGCCCTACGAATGTGGCTCTGGGACAGCACTGGCTGCAAGGGTGCAGGGAGATAGTCGAACCAGAACCTATGCAACCACTCACTTGGTTGTAATCAATAAAGTTGTGGCCTAAATTCTGCCAAAAACCAAACCAAATATCTGTCTCTTGTGTGAGCTTATTTCAGGGAGGGAAAAAGGTCTAAACACGCAAAAACACCTCCGTGATTTTCAAACAGTGCTGATACCAAGTTGCCAATGCTGAGGTTCCTGGGAAGCTTAACAAAGGCTAGGCGTGTATGGGGTATTAGGGGAGGGGTAGTACCTCCTTCTGTGCTCCTTCTGGGGTAGTTTGTCCACCTTTGGTCTCCACCCTGCACTCAGCTCTCACCTGTGGCATGCGACCACAGCCACACCTCAGAAAATGGCTTCGATTGGCTGGCTAAACAAGGTGAGGGTGTCCACTGGGCCTCAAACCCTCAGTGAGTTAGGCCCTGCATGTGAAGACAAGCTCTGGCAGATTGAGTGGATGAGACCAATAGTGGGTCCAATGGTCAAGAAGGCAGTTTTTGCATGTGCTGCAGAGTGAAGTGAGGGGCAGATGGGGCTCGTCCACCTGGGAAGGTAGCCCATCTAGGAGAAGGATCCTAAACCTCCACTGCCTTGTGAGATATCTTCGGGAGAAGAAAAGGCTCAGGAGTAAACCCTATACAGATCCAGAGTGGAGTCCTTAAGATGGTTGGATGGAGTCTTGTATGCCTCCTTCTGGCAACTCCTGCAGCCAAGCTGATACCAATCATATTGTTCTGCTTTCCTTTGAACCACATCAGCAAGCCTGAGAGGGGGGAATCTTGCCATCTAGACAAGAGCTGCCCAGGCAAAGTGCCCAAGGAAGGTCACTTCAGTGCTGCTAACACAGAGATTTGACTTCTTCCTGGGAGTTGCAGTCCATTGTCTTTCAAGACAGAAAGATGCCAACAGGAATATAAGAAAGGCTAGACAAATATTCCCGAGAGGCTTCTACCCCATGACCATTGCGTCTCTGCTACGCATAATGACAGATATGTTGAACATGCTCTAAAACAGAGGTGGGGAAGCTTTATCAACCTGTGTCGGGCGGCAGAGAAACCAGCCCAGTGTGGTGTAGTGGTTAAGAGTGGTAGACTCGTAATCTGGTGAACCGGGTTCGCGTCTCCACTCCTCCACATGCAGCTGCTTGGTGACCTTGGGCTACTCACACTTCTTTGAAGTCTCTCAGCCCCACTCACCTCACAGAGTGTTTGTTGTGGGGGAGGAAGGGAAAGGAGAATGTTAGCTGCTTTGAGACTCCTTCGGGTAGTGATAAAGCGGGTTATCAAATCCAAACTCTTCATCTTCTTCTTCTTCAACCCCCACAGCAGATTGCCAGGAACGGACAAGACAAGGAAAAGTCCTTCCCATCTGCTTTTATTCAATATTCACAGAGAGAGGCTTGAAAATGTGGCCTCTGGGAGTAATGGCATTGCCCCGAGTGAATCTCTACCCCTTCCGTCTCTCCCATTTCCTCATTCATCATCTCTACGGGTGCTGAGAAGTGCCCTCTGCCTTTGAGCTCTTTGTTCTCCTACTTTCAAGGCCTGTCGTGTTCTGGGGGGGGGGTCTGGAATGCTTTTTAAATACACTGAGTCTGTCAGCTGTCGCCCCCCTGATGCTCCCTCCTCCTCCTCTCCCATTATTTCCCAGCTTTCCCCCTCATCTGCCTCTGAGCTGTGATCTCCCTCAAACCCCTGTTGTAATTCTAAACTGTCTCCTTCTTCTCTGGAAGGGTCAGGCTGGGGAGGCAGTCTCCACCATTCCTCCTCTGCCCAGTCCCTGACAACCTGAGGGCTTTCATTGTCTTCTGGCAACCTTCAGGTGTGTGCATCACCTGCCAGTGGGGTTGGACCAGGGGCAGAAGAGCAATGAATGTGATTTTTATTTTTGTAGGCTAGCACACACCCACACCCCTTTTTGTCCTTTATTCAGGCAAGCAAAAGCCATTATCAGAGTTGAAAGACATATTCCAGCCAAGCCAAAAATATCCTAATGGTGGTACAAAATGGGGCCAGTGAGGCTTGTGGCTTGGGGAGAGAGGAGAGTCCCACAGAGAGTGGCCTGGAAGTTCGCATTTGACCCCTACACCGGAGGTTTCTTACCCCCGCGCTAAGGCAAGCCATAACACTTTCAAGGCAAGGCCATGTTGACAAGAGCTCCCTTCATGCAACCAACACATGGAGTAGGAATATGGCAGTGTGCACTGACAAATATGTTGTATATTTACAGACACATACTGAAATATGCATCTAGAATCTAATGTGCCAACTGCCCCTTCCGTTTGCTGACATCTCCTGGTGATCCAGTTTTGCAGAATGAGCACCATGAAGCATTGTTCAATATCTGTACAACTGATGCTTTGTCTTATGGGATTTCCTTCCCACCAAGTGGGATAAAATACTATGGAGAATGCTGTAAAATGCTGGCAGGACACTGTGCCTTAAAAGACCATTATTTTGTTCTTTTTTTCTCGTGCCGCCTAAGATTACTTAAATTGCATTGCTCAAAAGATTTCTTTTTCCCCCTTTTTGCTATCTTTAGGGCCTTAATGCATTTTAGAGTAATACAGCCTCATTATCAAGTGTAAAATCACAAAGATCAGTACGGAAATGTATATAACTATGTGCGATTCCATTAATCAGTGCCACAATTCGCAGGGAAACCAAAGCAGCAGGCGGCCTGTCACGCCTGCATAAATTGCTTGTATCTGTTCCAAATACCCGAGAGCCAACCAGAAGATGAAATTTGTACACTGCCGCCTTCAAGACCCACAACTCAGGTGGTAGATGAACTCTATAAAATATGTATTTGCGTAATCACCGGGGGTGAGGTCTGATTACCTCAATACATTATATTGCTTGGGGGTAATAGTGCGAATAAAATGATGACCATCTCAACCAGAGAGGTTATCATTAGCTTCCTTCATACTGTTCCATTGGTATTATTCAACTCTCATCCATATTTTACTCGAGGCAGCGGCGATAAAAATGATAAAGTCAGTGATGCGTGGCTGCTTTTAATTTAGATCCATTTCCAGCACAAAGTGCAACACAGAGTTATATGGATGGGTGGTTAAAGGTGAACAGCTGTATTGTTTTTTTAAAGTATTCCAATCCTGCAATACATTGCCGTTCCATTTCATCTAAGGTTCTAGAAATGCTTTACTTGTGCAGCCGTTATTTTGTAACAGCTTGGGAAGCTGGCGATAATGTGTTCTTAGCATTTATTTCCTTGTTTCACAAATATCTCCTTTACATGGAGAACAATTTAGGACATATGCCCTGAAACCAGATTTCAACAGGCTAGCTATTCTCAGAGGCAGACTGGCAGTCAAGCATGGCTGAATCCCAATCCTGGCCAAATCATCCTCAAACTCAAGATCCAGGGTGTTTCCAGATTATCATTATTTTTTAGGTGGGATTCAATCACATACAAAATAGACCAGGCTTCCTCAAACTTGGCCCTCCAAATGTTTTTGGCCTACAATTCCCATGGTCCCTAGGACCAGTGGTCAGGGATGATGGGAATTGTAGTCTCAAAACATCTGGAGGGCCGAGTTTGAGGAAGCCTGAGCAAAGAACCTATTTATGCAACTGGGAAAGCCTGTCTATTAGTAAACCCGAAATGAAAAAGAGTTAAAATGCTCTCCTGAAAGTAATTAATGTGCCTACAACCTTATGAGAAGAGAAGACTCCCTGGAAAAGACCCTGACGTTGGGAAAGATTGAGGGCACAAGGAGAAGGGGACGACAGAGGACGAGATGGTTGGACAGTGTTCTCGAAGCTACCAACATGAGTTTGGCCAAACTGCGGGAGGCAGTGGAAGACAGGAGACAGCAGTGCCTGGCATGCTCTGGTCCATGGGGTCATGAAGAGTCGTACACGACTAAACGACTAAACAACAACAACAAAATCTTAGACCCTCCAACATGCCACAGAGGGAAATCAGGACATGTGTTTTGGGGGCTATTCCCTTGCGGGAACCAAAACAGGACATCCCAGGAGCCAATCAGAAGCCGGGATGGCTTCTGTAATTCTGGGATAGTTGACTGGTATACAATCTTACTTCCCATAGAGGTGTGTTTTATGCACACTTAGTACTGGTTTGTGACTCAACAGAGAGAACAAGTCTATGATAGCAGAGGTGGGAGATTCAGTAATGCTGTTACAGTGGTACCTCGGTTTAAGAACGGTCCGGTTTAAGAACGATTGGGTTTACAAACTCCACAAAACCGGAAATAGTGTCTTGGTTTGAGAACTTTACCTCGGCCTAATAATGGAATCCAAACAGTGGAAGGGCACCAGCGGCGGGAGGCCTCATTAGGGAAAGCTTGCCTCGGTTTAATAACGGTTTCGGTTTAAGAATGGATTTCCGGAACGGATTAAGTTCGTAAACAGAGGTACCACTGTATTGTCACTTCCTCTGAAGGTCTAGTTTTTAAGTCTAAGTATTTTGTTATGTTCGGAAATGTGTGCAGCAATCTGCCTCCTTTGTGCGTGCTTTTCAAGTTTATAAAATTATCCTGGCATGTATCTCAGCATAGATTTCTCATCCCCTTGTCTTTCAAAATATGTAAGGTTATGCTCATGTTTTTCCTCAGCCTGCGTTAACAATTGTAAGGCATTTCTAGCATCAGAGAAACCAATAGCGACTGATTTCATTTCAAATATATTTTGCTATGTTGAACTTGAAGGAACTACGCAAATGGCAATTTCATATGTGGTAGCCTGGGTACTGAATGTGATTTGGGGAGCCAGCGTTCAAATCCTCAATGGAGTTTGCAGCGTAACTTTGGGCTCAGCCTAATCTTCCTCACAGGGTTGTTTTGAGGATAAAATGAGGGCGGGAGAACTTCGTAGGCCACCCTGAGCTCCTTGGAAGAAAGGTAGGATAAAAATATAATAATAGTTATCGTCGCCATCACAATGCTTCTCTGAATCTACATCAACCGGCATTCAAAAGAACAGAGTAGACCCCACTGAATTCAATGAGACTTGCTTTTGGAAAAGTTGCATTGCTCTTACAATCTGCTTTGCACAAATGCACACCCCTCACTGTCCCATGTTCTGCTGTTGGGCTGGGCTGGTGTGGATTCTGATAACTATGTGTTACAGGAAGACAAGAGTGTGCAGAAAAGCAGGTGGAACAGGGAACAAGTGAGCAAGTAGCAAAGAGGGGAAGAGGCGCCGCCGCCACCGTCGCCATTTCCTCCCTCCTTGCCAATGTGTATTGTCATCCTCTTCCTTCCTGTTGCTGTGATGCCGCCATGTGGAAGAAGTGTGCACCCTCAATTTGAATTGGAAGAGGGAGGGGAGGTGGCAGGTGATCCAGAAAATGGGTGGCTGGGTGGAGGGAAAGAGATTGTTCAGCCTGGACACTGAGGTCCAGCTTCGAGGGCCTTCTGGAGGTTCCCTCACTGCGAGAAGCAAAGTTACAGGGAACCAGGCAGAGGGCCTTCTCGGTAGTGGCACCCGCCCTGTGGAACACCCTCCCATCAGATGTCAAGGAAATAAGCAACTATCTGACTTTTAGAAGACATCTGAAGGCAGCCCTGTTTAGGGAAGTTTTTGATGCTTTATTGTATTTTTAATATTCTGTTGGGAGCTGCCCAGAGTGGCTGGGGAAACCTAGTCAGATGGGCGGGGTATTATGATGATGGTGATGATGATGATGATGATGCATGGGACCTTCCAGTGTTAAAATTATCCAGAAATGCACAGCCTGAGTGTCTTGTCTCAGTGTGCCTCCTTAATGAACCAGCCACGGAAGGAGAATCACAGCCATGTTGCCTTCTGCTGCTCTCAAGCATCCCTTCATAGACAAAGGTTTATGGAGGCTGCATGTCTGAGAGCCTTTTGGTGCAGGATATTCAGACACATTCCTCATCGAGACAGGGATAACATTCAAAAGCTTATTACCTTGTGATGGGCGACCAAGAAAAATTAGAAATAAATTAGGATTATATTGAGCAAGCTACACTGACTTTGTATGTTCATTTCACAGTCAGTTAAGTTTTACATTTGTTTTTTGAAATGTTTTTTTAAGAAAATAATTTGCCAACATTTGTTTTATTACTTCATGGTTTGTTTTACCTAAAGCCCTTTATTGCACTTTGATACGTTACAGCTTAATAATATGGATTGATTGCACTATAAGTCTTGGAGCAGCCTGGCCTACAGCAATTTTTTTAACTCTGTCAGTGCTTGATGGTGATGAATCACAAAACTCTAATTCAGAGATCATCAGTGCATGGATGTGAACATCAGGGACGGAAATAGTTCTAAGAGGTTTTTAATTTTGTTTTAATTGTTTCCTCTTAGTTCTGAATTAGTTGAATTGGGGGAAGGTGGTGAACTGAACTAAAACATAGTGTGTTGTCAGAGACCTGTGTTTTGGAGGAAAAAAAAGATGAACTGTGGTAAGAAAATATTAATGACTAGAAATAAATTCCTTCCAGTAGCACCTTAGAGACCAACTAAGTTTGTTCTTTGTATGAGCTTTTGTGTGCATGCACACTTCTTCAGATACACAGAAACAGAAGTCACCAGACCCTTATATATAGTGAGAGGGTGGGAGGGGTATTACACTGGCCCCATTCCCACCACCCTTCTGAGTAATACCCCTCCCACCTGTAACTAGAAATAAATTATTAGTTTTAGTATGATCTTCCCTATTTCCATCAAACCATTCAAACTTGATACTTAGACTATAAGTCTTTTGAAGACAGAGACTGACATTGACAAATTTGCTGAATGTCTACCGGAGTCCACAGGACAAAGTGGGATCAATCAATCAATCAATCAATCAATTGGAATGACTACCATGGCTCATGAAGTGACCCTTTTAACCACACTGAAAATACACAGAGTGCACACTTGTATTTTAGGATCAGTATTCCACATTGGTTCTGTGTACACAAGTGCTGCAATTTCCGTGCTAGTTGCGGTGCTTTTTGAAATGACCAGGTTCCATATGTGGAAAGTGTTTTCTGCTCATGGGAGTGCTGTTTTTAAACATCTTATCGACAGCATTGCATGAGGAAAACAAAAGTAAAAAGCAGTGTTGATCTGCTTGCATGGGAACTTGCACAACCTGTTCCAGAAGCAGAAGTTGAAAACTGCTTTAGGACCTAACTCATATGCCACTGTCAACACTCTCCTATATGAAATTGTGCAAACATTGGTGGAATAATGCTAGTGGCCATTTTCCTTCCACTTGTGGGTCTTCGTTGTTTCTGAATCTAGCTCATTGGCATATTAGAATACTGTGTTGACACTTGTAACCGAAGATGAGAAAGCTTCATGACTGGGCAAGACTTTACTGTGGAGTTAAATGGATTTAACACTTGAGAATCACTCAGCTGCAACCTGGTCTAGCGTCCAAAATTGATGGGTCACTGAATCAAGCAAAACAAAATTTTGTTTTGACTATGACAGACCAACACGGCTATCTACCTTTAACTGAATCAAGCAAGTTGGACTTCTGGATTGCCATGCCAAAAAGTTTGAGAATCACTGATCTAAGAAGACTACCATTTTGCCATTGTTTGATTTGTGTAATTACCACCAGAACTTCACCCATGATTATGGAGGTTATGCTTCTAAAGAAATAACTATTTCTTGATAAATATCAGTCAGCGCTTCATTGTCACAAATGATTTCCATAAAATATATTTCTTGCTATGGAGAGAAGACCGCTCCTCTGAAGAAAATGTAGAAGCATGAAAGCACAAGGTGTCTGGATTTGTAGGCATAACGACTGAAAGAAATCTCAGTTTTATCATTTTTACTGTACAGTTCACTCTAAGGTTGTTTCAGGAAGGTGCGAAAGTCAAGAGAACATTTTAACATTAAATGTGCAAAAAATTTCACACATAGGCATCGACATAAGGAAAACATTAATATCCTTCATTGATTTTGACTGTGTCCTTTGTAAGTGAAAAGGCAAAACAATTTAATTTAGGTCATTCATAATTTCAGATTTCAAAATTTTAATCCATAATGTGAAGACTACCAATTTTAAGCAATTTCACAGTTGCAGTCCACTCATACTAAGGCACAAGTGGGAAACCTGTGGTGGTCCAAATGCTCTTAGACTACAGTTCCCAACATTCCTGACCATTGGGCCATGCTGGCTGAGACTGATGGGACTAGGAGTTCAACAACATCTGGAGGACCACAGATCCCTTACCCTTGTACTAGGTACTGCTTTTTACATTGTCTCCCCACGAAGAAAAGTATACTCACATAAAAAGAAAGGCACATATCTGTCTGATGGGGCCACCACCACACAAGTCTTGGGCTACACATTGTATTTCTGTATGACTGCTCTGTCAGATGTTGGGTGTACAGTGGTACCTCAGTTTTTGAACGTAATCCGTTCCGGGAGACCGTTCAAATTCTGAAACTTTTGATAACCGAAAACTCAATACGCCCGCCTTGTGGAACGCCCTCCCAGCAGAGGTTAAAGTGATAAATAACTATCCTACATTCAGAAAATACCTGAAGGCAGCCCTGTTTAGGGAAGTTTTTAACTTGTGATTTTGATGTATTTTAATATTTGTTGGAGGCCGCCCAGAGTGGCTGGGGAGACCCGGCCAGATGGGCGGGGTACAAATTAAAAAAATAAATAATTATTATTATCAATACAGAAAACTGAACACAGAAGTGGCATGTTTGACTTCCGAGGCGTGTTCGAAAACTGAAGCATTTACTCCTGGGTTTACGGTGTTTGAAAATCGAAATGTTTGTCAATGGAGACATTCGAAAACCGAGGTACCACTGTATATGGAAGCAGCAAGAGACAGTATCGAAAGTGGCTCTGATTTACTGAAATGAACTCATAATTTTAGATATTTGAAATACACTGCACAAACAAATGCCACCTAGGTCCTAGGTCTACCGGGGTCAGCAAACTTTTTCAGCAGGGGGCCGTTCCGCTGTCCCTCAGACCTTGTGGGGGGCCGGACTATATTTTTTGGGGGGAGAAATGAACAAATTCCTAAGACCCACGAATAACTCAGAGATGCATTTTAAATAAAAGGACACATTCTACTCATGTAAAAATACGCTGATTCCTGGACCATCCGCGGGCCAGAGTTAGAAAGCAATTGGGCCGGATCCGGCCCCCGGGCCTTAGTTTGCCTACCCATCGTCTACACCCTTCAAAGACTCACTCTCCTCTTTTCTCTGAGCAGACACTGATCAGGATGACATGTTAGCATGGATCACAACATGTACATGCTAGCCTACATGCATGGCCACTATGGATGTAGTGTGCATTGGGGTGTACAGTATAGCTGCTATGAAGACATTCAAGCCGATATGAGCAAGTTGGGCTTATGGGTGACATCTGATAGATATGGTTCCGATATCACCTTGATATGTACATCTCACCTTGACCAAGCATCAGAGCTCATGTCTCATTTTGTGACTTTTAAAACTATTTAAAAGTCTGTAAACATCTGTGTTCTGAGACACCTTGGCCAATTACAGCTCTGGGTAGTTAGTTTACTTCAAGTTTTCAAACATTACAGATGCTCTTTGAACACTACAAAAAGTCATTCAGGATTGAAATTCAGGACTCTTTCTTCTTCTTGGCTGTAAAATAGGAAGCTTCACTTGAGCTTTGATGGTAAACTGAAACCTTTTACATCTTTATAAGAAACTCGTATCCATTTTTGGTCCCAACTTAAAAGTAACACAATGGTCACATAGGGTTCTGCTTTGAAGTGGCCTGTAAATGCATGCAAACAGATCTGAGATCTCTAATGATCGTGTTCTTCCAGTACCTAAAACATAAATTTGTAACTTTCATTCTAGAAGAGTCAGTGCGTGGTGACCTGGCTCCGATTGCAATGTTTCAGAATTGAGAAATTATACATCCAGAGATGAATTTAGAACTTCAGAAGTTTGAGAAAGATTTAGAATCAGAAGGGAAGGAGAATCTGTGGGTTGGTTTTTTGTTTTGTTTTTTTAGTTTGCTAATGTGAATGGATCTACAACATGCTGAGAAATCGGGTCCTCCATTAAAAGAGGGTACGTGTTGCGGTGCGACCGGCTACCTGACCCAGTGTTTTTGGGGGTAATTGGACTAACAGGCCACAATCCCTGGTTGGTGGTCTCGCGTTGCTGGGGAGGAAATCTGACCAATGGGGCGTCGTAAAGTGCAGCAACGCGGGACCTATTTAAGCCCATGCGAGGCCGCCGAGTGTCCTCTTTGGGGCCTATCGCATCGGAACACCCACCCGCCGCTCCCTATATTTAGGGCTTGAGTTGACCTTGCTATGCCGTCGTGTGTCGTCTGTCGTTGGGACAGGGGCACGGTAGGAATTTTCCCCATTTGGCTGATTGGCTGTTGCCACTTGGGTTTCGCCTGCCGTGTAGCAATTAGTCACAACTTGTAGGTTGCGGATAGGCTCTGGTTCAGGTGATAGGCGTGGCACGAGGTGTTGCCACGCCTATGGAAATGCAGGATATTCTGGTACAGGAATCTAGGGACTCATTGGTTTGTCGTTCCCAATAGGGTACGGCCTATGGCCGAGTCCCGGGGACATCAGGATGGCTGTATGGTAACCCAACCAGCAGCTGTCCCTGGTGTTCATCCTTGTCTGCCCTAAGAATGTGGCTCTAGGACAGGTCTACCTGCAAGGGTGCAGGGAGACAGTCGAACCAGAACCTATGCAACCACTCACTTGGTTGTAATCAATAAAGTTGTGACCTAAATTCTGCCAAAAACCAAACCAAATATCTGTCTCTCATGTGATCTTATTTCGGGGAGGGTAAAAGGTCTAAACACACAGACACTGATCTTACTGGATCATTGAATCATAAAAATGTAGAGTTGGAAGGGACCACAAGTCCCATTGAGTCCAACCCCCTGCAATGCAGGAATCTTTTGTAAATTGCGGAGCTCGAATCTTCAGTTGCAACTGAGAGTAGAAGGTCTCCAGGCAGGCTGGATCAGCTGTTGGTCAAATCTGTTATTGCATGGTTTTGGAGTTCCATAAAAAGCAATAGATACTATCCAGAAACAACCTGTGTGATATTTTAGGGATGTAACAAGTGTGTGCAGGAACATAGGAAGCTGTCTTTACCAAGTCAGAGCATTGGCCCATCTCACTCAGAACTGCCTACTGCAATGAAGGGGATATTCCCAGCCTTACCTGGAGAAACCAGATATGAACCTGAGACATTTGGCAGAGAAAGCATATATTCTACTACTAAACTACTGCCTGTCAAAAGTACTATTACACAGGAAAGGGTAGTTACTATAATTTATACACCCAGCTGTTATTTGGCTTTAGGAGCTGCCGTATTTCTTTCACTCACTATACTGCGGACATTCCCCCAGTCAGTTCAGACCTTTGGGTATTATCATTGCCATAAATATATACCTTAGACAGGGTTTTGCTTCAGCCAGAACTCACCGGAACTGTTCCAGCACCTCTCAGGTGGGTGCCATTGCCATTATAAGAGAACAAGGGAGGCGTTCATGGGTGATTTCCGGCTCCTCTTTTTCTAGAAAAATAGCAGTGGTTTTCTATTTCACTTTAATACACTGTAGCACCTGTTTCGAGCCTCCTCTAGTTCCTATTCACACTCAGTGTATCACTAGATTATACGAAAACCACACAACCTTATAGTTTTTTTCAAGCTATATACTCTCAGGGTGGGGTGTATGGGGTGTTAGGGGAGGGGTAGTACCCCGGTGGGGAACATGTTGTGCTCCTTCTGGGCAATTTGTTGACCTCAACTGTGGCTCCGAGAAGCTGTCAACATACAACAGCGGCCACACCCCATGAAATGGCTTTGACTAGCCAGCTAAACCAGGTGAGGTACACTCCATTGTGTCTCAAGACAGATGCCAACAACTCTCAGGGTTCCATCTCCACTTCTACCTTCTGCAAAGAACCCCTTGAAATTTTGCCACTAGACCTCTGAACACAGCAGAGGATTCTGGGTAGTTTTCTGTGACATATGCTAAACTCATGTGGGATGCTTGACAAGTCTTGGACTTTACTCTTAGACCTCATTGTTGAGCCACATGGACTGAGAGTACACTTACCCCAAACTCATATGACTTCCCATTGGAGAGGAAAACAATGCGAGCAAGTTGTCTCTCAAAGAAGCATGTCCAATGATTTTTTTAAAAAACCAACTCAAGGAACCAGAATGTTCTCTGGGACAAAGTTTGAAAACTATTGACATAATCCATAGAAAATGACTTTGGACTGTGTAGACAGTACATACATCACTGAGAAATATAGAAATGTGTACCAGATTAAATGTAACTTCTTACCATTCCTGAGCCACACTTCAGTTGAGCTCTGGATATAGAAACCAAGTAATACTCACATCGTTACTAAACAATTTTCAGAGCTATTTGCATTATGCAATAAAGTCTAAATTTGCAGCAATATTTAGTGCAGATTGCAGTCACCCCCTATTTGTACCATACCATTTTACAGTTTATTGGCTTTATTAACTGAATTGGTGTTTTCTGTTTTGTTCTCTAATGTAAGGGAAACATATTTCTCCTGCTTCCTCTCATCTGTAAGCCACCTTTCTAAATGAGGTGTTTCTTATATTTTTCTGTTTCTAGTGAAGATAATTTAATATACAAATAGCCCCAATTCATGATAATATATGTTGACAGCCTGATAGCCAGTTGTGAATTATAAATCTCACACAGCCAAAATGGAGCCTGCTTTCTTATCAGGTCAATAAACACCATTGCCATGGAAAGGTCTGATTCCATGCATATATAATTTGGAAATCCAGCAACAATTTTTGGGGCACCAGTTCTCAGATTAAATTGGATATATGTCTAGTTCATGCTGCAATACATAAATTATGCTCACTGAGTCACCAACATAGTACAACACAGAGGTGCACCATGGTTGCAGTTCAGATCATTTCTAGGAAAATACAGTTTGGGGAGCTGATGGGACGTGGTCACTTCTTACAATATGCTTTTTGTGTACCTGAGTGGAATAAACAGGTGGCAGTTAAGAATGGAATTAATGTTGCTTTTTCATTGCAGAAATATTCAAAAATGGTGCTTATGAAAGAATCGGGTTGCCCCAAGCTTCTGTGTGTTTTGACAGTAAAGTGGCAATTTAAATGTGTGTGTGTGTGTGTGTGTGTGTGTGTGTGTATGCCAGTTGCAGGTGCCACAAAGGGAGTGGAACAATAGGACGATGAAACTTCTAAGTGTTGTGATCCGTGCTGACGTCTCATCCTGATCAATGCCTGCGTGGAAAAGATTGTATTGGCAGAAATTTATATATAGGCCAAAGAAAGCCACACACTTTCTTTGTAAACATAATGGCACATAATACTTGTGGTGTTATGAAATGTTGCCTTTAGGGCTTCTCATACTGACTAGCCCTTTCCTGCTGACAGCTGATAGGAGCCAGAATAGTGGCTTCTTCCTTTTAGCAAATATGATTGCCTAAGTCTCTTCTCGCTGCATTCGTAAAGCAGGTTGACAGCTCCATTAAACAAAGGATGCAGCATTCCTCCCATCCCTATACATTTTTAATGCTAATGCATACAGATTTTCCTTCAGGAAATGTTTCTTTTTTATGATCAGTGCCCAGATTAAAATTTTAACAACTTTCTTTTAAACTTTAGAAGAGAGGCGTTCTTAACACGTTTGCAGCCAGGGTTAAGAGGAGAAATTTGTCATTCTCTGGTATCACTTCAAAGAAAGTCATCCTCTAGACTGAATGCTCCTACATTGTCTTCACTCCCCGGGACTGAAGCAAAGGATCGGAATGTCCCTATGGGCACATTGTACATCCTGTTTCACAAATGAAAATAGGGACTCTCTTGTGTGCTTGTTAACACCCCTGTTCTCATATCCAAGATCACAGCCTGAATCCCAGTTCTCACAGGTAATTACATATTACTGAAGGTTCATCTCTTCCTGATTTAAGCTACATTCATTTCTCCTGAAATATTATTCACCCTAAGGTCCCAGGATGGGAGATAACCTGTCCTGCACTCATGTCTGAAGCATGTGTATTAAAATTGATTAAAAATACCCAACAGTTTTCTTAAAAACGACCCTCCAGATGCTTTTGGACTCCAGCTCTAGGGCTGGTGGGAGAGCTGGAGTCCAAACGCATCTGGAGTATGGCCAGTGTGACCAATGGTCAGGTGTGGTGGCATCTGTAGTTCATCAACAGCTGAAGTGCCTCAGGTTCCATCTCCACCCCAGTTTTAAATATATATATTGCAACAAAATCAGTTGCACTTGTTATGGAACAGCTGCAAATGAATAATTTTCAGCGGCATTTGCTATCTGGATAACGGAATACTTGAACAACTGTAGTCTCTACATGGGACTACCTTTGAAGGTGACTCGGAAACTACAACTAATCCAGTATGCGGCAGCTTGACTGATAACTGGGAATGAACACCGGGCCTATATAGCACCAATCCTGAAGGATATTAACTGGCTCCCAGTACGTTTCTGAGCACAATTCAAAGTGTTGGTGCTGACCTTTAAAGCCCTAAACGGCCTTGGCCCAGTATACCTGAAGGAGTATCTCCACCCTCCATCGTTCAGCCCAGACAATGAGGTCCTCCTCTGAGGGTCTTCTGCTAGTTCCCTCACTGCGAGAAGTGAAGTTACAGAGAACCAGGCAGAGGGACTTCTTGATAGTAGCACCTGCCCTGTGGAACATCCTCCCTTCAGATGTCACAGAGATAAAGAACTACACAACTTTTAGAAGACATCTGTATTAGGAAGGTTTAAATGTTTGATGTTTTATTATGTTTCTGTATATGCTAGAAGCCGCCCGGTGTGGCTGGGGCAACCCAGTCGGATGGGTGGAGTACAAATAATGAAATTATTATTATTGTGTGACCATGGACTTGTCACCTTCTCTCAGCCTAGTCTATTTCATAAGGTTGTTTTGAGGATAAAATAGGTAGAGGGAGAACTATGTAAACCACCTTGAGCTCCTTGGAGATAAGATGGGACAGAAATGCAATCAAAAATAAATAACAAGATGCACAGGCATAGTGAAGTCGCTTCGTCTCTCCAACCTTACTTTAGCTATACTGCGCACATGTTTTTTCCCTGGGGTGGGGTATGTGTGTGCAGGATCTAGCAGAACCAAGTAGTCTCAGCTATGGCTGGGCAAATAATCCCCTTCCAAACCTGCAGGTGGCAACATTTGGGGGCAACTTTTCTTATAGGAGGAGGTTGTAGAATGTTTTTAGGAGCAGAGAGTTTACCAGTAAAAGCACAATGAGCAACATTTCTCTCCCCCCCTTCCAACTTTTTTTTCATGCTAAAGAATGATGCCACTCTATTTGTGAATGAAATAGTTCAGAGAATCAAGATGCATTTGTGTGTGTGTATGAATTATTTTTTTTAACCAAAAATTTCGTCTATTCATGCAAAGCTTACTAAAAGAGATACAAGGCAAGTAAATGGAAGAATTAAGAGCAGAAAGTACTAAGCATCAGATAAGCCCAAGGACAAATTATAAGGATATGATGCCCCAGGGCAATAGAGGGCTTCTAACATCACCGTATAATATCTGATGTTTGATGGAGCACTATTAAATATAATGGGAGACTAGGGCTCTCATCAACACATCTGTTAACATGGCCCTTGAGGTATTTGAGGGTGCAATGCAGGTAACTCCTTGAGAGCTTTTAACCTCATTGTGAACAGTTATATAGTGCCAAAACTAGGTATCTGGGTTTTCTGAGGATGCCCAATATCACACAATAAAGTTAAAATAGAGACTCAGGAGAGACATTTTCTGCTTGATGCCGAAAGAATTTCAACAGTGTTAGCAAAAACGATAAGAGCAATTACTCCTTCTATGGGCTGAGGTTGGCTTTTTATTTCATTCACTAGCAAAGATGGAGCAATTAACTTGTGGGTTACAAAGGTCTCTGCAGGAAAAAATAAGCTCTATATAAGGGCGACAAGAAAATCTGTCTATAAAAGGAATGGCCTGTCTCTTTTTTTCTCCCCCCTAGAGCTGTAGGAATATATACTGCAGCTATATTGAAATTGCACCCACATTTGACAAAACTTTGAACTTCCCATTTTGACTTTGATCAAGACGTTCTAAATATACTGACATCTAGTTTTAAGAAATAATGACTACTCTTTGCTTTTTTATGAGATGATACATCAAACTTGCATGAGTTTTGGTGGTCAAATCCATGCATAACACAATTGTGTTTCAAATACAGATTTTGTATGTCCAACTACTCACATCAGTAACATAGTGGTAGAGTACAATGCATGTAGATATAAGGTCTCTGGGTCAATCCCTGGTATCTCCAGAGAGGTCTGGAATAATGCCTCACCCACCTTGAAACTCTGTTGAGCCATTTCTAGTCAGTGTAGACAATACTGAAATAGATGGCGATTTTACTCCATCTAAGACAGCTGCCTATATTCCTAACAATAATAAATCTTACATGTGTATATATTTTTAAATATATGTTTCAATATGGTCCAATTCTAAATGTTTAAACCTCTAAACTGGAGTTTGCCATGTTGGTTTCTTATCCAGGTGGATGGAGATACCATGGTTCTAGAGACCATACTCTTTTGATATGATAAAAAAAGGAAGTAGAATATGGACTATGCTTATAAAAATAAATCACCATTTAATTGGGGGTAACTTTCAAAGAATGACTATGTTTCGGGCAGCTCAAATTGGGCGGATTCACCTTTAAATGTGAACTCAGTTGAATTTCTCCTGCATCCCAGGTATACAAAATATGGAACATCATGCTATATCTATATACTGTTGCAGCACATTCTTCTTAACCCATTGGGCCAGTTTGGGGCTCTCTTAGTATGGGTGGTGCATGGACGGGGTGGTTGACCACCCCATTACAAGTGTAGAAGAAGGCAGCTTGTCTGACCTGTCCAACGTCCATGCATTGGAGATAGTGGTACTTGTTTAGATGCCCCCTGCCCCTCCCAAACTGAAACCCTGCCAACTTTTTGTTTTGCCACTCCTGCTCCATGTGACACTGATGCATATCAGCACATGTCAGCGAGAAATGAAATGAGAAAAGAAAAGGGGGGGGGGAGATGGATCACGTTGTTTGACTTGAAGATGTAAATGCAAAGCCACATCTGATGCCTGGATTCAATTTTCAGAGCGACTTTCTCATTATAAAAATGCTAAGAAAGAACCCGCCGTTATCATATCAGTCTATTGACTGGGGAGAATAGGCCCCCGACTGTCAAGAAAAGATAGCCAGTGCTGAAAGATTCACATAGTAAGATAGGCTAGCCTTGCATCAAGGGAACTATTTTCTATGGGCTAGACAAAGGGTTGTGTTTGGGATTTATTCCCACATAACCTCACTGTAACTTCTGCTGCACTTTATATATGCTGCTCACAGAAACTTATCTTGTTATAAAGTCTTCTTGCTTGATAAACTTGGCTTGTGCCTTGGATTTAACTTCAGGTCAATGGGAGCTCAGTGGATTGAGCTCGCTGCATTCACGAATGAGGTCTCGGGCTGCAGCACATGGAATATGCAGTATGTTTGGGATTGCAACAATTCTCTGGGGCTGCTACCCGCTCCAAAGGAAACTGGTCTCACTGTGTGACATAGTCTAAGGAGGATTTTGCTCCATATCCTTTCTTTGGAAAAAAGGCAAGAAAATTATAACCTTATATTGAACATTTCTATAAAGGGTTCTGTTTTGGTATACTTCTTCCACTCAAGAAATAATGGTCTTGAGATATGGTTCCATTCATTTACTTTTTCCATTCCTTTTGACTTACATGGAGCTGGCATTATTATAAACACCAAACAGTAGGTTACAAGTGGAGACCTGCAGCAACTTTGTTTTTTTTAAAAAATTTATTTATTGATATACAGAAATGCATACCCATTACAAAGTATCTTTTTATAATATTCAGTGGTACCTCGGGTTAAGAACTTAATTCGTTCTGGAAGTCCGTTCTTAACCTGAAACTATTCTTAACCTGAGGTACCGCTTTAGCTAATGGGGCCTCCCGCTGCCGTTACGCCACCACTGCGCAATTTCTGTTCTCATCCTGAAGCAAAGTTCTTAACCCGAGGTACTATTTCTGGGTTAGCAGAGTCTGTAACCTGAAGCGTCTGTAACCCGAGGTACCACTGTACTGAGATAAAACAACTACTTGATCTAAAAAAAGACCAAAGTCAGAAGGAAGAAAATACAAGTAAAGGAGAAATCTAAAGAAGGAGAAAGCAAGGGAAAAGGAAAAGAAAGAAAGAAAACTAAAGAAAGAATAAAATAAAAGGAATTCCCACTCTCTGCAACTACATATGATATTCATTCTTTAAGATCCAACCATTCTATCTTCTACAAACCAGTATGTTTTCAATCTTCAGATACAGTGGACCCTCCGGATACAAACCTAATGCATTCTGGGGGTCCATACGTACCCCGAAAAGTCTTCAAGTTGAGGCGCCGCTTCTGCGCATGTGCGCGGCGTGATAGAGCACTTCTGCGCATGCATGAACAGCAAACCCGGAAGTATACACTTCCAGGTTTGCTGCATTTGCAACCCGAAATGCAGGTACCACTGTACAGATATAACAAATTCATTTTCTCTTTCATGCAAAAAGTCCGTAAGAAATTTCCAATCCTTATGTTAGTAATGATTTTTCTCTAATTAAACATGGGGACCTGCAACAAAAGTTGATGTGTATTCCAGACTCCTAATAGAAGTGTTACTGCTCATGGCTATAGCCAGCCTGGAACAGGAACCTTGTAGCACTTTTTCCCTTCCCTTTCCACCTTCTAGAAACCTTCCCTGACTGTGCTCCATAGCGCTAAAGGTAATATTCTCCTGGTGGGTCCCATCTTAAATGAGGTGCATAGAACAGGGGCTCATGGTAGAACATTTTCAGTGCTGGGAAAGATGGTGGAAAGATCTGCTCATTGAAGTGCATCTTGCACCTGCTTTATAGTCATTTTGATGCCAAGTAAAAGCTCACCTTTTCTGGTCAGGTTTTTAGAAGCAGAACGGTGAAGTCATTTCGGTGTTTTGGTGCCCCTATTCCTCTCGCAGAGCTACAGTTCCCAGACTGGTTTCGCAAGCAATCCCTCTTCACAGAGAACACTGGGAATTGTAGCTTTGAGCAGGGAATAGAGTCTCCTGGTGACTGAACACCCTTCACAAACTTCAGGTAACAACATTCTTTGGAAGAAGCCAAACATGCTTTAAACATATGGTGTGAATGTGTCCACGATGAATTGTGACAGGAAACAGAGGCAACAAGTACAGCTGCTGCCACCTTCTAAATCACTGGAAGTTTCCAAAGACTTTTCTAAAGGAGCTGCAGGTATAGAACATTTCAGTAACCTAACCTGGATATAGCCAAGGCATGTACAAACCTGGCCAGGTCTGAACTTCTCAGGAATGGGTCTCGCTTGAGTACCAGACTAAGCTGGGGAAAGTCACCCCAACTGCTATTTGCTATTTAGTGGGGGAGGGGGAACTTATCAATAAGCATAAGTATTCTTGCAGGGAGCAATGTTATACAGTGGAACCTCAGTTTTCGAACTTATTCCGTTCCGGAAGACTTCCAAAATATTCAAAAACCAGAGAGAAAAGTGTAGTCGGCAAAATCCATTGAAAAAATGGGAAAACACGTTTGACTTCTGAGGCGTGTTTGACTTCTGAAGCCGTTTGACTTCTGAGGCACGTTCGAAAACGGAAGCATTCACTTCCGGGTTGTTGGCATTTGGGTTCCGAATTGTTCATCAACAGAGAGGTCCGAGAACCGAGGATTGACTGTATCATATTTTTAATTGACTAAAGTGTGTGGACAAAGACTGGCTAATTTGGTATAGTGAAGAAACACATGGATTTAGCAACATCTACCTCTTCCACACACTCTGTGGAATAGTCCTGTGTAACTTGAAAACTTTAAATGCTAATTGGTTCAAATAAAAATGATATCAAAAAGGAGTCTCTCTACTATTCTACTACTTTGTACACAGCATTTCATTAATGCAGTTAAGCGTTTATTAAATTTGTTGTTGCTAGTTACCGGCCCTCTGGTTTTTATGGATAGGAAGCTTACAGCTTATTGCTACTTGAATTAAACTTTCTAGTTTTTATTTGGATTTTAAAAGCCTTCCTATAAATTGCTAGAACCAAAATATACACCAACGCCGTGAAAATAAAACAGAAAATCTTTAAAGAGCTGCAATCCAGAAAATGTGTATGTCTATCACGGATCGTAAATATAGCCACAGATAATTGTAAACATATGGTAAGTTGCTCCTAAATAGTTATATTCTGGGAACATAATTGTGCTATATAGGTTGTTGAAATCACTGAATACTCATAACTTGAAAATCTGTGAAAATATCCTCAATGCCTCTCCAGCAAGCACATATATACACACACACACAAACAAACAAACAAATAGGGAGAATATGGGATGTGTGTGTATGAGAGGGAAGATTCAGTATCAATCCAAATGGCAAATTGCATTCTCCCCACAAATTCAAATTTAAATGTACCTTTCACAACCCTCCCCTGAAATTATTTGTCTAAGCTTTGCTAGATTTCTTACCTGCAGGCACCTCTCTTATGATTGCTATTTTCATAACCCACAAAACACTTCTGGAGATTAAGGGAGTGACCCCATGCACAAGAAGCTGGCATAAAGCTAGCCGCTGTAATTTAAGCAAGCATAACATTACATCAGATCCAAAATCTGCACAGCAGTGGAGCTGTTGCTTCTTCTCTGCCTAAGCCTGGCAGAGGGAAAAGAAACCTGCCAGTCCATGTGAACAGGCTGAACAGGCTTAGGATTTGGCCTAAGTCCCACCAGCTCTGGTTCTGCTCCACCCCCACCCCCAAATGCTCCTTTTTGGGGACTGGCACCAGCCTTGGCTCAGATGTATGAATGCTACAGTGGCATATCTTCATCTGAGTTGGAGACTTAATAGTGGCTGAGCCAGGAATCAGCTGGCTGTACCACAGATCTATTGCATCCTAAGCTGCTCCTCCCAATGGATCTTGCCATAGCATAGCCCTCTTAGTGAATCCTTCCATAAGCACCCTTAACACAGGAAAGGCTGCCCTTTCAGGACAACCACTGCAGCTATACCCTTGATATTTGGCAGGATTCATCACCTCAGAAAACACTACCATGCCTGCAAATTTCATTCCATTCTGCCAAGTTATAGATGGTTCAGAAATGGCACAGAATCCAGCGTAAAAATACCCTGGATTTGTTTGCCTATAATATGGCTTACTTTATCCACCCTGGAGGGGCTATAATGCCTGAAAATATCATTAACTTCTGCCAAAAAGGAAAACATTGGTTTCCCCATAATAAAGAATGGGAATTTTGTTTTCTTCTTCTTTCCTGAATCAGGATTGGATTCATATCAATACACTAAATCAGATATCTGTTGAAGCACCTAGGGCCAAAGTAAGTAGTTTTCTGAAGTGTAAAATCAGCCCCCAAAAGCAGTATTATGGTCTCAGTGGATATCCCAAGTTCATACCAATATTCCTCAAGTATCTCTTGATACTGTCAAACAACAACAGCAGCAATGGTTTGGTATTGAAAAAAATATGAAATGTATTATGTCTCAAAAGATGGGACAGATCTACAGTACACTCATGGTTTATAACGTTAAGGAAGGATTAATGAATGATTTACATAATGTAATAGGCACATTACGTTTTGCTTGTAACGTTAAGAATGCATTATTAAAATATGACACGAGAGGGCGCTGTAGAGCAACCCAGAACCAGCAGTAAGGAAAACTGCACTGTTATGGAGGAAATAAGGTAAGGGACATTTTTAATTTATTCATCTAATATCGTTCTAATAACGTTTAAAAAGTCAGTGTAGATCCAGCCATGGTCTGAAGGAACACATTGCAGCAATCTTGTGTCTGGATGGAGGCCATCTCGAGTTCCATTTTGGAAAACAGAAAATATAAATAGGAAAATAGGATATTATTAAAATCAAAGTGTTTGCGGTTGTTTGTGTGAGAGTGATGTCGCGTAGTAAGAAACAAACAGTACTATACCAAAGTGTCCTTGATACTACAGGAGTAAGTCCAGCTGAATACTTAAATAGGAATTAGAATAACCCACCTGAATGATCATTCATGCACTTGTCAGAAACGCTATAAAATGACTGTCGTCTTATGGGTAATTCAATGAGGATGGCATCTCCCTTCCGCTCAATGCCTGACAGTAGCTAAATCCTAGCTTAAAGGGGAGTGTATGATATATTACATTTTGCTGCCATTGTTTCCTGCATCAGCCAGACTCTCTTTCCCTCACCTCACTCTCCTGCTTCCGCCTTGGTACTGATTATACCCAAACCTGCTCATTTTAAAAGATCAGATGAAATCACAGTCTGAAGTGGTATGGCTGCAGGGTAGCTTGAAGGGACTAGACCAGAACACGTTAGGCAAACGGCTTATTTTTCACAGTGGCTCGAGGAGCTGGGAGGGGGAAACAAGGTGTCACCATGGAGAAAAACCTTTAGATATTCAAAACCAATCTTATACTATAAAAGAGAGGGGGGTGAAAATCCTCTGAAAGCTATGCCAGCATCTGCTCGGGATATTGTGCTTAGAAAGGCAAATGAAATGGGTGGAACAATTTAAATATTTTCAAGGCAAGATTATTCTGCCCTTAAGGTATCACACGCAGCAGTTCGATTTCCAAATATTCAGAAATAAGAAATGTTGCAGTTTTTCTTGGGCAACAGGTGTGTGGTTTACAGAGCGCAGGTGAAAGAACTCCTGCATCAGCTTCTAGCTAGGATGTTAGCAGTAACTGGGTGGCCCAAATGAGAAGCAAGATGGAATCAGGTCCAGGAACACATAAACGTAAGGCAGGCAGGAAGACAAGGTAGGGAACAGGCGTTCCAAACAGATGGCAGGCTAAAGGGACAGATTTATAAAAGTGCAAGGCATATGGAAGCAAAGGTCTAAAATGAGTAGGCTTGGACAGTTGAAGAAATCCCAAACAAATCCCACAGGCAAGAACTGGTCCTACACCTGCTGCTCAATTTGGTTCTGTTTTAATGAACTCAAGAGATGGCAAACACAGGTGTCTGATGGATATAGGGATCATTTCCTGCGGTGTATGCTTATTCCTTTGTGTCCAGCTCTTGCCTCTGGTGACATGAGTTTTGCCAGTTCACAAGGCCACCTGAATCCAGCAGGCTGCACTGGGGACCCTGTGTCCCTCCAGAAATTGTGCAACTACAACTTCCATCATCCCAGACTGGAGCTGATGGGAGCTAGAGTCCAACAACATCTAGAGATGTTCCCAGCCTGGCAGTAGGTGGTAAAGGCATCTGCCTGGGGCGGCTGAGCTTCAGGGAGTTATAATGGTCCAACCAGGATCCTGATATCAGCAGGGTGGACCCTTTGCCTGTAGGTGTGGGGCAACAAACAACACTTTCTGTAGTGGCTCATTGGCTGTGGAATTCCCTCTTCCCAGAGAAGCAGATAACCACCACATTATTGGGCTTCAAGTATCAGGTTAAGACACTTGTTCATCCAGACCCCTTTGGTGAAATTTTATTAGATTGTCCAAGGTCCTAGAGTCATTGCAAATTACTGCTGTACTCACTGTCTGTAACGCCTTTTGCACGATTGTTTTGTTGTAGGTTTGTCATTAAAATTGTGTTTCATTAGCTTCTCTCTTCTGAAGTTTCGCCTTGCCTTTTTGGAAGGAGCTTGTTTATAATGATTACATGCAGTTCTGCTGGTGTATGTATAACCTGCCTTTGTATAGAATATAACCTGGCAAGGTGAGGATGATCTCTGAAGTGGCAATTTATAGATGATTCCTCTTGATGGAGGAAAAAATAAGCATCACAGTGTCTATGTTGCTTCTATTAATAGCAGCATTTGCATATTTGTTGTTATGCAGACCTGATTGCAAAGCATTTTAAACTATTTTTCATACAGTTTAAAATATGGGTCCTAGTCTAAGGTGCAATGGTATGGCAAGATCCTCTGGGATGAGCAACTTAGGATACAGTGGATCTCCAGTTTAGACAGCCTATTCCTGCCTTAGCCAGACTCAGTCCCAAATTTCAGCTCAGCTGAAGACAGAGGCACTAATTTCTAACAACAACAATAACAACAACAACATTTTATTACTTATACCCCACCCACCTGGCTGGGTTTCCCCGGCCACTCTAGGCGGCTCCCAACAGAATATTAACAAACACGATAAAACATCAAACATTAAGAACTTCCCTAAACGGGGGGGCTCCAGATGTTTCCTAAAAGTCAGGTAGTTGTTTATTTCCTTGACATCTGATGGGAGGGCGCTCTACAGGGTGGGCGCCACTACTGAGAAGGCCCTCTGTCTGGTTCCCTGTAACCTCACTTCTCGCAGTGAGGGAACTACCAGAAGGTCCTCAGAGCTGGAACTCAGTGTCCGGGCTGAACGACAGGGGTGGAGATGCTCCTTCAGGTACAGTGGTACCTCGGGTTAAGTACACTTCAGGTTAAGTACACTTCAGGTTAAGAACTCCGCTAAGAACAGAAATCGTGCAGCGGCAGGAGGAGGTCCCATTAGCTAAAGTGGTGCTTCAGGTTAAGTACGCTTCAGGTTAAGAATGGAACTCTAGAACGAATTAAGTACTTAACCCGAGGTACCACTGTATACTGATTGCGGGGGCCTGACGCGATGTCCTGATGTTACATATGTGAGATCGCAAGGAGAACGTGGTGGCAGCACAGTCCCAGCAGCCAGTGGCCCCCGTCCTCTCTGTGCCACGCAAGAGAAAGACATAGGAAGCCACCCCTGACCAGTGGCGGCAGCAACAGCAACAAGAGCTGCTGGCCACCAAACCATGCCGCCTTGAGATCTGTGGATGTAGGGTGGTATACAAATTTAATGAATACTATACTACTACTGGGACCCAGGTGGCGCTGTGGGTTAAAGCACAGAGCCTAGGGCTTGCTGATCAGAAGGTCGGTGGTTCAAATCCTTGCGACGGGGTGAGCTCCCGTTGCTCGGTCCCAGCTCCTGCCAACCTAGCAGTTCGAAAGCATGTCAAAGTGCAAGTAGATAAATAGGAACCGCTCCGGCGGGAAGGTAAAAGGCGTTTCCATGCGCTGCTCTGGTTCGCCAGAAGCGGCTTAGTCATGCTGGCCACATGACCTGGAAGCTGTACGCTGGCTCTCGGGCAATAAAGCGAGATGAGCGCCGCAACCCCAGAGTCGGACACGACTGGACCTAATGGTCAGGAGTCCCTTTACCTTTACTTTTTATACTACTACTACTACTACTACTACTAATAATAATAATAAAAGAATCATGAGAATTAAAATGCTAAAGTCAGAATCTGGAAACCATTGCTAAATAGGCAAACTTTACAGTCCTTGCTTGAAGCGTTCCAGACCCCACTGGCACAGAGGGAGGGAGCTGTGTGTGTGTTTTTCTAATCAAGGAAGGTCTGATGGGGGCAGCTCAATGCAGAATCCATTACTAACCTGGTTTCGAAATGATAGACTACAATTGAGGAGTTCCCAAAGCAACGTCTTTAGGAGTCCCAAATGATCCCAGTCATTTCACAACACAGCAATATAGCTTTTTATTTCTCAGAGAGGACGGAACGGAACTACAGCAGTGAGCCAGAAATATTTCGGAAATGAACCGTTAAAGGAAGGCTGAACTGTAACTCTGTGCAAGAACACACATTACAGGATAGGCTGGGTCCAATTGTGCAGCCATTTCACAAACAAAGAGTTCCGTGGGCATCTATGAAAGGGCAATCTGCCCAGCTAAGGACCTCTAATGAGGCCCTTTAGGATCCTAATCTAACAGCAAACTAAGGTATGTGACAATTATTTTGCAAGTATTTCCCAAGTCTAGTATTAAGATTCGGGATAAAGCCTAATTACTAATCTTAACCATTCTCAAGACTATTTTAGAGTCCTTTGGAGAGGATTTCAGAATCAATTTGAAAGATAAACACTGGTAGAACTGCAGAAATTGTCCATCGAGGATTACTGTTTAGTCTTGTTCTGTCTCGCATCTCTGGAAAAAAGCATTTTGTTTAACTTGTAAAATGATAGAGTTGCACGGGACCTCATAAGAAAGCAATAATTTTGCTGAATCCAACCAAAAACCAACCAGATGTCCCTGGGAAGCTCAGAAAAAGGGCATGGTGGAGGTAGATATTCCTGTCCTTTGCAAATGGCGATCATAGGCATGAAGACCGTCAACCCAGAGGTTCTGTGTTGAACTGTTATACTTAATAGCCATTGAAAGATCTATACATTATGCATCAGGTACGCCGCCTTGGCCCCGCGAATGAGGGGGTCCGGGGCCGCGCAATATCACCACATCATGCATGAAGATGACTTTAGTGATAGCAAGAACCACTACTGAGATGATGCGGATGTGCCAACTGAAGTTTTGGTTCCCAACACTGGATGCTCAGACACAGCTGCAGGACCCCAGTGGTGATTCCTGAACCCATTCAGGCATGTTTCTGTAACATGTGCAGTGTCCCATTCAATGAAGCAAATCTGATTTTTAAACAGTTTTCTTCATCACAGTATGGAGAACCATTACTGAGTCCATATTATTAAATGCACTGCAAGGGATACACACTGACTTCTAGTAACTGAAAAATGCCCTTTCGGTTACCCTCCACCCGAATGTGACATCCATAATCCAAGAGATCGTTTCTATGAGATCTGGGATGATCAGGATGTCCAAATCCATTATAAATAATTTTGGAAGCTGGTACAGTTGTACTTCGGAATCCGTTCCGGAAGTCCATTCGACTTTCAAAACGTCCGGAAACCAAGGCGCCACTTCCGATTGGCTGCAGGAAGATCCTGCAGCCAATCGGAAGCCACAGAAGTCGCGCTGCATGTTCGGGTTCCAAAGGACGTTCGCAAACCAGAACACACCCTTCCAAGTTTGTGGCGTTCGGGAGACAAAACGTACGAGTGCCAAGGCGTTCGGCTTCCAAAGTACAACTGTATTACCGTTTCAAAACAAAACAAAGCTTCATGTTGCGAATGTCTGTAATACCCAGGGCTTTTTTCAGCTGGAACTCTTCAGAGATCAGTTCCGGCACCTCTGAGGTAGGCACCATTGCCATTCTAAGAGGGAGGTGTTCATGGTGAGTTCCGACACCTCTTTTTCTAGAAAAATAGCACTGGTAATACCTTTTGTACCAGTATCAATGTATATTGTCCAAAGGTGGGTGATATATGCAGCAGCCTTTGCCATTTTCTCCTTTGTGGACGTTGCCAGCATCAGTCCAATGTAGAAGTCATTTACCATAAGCATTTACAGTATAATTGGAATGTGCTATGCTTGTGATAATTTTAGCCAGGACATACTAGTTACTTGTATTGCAGCAAGGCATGTTGTTTTTAATGAGGTAGAGCTACTTTAGGGTAATAATCAATATAGATGGCTGGAGACAGCCCTGCAATGGCTTATAATTCATACAGATTCAATTATTTCAGCAAACGTAAGCACACGAGGAATAAATATGCTAAACAATTCCAAGCTCCTTGATCCTAAAGTTAATTTCTCTACAACAATGTGCAGTCTTTTATAAAATTATGTGTTATGAAAATCAGACGACGGTTGGTTGGAAGTATCCGGTGTCTGAAATATTTGTTAAACATTCTCTCAAGAGGCTGTCTGGATTGTTGCGGTGATGAATGTGAATTATAGAGTGCATTAACAATGTTGACACTTATATGACAATTTATCACTTTTTTAAAAAAGCAAAACAAAATCTTGTCCGTACCCCCACCTCGCCTCTTTTATCCAGGAAGAATCAGCAGCAAATGGGTGAAATCAAATCAAAGAGTCAGCAGAGAGTTTGGCTGCTCTCCCCTGAGGCAGAAATGAAAAATCAGTGGGGCTTACTGTTAGTGCACTAGGCAGTAGAGGGTTTTCTCTCATTTTTTTCACCCCTGTCAGCAAAACCAAGAAAAACTTTGGTCTCACTTCAAGGGGTACGTCAATTACAAGGAGTGGCCTGTCTGCATCCTTTCATATCAAGTAGGCGCAGCAGGAACACTACATTACACACACAAATGAATAAACGCTGTTGTGATTTTCACACATTTAATGCTCACATGAGAAGATTGCTCACTTAAGAAAAAGGCCATAGGCTCAGCAATAGAGCATCTGTTTGCATGCAGGTTCAAGCAATGATGGGACGCGGGTGGCGCTGTGGGTTAAACCACAGAGCCTAGGGCTTGCCGATCAGAAGGTCGGCGGTTCGAATCCCTGCGACGGGGTGAGCTCCCGTTGCTCGGTCCCTGCTCCTGCCAACCTAGCAGTGCGAAAGCACGTCAAAGTGCAAGTAGATCAATAGGTACCGCTGCAGCGGGAAGGTAAACGACGTTTCCGTGCGTTGCTCTGGTTCGCCAGAAGCGGCTTAGTCATGCTGGCCACATGACCTGGAAGCTGTACGCCGGCTCCCTTGGCCAATAATGCGAGATGAGCGCTGCAACCCCAGAGTCGGTCACGACTGGACCTAATGGTCAGGGGTCCCTTTACCTTTATGTTTCAAGCAATGATATCTACACAGGGCTGGGAAAGACCACAGTTCGAAACCATTGAGAGCTGCCAGTCAGTGTTGAAAATACAGGCCACCCCCCATTTACATGGGGGCTATGTTCCAAGGCACCGTGCGCACCAGTGAAACCGTGTATATTTGAAACACCATTGAAAAAGCCTGCAAACACCCCATTCTGCCTCTGCCCTGTTAAGTATAGTGATTTAATGTACTGAAAGTGGGAATGCTTAAATGCATCACTGTGCGTTTAATTCTGGAATGCTCCCTGGTAACTCTTGTGTGATTTGTTAACTCTGGTCACATGGGAGGCATCTTATTAGAGGTCTCTATTTTTGATGTTCTCCCAAATAAGCAGGAAGGAGAAGCGTGCTGGAAGGAGAAAGTGGAAACGTCTCAGAAGGAACTGCATGGCGAAGCTGGGTAAGGTACAGAAGGTTGAGTGCAAGAGCTGGAAAGAGAGAAAGACACAGTTTGTTTGAATATTTAAGGAAGAAGCTGTAATCTTCACCTAAGAAGAACTAAGCCCTTGCTTGGATAAGCATGTGAATGTAAATACTTTGCATATATTTTTGTCTAGCTATAGCCTTTTGTATATTTTAACAAGTGCTTAATTTCAAGAAAAGAGTCGTTATTGCATATGATTTGGCTTCCTAGCTGAAGTTCAGCTACTCTGCCAACATGCCCTGCCCCGTTTTGCCCGTTTTTAGGTCACTTTCAGGTTCGGCACAATGTGTAAATGGGAGGTTGCCTCTACAGAGGTAGGTGGGCCAATGGTTTTATTCAATATCATGCCATTTTCTATGTTCCTACATTTTCTATGAGCTTTGAAATATGTGCATGAGTCAGAACACATTTGTGAAACGCAACCGGAATTTGTACATTCAGTAGGTGGAGTAGGTGGAGAGATAAATGTTCTTTTCTCGGTCCAAATTACTTTAAAAGATTGTGTTTTTTCCATAAAGTAAAAAAAAAATGCCAGCAAAAGTGAAAATGCCGTCACTCTGGAAGGGAAAACCATATGAACCCAGCATATCATCTGTACATAAGACATATCAGAACTCATAAATCGTGGTGGCAATATACTAATAGTGTATTTCATGGATCATAATGACTTTATCTTGATCTAAATCATCCAAAAGTACATCTATGAATTATTAATGCATTTAGCACTCTGGAATAATCAATCCTCTTCTCAACTGTGATATAAAATTCACTACGGTCTTCATGGATGCACAGACTAGGCTTACACACTCAAAGTGTCAGGTTAAATTGGTACTTGTCCCTCTGCTTGCATTGAGCAAGGAAACAGCAATGACCCATAAGATTGGGTTTCCAGTGCCACCACCTGATGGTACCAAGATGAATGTGCTCCTTGGACCCTATGGCCTCTGTGATATCATGCACAACTGTGTATGTAGTTGATTTAATGGAAGAGGAATCGAAGGGGAAGGGAGTGGTAGACATGAAGTGCTTTATTCAGCCTGCAGTCCCGTCAAGGGACAGGGCCATCACTCACTCCAGCAAGCAGAGACAGGGCAGTTCTGCTATAGTCATTACAACACAGAGGAAGCAATCTGAAAGGTGTGGAGAAACCCTCATGTAGTTGGCTGCTGGGTTGTCTGCTGCCATGGTATTCAGGCCCGCACCTCCCAGTAGCCATAGAAAGGTAAAGGTAAAGGTAAAGGACCCCTGGACAGTTAAGTCCAGTCAAAGGCGACTATGGGATTGCAGTGCTCATCTGGCTTTCAGGCCGAGGGAGCCGGCATTTGTTTGCAGACAGCTTTCCGGGTCATGTGGCCAGCAGGACTAAACCACATCTGGTGCAATGGGACACCATGACGGAAACCAGAGTGCACGGAAGCGCCGTTTAGCTTCCCGCCACAGCGGTACCTATATATCTACTTACACTGGCATGCTTTTGAACTGTGAGGTTGGCAGGAGCTGGGACAGGGCAACGGGAGCTCACCCCGTTGCGGGGATTTGAACCGCCGACCTTCTGATCGGCAAGGCCAAGAGCCTCAGTGGTTTAGACCACAGCGCCACCTATGCCACTAGAGTGGGTGCACAAGAGGGTTACTGCTCTGATATGAAACCAGTTTTATAGCATCCATATTCAGGCTCCGCTAAGTGCTCTATTGCTCCAACTCCTTTTGGGTGCAGCTGCTTATTTTAGCTGTGAGTAGTCCTGGCTGCGTTATCATTCTTCATCTTTTATGGCTCACTGTCGGTGTTCCCCGCTGTCAAACACCCTTATTTTCAGAGAAATACTCTGGGAAACCAGAGCTGGCAGTCCAACTCCTTATGGGTGCCTTGCTTCATTGTTTATCTGGGAAGTAAGAGCTGCCCCAGGGTGCAGGTGGCGCTGTGGGTTAAACCACAAAGCCTAGGGCCGATCAGAAGGTCGGCAATTCGAATCCCCGCGATAGGGTGAGCTCCCGTTGCTCAGTCCTTGCTCCTGCCAACCTTGCAGTTCGAAAGCACGAAGTATAAGTAGATAAATAGGTACCACTCCGGCAGGAAGGTAAACGGCGTTTCCATGCGCTGCTCTGGTTCACCAGAAGCGGCTTAGTCATGCTGGCCACATGACCTGGAAGCTGTACGCCGGCTCCCTCGGCCAGTAAAGTGAGATGAGCGCCGCAACCCCAGTCGTCCGCGACTGGACCTAATGGTCAGGGGTCCCTTTACCTTTACTTTTAAGAGCTGCCCCAGATCTGTGAAGGTGGCATCTAGATGGTTCCCTTCTGCTGGACTGCAACCACTCTCAATTTCTCTGTGAAGGTGACATGTAAGTTAGACCACACTGATGTAAATGTCAGCCCAGTTTTATGGAGACACCATGCAACACATTAAAAACAACTGCATATGTTTTCTACTATTAAATTACACTGATACTTTGTTCTGCCCCAAGCGCTTAGGAAGAATTTGATATTTAGCAGATACTAATTCTAGCTGACATTAAGGGAGAAAAGGCAATCAAAAAGAAGTGTTCACAGCAGTGATTAAGTCTTCGTATTTGTGGAAAGTTTTAACTGCAGAAAGGTTCATTGAGGGATGTATGGTTGTGGATTTGGAAGACCTGGCTTCAAATTTCAGCCAAGCTAAGGGTTTGAGTAGATTACATTCTCATGCTGGGCACTTCTCTCGCGTAAATTAAGAAAATAAGAGTGCATTCAGATGTGGGGAATATTGCGTTAGCTTTCCAAATTCCATGCTAGCACTTCTGTCCTTTTTTCCCTAACATTCCTTTCACATTGTAATACTTGTCGTGTTAAGCAATTGTGATTTTTTTTTTTTATCAATATACTGGTATGCAGCCCTGAACTTTCATTCACACCAATTGGTGTGCTGCAACACAACAGCAAACATCACTACTCCCCCACCCTTTCTGCACATGCATGCTTCCGTTTCCCCATGATTCCCCCCTGAAAATGGCAGGAAAGAGCTGTATGCAGTGAAGCCTTTGCTCCCTCCCCAGTCTACCTGAGAAGCTCAGTGTGTGAAGACGTTCTGAGCTGGTTGCTCCAGCTCAGACAGCATGGCTCTCACAAGCCATTCTTGAGTGCCTACACCAATAATCTAGGTTACCACTTTGTGACTAAGCCAAGGTTTACTGCATGTGCAACTTTTCTGACAGATGTATGGAAAAACACATGAATCTGACCTTTAGAGTTTGTAAGTAAACCAATTTTTAACTTACAAAATGTGTGGTCTTTTCCGATGTAAGGGAAAGTGGCGAACTTTGGAAGGAACTTGTAAGGGCATGTTTTAAAGGTCTCACAGCCTATATTTCTATGCTTTACTTTGCTGCATATTTTTTCTTTTAAATCTCTGCTGGGATTCTTTCACCAAACAGTACTTGCTCCAAACTTGGATCTTCACATCAAGGAATTCATTCATATATTCCTGGACCAATAATAGGAACAACCGTTTAGAAACTGGTGCATGAATCTTGATTTCCCTGCCTGCTTTCCTCTCTGTTCCCCTACCAATCCAGAAACAAGGGTGGATTGGCTGTGCGTCCCTCCAGGACAGAATAAAAAGTATGTGTTTAGTATATGCTTTAAGTGCTGCTTAATCATTTCTTCACACACCAGCAGTGTCATTGAAATATAGATTCACAACAAAGTCTAGGCTGTAATTATGTCTTGTTTATGCCTACTAATTTCATGCTTACACCTGTTTTGCCTGGTTTGCCTGTTCATTTCCTGCAAATAATTCATCCTCCTGTAACTTATCTCTGGAGGAAGGGTGAGCATAGACAGGTCTCTAGCTCTTTTCCTATCTTAAAGCAGATGAAATGGTCCTTGTAGTTCATGGTTGCTGTGCCATCCCAGTTAGGCTACTGATGCCTAGCTCATTTGTTGTAGAATAGGGGGTCAAGAAACATTTTTTGCCTGAGGGCCAAATTTTCTTCAAGCAACTCTCCAGAGGCCAAATGCCAGTGGTGGGCGTGGCTATCGGCAAAAGTGGGTGGAGCAATGAATTTTAATCATGCTTTCCTAGGCTGACCTTGTGTCATCTGCTGACATCCTTCCCCTTTCTCTCTTCCTTTTTCTGCCTTAAGCCTTTTTCTGCCTTTTTCTGTTCTTTCCTCATTTTGGGAGCTCCCTCACTGTTTCTGCCCCTCTCCAGGAAAACGCCAGACATTCTAATCATCCTTGTTGTCAGCATTTTTACTAGTGGGGAGTAGAAGCACGGTGCAGAAGGAATTCAGTTCAATTCAGTTCACATTTAAGGCACGAAAGTTTGCACTTTCTGAAACAATCTGCAAACTGAGAAACAGTTGCCCTTCGGAAATTACACTTCTCTGAATTTTGCAATGCAATGCAAAGATGCATATACTGAGCTAAAGTGTGCACAAAAATGTGTGTCTTCATAAAAACTAACATACAAAAATTCATTATATAACAGAAAACATTTTTGTAAAAATGTGTCTATTAGGTAAAATTAGATGCAAAAATAAGTGTATCAGTATAAATATGCACTACAACACTGATAGCTTTTCAACTGAACCTTACATGTCAAAATGTGGATAACTTGCCAGCAAGTTTTGAAAACTCAGCAGTGGCCAGAGGATTGGAGAAGATCAGTCTACATCCCAATCCCAAAGAAGGGCAGTGCCAAAGAATGCTCCAACTACCACACAATTGCGCTCATTTCACACGCTAGCAAGGTTTTGCTAAAAATTCTACAAGGCAGGCTTAAGCAGTATGTGGACCGAGAACTCCCAGAAGTGCAAGCTGGATTTCGAAGGGGCAGAGGAACCAGAGACCAAATTGCAAACATGCGCTGGATTATGGAGAAAGCTAGAGAGTTCCAGAAAAACATTTACTTCTGCTTCATTGACTATGTAAAAGCATTTGACTGTGTCAACCACAGCAAACTATGGCAAGTTCTTAAAGAAATGGGAGTGCCTGATCACCTCATCTGTCTCCTGAGAAATCTCTATGTGGGACAAGAAGCTACAGTTAGAACTGGATATGGAACAACTGATTGGTTCAAAATTAGGAAAGGAGTACGACAAGGCTGTATATTGTCCCTGTTTATTTAACTTATATGCAGAATTCATCATGTGAAAGGCTGGACTGGATGAATCGCAAGCCAGAATTAAGATTGCCGGAAGAAATATCAACAACGTCAGATATGTTGATGACACAACCTTGATGGCAGAAAGTGAGGAGGAATTAAAGAACCTTTTAATGATGGTGAAAGAGGAGAGCGCAAAATATGGCCTGAAGCTCAACATCAAAAAAAACGAAGATCATGGCCACTGGTCCCACCACCTCCTGGCAAATAGAAGGGGAAGAAATGGAGGCAGTGAAAGATTTTACTTTCTTGGGTTCCATGATCACTTCAGATGGTGACAGCAGTCACAAAATTAAAAGACGCCTGCTTCTTGGGAGAAAATCAATGACAAACCTAGACAGCATTTTAAAAAGCAAAGACATCACCTTGTTGACAAAGGTCCATATAGTTAAAGCTATGGTTTTCCCAGTAGTGATGTATGGAAGTGAGAGCTAGACCATAAAGAAGGCTGATCGCCAAAGAATTGATGCTTTTGAATTATGGTGCTGGAGAAGACTCTTGAGAGTCCCATGGACTGCAAAAAGATCAAACCTATCCAATCTTAAGGAAATCAGCCCTGAGTGCTCACTGGAAGGACAGATCCTGAATCTGAGGCTCCAATACTTTGGCCACCTCATGAGAAGAGAAGACTCCCTGGAAAAGACCCTGATGTTGGGAAAGATTGAGGGCACAAGAAGAAGGGGACGACAGAGGACGAGATGGTTGGACAGTGTTCTCGAAGTTACCAACATGAGTCTGACCAAACTGCGGGAGGCAGTGGAAGACAGGAGTGTCTGGCGCGCTCTGGTCCATGGGGTCACGAAGAGTCGGACACGACTAAACGACTAAACAACAACAAAATTGTATTTTAATATTTTGTTGGAAGCCGCCCAGAGTGCCTGGGGAAACCCAGCCAGATGGGCGGGGTATAAATAATAAATTATTGTTATATTATTATATATCAACAAAGACAATCTGGTTGAAGCCAATGCAGCAGCAGGGGCGCCATCTCTGTGGGGCCTCTGCTGCCCATTTGGCGGGAGGAGGCCCGATGGGGTATGCTGTACCCTCTGAAAGGCCCAACAGGGCCTGCCGCAACTGCAACAGTCTCCATTGGGCTCTCCTGCTGCAGTGGCAGGCTCCATCAGGCCTCTTCCCACCATGTGACTTAACACACATGCGCTGGGCACCCACAATGTTGTGTGGAACCTGGCGCGTCTGTGCAGCAGCATGTCGTGGGATAGAGTTTTAGCCAGTGAGTGCAGGAATTGCTATGGAGATTTCAAATAGTCCTAGTCTTAAGCCATTCATTTTATGGGTTTCTTTTCTGGTGTTGAATATATTTGAACAGGCAGCACAGCATTTTAACCCACAGTTTAGGCCCGTCCCTCTGCCAAGTGTATATACTGCATACAGTATGTGTGTGTGTGTTTTCCTTCATTTATACATTCAATTTTAAATCCAGACATAAATGGTTAGAAAGAAGATTAGAAAGGGACATGGCCCTTAAGTATCTTGGCTGCCCTCCAGCCATCCGCAAGGGAGACCACAAAGCAATGCTTTTCTTCTGATTCTAATCTGGGCTTTGTGTAGTTTAATTGCTCACGACAGCTTCAAAATATAAGGATGAAATTTAAATGATAGCCTAATGAAAACGAGGTCATGGATCAGCAACTCCATGGACACAGGCAAAATCATTAACTACCTGACTTTTCTAATCTTTGCCTGTGGTTAAATAAGAGAAAGCAAATATGCCTATGAATGGGTTTATTGAAAAGCAACACACTCTCTCCCTTTTGGCAGGCTCAGGCATACTGCCTTTCTTGCCTCGGAGTTTTAAAGTTGTGCAAATGAGGCTGTACATTAGTACAGGCGGCCATTGTGGAAACTGACAGTCTCTCTAAAATCCCACTATTCTTTTGGCCAACAAAGCTTTGGCTACCCAGCATTTTTGCTCTCCCTTCTATGTATTCATTTGTTCCATTATTTAGATTCTTACCCAATCTAATCCTGACGTTCTGGAAGAGTAATCGTTTTCACTATTATTATCTAATATTTCTAAACATCATTTGATGTAGGGGTTAAAAAGTGAAAGTGGAAGATCTGGACAATTTATTTATTACACAAACACACACACAGATTGAGCTCCTTCCAAAGTGCATAAATAAATAAATAAATAATAATAATAATAATAATAATAATAATAATAATAATAATAATAATAATAATTTATTATTTGTACCCCGCCCATCTGGCTGAGTTTCCCCAGCCATTCTGGGTGGCTTCCAATCAAGTGTTAAAAACAATACAGCATTAAATATTAAAAACTTCACTAAACAGGGCAGCCTTCAGATGTCTTTTAAAAATAGGATAGCTGCTTATTTCCTTGACATCTGATGGGAGGGCGTTCCACAGGGCGGGTGCCACTACCGAGAAGGCCCTCTGTCTGGTTCCCTGTAACCTCATTTCTCGCAATGAGGGAACCACCAGAAGGCCCTCGGTGCTGGATCTCAGTGTCCGGGCTGAACAATGAGGGTGGAGATGCTCCTTCAGGTATACAGGACCAAGGCCATTTAAGGCTTTAAAGGTCAGCACCAACACATTGAATTGTGCTCGGAAATGTACTGGGAGCCAATGCAGATCTCTCAGGACCGGTGTTATGTGGTCCCGGCGGCCACTCCCAGTCACCAGTTTAGCTGACGCATTTTGGATTAATTGCAGTTTCCGGGTCACCTTCAAAGGTAGCCCCACGTAGAGCGCATTGCAGTAGTCCAAGTAGGAGATAACTAGAGCATGCACCACTCTGGCGAGACAGTCTGCGGGCAGGTAGGGTCTCAGCCTGCGCACCAGATGGAGCTGGTAGACAGCCGCCCTGGACACAGAATTAACCTGCGCCTCCATGGACAGCTGTGAATCCAAAATGACTCCCAGGCTGCGCACCTGGTCCTTCAGGGGCACAGTTGCCCCATTCATGACCAGGTTTGTTTTGCTGGGTTATCATGCCATTGTTTGGGTGGTGTTTGTTTGAAATGCATCCTCATTTCTTTGTTGTAAGTGACTTTGAGCTTGATCTTTTTCTGTGTGGAAGAGTGGCATACAAATAAAATGAATGAATGAAAACCACAGCAATGAAACAAAGGGTTCTGGATGCATTGCAAGCCTGATTCAGAGTGTTTGTTGTGGGGGAGGAAGGGAAAGGAGAATGTTAGCCGCTTTGAGACTCCTTCGGGTAGTGATAAAGCAGGATATCAAATCCAAACTCTTCTTCTTCTTAAGGTAGATTTTGGAATGTTTGCCAGAATTGTCAGATCACTAACTCTCAAGATCTGGAAGCAATAGAACTATAGTTTGTGACTCAATTTTTCTTTGAAGTGAATGTAGGTTGTTATAAGATATACCGGTAACTTGTAAAAATCGTATTTCATTATGGGGGAAAAATGGTCTTCTGAATCTACTTTGAATCATGGTGTTTGCTAGGAAACTGTAAATCTAATAGACCTCCCAGACATGGGACCATTGCCTTGCTGATGTGGGCGCCCTAAAATTATAAATGCTAAACAAAGAAATGCATAAAACCTGTGTGCTTTGCTGCTGTTGAGTTGCCATTATTTTGTTAAATTCCAATCATCCAATTTTGTTCACGCTTGGGCTGTAAAATCTGGCAGTTTCATGTTGTCTTTATCAATATGGACAGCATCTGTTTCTCTTGATTACATATTTGTTCCTTCTAGTGAAAGTGAATAATAAAACAAAATGCTCTTTCTTTTGTGGAGTATTTACTTTGTATTAGTGGGTGTATGCGTTGAGGGAGCGAAGCACAAGGAATTGTGTGCAAAAACAGTTAACAATGTTCTCCTGCCCTGGCTTTGAAAATGAATGTGTTAATCCATGCTAATCTAGTAGAATACTTTGAAAACAATTATGTTTAGTTAACAACCCACCTGCCAGCCTGAGTAGTATTATAAATACGCTTCAATGCATACATATTTTCACTCTATTGCACCTGTAGGCAGAATTAAAGAAAAGGATAATAACTCTGAAACTGATTATGGTGGCTCAGTGGTGTATATGTACAATACAGTTTAGCATTTCACATTCTTTGATCACTGACATGAAGAGTGGACAGTGCAGTGTTATCTACAATAACTGGAAACAGTCAAAGGTGACTATGGGGTGTGGCACTCATTTTGCTTTCAGGCCAAGGGATCTGGTGTTTGTCCACAGACAGCTTGTGGCCAGCATGACTAAACCGCTTCTGGCGCAACAGGACACCGTGATGGAAACCAGAGAACACCGAAATGCTGTTTACCTTTCCGTCGCAGTGGTACCTATTTATCTATTTGCACTGGTGTGCTTTTGAATTGCTAGGTTGGCAGGAGCTGGGACAGAGCAACAGGGGCTCAACAGGGGCTCGAATCACTGACCTTCCAATGGGCAAGCCCAAGAAACTCGGTGGTTTAGACCACAGCACCACCTGCATCCAAATGGACGCCAGCAACGTATTTATTCAGCAGCATAGTTCACAACAATTGCATAGCACATTGTATAGCTCAGACAAGTTTTGCTATGTTACCAGACCCAAAGGAGTCTGAACTAGCACTCTCCTCCCTATTCCATTCCTACTTCCTACTCTTCCTTTCGTTGTGTCATTTTGAGATATGACAAATCTCGAAAAAACTCTACCCCCTCCACAGCAAAAACCGATTCAGAGATTGCAACAGTTCACAGCTCTCTATCAGTGCTGGGATAGACCATTCGTTGGATGGATGGGGTAGATGGTACGCTCAAAAGGGTTCACAGCAAGTTCTGCCTCTAACTAGCCAGTCAAGGGGACTGTGGAGGTAAGTGAAGGGACTCCAAGAAAGCACTCTATGGTTGTGCAGCAGCGGCAATGTTTTTTCTCATTCACCGTGAATAGAAATGGCACATGCCCCAGTCACAGGCAGGAGTGGTCAGTGTGGTGGGGGTGTGCTGTACCCTGATCAGTTGAGACAATTGTCTCAGCCTGCCTAATGATAGCCCGTGCTCAGCCCAATCCTATTTAAGGGGTGGAAGAAAGCTCCAAGAGTTCAGTTGGGTGACATTTGATGAAGTTAATGGACATGGTTAATTTAGGTTCATCAGTTTCGGTGGGACTACTCTGAGTCTACTTCTTTGGCGATCACTTGTAGCCGAGTAAGATTTTCTTCCATAAACACGGTTTTAAAAGTGAGTCTGTAACTGACTGTGGAGGCCAATTCTGGATCCACATGTCCTGCCACAGCGGGGACATAGGTTTACGGGCGGGAGTTGATCATGGTGAGGGTTTGCCAAAAGTGTCTTCCTCTTAGCGCATTTCTCCCTTTCAACCTGAGTTTGAGCGTCTTCAAAACCCATTACACCTTTGGTAAAGGCTGTTCTCCAATTGGTAGTCCTTCTATTAAGCCACAAGATTAACAAAGCCATATATAAGTGATATAACAGAATGTATAATGTTCACGTGACTGAACCATTCAGCAACAGGTTGGGTATAGCAACAAAATCTTGGTGCCAACAAAACGTTCACAATTAGTGGATGGTGAATAGATAGTAGAGTTCTTCAATGGTTAAAAGCAAAAATCTCATGGATGTAATAGTAGATGAAGAACATGTGCCTGTGGAGTATTTCGCATGTTGTGCTGATCAGAATGTTTTACCTGAACTGATGAAGCTATATAGCGAAACCTGTGAGTAATCCGGAGGACAGGTCTTCTTCGTCCTTCTCATGTCCCACTTGTGTAGATTTCGGCTGCATGGTGATGTTGCAAGACTCATATAAATATTCTTCATCTACTATTACATCCATGAGATTTTTGCTTTTAACCGTTGAAGAACTCTACTATCTATTCACCATCCACTAATTGTGAACGTTTTGTTGGCACCAAGATTTTGTTGCTATACCCAACCTGTTGCTGAATGGTTCAGTCATGTGAACATTATACATTCTGTTATATCACTTATATATGGCTTTGTTAATCATGTGGCTTAATTGAAGGACTATTAGTTTTTCAGAAGAGTATTCCAGTAAATCTTTTATTACATTTTCAGCCATTGTGTGGTGGTTTTGGTTGTTTATGGTTCATATTATCACCACAGTGATACTTTATGCTGTTTGTGTTCTCCAATTGGAGCACTCGCAGGCCAGTGTTTCACTACTCTGAGTAGGACCTAGTTGACTACAACCCTTAGGATTGCAGTGTTTGTAGATCAGTTTTCATGTGAATTCAAAGCATCACTTCACATACATTCTTTTGGTAATCCTCACAACAACCTTATCAAGTAGTTCTACATTACAGTATTATTTCCATGTTACAGATGAATTGGACGCTGAAGCTAGTAAGTAGCAGCTTGCATAATGTCACCTTGGAAGTTTATGGCTTAGCTAAGATTTGAAATGAGAGGCTATCAGTTCTTAGCTTTTGCACTAAAGAGATATACTCTTTCAGCTCTGTTCTGCAAATATTGTCGTGATAGAAATGGACATGCATATGGCAGAGATGCCCTTATGGAAATACCAAGATAGGTCTAATGCAGCTGTGAGTCTTGCAAGTTCTCAAAAACAGTGTGAAGAATCTCCGGTCATATTCAATTTTCTTATAGTTTACACCTGACCTTAGCCTGAAATTGAAAATGGAAACTGGTCCCCATCATCTCAGGAGGAGGAAGAAAAGGAATATTAAGGCACGATAACGTCCCTTGCAGACCCATAATGAAAAGGAAATTTGAAAGAATTCATTGTGCAGTTCTCTTGAAATATCATGACTTTTCAAGCCAACCTTATGTTTCTTGGGGATCTTCATCACAATTCTTGAAAGCCTGCTGTTGGCATCCGTAGCTGCAGTAAATGGCACTTCGGCTAAATGCTATTGCATAACAAAGGTACTCCTGGCAAGGTCACTGGAAAGGTCTGGACGTTATTGCTTTAAGGAATAGTAACTGCTTTGAAGCACATTGCATCTATGGTCCCATGCCACCTACATTAGGGACACTGACCTTCAAAATAATTTATAACATAAAGCATTCAGCCAGTATCCTTTAGCTATATTCTCCAACCCACTCGTCTTTCTGCAAGGCATCCACAAATTTCAGTATCAAAAGATGAGTCTGAGCCCAAATTTAAGTTGAATTCCATTCTGCCATCTTTAAATGCTTGGTCAGGAGGAAATTGGTGTTTGGTTGATCAGAGGTCCTTGAGAACTGCTTTTAGTTCCTGTAAACGGTATTTATATAATACAGAAATTAAATGTCGTGTGTTTTTGAACTCTGTATATGACACTACACACAGCTGTTGTGCTTACACAAGTGTATAATTATTACCCACTCACTTCCCTTTCTGTCCTTTAGGGAGCTGTAGTCATAAATTGTGCTGAAACAAGGAGGGGTGGGGGAATAAACGAAGAAGGCTTTTGGGAATGCCAAATTGATTACACAGCATCTCCTGACATCTATATATCTGATCTGGAGCTACATACAATTCTTGCACATATAGATTTTCCATCTAGCTCACTGGGGTGTGAACGTTTGGACATATGTATGGAGCAAGTCCCTGTTCATTAAGTTAATAGGGAACTTCTTGTCTGCCCATCAAAACCTCCACATTCACAAGAAGCATTTGGAATGGAATGCATGCCCTATTTCAGGGATGAAAAAGTCAGAAATGTTTGCCAGTTCTGGGACACAGAGTTTTACGAAAATGGCCATCCTGCAAAGTCAGGACTGCCTACTTCTGTAGTCTTGGGGAACACTTATGTTCTCAAGATCCTAGCTTCTTTATGAATTGTTAGGGTCTATAATAAAATTGACATTAATTATTAGCAATAAGGGATGTGTACGTATTGTAGTACATGTTTTTGGATGGTTTCATTCCATCGACTGTGCAGGTGGCTGTGGAAGGAAACTTTCTGAAAGGTCCTTTCAAAAGGTAGATTGGCAGTAAAATACAGTGCAGACTCTTCCTTAAAAGTGAGGTTGCAGGTTACATTTTTTACCTGGATTAAAAATTAGTGAAACTAGTGAAAGGGGCAGTAACGTTTCTTCAGGGGGTTTATCTAGCTTGGGAGCTGCCATTTGTTTATTCCTCTTCTGAGATAATTTTTCTTTTTATTAGAAAGACGAATTTATGAAATCAGAAATCCTTATTTTTATTTCACTGGGCAATTATCTGGGTATATTTGCTGCCTGCAATATGAAATAGAAATGGCACTTTGTGGGGTGGAAAGGTTGATAGGAATGTGGAGCAAATCAAATACTTTCATCAGCTATCAATCCCCTCTGCACCTGTTTGCCATGAGATTTATTATGGTCTGATTCATACTGCTACATCGCAGATTCCAAATTGTGTTCTGGAAACTTTCTTTTATGTTCCCATTGTTAAGGTAAACGGATGGTCATCTTAAAAAAGAAAAAAGAAATGTTGTCGTGCCAGGGCACACTTTGGTTCTTTATAGCACAAGTCAGTATAGCTATCCAGTAATACTGTATACTATGTAATAGTTTGTATTGATATAAAGGTTTTATTGACGCTTTGCTACCAGTGAGTTATGCAGGTCATCTCAAAGAAGTAGCAAAATGACTTTTATAGCGCACCATGCCGCCGTATATTCCACGCACGCCATGCAAAATACATCGCTAAATTGATAGCGAGGAAAAGAAACATAGCAAAGCGTTTTAAAGCTGTTGTTATTGATGCTTCTTTTATATGATGGTTCCCCAGTAACGTGTGCTGACTTGGAGACCCATAAATTCTTGGGGTTTAGTTGGTTCCTTGGGCTCAGTGCAACTGTTATGCCGCTTCAGCCTTGCAGAGCGCAAGAGCTTAACTAGGGCTGGAAATAGACGACAGGGCAGATGTGGTGCCGTACCCAAAACAACAGCCCTGTCTCATTCTAGTGATCCAAAACTGGCAACATGATGTCATGCAACATGTGTCCCTGCCCTCTAGCAGAACCAGCCAATAAAGTTCCGTGTAGGTGAGGAAATACTTGGTACCTTGATACCAGCGCACACTTTTTTGTGTCAGTAGATATGTCTGGGGAGAAACAAGGAGATGTAGGTTTGCTGCATTTAACAGAAGCTCCATGTTGCCTGAAATGCTGGTGTAGTAGAATGGCAAAGAGGCTGAAATCCCTGGTTTGAATCTTGCCTCAGCCATGAACTGGAACACCCTCTCAGCCTCAGTCCTCTCCTCCCCCCTGCAAAATGGAGGCTACTGATACTGACCTAGCTTACAGCAGCCTCTCCCAACCTGGTGCCCTCCAAGATGTTGCTAGACTACAACTTGTATCATGCCCAACCACTGGCGATGGTGGCTGGGGCCGAGGAAGGCGGTAACCCAAAATATTTGGGGAAGGCTGAGGTTACAACTAGATAGCACATGCGAAGCGCTTTCAACACTCAAAAGCACCAAATTTTTCACTAGCTCCAGCTTTTTATTAATGAAAGCAGAATGCTGGTGGTCAACAAAAGAGGTTTAAAGACACTCTCAAGGCAATTCTAAAAAAAATGTAGTATAAACACCAACAACTGGGAAGCACTGGCCTGCAAGAGCTCCAGTTGGAGAACAGCCTTTACCAAAGGGGTCATGGGATTTGAAGACACTTGAACTCAGGACAAAAGGGAGAAACATGCTAAGAGGAAGGAAATGCTTGGCAAACCCTCACCGTGATCAACTCCTGCCTAGAAACCTATGTCCCCACTGTGGAAGGACATGTGGATCCAGAATTGGCCTCCACAGTCACATACGGACCCACTGTTAAGACCGTGTTCATGGAAGACAATCTTACTCGGTTGTGAATGATCACCAAAGAAGAATAATGCAACGAAGCACTCTTTCACCCACAATGTCCTTTCCTCCCACACCCAACTGGGCTGGCAAATGAGCAATGCTACACAGGAAGATGATGAACAATGCTGTCTTCTTAACCAATTTATGAACCTAGTTACTGGGCCTACCACAAACCGTTCTCCACATTTGATCTACAATTCTACTATGCTTTGTAGTACAGGGATAGGCAAACTTCATGCTTGTGGAATCTCCTTCCCCACTCCCCCACTAGCACCCCCAGATCTACCAACTTGAGCCAGGTGTAAAATACAGGAGGACTATAGAACAGTTTGGACTCTAAGCACATTCTGGGCCTAAGAATTTGTTTTCAATACTAGAGCAGAATGGAGTTCACAAATCATTCCACACGGGTTAGCTTTCTTCATCTCAGCAGCCCAATTTAGAAGGAACAAAAAGTCATTTTGTTGTTGCTATTATCGGTATGCACCGTCCGCGAGATTCAGTTTGGGCTTCAATTTGGCAATTTGGAAAACAGTTCACCTGGATCCAAAGTGCTTTGCAGTCTGTCTGATTTGGCTCAAGGGCCATCTGAACCTAGTGGAACAATTGGGAAGCAGACACCCTTACCAATCTCCTGAAAATCACCCCGAGTTCTACCAGTAGATCCGAATCTACTTTCTATCAATCCCTAATGGATAAAACTGCAAGGCAAAGCAAAACAGCACACACATCTGGATTTATATTTGAGTTTCCTACTAGTCTACTACTTTGGCAGTTTAAAATGGACTGGTCTGCCCTATCATGTGAGAAGCTACTGTAGAAATGGTGAAAACACCTCCCACTGTGTGCATATTTCTCCCTTGACTGTGCATAGAGGGTCTTGGCAGGAGCCATGCACCCTGACCCTAAGAATGTTTAGCCAAAAGTAAGCCCCACTGAATTCAAAGGAGCTTGAATATATAGAGTATTAACATCCATACAACAATGTCTGTCCACACAGCGGATTCAAATCTAAAAGATCATCGTAAATTCATTTCCCACAAGAAGGCTTATAGGGGGTTTCAAGGTTTTCAAAGCTCAGGGCAGCTTCTGAAGTTGCATAACTCTACTCTCAACTTGAAAAGGTATGCAAAGACATTTTGTGCTGGCCCCGGGGGTGCCCTGCCCAGAGGACACCGGGTGGGAAGACCAGAAACTCACCCTGGGCCAAGCGGGGCATGATCAGCAGTCCCAGACAACAGTGGTAGGTCCAAGCGAGGCAACCAAGCCCAGGGGCTGGGCGGCAGCAGAGTCAGGTAACAGTCCATGGGTCTAGTTGGGTAGTCAGAGGTCAGGAACACACCGGGGGTCCGTTCGCGAAGCAGGGTCAAAGTCCAGTCCAAGGTCCAGGAGTCCAACAGGGGGTCAGTCCAGCAAGGAGCAGGGCAAGGAACAGGTCAGGAACAGGCACGAGGACTCACACAACTTGGGGCTGGGTCCGGCCAGCCTTTATCTGCCCCGAGGCATAGGGCGGCCCCGATCCTCTGGTGACTCGCCTCTCCTTCTGGCCTGGAGGCGAGCACTCCTCCTGCAGGAACTTAGTTCCCTTCGCCTCTCTGCCCTGAGCCTCCGCAGCTCAGGAGAGGCTGGAGGTTACAGGACCCAGAGGCAACCTCAGCTTCCCCTGACAGGGCTGCGAGTGGAGCACCTGCAGGCAAAGGGTCCTTCATCACATCAGGAGCCAGAGCAGACTCAGCAGATGACTGCACCTGAGGATCCAACACAGGTGAGGACCCTTCAGGCTCAAGCCCTAGCCCCAGCTCAGCTGGTTCTGGAGGCGGGGAATCCTGTGCAGGCTGGGATACCTCAGGTTCAGCATCAGAGTCCGAATCCCAGGCCATCACACATTTTTTTTATTACTGTAAGCAAATGTAGCTTTAAATATGTATGTATGTATGTATGTATTCATTCATTCATTCATATTACCCATCATTCAAATTGCTCAGATGCCATCTTACGGGCAAACCCAGGTATCTGAGCTTTGATTATAGGGTTTTGGTTTCTGTTTGGAAAAATTATTTTGAAAGTGTAGAAGTGGCCCAGAAGGGCTCTACCCTTACTCTGGTCACAAGTTCCTTTACCCTTTCTGCTCTTGAAGTGGCTTTCCTTCCCGTGGGCTCCTGAATGAATGCATCAGGGGTTGAATACATGTTTACACTTTTGTACAGAGACTAGAAATCTCTCCAGACATGTCAACTCAGAAGTAAGGCATGTTGAGCTCAATGGTACCTACTCCCAGTTAAGTGTGTATAGGGCTAGAGCCTTTGACATGGTTATAAATAATAAACACTTACTCAGGCAAATTTACCAGTTGGCAGTAATTCTTATACAACACTGGAGAATACTCTCCAAGACAGTTCTGGGAATAAAACTATGCACAGAGGGGCCACCGAAGTGATGTATAAGTATTCCCTTGAAGAACCTGCAGGGCGCTTTCAAAATGCTGTTAACACGCTAGGCTCACTGTAAATTGTCAGCACAGTAATGAATATATTATTTGTTCCTAATAGTTTTAAGAATTTAGAAGGTTCTGATGCAGCTTATGTATTTAGATTGCCATCAGGATATTAAATAAATCTTTCCACTGAAGGCAGGCTGGAATCAAGTCTTCCCAAACCATTCATAAGCACGATGAAGTTTGCTCAGTGCCTTGTTCTCTGATTTATCCTCAAATGGGAGCAACGCAACAGCAAATATATGGGTTGCTGGCAGAATGATTTCTGCAAAGCTGCGTCAATTAGAATTCACAGAACATTTGATCCAGAGTGCCTTTGACCTTCATAAAGCTACATTAGAAAACCCTTTCCTTCCCCCTCCCGACTGAAACTAGCAGTGGAGAGGCGGAAGGGTAAGTATGATTCCCCACCCCACCCCCATCATCCTGCATGGAATATAGTTTCTGGATTGTAGATGAAAGCTGGGCTAATTGGTGTGAATTGGCTTCTTGTATTTAATCATACAAAGGTCAAAATCAAAATCCTTTTCATCTTTTAAAGATGACTAGTTTTTCCACGTCCAACTACAAATATAATCCAGCTAAAACAAAACGCCAGTCACAGCAAATCCTTCATTAATAGAGGGAAAATAGTAATTTGCAGGTAGATTTCCCATCACGCTATTTCCGCAAGGCCAATTTATCCATTTATTTATGTCTGTATGTATTCATACATACAAAGATAGCCAATCTAAGTGGTAACTAAGCTCTAGAAGGATGGGATAGCTAACAACAATTAAAATAAAGAATAAAACGCAATCATACGCCAAATACACATTAGCATAAAAAACAGAGAGGTGCAGCAGATAAAATGGAGATATTGAACAAAACAACCATCTGTCTGATAAAACAAACTCTGCCTGAAGAAAAAGGCTTTACTAGAGCTGAGCCAAAATATCTCAGAATACTTTTTCCTAAGAAGAATTCTGATTCCCCCCCTCAAAATAGACCATTTCCCCCCCAAGAATTCTCCATCACTGTTGCCTCCAGAAGTGACTCAACAGATGGGGCAGAGCTGCTATGTTAGCTTTCCAGATTGCTGTTGATTACTGAGAGGGAGAGAGGTGAGATGCTGGCAAAGTCAGTGTAGTGCAAATGCCCTGGTGGCGCCAATCTGGCACTCATGCCAGTGTATCTGCACCGCCCTGACCTCCCTGCTGTCTCTCCCTCATGATGAGCAACACTGCTCCTCCTACTGGGAAGCTAGTGTTGTAGCTACAAGCACAGCAACAGTAACCAATGAGGTGCTGGGACAGCGGTGTTGAAGTAAGAGTAGCAAAAACACAGCTAAGAAGCTCAAATCATATTTATTACTGGCACTCTTCTTTGGAAATTAAACCAATGTCCAGACAAGAACATTCAAAAACTTTGCTTGCAGAAACTTATAGTTATAGATGAATTAAAATATTTACAATCACATGCTTATCATGGCCTTATAGTCTCTTCTTCTAACTTCCAAACAACTGTATTTTCCTCTCTTTCCAGTGCTCAGCATTCAGCCTTCTGTATCTCAGTTAGGCCATGCCTTGCAGCTCCTATAAGAAATTTCCACTTTCACCTTCTCCTGCATCTTGGCTCTCTTTCTTTCAAGCAGAGAAGAAGCACTCCAACACTCTATTCAACTTAGCAGTGTTCACAGTGGATTCTAAAATACAGTCATCTTGCTTCACATAAAATGGAGTCTCTTCTTCACTAGATACCTCCCATGTGACCATGAGCCAATCACATGAGAACTACTAGAGAACTCTCTAGAATTCAGTTATCAACTATTCAGATTTAAATGCATAGTAATGCATACCAGCATTTGCAATTTCAGTGGATTAAATGACTATACTTAACAAGTGGCACTCACTTGATCTCCGGTTGGTTGCATTGCTGCTGTTTTCTGGGAGACAGAGCAGGAGGTTGGTGCAGGTTGGTGCAGTACAAACACACCGACAGAGCCAATCTGATGCTCCCCCTGGTGTGTTTACACCACACCAACCTCCCCTCTATCTCCCAATAAGCAGCAGCAATGCAACCAACCAGAGGCCAGGTGAGTGTCGCCACCCCATCACACCAAACAGAAGGATAATGATCATGCTTGCTAACTGTGAGTTGCACTCAAAACTAAAATTGCACTCAAACACTGTCCTCTCCTTCTCCGTGTTCAAGAGACTCACAGTGACAAATGCAAATGGAAGAAACTGCTCCACATGCCACCTGCCCACACAGCACCTACAAATGAGTTTCTCTTTCCCTCTTTTTTTGGCAATGCTTTATAGAAATAGCCATCTCAGATTCTCTGATCACAAATAGGGTGGGGGACATTTATAGAAGACATTTGTGCATAGCTGTATGGTGAAACACTAGGAAGGAGTCAGCCAACAGAGGCTCATGGGTACGAAGAAATTCATAATTTAGTTTTCCCCAAGTCCCAGTAATACTATGTATGCAACACACTAAGATTATTTAAGGCTACCTGCTCCAATAAAACCAATGGGAATTCTGCCATTGGTGATAGGATTGCATGCACAGATGACTCCACAGGTAATTCAGATAGCTCTGAGTGTGGTTTTTAAAAGCCAACCTTGTGATTTAAAAAAAAGTAATCATCAAGCAGGAAAACATAATATTTGGGATGTGGATTACACGCAGTAAGCTGTGATTGTCAAACCACCTCCGATACTGTGCAAATTCGGTATAATGCAAAATGTAGTATAATTTCAACAAACTGCTCTTACTTAAAAAGACTCTTGCAAGCTTCAGCATTCAAACTGAAACATCACCAGGAAAATGAATGGACTACTTGGCAATATCCCTTAGAAAATAGCTGGGTGGAAAAAGTGGTAACGGTACTTCATCAAAAGACTCTATGTTACAAATAAAGGTATTTGCAAACTGTTTAGAAACTAGTGAAAATTTCAGGTCACCTGAAAGGCATCAGAATTGCAGCCAGCCAATTTTTGGTGCATTTGTTTACATAGCAAAATCACACACAAGGCGTTTTCACCTCCAAGTAAAATATTACACTACCTGAATTAAATGCTAATGGGCTGGAAAGCTATCTACTCCCAATGGAGCTTTTAAAAAATAGTTCTAAAAGCTCCTTACATATATAGTTTCCATTGGACAAAAACGGTTGTTTTGCTCCAGCTATTATAACTGGACCCCAAAGTGTTGTTTTACATATGCATGATGAAGTAAATCACCTTGCAGTCGTATAAATGATATATTCATCTTCTATAGCATCTGCTTCTGAAGCAAGACTCCAACTGCCTCCAAAATGTCAAAGAATATCCACCTCCCTTTCTTCTTACCTTTCCAGCACAATCCTATGCATGTCTACTCAGAAATAAGTACTATTGAGTTCATTTGGGCTCACTCCCAGCTGAATAGGCATAAGACAGAACTGCAGCCATAATGTTCTTATTAGATTGAAGGAATGCATGAACTGACTTACGTTACTAGTCATTTTAGAGGACACGGCAGGACATTTGGTCTGGGGGGCCTGTTTCCTCAGTTCTGGGGGTATTGGGGCTGGTATATTGCTTTCCGCATTCTCTAATGATGGGTTATGCTTCTGTTACATATAGCTGCACATTTAAACAGAAAATTGTTTCACAGACTGCAACCCTGGGCAATTCTCTTGGCTCTGAATGGCACAATATCCCACGTCTCCAAAGAAGCGAGAATGTTATACAGAATCCAGCCTTTCATTACCAGGGTGGAAAATTTCTCCCCTTCCATATTACTGGAGAGTAGGTTAAAATTTGGCCAACTGACATTTCCAAGTAAATGGCTTCGGCCAAACATGCCTTGGGCTTACTCCCAATATGACTATTTTGCCTGCACACACATCAAGCCAGTCAAATCTTTCCAGAATGTTGAAGGACTATTCAAAATCACAGTAAGTGAAACTCGGCGAGAATCTATGCCACAGATCTACTCCACCTGAATCTGGAGATGCAGCTAAGGTGCTAGACAGATGTTTGAATGCATTGATGGGCTGGGTGTGGGCCAACAAACAAAGTGAATCCCGAAAAGACAGAGATGTTTAGTGTTCCAAGTTCCTGAGTTCAGGAGGTATGAAGACAGACTGTTCTGGGCAGGATTGCACTTCCCTAGAAGGAGCAAGTTTGTAGCCTGGGGGTACACCTAGATTCAACATTGACACTTGAGGCCTAAGTGGCCTCAGGGTCCAGGAGTGCCAATTATCAGCTCCAGTTGGTTCGCCAGCTGCAGTCCCTGTTGGGCAGAGATGACTAGTTCTGGGCACCACAGTTCAAGAAGGATACTGACAAGCTGGAACGTGTCCAGAGGAGGGCAACCAAAATGGTCAAAGGCCTGGAAACGATGCCTTATGAGGAACGGCTTAGGGAGCTGGGTATGTTTAGCCTGGAGAAGAGAAGGTTAAGGGGTGATATGATAGCCATGTTCAAATATATAAAAGGATGTCATATAGAAGAGGGAGAAAGGTTGTTTTCTGCTGCCCCAGAGAAGCGGACACGGAGCAATGGATTCAAACTACAAGAAAGAAGATTCCACCTAAACATTAGAAAGAACTTCCTGACAGTAAGAGCTGTTTGACAGTGGAATTTGCTGCCAAGGAGTGTGGTGGAGTCTCCTTCTTTGGAGGTCTTTAAGCAGAGGCTTGACAGCCACCTGTCAGGAATGCTTTGATGGTGTTTCCTGCTTGGCAGGGGGTTGGACTGGATGGCCCTTGTGGTCTCTTCCAACTCTATGATTCTATGATTCTATGACTAGGGCACAGTGCTCTAAGCTCAGATTGGATTACTGCAATGCATTCTACATGGGGCTGCCCTTGAAGACACCTTGGAAACTTGAATTGGCCCTGACATTTGAGTGCTTCAGGCTGCAATTTTTACTGGGAGTAGGGATACAAGAGAAGTTTGATTCAGTTGCCTAATTTTCAGTTTCTGAAACAATACAAGAACCAAAACTCAGCTGCCCTTTGAAATTTGCACTTCCCTGAATTTTGCAATGCAGTAATGTGCACAAATGCACTTACCAGGATAAAGTGTGCATAAAATGCATATATTAGTGAACATATATTAGTGCAGAAATTCCACAACAGTATCCACCCCAATAGGTGAACATAAACCATTTTATCCTCAAAGGGCCTGCAACTATTTATGTATTGTGTATATCACATATCCAATCTTCTCATTGTCACTGAAACTTCCTACTTGTCATAGGCAAGGCCAGGATGCCGATACCCATTTTCAGCCATTAATACTCAGCAAAGTAGCAAACTAAAAAACAAAGAAAAAGTAAATGCTAAGCCACTTTAGTTTGTAGATGTTGCTTCAAGCACTATCCTTGAAATGCAAGGCAATTTAGGGATAATTCATAATTGCAAAATGTCAGCATTTTGATTTGTAAGCAAATGAAAAAAGAAGTGTTTCCAAAACATAATCATCCATTTTAAAATAAATTACTTGAAACTCTTGGGAATGAGACTGATGAGCTAGAGCATTCTCATCTTTTCCCACTGAGCTGTTGATACCCTTCCCCCTTTCCTACAAGACTGCTTCAAGGAAGGATAAAACAAATGAGAAAAATAATTGTAACAAAAAATAATTAACCAATGAATCAAAATGTAGCTACAACCTCCCGCTACATATGAACACTTATGCTATTGAAAGCAAATTTTCTATTGACAGTTACACAATGGACTCATTATCAGAACCAAATATTGGCACCTCTGTGAATTAACCACATCTATATAGGAGATGTAGGTGACATCTTGCAGTGGGGTGAGATCTCAGATGCTTCCTGACAGGGCAATGAGAAAACAAAATATAATTCAACTATTACCTGACATTATTGGCATAGCCTGCCTCTCTTGTATTAGGAGAGGAAAATGCTGCACCTGGGACAACTTTCTGCCCACTACTCCTGGGATGAGATAATGTCGCGGCCACCAACAAAAATCTGATGGTGGAAAAGGAGATGTGGTGTAGTGGTTAAGAGCAGTGGACTCGTAATCTGGAGAACCGGGTTCGCTTCCCTGCTCTTCCACATGCAGCTGCTGGGTGACCTTGGGCTAGTCACACTTCTCTGAAGTCTCTCAGCCTCACTCAGGAGGAAGGGAAAGGAGATTGTTAGCCGCTTTGAGACTCCTTAGGGTAGTGATAAAGTTGGATATCAAATCCAAACTCCTCCTCCTCCTCCTCTTCTCTCCCTTCTGAAGTTGCCTCCAGATTGTAGAGATGGAGCCTATATGCCAATAAAGTATCAGTGTTTGAAAACGAAAAAGGTTCTGACCTCTTTTGCCTAGTCCTCGGACCCTAGTCTGCACAAAGAGTCCTTGAGAAAAAATACTTTGCAGAATGCTGCGTTTTATTCTTATAAAAATTTCTCCAGCCACAACCAATGGCTTTTTACACATATCAAGCTCAGCTTCCATCAAACAACCAACCCACCCAACAACCAAACTAACATTTTAGCTACTTTATATACACTAATACAATTAGGTCGTAGGTTGCTGACTCATGCTGACTTTCTTTTAGTATTAAAGGAACAGCGGCCAATTCTTTAGCCATGACATAAAGGTGTTGAGTTGAGTTGAGATGGAGTAGAATGTTTAAACCCCCCAGGGGCTGATGGGAGTTGTAGTCCAACTCGAGAGGATGGTTGGATCAGGAGGAAGGGTGGGAGGAGCTGGAAGAGTCTAAAGATTCCGGGGAGGCTTCCATTGGGTTCCGATAGGCCTCATCTGCTCTCTGCAGGGGACAAAGAGTTGACTCTGTAAGTGCAGAGTCAGATTCTGGACAGAGACCAAGCGTGGTGATCTCATACAAAAGTGGCAGGGACCAGAAATTGACCAATTAGCTTACTCCTGAAGTCTGACATAGGGCTACGGAGAACCCATCAGTACATTCAGAATAACTGTAAAATGGATTGTTTTGGGCTCTTCATTTCAGGCAATTTCTCTGTAGCAACTAGGAGATTTGGGCGGGGGGACTGGATCATGTACAAAACCCGAGTAACAAGTGCACATTTCTTGTTCGATAAAAATCATCTGAAAAGGCCCCAGATTTACCTCACTGTGACTGACAACGCAACACGGCAAATGTGACATTTGAAATCATCTTGGGAGAGCCCTTCAGAGCCAAAATGACTGACATGCTTTGAAAGACATCTCTCATGCCCTGAAATTCTTTTAGGGGAAATGATTTTATAATTGTTTCTTGGAGGCCATGTCTGTGTTTATCGTTGTTCTTTCTTTCACAAACACTCAGCACACTGCAGAGTTAGGCTGCCAACTTATAAGCACTAACCTGGAAGTAAGCTCCATTGAACTCAATGAGGCTTACTTCTCAGTAGCCATACACAGATTTGTACTGTTAAACTGGTTTAATAGCTATTATCTCTCACCCGAGAACCGCAGCAATTGTAGAGGAATAGGTGATGTGGCTGGAAGTTTCTAATAAGGAATGTCAGTACCTTTCCCTGTGGGGGACACAAGGTCTCTAGTATGCTAAAGGTGCTGGGAATTGTAACTCTGTGATTCATTGAGGTGCATATGCTCTGAATGCATTTTAATTGCATGGTGTGTACTCAGCCTTAGTGTTTCCTATAAAACCAAAATATCTGCCTCTTAGTAGAATGTAGCACAGCAGACCATCTAAGAAAGCTGGAATTCAGAGGCAATTTAATGTAATAGATACAATGGTATTATTAGGAAATTAGACCACATGGAGTTGGATCCAGACATTCACAGAAGGGAATCTAACTAACATTCTTCCCCAGGCCCGATCTCCCATTCTCTTCCAGAGGTCCCCTAACCACTGGAAGTAGCTTTTCAATGAGGCACAGGAAGCTACGGAGAGAAGGAAGAACAAGGAAAAAATGGTTTCCTCCAATGAAGCTTTGTGTGAATAGGGCTCCTCTCACTTCAGTTCCAGAATTCAAGTATAAATGAAAACACATTATTGCTAAAACACTCTTTATCCCAGTGGGAAGGTACATACTTTCTTGAGTTGCGGGTTTTAAAGTCTACCACTAAAGGGCAAAGAAGGAGAGATAAACTCCTCCTGTCCTTCAAGAGACATAGAAGCAGGAACCTTCCATACCATCAGATTCTTCAAAAGCAGCTCAGAGTGATTCTGAATCTCTCGGGAAACATGTTGGGAGTGAAAGACCTTCAGGATTGCAAATGGATAACCACCCACTTCTTGTGACGTGGACCAATCAACATATAGATAAAAGAGGGAGGACTTGTGAAAAGCATATTAGCAAGGCTTATTCTGAGATGAGGCATCCATTCTCAAGGTCATTTTGAATCAAGCACTCTAAACATTGAGACTGGAAGGATAGGGTTTCTTGCTTTTAAGTCCCTGGGGTTGTTTTGGTGACAAAGTTATACGCTAAATTTGAAGGAAGGAAGGCTAGTGTTGCTGAAGCTGAAAATGCATTCTGAGCAGGATAAGATTGCAGCAGTAATGTCAAACATTCTCAAACTACAATTCTTGGGATTCTTTGTAGCCTGCAAACAATGGTTGGCAGTCATGGCAGTTAAGAGTGGCCTAAGGCAGATACAAATTATCCAGAAGGTTTATATACACTTCTGCTTGTATCCAGTTAAGTCATACTTAGAGGAAACCCACTGAAATCAACAGGCTTGGCAAATGATTTTGATAACATGTCAATTTTCCACAATCACTTTATATAGAACTTCACATGTTCCTGGCTTGGTAGATTATTTGACAGGGGTATCCAACATGGTGCCTTCCAGGTAGAATTGTAGAGTTGGAAGGCACCCCAAGGGTCATCTAGTCCAGGAATCTCAACTAGATCATACATGACAAATGGCCACCCAACCTCTGCTTAAAACCACCCCAGGAAGGAGAGTCCACCACCTTGTAACTTGAATCCATTGGTTTGGGTCCTATCCTCCAGAGCAGGCAAAAACAAGCTTGCTCCATCTGTTGCATGACAGCCCTTTAGATATCTGAATATGGCAATCATATTTCCTCAGTGTCTCCTCTTTACCAGGTTAAACATACCCTGCTCCTTCAACCATTCCTCATAAGGCTTGGTTTCCAGACCCCTGATCATCTTGGTTGCCCTCCTCTGCACACATTCCAGTTTGTCGATATCCTTCTTAAACTGTGGTGCCCAGAACCGGACACAGTATTCCAGGTGTGGTCTCTGACCAAGGCAGCACAGTGCAGGGCTATTACTTCCCATCAGCCCAAACCTCCTGATCATCGATGGTCAGGGATGATGGAAGTTGTAGTCCTACAACATCGGGAGGGCACCATATCGTCCACCCACTGCCATATGAGGACAAGAAAGGAGAAGTGGGAAAGCTTGCAAGGCTGTGTGGCAGCAGCTTTCTCAATAATTGGAAGTAAACCTATCTGAAAAAATGCTGGATAGCTCCCTCCCCCACTTATTTGCAACTTAGGTTTTGGTACTTATAAAGAAAAAGTAGAATGAAGGGGTGGGGTGGGGAATAAAACATTCAGTCACATTTACCTAAGCAAAGACTACTAATGCACAACATTATATATTATTTTCTTCATGCATGGTTCTCGACACAAGCTCCAGAGGTAAAATTGCTCATGCAGCCTATCCAATCTTTCATAGCTCAGTGGTGCTGCATACTTCTGCTTCTTCATTTTAATTTGGCTAGTAAAAGTTATGTAGTGTTTTGTATGAAGGGAACTACATATGGTGTTTGTTATTAGAAGAAGCTTTGACAGCTGTCTGACAGAAGTAGCCTGCTTGCAGTTCAATCCTCAAGGTGAGCTATGATTTTTTTTTCTCTTTTGAAAACCTGCCGAATGTATGATTTCCCAATAGCAAAAACACACACACCACGTTGCTTTACTACAAAGTTATCTTTGTCAACACTCAACGAAATATTTTGTATCGGACAAAATATTATTTTTATTACACCACCAGTTTACACCGGGGGTAGTCAACCTTTTCAGACCTACCGCCCACTAATGCATCTTTCTTGATGGTAAAATTTCCTTACCACCCACCAGTGCTCGGTGGAAGGAGGATTCAGCTTGTGCCATAGAACCCCCTACCACCCACCTAGAATCCTGAAATGCCCACTGGTGGGCAGTAGGGACCAGGTTGACAACCCCTGGCTTACACAGTGCCTATGTGGGGCTACCTTTGAAGGTGACCCGGAAACTACAACTAATCCAGAATGCGGTGGCTAGACTGGTGACTGGGAGCGGCCGTCGAGACCACAGAACACCGGTCTTGAAAGACCTACATTGGCTCCCAGTACGTTTCTGAGCACAATTCAAAGTGTTGGTGCTGACCTTTAAAGCCCTAAATGACTTCAGTCCAGTATACCTGAAGGAGCGTCTCCACCCCCATCATTCTGCCCGGACACTGAGGTACAGTGCCGAGGGCCTTCTGGTGGTTCCCTCACTACGAGAAGCCAAGTTACAGGGAACCAGGCAGAGGGCCTTCTCGGTAGTGGCACCCGCCCTGTGGAATGCCCTCCCTTCAGATGTCAAAGAGAACAACAACTACCAGACCTTTAGAAGACATCTGAAGACAGCCCTGTTTAGGGAGGCTTTTAATGTTTTATAGATTATTGTATTTTAATGTTCTGTTGGAAGCCGCCCAGAGTGGCTGGGGAAACCCAGCCAGATGGGCGGGGTATACATAATAAATTATTATTATTATTATTATTGTTATTATTATGGAATAATTGGGAACGCCCATAAGTGAGTAGAGTTGCATTTGGTTCCTTGGTACCTCAGCGTTAAAATTCAGATACAGTTTGTTCAACCAGCATTGAACAAACCAGACAGTGGAATTTGCTGCCAAGGAGTGTGGTGGAGTCTCCTTCTTTGGAGGTCTTTAAGCAGAGGCTTGACAGCCACCTGTCAGGAATGCTTTGATGGTGTTTCCTGCTTGGCAGGGGGTTGGACTGGATGGCCCTTGTGGTCTCTTCCAACTCTATGATTCTATGATTCTATGATTCTATGATTCATTCATCAGCATTCATCCATTCCATTTGCTCTACAGAAGCAGGCACCGTTGTACGAAAACCCCTCCCAAATATACTGCCAATTAATTAATTAAATTTCTATCTGTGATCTATTTTGTTGGGTGTGTACCTGGGAACTCACTGCTCATCATGGCTAATCCCAAAATGTATACACCTGGCAAACAAGACTCTTGCATAAACCTCACGCCTGACACTTCCAGCATCAGTAAAACGGTTGTGTAAAAAAAGTAGCACACTCTTCAAGAGTTTTAAATGGAATGGTTGAGGGAAAGAAGGCGGAAAAAGGAACAGTTTGAAAAAATTCCCCCCTACACCACATTTGCAACATAGGAAACAGAGGTTTAACATCAAGCTATTTGGCACTGCTAAAATGAAATGATAAGGAAGGCATTATTTTAGGAGGTTGTATGTGGAGAAGGATGTTTAAGGATAGCAGTAAATAACAAAGTTATGCATTATACATTACTATAGTATTTTACAGTATCTAGTGATATTGTATTGTGCATTATATATTAGTACTAGAAAGTATTCTTACATTCATTTTTTAAAAGAAAAAATATACGGTAGAAGCACCACTGCCCTACCTATAGTGCACAAACTCATTTATTCGTCTAACCATCAGCTCCAGTCATTCGGTTTTTTAAAAAATATATATATATTACAAAACCGCATGTAATAATGGCATAAATGCATGTGTACACGCTCATTTACGGACTCTCTTTAGTACTAGATTAGATTCCACATTATGGGGGAGGGTGGAGCCTATACACACACAACACCTTTTCATTCTATAGTTCTATAGTTGTGCCCCCAAAGATGTGGTTGGTGATGGCGCCATGACAACAATGTGTCTATGGTTACAACTCTGTTCTTCCCCTCCATGTGATTGTAACTCAGTGGGCTGAACACTTTTATAGTCTTTTGTCGAGTGTGGTGAAAACTTCATATTGACCCTGCTTATTATCAATGCAATAATTTGTCATTGGATGAAGGAGAAGTGTGCCGATTCTCCTCTGGTTATTGGATCTCATGCAATTCACTTTACATAATGATGTGTGTCCAGGAAGGGTTTATCTTGGGATAACTAAGAACGCAAACACATCTCGACTCATCACGTTCATTTCTCCCTCAACTACCTTTTACAAGTATATTTTATATACGTTCCTCAATGTGCCTTCCCTCTGTTCCATTTTTCATCCAGCCCCCTGTAGTTTCTACACAGTCTATAAACCCAACATAACAATACAAGTCCACCCGGGTGTGTTTTCTGCCAGAATTAAGATGTGAAGAGCTTTTCTACATTTTTCCTTGTCCTTCACAACAGAGTCCTGCCTCACTGCTCATTGTGCGTTTGTTTCCTTCTAAGGTATTCAGTGAAAGGGAATTATTTCAAAAGGAGGCAGAAAGATGAAACAGGCACTTCAAGAAAATTAATTGCTTTTTTTGTGACAAGGGGAAGAAAATCACTCGACACCCAATGGGCTTTTTTTTGGAATGGGAAGACATCAGATATTTGCTTTGTTTCACTAATACAGTGCTTTTTATATTTTATTTTAAGAAACCCCAAACTTATCACTCAGTCAGGTGAAGACGACTTTCAGATCAACTTCTTTTTGTTCCCTTTTCCTCATTATCTTTATCATGGTTACATTTTGCTGTTTGGAAGCTAGGCATGTCCTCTTCCCACCAATGATTTCTGGATGGTAGGCAAAACAAAAATCTTTGGGGAGGGCACAGAGCTACCTAAACTGACTTGCAGCAGAATGGCCATCTATCTGAAATGAAGTTTCCCGTTTTCTTATTTATGTATCAGCATGATGCCTTATTATTATTCTGGGCATGGAAGGAGAGAATTGGGCATATTTTTAACTCGAGTTATGGGGCTGATAGTTTTGCCTGTCACATCGATGGTTCTCAGAGCGTTTCATTCCCCCAATCATACTTGACTCAGGGAAAAAAACGAACCAGGGATTGTGCTGCCTTTATATTTGCAGATCAGCTTGAAGCAGGATAGCTTTAACACAAAGCATACTCTCTCACACAATTTCTCTCTCTCCTGCTAGGCTTGTTACCACAAACCCAACCCAAACATTTGCAGTATGCTTCCTTCTCTCTCTCTCTCTCTCTCTCTCTCTCTCTCTCTCTCTCTCTCACCTACGAATTTAGCTTAGGAATTTCAACATCACATGACAATGTGACACTGAGAGAGATTTAATGAAAACAGCTCCAAGGCGGAACAATGATCGTCCCCTATAAACCGCAAAAACTTTGATCGGAGAGTGTGAGTGACAACCAAACGAAGGCATTCAGTCACTATGTCCCGTTTTCAATTTAGCAAATGCTGAACTTTTCTGAACTTCTCATGGAGTTATATAGATTAATGGCTTCCTCCCGCCTCCCCGCCTCCCTTCCCCTCCAACTGTTCTTACCTACGAAGAGATTCCATTCGGTATCCAAATCAGCTTGGTTTGCAAGGCAGCCCTTCATTACGTTGAGGCAATAGTTGTTGCAAGGTTTCACAGTGGGAAGTCCCCGGCAATAAGGGCAGTACAGCATCTTCATTAGGGCTCGGATGCATCCCGGGGTAGGGCTGACCTGCAGAGTTTAAGGGCAGGAAAAAGAAAACAAAGGAAGTCAATTTCCTGTGTCTATCCAGAGACCTGATAGGTGAAAAACGCAGCCCTCGGGCAACAAAACCACAACTGGCACTGCATGACAATTGTTTAGCACTTAATGATAACTTTTGCTGGAGCCACTACTTATCTTCCAATTATTTAAGCTAGTATAGATATCAATGACTCCAAGGAACAGCATGCGCGCGCGCACACACACACACACACACACACACACACACCCCACACCAGTTGGCACCTGTGATATTTAGACAGGGAGTTTTTCTAAAAATGTGCTTGAATAAAGAAGCAGAAATGGACAGTTAGTGATGGATAGACCAGCCTCTTTTTAATGTATTCACTCCACACCATTTCACATTAAGCTATGATTTTTTAAAAATACCTCATCCCAAATTTTGCATTTAAAAAAACAATTAAAAAAATCTTCTCTGAAAATACACACAGTATATACACACACATTTTGATTTTCTTCTTTTAGTTGAGAACTATGTCATATCATTCAAGAGGCATAACAATATATGATGATTATGATGATGATTAATTTAAATTTATATACTGTCCTTTATTAAAAGATCCCAGGGCAGTGTACAATATTAAAAACACATTATAGAACATCAATAATAAAAGCATAATAAAAAGCATACTGACAGACAGCCTAATAAAATATAATAACAGTCCTCTTCCCCAGACTTTTACAGGCCAAATATTATTTTATAGCCATAGGCATTTTTGCCTGGCACTAAAGACATGTAGTGATGGTGCCAGGCGAGCCTCTCTGGGGAGAGCATTCCACAATCAGGGAGCCACCACAGAAAAGGCTCTTTCTCTTGTTGCCACCCTACAAACCTTTCTGGGATGGGGGACATATAGAAGGGCCTCAGATGACAAGTGCAGGCTCCGGGTCAGTTCACATGAGGATAGATAACAACATTCCGATCCTCACATTCATCTGGGAGTAGCGGATTGCGTCAGTTTAAACAAGGAATGAATTCCTTGGGAATTCCTGTGGACAATTTCCCCATGTTTGGTGATCAACCTTAGCTGCTTTTGCCACCCTGTAACAAGGTTTCCTCCTCCTCAGTGGGAAGTGGTTCTGTGACTTTTCTTTTTTTTAAAAGGGCAACTCAAAAATTATCACCTAAAACTTATAACCCCACATAGAAGGCAAATATCAACAGATGTACTTTAGCCCATCATTGCATCTCCATGCCAGGAAAAGCTGTTCTAACTGAGTTTCTGCTTGCTATAGCCTTTAGCAATAAAAGTGGTAGCACCCTGTCAACATCCTATTTGTTGTTGTTATTGTTACTCCAACTTGCACTTTGCTTTTTCATATAAATATGCCCAAAGTGGCTCACAATAAAGTGTAAATCAATACGTAATTACAACAACACCCAGTGGGAGACTGCTTTGGCTCTCCTCCTCCTCCTCCATGGCAGGAGAAGGAGCTGGCCACTGAAGCTATGCCACGCTCGGCTCTATGCTTTGCCTCTGTGCTTTGGGGATATTGGGGCCCCCAACCCCTAAAATATGGGGGGGGGGCAACAGTGCTCGGTCCCCAGGAGGTGGAGCCCCTGTTGGTCAAGAAATGAAGAGTTTGTGTCACCTCTCTACAATGAGAAAGGTCTTCCTTCTGAATTTCAGGCAGCAACTGTGGCTACAGGTACCTGCTTCAACTGCTTGGTTATAAAGCTCTGAATGGAAGCAGCAGTCTCCGTTTCCAAGGTCTTATTAAATTATTCAGGGCTAAACACAGTGACAGAAGCGACTATGTGCTGAGTTAAGCATGTGCTGTTAGCTTTCAAGTGAGCAGCTCAGCTCTTTCGGCTAAATTAAAAATCCCCTGCCCCGCTACCTGGCCCTTGAGTAAAACATGGCTAAAGGAGTGCTATGAGCCAGCCCTATGTTGGCTTTTAAGGGGGGGGGCATAGGAACATGAGAATGTAAAACAAACCTGCTGGATCAGGCCAATGACCCATCTAGTCTAGGATCCTCTGTGGCCAACCGGACATCCTGTGGGGGCCTGCAAGCTGAATTGAGTGCAAGAGCCAGTGTGGTGTAGTGGTTAAGAGCGGTAGACTCGTAATCCGGGGAACCGGGTTCGCTCTTCCACTCCTCTACATGCAGCTGCTGGGTGACCTTGGGCTAGTCACACTTCTTTGATGTCTCTCAGGCCCACTCACCTCACAGAGTGTTTGTTGTGGGGGAGGAAGGGAAAGGAGAATGTTAGCCGCTTTGAGACTCCTTCGGGTAGTGATAAAGCGGGATATCAAATCCAAACTCTTCTTCTTCACTTTGCCCACCTGCAATTCCCATCAGCTGGTATTCAGAGGCATACTGCCTCTGACTTTGGAGGTGCCAACCATTGTGGCTAGTAGCTGCTGATAGCCTTGTCCTCTATGAATTTGTCTAGTTCTCTGGAAAAGCCATCCAAGTTGGTGGCCATCAGGAGCAAGCTCCAAAGTATAACCACACACTGCATGAAGGATGACTTTCTTTTATCTGTCCTAAATATTCCAAAGTTCCATTTTATTGGATGTGCACGGGTTCTGGTATTATGAGAGACGGAGAATTCCCCCCACACAATCCACTGTCTCCATGCCATGCATAATTTCATAAATGTCTATCATGTCTCTCTCTCTCACACAGAGAGATAGAAAATTAGCACATTAAATGTTATCATCTACATTTCTGTTTTGGGGAACCATAAAGAAAGCTCAGCCACAGTCCCTTTCCGACAATATTGAACTTATTTTGGTTTGTGTTTACTGGGTTACCCAATCATCCCTTCCGCTCCATATGCTCCCTGTGTTTCTTTGACTCATTATCTTAGCAGAATGCAGTCGCTTCCCGCTGACTGTTCTGCAAATATTAGGGAAAGCACATGCCATTTAACAAATAATGATGTTCTGAAAAAAAGAAGTCCCTATCTTCTTTTTCTTTTAAAACCGAATTTGCTCTCTGCTTGACACAACATTTTCATTTTCACACTGATGATCGCTTATCTCTCCCACGTTCGGTTGGTTATTGCTGCTTTCGTTTAACAAGCTGCACAACGACTTATCAGACTTGCCATTTTCTATGCTGTGGAGCAGCTAGGGTCTGATCTAGAGAAACGTTCCTCTTTCATCTTGCAAGGCTAATCCCCGACTTTCAAAGGGGAGATGCTGTTCTCGTCTCCCAACATGTAACTGAGAGTTTCAATTTTGCAGTATACAAGAAAGCGTCTCCCTTCACAATTTCCAGCTTGCTTGCTTTATTAGTCCTGGTCTCCTCTAGTTGCACTGGTGTAATTGAACAACGACCTTGCTTGTGTCCTGCTCCACCAAAATGAGCCCATTGTGGTGTGAATGACATTTGGTGTATCAGTCAGTGACTCGACTAACTCCTTTCACAGTATACATTCACTCAATGTTACAACACTGGGCTTGCCAGCTAGAGTTCAGTCAAAATGAGCACATGTACATGCTTCCAAATACCTCCCAAGTTGCATTCATATTTTAAAATTTTGGGTGTACGCCCTCCCCCCCCAAAGGGGTACACACTTAAAAATGGCATGTGTGATGTAACTCTTATATGCACCCATATTTCAGCTACACAGTGGTACCTCGGGCTACATACTGTCAGGGATCTGCCCACCCCTGCCAGTCCAGCTCTGAGTGCTTACAGAGACCCGCAGCCTGTGTTAACGACAGATTCATCTTCGAGTGAATCTGGCAGCCCCTCTTCGGGGGAGGAGCAGTTAGTGGCTGGGAGCCAGGGAGTGCCAGGTGTCCAGGGAGTTGCTGAGAGACCTGGCACCACCCAGCAGACTCGCTCGGAGGGGGGGGCGTCAGTTCCGGCGCATATCTCACATAGGAGGAGAAGGCGGCAATTTAGGATGCCAAGGTTTTGGTGTTGGCGCCAAATCAGAAGGGAGGCACTTCCGGATTCTGCTAGTGACTGAGCAGACATGATAAACTGTACTCTGCACTGTAAATAGCTTGGCACTGAAATAAAGAGACTTAAAGACAAGACGGCTTGGTGTTACTATTGAACAACCGATAAGAGAACCTGACACATACGCTTCAGGTTACATACGCTTCAGGTTACAGACTCTGCTAACCCAGAAATATTACCTCGGGTTAAGAACTTTGCTTCAGGATGAGAACAGAAATCGGGCAGCGGCGGCGCAGTGGCAGCGGGAGGCCCCATTAGCTAAAGTGGTGCTTCAGGTTAAGAACGTTTTCAGGTTAAGAACGGACCTCCGGAATGAATTACGAACGTAACCAGAGGTACCACTGTATGTAGTTGCTGCTTAAGAATCCTTTCTTTCTCCAGCCTAGGAGAATGGGGGGGGGGGACAACTACTACTACTGACTACTACTACTACTACTCACCAGTGCAGGTATGTTTAGGATGAACCACAAACAAGCTAATGTCTCCTTGAACTCAACTGGAGTTGTTTCTGAGTGGTCATGCTTAGGAAGGACTATCCTCACCAATGTTATGGCAAGATGATCAAAACTCTAGATAAGATAATGTTAAGAAAACTAATTAAGAGGGGTGGAGAATGGTGGATTCCTGAGGCAGAGAGCAAATGGGCAACACAATTATTTAAGAACTAAGGCAACCAATTGTTGACAAGTGACTATAGTACAGGAAAGCAGGGGGACTTGTTCTGTGGGAAAGTCAAATGCGGAGACTTAAGCAAGGTAATAGTTAATAGGGTACTAAACTCAGACAAGTAATGTTGGCGCTGCTTCCCCAATTTTCTGCAAAGACCACACACTACAGCTTTTGGGGGGTTTAAAACTTGGGGGCATAATTTTTAGACCAGCAATGTCAGTCTGGATAAACAAAAACACTCATCATCAGAGGAGTCAGTGGTGCCAGAAGTTTCCACTTTAGAGAACATCATATCCCTCTTTCCATCATGTAACCCAGGCTTTAACCTTGAATGTAATGAGACAAGAGCTTCTCAGATGGGTAGGTTTAAACCCTAGTACAGTATTCTTAGACAGCAATAGCAAATTGTCCTAATATCCAGTAGAGATGCCAACACTCTTTCTACTTCCATCAGGGAAGGCTTGCCAGACTGGCAAGAAAAGACTTGTGTTCTGTCACAATTAACTTTGCAGTATGTGATGTTGTTATATGCATTTATGGCATCACACAGGTATCATATTCTCTAACCTGTAGCATTCAGGTGTAGCATTTGGCTTGTATTTCTTTTGATGAAGATGGTCAAGAACCACACATCATTACCATAAGAGACCTACAAGAAGTGTTGCTCTGAACATGAACATAAATGGCAACACACTGAACATTTGTAACAGTATGTGCATGTTTTTTCAAGGATAGTTTTATATATCTCTGCTTGAATTAAAAGGGAGGAAAAGGTGCCAACAACAGTGCTCATTTGCCTGCAATGGTTTAAGCATCATCTGAGGACATATACTATAAAAAGAACTTCTCATTATGGTTACAAATGCCATTATTTGCTGCATAATATTGTACCCAACATAGTGGTCATCATCCACTGAAAGCTGAAATCAGTGACGGCTTATATCTTATATCCACTTAACTGCAGAGGAAGCCCTTTTGAACTCAATGGGACTTCCTTTGGCACAGAGAACAGGCTTATGGCCTCCAGTCAATAGAGGGCAGGATTGAGACTAGCAGATGGTCAGGGAGAAACATACCTTGTGGTTTCCTACTAAACCTCTAAGCCAGAAGTCGGCAAACTTACCAGGACCTGGGCCGGTTCCTCCAGCGCCGATCGCGGGGAGCGCGTGCCCATATGCTTGCGCACACACTATTTCCGGCGCACTTCCGGGTTGGCGGAGCACCGGAAATAGCTTGTGTGGATGCGCACGGGCCTCCTCAAACCCGGAAGTGCACCGGAAATGACGCTTGCGCATGCACACAAGCTATTTCCGGCGCTCCGCCAACCCGGAAGTGGGCAGCCGCGCCGGTAAGAGCAGGCGGTGGCAGCGGGCTGTGGGGGGTCACCAGGGACCAGATAAATGAGCCCCTCGGGCCGTATCCGGCCCCCGGGCCGTAGTTTGGGGACGTCTGCTCTAAGCACTGTCACTCTTGCTCTCTCAATCTCTCTTCTTCCTTCCTGTATGAAGCAGTCACGAAAATCAGTCCCACCATGTAGGCTTAGAAGTGGAAGTTATCTTTGTAAATATGAAGAAACTCTAGTAAATAAGACCAATGCTACAGTAGGTGATGTGTGAATAAGACAGAAAGGGTTGCTGAAGCACTGGGTAGAGCCAGTGCCCAAGCTATTAATTTTGCCATATAAACCAGCAAATTATATTTTTACACTCAAGAAGAAGGGGGTTGTGGTGGTGGTGGTGAGAGGCTCTCCTGAGCACTCTCTCTTCTTTACACATGCTGCTGCTGATCAAATATTTAGCATATGCTCAAGTAGCCCATGGGACAATGACTGTAGTCTGAAATAGCCTTGCTCTGGAATGAGTCTAAATAATGCTAAGCAAGCACACTTCAATTGCATTTTTTTTTTTTTTTTTTTTTTTTTTGGGCAATCGGGAGTCAGGAACATATGAAAGTATTTTCTTTGTATTTTAATACCCCTTCCCCCACCTCGTATGGCCATACTTTCTGTGTATCAATCTGCCTGTCTTTACCGCCGGGTTAACGAAGGGGACGCTCATGCTCCGTGCTTGTTGATTGTCATATCAAGTCATGAATTGTGATTGTGAATGAGCCCTGACAGATCACATACCAAAGAGGGACCTCTCCAATCCCCTCAGGTCAGAGGAGGCTGAGGTTTTTGGCTTGAAGGCAAAGCTCACAACACTTTTTGACTCTCTGGCAACTGCATGCCAGGTTGAGCTGTGGCTAGAAGTCAGTCTGCCCACCTACACAACACATATACCTAATCCCCCCCCCCGAGCCAAAATCAGTTTCAGCTTTGGGCGGAGGGCAGAAAAAAATGTTTGGGGAGCTACATGAGGTCTCCAGGCAGGGTGTTAGCCTTAGGTCAGGAAAGTGCTTTTCAATGTAGACAGTTCACACAATCCAGACATTGAATAATGAAATTGTAGCCTTAGCAAAGCAGGGTTCAATGTTGCTCCCGAGGGAGAAGGATGGAAGGAGTAAAAAATGGCACCGAGGTTTGAATCAGAGAAAAATATTTATTCCCTGTGTTCCGGACAACAGAGAAGGCAAATGCGTGGTTTGGTTCACAGCAAGAGCACCAAATGCTGTTTGCATGAAGCTTTTATACACTTTACCCTGGGGTTCTGTAAACCTTATAAGGAGATCCTTCCTGCCTGCACTCTGGCTGTGTCCTTGCGTTGTAATCTTACAACTGCCCTTGTACTGTGGTTTAGCCATTTCCTCATTGGCTGGGCCCTTTGTACGTCACGGTGGTAAGGATATTTGCACCCCGACTCCCTGTACAGACTCCCTGTCTGTACTTGGCAAGTACAGCAAGGCCATGCTGATAAGAGAGTCATGCTGACATCTCGTGTCTGGTTTTATGTTCTTCTAGCCTCAAACCAATGGGAGTGAAAGTTCATGACACTGCCATGCAAAAAGGGTCTGTAAAATAAGGATTTCAGGTAGCACTGTAACATAGGAATTTCAGGTTAGGCTAACCTGCCCCTACAAAATGACAATGGAGCCATTGATCTACACACGTTTGTGAACCAGCTTTGAGAAATGAATGAAACATACCAAATATATCTAATAATTAATTAGTGAACAGATTGCATTCTGCAGTCATAGGCAATTGCGTCTACTGCCACCAGCAAATTGGCTGCCCCAATCCAAGCCTGATTCAAGTAAACAAAGGGGCAATATATTTCACCACATTTCATTCAATGTGTGGCCTGACTTTTTCTACTTTGGTGTACTGGTTTCTACCACCAAAACGTTCACCACCACCAATGTTTTTCTTTCGATAGTCCCAGTGCTTTGTTTAAGAATCACCATCTGAGGCCCTTCTTTGTGTGCCCCCTCCACAAGCAGTCTGGAGGGTGGCAACACAAGAACAGCCCATTTGTGGCTCCAGGGAGGTTCACCGGGTGCCATCTTTATACCATGGTACCTCGGTTTTCGAACGTAATCCATTCTGGAAGACTGTTTGAGTTTTGAAATATTTGTAACTGAAAACTCAATAGCCAAATGCTAGGCCTTAGGATCTTGCGCTCAGTGGAAGCCTCGTGGCATATTCGACTTCTGAGGCGTGTTTGAAAACTGAAGCATTTACTTCCAGGTTTATGGCGTTCGAAAACTGAAATGTTCGTCAACGGAGACGTTTGAAAACCGAGGTACCACTGTATATCTTTAAGCGCTAGGCAAAATCTTTCCTCTCTAACCAGACCTTTGTTCTTTAACTATCTGTGGCCTTTTGGAAATAAGCAGGATGTTTTAAATGTATGTCTTTGTCTCTGGTTGGTTGGTCGGTTGTTGCCTTGGTCAAGATGAAGCTACAATTTTTTTAAATAAAATAAATAAAATAATTGGCAAAGTATTCTCCTGTCACACACACACACACACACACACACACCACCACCACCACCACCACCACCACCACCAGTATTGCATCTTTCTATTAAGTCAGGACTCTCTGTGAACCATAGTCATACACAGAAAGCAAGACCAACACCGGTGCCCAGCATTCAGTTAATGCCTTTAGTAAGTTAGATTAAACAAAGGTTTCCCTGAGGACTGATTATTTTTAACTTGCCGTATTAGTGATTTAATTTCATCAGTCATCGCAGGCGGTCATTTGTCAACAGATACTAGCAAGGGGGAGCATGAGTCAAACAATTCATTATCATCAAACTGCACATGGTGCAGCATAGTTCACTTGCAACTTTCTTCTGGTGAATGGAAGGTGAAAGTGGAATATGCTGAAGACTCTCGCTGGGTTGAAACCTCTCCCTTAAAAGCAATAAGTGAGCAGGCCTTAACTAATTGTAATGCTCAGAAATCTACACAAACACTCAGGCTTTCAATAGTCCATTGCTACTGCAGGTGAGTAATCCCCATATGACAGTTTTGAAACACTAAAGGCTTGAACGGGGAAGTGAAAGACAAGTATTTTCTGCCTTTTATGAGAAAACAACAGCAGGAATAGTTTAACAAATCGGATTTGTGTATGTGTCTCTGTGTTCGTGCAGCATTATTTAATCAACACTCCAGAGTCTCTCTGCTCACTTATGAGAGTGGAAAAGGAACTGCAGACATCAAAGCTGAGAGCAGTCTATTCTGGGAGCCAGAATAGTATACATAAAAGGCTAATTAAATCATTACTTCATTTCAGCAGGATCCCATGATAAGAATCAATAGCTGGGCCACTGATCTTGCATTAATTTGTTCTCACATTGTCACTAAATCTTGTCACAGTCACACTTTCTTGACACCTCAACCTAACCTTGATCATAACCTTAGCTTCAAAAGAGAAGCCTGGAATAGATTTTACTTCCTAAAACTTGTTTTTGTTTCCTGCAAATGGCTCAGTCTTATAGAATAACAGAATTGTGAAATTGGAAGGGACCCTGAGGCTCATCCAGTGAAACCACCTGGACTGCAGGAATCTTAACTAGATCGTACATGACGGATGGCCACCCAACCTCGGCTTAAAAGCTTCCAAGGAAGGAGAGTCCACCACCTCTCCTGGGAGTCTGTTTCACTGAAAAAATAGCTCTTACTCTCAGAAAGGTCTTCCTGATGTTTAGTCAGAATCTCCTTTCTTGTAACTTGAATCTATTTGCTCTGGTCCTATCCTCCAGAGCAGGAGAAAACAAGCTTGCTGCATCCACCTTGTGACAGCCCTATAGATATTTAAAGATGGCTATCATATCTCCAGGGGACCCAGGTGGCGCTGTGGGTTAAACCACAGAGCCTAGGGCTTGCTGATCAAAAGGTCGGCGGTTCGAATTCCTGTGATGGGGTGAGCTCACGTTGCTCGGTCCCAGCTCCTGCCTACCTAGCAGTTCGAAAGCACATCAAAGTGCAAGTAGATAAATAGGAACCGCTCTGGCGGGAAGGTAAAGGGCGTTTCCGTGCGCTGCTCTGGTTCACCAGAAGCGGCTTTGTCATGCTGGCCACATGACCTGGAAGCTCTCGGCCAATAAAATGAAATGAGCGCCGCAACCCCAGAGTCGGACACGACTGGACCTAATGGCCAGGGGTCCCTTTACCTTTACCTATCATATCTCCTCTCAGCCTTCTCTTTGCCAGGCTAAATATACCCAACTCCCTCAACAGTTCCTCATAAGGCTTGGTTTCCTGACCCTTGATCATGTTGGTTGCCCTCCTCTGCACATATTCCAGTTTGTCAATAACCTTCTTAAATTGTGGTGCCCAGAACTGAACACAGTACCCCAGGTACGGTCTGACCAAGACAGAATAGAATGGGCCTCTTACTTCCCTTGATCAGGCCACTGTACTTCTGTTGATGCAGCCTGGCCTGTGGAATTGTATATGCTGAAAACGAACACAAGTGTGGATCTTTTTGTAGCCAAAATGGTGGCATCCATCAACCAGAAGGAGGTATCAGCAGGTTTGGGAGAGCCTCACAATTTGCAGAAGTACAATGCAAATTTTTTTGCAGGGGAAACTTTACTTGAGGAGAAGAACCGAGAAACCCAATGAGGAATGAGTGTGTTCAGTGGTTACAGAATGTAACAGGCATACTTATCTCCATGGCATGTGAGCTCTGCAGCAAGAGTGACTAGCCAGCAGCCTGCAAATCAGATCCACCTCAGTGAGCTTCAGGAATTGACTTGCCAGCTCCTATAGATCACATTGCAAGATGAAGCTCTGCCTGATCTTTAGAGAGGGACTCTAAAGAACGCGGTGCTTTATTTCTCAATCTAAGTGCTAAAATGGGGAGATAAAATTCCTGTCCCTGCTTTTTAGAGATCGTCTAAATCCATAGACTCTATAAACCAGAGGTTCAAATAGCTGTCTGTGGCTGAAAGCCCTTTGTAAACACGCTGCACTTTGACGTTCTGAAAATCAGGGCTTCAAAGTGCAGCATCGCCAGCTGTGGACTCCACCCACCTGCCAGATTTGGCCCCCAGGGTAGGGGAGATTAAAATCTGGCCCACCAGTCACAAAATGTCCTCACCCCTGCTATGGAGTCAACAGATTACAAACCCCATTCAACCAACCATGAGATAACTGTTGGCTGCCATGGGCAGAGCTGTAATCTACATGACAGTGTTCCTGCATACACATTATATTGAGAAATTGAGCATTGTGGAGTGGTCCTAAGAGCATCTTAAATCTACCAGCCCTTTCTGTATGCTGTATAATTAATTTCACTGCATCTATTAAAACCCACTCATTTTGTTCTATAATACTATGCGGGATATGAGCCAATATCTTATTCAGTTAAAGAAATAACTGTTTTCAAAAAAGATTGCACATGTACACAGATAATCTTTTAGTACATTTTATGCCTTTTTTATGACAACCGTTTGTCAAGGAACTAAAAATATAACTCATTAATTGCACTCTCTTCTACAAAGGAAAGTCCTTTAAGTGCATAACTCAATGTGATGATCTCATTAAGACAAGAATGGCTATTTATCAAACTCAGTATAATTTAGTTATTATTTTATCATACTTAATAGAATTCATAGAGCTAGGGCAATGTATTATATGGATGTAACTAAAGCCTGGAAAAGTATATATATATATACACTTTGCTACTTTAATAATTATCTTCAAATATTTCGGTGATGGGGGGATCCTCATTTTTCAGCTGCATTTTATTTAAAAAAATACTTGAGTGAGACATGAAAAAACACTAGCATTTAAAAAGTACTAGTTTATGGGTTAAATGCTAGTGTGGAATTAAGATTGCCGGAAGAAATATCAACAACCTCAGATATGCTGATGACACAACCTTGATGGCAGAAAGTGAGGAGGAATTAAAGAACCTTTTAATGAGGGTGAAAGAGGAGAGCGCAAAATATGGTCTGAAGCTCAACATCAAAAAAACTAAGATCATGGCCACTGGTCCCATCTCATCTCCCTCTTCCCGCCCCCCTCCTGCTGCATGAGGAGAGAAGAGGAAGTCCCATTGCGCAGGAAGAAGTTATTGAGCTAACAGGATGGCTTTTTTTTCAATATAACCTTATGTTTTGGAAAGTATCCCCACTCACCCAAACACTCCTGGATCTCCCTCCCTCTATTTCCTATGATTATCTCAGAATAAATGAAATACCGGCACATTTTTAAAAACCCAGGAAAATAAAATAAAAGGGTATAATGATCAATATTTTAATAAGATCAGAATTACAGTTTCTATTTAGAATATAGAATATATTTTATTGTCATTGTCCCCTTACAAACTACATTGCAGAATGATAATTCACCTAAACCCCAATAGGAATTATTCAGAGAGGAGGAAGAATGCTCCAACATTTCTGTGCCTGTCAGCATCACCCCAACTTTTCTGAAAAAGGGAGAACCAACATACATTTAGCTGAAAATGCACAGGATCCTTCACATGGATCAAGAGCCATGAACAATCAAGGTTTCCTATTGCCTGTGCACATTCAGTAGGACAAGTGTAGGTTCTCACTACAGTGGTACCTTGGTTTTCTAACTTAATCCATTCTGGGAGTCCGTTCGACTCCGAGAACAGGTCGAAAACCAAGGCACGGCTTCTGATTGGCTGCAGGAGCTTCCTGCACTCAACTGGAAGCTGTGTTGGACATTTGGCTTCAGAAAAACATTAGCAAACTGGAACACTCACTTCCGGGTTTGCGGCATTCGGGATCCAAAATGTATGAGTACCAAGGCGTTCGACAACCAAGGTACAACTGTATAGAATTTCCAACCTACTAACTGGGCCATATGTTCTTTACCATCACGTGGATCAGCTTTTGAATTGGGCAAGAGTTGAATCAGATTCTCTTGTGTCGAGATACATAATTGAAAACCAGTCTCCATATGCCATGAAAATTCTAACATGTTACACCGAAAGCAGTTTTAAGCATGTTATAAAGCACAATTTAGTTTGAATGGTTTGTGATACCCTATATTAAGAACCTGCTTCCCAGTTTCTGCTTGGAATTACAATAAGGTGCTATCTCCATCTCTCTTTTGAGGGCTGAAACAACCCCTGTCATTCAAACCCAAAGTGCTCCAAAGTGACAATCTAAATTTTGTGTCAAAAAGTCCTCAAAGACACAGCAAATATACCTTTCTCATCTGCATTGCAAACAACTCATCACACCCTATCACAGCTGATCACAAAACCCAAATTCTTGCTTACATATTAATATACTAACTATCATACCAAGGATTTATTGTCAAATTATATCATGTAGCATCTTTGCGTCTGCCTGTCTGTGGAGAGGCCAAGACCTTTTGTTCACTCAAGCAATGGTTTTTCAGCTTGATGTATTTTCACCACCCCACCTGAATACCTTGCTGATGCAAATAGGACCCCGTGCGCTAAAGGTCACTTCTGAAAGCTGCTGAAAAGTTAAACAATCTTTCAGGATGAAAGATGTGCAGGCGCAAGGCAGCCTGAGTCAGATGCAAACAGCCAGACATAACATGTATTTCATTGTTAAAACTTAGCTAATGTTATGAACTTTAATGTATGAATTTGGTATGGTGTATGTCCTGAAGGCCGAGGGAGCTCATTATATTTCAGCATCTAGGAAACAGGAATGGAAGAATGATGGGAGCAGGGGGAGAAAGAAGCATGTGCACGATGAAGATGAGGCATCACTAGATTTATTCGCGAACTCTAACTGCAAGCTGAAAGAAAACAACGTAATTATTTTGATGAGCCACACCCACTGCCAGCCATCTTACCTTTGAAAGGGACGCTTGGGTGAAGATGCTTTGCCCTGAGCATCCATCGCAGAGATCGCCAGCGCACCTTCCGGAAAGGTGTTCTGACAGTCCTCAAAGCATCTTCATCCTGGAGCATCCTTTTGCATGAATATCAGATACAGTGGAACCCTGGTTGCCGAACGATTCGGAAGTCAAACACTTCGGAAGTCAAACGCCGACATCCCAGAAGTGAATGCTTCTGTTTTCAAAGGCGCCTTGGAAGTCAAACGGCTTCCGAGGCGCGTTTCTCCATTTTTTTCAATGGATTTTGCCGACCGGCAATTGCGCCTCGGTTGTCAAACATGTCGGAAGTCGAATGGTCTTCCGGAACGGATTATGTTCGACAACCGAGGTTCCACTGTACTTTTTGCCATCTTCGAATTTGCATAGTGGGCAGTGGCAGAGTGGCAAAGTTCACCCCCAGTTTTGACAGTGTGGATTGTTCCTCGAAATAAAAGAAAACACTTGTGCTTGGGCCCAATTTCAACCACGTGAACCTACCCTTTCTTTTAAATGTGGTGGGAAAACTACTGGTGTGAACCTCTGAGGCTATTTTCAGGATACAGTGGATGCTCGGGTTGCGAACGCGATCCGTGCGGGAGGCGCGTTTGCAACCCACAGCATTCCCAACTTGCGCCGCTGCGTCTGCGCACGCGCGTGATGCAATTTGGCACTTCTGCGCATGCGCAAAGTGCGATCTAGCGCTTCTGCGCATGCGCGAGCGCCGAAACCTGGAAGTAACCCGTTCCGGTACTTCTGGGTTCAGCGCGTTAGTATCCTGAAAATGCGCAACCTGCAGCAAGCACAACCTGAGGTATGACTCTACTTATATTGTTGCCCACTAGAGCGCAAGCCATTTTTGAGCATGTAGACAAATCAGCAGATTTATATGGGGCCATGCTATGAACAAATGGACTCACTTGGTGTGCTAGACACGAGCTACTTCAAACACCTGCAGTCCCAGTTTGTTGCCCTTCACCTTTGTTTAGCATTCCAGCCTTTAATAGCTTCCATTTACAAACTTGTCTCCTTTTATTTAGGACTATGCATTTTCTTCTACGCTAATAGAAACTTCAAGCAGTATTAAACAGTGTCCTCCTCAGGGCAGATGTCTTGATCTGCGTATCTAAAAATAAGAGACATTTGTAATGTTGTTTCTCTCTCTCTCTCTCATTAGGTAATATGTTCAATGGTAGCAATACATAACGTAATGTACAGCTGCTGTGTTCTTTGGCTCAAAATCAGTCTGCTGCAGTGACAAAAGTAGATTTCAAATCCAATCCATGCAATAAAAACGAATCTTTTTTTATTACACGAGGAATTAAAAGTGCAAACTATAAATATACAAGGTTGCCTTACACACAGGCATGTAACTAGTTTTCCTTGTTAGGCGTGGCAGTCACATCTGTAGCTGGGCATTTCATGGAGGGAGGTGCCTAGTGCCAGCAAATTCGGAGAAGATGTACAGTCCAGGTAAGGGGAAGGAAAAAGAACTGACCTTCTGTCTTGCTTGTCCTCCATGCAGAAAGTGTGCTAACTTACATAATGGGCTGTGTAAAGGTCAGGTTAAAAAGAAAATTTAGCAGGAACAGCAGGAACTCAGTGACTGGCAAAAAAAAATTGTTTCATAAGGCGGGGAGGGGAGGATATAAAGGATACAGTGAACCATATGATACCAAAAGGTATCAAAGAAGAAGCAAAGAAAATAGTTTCTGCTATAACTAAGAAGTTAAAAAAACTAATGTGAAGCTTTCCGCCCCCAAAAATCTTGTACAATTGCAACACCAGTACAAAACAAAACAAAACAAAGTTTAGGGGGTGATCCTATGGCAAGATCTGACAAGATGAGCAGTTTAGCATGCAATGAATCTCCAGCACAGTCTGCTGATTCTTGGCTCAGTTGGGTGTAAAGCCTCCAACCTTTGCTCAGTTGAAGACATGGCAGCATAACTTGCTCATCCCATTGAAAGGCCCTAATGTGAAGGTTCCCCCACCCCCCAACATTCTTGTACAATTCATCATGTCCCACCTTGTACTGGGCAAGCTAAGAAAGGGAATGTGTTTTGGAAGTCAGTGAAATCAAAATGACAAAGCATTTTTTTAAAAAGGTAAATTAATAGGCTGAAGTTGAAAGAACTAGAATTTGAAGATGCTCACCTGCCAAGTGTAATCAGTGCTCATAATATGAATATTTCTTTCTTGCACCGAGAGGATTTGCTGTCGGCAGCAGTTATATGCAGATTGCATATGCTTTCTCTATGAGGGCATGTTAAGAACTGTAAGGAACAAGCCATCAGCTGACACAGCAAGAAGTACTTTTGTACAGGATAAAAACACTTCATGTTAGTTAGGGGTCTCTTCTGCGGATGGGTGTGCTATTTGAAAGCCAGGTTAAGAGCACACCTGCAGGGAACCTGGGGGTTTCCAAACCCGTCTTTTAGTCATCACATGAATTTGGCAGTGGATGGGGCAATTTGCAGAGGAAAATTTGCAGGCAGAAAAATGGGCATTTATAGGCACTTTCTTCTGATTGGACAAACATGTCCCAGGTTCTCAGCAATTGTTTTTCCCCAAGCCAGGATCTAGAGTTGAATGTAAACACCAATGCAGCTGTGGGGAAAACTCCAATTTCAAAGGAGAATCAGTTGGGGGTGGGTAGTGGATGGGTGAAGTTCCCTGGGTTCCATGATCACTGCAGATGGTGACAGCAGTCACGAAATTAAAAGACGCCTGCTTCTTGGGAGAAAAGCAATGACAAACCTAGAGTGGCTGGGGAGACCCAGCCAGATGGGTGGGGTACAAATAATAAATTGTTGTTGTTATTATTATTATTATTATTATTATTATTATTATTATTATTATTGACAGCATCTTAAAATGCAAAGACATCACCTTGCCGACAAAGGTCCGTATAGTTAAAGCTATGGTTTTCCCAGTAGTAATGTACGGAAGTGAGAGCTGGACCATAAAGAAGGCTGATCGCCGAAGAATGGATGCTTTTGAATTATGGTGCTGGAGGAGACTCTTGAGAGTCCTGTGGACTGCAAGAAGATCAAACTTATCCATTCTGAAGGAAATTAGCCCTGAGTGCTCACTAGAAGGACAGATCCTGAAGTTGAGGCTCCGGTACTTTGGCCACCTCATGAGAAGAGAAGACTCCCTAGAAAAGACCCTGATGTTGGGAAAGGTTGAGGGCACAAGGAGAAGGGGACGACAGAGGATGAGATGGTTGGACAGTGTTCTCGAAGCTACTAACATGAGTTTGGCCAAACTGCGAGATGCAGTGAAGGATAGGCGTGCCTGGCGTGCTCTGATCCATGGGGTCACGAAGAGTCAGAAACGACTGAACGACTGAACAACAACGAAGTTCCCTCTCCTCTCCACTAGTTCTCCCTTCCAAAGGCCCCTCCCTTGCATTCTCAATTTATCAGCAAATGTAGGCTTGAGGAGTGTGTATTGAATGAGATTCAGTAGTATGTATTTGTGATATATGATATAAGATGTGATAAGAGGCCTAGACACATTTTTCACCCTATTTTTTTCTTTCTTTTTTCCTTTTAGGATTGCTTTACCCCACATATGCCCACTCGACCACTTTGATCTGCGGAATTGGAACCTAAGACTTCTTCCTCACTTTTAAGAAATCATTATTTTAGGGAGCAATCCTGTAGCAAGATCTGCTGGGATGAGCAGGTTAAGTTACAGTAGATCTCTGGCTGACTCAGAAGGCACCCAGAGCAGCTAGGCTATGTCACGTTAACTCCCTTACCCTCCGCTCAGCCGGAGATGCACTGACATATTTTCCGCTATCTTGGCTTAGCTCGGACCCAGGTTCTTGTGGCCCATTGTATTCCCAACTTTTGTGTTGTAGTTTCACATCCGACACACATTTGTACCAGTGTTCGAAACTTCCATTGTGAAAAATGAACATAATATTTTAGCTGCAGTTCATTCATTTTCAGCTTTGTATTATTGTTATAAAAAAGCGCGCCTAGATATTCCATTGTTGCGCCTAGGTTTATGGTGCCATTTCGCTCCTAGCTTCCATATCTCAGTTTCTAACACTGATTGGAGCTGGAAAGAGAAACTGCTTTGGCTCACATACACATAGTGCCTTGTCTGAGTGCAAAAGGAGGGCACATACCGGTATATAAAAATTAGAATGGGGAGAGAACTGGAAGTGCATAGCAACATGCTGTGGAGACAACTGGCAGATTTTATTCATAGGCAAAGACAAAAGGGGTGGAATTGAAAGAGGTGAAAGAACAACATCCATATAATGTGTCACAAAGGAAACTCTGTGTTTTTCCGTTTTATTCCCCCTTCCCAAGATTGGAAGGGGAACAATTTTCCATTTGGGCTTTAATGGGTTTTTCGTTCGTTCCGATACAGCGGTAAAGAGCAAGTTTTCTACATTTCTGCATTGGGATATAAACAAAAAGCCTTTGGACCAGTGTTTTATATAAATGAAAAGCTTTTGGACCAGTGGACTGATCCACTGCAAATTCTAAGACAGCATGCGACAAACGAAAGTGTGGACAGGGCCTGAGTGCAACCTTTAAACTAAATTTAATAGGAATACGTCCCATCGGTGGTGCTTGCTTCCAAGTAAACAACCACAGGACCAAGCTGTATGACTTATTCAATAGCTGCTGTCCTGGCCAGGTGGTTATGAGTCAAAAAGAACATTTGCTTCAAATGCCGGGGCTGCAGCAGGCCCCAAGCAGCTGCCGAGTTTCCCCAGTGTGCCATAGCCATGCTGTTATGAGACGGCCATTTTATTTTTTGATGCAGTTGCCTAGCAACCACGATCTATTCTACTTGCTGCAGCAAAATGGCTGGGGTTGGGGGGTGGGGATGAAGCTCAAAAGGCATTGTAGGTCATAAGAGAAAGGAGTGTGTGCATTAAGATGATTAAGAAATTCAAAACAGGAGGTACAAAATCTGTGAAGAGGGCCTGAAGACCCAGGGCCTACATAGCACTAAAAGGACCAGAAAAAACTTCCGTGCATGTTGCACAACTCAAGTAGTCGGGAGGCATAACATAATATACCTCCATATTTATTAAGTGTCTGTCTAGAAATCAGTCACCTGGAGGACCAGGTTAAGAGGTGACTAAAAATATAGCAAATAGGGAAATCACGAATAAGCAAATTCCTGTATACGTGTGTGTGTGTGTGTGTGTGTGTAATAAACTGCCTTCCCAATTTTCAGGACAGATTTTGGATGAAATCTTCAGGGTCTGCCAGGAATTTCAAGGGGATAATCCATGGTTAATAGGAAATCTGAATAATCTTATAGGTGGCAAAGCTGTTTTGGGATCCTGGTTCTATCCAATTGAGTGGACATCATTTTCCGTCGCTCACTTCATCTATTTTGGGATGTTCAAACCAAGGTTCTCCAACACAGCCGAGACACATATAGCGCACAGCTAATTTTGTAGGACACGTGTATCCTGTTCACCGGTGGGAAAATGGCAACTGAAGTGTAGGCTGATGTTTTGGTAATCGTTTGGATCGTTTCCAAATGCCTTTCATCATTCTTATTCTGAACACACTCCCTTCTGCAGTTGTGCCTGCAATGCTTTTGTTCTTCCCTGCCAACCCAAGCCATTTTGATGCTGCTTGTAGAAGAGAGGGGTTGCCAGGCAACAGCAGCAAAATAAAATGGCCACCTTCTTTCCACATTTGCAGGACATAGATAGGGCTTATGTAGCACTAGGGCCCAGAAAAGCCCCTCAGGCTTTTAAGGTTTGTTTTGTTTTGTTTTAAAAAATATATTAACTGAAGTGTAGGTGGGTTCCCATGAGGCAAGACACAGTGATAACAACAAGAACCTTTATTGAACTAACAGAACTGGACAACAGGGGCAAAGCAACTGCTTAAATACATTTCTGAAGCCCTGGGTCACTCCCACTCCCAACGTGATTGGATGTCTAGACTTCCAAGCTGCAAATCATGACTCAGAGTTTAAGGGCCAATGGCAGAGGTCCAAATCATGAAATGTTCTGTGATTGGATATCATGTATCATATCAGAACACAGGGGCTCAGAATCCTTAGTCCAGGCTCAAGCTGAGGCAAACACAGACCACTGAATACATAACATTAGCCATCTCTTCTGTTTAGGTTTTTTAGTGTCTTTCTGTGTTGGTGTTCTTAATAATTGGAGTGATATCCAAATACTTCACACTCAAGGTAGACCCATCAAAATCAATTGATTAGTCAGTCTTCCAATTAAATGGGTTACTCTGAATACAACTAATGTTGAATATCACCCTTGAGTTTTATAACAGGGGTGGGGAGTTTCCAGCCCATGGGTTAAGGGCGGCCAACCAGACACTCTCTGAGTAATTCCCGTCACCAGCTGTACTGCTTTTGCCTAGTTTGAATGCTCCCTTGAACTTTGATAATGCTTCTTACTTAAGTGGGTTTTGGACAACTGGAATAATAATTAATAATAATAATTAATAAATAATAATAATAATAATAATAATAATAATAATAACAATAATAATAATAATAATAAAATTTGTATCCCACTCTATACCCATAGATCTCAGGGCAGTCAACAACATAAAATCGCAATAGAAAAAAACACGATATACATAAAACAACCCCCTCCATAACACATTTCAAAAGGGCATTAGGTGTCAATCAGCCAAAGGCCTGGTTAAAGAGGAACATTTTTGCCTGGCAGCTAAAGTTGTATAATGAAGGTGCCAGCCAAACCTCCCTGGGGAGAGAATCCCACAAATGGGGAGCCACTGCAGAAAAGGCCCGTTCTCATGTTGCCACCCTCTGGATCTCTAGCAGAGGAGACACACAAAGAAGGGCCTCAGATGATGATCTCCGGGTCCAGGTCAGTTCACATAGAGAGAGACAGTCCTTGAGGTATTGAGGTCCTGAGCCAATCACAAACCCTCCAACATTTCTCTGATGAAAATAGGGATGTCCCATTCCATAATGATATTTTTACTATTTATACCCCACACTTCGCTTCCAATATGTATAAAAACATAATAAACATTGAACATTTAAGAAGAAAGTTACCTATACAGGATTGCCTTCAGATGGCTTGGGGAGTCGGATAACTCCATACCCCCCAACATTTATCCAATGAAAATAGGGACATACTAAAGAAAAGTGGGACATTCTGGGATCAAATTAGAAACTGGGACAGCTTCTCTAAATCAGGAACATCCCTGGAAAATAGGGACACTTGGAGGGTCTGTGGTTGTACATAGATAAGAGTCGCCTCCTGCCTCTGACCACCAACAGTTTTATGGTTTGCACCTCCTTGGTACAGATGAAAATTGGTCTAAAACTAAAGAAGCACACAAAGCACAGCTGAGGGGAACTCACAGTTGTGAGGCCTGAGGAGATTGTGATGCTGCATCCCTAGTTGTTGCTATCAACTAAGTGCTACCTGTGACATCACAAAAGTACATGGCAGCTGAACCATTTCCTCTCCCCCAACATCACAGTTCTGTTGGAGCCTGGCATGTAATTCTTGTTCATGCATCCCGCACAAATACATTTTAGGGTAGAAGGGTGAAGTTTGCCTCCAGTGTTAATTCGGAAAAAAGTATGCCTCAGCTCAGCCATCAGAACTCTAGTAAACAAACACCGACAGCGAATGTTGCAATTACCAGCATGGTTTCCAGTACAAAGAAAGAAAAATGATTGAGTCAATAAAACAAATTATGATCGCAGTGTTTTAATAGAAACATGATGTGAGTTTTCATTGCTACTTCTCAAAGCTTCATCCACCACAAATATGTTTGTATCTGTACTGATTTCAGTTTAAAACTTTAGAACAAAGGTTATTCATCGGTACTTAATTACCTTTTCCTTTAGAATTTAGGATTCGGGACTTAATGATGGTTGAGCTGGAGCTCCACTGCATCCTAAAGCCGGTCATCTTGGCAGATCTTACCATAGGATTAATCCTGTAAATCCAATTTGTTTCAGTGGGTGTACTCTAAGTATCTCTAAGTTTGGCACTAATATGGTATGGCCAGTGATATTTTTTTACTTTTTTATTATTATTACTTAGAGTGGCACACCTTATTATTATTATATTATATGCTACATAATGAACTCATTCCCCCCCCCCCCAGTTTTAAAGGATTGATGCAGCATAGGGGACTGATGTTGCAGAAACAGAAATCCAGTGCTGTTGTGGGCACAAATTCAATGAGCTAATCAAATGGCAATTTGGATCCAAAATATAGCCGAGACTGAGCTTTCTCAGCACCACACATACAAATTCCACACACACATACAAAGTCACACTGAAGTTGCATTTCTGACAACTGAAGAAAAGAAAACGTACCAATGAAAGAGAAGCAGAGTAAATGGGAGGAAGCACTGAGGCTCACCAGTGCTGAATGGGGTATGTGCGTGAGGGACCAGAGCTCCCTCCCAAAAAAAATTCAATGAAGGGACCACCTCCCAAGTTCCTCAGCAGTCATGTGAGCAGGCCGTGGGGCATGCTTGTGCCGCGCATGCACACTGCAGGGCATCCACAAAACACGTCAGCATGCCACAGGGCATGCATGTATGGCAGGCATAGGCAAACTCGGCCTTCCAGATGTTTTGAGACTACAACTCCCATCATCCCTAGCTAACAGGGCCAGTGGTCATGGATGATGGGAACTGTAGTCTCAAAATATCTGGAGGGCCGAGTTTGCCTATGCCTGGTGTATGGTGTGATGATGTTGCGCAGCCCCAGACCCCCTCAACCATGTGGGGAAGGTGTCGTAATATGGTTCAGGCCAGTCCTAAGGTCAGAAGTATCTCAGTTCATGTAGTTAGACGATCTATGTGGGGCTACCTTTGAAGGTGACCCAGAAACTACAACTAATCCAGAATGCGGCAGCTAGACTGGTGACTGGGAGCGGCCGCCGGGACCACATAACACCGGTCTTGAAAGATCTAAATTGGCTCCCAGTACGTTTCCGAGCACAATTCAAAGTGTTGGTGCTGACCTTTAAAGCCCTAAACGGCCTCGGTCCAGTATACCTGAAGAAGCGTCTCCACCCCCATCGTTCTGCCCGGACACTGAGGTCCAGTGCCGAGGGCCTTCTGGCGGTTCCCTCACTACGAGAAGCCAAGTTACAGGGAACCAGGCAGAGGGCCTTCTCAGTAGTGACACCTGCCCTGTGGAACGCCCTCCCACCAGATGTCAAAGAGAAAAACAACTACCAGACTTTTAGAAGACATCTGAAGGCGGCCCTGTTTAGGGAGGCTTTTAATGTTTAATAGATTACTGCATGTTTAATAGATTACTGCATTTTAACGTTCTGTTCAAAGCCGCACAGAGTGGCTGGGGAAACCCAGCCAGATGGGCGGGGTATAAATAATAAATTATTATTATTATTATTATTATTATTATTATTATTATTATTATTATTACCTGGGGGTTGAAAGCCGACGGTCCAAGGTCACAAGAAGCAAGAAGCAGCAAGGTCTGACCACTGGTGGAGGAAGAGGAGTGCGGGGTGAGCGTACCCACCCCCAGGATGCACGCCAGCCCCGTCCCCACCTGCTCTCCACCTCCAGTGCCGGAGCATGAAGCTCTGCCACTGGGTCTGACCAGGAATGACAAATGTAGTTTCTAGCAACTGACTGAGGCTGGAAACCCTGCTTAAGAAAGCTGGAGAAAAGCTGGTTCTCATCAGGAGCAAGAAGGCAGCAGGTGGAGTCACAATGCCTTCTGCTCATTCAGGCTGCTGCTCAGCAGGTGAAGCCAACTCCTGGCCCATGACAAAAGGCTGCACCCTTTTCCTTCACCAGATGCAGGTTCTTTTGTGTGAGATGTGTGTAACACATTAATCTTGGTTTTTGTGATTATCCTACAGTATTTAAGAAAATTTGTCACAAGGCCTCCACGCACTTAATAAGAATTGTACTTTGTGCATGAAGTAATTTCCTCCCATTTCAATGTTCTTAAAGACACTATTGAGTTCAGAACTCTATTTATTTCAAAAGCATCAGGTAGGTCAAACTGCATGCTGGCTCAGTAGCTTGACAAGAGTGTTGGTGTACAGAAAATAGTTTTCTCCTGCCACTGCTGTAAAATAATGTTAGCTAAACTAGATGCTCCCTCCTCTACCTCTCTCAAAACACATGGGATGAAGAAAGAAAAACAAAACTTCAGTCAGAATGACCAGCGTTTTGATGTCCTTAGAAAATCCGACCGATGTGTGAAAATGAATTTTAAAAAATGGAAGGGGCTGCAGTCAATAACTGGAAAATGGTACAGATGTTCAGTGAACATCTGAGGGACTTCTTAAGCAGGTTTTGTTAAAAAATAAATGAAAAGTGTTTGAAAAGAAACACCGACATGTGAAACCTCAGGGTTTCTTTGTATGTTATAGACCCCATACAGAGGCAACCAAAAGTTGCATCTAGGAGGTAGTTCTCCACATAGAGGCTGTAATAACACTCAGAAGGGCTTTTCTCATGGTTTAACCTAACCAAATAGAAGAAGAAGAAGAAGAGTTTGGATTTGATATCCCGCTTTATCACTCCCCGAAGGAGTCTCAAAGCGGCTAACATTCTCCTTTTGCTTCCTCCCCCACAACCAACACCCTGTGAGGTGAGTGGGGCTGAGAGACTTCAGAGAAGTGTGACTAGCCCAAGGTCACTCAGCAGCTGCATGTGGAGGAGCGGAGACGCGAACCCGGTTCACCAGATTATGAGTGTACCGCTCTTAACCACTACACCACACTGGTGAGTCACCATGCTGGCTCTACAGAGCTGTGGCCATTGATTTGTGACAGTCAGCAAAGAAGGTGGCCTGCACGTGGCTGCTCCCTTAAATACCCCAGGGGCGGGCTGGGGGCAGCGCCTAGGACCTTTGCCATGATTGGCCTTGCCACCTGGAAGGCCTGGGATGGCTGAGGTGGGTGGCACCAGGTGACCATCCCCTCCCCCAGCTGTGCAGGAAGATGGCGGCCTCCTCGGACCAGCTGAGGCCACGCTGTGCGGCAAACGCCATCCCACCCCAAGCCCCAGGGGAGGTGGATATTTCCCATATGGAAGGGAGTTTTTTTAGGCTCTCCTCGGAGGCTATGGCAAATTGACAATTTCCTCAGAAACAGGAAAATGTATGAACTGTAGGAGATAGATCCCTCAATGAGAGAAGTGAGGTTACAGGGAACCAGGCACAGGGCCTTCTCAGTAATGGCGCCTGCCCTGTGGAGTGCCCTTTGATCAGACGTCAAGGAAATAAACAACTATCTGACTTTTAGAAGACATCTGAAGGCAACTATGTACAGTGGTACCTCGGGTTACAGATGCTTCAGGTTACAGACTCCGCTAACCCGGAAGTAGTACCTCAGGTTAAGAACTTTGCTTCAGGATGAGAACAGAAATCGTGTGGCAGCGGCATGGCGGCAGCGGGAGGCCCCATTAGCTAAAGTGGTACCTCAGGTTAAGAACAGTTTCAGGTTAAGAACGGACCTCCAGAACGAATTAAGTTCTTAACCCAAGGTACCACTGTATTGGGAAAATTTTAATGTCTAATGTTTCACAATTTTTTATGTAAGCCGCCCAGAGTGGCTGGGGAAACCCAGCTAGATGGGCGGGGTATAAATAATAAAAAAATTGTTGTTGTTGTTGTTGTTGTTGTTGTTGTTGTTGTTGTTGTTGTTGTTTTATATCAACTGCTAGGAATGGCCATGTTACTCACAACTGGAACTATATTACATCATGTATATAACAAAATAATAGTTCTGCTTACTTTCTTAGCAGTGAACTTTGTATCTGAAGGGCTGCTTGTTTTCCCCACAGACTGCAAAGAATCGGGGTGCTGAAGAAGAAATTGTTGATACCATCACAATTTTGTGTAATGATACGCTGATAAAGGCATCAATATCTGCTATACAGGATCACGGAAAAAACAGTTTAGCAAGTTTTATTGAAAGGGAAATTTAAGTATTCTGTCAATGGAAAAACTAGGGACCCATCATAAATATTCACAAAGACAGATTGCCAACCTCCTCTCTTCAGGGGAGAAATCTGCATTATGTTGCCTTTGCCTGTGAAATTTATTAGCACATATATTATCAACGGGGGCTGGGAAACTGCTGATGTTTTCACATAATCCTGCATTTGATGTAGATTTTGGTAACCGGTACAAAATTCCTGCTGGGTGGATCTCACACTGAGATGCCAGAACTAACGTCAGACCAAGCTGCCACATGTTACTCAAAAACTGGTCCTCCTTAACTTCTCACAAACCGTATCGAGTGATACGAATGTGGGCAGCAAAGAAAAAGAAGGATCACTCCTGGATTTTTCAGGTTCGCTGTGAGCCTGAGCAGACAGAAAGGGGTGGTGTAGTTGTCATGGTTGTGCAGAAGCAGGAATTTCGGTAGCTGATGCCAGGAAAGGCCACACCCACTGACCTGCCTTCTGTCTATATAGATACTAGAGCTATAAGAGAGCTACAATGAAAAGAATATGGCAATACTCATTTCTACACTCTGGGCTTCATTACCACTGAGCCTAGGGCTTGCTGATCAAAAGGTCGGCGGTTCGAATCCTCGTGACGGGAAAGCACGTCAAAGTGCAAGTAGATAAATAGGTACCGCTCTGGCGGGAAGGGAAACGGCTTTTCCGTACGCTGCTCTGGTTCACCAGAAGCGGCTTAGTCATGCTGGCCACATGACCTGGAAGCTGTACGCCGGCTCCCTCGGCCAGTAAAGCGAGATGAGCGCCACAACCTCAGAGTTGTCCACGACTGGACCTAATGGTCAGGGGTCCCTTTACCTTTACCTTTACTGATGATTTCCTGGGGATAGAAACCTTTCCATTCCCTCCACATCCTCCCCTCTTCTCTTGACTTAGCTTCATAAAGACCTATATCTGGCGGACCCATTTTGACATTGCTGAACTGATAACATTTTAGCACATCTGGTACATTATCAACTATTATACTAACAAACTTTTTTTTGTGGGTGGGAAGAAATGCAGTTAAGTGCAGGAGTCATACTTGTCATGTAAGGTAGGGCTGCCATATGCCTGGGTTTCCCCGGAAACGTCTGGGAATCGGGCTGTGAAATGTCGTCCGGGCGTATTTATGCTGAATCGGCAAGATGTCTGGCAAAACCCGGACGTAGGGCAAGTAGGGCGATACTATTTTAAAAAATGCTTTAAAAAATCAAGAAAAGTCCAAAATGTTCCCCCCGAAAAGCTCAACAGTTTGTCCGGAATATGCCAACTCTATGTAAGGGTCTGCTCATTAGGTACACTGCTTACTCTCGTATCTGCTCAATAGGTACAGTGCCAGTTTCCTCTGTAAATTCACTTTGCATCCCCGAAAGGAAAGGCAGATGGTGTCACCGCAGGACAATCTTGCCAGAGTGGCAGAGCCAGATGGCAACCTGACACAATCCTTGTTTGAACTGTGCACAGGTGCCATCTGCACCGAAGAGAGAACAGTATCCGCACAGCACGATCCTGCGCTACACTTCTCCTCTCCTAATGAGGAACAGAGATACCTCCCTGCCACAACAAATGGTTGATACCAGAAGTTATGGTAGGGAGTTAATAAACCTTCCCACAATTTCCCTTATGGTAGTCTATAAAAAAACCTAGAGCCCCTCCATCTACCAATGTCCTACTATTCTTTCGTAGAATTTTCACATGACCTAGTCCAGGCATGTCCAACAGGTAGATCACTGGTAGATCATTGTCTCCCCCAAAGAAGCTGAACAACTGTGGCTCCCCTTAAAAAAGCTCAACATTTTACCTCCTCCATGAAAAAACTCAAACACTTTGACCCCCCCCCCCAAAATGGGCCTTCCTCCTTCCTCTAAAAAGCTCAACAACTTTGTCCTGAACCCCAAAAAAGGGGTCAGATCACTGCCAGTTTTTAACTGTGAGTAGATTGCAGTCTCTTGGGAGTTGGCCACCCCTGTAGTCCTTCCCCTGCCCACCCCCCCAATATTCTTAAGGGGGTCTCTTCTCCAGTCTTCAGAGAGTAGCTGGAAGTGGGGAGGCAGACAAAGGTCCTCATTTCCTTCCACTCTGCAGTTTTAATCCGAAATCTTAGGTGCAGGACTGCACCCAGAGCTCAGAAACTGATTGTGCTAATGAAATTCCCTGTCGCAACATGTGCCTAGAACGATGGGAGTTTCGAACACTATGAGGAACTATGTAAATTGGATTGTGCCCTAGGTACCCGGTACCACGGATGTAAATCGGATTATGTTCTGATGTTGATATTGTCAGTTCATACTGCATTACTTTCATTTGGATGAAAATCCTGCTCCTCATTGAAATATGCATATAGCTGGATCAGGATGAAAAGACTTACAACCTGTGGTATGCTTCACAGAACGTGAGCTGCTTCTGAGGCCAAAAAGCTCAGAGTAGAATTATTTTAAAGGGATTATAATAAAAAAGTAACATCTCTGCAAGCTGGCATCAAAGTGTGAACTAATTAGCACTCAAAGAGGCTGTGAAAGTTAAAGTGGACATTCACCATCCGGGCAGACAAAATAATTTTTACCTTCAAGCATTTGAATACTACAGAAACCATATGGTTCAGGTTGTTCAGTTAATACCCAATGAAAACATCAGTGCCATAGATCAAGTGTGATAGGTGTCAGAGTGATCTAGTTCAGCGGCCTTTCGCACCTGGATGTCTTTTTTCCCTCTTAGCGGGAGCAAATACAACATAACAGGGTCAACTGTCACTGCATAAATATATTGCTGTGACAGCATATATGGATGGAATGTTTGATGGCAAACATTAAAAGCAGCCTTTAGTGCAACCTGAATACAAAATATCTTACACGGTTATTGTTGTTTATTTTATTAACAACCAGTGCACACAGTGCACAACAGAGATTGAAGGGTTAAGGAAATGGCTTGAAAATACCACATTTTTACGTGCATAAGACGAGGTTTTTTTGCTAAAATAAAAAAGTAAAAAATTTGGGGTCGTCTTGTACACGGAAGATGGGCATCCGGGGGGATTTTTAAACTACTTAACCATACGTCCAGGATTTTGGCTTGGGCGAGCTGAGGCGGTCCCTGCTGCTGCCGTCCCCCCTTTCTCCTCCCCCTCCAGGCTGTATGCTGGAGACTGGCTCGCCTCCTGAAGCCCCCACTGGCTCGACCACCAAAGCAAAAGTAGCTGCCACCACTGCTGCTGAGAGCTGCCTGAGTTACCTCTCCTTGCCCTTCTTTCCTCCCCCCCTCTTCCCCTCTCAAACTCCCACCCTGCCCCCAGACCGCTCACCACCTTCCTCAGCTCAGTTTGCTTGACGGCATGGCCCGGTGCAGAGTGGCCGCTGCCTTCCCCCGGCTCTTCCTCGGTATCCTGCTTGGGAGCCTCCTTCCCCTCGCTTCCAGTGTGGTGTAGTGGTTAAGAGTGGTAGACTCGTAATCTGGGGAACCGGGTTCACGTCTCTGCTCCTCCACATGCAGCTGCTGGGTGACCTTGGGCTAGTCACACTTCTTTGAAGTCTCTCAGCCCCACTCACCTCACAGAGTGTTTGTTGTGGGGGAGGAAGGGAAAGGAGAATGTGAGCCGCTTGGAGACTCCTTCGGGTAGTGATAAAGCGGGATATCAAATCCAAACTCTTCTTCTTCTTCTTCTTCTTCTTCTTCTTCTTCTTCTTCTTCTTCTTCTTCTTCTTCTTCTTCCCTGCATCAGCAGCTGCCACCGAGGGGGAGCGTGTGATGCCCCAGTCACTGCCTTTGCTTCTGCACCACGGTGCACCGCATGCTCCACATGCTGGAAACTTTGAAGGCGATTGCCCCCCCCCCCAAAAAAAGATAAATTTGCCACCGCAGACCATCCAGATTTTCACTTCTATTTTAGGGTTTTGTTTTCTTAATTTTGGATTCAAAAAAATAAGGGTAGTCTTACACATGGAGAAACACGGTACGTTTTAGATAGGAATGGGTGCAACTACCTGGTTTCCCTACCATTTTAGTCAATAGCAAATGAAATTCTGCTCTGTCTGCCCAAACTCCACAGTGAATTGCAGAAGCCAGAATGTTTTCCACACTTAAATCTGGGGATGCACAAAGAGACCTAGCACTGACAAGTGTTTGCTTGTATACTCAAGCAATGCTGTAAGAGGAAACTGTTGGAGATTCATTCCCCGTGTCTACAGTCATGGGATTGTTATCTATCACATGGCAGTGTATGTTTTCATTCCACAAAGTGGGAAGTGACGGAGACAGGATGTTTGCGTTACTGTGTTCCGTGAAGTGGGACTATTGTCCTTTGTTCTTTCTCTTTGCTGTCTGATGCTAGAGAGAGGGGGAGCCATGTTGCAGTGCTCTGTGTGTGTTTATATGTAAATAAAGTAGATTAGCCAAAATGCTGAGTTGCTGAGGTCTGTTTGCCCATGCTGCAAAGACTCTGCGAAGTGTGCTGATGCTTCTTGATATCAGTCACTGTGATGTTCGGGCAGAAGAAAGCTTTTGAAGCTCCTGAACGATCAACCAGGAGGGAGAGAACATGCCAGTCGGGCATGTGTCTCTGCCAGGGTCCTACATGAGAGTAGGATGCTCCTGTGAGCAGAAACTGCATTTACTGTCCTATGGGCCGAAGATACAGTGAGTTCTCTGCAGGCTCACCCACAGTGTAAATGAGTAATGCCATTGGGCTACTTCCCTCCAGATGTGAATCTCCATATGCCTTCCTCTTGCTTCACAAAGCATACTGTATTGTTTTGTGGGCATTAATGGGCTAAAGCCCACTCCATCAGATGTATGATGTGACCTGGAATGCTACTTGCTGTTGATGCGGTCAAAGAAACACAGTGCTGATGTGTGATTGACTTTTTCAGGCCTTCCTTCATGCCCAGATGCCACTGTCGAGTCCCATGCACTGTTAAACTGTGCACATGGCTGGCAGTAGTTTTGTATTAATTATGTCACGAAGGCCCAGCAGTAGTTTGAGCCACAATGGAGGTGACACGCTTTCAGGTCCGAGAGCTGGCAAGTACCTCGAGCAGATAAGCAGATGGCAGGCAGGCAGGTGGAAGTCAAAGAGGGCAGGAAGGCTAGCACCGGGCAAGTTGGCAGTCAAGTGCAGAGTGATAGCCAAATCCACATTTAATACTCTGAGGTTTCAGAGAGAGAGGTGTCCTTCCCCCCTCATTGCCATTATCTGAAAAATGTCCAGAAAATACAGGCTGGGGTAGTTAATAGAGAAAGCCTAAAATCCCTTTCAAAAGCTATAAGCTGATTGGATTGAAGGGTTTCCCTGATCCATGATCCTTAAGGCACTGCTGCTTTCTGGGATTTGCCCATCCTTATCTAGAGCCTTCAAAAACCCACCAAAACAAACAAACAAACATGCTCTACCAATTGATATGGTTCCCAATGCATTTTGATGAGACTCTTTGCAATTTGAAATAAAACCTGCCTGTGATAAATGCCCCCTTTGAGGCCTTATTTTAGCACAATCTGAAACTATTGCTGCTCAGAACTTTAACAAAAGTTTTATGTTAAAAAGCAATCTCTGTGAATATAAAAAATATTACTGCGTGTGAAGACCCCCAGGAGCTACCCAATAATAAATAAATTCACACATGACACAGAATTTAGTTTTAGGTTACTGGCATAATTTTGGCCACAACTTTATTGATTACAGAAAGTGAGTGGTTTATTTAGGCATTGGCAGGATGCAGCACTGATGAATGGGCCCCACCATATTGTCAGTGCAGGTAAACACCATGGGGGAGCGTTGGTACCATTGGTATGGCTCCTTGACTCAACCTCACCCCAATAATGCTCCTAGGGACTTTTGCATGGTCCAACCCCCCCAAAAAGGGGCCGACAAGCATGGCGAGTCCCTGGATTCCTTTAATGGAATACCTCTTGCCGTTGGAGGGGTTACAGGTTCATAAACCAACCCTCCAAACCACCATTTAACCAATGCCTAACCGCCAAACCTTACAGGTTGTGACGATTTGCTATGCGGCAGGTGAAACCCAAGTGGCACCTGCCAATCAGCCAAATGGGAAAATTCCTTCCGGGCCCCTGTCCCAAGAACAGACGACCCACGGCGGCATTGCAAGGTCAAAGCAAGGCCCTAAATATAGGGATGGGTGGCGGGTGAACCGGTGCACAAAGCGAAAAAGAGGAAGCTCAATGCAATGTGCAGCGGAATATAAAGATCCCTCTGTTAATTCATAAAATTCCCATTGGCCAGGTCTGCCCAGCAACCAAGGGATCTCCAATTGGGTTGTTGTGGCTGTCTAATCGCTCCCACCCACAACAATGAGGTCAGGCCTGATGATCTCACCGCAACACGTGCCCTTTCGGAGGAGGACCAGATTTATTATTATTATTATTAGTAGTAGTAGTAGTAGTAGTAGTAGTAGAAGCAGCAGAAGAACTTTTGAAGAACATAATGCTTGATTCCAGTTGCATGTTTAGACCTTTTAACCCGACCCAAATAAATTCAGACAAGACTCAGAATTTTGGTTTGGTTTTTGGCAGAATTTAGGCCACAACTTTATTGATTACAGCAAGTGAGTGGTTGCATAGGCTCTGGTTCAACTAGCTCACTGCACTGTGGCAGGTAGCGATGACCCAGGGCACCAGCATAGGGCAGCCTAGGATAAGCACCTGGGACAGCGGAAAGCCAGAGCCTGACTAGTCCACCACCCAGATGTCCCCTTGGACTCGGGCACAGGCACAACCCCTCTCAGGGTTGACTAAACCATTCCTTTAACGGAATACCCTTCGCAGAGGGATGGCTAGAGCATTCTGCCATCCCTATCACCTGAACCAGAGCCTAGCCGCAACCTTACAAGTTGTGACGATTTGCTACACGGCAGGCGAAACCCAAATAGCACCAGCCAATCAGCCAAGTGGGAAAAATTCCTGCCGTGCCCCTGTCCCAACGACAGGCGATACATGACGGCATAGCAAGGTCAAGCGCAAGCCCTAAATATAGAGAGAGGTGGGCGGGTGTTGCGATGCACAGGCTCAAAAGAGGAAGCTCAGAGACACGTGCATGGGCCTTAAGTAGGTCCCTCGTTCAACTCTTAGCAGCGTCCCATTGGTCTGATTACATCCCAGCAACGAGGGACCTACCAATAGGGTGTTGTGGCTATCCAATAGAACCCACCCACAACACTGGGTCTGGTTGCCAGGTCCCACCGCAACACGTGCCCTCTTTGAGGGAGGACCCGATTTATATATAAGTGTTGCAAACTTAGCAAATTTGTACAGCACACCAGATAATTAGGAAGGCCTATGAAATCAGTAGCTGGAATGTACCAACAACATAGTCTTATTGTGGGAATCTTTATACAGTATTTAAATGTGGTTGCTCAAACTATTTGGGCCAAATCCGTTGCACAGTTTGTATATGGTACCCAATTGGGGCCCCTTGCCAATTGTGCACCATTAGAACTGGTACAGCCATTTTGTTAATGTCTTACTAATAATGAACACAAATAAAGCAATACCAAGTGATTGTTTCCTTACTACTGTTGGCAATGGCCACACAAAGGGCTGAATATCCGTTGGCAGCTTTATCTGTATTGGAACACGATAAAGAGAAACACAAGAAAACAACCTACTACTGAACATGAGGTCATCAGAGCAGAAGAGGGTGGTATTTGTATCAGGAAGGCATCTGTAGAAGATTTCTCAAATATGGGAAGTCAGTTTTTCATTCCATTGTACCCAATGCTTTCCACTACATAATGCATTAAAATACCTGTAACATCTTCCATTTAATCCTCTGTGGTTGTATTGGTAGTGGACGACTCTAGTTCTCATTCAAATATCCAATTCCCTTTCATAATATGATAAACAATGGCTGCTACATAAATGTATTATTCTATAAACATGACAATCAAAGGATAAGGTATAGTGGAGACTGAAATAAGGAGAACAGAATAAAGATTACACAAAGGTTCCTGACTGGAAAATCACAGCAGGCTGGATGAGCTCTGCTGAGACCCCTTTTTCAGTTTATACTTGGGGGGCAGGCAAGAGAGATGGGTGGTATGATGACATTTCACCAGTCCAAATGTCGTGCTTTGTTTTGAAAGACTTGAAACAGGGTTTGAAACCCCCGGGGAAGTTTTGCAGCATCCTGGTTTACAATATCAGCTTTATAGCTAAAATAAAATCCCATCTGCTGCTTACAATTATCTTGAAACACAAAAGAATATGTGCCTGCCTCTTTTGTTTTGCATGTGGCTTTCTTTCTTAAATCAGGGCATTATTGGTTGATATAAAGTATTATACATTTCATTGTCAGCTTGGTTAAAGATTCACCCACTCCTTGACCGTGAGCCACAGTTCACTGAAATATCATTTTGAATAACGGCAACCACTTTGGAGTTGAAGGCTACTCTCAGTCATCACATTTATGATGCACATGTGATACCACCTATGAATACATGGGTTGGAGAAGTCAGAATCTCTTTGTTTCAGTACCTTTGGCTCCCAAATATATTTACATTGGATTCTTATCTCATTATACACGACAAAGCTTTTTTTAGCCATCTCACCCCTTGCTTTTCCCTGCAAGACCAATTGCAGTCGTTAACAGTTGTCAACAGGTTTACCACACCTATCAGCCAATCACCCATTTCCACCACCCTTCTGAGTAATACCCCTCCCCACCCTCTCATTATATATAAGGGTCTGGTGACTTCTGTTTCAGTGTATCTGAAGAAGTGTGCATGCACACGAAAGTTCATACCTAGCACAGAGCCTAGGGCTTGCTGATCAGAAGGTCGGCGGTTCGAATCCCCACGACGGGGTGAGCTCCCGTTGCTTGGTCCCTGCTCCTGCCAAACTAGCAGTTCGAAAGCACGTCAAAGTGCAAATAGATAAATAGGTACCGCTGCAGCGGGAAGCTAAACGGCGCTTCCGTGCACTGCTCTGGTTCGCCAGAAGTGGCTTAGTCATGCTGGCCACATGACCTGGAAGCTGTACGCCGGCTCTCTCGGCCAATAACGCGAGATGAGTGGCGCAACCCCAGAGTTGGTCACGACTAGACCTAATGGTCAGGGGTCCCTTTACCTTTACCTTAAGGTGCTACTGGAAGGATTTTTTTTTATTTTGTTCCGACTACGGCAGACCAACATGGCTGTAACTGTAACTGGAAATATATTTACATGTAACAATTGCACAGATTTAGATGCGAAAGCTATGGGTTTTGGCTGGCTGAGCCAAGACTGGTGTAAGTCCCCAGCAAGGAGCATTCCAGGGATCTGGGGGAAGCAGGACCAGTACATAGGCTGGATCTTGAACCCATTCAGTTCAGTCATGTTACTTGGCAATTCAGTGTAGATGTTTGCTTTCACTCTAAGGCTAAGGCAGAGTAGCAGCCGCCCCCCCGCTGCTAAACAGCATTTGGATCTGGTGTAGTTACGCTGGCTTAACACCAGCTTGCTTTACACCAGCTTCTTTTGCATAGGATTGCTCCCTAAAATGGTGGACTTTTCAGTCTGCATTGCAACACAGATAGAACTGCACCCCACCCCTTCAAAATTGTAGTGCAAGTGGAGGCCAGGTTTGATATCGCTATGGAGAAGCAGAATAGAAAAGTTCCATTCTATAATTGTTCTGGGATTCCACATCTTCTTGATTCCAAACAGATTAATTCCGGTCGGAAGTCTATATTTTAGAATATAGGCGGCAGAATTCTGTACACATGCAATTTCTTTAAAAGCAGAATAAATAGATATAGCTATTAATAGACAGATACACAATGTCTCCATTGAAATCAGTTAGAGGATTGATAGAGGTACAGCTGTTACTCTGGTGGGAAGCAAGAAAAAACTAATTGCGGAAGACCTTACGCCAAGAAGATGCTCAGTGGTTGGTTTTTGTCTTGGTGACTGCAGCCTATTTCAATACCTTTATCGATTTCATTTGCACCATTGCACCACTTTATCACGAGGAAGGAGGGAGGCAAACACCAGAACCTGAAGCTACAATAATGAGCAGCAGCAACCCAGTGAGGAAGCCCTGACCTGTGACATCTGGCTGTTTTGGAAGCCATTTCTGGGCCAGGATTATTTCCAATGAGGCCTTGCTGTGGTTGAGAGATTCAGCAGCCCAGCAGAAGTTGGAATATCTGAGAATTGGCAGGAGGCTTGCAACATCTCTCCTCCCTTAGTGCCTTCTGCATCTGCCACCAGACCCAGAGGCTGAGAGAGGCCTCAGCAGTAGCCAAGTGAGACAGCCCTGGCTTGAAAGGGAGAACCATCTGTCTGCTTCAACAGCCAGCTCTAGGACAGAACATTCAGTTGAATGGTGGCTGGTACACTGGAGAACCAGGGGGGAAGCTTATATATCCCTAATAGGTAATGTATCATCAATTTTATTTTAACTATATTGTAAGCTGCCTCAATATAACCAGGGTATAACCAGGGCTTTTTTTCAGCTGGAACTCACAGGAACTCACTTCTGGAATCTCTCAGGTGGGTGTCATTGGCATTCTAAGAGAACCAGAGAGGTGTTCATGGTGAATTTCGGCACCTCTGTTTCCAGAAAAACAGTGCTGGGTTACCTCTCAAAACAAAGAAGCAAACACATACAGTGGTACCTCAGGTTAATAACTTAATTTGTTCTGGAGGTCCGTTCTTAACCTGAAACTGTTCTTAACCTGAGGTATCACTTTAGCTAATGGGGCCTCCCGCTGCCACCCCGCTGCCACCGCGTGATTTCTGTTCTCATCCTGAAGCAACCCGAGGTACTATTTCTGGGTTAGCGGAGTCTGTAACCTGAAGCATCTGTAACCTGAGGTACCACTGTATAAGGTGACTGCTCCTGCTGAACTATCCCATTCCCCTGGGACCATTCTTCAACAAATCCCTGTGGGGAGGAAGAGGCAAAGGAGGCAGGGATACAGTATACAACACCAGACACTGGCTTCTTTTGGACTGTCCCCTGCCCACTGAGCCAATATACACCAATTGCATTGTGGGAAAGATTCTGCTGAGTTGTTATGTGTCAATATTTTATTACTGTGTTTTGATTTTACTTGTAAGTTATCTTAGATGGATTTGTATCTTCCAAGGTGGGATATAGATCATTATTATGAATAATAAATCATTTCATCATTGCACATCTGTAACATTTTCTTTAAAACAGAAAAAAAACCTCATTCTTTCAAAACCTTTAGCAGTTTAGTTAGTCGCTGGGCAATTTTTTTAAAAAATACTCATCTGGAATTCGCCTTGCCAAGTTCTAATCTGGAAACCGTGCTGGAAAATATGGAACTGCAAAATCCAAGGCACAATCTGGTTGAGGCAGATTTCATAACCATCCTGTGATCTCTTGCACCTGTGCATTGTAATGTGGGCATTTCCAAGCATCAACCTTCGAACATCTGGTTCTTCGGGACTTGAGTATTAGAGAGAAGAAATTAAAAAACTATAGCCCACACAATTTAAGCAGAAAGGACTCAGACATTTTGAATGGCCTTATTTCTGATCATAATCTGGTTATAAAACCAGCGGATAAAGGAGGAGCTATAGTGCTGTTAAATAAGATTGACTATGTGAAAGAAGCGGAGAAACAATTAAGCAACACTAACTTCTATCTACGGATTCCCGGGGACCCCACCAGGGAGGTTAAAAATAAATTGAATACTATCTTACATGAGGCGGTCTCCTTAGGCTACATTAAGGACTCGGTAGCTGAATTTCTAAGCCCAGAATATAGTAGAATACCGATATTCTACACGCTTCCTAAAATACACAAAGGTGTTATACCACCCCCTGGTAGACCAATTGTGTCTGCCACAGGCTCTCTTCTAGAGAATTGTGCACACTATCTAGATTCCTTTCTGCAACCTTTCACCGAAAAAACTCCAGCATTTATCAGGGATACGAAACACCTTATATCTCAGGTCGAAGGTTTAACGGTTACTGAACGTAGCATTATTGCCTCGTGGGATGTGTCTTCGCTATACACTAACATCCCGTTGGACCAGGTCCAATCTCTAATTCGTGAGGCACTGATTGATCACCATCAATCTGATCCCCCGGTACATTTCCTGATGGATCTTTTAGATTTGGTGTTGTCTAATAATTTCTTCAGATTTGGCTCAAATTTCTTCCTACAAAAAAAAAAGGGAGTCGCCATGGGATCTAAATGTGCACCCAGCGTGGCAAATATATATATGAGGGATTTTGATCTTACATGCATCCTGAACAACAATCCCTACAGTGATTTTTAATTATTTTACGGTCGTTATTTGGATGACCTCTTGTTTATTTTTTCGTCGGACATTTTTAAGGATTTTGATACCTGGATTAATCAACAGAATCCTCATTTAGTTCTCGAAGGTAGAGCAAGTAACAGCTGCCTACCTTTTTTGGATGTAGAAATCTTCGTGGAGGACTTGAAAATTAAAGTACGTCCTTACAAAAAAAGAACTGATAGAAATGCCTTATTACATTATAAGTCGAACCACCCAAAACATCTGCGCGATAACTTACCGGTGGGGCAGTTCCTCAGATTAAAACGTAACTCTTCCAAACTAGAGGACTTTAATATTCATTCAAATAGACTGGCTACCTCACTAATACAACGAGGATACCCACCATCAGTTATTAATTTGGCACGTAAAAAAGCTTTACTTAAAGAGAGGACTTCTCTTTTGACTAATCAGGCATCTAATAGGGGAAATAGTAACTCCTCCCGTATTATTGTCTCCTTCGAGTATAACCATTTAACAGCGGATATTGCCAAAATAATTAGACGGCACTGGCATATTTTAAAGAATATCCCAGGTTGTAATGAGGTGCCTTTAATTGCAAAACGACGTACGAAATCATTCAGAGATGCATTAGTCCATACTGATCTTAAACCCTCTTTCTCGCAACGCATCTTGCAGGGATCGCCACGGGGATTCCATAAATGTGGACATTGTAGTTCATGTAAATATGTGCTACAAGTAAAAGAATTCATTAACACTGATGGTTATAAATTTGTGATTCGATCATTCGCCACGTGTGCCACATCACAGGTGGTATACGTGATTAGATGTCCATGCGGTCTTTTATATGTGGGGTACACACTCAGACCTATCAAGGTTAGAATTTCTGAGCATAGGTCAAGAATTAGAAATTGCGTGACTGACGCTCCCCTCGTGGCACACTTCTTGGAAGCGTCACACTCAGACCAAGATCTGACCTTCTTTGTTATTTGGACCTATTCAGGTCCCACTGAACTAGCGAAGAACAGACTTATGCAAAGGGAGGCAAAGTTTATTTTTCTTTTGAACACTTTACACCCAGCCGGACTCAACACCGATGTGGTCTACAATTGTTTTCTATGAACGGTCCTTTAAAACCTACTGTTGAAAAGCTGGAAATTATATTGGCTGTTTTGTCTCTGGTTAGATATGTTTTTAGTTTCTGATCTTGGATCTCCTTCTCTGACTATATGTATATTGGAATGTCTCCTTTAAGTGCTTACAGGAAAGCCTAATTGTCTACAACTGTGACCTATATTATAGACACCCTTATATAGCTTTAGTGAACCTAGTATTGCTGTTACAACTCATTACCTTTGGGATGTAAGCCTCTGTAAACCTATATCTGTAACTGAGAATGGAATGGTATGTATGTATATGTGTGTATTGGGTTCTTGTCTATTGGTTACTTAATTTGTATTCATATCTGGGATATTGATTAACATGAATTTATGTTGTCTTATATACACACAGTTTATTCCTTACTGATGAAGCCTACTAGGCGAAACAGGGATTTAATCTGGATTACCTTGTCTCCTGTTGGGAGTGAACCTACTCCCTACCAAAAAACTAATTAGTGCTCCATTCACGTATCAAGACTTCATCTAGGCAACAACATCCTTATCTGTCACGATTTACAACTGAGAATGAAACCGTCACTCCTTCTCTAGACAATTTTCAGATGTGGTGTACTCATTAAGACAACGACCTTGCATTTTTTTATCTACAACTACTTTCAAATGTAGTACGATCTGCCTTGGGACTTCAACCGCAGTATGTTGTACTAAGGATTTGAATTATTATTTGGATTGTTTGATTATTGGACTGATTTATTGTTGTATTGACCTCTATATTATTTTGTATGCTTGATAGTCAGTTTTACTATGATTGAATACACAAATTGAGATAAACAATGAAAAGTGGATAGTGATTTCAGCCTGTTACGTTTGTGGTGTATGATATATGTATGATACGTAACATTTGGTTTATTGATGTGTTGATATTGGAAAATATGGAACTGCAAAATCCAAGGCACAATCTGGTTGAGGCAGATTTCATAACCATCCTGTGATCTCTTGCACCTGTGCATTGTAATGTGGGCATTTCCAAGCATCAAGGGTCATAAACCACCCTTGAGCCTGTCTTGCACTATTTATGTTAAAGTGTGGTGGTTGTTTATGTGGCAGAGAGAGTGGAGGAAGGTGAATTCTTGCCAAGGCACATTTGGTATTCAGAGCTGAATGAATCCCAAGCAGATGTAAGCCATTTGCGTGGAAATGCCCTAGGTGCACAGCTACTGGTCCAGCAATGAAAACTGTGCAGAAGCAGCTTTTTTGCTAGACTGGGGCTATTGGCTCTCAAGCTGAATGAAAAACCACATACCAGTTTAATTCCCATGGATTCTACTACAGTTTTCTGGGAAGTGTTGTATGGTGATAGTTCTAAGAGTTGCCTGTAATAGATACCTCACCCTGTACAGCTCCCATGCAAGATGGAATAACTGTTGAAGCCAGTCTAAGTCTGGAGTTTATCTATGCAGTAAGTGTGCAGTGATTGGTAGAGATGAGGTTCCTTACAGCTTGAAAACATGTATATAAGTGTTATAACTTTTTGACTTAAAAAATAAATAAATCCACACACTGGAAGAACAAGGATATAGTTTGAGTTCCTCACTTGTAGTTTTATAAATCATTTAATGTGTCAACATGAATAGAAGTTATTTATATTGCAGTTGTTGTATAAGGGATTATGATGATGACCGGAATGTAATGGAAATTAATAAGGTTTTGGAACGCAGAAATAAAGCAAATAATCAAACCATCATTTCTAGCATGCGGGGGGCCACTTTATCAAAATTATATAATTTGGTATTTGAACGATTGGTATTAATAGTTGTATTATAAATTGGTATTGTTATAATGAGGCTATTGTTGGATTGCAATGGAAAACTAATAAAAATTATTATTAAAAATAACATAAAATTCCTGTATCATAAAGGGATGAACTATTGCTTAGAAACACTGAAAAAGGGAGTAATTCTTCTCATTTATGAAAACAGGCCACCACGAAATGAAAAGTTGGAATCGCCATATATGTAACTATTCATTAAGTATTAGCACTTTTAAAAACTTTATGAAACTGTTTAGAACTTTTACAGCTGTAAAAGAAGTTTTAAAAGCATTGGAGAATCACTGGAAGCAGGAGCCATCCGTACTGCAGATACCAAAAAATAATCCGTGTGCAGAACATGCAATCAAAGTTATGCGGGAACTTTATGGTGCTTGCAGCAGAAAGAAAGACAAACTGCAACCTCAATTTATTCTTTTTTTTTTTTTAAATTTATATTTATTGAATTTTATACACAAAAAATAAACACATTAACATAACACAGCAAAACAGAACAAAACAAGACAACAACATCTACAAAACAAAACACCTACCACATAATTCCTTACAAACTTATTTCTTAACATTGTCCATTGGCTTCCTCCCCCTCCTCCCTTCTCACTTTTCATTGTTATAACCTTTATAGCACTTCCTTTTCATATTCCTCACTAATTCCCTCATTTTTCTCTTGTACATACTTATATTATCCTATTCCCATTATAATTATACTGTACAAATCTTATACTTCAATATTATCTTACTTCTTATAATCACTTTATCTTTTAAAACATACATCCTGTTTCTCTAGCTTATCTTATTTCAACTTTATGAACCTAAATGCTAAAAACTATTTAATTACTTCCTAGCTATTAAATACTTATATAAAACGATTCATTTCTTAACATATTGTCTAAATTTCCCCCACTCTCTTTCCACCACCTCCTCCCCCTGGTCACGGAGTCTCGCGGTCAGCTCGGCAATTTCCAGGTACTCCATCATCTTCATCTGCCATTCCTCGATGGTTGGTAAGTCCTTTGTCTTCCAATATTTCGCAACTAGGATCCTTGCTGCTGTTGTGGCATACATAAACAAAGTGTGATCGTCTTTGGGCAACTCCTGGTTGACCATTCCAAGTAAGAAGGCCTCTGGTTTCTTAATAAACGTGTATTTAAACACCTTTTTCAATTCATTATATATTGTTTCCCAGAAGGCCTTCATCCTTGGGCAGGTCCACCACATGTGGTAAAATGTTCCTTCGGTCTTTTCACACTTCCAACATTTGTTGTCTTGCAGATGATAGATTCTTGCTAGCTTGACTGGGGTTAAATACCACCTATAAATCATTTTCATTACATTTTCTTTCAGAGCATTACATGCAGTAAAATTAATACCTCTCCTCCACAGTCTCTCCCAGTCAGCCATCATAATATTATGTCCAACAACCTCAATTTATTCTAAACAATAGGAAGTGATGTACAATATACAAAATATTATACTAGTATTAGAACATTTGCAAGCTCTATTTTTCCTGTATTATAATACATGTTATACATATTACATAATACATTATACAGTTACATATACAGAATTCGATTTAGTCATTTCGGGGTGAACTTTTTTCAAAAGACTTGGAAATGTCAGCTCATTCCCTTATTTTTAGGAAAAAACTTCATCTAACTAAGCTACAGGAACACGTGGTTGTAAAAAAAGTCATAACCCCAAAGTACAGTTGCAATCGAAATTATTCGGCCCCCATTGCAAATCAGGTTTATTATCACAATTTAAGAAGTGTGCATGCACACGAAAGCTCATACCAAGAACAAACTTACCGTAGTTGGTCTCTAAGGTGCTACTGGAAGGATTTTTATTTTTTATTTAGTTTAGACTTTCAGCTGTTTGCAATGAGTAAATCAAACAAACGCAATTGAAATAGCTCAACACAATGGATGCTTTAAGTGGTTCCCCCAAATTCAGCTGGAAATGCAACTCTCTTTGGGGTTTACTCCTGAAACCTTTCTCATGAATAAATATAGCCACAAGGCAACGGAGAATTTGGACCAGAGTTTTCCTTCTCCTAGATGGGCCACCTTCCCAGGTTGTCAAGCCCCATCTGCCCCTCATTTCCCTCTAAAGCATGTGCAGTAATCGCCTTCTTGAATGTTGGACCCACTATTGGTCTCATCCGCTCAATTCAATGGAGCCTGTTCTTACATGCAGGAGAAGTCCCTAACTCACTAAGCATTTGAGACCCATCGGCTACCCTCACCTGGTTGAGCTGGCTAGTCAATGCCATTTCCCAGGGTGTGGTCGCTGTCACAAGCTGACAGCTTCTAGGAGCCACAAGTGTGACCAAAGGTGGACAAAATACCTCAGAAGAATCACGACATGTTCCCCACCAGAGTTGCTGCCCCTCCCCTAACACCCCATAGACCCATCCTTGTTTTAGAAGGAAGGAAGAAGGAAGAAGGAGTTTGGATTTGATATCCCGCTTTATCACTACCCGAAGGAGTCTCAAAGCGGCTAACATTCTCCTTTCCCTTCCTGCCCCACAACAAACACTCTGTGAGGTGAGTGGGGCTGAGAGACTTCAAAGAAGTGTGACTAGCCCAAGGTCACCCAGCAGCTGCATGTGGAGGAGCGGGGAAGCGAACCCGGTTCCCCAGATTACGAGTCTACCGGTCTTAACCACTACACCACAATATAAGCAAAGCAATATATGTCACATGGCAGTGAGTTTATGATTATGTACCATATTTGATTTGATGCTGAAATCAAACTAAGTATGGTTGCATAAGTAACTCTTATTCTCTAACACAACGGTGCCATAATATGACGAACTGTTACATGTTTCACTCTAGAACCTAATACACAGCTCAATTACGGGTTGAATTCAATGGAACTTCAGTCTCAAATAAGTGTTCCTAGAAGTACAGACTTAGTGCAATCCTACGTGTGTTTTCTCAGCATTAAGTCCCACTTTGTTCAATGGGAAAGTGTGTACAGTACTGGATTGCAACCTTAGACAGCCAGCAGAACAGATACAGAACTTGCTCAGCTGGTTGCTAAAGCTAGTTGTTTGACCTCTCCCAGAGAGCTATGGGACTTATGCTTTTCCTTCAACAATGTGGGATCAGTTCCAAGCATTCTTTCTTTGGTTATAATTATTTGAAAAAGATACGAGGGAGAGTAGCATAGAGGCTGCAAAGCAAGCCATCAGGAAGGGGAAACAAATTGATAATCTGCCATCCGAAATGATCAAGTTGTCAAGGATGACACTGATATAAAATCCCCAGTTATGGCAGATGAAGCGCTGCAATACCGAGGGGATGAAAATGAGCCAGATTTAATTTGTCAATGTGTTGATGTTATTTTGACAAGATTTCAGTGAAATTGTCACATCTGTCGAAATTCTGTTGGAAAATTAGATGTAGCAAAGACACCAAACAATCTTATTTTTTAGTATTGAGCATCCTGGGACTTTACTCTAGTGAGTCATCAGCCGGCAGCAAACACAAAGTGTCACAACAACACAGCAAAGATACCATCTGTTTAAGGGAGGGGATGAAACCAGGATACCATGTGGCTGTGAAATCCATCAGTTCAAAACTATTTACATTACATGCTTGTATGCTATTGTTGGATCTCTTTCTTGATGTGACATCTACATGAAAATATTAAGTAATGAGAGTAGCATTTGGCAATTATGCGTTTCACTGGAAAATGTGGTTCCTGGGGATTGTATGTCTTTCAATGCTGCCTGGGGATTGTATGTGAGAGAGTGGGAAGGCATTTTGCTAGGGGCTAGGGCATGAGGGGTCATGTTGCCTTCTGCTGGTGGCCAAAGACACTCCTAATCGATGGAGCATAGGCCTATCAGTGATTCCTACCCATGTTGCGTGTATATTAACTCCAAGACCAGAGGCAGCATGCATCTGGGTACCAGTCATCAGACCATATGAGCAGAAAAAGGCATTCACCCTCATGCTCTGCTTGTGACTTCCTATAGACATCTGGATGTCCACTGTGGAAACAGGCTGTTGAACTGAAGATTTCTTCTTCTTCTTCTTCTTCTTCTTCTTCTTCTTCTTCTTCTTCTTCTTCTTCTTCTTCCCTGCCCACCTGACTGAATTGCCCCAGCCACTCTGAGCAGCTTCCAGCATATACAGAAACATAATAAAACACCAAACATTAAAAGCTTCCCTATACAGGGCTGCCTTCAGATGTCTTCTAAATGTTGTAAAGTTACGGATCTCTTTGACATCTGATGGGAGGGCGTTCCACAGGGTGGGCACCACTACCGAGAAGACCCTCTGCGTGGTTCCCTGTGACCTCACTTCATACAGTGAGGGAACTGCCAGAAGGCCCTTGGAGCTAGATCTCAGTGTCCAGGCTGAACAACAGGGGTGGAGACACTCCTTCAGGTATATATATTGTCATTTTATTGATTTAGGAATTGTCTTCCACGTTGAGTCTCAAGGCAATTTGAAACCAACATAGTTTGCTCAAACCTCTGCTGTTGTTTAAAACCACCATTTCCCCCTCTTTCCCCTCCACCCCTGTTTTACTCAATTTTATGCCATTGTTTTAAACCACCACTTTCCCCTCTTCTCCCTTCCTTACCTTGGCCACTATTGTTGTGCAACCTGCCTCTGCTTTTACTCCTATAACCTGCCCTAACTTCATTTAAATGTGATTAGGCACAACAAATCCTTCAGTGGGGGCTGTATGATGGCAGCCTTACGTTTATATATATATATATATAGAAAGAAAGGGATAAATTGCTTCCCTTTAAAAATTAATTAGACAGGTGACATTTCTGTTGCCTTTTCAATAAATGTTGTCTTATTAATTAATTAATTAATTAATTTTATTTATATACCACCTTTATCTTTGATCTAATCCATCTGGCCTCTTTTGTTCTTCTCCCATTCTTCCCTGGGTGCAAGCAGAGCTAGATTGTGTGCAGCTTTTTAAACACAAGGTTTTCCTCTCCGCCCTCATCAGTCAAACTCATGAATTGCTAAAATGTGCTACAAATCTTAATGTTAGGTATGTTTTTTTTTTATGATGTATGTAGTATGTAGCGTCTTCCTATTTCATGTACTCATGTATGTTCTTGCTGTCTAAGAGGCATGTAGTGCCTCCGGCAAACCTTCTCTGCTTCTTCCTTTACGTTTCTACATCATCATCCACAAATACACACCACTCTTTAATGTCTTCGGTGTAAGTGAGGAATGAGCGTCTAGCTTAGAAATGAAAGTTCCTCTACCAGAAAAGAAGCTGCAGGCAATGTTAGCTTCATCACAAAGCTTGCTATGAGAAACTGGCCAAAGAGAGACATCAAAGCCTGAGAAGCCTTATCTCATTGCAACTACAAGGAACAGCATCCAGCTAGGGCCCAGCAAGTATGACCTCAATCAGGAAGAGCCCCCTAAGATCATTACATACCAGTTACTGGTGTTACAGGACTAACAGCTCTCTGACCATCCGTGGACCATTCTTTCACACTGTTCGTGATCGTCAAGATCACGAACAGTGTGAAAGAATGAAGCCTGACCCCCTGTTAGAAATCAGCACCTAACCCTGCACTCAATCGGAGGCCACGTTGGATGTTCGGCTTTCAAAAAATGCTCGCAAACAGGAACACTCACTTCTGGTTTTGGGACGTTCGGGAGCCAATTTGTTTGGGAGCCAAGCCATTCGGGAACCAAGTACCACTGTACTCTCAACTTCTAGAGTGCTCATATAGCAGTGAAAATACCTATCCCTGGTAATTATACTGCTGAAAATGTATGTGCCTGAGAACTTAGAAGTTATTGCTCAGGAGCCAAGGTACTGTTCTATAAATGACATTCCTGTTTAAAAAAAAAAAAAAAATCTAATCAGACATCCAAAGTTTCATTGGGAGTAAAGGGTTAAAACTACAGCTGAGCCAAAATGCCTGTTTTGGTCACCTTTTAGTAATAGCGGCCTGTTTATTTATTTATTCATATTTCTTACATTTATATACCACCTTTATCTTCTAAGAATCTCAAGGTAGGGTACTTGGTACTCTTCCCTATTCCATCTACCCAAAGTTCTGTGAGGTAATTATTATTATTATTATTATTATTATTATTATTATTATTATTATTATTTTATTTATACCCCGCCCTCCCCGGCCAGAACCGGGCTCAGAACGGCTAACACCAATAAAATTACAATAAAACGTCAAAGAAAGAAAAAACAGTTAATTAAAATACAGGTTGAAATACGGGTTAAAATACAATTTAAAATGCAGCCTCATTTTTAGTAGTAGCCCATAAATCAAAACCATAAGGGGAGGGAAACATAAGGGTCAGACTGAGTCCAACCCAAAGGCCAGGTGGAACAGCTCCGTCTTGCAAGCCCTGCGGAAAGATGTCAAATCCCGCAGGGCCCTGGTCTCTTGTAACAGAGCGTTCCACCAAGTCGGGGCCAGTACTGAAAAGGCCCTGGCCCTAGTTGAGACCAATCTAACCACCTTGCGGCTCGGGACCTCCAAAGTGTTGTTATTTGTGGACCTTAAGGTCCTCCGGGGGGCGTACCAGGAGAGGCGGTCCCGTAGGTACGAGGTAGATTAGGCTAGGAGAGGGTGACTGGCCCAGTGAGCGGCATGGCTAAGTGGGCATTCGAACCCCGCTCTCCTAGGTCGGATCATTCAGGCTTGCCTTTAGTGACCTGGGCTAATAGCAGGTGACCTGGGCTAATAGCAATAGCAGGTGGGCTATGCTAGCACAGATGCTTGAGCCAATAGGGATAGCACTGGCCATACCTGTTATATCTCCTACTCATTCAAACATGACATCATCATATGGTATCAAATATTTTCATGACTGCATAAGGATATATTTTTTTCTAGCCATGGGATTATAAAGAGCAGGTTGAAAAGCACAGGCTAGCAGGAAAGTTCAGAGACATCATGGGTGCTCAGAGCCAGAATCTAATTATTAGATGAGGTGGACTTCCAGGTTGTTGTTTAGTCGTTTAGTCGTGTCCGACTCTTCGTGACCCCATGGACCAGAGCACGGCGGGCACTCCTGTCTTCCACTGCCTCCCGCAGTTTGGTCAGACTCATGTTGGTAGCTTCGAGAACACTGTCCAACCATCTTGTCCTCTGTCGTCCCCTTCTCCTTGTGCCCTCCATCTTTCCCAACATCAGGGTCTTTTCCAGGGAGTCTTCTCTTCTCATGAGGTGGCCAAAGTATTGGAGCCTCAGCTTCAGGATCTGTCCTTCCAGTGAGCGCTCCAGGCTGATTTCCTTAAGAATGGATAGGTTTGATCTTCTTGCAGTCCATGGGACTCTCAAGAGTCTCCTCCAGCACCATAATTCAAAAGCATCCATTCTTCGGCGATCAGACTTCTTTATGGTCCAGCTCTCACTTCCGTACATTACTACTGGGAAAACCATAGCTTTAACTATACGGACCTTTGTCAGCAAGGTGATGTCTCTGCTTTTAAGATGCTGTCTAGGTTTGTCATTGCTTTTCTCCCAAGAAGCAGGGGTCTTCTAATTTCGTGACTGCTGTCACCATCTGAAGTGATCATGGAACCCAAGAAAGTGAAATCTCTCACTGCCTCCATTTCTTCCCCTTCTATTTGCCAGGAGGTGATGGGACCAGTGGCCATGATCTTAGTTTTTTTGATGATGAGTTTCAGACCATATTTTGCGTTCTCCTCTTTCACCCTCATTAAAAGGTTCTTTAATTCCTCCTCACTTTCTGTCATCAAGGTTGTATCATCAGCATATCTGAGGTTGTTGATATTTCTTCCGGCAATCTTAATTCTGGTTTGGGATTCATCCAGTCCAGCCTTTCGCATTATGAATTCTGCATATAAGTTAAATAAGCAGGGAGACAATATACAGCCTTGTCGTACTCCTTTCCCAATTTTGAACCAATCAGTTATTCCATATCCAGTTCTAACTGTAGCTTCTTGTCCCTCATAGAGATTTCTCAGGAGACGGATGAGGTGATCAGGCACTCCCAAGCAGCTTCGGGGCTCTTCCTTGACACAAATATTGAATCTCATTGGAATACAATCCTCGTAGACCACAATGCTTTTTTCTACCTCTGCAGTCCAACCAGCTTTCCGTCTCCACTAGCATTCCCTCTCTCTCAGGATGTGGATGTGGGAGATGAAAGCAACAGCAATCAGGCTGCACATCTGTCGGATCCTGACCTCTGAGACGGAAACAGTAATAGTGTCCCACTTCTACTCTTATCTCCCTAGTGCTTGGCTCCAATCACTTGGTAACAGCCATATTTTTAACTGGCTTCTGCCTGTGAGATAGGTTTGCCTCCTTTCTGCATTGGGTGTAGTTACCGATAGCTTGGTGGTATGATTTTGGCTTCATTTTTTCCTTAAAACTCCTTCTTGCCTTACAGTAGAACAAACCCAAACATCCCCTTACACCGTTTTATCCTGTTGTTGATTGTTTGGAGCACACATTGATTTTAATGACCAAAAACATCATAGACTAAAATAATAATAATTAAGTATTTGGATGTGTGTTTCAATATATGTTTTCTCAACTCAGGGCATGTGTGTGTGTGTGTGTGTGTGTGTGTGTGTGTGTGTGGTCTATAGCTATTTCTCTATAATTCTATTTAGCACACTGAATGCAAGGCCATCCCTTTGGTTGCTGCCTGACTCTGTGTTATACATTAAGAATGGAATAAACTCACTTTTTAAAGGATTGACTTGCAGTGTGTTTTCTATAATCTTGCAAACCGCTGATTGACAAATATAGTAAATAAATAACAGCGCCAAGTGCCACAGAAATGCAGGCGTCAAGATTGGCCATAGATAATTCTTTCAGTTACACTATCTGGATTTTGTAAGACAAATTCTAATGAACCGTGAATATCATATGTTGAGTCTTTTCAAATGCTGTCATTGAAAATGATTTCAAATCATAGGCAGTATTAGCTGTCAGGATACACGGATACACAGATACACACACACAAAACACCAACATATTATACATAAATCAGAAGGGACCTCATGAATTAACAGTAATGCATATCTAGGCAGCTGTTTTGTCTGTGTGACTAATGTTTAGAATGCTTCCCTATACTTTTGCCCTGTTTTTCTATAGTAAACTGAAATGTAAGTGCTTTCTGCAGGGATAAATGAGTTCATTCATCAGCAGAAAGCAAGAGGGGAATAATAACTGCTTGAAAATAATAATCAATAACTTATTTACTATGGTGTTCCTTCACAATGAAATGGATAATTTTAAGGGAAAAAACCCTCCATTTTTCTGTATTGTATGACATGTCAACCAGGCTTCCTCTGTCGCTGTAATCATATTTAAATAGCTTTCTTACTTATCTAAGGGAGCATTCTCAATATCACTTAGCATGAATTAGCTACTGTTGAACCCTTTAACTATCCTGTCATTTTGAACAATCATAAAGGCAAACTGGTGGGTGTCATTTTGCCTTTTGATGTTTGTTTATGGCTAAAGGACGGTTTTTAACCTTTGTTGCCACACTGGGATCATTCAAGAGGAAGGACAAGATATACTGTAAGTCGACATCATAGTAAGAAAAGCAACAACAACAAACCTGAAGGTGTGGTGATTATTTCAATTAACGAATGCAGATTAGAAGGATGCATCCTTGTGCGTGTGACATACAGTAAATTTGTCCACATATATTTTGTGTAACTCCTAGCCATTCATATAAATAAGCCCGTAGAAGATATATGTGTACTCAAAAGAAACTCTCCTTGACTTGCCATAGACAGAAATTACATGGATGAAATGAAAAGTTGACCACAGGTGCTCAGATGGTGGGGAATGGCTGTAGTTCATGTGCTGCATGCACAAATTCCAGGGTTCAATTTCTGGCAATTTTGCAGGTAGGGCTGGGAGAGATTCAAGCCTGATACCAGCCACTGCCAGGTAGCATAGTCAATACCAAGACAGACAGACCAGCGATTTGATTCAGTACAAGGTGGTTTTCTGTTCCCATTATACCAGTGCAATGGCACATGTTGTGGCATATTTCTAGAAGAGGGATCTTTATACTTCATTTTGTGGGTGCCACTGTGCCAAGTCATCAGATCAGGCAATGGAAGACCTGCAAACCAAACCTTCCAATTTTCCAATCCAGCATAGCTCCCAATTCTCTTCTCATGTACACTATGATGCACCCCGATCACGTTCTCTCAAGCTCAGTCACATGAACTTTAAGCCCATTTTAACAAAATAATATAAAAAAATTCCTTCCAGTAGTACCTTAGAGACCAACTTGGTCTCTAAGGTGCTACTGGAAGGATTTTTTTAAATTTTATTTTGTTTCGACTATGGCAGACCAACATGGCTACCTACCCATTTTAACAGCAGCAGAGCCTTCCTCTTTTTCACCTGTTAAGTTGCTCTTGCAGCTATGGAGGGAACTATGAAAACTTAGGCCAGGGGTCGGCAACCTAAGGCCCATGTGGGGTCGTTTAACTGGCCCCCGAGCCACCAGCTTGGCGAGTCCCCACGTGCTGCGCTAAACTGGCGTGGTGCGAGGAGTCGCTTCCGTGGTGCCGGAAATTGCGTCTGCGCATGCGCAGATGCCAGAAATCACAGGCGCGTACACTTATGCACGTGCGCGATCCAGCCCACAGAGGAATCTCCGCTGAAGTGAACCGGCCCAGGCAAGGTAAACCTTGCCGACCCCTGACTTAGGCAGTCAGCTCTGCTGCCCTTCTAGACTTTACTTAGTAATAAAGTTGTTCTGTTAAGCAGTGCTTTTTTCTAAAAAAAAGTTTAAGGGTACTCTCATTTTGGCACAAGAAAACCACCCTTTTATTGTTCAAATCGGGAAAAATAAATACAGTAAATGGACAAAAGTACAAAGATTCACAAAATGTTTAGGGGTATGCTATCCCGCGCCTGGGAGGGCACCCTCTGTGCCCCGCCCCTTTCGGAAGCGCAGGCATATGCTCCGCCTCTGATTTCACTGAGATGGCCACCTGCACAGGTTACTTCAACACTTGATACCACAATCACCAAAGCGGGTTGCACATGAAAACGCAGAGGGGATCGCAGAGGTGTTTAGTCCAGTCCTGCCTACTGTCACTCCCATTGACCACTGCCATGTTCCCTTGCCGGATGTCTATTTGATGTTCATTTGGGGAAAAAATGTCTCCACGCGTACAGATGTATGCATAAAAAAACTCTTACTTGAGAAAAGGGATCCTGATTGGCTAGAATCCTCACCTCATGTGTAGGAACGATCCATGTGCATCTCTGTAGGCATGGAGAACACTTTCTGATGAATATCAAATGCATGTTTATCAGGGCAGCAGCATGGCAGGACTTTTTTTCAGCCGGAACTCAGTTCCAGCACCTCTCAGGTGGATGCCATTGCCATTATAAGAGAACAAGGGAGGCATTCATGGTGAGTTCTGGCACCTCTTTTTCTATAAAAATTAGCACTGGGTGCATGGTGGCAGCAATAGCTGGCAAGGCTAGGGAAAACTGGCTAACATGATGGGAGATATGGATGATCAGACCTTCTGAGGCTTTTAACCTTTCATTGGATCATGTCCACAGCATTGAGTCACATCAAGGCCACAGCAGTGGGGAAAGTAGCCAAGCCTATCTCTGGGTGCCAGTTTCCTGATCTAAACTGCCCATCCCACCCCCATTATATTTGCCCCACAAGGGAAAACCTATAAATACGGGACATGCAACTTGACCCCTTCTGCTGCAATGACCCAAAGACACAAGCACGGCACATAAAAGTCTTCTTACAGTCTTCTTGTATATTTTGTTCATTATGGTAGATGCTTCCTGACTGCGCTTCATTTGCAGTTGAAATTCTAGTCCCATAAAGTGGCTGTCCTACTACCTTGGCAATAAATCTTACTTTGGGGAAAGGTCTAGGGAAACTGTTATTGTTAAAAAATAATGCTCTCTCCAAGATCTAGTTAATTTGGGTTTTGGCCATAATCACGTAACTAATGATTTACTGTATTGCATCTTACTCTAAATTTACCTGAAATATGTCCTTATTATCAGTAAAATACCCCACAAGCATCGACAGAGAGCCCAATCAAACCTGAAATAATGAGGAGGCTCAAATTAAGCAGGAGATTTAAATTGAAACAGAACGAAGGAAATTGAAATGCTACAGATAGCCACATGTGATCTGACCTTCTTCTGCCCAGCACTACGTGTTCTGACTGCATTTCTCAGCAAAACTAAAATCAACACCTCCATTTGGTGCCTATCAAAGTAATTCTGCTAAGGACTGGTAGCTCCCCTGCCTTTTTCCTTTTACACATTATGGGTTTACTAAGCATGTCCTCTACCCAAGGTAAGAACGAAGGGATGATAGATGGCGTGACATTTTCATTATATGACAAGCAAGTGAAAAGCTAAGTAACCATCTGAAAGGTTGCAATTTTCTCTATTTTCAGTAAGATTTTGCAAGACCTTTCTCACAAGGAAAAGGTTTACTGCTATGCTTCTTTCTGTCTGGGAAAGATCAGAATCGGTATACATAAGTTTATCTGTATGCCACCTTTCCATAGTTAAAAACCATGCTCAAGGCAGCTTACAAAATGGAAAGAAACATACATAATTGCAAAAGTAGTTATGGACAATAAATTAAGCATTAAAAAGTACACAACCAAATTGAAACAATCATTAGTCATTCATGTTTAGTGGCGGACCTACATTTTGGGGACCCTGTAGCTGGAACTGATATGGGGCCCCCCTTTGCAACCAGCAACATGGTTGGGGTAACCACTCTTATCTTCAATGGGGTTGTTCCATGACAGAACTCCACATTTATTTATTTATTTTTAAATAGCTACTACATCTCAGATTTTGATTAAAATTGCTGTTCTGGATTATCTCACATGTCAAAGTCACTGGTGTGAACAACAACAAAAACCCTATCCCTAGTTTTTGAGTTATAGGGGGATGAAAATTAGGGAAATGCATGATACATTTTTGAAGCAGAATTTGGAAGCAATGAGGACTAAAGTCACTTCTGGGACCCTTCTGGGCCCTGAAATTTAAGCTTAATTGGTTTCATAGTACTATTTGACTCCAAATTCCTAACTGTGCCTAGTGGCACGTGCCTGGCGTGCTCTGGTCCATGGGGTCACGAAGAGTTGAACACAACTGAACGACTGAACAACAACAACAACATAGAAAGAGAAAAATTGTGAGGGGTTCTGCAACATCTAACACTGGATAGGTGTGGTTGCCCTTAAGAGTTCTGGACTTTCTCCTGCAGGAATAAATTGACCAGAACTTCCCAATGAATGATCAGAGTGTTTGTGGGCTCTGGGCTCACATTGAAGCTAAACAAAAACCCATACTAGATGGAAAACAGTGAATAATCACACAGTTGTGACGAGAATCTCATGCCTACCACAAAAAAACAGTGGCCTCAGTTCCTTTCCTTCTACCCTGTAAAATCTGGTAAATGAAAATGCAAGCGCGGTGTGACATCAATGTGCTCTGAGTTTCCATGCATCTGCTCCACTTCATTGCCTACAGCTCATTTATTTTAACATATAGAACAATGTAGGCAATAAATTATTTGATAACTAATATGATACAATAAAACATTTACTAGCAACCACCAGCATAAATGATAGCAGATAAAAAAAGGGCAAGGCAGACTGAGGGATTATATAAATTAAAATACCTGGTTAAATGAAGGCATCAAACCTTGTCACTGAAAAGACTGTAAAGTTAGTGCCAGACTTCTAATAATAATAATAATAATAATAATAATAATAATAATAATAATAATTTATTTGTACCCCACCCATCTGGCTGGGTCTCCCCAGCCACTCTGGGCGGCTTCCAGCAAATATTAAAATACATTAACATGTCACAGATTAAAAACTTCCCTAAACAGGGCTACCTATTTAGCAAGCGTGTCTCAAAGTTGAGGTGCCACCATTGAGAAATCCCTTTCCTGTGTGATTGCATGTATGCTTCCATCCGTTTAAGTGGATAAGACAACCAGCAACATCCTAGTACCACCACATGTTGTAGCCAAATGTTCTGCTTTGTATATACCAGATTTTTTCACCCTATTAAACTCCAACATGTTGTCCATATCAAGTGATTCCCCTTTCAAGGTAGTTTCTCCATCTTCTACAGGTAATTATAACACAGGATAAAACTGCATGCACAGTTACTTTGGGAGGAAGTCACAGTGAAGTCATGAAGACAATAGTTATTCAGATGAATGTTGCTATTCAGTTAAATTTTGGTCTGTTAGTAAATAAATCCACTGATTTTTCTCCTTCATTATGTTGTTTACTTTTGCTGTGTTCATTTACAATTTGCCTATTATCCCATCTTTTGAACCATTTGGCCACAGCTAACAAAACAACATTTAAAACAATATAACAAAGTGAGCAATTGTTGTTACTCCATCTAACAGCAAACTCAGTGCAATGGAAACAACACAAAGGCTGAAGAACAACCTTAATTCTTGCATAACCATCTTGGCTTCTGCTGTCTTAGTGACCATTTAACACATGGGTAGGCAACCTAAGGCCCGTGGGCCAATCGCCTTCTCAATCCGGCCCACGGACGGTCCGGGAATTAGCATGTTTTTACATGAGTAGAATGTGTCCTTTTATTTAAAATGCATCTCTGGGTTATTTGTGGGGCATAGGAATTCGTTCATTCCCCCCCCCAAAAAAAAATATTGTCCGGCCCCCCACAAGGTCTGAGGGACAGTGGCCCAGCCCCCTGCTGAAAAAGTTTACTGACCCCTGATTTAACACCTAGGCTTGTGTATATGTGGTTGGGTGTGCTCAAAAGGTATCTACCTCCCTTCTAGGACATTTCCACCATTCTTCACTTTCACAGTCTTCCAAATCACCAAGCAGTATCATGATGGGACAGTGGCTTTTGGTTTGTCAGATATTATTGCCGGGATCCCAATAGCAATATAATTCATTGAATTCAAATGCAGAAGGACAAAAGTAATTTTTTAAAACAACAACAACCCAACTTGCAGCCCCTTCCCCTGTCCTGTGCACAAAGTAGTTGACAAAATAGTTCAATTATTCTGAAAGCAAAATTAACTGCAATATGTAACGATTTTTTTTTTTTTAAAGTGACTCTGAATGAATAATGTTGGGCTATAGGCCAATGCATACAACGTCAGGTTATGTGACCAGTGCAGCATTTCTTGCTATAACATTTTTATTTGCCATCTTCCTACAAACTCGCCATTTACGAGGAAATATCTCAGCATCCTTACGGACGTTTTATGACTTCCTTTGGATATAATTTTGTTAGTTAAAATTTAACGAGGTACCACCTGCTGAAAGTAAGGCTTCATCATTCATTAAGAAAGTTGCGTGCTTTTCAAAGCTTTACTAAATCAACCTCCAAAGATTCTTTGTTTCAGTATTTATTACTCATGCTGCAAATAAAAACAAGCAATCATAGGATCCTTCCTTAGATCACATGAGGCCATTGAGCCAGTCAGCTCAGTACTGTTTTCATTGACCGCTAGTGGCTCTTGGGGGTTTCGGACAGGAGTCTCATCCAGCTTTACCTGGAGATTTCTGGGAATTGAAACCTAGGCATTGGGTAAGCCTTAGTCTTGGCTGGAGGGGAAGCCTCTGCCTGCCCCTCCAGGCACTCACAACAAAATTTAAAAACAAAACAAAACACACACACACACACACACACTAAAATATCAACCATTAAAAACTTCCCTTCAGATATCTTCTAAAATAGAAATAGAAATAGAAATACTTTGTCACTGTACCACCTGTTTACAGTGAGATTAAATGAGCCCCCCTCCCCCCCACAATCTCTCAGTCCTTGTTACACTCTATGTGCTGTAATACAGCCACCGACCCCAAACGTCAGCTGCAATGTTGCTGTCTTCCATTCAGCAGCCTCACGGCCCACGGGTAGAAACTGTTCTTTAACCTGTTGGTTCGGCTTATCATGCTACTATATCTCCTGCCCGAGGGCAGGAGATTAAAAAGGTGCTGGCCAGGGTGTGAGTCATCCCTGAGAATGTTCCTCTCTCTTCTGAGGCAACGGTCCTCTGTGATAACATCTAGCGGACTCAGGGGACAGCCCATGATGTCTTGTGCTGTCTTCACCACCCTCTGTAGGGACTTTCTGTCCATGGCTGTCAAACCAGCGTACCACACCGTGATACAGTATGAAAGAACACTTTCTATCATGGACCGATAGAAGGAAATCATTGGTTGTTGTCTAACATTGTTCTTTCGCAAGACCCTAAGGAAATAAAGTCTCTGTTGGGCCTTCCTGACCACCTGGGCTGTATTGACCTTCCAAGTAAGGTCTTCACTAAGACGGACTCCCAGGAATTTAAAGGAAGAGACTCTCTACACAGCCCCCCCCCCATATACAACGGGGCTAGCTCCGCTCTCTTCCTCCGAAAGTCCAACACCATCTCCTTTGTCTTGCCAATGTTTAGGTGCAGATTGTTCTCTGAGCACCATGTGGTTACCTTTTGAACCTCCCCCCTGTAGGCAGATTCGTCTCCACCTGTAATTGAACCCATTATGGTGGTGTCATCAGCAAACTTAATAATTGCAGTAGATGGGTCAGATGAATTGGGTCAAATAGTTATTTATCTGTTTGACATCTGACGGGAGGGTGTTCCACAGGGCGGGCGCCACTACTGAGAAGGCCCTTTGCTTGGTTCCCTGTAGCGTCACGTCTCACAGTAAGGGAAGTCTCAAAAGACCCTCAGAGCTGAACCTCTGTTTCCAGGATGGACGATGAAGGTGGAGGTATATGGATGTAATATGCATGCAATATTATATGCATTACAATGCCTATATGTGAGAAGTGTTCATAAGTTTAACAGAACCAGCTGAGATAAAAAAAAGCAAGACGGAAATGAGAAGGGGGGAAATTGTGCACAAATTCTGTCTCCAGATATGCCTCTCTATACCTGTGCCTCGTTTTTCTTGTTTCAGTCCCAACGGACCCATTCAGAGACAAGAGATGATGCAACACTTTGTTCTTTGTCAGTATACAGAAAAGCCCATCCAGTAATAAAGATGTACACTTGGCTTTCGCGGAGGAACCCCTATTTCAAAAACAGTGACTTGCAGGTGGGAACTGAGGTTATTTTCGAAGAGCCAATGCAATCATAAAATGAAATAGTGCAGAAATCTGGTGACTGGGTTTGTGTGTGTGTTTTGGAAAGAAGTCACTGTCCTGTGTAATTTACAAGAGGAAATAAATCACTGAGACAGAAAACATATGCAATGGCTAAACATGGGGAACTTGTCACATCAGTTCAGTGTCAATCTGCTTCTATCTAGTTAAAGCAGACTTCTTGCATTTTCTGATGCACCCATCCACATGCTCTTTTTCTTCCTTTTTTGAATAAGGCTTTTAACCCATTTTAAGACACTGCCCCTTGCCCCAGATCCACAACATTTTTAGTACAGAAACAACAAGGGTGGCTGGTACCCACTGAGCTTCATAAGGCAGAAGGCAGTTTACTCAAAGGTAGCTTGAGCCAGAACCAATGACAAGCAGACAGTGGCGTAGCAAGGGTGGGGTGTTGGGGGCGGAGCGCCCCGGGTTCCACCCTGGAGGGGGGTGACACTCGGCGCCACCCCCTGTGACTCCCAAGCCACCGCCTGGCACCCCTTCCGTGCAAGCAGCCGCCGCCGCATGGAAGGGGTACCGGGTGGCAGCTTGGGAGTCTGGACGGACTACGCAAGTGCAGCATCCAGCACGGACTCCTCATGTCCACACATGCGCAGTTGGGCCTGGCTGCCGGGCCGGGCGTGAGTGGCCCCCTGTCCGTGCGGCGGCTGCTCGCGCTTTGAAACTCGTAAGGCTGCAGCGCTGCACTGCAGCCTTACGAGTTTCCGGGCGCGAGCAGCCACCGTACGGACGGGGAGCCACTCGGACCCAGCAGCCCGGGCAGACTGCGCTCCTTAGTGTGCATGCGTTGTGATGTCACGATGCATGTGTGCTATGGAGTGGCACCCCGCCTCCCGGGGGTGCCGCTTGCGCTTGCCGAGTTCGCCACTGCAAGCAGAGCCAATTAAATCCAGTTTTGCTTCTGCTGAGTTCTATTATGGCAACAGTGAGACAAGCAGGAGGGAACTGACAGGCAGTGTCACCCCCTGAACTGAAGGCAGGCAGGTGGGCTTAGCTAAGGGGGGTCAGACCAAGGTTGGTGGGGCAGTGCCCCTTCATTAGCTAGCCTTCACTGAGAAACAAGACTTGAGGTGTGAAGGGCAAGGTGGGGGCACCCATTTCCCTCCCAATTTATCCCACCTCATTTTTTTCAGGACCTCCCCCCACCAAATAAAATAGAAAAAGGCACCCTGCCAATTTTTCTGACTTTTTCTTTTGTGAGGGGGGTCTGCATCTCTAAGCAGGATTCATCTTATATACAGGTATTAAATAATGGCTAAAACAACTAGCTACCACCTAGACTAGATATGTTCTGAGTCATCAGGCTGCCCCATCTTTAGATTATGGCTGTAATATCTTTAAGCATCATTTGGCAATTAACACCCAATGTCCGGCTGCTGCCAATGATTCCCAGCCAGTTGCCCAGGAACGTACAAAGATAAGGAAATGTTTCTTACCATCCACTTTTTATTCAGTATTTATAGAGAGGGCTATAGAATCCAGCCTCTTGGACAGGGGTCAGCAAACTTTATCAGCAGGATGGCCAGTCCACTGTCCCTCAGACCTTGTGGGGGGTGTCGGACTATATTTTTTTTTTGGGGGGGGAGAACAAATTCCTATGCCCCACAAATAACCCAGAGATGCATTTTAAATAAAAGCACACATTCTACTCATGTAAAAACACCAAGCAGGCCCCACGAATAACCCAGAGATGCATTTTAAATAAAAGGACACATTCTACATGTAAAAACACGCTGATTCCCGAACCATCCACGGGCCGGATTTAGAAGGTGACTGGGCCGGATCCGGCCCACAGGCCTTAGGTTGCCTACCCATGTTCTTGGATAATGGCATTGTCCCGAGTCAATCTCCACCCCCATCTCTCCCACTTCCTCATTTATCATTCTCATCGCTTCCTTTACGGGCACTGCTACCTGCCCTCTGTCTTTGAGCTCTTTGCTCTCCTACTTTCAAGGCTCACTAAGTTCTGGGAAAGTGTGTGTGTGTCTGGAATGCTTTCTAAAGACACTGTGTCCATCAGCTGTCACCCTCCTGGTGCTTCCTCTTCCTCCTCCTCCTCCTCCTCCTCTCTCATTATTCCCCAACTTTCCCCCTCATCTGCCTCTGAGCTGTGACCTCCCTCAAACCCCTGTTGTAATTATAATAATAATAAATTTTTATTTATACCCCACCCTTCCCAGCCAAGACCGCGCTCAGAGCGGCTAACACCCATAAAATCACAACAAAACATACAAAACAATCAATTAAAATGCAGGTTAAAATACGATTTAAAGTTTAAAATGCAGCCTCATTTTTAAGTAGCCCACCAATCAAACCATAAAGGAATGAAACATCAGGGTTAAACTAAAACCAACCCAAAGGCCAGGCGGAACAGCTCTGTCTTGCAGGCCCTGCGGAAAGATGCCAAATCCCGCAGGGCCCTGGTCTCTTGTGACAGACCGTTCCACCAAGTCGGGGCCAGTACTGAGAAGGCCCTGGCTCTAGTTGCAGCCAGCCTAGCATCCTTGTGGCTCGGGACCTCCAAAATGTTATTATTTGAAGACCTTAAGGTCCTACACAGGGCATACCAATTCTAAACTGTCTTCTTCTTCCTCCTACCTAGAAGGGTCAAGCTGGGGAGGCGGTCTCCACCATTTCTCCTCTGCCCAGTCCCTGACATCTAGTTTGTTTCTGTTATCATAGGAGTGACTAGTCCTGGCAAACTCTCCGTTATGACTCCTCCCTGTTTATCCTGCACACATTCAGACTTCATAAACTCTGCAGTTCTCTTCCAAGCAGGCAAGGTTCGACACATGTTCCAGTGGCTTGGGGTAATCAAAAAAGCCTGTTTGCATCATTAGGTGCCGGGACACAAGCAAATATTCCAGGGCACCTTTCGCCGCAGGCAATATGGACATTCAGATGTGGATCTTAAATTGGTAAATACTGTCATGAGACATTTAATGATGTGCGTGCATGTGCAAATCTCACTCGAGATGCTACCCAATCAATCTGGTGAATATGTTCTCCCAAAATTTGCTCCCGTTTCAGCAGAGCGAACACAGCAACTGTGTCTCTTGAACAGTCTCCTACTCCCAGTTGACTTGCTTAGGATTTTAGGACTTCAATACACTGAGATAAATAAATAAGCCATTTTCCTTTTGCATTTTTCCCTTCATTGAAATGCCGCCTGAGCAGCTCAGTGTTCCAAACCAATATCTCAGCAGTCAGAAAACTTAATTAAAATTTCATAAAATAACTATAATTATCCTAGCTTAGTAATAAGAAACCTTAGTTATCACACAAATTACTCCTTTGGTTTGTCAAACAAGCACTTTATTTGGGTAACTAAATATACAGAGTTTCCTCTCTTTTCGTCTTGCAGGGGGCTGCTGTGTACTTTTAGTTGACACTCAACGTTAGTGCTTGCATTCCTTGTCTATACAAGGCTAATATTTCTTTGCTGAATGTGCACTGTATTGACATTAGGCTGATTTATCCCTGAAAGTGTGCATGGGTGAATTTCATTTTAAAGCTGGCTCCCCAAAGCATTTATTTATCTTGCAATGTTGCTCAGTGCACTACCGGTCCATTTAAAGGGAGTATATTAGGTGACTATCCTTTCGGCAATAATTTACAAGCTTCTCCTACCATTTTTAAGCTATGTTGAGTCTCTGCTGTCAGTAGCAATGCCCCTGAAACCGACCGAGGACAGGAGGAATAAAAATCCACAAAAGGGCAGGTTGTTACTTCCGCTGAATTTACACATCATCAACATCCTTAAAATACTGTCCCTGCAGCCCAGGAGTTCTTGAAGCTGAATAATTTAAGTGTGCAGTTCTAGATTCAGAATGGGTTTATAAAATGACAGCAAAGAACAGGGTTTTTTTGGGGGGGTTTACAAGCATGAAACAGATCCAAAATACTATGAGTGTCATTTTCAATCAATCAATCAATCAATCAATCAATTTAAAGACCTCTTAACCTTCTGGCTCTTCAATATTGTATACTATGTGTCTGTTCTCTATCACACATGTACGTAAGCACCTAAAAGAAAACAAATCTGCTCATTTCATTAACTGCAAATAATATATTGGGCCTGTCTTGCTTCACTAACATTAGAAGGTCATAAAAAAGGTTGTGCTTATTGATTGTAACCTTTTAGTCTTCTGAACCAGGATTTTCTTGAAAGCTTTGGTTTTGCATTATATGCTTTGATAATTATCTGTATTACAGGAGCAATGCTTAAAGGTTGAATTGTTCATTTGAATTGTATTTGTTCATTGACAGGGATTTGATGGAACTTTATTTACCCAACCTTTTAGATATATTGCACTTTTGTATATAATGAAATAAAAAAGTATTGTTGATGAAAGCTCATGCAATAGCAAGAGATTATTTAAAGGTGCCACAGAACTCTTTGGTCGCAATCACACAAATCTTGCATGTCACAACATGAGTATCTGTCCATGAGTATATGCATTGCACATGCCGTATATGTGCGTGCATATGGTTATGGTCATTGACATTACCAGTCGCTATTAGCAAGCGAAAGGGAAATCTGGAGACTTGTGAAACAAGCAAAAATCTGACACCACCAATCATCTGTTTGATAGTGCACATGTAGTCTTAACACAGCAAGTTCTGATGAGCTGCAAAGATGCACACCGTAAGCTTTTACATGCATGGTGCCCAATGCAGCAGAGCATCTGTCCACAAGAGACTACTCTGCATGGATACTTGTAGGATTCTATAATAATTTTGGTTCCACGTTGGAAGATGCATATGGATGCTCTACAACAGATATCCCATCTATGGATTCTAATAGATCATGGGTTTCCAACACGATGCTCAAGGGCACAAAGAAGTCTTTCTTGACACTCACAGGGTTCCCCCCCCACACTCCTTGACTGAAATTAGGCTTGAAAGAGGCCTTCTTTAGTCAACAGGCAGCCTTTTTCAAACCTAACTGTGGCACAATCGTGATTTCAACGAGAGAAAGGAGAGCCGCATCACTCAAGTGGTGCTCAAACCAGTTCCGCTAGTTTGCAAATGAGCCCATGCACCCAAAAAACATTGGCGACAGGGGCGGAGGAAGGGGGTGCAGTGGGGGCGGGCCCCATGGGTGTCACCACTGAGGGGGGTGACAAAATGCCGGGCAGCACTCACCGCAGGGCCTGCAGCGTGCCCGAGCCATGCGTCTCTCCTGGGAGTGACGCGGTGGCTTGGGTGTCTGCAGGCTCTGTGCTGCCCCAAATGGTCTGCCCACCGCCTCCCCCTCAGTTGTAGGGCGGCTGAGTGGGATGAGGCAGGCAGACTCATTGGAGGCCCCGTGGAGAGTCCTGCCCCGGCTCGCCCAGCCCTGGGGGTCGCCCCAGGTGCCTGATTGGCTTGCTCCGCCACTCATTGGAGACCCTTGAAATAGATGCTCAGATTCAATATAAAAGCAGCTTTGAAGGCTCAGCAGTACCTGGGAACGGGAAGCGTAAGCGCCTTGCATTTCCTGCTTTTACCCTGTTCCACAACTTTCCCTTTGGATAGATGAGCTCCCTGAACTGGGAATTGCTGCATCTCTCTAACAGGGTGAGATGTAAATGTGTTGAACATCTGGCATGGAAGTCTGTAACAATCTGGGTGTGGGAAAGTGCTTGCTTTGGAATATCTGAAGCTGCTTCTTAACAGGTAGGCTGGTACAGTGGTACCTCAGGTTAAGAACTTAATTCGTTCCGGAGGTCCGTTCTTAACCTGAAACCATTCTTAACCTGAAGCAGCACTTTAGCTAATGGGGCCTCCCACTGCCGCCGGCGTGCAATTTCTGTTCTCATCCTGAGGTAAAGTTCTTAACCCGAGGTACTACTTCCAGGTTAGTGAAGTCTGTAACCTGAAGTGTTTGTAACCTGTGGTGTTTGTAACCTGAGGTAACACTGTATACAATTCTCTCATATGGTAAACACAAAGAAGAAGGCCGTATGTGTTATCCAAGTGGGAAATGCTGAGTGATACCAACATAGGCATTAAGTGTTAAAAATACTGGCTTAAACTGCAATATTGTAAAAGGTTTAAAAACTGAGTTTCGTTTTATTTGCCCTTCACTTCACATAGCAAGCCAGTTACATTCAGAAGGTCTGCTCTGTAGCAATTATGCTGGGAATCATTTTTATTTAAAAAGAAAATTATCTCTCTCAAGATCGTAGCAAGCACATAGTTCGTTTTCTCTTTCCCCTTTCAACCTCTTCCACAGGACATTTTAATCCAGACTTTGAGAACCTATGTTTGACACCCGCATTATGTGAATGCATGAATTTTAGGCAGCAGTGATCACAATGACCAAGAAGTAGCTATCCTTTAATGGTGTTTTGAAAACGGCACACATTCTTCGCATTATATTGAAGGGTTTTCATAGATTCATAACACAGAACAAAATTAAAAAGTATCACTTGCGTGTCATACAATGTCACCCAAGACTTCATACTGTATATTTTATGTTCCTACTTATTAAATAGATAAATAAAGACATAAATTAGATATACTGCTTTTATGTCCCTTCTCACTACATGAATATGGGAAGATAAGTACAGGGGAGTTCAAGCACACACATTTGTTTGAAACAGTTATACTAACAAAAATTATGTCTTTATGGCAAGTTCTCCATTCCTCCCACAGTAATGTACAGGAGAACTTACTCTGCAGAGTGTCACCACATTTCCCCATGTTTCTATGCTCCCATCATGTGCTCTTGCTGGACCAGACATGTAGATTCTTCATATGATGCAAGCCATTCCATACATTGCAATGGAACATGGTATATTGATACACGATACAGTGGTACCTCGACTAGCGAATAACTCGCCCAACGTATTTTTCGCCTAACGAAGGATCGTGGCGGCCGCGCAATAACGAATTTTTTCGCCTTCCGAATCGGAAGCCGAGGTGTGTTTTTTTTTTTTAGTTGTTGTTTTTTTTTTTTTGCACAGGTCACATGGAAGGGGAGAGAAGGCGGGACTTCGCTCCAGCAGCCATTTTGGTTGGAGCGGAGCCCGGAGCAGCTGGAGGCTGCTGCTTCTCCTCCTTCCAAAGATGGCGGGGCTTTGAATTTTGGCGCGGTTTTTTTTTTCTTCGGGCCGTTTTGGCCCAACGTGGCTTTTTGCCGTGTCGGGGGTGCCCTGCGCAGCTTTCTGCCGCCTCGGGGAAGCCCCCCGCACCATTTTTTCCTTGCCGGGAGAACCCGGCAAGGCTTTTTTTTCTTCGGGCCGTTTTGGCCCAGCGCGGCTTTTTGCCGCGTCGGGGGTGCCCCGCGCGGCTTTTTGCAGCGTCGGAGAGGCCCCCCGCACCATTTCGGAGACGCCTGCAAGAGGAGAGCTGCGGGAGCCTGGCCACCCACCTCGAAAAGGTAAGTGACCCCCGATTTCTCTTCCCATAGGAGCGCATTAATCCGTTTTTAATGCATTCCTATGGGAAATCGCGTTTCGACTAACGTATTTTTCGCGTAACGAATGCCCATTCGGAACGCATTAAATTCGTTAGTCGAGGTTCCACTGTAGTGGATAACTTATGGTAGCATCCCACGTCGATCTTTCGGTGCTATCCTATGTATATCTGCTTGGAAATAAGGTCCATTGAGTTCAATGGGACACACTCTCAGGTAAGTGTGTATAGGACTGAAGTATATATTTCTGTTCATCCCAACTAAATACTCTTCTACAGTAGATCAACATTCAAAAGGATAGTCAACTAAATAATTATGCAAGCTGTAAGTACATTCCTCTTCTCCCCCTCCAAGGCACAGCCCACGCCGTCCCCATATCTGCTCCAGAGCATTGGGGTGGGGACAGATGTAAGGGGCACGATGGGGAAGGAGAGGGAGCAAATGTTCCATTGCACAAGGACCATCTTGGTTGTGAGTCCTAGAGCAGTGTTTCCCAACCAGTGTGCCTCCAGATGTTTTGGGACTACAACTCCCATCATCCCTCACTAGCAATACCAGTGGTCAGGGATGATGGGAATTGTAGTCCCAAAACATCTGGAGGCACACTGGTTGGGAAACACTGTCCTAGAGGACCTGCTCACTGACTTGCAGGCCTTTTCCCACCTAGCCTGGGAAGAAGAAGAAGAAGAGTTTGGATTTGATATCCCGCTTTATCACTACCCGAAGGAGTCTCAAAGCGGCTAACATTCTCCTTTCCCTTCCTCCCCCACAACAAACACTCTGTGAGGTGAGTGGGGCTGAGAGACTTCAAAGAAGTGTGACTAGCCCAAGGTCACCCAGCAGCTGCATGTGGAGGAGCAGGGAAGCGAACCCGGTTCACCAGATTACGAGTCTACCACTCTTAACCACTATGCCTTGACTGACTCCAGCTGCAAAAGCTCAAACTGCTGAACAGAATATTGAAACAGAAACCAAGAACGAGCAACACGACGGCCAATGAAAGTAGTATATATTTTTTCCATGTATGATAACGGGCAGTGATCCGGTATTGACACTGTTTCGTGCACGTCTTCTTCAGCATGTAACTCAACATACAATGGAAGTTTTCAAGGAGCTCCTGTCCGTTGTCTTTCTGTTATCATACATGAAAAAAATATACTGTATACTACTTTCATTGGCCGTCGTGTTGCTCGTTCTTGGTTTCAGTTTGAAGATTGCAACACAGAGGTTTTTTTTATCTTGCTAAGTATTTTGTACCATGAACAGAATATTGGGCTGGGGAGTTTAAGGAGTTTTTTTGGGTTTTTTTAAGAGGGGGGATTTGTTGCTGTTATTTAACTTAATTTATTTTGGATCTTATGATTTATGTGGAAATTGTTCAACTTGGCTGAATACTTTTTGATATTTATTTGTTGTTGATGACTTCTTTCATTACGTTTGTAGTTACGTAATTTTTAAATGTTGTAAGCTGCCTTGAGCAGGGTTATAACTTTAGAAAGGCAGCATACGAATAAAATGATCAATTTCTTTTTGTGCTGATAGAATGTTTGCCAAAGTGCTACAATGAATTCCACCTTCACAAATGAATTTTAATTGGTGTTTGATTGTAAACCAAATACTGACTTTTCCACAGAATTTTAATATCAGCCTCCTGATATTTGCAACAACATAAATAATAAAGAAGTTATAAGTGACATCATCACTCAAGAAAACAAAATAATGATAAACATTGATTTTCTTATAGAAGAGTTACTCCAGGCAGTCATTTCCAGAAACCTATTGCCCCAGATCCATTCAGATGGTGTAAGCAATTTGTTGAACATATTTAGACCTTTTGAGACATGTGTATAATCTACACTTTTCCTTTGTGTGGAACCTGCTGATTAGAATTCCTCAGAATGAAGTCAATATTTGTACAATAAAGATGAAGTTGACTTTGAATTTAAAACAGGAACCGGGTCTCTCATGCATTCTACCTTGAAATGACTAATTCTCCCTATAGGAATCTATCAGCATCTTCCAAAGCCTAAGGCTACTCTCTTTCAAAGAACACAGCGATGTAAAAATGCTGATGGAAATTAGAAGGGAGACCATGATATATGGGCTGATTCAATTGAAACACTTCTTCCATGTAAGAATACAGGTGGAAAAAAGAGAAGATGGAAAATTCCCATTGATCTTGCATAGAAGGCTAGCAAACAGGGACATCTTCTAACTTCTAACATCTGGAAGACATTCTAACAGGATCATTAGTTGTTTTCTCCAGGAACTTACATACCCCTCAAACCATGGGGGCAATTGCCAATGAAATCTATCTATGTCTGCCTGAGTCTTTAAAGGATACAGGTAAAGGTAAAGGTACCCCTGACCATTAGGTCCAGTCGTGAATGACTCTGGGGTTGCAGCGCTCATCTCGCTCTATAGGCCAAGGGAGCCAGTGTTTGTCCACAGACAGCTTCCAGATCATGTAGCCAGCATGACTAAGCTGCTTCTGGCGAACCAGAGCAGTGCACGGAAACACTGTTTACCTTCCCGCTGGAGCGGTACCTATTTATCTACTTGCACTTTGATGTGCTTTTGAACTGCTAGGTTGGCAGGAGCAGGGACCGAAAAATGGGAGATCACCCCATCGCGGGGATTTGAACCACCGACCTTCTGATCGGCAAACCCTAGGCTCTATGGTTTAGACCACAGCGCCACCCGCGTCCCTAAAGGACACAGGTAGAAACTTGCTAAGATGCATGTACATTAGGCGAGTGTTATAGTATGACATTATATAGGGGGAACCAATGGGGGCACAACTTTATTATTATTATTACAAAAGCCCCTTTTTAAATCGTGAGATAACTTAAGAACAAAGAGCCAGCCTAGCATAGTCGGAAGAATGCACGATCTAGAAGTAGCAAACTCAGGTTCGAATCCCAGCTCAGCCTGCTCCAATCTGGGTGACTTAAAATAAGTTGATCTCTGCTGATCAAACTATATCACGGGGTTGTTGCAAGCTTGAAAAGTCACTCTTTGGTCATCCTTGAAGCAGACTGGGATAAGAATGTGATAAAGAAACCAACACGTTACTCACGCTGAGAAATGTCTTGGTACAGAGAGAAGTCACTACATTCTGCTCCCACTGAGAACAGAAGTTAATCTAGCCCATGCAATCAATGGGGCATTAATTAAGCCCTCTAGTCATTCCTATAGTTCCTTCATTATCACTGTTGGTTGGGGACTGCCCATAAGGTATAGCATGCATCATGTGTAAGGGGGGGGGGGTAAAGAGGCTAAGCAATGTTCCAAGAAAGGAAGACTAGAGCATTTGATAAAATTGTGTGAGAACTAGGTGGGGGTGCTGAACCACTTAAACATAATTGGATGGCAGGTTTGGACATGCTCCCCCTAAGTGCTGAACGGAGCTTCTCCTGAGTGGTGGTTGTTGAGTATGTGTTCTTTGTGTGTCTGTGTGTGTGTGCGCGCACACTTGATGGACTGTTTGATGGATGGCGATAGTAGCTGGTGAATTAGAATTATTTCCTGTTCCCCACCCACCTGCCCACCAATCACATGCTTGGTGGCTCCAGCCCAATGTCACGCCCATCTTCCTCTTCTGCAAGTGGCTTTGACTGCGAGGAGTATGTGGTGTGTGTGTGTGTGTGTGTGTGTGTGTGTGTGTGTGATAAATCACCCATTGCGTATCGAGGCCCTGTCACCGCCCTGTTCCCTAAGGTGCAAATAACTAGACAACACACAGCATATTGGTTTGGGATCAAATAGGGCCACAACTTCATTGGTTGCTCATGTGAAGGTTTAGACATTATGACATGCTATAAATTAAGAGCGAATGTAATGAAAATGAAATACAGATGGTACCTGACCCCGGTCAGACTGGCAAAAATGTATAAAAACTGTAGTGATGTCTGTTGGAGATGCAACAACAGGGCAGGAACCTTTCGACACGTGGTGGGAGTGCAAAGAGATAGTGAGATTTTGGGAAAATATCTATAACGAATTGAAAAAGATGTTTAGATTTTCATTTGGGAAAACAAACAAACCAGAATCCTTTCTCCTAGGATATCATGTCAGAGGAAATAAAAAGAACATTCAGAGCAATATTTATGTATGCGACTACGTCAGCAAGGTTATTGATTGCCAAAAATTGGGAAAGCAGCAGCGTCCCAACTAAAACAGACTGGCTATCTAAAATGATGGAATACTTCCATATTGCCGAACTAACAGGGAGGATAAGAGGAGATATGGTACAAAAAGCAAATAAGGAGTGGGCTATCTTTAAGGAATACCGGGTACATCAAACTTTATGTGGAAAAAGTAGAATTTCTGACAGATATTGAGTGAATCCAGAAAATGATTAGAGTGAAAGGAAAGTCAAGATAGAAGAAGAGATTAAAAAAATAATGAAATGCGTTTAAGCTAGTTGGAAAAACAAAGTAGCGTAACAAGAACGGCTGGAAGTCAAGTCACTTGGTGGGTGTCCGTGTGGGGTAGGTGTGTAGGTATGTTGATATGTATAGTATAGGTAGGTATTATATAGAGAATTTTTTTTTAAAAAAAACCAACAACAACAAAACCAGAAGGTTTGTTTCTTCCACTGGGAGGGTTACCAAGGGTGAAGCCAGTGGGGAGGGGGGATGCCCCATGACCTACGTCAAATTGGGGCATCCCCCAAGTGGTCTCCATTGGAGGAGTGGTATGGCCCTACCTCCCGTCTGGGTATCGGACAGGAGTCACTCTTCCCGGATCCTTTTAACAGGATACCCTTACCCGTGGAGGGGCAGGCGGAGGCTACAACCCCTCCTCCAACCAAGATTAGGCTTACCCAGTGCCTATCCGCCAATCGAGGCATTCACTCATTGTCCAACCCACTCTTCTTTTGTTAATTTTCCAAAGAGAGCCTGTTGAAAAGTTGGGAAGAGGAGGCTGTTAATTGCTCTTGCTCCATTGCCAAGGCTGCAATCCTAACCTCACCTACTCAGAAGTAAGCACTATTCTACAGAACATGATCCTCAGTAGACGTGGTTAGGTTGAACTTTTTATGAACTAGGCCATTTATTTGGGTGGACTCGAACTAGTTTGTTTTGTAAAAGGACGCATCTGAACTGGAACTGGAACCCTTTGGGATATGATGAGCTTGAAACAGTTTCTTTTAAAAATGAACCTTCCAAGCAGTGCTCTGGGAATAAGACAGATAACCAGCTTGAACCAACTTGCCACAATACCACCTTTCAGGGTGTGCATTGCCTGCAAAAAATAAACACCCTTCAAAAATCTACCCTCAATGGCATCAATGTTGTGGTAATGATATGATCCACTTTTACCAACCGGAATGTTTGAACTCTGCTTTTCTTCTGAAGGTCAGACTTTTGGCTTTCTAGAAATTCAAATGTGGACCTCCCATGTACGTTCACGATCTGCCGGTGACTCAGAGACTTTTTGTAGTGATTGCAATCTGTCAGAGCCTGACTGGCAGCTGAGGCTGCTTTAGCAGAGGCAAATACTTTTTTTCCCCCTTTTGCAAAAAGAGAAACATACTCAAATGCTAGGATTTTATCATTTCAATGAATCAGATCATTAAATTTGAGTTATAGCCCATAAGAGTCTCAGGGAACAAAATGATGAAACGTTGGCTCCTTGCCAAAGCATTAAAACTCTTTGGGTTTATTTTTGTCTGTGAAAGTCAATGTACTCTTTATACAACCGCTTTCCCAGGTGCAATGAAAATGCAAATTGAAAACTTTGAGGCACTATTGTTAAGTGATTCTCACACTCTTTGATGGGGAAACATGCAGAAACACCCTTTTCTTAATAGAATTTATGTTGGAATAATGCACCTACCAAACATCTGGGGGGCTTAAATGGACTAAAGTTGGGAGCAGAGAACAGCTGTGTGTTTGAAATGAATCTCTTTCACTCAATGGCTGATTATTGGCAAGGCGGGAGGGAGTGCAAGGTGGGGGGGGAGAGAAAACAGGTACTCTCTCTTGTTAAATTGATACACTTGTGTGAACCATATGAGGAATGAAAACCTCTTTCGTGGAATCCACCAATGTCCTAGGACCCAGGTGGCGCTGTGGGTTAAACCACAGAGCCTAGGGCTTGCCGATCAGAAGGTCGGCGGTTCGAATCCCTGCGACGGGGTGAGCTCCCGTTGCTTGGTCCCAGCTCCTGCCCACCTAGCAGTTCGAAAGCACGTCAAAGTGCAAGTAGATAAATAGGAACCGCTCTGGCGGGAAGGTAAGCGGCGTTTCCGTGCGCTGCTCTGGTTTGCCAGAAGCGGCTTAGTCATGCTGGCCACATGACCTGGAAGCTGTACGCCAGCTCTCGGCCAATAAAGCGAGATGAGCGCCGCAACCCCAGAGTCGGACACGACTGGACCTAATGGTCAGGGGTCCCTTTACCTTTACCTTACCAATGTCCTACTATTCTTTCATAGAATTGTAGAATCGTAGAGTTGGAAGGGACCCGAAGGGTCATCTAGTCCAACCACCTGTGATGCAGAAATCTCAGCTAAAGCATCCATGAGAGATGGCCACCCAACCTCTGCTTAAAAACCTCCAAGGGAGTCCACAACCGAGGGAGACTGTTCCAATGTCCAACAGCTCTTCCTGACGTTCTTCCTGACGTTTAGTCGGAATCTCCTTTCTTGTAATTTGAAAGCATTGGTTCGGGTCCTAGCCTCTGGAGCAGGAGAAAGCAAGCTTGCTCCCTCCCCCATGCGACAGCCCTCGAGGTGTTTGAAGATGGCTATCATATCTCCTCTCAGTCTCCTCTTTTCCACGCTAAACATATCCAGCTTCTTCAACTGTTCCTCATAAGGCTTGGCTTCTAGACCCCTGATCATTTTTACCCGTATTTTTCGCTCCATAAGATGCACTTTTTTCCTCCTAAAAAGTAAGGGGAAGTGTCTGTGCATCTTATGGAGCAAATGCGTGGTCCCTGGAGCCAAATTGCCCAGGGGTGAAAAGCAGATCATGCTTTTTTTTTTTTTTTACAAATAGAAAAGGGGGTGTTGAAAGGAAGCTGCTGAGCAGCTGAGCAGCAAGCAATCAGGAGAGAGAGATGAGGGAAGCTAGCAATAAAGGAGGCTGCCTGGTAGGGGGGAGGGAAAGACAGTCTCCTTTAAAGGAATGTGTGGTCGATCGCTGGCTCCCTTTCTGGCCCCGGCCCCTTGCCCAGGCCTCCATTGTTGAATGTTTTGCAGATGGAGGCTGTTTGTTTCCCCAGCGACATGTGACTGGCTGATTAGATTATCTGTCTGGAAACTGTAGAAACGGCTCTTTCCTTTCCTAAAGAAGCTGCAGAACTGTGAGTTGAACCCCATAAAAACAGGATTTTCTCCCTTTGCAAAGTAAACCCAACAACTTTGAGCTGATCCTCAAAAAAAGGGCTTTCCCCTTTTGCAAAAGAAGCTGCACAACTGTGAGCTGATCCCCCCCCCCAAATGGGGCTATCCCCCTTTCCTCTTCTAAAAACTAGGTGCGTCTTATGGTCAGGTGCGTCTTATGGAGTGAAAACTATATTATGGTAGCAGAAAATGGTAGTAAAGAGACTGAGCTGTGAACTCAGTCTCTGCCCATGCTACAAACTCCTTAGGCAGCCTGAGGCAAGCCACTTACTCAGCCTTATCCATTATTTGTATTTTCTAAGTGTTTTAAAACTGGATTAGGCTGTAATCCTAAGTGTGTGTGTGTGTGTGTGTGTGTGTGTGTGTGTGGTGGGAGGGAAGAAGGTGCTCCATCTTTCTCATTCAATGTCTTGCCAGCCTGCTGCTGGTAAGGCAGAAGTAAGGTGGTTCTTGCTCTCTCATACATCCTCATCTGAGATTCTTCCATGGTGCCAAGGAGGGGGCATCTGACACCTTTGATGCCAGTGATCCCTCTATGCTAGCCAGTGCTTCCAGTGTGGCCCATTGCTGCTTTTAGCTGCTGGTTTCATTGTCTTGATTGTGTCAGTTTGTATCTTATTGTTGTGGTTTTTATCATGCTTGTATTCTGTCGTTACAATTCACCATGGAAACATAGCTGAAATCTCTAAAATAAGCAAACATATTAGCATTATTGACTTGCATAGCTGTCAACTTTCGGATTTGAAAATAAGGGATTTTTTCAAACTTTCGGATTTGAAAATAAGTGACGCCGCGAGGGCAGTGCAATGGCACCAAGTAGCCTCGCCACCCTGCGCTCCAGAGGCTGCGCGTGAACGGGTGAGCGAAAGAGCGAGCGCGTAGACGGCAGGCAGGCTGTCTGTCTGGTTGGGCATGAGGGTCTGGCTGCACAAGGCATGCAAGCTCCGCCCCCAGTCGGTCTCAGACTCCTTATTGGCAGCTGAGCAACGCAGCTGAGGAGCCTCCCTGGCCGGCAGGGAGGGAGAGGAGCTGCTTCCTTTGAAATCTGGGAAATTTAAGGGATATCAACAATCCGAGATAACAGCGGGAAATGGCATTGGAATAAGGGAGTTTCCCGCAAAAAAAGGGAGGGTTAACAGCTATGTTGACTTGCCTGCCGAAAGACTGAAGTAGAACACTCCAAATGCTAACTAGTTCCCCTTTATCGCATACACAGCCCAACAAGACAACAACAAGAATCCCCCGACAGCATATGAATCAATCTGGCTAACCTGATTCAAAAATACACACTCACACATAAAAACAATTCTCACTACAGCCAACCAAAGACAACCAACCACACCCTAAGCCACACCCAACCTCTCTCACCACCAAGGAAATACACAAGTGAATAGTAAGAGAACCCATACAAGTAACGCTGACACAACCCCTCACACACACTAAGTAGAAGAATAGAAGCATAACCACCCCACCCCACTCGCCTTTCCCCTCCCCCTCTCCCCTTTTTCCTTTTTCTTTCCCCACCTCTTCTTCTTCCTAATTTTCCAGGGGTCAGCAAACTTTTTCAGCAGGGGGCCAGTCCACTGTCCCTCAGACCTTGTGGGGGGCCGGACGATATTTTGAAGGAAAGAATGAACAAATTCCTATGCCCCACAAATAACCCAGAGATGCATTTTAAATAAAAGGACACATTCTACTCATGTAAAAACACACTGATTCCTGGACTGTCCGCGGGCTGGATTTAGAAGGCGATTGGGCTGCATCCGGCCCCCGGGCCTTAGTTTGGCTACCCATGGTTTTAAACCAATTCATAAACCAAGAACTTATACATTGACCACTAATAACAAAACATACGTTGTAGATAATTTTTCCACATTTATCATGCTATTTTTGTGATATACAAATGACCTGAGAAAACTTGGTATACTTGTTTGTATAACATTGTTCTTGTTTATAAAACCCAATAAGAAGAGTTTGGATTTGATATCCCACTTTATCACTACCTGAAGAAGTCTCAAAGCGGCTAACATTCTCCTTTCCCTTCCTCCCCCACAACAAACACTCTGTGAGGTGAGTGGGGCTGAGAGACTTCAAAGAAGTGTGACTAGTCCAAGGTCACCCAGCAGCTGCATGTGGAGGAGCGGAGACGCGAACCCGGTTCACCAGATTACGAGTCTACCACTCTTAACCACTACACCACACTGGCTCTCATACTAATAATAATAATAATAATAATAATAATAATAATAATAATAATAATGCCAGCAGCAGGATTCAAGAAATGACTGTGCACAGCAACTTCTGCTAGTGCAACACAGCTTTCCTCCCACCTCCCCTCATGCACACACCCCTCTCACAATTGGCTCGGTGGTGGGAAACCCCCAGAGCAGCATGTGAGGGGAGAGGGAGGTCGTTTCCTCTAGCAAGCTGAAAACCTTGTACTGATGTAAAAAATTGCCATAGTGCTACACCAAGCTCCTCTCTAAGCATTGTACTTAAGCAAGAGGGACATTTCAACCTGTTGTTGTTGTGTGATGTGTTCCTTATGGTGGCTAACTTGAGGTCCTTTAAATGTTTCTGGACTCCATCTCCCATCATTGCTAACCATTGGCCATGCGGTCTGGGGCTGATGAGAGTTGGAGTTCAATTGCATTTCAGGGGTTTGCAGTAGATGACCCTTGGGGTCCCTTCCAACTCTACAATTCTATGACACCTGGAGGGTCACAAGCCATCCCTGCTGTCAGGGTTGCACCAGATGAGCAGGAGTGGTGGCAAGCCCCCCTAGGCGAAGCGGCAACCACGGAAGAGTGCAGAGAAATGGAGGGATTCTTACCTGAAGAAGACTGGTGGCGACACTCCTCAGAAGAGGAAGAAGCAAATGGGGAAGAGGGAAGGCCAGAACAGGAGGAGGAAGAAGTTGAGCCAGAATCAGGCCCTTGTGAGGAGAGGAGCCAGAGGGCCCCCTCCCCTCCTCTCATCTCAGCTGTAGAGCGTAGAGCTGAGAAACGGAGGGAGCAATTGGAGGCAGTTGCAGCTAGTAAAAGGCGTGGTGATGAGCTGGCTACTTAAGGAAGGCCGGCTGCTTCCCTCACCAGCACCTGCAACTGCTGTGCTGGAGCACGTGATTGTGCCTGCTCATCCTGTTCCCGGTTCCTGTGTTCCTGACTCCTGGCTTCCTCCTGACCTCAGCTTTGCAACTTTGGCTTCTGACTCTTGGCTTAATCCTGACCTCGGCTTCGTGACTTCGGCTTTCTGACTCCTGGCTTAATCCTGACCTCGGCTTCCTGACTTCTGGCTTGAACTGAATTTGGCTGGCTTCTGACCCGGACTGTTTAACCTCGGCTTTATCAGACTGACTGCTGCTCTTCAGCGTGCCAACATGTTGGCGTCCTAACACCCGCTTTATGATGTTAGCAGAAATAGTTGCTTGATGTGGCTTTCAGTAGGGTTTTTGCTTTTGTTTTAAATTGAATTTATGTTAAGAATATTGAAGGTGAATGAAGAATATTAGATAGTAATGGACTGTCATGCTAAGTGTCGAGTTAAGTTGCGTGTTAGACATTTTATAATCAGTACAGTTTTTGTCATTGGAAAAGATTGGATATATGTTGGATATTTCAATGGATCATGTCATTTGTTTGTTTTTTAATCATATCTGAGTGGTACTGCATTTTTGATTGGATTGTTGCATGACTGGTAACGGCTTTTGGCTAAGCAGTAGAGATCTGGGTTTGGATTTACATGTGCTGTTACAACGTATGGTTAAAACTGAAATAAATGTGCTAGAACTGGTGCACTATGGCACCTATATGGCAGCAAATACCACTGGATAATAAGAGACACAATGACGGAGAGATTGTGATGCTCACGAGCCAAACTGGGCTCAGTTTTATTTTATTTTTATATAAGATATAAATAGAAAAGAGACATTTAATGAGAACAGTAATCTCAGCAGGCGCCAACTCCTCACCAAAGTGGCTTGAAATGTCCATGATAAATTGGTAAGCCTTGACAGAGCAAAAGAAGATGAAATATTTTCTGCAGAAAGGGATGTTCATTTTTTAAATTCATCATCCGCAGATTGTAAGTGCAGCCCCATTGGCATGCTGATAAATTAATGTTAGTCACTGGAACAGGGTGGTGAAAATCAAAACAAAACAAGAAATCCATGAATCATATATCAACAGAGCTCGTTTTTAAGTCTCTTGGAAATAATATGTATTTTTTTAAAATGAAATGGGCAACAAGAGTAAGAGAACAAGCTGAAGCCTTGCTCTACCAAACTAGAGGGGGTTGGGGTGCCCCAGAAGTGTCCATTCATGGATGGGTAAATAGTGTGTGTGTGTGTGTGTGTGTGTGTGTGTGTGTGTGTGTCTTTGTCTCCACAATGTGCCTGCCGAAAGCATGGAATGGGAGAAACTACTGCTTGCAGATTCCCCACTGTTGGTTGCCAGAACAACCTTTCCCACCACCAAAAAAAACCCCAGAGCATTTTTGGGGGTGGGCAAGGGGAAGAGCTGGGCTGACCAATGATCTGCTGGATCCTAAGTCAGTCCATCTACTTAGAACAGACCTGATCTGCATCTCTATGTTGTATCATCTTGGAGCTGGTACAATAACAAAAAACACAATTTCTGGCATGAATGGCAACTCCCATCATTCCTGACCACTGACCATCCTGTGAGCAGTTCTAGTTGGCCTGCGCAAAAAAGGATATTGTAGAGTGGAAGAGAGTTCAGAAAAAGGCATCCAAAATGATCACAAGCCAGGAAAGGTTACAGAATTTGTGATTTCTCACTTTAGGGGGGAAAAGAGAGTAACGACGGACATGCTAGCACCATATAAAATTGAGGAATTTACTACCACAAGATGTATTAATGGATTAATGGCCACCATTAATGGAGCTTTCAAATGGGTTTGACCAATTCATGGGAAAGGTTCTTCTTCTTCTTCTTCTTCTTCTTCTTCTTCTTCTTCTTCTTCTTCTTCTTCTTCCCTGCCACAGCCACTCTGGACAGCTTCCAACATATATAAACACATAGTAAAACATTGCACATTCAGATGTCTTCTAAAGGTTGTATAGCCACTTATCTTCTTGACATTTGATGGGGGTGCGACTACTGAGAAGGCCCTCTGCCTGGTTCCCTGTAGCTTCACTTCTTGCAGTGAGGGAACCGCCAGAAGGCCCTCGGAGCTGGATCTCAGTGTCTGTGCTGATGGATGGGAGTGGAGAAGCTCCTTCAGGTATCATAAGGCTATCATTATGGGTGCTAGCATGGTGGCTGTGTACTACCTCTCGTATCAGAGGTGAAATGTCTCTGAAAACCAGTTGCTGGGTTCAGAAGTGTGCATTCATGTCCTGCTTGGAGGCTTGGCATCTGGTTGGGTTCGGTTGGAACATGATGCTGGACCAGGTGGGCCTTTGGTGTGATCCAGAAGGGATCTTATTTTGTTCCTACCCACTTTTATGAATGAAGTAAATGTACACATTCCCATAAAACTAAGCTTTTCTAATAGTTACAAAAGATTCTGGCCTCCATTTAGTGATGGGAGATTTGCATATTGACAGTGATTTCTACGGCCCTCTTCACACAACTGACAGACCTTCTTTGTCCATTGAAGGGGTAAAGATCAGCAAGTGCCAAAGCTACAGGTATATCCCCATGTCGAGATAAATGGGAGTCAAATTTGGTTGTGTCAACTGAACTCTACTGTAGAGAGGAAGTTAACTTGCATTTTTACATACATTTTAATGTACCCAAACATAAGCCTGAGGCAGACTACAAACAAAGAAAAGCAAATGTACTTAAGTCAGTGTTTTTATAGCTTCATGGATATTGCCAAGCTGTTGGAAATAATTAAATGTGAGGTTTTTCCAAAAACTGACTACATGAAAAAATAATATTTTTTACATAATGAACCTGGACCATTGCCCTAAAAGCATCTTTCCAAGTGTGATCCCAATAGGTTTATCAGCTTAGTGATGGATGCTCCGCTTCTGCAGCCACAGAGGGGGAAAAAGACTTATAGTACTTTAACTTGGAGTCTGGCAGGACTTTATTCAAGTATGTTTAGGGATGCAGCTAAAGGCTGTGTTTGGACATAATGCTAAACTATGGTTGGCACTATGTACACAAGCAGAAAAGGACCCGTGCAAAGCCTCTTCCTTGTGTACTCACCCTCTCGTTTCTTCCTCTCACATGGCCAAAAGGAGGACATTGCAAGGAGTAGTTTCATTCCCACAATTCCTGGCTCCTTGCTACATGCAAACCAAGAGATCATGGCTTAAAACAAGCTCTGGTCAGTTTCAAAACATGCCAAGTCAAACCAGGGGTTATGAATTTGGCTCGCTTATTTGCTGAAGCTTTTAATTTTATTGAGGCAACTGGGACCTGAAAAAATAACAATGCTGTAGTTGTATATTTTCACCCACTCCGGGATATAATCTGTAAGGGAGTACAGACAGCCTCGGTCCAGTATACCTGAAGGAGCGTCTCCACCCCCATCGTTCTGCCCGGACATTGAGGTCCAGTGCTGAGGGCCTTCTGGCGGTTCCCAGCTGCAAGAAGCCAAGTTACAGAGAACCAGACAGAGGGCCTTCTCAGTAGTGGCACCCGCCCTGTGGAATGCCCTCCCACCAGATGTCAAAGAGAACAACAACTACCAGACTTTTAGAAGACATCTGAAGGCAGCCCTGTTTAGGGAAGCTTTTAATGTTTAATAGACTATTGTATTTTAATATTTTGTTGGAAGCTGCCCAGAGTGGCTGGGGAAACCCAGCCAGATGGGCGGGGTATAAATCATACATACATACATACATACATACATACATACATTAATTAATTAATTAATTAATTACCACCTATCATTAATCCCTCTCAGGATGCTTCCCATTGGCTGTCACAGGCTTAAGAGGCCGATTCCTCCTCTTTTCCTCATCTCCACCTTCATTTTCCCCCTGCCACCTCGTCAATTGGCACCACAACACTCTGTAAGACCTAGAAGCTCACAGATATTGTCAGGCCATTTTGCTTCCAAACCGAGTTACATGATTTTCTTGCTGGAGGGGAAAAGTTGGATTTGTATATTTCAGGACACTTCGTGCTACCCCTCCTTTTCCATTCTGTAGCCAATGTCAATACTCATTGGTCTGGGGGTTCTTTTTTTTGGGGGGGGGTTGTACTTTTGTAAACTTTGGAGTATGCAGATACTTCCCCAGTGTTTCTCATTGGCCCTATTTTGGCTCCATTTTATTGACTGAGTTTGCTGTTAGATGGAGTAACAACAATTGCTCACTTTGTCATATTGTTTTAAATGTTGTTTTGTTAGCTGTCGCCAAATGGTTCAAAAGATGGGATTGGCAAATTGTAAATGAACACAGCAAAAGTAAACAACATAATGAAGGACAAAAATCAGTGGATTTATTTACTAACAGACCAGAATTTGACTGAATAGCAACATTCATCTGAATAACTATTGTCTTCATGACTTCACTGTGGCTTCCTCCCAAAGTAACTGTGCATGCAGTTTTATCCTGCCTTATAATAACCTGTAGAAGATGGAGAAACTGCCTTGAAAAAGCTGTAAAGACCACTTTTATAGAGATGTTAGCAGGCAAGTGCTTGCTCAGACTACAGGAATCATGTCAATATCAGTAGTTTCTCTAGACGACTCAAGATAAGTTTGACCCTAGGATTTTACAATGCATAAAATTTATGTCCTTCAAAACCGCTACACAACTTTTAAAAATTATTTGAGATAATGCAGATGACAAATCTTTCTGACCTATATATGGATTATTTAGTTTACATTTAATTTACATGTTATGCAGAAAGAATAAAATATTTTTAAACTAAAGAAGTAGGAGAGTTATGACACACTGTCATCTTCCTATTTTTTTGCTTCCACCAAAACACTAAAAGGAAGAAGAACATAAATCAGATTAGAGCATAAACGGAACAAGTGACGAGAGGATTACTCAAATAAGATGAAATAATTCATGAGGTTTTAGTTTAAGGAATGATTCATTTGCATTAGATTGACTGAACTCCATCAAGCCACAGTAGTGTCAAGAATGGTTTGCACTCCCAGAGCTTCTATGTCCCTGGAAAGGAAGGGAAAGTTGTTTGATGAGGACGGGCCATTTCACAATCTCCCACCCCTGTTTTCATTATATATGGTGGAAGAACTAGCCTGATAACATTTAAACCAGGGATGGGGAACCTCCAGAATAAAATGGGGAGGAGGTAGAACCTTTTACACCGCCTATAGCCTTATATGAAAAGCAGTATATAAATGGACTATATAAATGCTTGTTGGCAGGACTAGATCCCACCACTAATAACAGAACAGAAGTTGAGTTGCTGTGCCATTAAAGTTAGTTATGTAAGCAGTCTTGGGCATTGCCAGTGTGGTAGTTTATAGGGCCTTATATCATTTTACCACTAGATACCATTGGACTACTACCATATGGCTCATAAAAAGATTAGATTAATGCTACTTAATAAGGTGCTAGGAGCCAGAGTCAAGGCATAGGACAACAATAAAAAAAACACTGGTATCAGTGAAGTTAACTTGTTATTCAAAGAAACTAAAACAGTGTAGGCCAGGGGTAGGCAAACTAAGGCCTGTGGACCGGATGCGGCCCAATCGCCTTCTAAATCTGGCCCGTGGATGGTCCGGGAATCAGCGTGTTTTTACATGAGTAGAATGTGTCTTTTTATTTAAAATGCATCTCTGGGTTATTTGTGGGGCCTGCCTGGTGTTTTTACATGAGTAGAACGTGTGCTTTTATTTAAAATGCATCTCTGGGTTATTTGTGGGGCATAGGAATTCGTTCATTCCCCCCCCCCCAAGGGACGGTGGACTGGCCCATGGCTGAAAAAGGTTGCTGACCCCTGGTGTAGGCCTAGTGATCACAGCAACTCTTCACAGTGAGGTAGTCGTGAGGACTGAAGATCCCCACCTTCCACTCTCTAAGGCTCCTCTCCCTGTTTCTTCCCCAGCAGCCTAAGACTCAATTGTCTTGTCTCACTTGGCTCCACCCTGTTCATTTTTCTGCACGTTCTGGGAGACCAGGAGAGAGGGAAGCTGGTCACTGCAGGAGAGAGAGATTCCTTGGCTTCTTCAGCAGTCTGACTCATGCCTCCTGGCCCAACTCCTCTCCTGCCTCCGATTCTTGGCTACCTTCTGCCACAGCTTCTTCCTGCTCACCAAACCCTCTTCAGCTCCCGACACCTCCTCCTCCCAGGCTGCCCCCTCTTCTCCGTCTGGCCACTCATTGTCATCCCACCACCAATCCCCTGGGGGTTCCTCAGCTGGTGCCTCCTCTGCCTCTAGGTAAAGGTAAAGGACCCCTGGAAGGTTAAATCCAGTCAAAGGCGACTATGGAGTTGCGGCACTCATCTCGCTTTCAGGCCGAGGGAGCCGGCTTTCCTGGTCATGTGGCCAGCATGACTAAACTGCTTCTGGCACAACGGAACACCGTGACAGAAACCAGTGCGCATGCAAATGCCATTTACCTTCCTGCCACAGTGGTACCTATTTATCTATTTGCACTGGTGTGCTTCCAAACTGTTAGGTTGGCAGGAGCTGGGACAGAGCAACGGGAGCTCACTCCATCGCATGGGTTCGAACCACCGACCTTCTGATCGGCAGGCCCAAGAGGCTCAGTGGTTTAGACCACACCACCCACATCATCTGCATCTAACCACATACCTTACCTCTGCATCTAACCAGTCCATGATATAAGGCTATGCTCTACAAAGATTAAAACCAGACTTCTTAAGAGTTCATGTAGAACCCCAGGTTACCCTTTCCACTCATGGGGGTGCTGTCTACTTGCGACTCATGTAGTCAACATGGACCTCGGCCGTGGCAGGTCCTGTGTCCTGTAAGGCCTCAAAATGTACTGCATGGAACACGGAAGTCAATGCAATCTGTTTGCTACTGACTTCTATTTTGTACTGCTCTTGTGAGCAGATACTTCCCATTAGTGAAAAAATGCCTGCAACATTAAACACGAACCGCCTCATCAGAATCTTTGTTTATTATTCATCAAGCATCTAAAAACAAAGCTGCACACACCCTGAAGCATTCTGGTTCAAAAAGACCAGTGTTTCTGGTTGCAGGGCTGCAATACCACCAGGCATTTGCTCCCACCACACCCCATTAAATGGGGTTGTATAGGGGATCGGTGTTCAGCAGAGACCACCCTAAATAAATGTCATGTACTGAATCTCCTGTGCTTTCTGTTTAAATGACTAGGCAGTGCAAAAGATGTTCACTCTCTTTCCAACTATTTTTGTTTGTTTGTTTGGAAGGTGTGTAATGCATATATTGGAGTGATCTCCCAGAAGAGGCTTAAAAAAGGGCACAAGTGGGAAAAGATCCTTCTAAAGCAAAGATATATGTGGTTCATTTTTCTCTTTATGTAGGAATCTGATTGCACAAGCTTCAAAGAAATGTGCAGGCAAAATAAACAAACACCGTTAATGTTACAGTGAGGAATTGGTTTATGAACTTACATTAGCTTTTCCAGCAAAAAAGGAAAAAGTCTGAGAGGCTTAACAAAACTTCAGACTCCATTAGCTTGAGTTCACCTTGTCTAAATTAGTCTAATGTACTGCGTACATTCAGCTGTTTCGGTATTTTTAAAAATTACCTTGTACTGGCTATTCTAATTTAATCAGTGTTGTTACCCTGGAGAAAAGACGGATGCACTTTGCAAAATCATACATAAGTTATGAACAACCCCCCCCCCCCTTCCCTAAAACAAACCACAGGACTGGCTGCTTTTTACATCCAAGCAGTTTGCATCTCAAGAAACAGATTTCTCATCTCTCAGGACTACTGGCTTTATGCTGTCTCTCTCCCACTCCCCCCCCCCCCCTGCTTAAGTTTAGAATTCAAGAGCATAGTTGCTGGATTCTGTTATTTGAGAATGGTAATTTAAAAGGGCAATTTTCTTGACTGAGAGCTTATTGGAAATGCATAGCAACACGCAAAGTGCCTGTTTTAAAAAATGCAGACTACGAAAAGGAAATAAATGAAAGTGCAGTTTTGCTTCATTCCAGTGTTCCAAAATGATGGATTGGGTGGGACCCTTTGATGGGCCATTAGGCTGCCAATGGTAGCAACTGGTACATTGTAGTACACAGGGTAGTCGATGGGCCAATTCCCTGTGATTCTCCAAATGTTGCTGGACTTCACCAATAATCAGGAACGATGGGGTTGTAGCCTAACGGCATCTGGAGGGTCACCCGTTCCCTATCAATTTTGGAGGAATACAATAAAAAGTTCACCATTCCATTGTTATATAGGTATCATTCCATTATTATATAACAGCCATGACTTTGTTTTGAGAATCAAGCCAATGTTCTGTTTCCAACATTCACAGTCTTAAGTGGCTTGGGTACCTTAAGAATTGTCTCCTCCCATGTAAGCCACCCAAATTTTGAGAACAAATTCCATGGCCTTTCTATGTTCCACAGCCTGTAAATGTTCAGCAAATGAAGAAGAAGAAGAAGAGTTTGAATTTGATATCCCGCTTTATCACTACCCGAAAGAGTCTCAAAGCGACTAACGTTCTCCTTTCCCTTCCTCCTCCACAACAAACACTCTGTGAGGTGAGTGGGGCTGAGAGACTTCAAAGACGTGTGACTAGCCCAAGGTCACCCAGCAGCTGCATGTGGAGGAGCGGGGAATCGAACCCAGTTCACCAGATTACAAGTCCACCGCTCTTAACCACTACACCACAATGAGTACAAGAGAACAAACTAGACTATTTTATATCATGGCTCATATTGCAATTCCTTTGGGTGTTTTAAAATTCTACAGTCATACCTAGAAAGTCGAACAGAATCCATTCCAGAAGTCTGTTTGACTTCCAAAACGTTCGGAAACCAAGGAATGGCTTCTGATTGGCTGCAGGAAGCTCCTGCAGCCAATCGGAAGCCGCGGAACCCACATCAGATGTTCATGTTCCAAAGAACGTTCATAAACCGGAACACTCGGTGTTCGGGAGCCAAAACATTCGACTTGCAAAGTGTTCGACTTCTGAGGTACGACTGTATTTAAAATTATATTTCACTTTTTGTTTTTGTTTTTAAAAACATCCCTCCTTGATACTTCTTAGCTGCCATTTTATCCTTGCTCTAGTTACCATGGAGTAACTGACTTAGTGTTTGGAAGTTTCATAGGCCCTTAAGATCTATTTCACTTTTTTAAAAAAAATATGTCTTCTGACAGAACATGCAGACTGTAACAATTTGGCAAGCACAGCAGACATCTGACATCTGATTATCATGTAGCAACAGCCGTCCACCGGGCATGGAATCACCAGCTGCTCCTCAGCTTTGCCTCAGAACCTGCCATGTCTTTCTTGCCTTCATCTCTGTCTGAATCAGACTCTGCATTAGGAAGAAAATGTGAGTCATCGAAAAGATGTCCTACTTAGTGACTGACAGCCAGCTCAATTCAGGATGAATGATCTTGAGTAAAAATAATTATTGTCCAATTCCTCCACAAAATGATAAAAAATATGTTTTATTTCAGAATAAACTCTGAAGTTGCCATATTCCCCAGGGTTCCTGGAAGGGATGTGGGAGGAATTGTATTTGCATTTAGAAGGAAGGATACCTATATTGGGGGCCCTGTCAGATCTATGTGTGGACTGAAATGCAGATATGAAGATTAGCCTGCATAATCCATGAGCTGATACATGCATGGGTAATAACAATACTATTGAAGAAATATGAGGTGGTACAAGGGCTATTTTTTCCCTTCCTTTTTAAATATTTGACAGCTGCTTGGAACAGCTAATAACTCTACTGTAGCTGCACCAATCAAAAGGCATTTTTAAATGCTCCCAGGAAGCGATGGCATGTCATAATATGCTCTTTCTTCCTAGAGAAACAGCAGTTGCCATCATAGGCACTTGGACCACCTTTTTCTCCATTCAATGCTTTAAAAAGTACTTCCAAGTTTGCATCTAAATTAATAAATGCAAATTTTATTTATGTCATTTGGTGACACATTTCCTCTTTTTAAGAGATGTGTAAAAGCTACTGCAGTTTCTCTTATTTAATTTCCACTCTAATTTCTCAAAGCCACAATTGCAAGACTTTCTGTGAAAAGCTATGCATTGTTGTTGTTGTTCAGTCATTCACTCGTGTCTGACTCTTCCTGACCCCATGGACCAGAGCACGCCAGGCACGCCTATCCTTCACTGCCTCTCGCAGTTTGGCCAAACTCATGTTAGTAGCTTCGAGAACACTGTCCAACCATCTCATCCTCTGTCGTCCTCTTCTCCTTGTGCCCTCCATCTTTCCCAACATCAAGGTCTTTTCTAGGGAGTCTTCTCTTCTCATGAGGTGGCCAAAGTACTGGAGCCTCAGCTTCAGGATCTGTCCTTCTAATGAGCACTCAGGGCTGATTTCTTTAATAATGGATAGGTTTGATCTTCTTGCAGTCCATGGGACTCTCAAGAGTCTCCTCCAGCACCATAATTTAAAAGCATCAATTCTTTGGCGATCAGCCTTCTTTATGGTCCAGCTCTCACTTCCGTACATTACTACTGGGAAAACCATAGCTTTAACTATACGGACCTTTGTTGGCAAGGTGATGTCTTTGCTTTTTAAGATGCTGTCTAGGTTTGTCATTGCTTTTCTCCCAAGAAGCAGGCGTCTTCTAATTTTGTGACTGCTGTCACCATCTGCAGTGATCATGGAACCCAAGAAAGTGAAATCTCTCACTGCCTCCATTTCTTCCCCTTCTATTTGCCAGGAGGTGATGGGACCAGTGGCCATGATCTTAGTTTTTTTGATGTTGAGCTTCAGACCATATTTTGCGCTCTCCTCTTTCACCCTCATTAAACAAGCTATACATGTTAATCCAGTATCGACGGAAATAGGTTTGTAGTACAGATTTCTATGCTGCATTGCATGTGTGGTGATAAAGCATATCACACTTCTTGGTTTTAACAGTGCTCAGTTGCTTAGAGGACAAAGCAGTTTCCAGTTGAGAATATCTGATGGGAAGGAAAACTCTTCATCTCATTAGGTTTGCATCCAGAACAGGGCAAGGACTTGGAAGAAGGCCTGGGATATATGACCAACTAGCAGGGAGGGTGAAGGAAGGAAGTGTGCAGAGCAGTTATTGGGCTAAGAAAGAGCCACCTGAAGGAAAGATGGATGTAGATTGAAACTTGAGGGGAAAGACAGAATTGCTGGGAAGCTGAGGCAAGAGAGTTGAACATGTAAGGTCTGGAATGGCTGCATACTATAGGTGTGCATGTTGAGGTGGGGGGAAACATAGAAGAATACTAGGGAGGTTGGTCAAGAGAGGGAGTTGTGATGTGTAGGCTCCTATGATGGGCCCCGCCTGCTCCCTAAAATATCACTGGTTTGCTCATTTCTATATATAGGGGGATGTCAGGGATCTGCCCACCCCTGCCAGTCCAGCTCTGAGTGTTTACAGGGAGCTGCAGCCAGTGTTAACGACAGATTCATCTTCGAGTGAATCTGGCAGCCCCTTTTCGGGGAAGGAGCAGTTAGTGGCTGGGAGCCAGGGAGTGCCAGGTGTCCAGGGAGTTGCTGGGAGACCTGGCACCACCCAGCAGACTCGCTCGGAGGGGGAGGCGTCAGTTCAGGAGGAGAAGGCGGCAATTTAGGATGCCAAGGTTTTGGTGTTGGCGCCAAAACAGACATCGCTCTTGGTACACAGTTTCATCCCCTGCCACTCCCAGCTTGGCTTGGTCTCTGACCAAAGTGGATTTTGGGGTAGCTGTAAGTACTACTACTACCGGTACTACTAATAATACATTTTTATTTATACCCTGCCCTTCCCTGTCCAAAAACTGGGCTCAGGGCGGCTAACAACAAATACAAAACAATGATTAAAAACAACTTTAAAAAACAGCTAAAACAGCATAAAAAACAAACATCAGTGGGATCACCAGGGCTAACTGGCCAAGTTAGTCTTGCTAGGCCAGTAGGGAGACCAGGGAAGAATTTTAATGTGGGGACCCAGAAGGGTTTCTTCGGAAAAAAGGGAAGGGGAAAAAGGAATAGGGGATCAGGCTAGATTGAAGGCCAGGCGGAATAACTCTGTCTTACAGGCCCTGCGGAAGGAAATCAGGTCCCGCAGGGCCCTAGTCTCATGGGACAGAGCATTCCACCAGGTCGGAGCCAACACTGCAAAAGCCCTGGCCCTTGTGGACGGTAATCTGGGTTCTTTGCAGAAATTACCCAGGAAACATCAGTTGTAGCTCCTAGCAAGACACACACACACATTGTGGACAACTATAGACAGTACCCTGGGCAACTAGCACACACCCCCTGGCCCTTATGCCTGCAGTAATTCTGAATAAGGCTTTTGGCTGCATTTTTGAAAATAAATTGCATGAAATAATATTCATGAAAGTTTATTATTATACGTACATTATGTATATAATATACATATATCTGTACCCACTCCTTTTAAAGCAATGTAGGGTCACCTCTCAGCAATATTGCACCATTAAATAATCTTCCCTTCCTTTCCTTTCCCTGTGGAATGAAGTCAATTTCACCGCTCACTTCTCTTGCATAAGAATTGGGAAAGTGTCTCCAATTTGGACAAAAGTTACACACTGACAATTACGGGGGTTACCAGTATGGGATTAGTACAATGGCCCTGTCGCATACAGAAAGAAGTAGTTCTATTTGCAGTTTAGAAATGCTTGCCTGTACACCAGCTAAAAATGAAGGAATTGTCGGTGCAACACTCTGTAGAAGTGCTGTCCTACACAATCATACATTCAGCTAGTGTGTCCCTGTGCCTTTCCTTGAGGAGTCAGACTTGCTTTGGTCATTCACTTCTTAGTCAGTTTCAGGTTAGATTCCTGTCAATGCAGCTTTCGTGGGGCAGTTCTTGAAGACAATCTGGGGGCATGACTTGTCCAGAATACAGCTCTCAAGATACTAATTGGAGCAGGCAGCTTGGTACATAAAACTCTGACACTTTGCCATCCACGCAAGCTGCCAATTTGTTTCCAGCTTCAGTACAAAGTACTAGCTTTGACCTTTAAAGCCACAAACTCGCCAGGGGTATCTTAAAAACCTTAGCAATTACTTCCACCCATATGACTCAACCTGACCTTTGAGAACCCTTTCTACTGAAGCTTTCCTCTGCATCCTCTCACTGTCTGGGCCCGAGAGAGACAGGGCCTTTTCTGCTGTGGTGTTGAGATGGAAACCATGTCAAAAGAAGTTGGCCCAATTCATTATTTTAGCTTTTTTTCTTAATGGGCATTGCCTTTAAAACAGGTTTCTGACTGCTGTAGTTTTTGTACTAACTCTCATTATTTAAAGGTAGTTTTAGTAGGGTGGACCACTTTGCTTAGCCCAGGGCATTCTGAGACCAAGAGATGGATCTGACACAATTTTTTTGTGTTGTTTGCTGCCTTGAATGCTTTCATAGGCTGGAGGAAATGTGTGTGCGTTTTTTTAATGAACAGAATTTCTGAAATCCCAAGTTGCTAATAAACTGTACACCCAGAAAGACATGGCCTCTTATCCCTTGCACAGATAGCTTTACCTCAATCTCTGCTACTGGTTGGTTTTGTTTTCCTTGAATTTTCTCTGTGCCATTGGCATTGTCCTTCAAAAATAATATGAGAACCAATCCACAGAGACTTGGCATTTAATAGATCCCTCATAGTTTACGCCATTACGGATGCACACCCCTTTTAACTGTGTGAGGTGGTGTTTACCAAAGGCTCATTTTATTTAAATTATGATTTGAAGTCAGTTACTGTTTTCTCTAAATAATGACTTATGAGATAATGGTTACACTCCATTATCTTTGATGCCAAAAGTGAATCCTAAAATCTGATTTAAACATAACTCTTTAATAAATCAAGGTTTGATTGAGTTAAAAGGGTCAAAGTGAAGTGCAGCTATTAAATATGCAATTTTTCCTTAGCCCTTTATGGGGTTTTGAGAGCTAGCAAGCTCATGCTAAGGTCTTGCATGGATAACTCGAGAAGGTATATCATGAACTAGGTTTGATTTCGAAGTAGGAGCTAAAGTGCAGCTAAGAGGAGAAAAGTGCAGGAATTAAATGTTACCACTGCAGTAATGTTATTAGTATAGCTGATTTGTCTTTTGCAGTGTGGTTTGCAGGGAGTGGAGGCTGGTCCATTAGGGAAAATGAGGCACTGCCCCACAACCCTTAGTCCCCCACTTCCTCCTCACTGTCTTCTTACTTATAGCTTCCTCTTCTTGGTGCCTTTGTAGAACTTATCAAGGAAAAGGATGGAGTCAAAACTAGAATTAGTTGGCTCTGTCTATCATTAGCCTCCCAGCCTTTCTGCCCTACCAGTCCCAATGGGCCTCATGTAACAATCACACTGTAGATTCTTGAAAACTATTAATAATTGTTGAATTGGATAGCGGTATCAATACTACGGGTGAGGGGGAGACTTATACCTCCCTTCCCTGCACATTCTGTTTCCAAAGCACACATACACATGGCATGAGATATATATTTAATCAGTTACTAATCATGTGATTAATGTCACCTTTAGTTGAGCTTGATTCTCCAGCCTTATCTCTGTAAATGTCTGGTTTACCATAAGTAGTTGAAGCATTGTTGATCCTTCAGGTGAAACATGACTTATGGCAGATATTACTGACATTAGATACCACCTCATTTAAGGACCCCATAATCATTGATTCCCAATGCTTCTGCAACAATGCAGCTGCCACAATTTCTCAATTTTACATATTCATACTGTCTTTGATCACTGAATTTAGATTCCTAGAATGCAGAGTATGGAGAGAAATGACCTTGGGAACATTTGCAGATGTGGAGGAAATAAACCACTCATTTCCCTGCCGACTTGTTCTCCTTTTCAGATGCACCCATTCTGAATTACATGGGCAAATGCAGCTTAGGGAATACATATTTGCCCAGGCAATATCTATTCTTGACCCATGTTTCATAACTGAGAGGGGATTTGCTGGGAGTGGGGGATCCAGAGCTTCCATTGGTTGGTACGCATGTACAACCCAATTTGTGCCTGAATTTTATAGTTCAAGTCTACACAGAGAGACACGTTCTAATATGCTGAATATATGAAACATATGAGATGGCCCGAACATATGAAAGTGCTTTACATTGAGCCAGACCATTGGCCAGTCTACTCCAGTGCTTACTGCTCTGACTCATTGTTGCCCTACAGGATCACAAGATCTTTCCTAGCCCTGATATTCTTTTCAATGGAGATGCCAGGTACTGTTTGTTGCATGAAAAGCATATGCTCAGTTATGCTCCATTCTCATATGTAATCTCTGGGTTTACATTTGAAGCAAAAGGTGTGCTTTTCTGATGTTTTGTGTGTGTTAATGGTAGCTATTGTGCATCAGGTCTAAGTTAATGAAAGCACGTGCATGGATAATTTCTCCTCTCCTGCAAATTAGTCAGTGCAAAGTAGGAAATACTACTGAATATTGAATCATGCTTGAATCATGCCATCACACCATAGCATCACCTATAATTCCACTAGAAGCCATTTTTATCAACTTATTACTTTTACTTACTACTACTACTTATATGGTAATATTCTCTGGAAAATTATCTGTTATCTACAGCCATTCCATTCCATTCTGGTGTGCAACTCCATTTTCCATTTAATAAAAGAAAATAGAGATAATTGTGTTGCCTGTAAAACTAATTTCTTCTCAGCAGCAGGGATTTCCAGCCTGTGACAATGCAGTTGGCAGACTGTCTTGTATTTCAGCCCTGTGATTCAGCAGGTGGCCTCATTTTCATCCTAATCATACTGTATCGGTATCTATTCCATTTTTATCCTGAATCCTATCCATTCATGTTCTTGTCCTTATCTGACCTTGATAAACTGATTGCATTTGTGAAGCTTACAATTTGCTCTTTAGATTCCTTTCCAGCTGAATTATTGGCTGAGCAGCCAAACAGAGTTGGTTAATCTTCCCTTGCCTTTGGGCAAGAAATCATATTTTGCTGAAAACAGCTAGGATGAAACATATAAAATGTTCTACTTTATAAAGAGGACATCTTCCCATGTCAAACTACTCAATTTTATTATTTGGTGACATTTAGAAAATATTATTCCCATATGAATTGGAATTTTATCGTGTGTATGTGGAAAGAGACAGGGGATGAAGATAATACTTTTGTAAGACTTCTGTTCCTTTCTCTGCCATTTGTGCCTTTAATAGCATTGGGTCCAATTTTCTATACAGGTTACCAACTTAAAATTTTCCTCTCCTGCAAATATTTGTGTGAGAGAGTGAGGGGGAGGGGAGGAGAGAGATCACATTTGATGAACTTGGTATTAGCCATGCCTATCATGACCCCTGACTATAGAGTCTATTAGTACTCCAAGAAAACTTAAAGGATGAAGTACAGGATTGTGCCAGCAAGGAGATAACATTCAGTATCTTCTCACATGCCCTTCGTATCACAGAATGTGGCCCCACCATCACCCTTGGACTCAGCCCCCAACAGCATCTTTAATTCCCCAACCTCACAAAAGCTACAGTATTTGTACAGGTACAAATAATAAATTATTATTATTATTATTATTATTATTATTATTATTATTATTATTATTATTATTCTCTAGGCAGGTGGGCCCAACTACAGTACAGGTTCCTGTCTGCCTACATTAGGCTTTAGTTGGTTTGAGCTCCCTGCTGATATAACATCTCTCCATAGCTCAACTACTGAGAGCTGTCCACGGTGCTGACTTCTGTCTTTGCCTTCACCTGGTCTGCTTTTACTGTGATGTGAATTGCCTTGGCCAAACCCGCATTTGCTGGTTAAATGTTTTTTCCTGCCCAAAAGAGGCTCTGTCTGACTGCTTCCACATTCCCTGGCAGCCTTACACCTCAGTGAAAGAGTACGCCATGTGGCCACACTCTTGTGCGTGAGGCCAGAGAAATTAAAATGCCTTGTATAGAGTTGCCAAAGGACTAGGAAAATTGAAGACAATGTAGGGGTTTTCACAAGCAAAATGACAGAGAAATCATGATGGATCCTAATAGAGCTACTATAGGACTAACAAGAATTCTTAAGTTGCTGTGCTGGTGGTACAAAGCAAAATTCAAAGCAAAATTGGGAGGTACTTCATCTGAGGAACTGACTAAAAGTCAAGCAACTTTTAGTTAATACTGGTGACACTACTCTGAGAAATCTTGTAGATTTCTAGGATGTATGTAATGAAATAAATTTTACCTATAAATAATAACTTTTAAGTTACATAAGCTTAACATTCTTAGTTTCAGGAGGAGATAATAAACTGACTACTCAATAAACTGACTACTCACTTTAATGCATTTTGAAATAATGGAAGCATACTCTGATGATCTCAAGACATGACCAAACCAAGCCTGTTAGACGCAAGGAACATGGAATGGTGAAGAGGAGTGAAAGCACTCTGTATAAAGGTCTCCAGATTTTTCAGAACAGTGTCAGGCCTGACCCAGCAGCTTTTATAAATATTGGGGAATTTCGCCTGCCACATTGCCTACTGATTCAACGAGGTTTCCTTGGCACAACAATACATCACAGCAATTCAAAATTCAGCATCAAAAACAGCCGGAAACAAGTTACAATCACAATGATAGGGGGGATCCTATTATACAGCTCAAGTGTCAAAGCGCAGGATAAAGAGGAACATAAGGAAAATTACAGGTTACAGGAATGAGCAGGTGCATGAATGGTAAAATGGGTGACTTAGTGTAAGAGAGGGTATTGATCCAACAAGCAACATGCCCACTTCATCTTCCTTTTGAGGAGTGGTGCAGGCATGGGTTTAGTATGGCAAGTGAGTGTTGGTTTTTATGTAACCAATGCTGCTTAGCTAGGCTGGTCTGATTAGTGTAAATCACATGAGTGACTGAGAGAGAGTGTGAGAATGGAAGTCTATCTTATCTCTTCCATCTAATTGTTGTTATTGTATGTTTTAGTTTCACTTCTGCTGTGTCACAGTTTGTACTTGTTCTGCCTAAGCTCGGAGAACACAGATGTGGAAATGGAGTCTCTGTATATAGACTGTAAATAAAAGTAGTTTAGAACTATGGATGTTTCCTTCTTCTTGCTGTGTGATGCTAGAAGAACTGTGTGGTCTTTTCATATGAGAAGGGTCGCAGATAGGCACTCTGGACTGAGGGGACATGCCAGTTCAGAGAGGGCCTCCTGGAAGACGCTCTGGAGTCTTGGGGAGTTCACCGTCTCTCCAGAGCATTTTTCCATAAGTGAGTAAAGTCCCAAGACTTGGCAAGCAAGTGGGCATTCCCTTGAGTGGGTTGACATTGAGAGATTTGTTCATGCCAATGCTGATATCTCTGTGTCCTAGGTAACAGAGAAGAGGACATTGCTGGTTCAACATCAGTGTTACTGCTAGCCACCTCCCCAGAGGACATAAGCTCCTGGGTGACAGGGAGAGGTGATGAAGGCAGCTCATTGACAGGAGGCAAAGGACTAGGTATGTTTGGAGGGAGAAGGATTGCAGGCTGCTCTGCTAACATGCTTGGTCTGGGTCTCCATCCTCTACGCTTCTGGGTCCATCCCAGGATGGACTGCCCATCAATGCACTGCAGTTGACTAGAAAATTAGGTCTTCCTGTGCCCATTCTTTGAGCTCTTCCCACTCCTTCTCTGGGTCTGATCACCCCCTCCACAACACCCACAGGGAATCATGGCAATGTTGTTCACTACTGACAGACAGTTTCTTGCTACAGTTGATTTCTAACTGCCCATCAATAATCTTTTACTTTTCCCATCAGCCAACAGACCAATAGATGAGGAATTTACTTTATTTAGCATAGAAGAAATCAATAATAGTAATGCATTAACAATGGACAGATTCCTGACAACACAATCCTAAGCGTACTAAGAAGTACAGTGGTACCTTGGGTTAAGAACTTAATTTGTTCTGGAGGTCCGTTTTTAACCTGCAACTGTTCTTAACCTGAGGTACCACTTTAGCTAATGGGACCTCCCGCTGCCGTGCGATTTCTGTTCTCATCCTGAAGCAAAATTCTTAACCCAAGGTACTATTTCTGGGTTAGTGGAGTCTGTAACGAGAGTGGGGCCCTAAGCTATAGCTTGTTTAGCTTATATGTAAATCTGGCACTCATTGCGCACTAAGACATTACATCTGAATGCAGAACCCATTCCATTATTGGGCACAAGGTTTTAAAAGGTTCCTTTGAGTAAGTTTCTAACTTCAGTAGAAAAAAATATCACCACTAATTGATGAACAAAAAACAAAGGTTGCATAACAGCACTTGAGGTCCGCAATCTACAAGTGAATCTTCATGTGTTTCAGTTTAAATGAAAAAATAGAAAGAGAAATCAAACAACAATTTTAAAGCTAAATAAAAAAATATACTTACAAGTAGTGGAAATTAGTTTACTTTATGGTAAAGTTGTATTTTCTGTTCTGCACTGGCACTCAGTGATTGCAATGGTAGGAACAGCAGAGAAATGAAACAGAGAGGTGCAGATATCCATGTTAAAATGAATACTAGATGAAAAATGATGCATGAAGCCAGATAAGAAGCAGACCCATGAAATGTTTAGCTTTCTCCAAGCCAAAAACCTGGGAGCCTTAATTATGATTCATGAAGTCATTAATTCTTTTTTGGCATGAGAGTTAATGGAATAATGATTTTTAATCACACTGGGATAACTCCTGAAACATCTCAACAAAATGTTATCATGCATAACTATCGTTTCAAAAACAGGGAGTTTCAGAGACAGAAAAAATATATAGCACTCCCAAACAATATGCTCATCTGTGCAACTACCTGCAAGGCTACATAAAATAATTCACCTTAAGACACTGATACCATTTCCAGAAAGTGAACCCAAAATACCCACCACCACTAGAAAAAGATGTGCATATTGTGTTCCCCCCAATCTTGATTAGTTTTAAAGGCTACTGAAAGACACAGCTTTGCTTTTGCATTCATTTTAATAAATGCATTTGGTAGGAAAAGGTTTTAAAGTTGGCTGATAATAACTAGAAAGTTCAGGAAATCATAGGCTAAGTGGGATGGTGTATATGCATGGAATATAGGAAAAGACTGGAGAAATACAACAAAGCTAACCCAGACTGAAGATTGGCTAATATTTCTTTAAAAATATTAATTATTGGTCATTTGAGGGGACAGCTGCTGATTTCCATCATTGTTCTGCTCAGCTCTTCTTACTTATGTCATTTAGCCTTAAAGGCTGTTGATTGCAGGAGAAATCAAGCATTCTATCTACAAAAATTACTAGGTTAATGAGTTGGCATATAAAAGCAGAGTAAGGAATTTGTAAATTGGGGGTAAGGGAAACATGAACATAAATTGCCAGCTTAGAAGATTTGGCTAGTGAGTGAACCCAAGTGAAACTTACTGCAAGAGTTATACTGTAAAAGTTAAAGAATGAAGTGGTATTTTGACAAATTCACATTGAGAGATGAAATGTGGTGAAGCCTTGCATGCATAGCTGAAAATGCCAGAAGATGGTGCTAGGTGATCTACTGCTTAGTCCAGTGCTCAGATCCCAGTGTGATGGGATCTGGAAGGATTCCACCCCACTCTCCCAGGTGTTGGTGCAAGACCCCTGAGGTGGCTGAGGGTTATTTTGCTAATTGCTTTTCTTTCATTCTGCAAACCATCTCATCAGTGGTCTGAGTTCTGTAGCTTTCCTGGTTGTCCACTCTTTCATCCAAGGCCAAGTAACTCCTACCATGGGGCTTTTCCACATCAGGAACAGTGGGAAGCCAGGGAGGCTGCAGAGCACAGGAGAAATGCCTAATGGTAAGAAAAACATACATACCACATAGAACCACCCCACAGCAGTAACATAAGCAGTCACCAAAATGCTAAAGACATTCTAAACCTGAGAATGAGGCAGACAATTAGAAGTGTCCTCTGCAGGGGAAGAAAATTTTAGAGAAATCTAAAACACCAATAACAGAAAGAGTCTGGCTACAGTTATCCACGATAACCTCCAGATTAGATTGTGGCAATGCTGCTTTTGAAACCTCTTCAGAAACTGCTGTCAATGCAAGCTGCTAGGCTGCTAAGTGAGCCTCGCCATTTTGCAAATGTGCTTATAGCCCTCCACAGGCTTTAATTCCTTAGAACAATTCAAAGATCTGGTGCTTACCTTCAAAGCTCGACACAGCTCAGGTCCTGGATTAATAACCTGATCTGTAAAGTAAAGGGACCCCTGGCCATTAGGTCCATTCGCGGACGACTCGGGTTGCGGTGCTCATCTCACTTTACTGGCCAAGGGAGCCAGCATACAGCTTCCGGGTCACGTGGCCAGCATGACTAAGCCACTTCTGGCGAACCAGAGCAGTGCACGGAAACGCTGTTTACCTTCCTGCCAGAGCGGTACCTATTTATCTACTTGCACCTTGTGCTTTCGAACTGCTAGGTTGGCAGGAGCTGATCTGTAAGCAGGACTTAAACCATGGTATCCTGGTTCAGACACCACAGGAAACTGTGGTTTAACAAGGCAAGATACCAGCATCCAAGCAAAGCACACAAAGAGAGAAGAGGGAACAGAGAATGTGCCAAGCACAGGGCTAGTTCCTAGCTTCATCTACTATGACTAAGTCCAATAGATTTTATCAGAATGGAATAGGGGTATCTGATTCTCCCCATGGTTACATCTAAAGTTGTGCAAGTGGAATATAATCTTTCCTTCCTCTCCAATCTCACTACAGCTCCCTGAACTGTACAGGGGAATCCCCACTTACATAGGGGTTCCATAGCAGGACATTTGTTCCACCCCACTGTACCCCAGCCCACAGCCCCCCACAACCTTCTGGAAATGCTTTTCAGAAGGTACAGGAGCTTCAGGAGAAACAGAAGTGAAAAATCTGTTGCATGAGCTACCTTATACTAGTGTAATGGTGAACAGTTATAGCTCTGCTCTACTATCCAAATGTGATTTGGAAGGCTTTTCCTCAAATTCCTAAACTTCAATAGACTGTTTCCCATCAAATAGTTTGTAGGAGAATCCTTGCCTGATCTTGAGAGGGGAGACAGTGAAACACACACAATAGCTTCATGCGGTGCCTTCACCCGCTACCGGATCTGAAATGGGCAGTAATAAATCAGTGCTCAGAACAGGAATGAGTGATCTATTCACCACCCTATGTAACAGATCTCTTTTTCTGTACATGCTTTGGCAACATTTGAACATCTTGCCCTGTCAGCGGAGTATTTCTGAACTGAATTCTCCAGATAACTGAATTGAAGACATGCATCTTATTACCTTGCAGTTCATCTAAGCCATTTCTCCTTCACTTTATGTCCTTACGCAGGACAATGCATTTCTGGATTGATGGGGTGGTGTGCCACATGCAAAACTACCGAGAGCAGCAGCTGCACAGAGAATTTGGCTCAGCAGTGAACTGAAACAAGCAATGTATTTAAAGGGCTATGGAATCTTGATTCATTCTGGTTATCGTGTCGCTTTCTTGCTATTCCCGTTCAATTAAAATCATTGCAGTTAATTAAAGAGGCATGATTGGCTTATTTGGATCTGAAGATGTAGCATTTTGCTGTGTGTGCTGTGATTAAAACATATGAGATATAGTTAGACAGATTTGTACAAGAGGATTTGACAGCTTGAGTGCATATGTGCTTGGACAGTGAAATACAATTCCAGTTTAGAGTCGTTTGTCAAAATTACAGCTTATAGAAATGCACTTGTCTCTTAATGGGGTTTCTGATGCATGTTTGAATTGATCTAAATTATTCTGAAGGTATTTCCATTTTGTTACCCACCCCACTCTTTAATTTTTATTTATTTAAAAAAATAACATGATAAATTGGGGGAGAAACTTTTTAGCTTTGTTAAGATTTTATCATTCCTCTTGGAGCCAGCTGCTGCAATCTTCCGCCTTGATTTCTCTTAACAAAGTGTGTGTGTGTGTTTATGCATGTTGTGTACATATGTCTTTTGTTTCAGAGTTTTGACAGAGAACTAGGAAAGAAAAAAAAAGCTCCTGAGGTGAATTTTTACATCTCTAGATCAGGGGTGGGGAAACTCCGCCCCATGGACCAATCATGGCCTGCAAGCCTCCTCCATTTGGTCCATGAGACTGTTATGGGCAAGCCACACTCGCCTACCCTGCACCCAGGGGTGGGGGAAGGGGGGTGCGGTGGGGGCAGATCGCCCTGGGTGTCTTCGCTGAGGGGGGTGACATTTGGCAGCCGCGGACAGGTGGCGCGCCGAATGTCCGCCATCAGCGGCTTGCTCCACCCCCGTGGGCGGCTTGCTCTGACCCCGTCGGCAGGGCGCGTGCGCCGCTCCATGCACCCGAGCGGCTATCCCGCGCCTGGGAGGGCACCCTCTGTGCCCCGTCCCCTTCGGGAGCGTGCCCGCCCTGGGCAGCGTGGGCACATGCTCCGCCGCTGCACCTGATGTCATACAGGTGAGGGCAGGGCTTCACTGAAAGGATGGAGCTTGCCTAAAGCTGCTTTGTGGCGCTCCCAAAGCATCTAACAATGAGGAGCCTTTGAGGTGCCACACAAGGCGAGGAACCCCATGCAAAGCAGGATCACTCCAGCTTCATGTCATCCAAAGGATGTCCCCAGACTCAACACTAAGAAGGATCACTGCCCTGCCATCAGGAGAGGGGGTGGTCCCACTTAGTGCTGGGCTTGGGAGGGTGATAAGGCATGTCGCTACCCTCCCTGTAGAGAGCTATTGAACGTATCCAAACTTTGTGCTAAAAAGGAAGAGAGAGAAATCTCTTCCCTTCCTTTATAAGCCTGATTGTGCTGTGAAACAGGAGTGGGGTGGGGGGCTCCCAAAAACTTAATCGCTTTATCCCTTCCCTTTTACGCATGCACTCACAAACGTTTGCGAAAGCCTATGGGAGTTTCCACCTTAATCTTTAAGATTGCAGATAAAGGTAAAGGGACCCCTGACCATTAGGTCCAGTCGTGGACGACCCTGGGGTTGCGGCGCTCATCTCGCTTTAATGGTTGAGGGAGCCGGCGTACAGCTTCCAGGTCATGTGGTCAGCATGACTAAGCCGCTTCTGGCAAACCAGAGCAGCGCACGGAAACGCTGTTTACCTTCCTGCTGCAGCGGTACCTATTGATCTACTTGCACTTTGACATGCTTTCGAACTGCTAGGTTGGCAGGAGCAGGGACCAAGCAACGGGAGCTCACCCCATCGTGGGGATTCGAACTGCCGACCTTCTGATCGGCAAGCCCTAAGCTCTGTGGTTTAACTCACAGCACCACCCGCGCTTCAGGACCGGTGCTAGGGGTTTTTGCGCCCTAGGCGAGGGGGCGGGGCACGTGATGTCATTGCACATGACGTACGGTGCCCCACCCCCTGCCCGCCGGGCGTCCTGCGCTGCCGTGATTTTCGCCGCTGGTTGGGGCGGCACCGGGCGGCGGCAGGGGGCAAGGGGCAGGCTGGCCAGCACCCCCTCCATTTTGGCGCCGCCGCGGTTTTCGCCCCAACCTGCTCGCTCAGCCGCTGGCTGGGGCGGCGGCGGGCGGCGGGGGGCGGCGGGCGGCGGGGGGCAGGCTGGCCAGCGCCCCCTCCATTTTGGAGCCCTAGGCAGTTGCCTAGTTCGCCTAAATGGACGCACCGGCCCTGCCCGCGTCCCATAAGATTGCAGATAGATCGGCCTTAAAAGGGATAGTGGGAATTCCTACACTTTCCTTTTAAGTGTGCTCTCACACTCTGATGAGAGCAGAATGGATTTTGCCCTGCCCATCTGTGAAATTTGGCCTGTTAGGCAGATCCCTACCCCTGCTCTAGATGAACCCACCTATTCAACCTAGCTAGGGAGAGCCAACCAGGATGGGCTTGCTGATGCAGGTGAGGAGAAGCTGGTAGATGTTTTAAGAAGGTGATAGGGGGCTAACAGAGAAATATCAGTTCTACACTTTCTTGAAGTGGTCAAAGTTAGTGGTAATTAAACTGAACACTTACCAAGTTGCAAAATATATTAACATGCCCCTTTCCCCTGAAAGTAATAGTGTATGCCCACCCTCCCCTTGTTTGGCTGGTATTTCTGATTGTAAGCTTCTCGAGGGCAAGCACCTGTCCCTTTTTGTAAAACTGTCAGATCCCCTACAAAAGAGGCCTAATAGGGAAGGGATTATGAGAGTCCTAAAAAGAGGCTTAAATGACACACGGGACAACACATTCATGTGACGTAAATTGCACATTATAGTGTTACATTGGCAACAAGACATGTTGCAAGTAAAACACATTTCAGGTAATATCTCACCACATTATCTTAATGCTAAGAACCTAACAGAAGAGAATAGGTAGGGATGCTTAAGGAATTAAATTTCTGCGGATTCTAAAGGAAGCTGACATAATCCATGCCTTCCAGACTAATGCATGGATCAGGACATAATTATCATTTTGATTTTGCAGTTCTCCAATGCATCTTTAAAAACAGACCAAGGTGCATAATTTGAGGATAAAATGCATACATTGAGATTTTTATACAGATTTTTAAATTTAAAAACAGCAGATTAATGGAGAAAAGGGACAGAACTGGCTCATGAACTGACATAGATTGGAAACAGAATGATCTACCCATCTTTAATCACAACTCTGTTAGAAAACAGGAATACAGCCCACTTCCAACTGCTTATCTGAACCGTAGTGCTGAGCACAGAGAGTTCTCTGTTTTATATCTACAGTCTTGTAACTAATGTGATTGCCTTTGCTGACATACTGAAGCATTTTCAGACTATAGAGATAAAAGAAATGGATGGAACTTGAATAATTAATAACCTGAAACTAAATGAGTTGGAGGTTTTTGCAAACCACATGGCCCTCATTTGGAATAAAAGAGAATACTAATACTCAACTGGTGAGAACTTTTGGAGACCTTTAGGTGTTCCAAGCCAATGATTCGAACATCTGGCTTGTAGAACGCCTGTTTTTAACATCAAGAGGATTTGCTTAAACATTTTTCTCTCTCCACAGAACATGAAGAATTATGAACTGAATCAGCACATTGCACACCTGAGCCATACTATGATTAGAAAGCTAGTTTCTGAAGAAGTTCACAGGCTAAAGGAGACGTAAAAATCTGCAAAGCAAACACCAAAGCATAAACCCCTTAGATAAAAGGCAATGACACATTTGTGTATGATGCAAGTCCACTAGAGAGGAAAAATGCCATATGGCCCTGGCAATCCTCCAATACTTTAAGGGAAAAAATCCACTTGAATTATTTGGATTTTTTTCCTTAACAGCCCAATCCTAGTCCTAAAACCCCAGTCCTAAACCTTGGGTGTCTGTGTAATTTATTTTCAGCTAAGGTAAGTATACTCTGAAAGTCTGAGGCTGCAATCCTACACTCACTTACCTAGGGAAGGGTACACTGAACTAATGGGATTTATATCTAAGTATAAGGGACGTGGGTGGCACTGTGGGTTAAACCACAGAGCCTAGGGCTTGCTGATCAGAAGGCCGGCGGTTCGAATCCCCACGACGGGGTGAGCCCCCGTTGCTTGGCCCCTGCTCCTGCCAACCTAGCAGTTCGAAAGCACGTCAAAGTGCAAGTAGATAAATAGGTACCGCTCCAGCGGGAAGGTAAACGGTGTTTCCATGCGCTGCTCTGGTTTGCCAGAAGCAGCTTAGTCATGCTGAGCACATGACCTGGAAGCTGCACGCCGGCTCCTTCGGCCAATAAAGCTAGATGAGTGCCACAACCCCAGAGTCGGTCACAACTGGACCTAATGGTCAGGGGTCCCTTTACCTATACATATATAGAACTGCCCTGCTAGGCTACAATACCTTGATACTGATGGGTGCATGGAGGCTAGGAAACGTTAAGTACCAAATCCCTAAGAGGTGGAACAAGTTTTTACCGCCACTATGCCCCAATGAAACTTGTCACAAATTATTTACATTTCTTTCACAGGAGTAATAATAGCAGGAAGAAATCTGGACTGTTATGACTGCTGCCAGACCCCTTCCCTTGAAGAACAAGGAATGAGTGACTTGACCCCGAACACTTGGGGCCCTGTGCTCTCTATTCCCAGCTCCGCAGACCATCCTCTGGAGTAATTTTACCCGTTGATGCTTGGATGCAGTAAGCCCTGCTGTGAGAAAGGTGGCTAAGGGGAGATGAGCTGAGGAAGAGTCCAGCCTCACCCCTGGCAATCCTGTTACACTTGAAATTCCACCCCTTTCACCTTAAGACAAGGGTCTGCCACTATTACATCACTTGTAGGGTAGATCCTATCTGCAAAGCCACTTCTCGTGCCCTTAAGGAAGCAGGAAATATCTGCATGAAGTCGAGAATAAGAGGCCTGCCTACTGGTCAATAAATAGAACAGAACAGCCTGAGATTAAAATAATCTGAGGTCCAGTGTTTCAACAAATCACAACTGCAAACCTAAAAATAAAAAAAAGCTAAATGCCTTGGCCAAATACAATAGGGATGGACATTCCAAGACAAGGTGACACCACAGGAAAGGCCCTATCCCACAGTGCTCACTGTCCTATTACAGGTGGAAAGAGCTTACTGGTCCTACGACATTGAGGGCTTTAAAAGTTAAGGCCAGCACACTGAACTGTGCCCAGAAGCAGCCCGGTTTCTAGAGCAGTTATTTCAAGACTAGCAAAATGTGTTCCATTCTTGTACAGATTCCTTCCCAGCCAATAAGGACATAGCAACAAGACCAAGGGCTATACGCTGGGAAGCAGTTTGTAGTCCCACCAGTGGCATTCTTCATTTTTCCAGAAAGCGTGTTCTCCTTCATGGAGAGCACGTGTTGCAGTGGGGACCAACAAGTCACCCCTCTGGTGCTGGGTGGGAGCGTTTAGATGGCCACTGCTGTGATTGGACCCAGGGTGTTGTTGGGGAGATTTGTATGTTGCAAATTGATGATGGACAGCCCAGCGTATATTTAATGGTTGGTGTGCAACGTGATCTCCCTCGTGGCTGAGTGCTTCGAAGCACCCGCCCTCCCTCCCTATATTTTAGGCCTCTGTGTTGACCTTGCTATGCCTGTCATGGGGTCATCTGCTGTTGGGGCAGGGGCCTGGTAGGAATTTTTCCATGTGGCTGATTGGCTGGTGCCACCTGGTTTTTGCCTACTGTGTAGCAAATAGTCACAACTTGTAAGGTTGACAGTTAGGCATTGGTTATTATGTTGGTTGGAGGAGGGGTATGGTTGACTGTGTATGCCCCTCCTATTGATACGGGTGTACGGGGAATGCCGTTAAAGGAATCCAGGGACTCAATATGCTTTTGTCCGAACCCCCGGTCAGGGGCCAGGGCCGTGCAAGAGCCCTGGGAGCCTGTGGAGAGAGAGGCGGGTCAGATCATCCGGTTCCCTTTATCTCTCCAGAGTGTTTTCCCCTTACTGACGGTCGTCAGTTCTGTCCTCTGTGGGACAGATAGTCCTAACCAATGCCTAAGCAACCACTCACATTATTTGTATTTTAATAAAGTTGTGGCCAAAATCATGCCCAAAACCAAAACAAAATTCTGTCTGATGTGTGAGTTATTTGAGGGGTGGTTGTGACACAAAACGCAAAGAAACAAGACCCACTAGCCTTCCATACTCACTGCAAAAGAATGCAGCTTAATCTGGCATGCAAAAGCCCCTTAGGATATGGATTCAAATTGTCTGAGATAAACCTAATGCATTCCTCTCTTTTTTTTATTACAGATATTGGCGTATCAAAGTGAAATGCGGTGGAGACCGTCGTGTTGTGAATTAAGAACAGCAGCAGAATAACATACATAAACATGTCATAGGCCGTCAAAATCATTGTTACCCCTCCACACCAATTAAGTTCTTGAGTGCTCCAGCCATATTTCCTAAAAACGAAAGTGATAAGCAACGTACGAGCAAACAAATATCCTAATTTATTTAATGTCATTTTAATGGATTCAATTTACTTCTTTTTTTCTTGCACAAGTGTCAACTTTCATTGCAGAGGATAAGTCTTCGCTTTTGTTGTTCATGTATCTTCTGTGCTCACAATTACTTGCAAAATGCTAATCGGGCTTATTTCCTCCCCAGTCCTATTAGCTTACCACTTCAAAAGCGTGGCTGCTATGATTTAAAGAGTGTTTTTGAATAGCCGTGCCCTCTTCATGGCACTGGGAATTAAATTCCCCCTCCCCACTCCAATCTTCATCAGAGTGTTTATTCTATCAGGGGCAATTTGCTCTAATTAAGATGTGTGTGTTCTGAAACTGTAGTCATTTCTTCAGGAAATGATTTGGTGTGGGATCACTGCCTATAACCAGATTAGCTTTCTAAACAAACTTGAACCTCAAAATACACTTAAAAACAAAACAAAACATAGGATTTGCCCTTCTGGCCCAAGCAACTGATCTAATAGTCGCAACTAAACACCTAACGTTTGAAAGAAAAATTCACAGTGTGAAGTGTGCCCAGCACAAAGCTAGTGCATAGATTTATACCTGAAGGAGCGTCTCCACCCCCATCGTTCAGCCCAGACACTGAGGTCCAGCTCCAAGGGCCTTCTGGCAGTTCCCTCACTGTGAGAAGCAAAGTTACAGGGAACCAGGCAGAGGGCCTTCTCGGTAGTGGTGCCCGCCCTGTGGAATGTCCTCCCATCAAATGTCAAGGAAATAAACAACTATCCGACTTTTAGAAGACATCTGAAGGCAGCCCTGTATCAGGAGGCTTTTAATGTTTGAAGTCTTACTGTGTTTTTATTTTTGGGAAGCCGCCCAGAGTGGGTGGGGAAACAAACTAATAAATAATAATAATAATAATAATAATAATAATAATAATAATAATAATAATAATTTAGAATGGCTTCCTGACCACTGAAAGTGATGTATTTGTGACATGTGGAAAATTTATGCACACCTCTAAGCCGTTATATGTTCAGCTCTAAGTGCCCTAACTATTGCTTTATGAGTTTTCATACTTCTCTTGCTACACAAAGATTGACAGAAAAGCTCCAGCAATAGCAGAGCTGGTCTACTGGTGGAACACCTGAGGGTTTCTTCCACCTGTCTGTGATACGATTGACTATATATACGCAAAGAAGCAAACTGGCAGAGCTTGGTTTGGTTTCCTCTAGCACAGCAGCATGGTTTCCGAGCAGTTTTGCCATCTTGAGCAAAACATTGGGGATGGGCATGCTGTTCCCGCATTGCACCACACTCCTTTCAAGCCGGGGATCAGGCTGGTGAGTGCCCAGTCATGCACGGCGACCAGCGGCTAATTTAGAAGCTTCTGGTCTATTTTAAACCAACCACAGTTTCCCATGACATCACGCTTGAGGAACTGTAGTTCATTTAAACTGTGGCTTGAGAACAAGTCAATATATGAAACCATAGTTTGACTCTCACTTATCATCACTAAACATGGTTTAAACCAGCCAATAGACAGGAAGAATGGGAGCTGTGGTCTACATATGAAACCACTGGGTGGGGTTATCTGGAGTTTTGGAGAACGTTATCACACAGCTCTATTGGCTGCCAAATAGATTTTGGACCCAATCCAAAGCCCTGGTTTTGACCTATAAAGCCCTAAACAGCTCAGGACAATAATACCTCAAGGACCACCTCTCCCCATGGAACCTTGCAATCATCACCTGAAGCCTTTCTTTGTGTGCTTCCTCCACAAGAGGGCCTTTTCTGCGGTGGCTCCCCCATTGTGGAATGCTCTTCCCAGGGAGGCTCGCCTGGCGCCTTCATTACATATCTTTAGGTGCCAGGTGAACACGTTTCTCTTCAGCCAGTCGTTTGAATGATTAACACTCTATGGCTTTTAAAATGTGTTTGTGGTAGGGGTGGGGATATTGGTTTGTGTTTGTTATATTATGTACAGTGGACCCTCGACTTACGAAGATAATCTGTTCCGACGGAATCCTCGTAAGTCGAAATCACCGTAACTCGAGTCCCCATAGGAATGCGTTGGTAGAACGCATTCGTAGGTCAAAAAAACCTTCGGGACTCGAGGAAACCGCATCTAAAGCAGCTGCGGCTTCCGATCGGAAGTCGAAAAAATTCGGAAGCGGCGGCCGCTTTGATCCCTCGCAACTCGAAAAACTTGTAAGTCGGGTCATTCGGAAGTTGAGGGATCACTGTATTTTGTATTCTCATTTTGCATTTTTTTTCTGTTGCGAACTGCCCTGGGATCTTTAAATGAAGGATGGAATACAAATTTAATTAATAGTCCAAAACATCAGGAGGGCACTATGTTGGGGAAGGATAATTTCAATAAGCTATAGTTCTTCGAATATTACAGGAAACTGTGGTTTGTATAGAGCAAAAACTTGCAGTTCCTTCCTTGCATATGCAAAAAAGCAGGAGAGGGGAGAAAAACACACAAGCCCAAGTCTAATTATGATTTGTTCACCTAAACTCGGGTCCTCCATTACTGGGCCTGTGCTTCCTGGCTCATTCAGAGAAATCACAGTTCTCCATTTCCTGCCCTATGTATCTTTGTCCTTTGTTTCCCATAGCCCTTTTCTTTTCAATTCTTTACATGCCTGTTAATTAGGTCACCTGCCTGTGGAGATGGCGTGTGTGTGTGTGTGTGTGTGTGTGTGTGTGTGTGTGTGTGTCATTAACAGTATTATTATTATTATTAGACATATGCTTTAACATTTTGAGCACTGCTACATGGTTTAGTGAATCCTTCCTTGATCTATTTCTTCCTTGTTACAATTCCCAACCTAGCTGCCTCTGTCACCTTCACAACTTTATTTCAGAACTTAGTTAATTACCCTTTGATCTGCTAATTGCTTGTTACCGACAGGTCCCTTGTTCCTCCTTGCATATAAAAACGCTGTTCCCTTCACAGGAATTGTTATACTGGGAGGAAACAATGGGACATCTGGTCTGGTATTTTTCCTCCAACTGTGGGCAATGATGGCTCTCCTCTTTAACACACTGTGACTGAAGTGGCCCATCTTTTCACCTACAAAATCCCAGAGAAACAACAGCCACACCTGCTCTCTTTGTTTTAACCTCATTGACAACAGCTGTACAGAGAGCAGATGTCTTTCCTGAACTGCCCACGGTGACACTTGGGATTTTTTTTTTAAAAGTAGATGGGGAGGAGAAACTACAATTAGTCCAGGACATGGTAACAAGAATACATAAATAGGGCAAATGTCTACTCTAAAGGTTTTATGCACTAACCAAGACAGGATTGCCTGGCGTGCTCTGGTCCATGGGGTCACGAAGAGTCGGACACGACTAATCAACTAAACAACAACAACAGGACAATGCAGGTTTTGATTGGTTGGGAAATCATAAACCTGTCACCTTGTGGCTAGTAATGGCAAATGAATCCACAACTCAAACTCAAGAATCAAGTTCTCTGTAAGTTAGAATGGGTCTAAATCTTTAAAGATACAGTGGTACCTCAGGTTAAGAACTTAATTCGTTCTGGAGGTCCGTTCTTAACCTGAAACTGTTCTTAACCTGAGGTACCACTTTAGCTAATGGGGCCTCCCGCTGCCACGCGGTTTCTATTCTCACCCTGAAGCAAAGTTCTTAACCCGAGGTACTATTTCTGGGTTAGCAGAGTCTGTAAACTGAAGCATCTGTAACCTGAAGCGTCTGTAACCCGAGGTACCACTGTATTTTGATTTACCATCCATGAGTGGTTGGTGGTTGTGGTGATAGTTTTTTCCCCTTCTTTTTCTGACCAAAGAATAAAATAAGAAGTCCTTCAACCCATTTCTCGCATTTTCCAATTTGGTATTGGACTATTTGTTGTTGTTGTTGTTGTTGTTGTTGTTGTTGTTGTTGTTGTTGTTGTAATGGCTAAAACTCCCAGCAGGGAGCAGGAATTGAATGTCTTTGCTCTGTTGCATTCCTTCCTGACTCCAGCAAAGCCTTCTGAAACACATCTTGGGAAACAAAATAAAAATAAAAAAATCCTTCCAGTAGCACCTTGTTGTTGTTGTTGTTCAGTCGTTCAGTCGTGTCCGACTCTTCGTGACCCCATGGACCAGAGCACGCCAGGCACGCCTATCCTTCACTGCCTCTCGCAGTTTGGCCAAACTCATGTTAGTAGCTTCAAGAACACTGTCCAACCATCTCATCTTCTGTCGTCCCCTTCTCCTTGTGCCCTCAATCCTTCCCAACATCAGGGTCTTTTCCAGGGAGTCTTCTCTTCCTAAGCTCTTGGTATGAGCTTTCGTGTGCATGAACACTTCTTCAGATATCTGAAGAAGTGTGCATGCACACGAAAGCTCATGCCAATAACAAACTTCATTGGTCTCTAAGGTGCTACTGGAAGGATTTTTTAAATTTTGTTTCAACTACGGCAGACCAACATGGCTACCTACCTGTAACTACATCTTGGGAAGATAGTTTTAGAGTAAGAGCGCTCTATGACTGGCTGTTGACAGGTGGACTGAGTAGGATTCTACCTCGTGTTGTATTGTGACCTGTTGACCGAAGCACACCAGGAAGGGTACATCTGAAAAAGCCCTGTCTTGGTTTTCTTTGCCAGTGCAATCCTTAAAAGTATTACACACACACACACACACACTTTTAAAAATCTTCTCTGAAGTGCACTATTTGGCATCACATTTGAGGACAATGGAATGGGGACATATGCAATGCTCACACCCTCCAACATTTGTCTGATAAAAATATGGATGTCTGCTATGATTACAAGCCATGCATCTGGCAAAACCAGTTGCTATCAGCTCTAAACACTTGATGTATAAATGAAATGCACTTTAGAAAGAATCCTGCAATTCTGAACAAAATTAGATGTGTTAGGGTGACAGAGCCATCTCCTTTGAGGAGCCTATTACAGTAAGAAGGTTTTAAATCATTATATGGTATTAATAATTTTCAAAGTGTTTTGCACTATCGACTTTCACAACAACCTGAGAAATATATTTGACTTGGAAAATTTCCAAGTGAGTGCACAGTAAATCTTAGCAATATGAATTCAGGAATGGAAGTGGGTCTCTTTTAATTTTGCATTTGGATCTAATGATCACCAGACAAGCCCCCTAGCCCATACTGCACTTTTATCTTTCCTTCTCACTTCCATCTTCTTCCAATCAACTTTGCCCTTTCTCTGCACCCCAGAGGCAACTTGAGTAGCCAAAATGTCACCTGAAAAACCCATTACCTAATTTTTGATTAAGCCATTACGCTTTGCCTTTTACATAGCAGTGCAATGACATATTTCAGTCTCTCCCATTTGCACCTCTCCATGCTAGCTGCCTCTCAACCCCATTCCCCTTTCACCTTTGCTCATGTGAAACCCTCTGTCTCCTGGAGTTGCCAAGAAACCAGAAAGATGACTATAAAAAAAGTTAGTTGATTTCCCTTTATTGCAGCCGACTGATTTAAATGATTACGGGAATGCTTCTACCTGGATGACATGTGTTTTATATCTCTTTTTTTTTTTAAATAATTTTTATTAGTTTTATAATTTTATAAGCACATCATATTACATATCAGTCAGGTTTCACTGCTCCCCACCTAGGGTTGGGAACAGTAAGTGCTCCACTGAATTGAAATTTCAGCCTTCACGACATAGGAAAATGGCCAAGTAAACAGCTATTTTCGTGGAGGAGGGTCAAGATATTAACTGATATGCATGAAATTTCATATATAGCTATATAATCCCTAGTGTAGTAAGATAAGACCTTTGGAGCAGGCATTTTCCAAAAAAAATAATAATTTATGAACCACCCTAGTAGGGCAGTAATTGTTCCTTGATAATTTGTCACCCCCCTCCATGATGGAACCTGGGGCGACCCGCCCCCTGCCTCCCACTTCCTATGCCCCTGCTCTTAGTAGCCTTTTTCTGGGAAATATTTGCTTTCTGGCACAACCCCCAATGTCCTTTTAGTCAGTAGATTTTCTTTTTTACAAACAACAACAACCATGAAGAACAATAACTCTGAGGAGAGGCAGGGAGGCAGAGCTTCAGTAGGAGTTTCAATAAGATGGATCAAGCCAAGAGACATTCCGGCTGGGCTTCCTACTTCCTGCTCTGGCCATAAAGATGCTCAGGAAACTCGCAAAATGGGGCATCATAAAGGAGAATGAATGATACTTGGTCCTGCTTGTCTCCAGTAGCTGGTACTCAGAATCTTGGATTCTCTCACAGAGCTGACCTACAAAATGGAAAGTCCTGCCCACAAGAGAACTCCCTCTCCTCACTACACACCTCTCTAGCCAGTGATGTTATGGAATGAGGTGTGATAACAGAAGCATGTCCATGCAGCACTTCTTCTGACAAATTTGAAACCTGAGGAATTTACCCTGCTCATGTTACTCGCAGTAGCATGGTGATTGCTACCTTTGCTACTCCAGGCAGCTGCTAAATCTCCAACTATTCACATAGTTGGTACAGATGTAGTGACAGAATCACATGGCTATCACACGAACAACAAACCCACTCCATTAGAAGGGTGTCACCAACATGCTACAGAAGCATCCAGCCCACTTTGGGACGTGGGTGGCGCTGTGGTCTATACTACCGAGCGTCTTGGGCTTGCCGACTGTAAGGTCAACTGTTTGAATGAGCTCCCATTGCTCTGTCCCAGCTCCTGCCAACCTAGCAGTTCAAAAGCATGCCAGTGTAAGTAGATAAATAGGTATCACTGTGGTGGGAAGGTAAGTGGCATTTCCATGCGCTCTGGCACTCATCATGGTGTTCCGTTGCGCCAGAAGCGGTTCAGTCATGCTGGCCACATGACACAGCTGTCAGTGGAGAAACGCTGGCTCCCTTGGCCTGAATAGACGAATTTGACTGGACTTAACCGTCCAAGGGTCCTTTACCTTTACCAGTCCACTTTGGATAAACACAGATATTACCTGGTGTTGAGTAAAAGGAAGTAGCCAGGCTACAGTCAAGGTTTATGCTGTTAAAGATGGGGTGTTTCTATTGCTTCAGAATAAATTCCTAAAATTGCAGGCATCAAAAACTCTATAGTAGCTCTAATGCATGTTTTAGAAACTTTATTTATATTGGTAGATGTTTTTCCTGTACTTGTTTATAAGCCCAGTGTTTTGAAGTGATAAGAAATCCCCACAGATTAGTGACTGGCTAATAATCACAGAATTGCAGATGTTCATTCTCTCTTGTATCCCAAACTTATTACCAAATCACCACACTTCAGAAGAATCATTGAATAAACGGTACTGCATTTATTTCCCATTGCTCCCTTCTTTTAACTACTGTGATTGAATAAACCCTTCAAAGATTTTCACATCTACTCCCTCAGATCATGAATGCAAGCTGTTATTTTACACCTACTTTCTGCTGCGATCTCCATAGTAACATAGGCGATAGTACCTCTCACCCCCGAGGAGAGTTATTTACAAATCACTTAACTGCTGGTCTTAGAGGGATAATTTGGTTAAAAAAATACAACTATACTAATGGAATGTTCAGATACAGCTGAACCTCAAATCAGTTTCGTATTTCCATGTGCAAACAAAATGCTAGTAAGTATGGGTCTGTTATTTATTCTTTTGCTTTCTGTGATATATTGCTTTCTGTGAAGGCTCCTAGCATATGTATATCCCTTACTTATAATGTAAGTATAAAATTCAACCAAAGGCCTGACAGCACAGCAATTCAAGGTGTTAGTACTAGCATATAATAGGGCTGTCATACGTCCCAATTTCCCCAGACATTCTTCTTCTTCTTTGGCAATCACTCGTAGCCAAGTCAGATTGTCTTCCATGAACACAGTCTTAACAGTGAGTCCGTAAGTGACTGTGGAGGCCAATTTTTCCACAGTGGGGACATAGGTTTCCGGGCGGAAGTTGGTAGCGGTGAGGGTTTGCCAAGCGTGCCTTCCTCTTAGCATGTTTCTCCCTTTCATCCTGAGTTCGAGCGTCTTCAAAGCCCACGACACTTTTGGTAAAGACTTTTCTCCAATTGGAGCGCTCACAGGCCAGTGTTTCCCAGTTGTCAGTGTTTATACTACTTTTTTTTAGATTTGCCTTGAGAGAGTCTTTGAGCCTCTTTTGTTGACCACCAGCAGTACGCTTTCCATTTTAAAATTTGGAATAGAGTAGTTGCTTTGGAAGACGATAATCAGGCATACACACAACATGACCAGTCCAACGAAGTTGATGTTGAAAAATCATTGTTTCAACATTGGTAATCTTTGCTTCCTCCAGTACAATGGCATTAGTTCACCTGTCTTCCCAAGTGATGTGTAAAAATTTTCAGAGACACCATTGAGGGAATCTTTCGAGAAGAAGAAGAAGAAGAAGAAGAAGAAGAAGAAGAAGAAGAAGAAGAAGAGGAGGATTTTGGATTTGATGTCCCGCTTTATCACTACCCGAAGGAGTCTCAAAGCGGCTAACATTCTCCTTTCTCTTCCTCCCCCACGACAAACACTCTGTGAGGTGAGTGGGGCTGAGAGACTTCAGAGAAGTGTGACTAGCCCAAGGTCACCCAGCAGCTGCATGTGGAGGAGCGGAGACACAAACCCAGTGTGACGGTTCAGGTAGGTGAAGCGAGAATATGGGAGTACTGGAGGGGAAACAGTTAATGAGTTTACCAATCAGAACCCAGAGGGAGGGGTAAGGAGGAGTCCGGGGGACTATAAAAACCCACTCTGGGGAGGTTGGAGGGAGTTGTTGTTGAGGTTGGTGGGAGGAGTGGTTGAGAGTGGGCGGTTGAGGTTGGCTGTTGGGTGAAGATTCCGAGGGAGTTTTGAAGTGGGGAGTCAAGTGGTCAGAGAGTGGGAAAGAGGATTTAGTTCAGTTAGTTGAGAAACAAATATGACAAATAAGTATTCTTGTAAACATGATGAAACCACATGTGTTTTTAATCTGTACTAAATAAACATAACTTTGAAGTTACAATTTAAACCTGACTGGACTCAATAGATTTACCAGGTAGGCCCTGGTTGGTGGCAGTGCTTGAAGGGAGAGTGGTGGGCACAGGGATCAATCGACAGTGAAATGTCCGGGGACCCTGTGTGATCGCCACACCCAGTTCCCCAGATTACGAGACTACCGCTCTTAACCACTACACCACACTGGCTCGAGGAGTTGGAGATGGCGTTTATAAGTGATCCATGTTTCACAAGCATACATTAAGGTTGATAGTAAAATTACTGGGATTTTAAAGGCGGAATATCAGGGTGTCCTGGTTTTTACTTTTTGAAATAGGGCATTATACACTAGGGTTGCCATAAGTGGCTTGGGACCCATGTGCCCAAAAGAGCACCTTCACCAGTATCAACCATCTCAGACCCTAGAATAGGTAGTTGGACTGTTTTAAGCTCTGGACTTAATGGTCTTATGCTCCAAACTCCACTTGAGATGCATTACTTCACTTACTTCAGAACGCGATAAGCCAGCTTTGATATGTGGCAGTCCCTATGCTCATTCTGCTATGCATAACCCTGGATGTCTGGCCCAAGACCCTCCATAGTTAAAACATTGGAATTAAAAAAACAGGATGCTTTTTTTCTTTCTTTTTGGCTTTGAAACCGTTTCACCACCTGAAATTTCTTTGCCTAAGCCGTCTAGGTCCAAAGTTTTCTAAATACGAAGGAGTTGAGAATCACAGAAGCCTCAGCTCTGAATTCATTAGTATGCAGCTTATGTGTGAGAAAGAAGAAGGTGCAGAAACCATTGCTCAAAGTGTAAAAATGTGCTCTGGGAATTAGTGTCATCTTTCGAAACTGACAAATTGCTTGCTCTACGGAAAATTTAGACACTGGTGGTTTTCTTCACACAGGGCATGGCAAAGTGACAGGAAAAGGAGAGGGACTTTTTTAGGACAAAGTATGAATTCTGATTTGATTGCTGTGTGGCTGTAATAGAACCGCTCTCAGGTGCCGTTTTTAGCTGGAGTCTGGCGTCGGGGCAACAACAATATTTCTTGGCTATATACGGTATTCCATTTTGCATTACAGGGCATTTGTTCCATTACGTTAATAGTAGATTATCTTTTCCATTCCCTCCATTTACTAAAATACTCAATTTGATGGTGACATCTGGGACCCGAGAGAGAATGGCAGGCACACCGAGTGCAGTGTTCTTGCCGTGTTGGCAGCATAGTGTGTCCCAGCAAAGTCACATTCATGCTTCACTGCAGCCTCTGGTTATTGTTTCGATATTTATTTCTAACATTTCTAGATCGCCTTTCTACTTGATGCAGTTGCTTAAGGGCTGTAGTGCCAAAATAAAAATGGCAATTATTTGTTGATATGGCATCACTGCTGCACAACACACTTTACAGGGCAATGCAAAAAAATAAATAAAAATGAGGGGATCCTGCCCTGAGAGCTTACAGTCCAAGGTTTGACAGTGGGTGAGTCAGGATAGGAAGGGGAGGGGAGAAATGAGTAATAAGCAGAGCTTTCCCCCCCCCCCAGCCGGAACTTGCCAGAACTGAGGTGGGCACCATTGCCATTCTAAGAGAATGAGGGATGTGTTCATGGTGAGTTTCAACAACTCTTTTTTTCTGGAAAGATAGCATTGGTAATAAGGAATAAATGTGAGCATTGGAAATGTAAGGAAAAAGAAGGTACCTTTTACCATATGTGGTGGGAATGTAAGAAAGTGAAAGGCTTCTGGGATATGATATATAATGAGATTAAGAAAATGTTGAAATATACATTTGCTAAAAAACCAGAAGCTTTTCTGCTGGGAATTACTGGTACAGACATTAATAAACAAGATTTCAAACTTTTCCAATATGCTGTGATTGCGGCGAGAATTTTAATGGCAGAAAAATGGAAACAAGAAGAAATACCGACAAAGGAAGAATGAACAGTGAAATTAATGGAGTATGCGGAACTGGATAAGATGACGGGGAGAATCCGGGAACAGCGGGACCAGAAATTCATCAAAGACTGGACTAAATTTACGGATTATTTGAAGGACAATTTTATACAATTGAATACATTGATAGGATTGCAAGAAGCTTTGTAGATTAATGAAGAAATATTGTTGTAAATATGAAATTATAGTGATTAAGTAGAATGTGATGATTTAGAGCAATGATTGATTTAAGAAATATAGATATAAGTGACAGATGTGAGAATACCATTTGGAGGGTTTGAGGGAAGTCATGGCCTTAAAAAGCCAAAATTTTACTGGATAAAAAGATAATGTGATGGATTTTATCAATGTATTTTCATAAAACTAATAAAATGATAAGTTTGAGAACAAAGGTACCACTGTAATTCATTCCGATGCAGTGCTAGAAGGCAGCTTTCAGAAAAGGTCTGTCTGTCCATATGATGGGCGCACTGTTTCAGATTTACTTTTAACTACCTCATACATATATAGTTTAGCAGGCAAATGCAGCACTGCCCATGTATATATTTTATCTTCTTACAATGTCAATAACCAAATACGAAACTGATCTGCGAAAATGTTACATGGAAAAAATACGAGAGAGACATTGCACACACCTTTGTAAATCAAGAAAATCTTAAATAAATAAATAACCAAATATGGGATGGTATGCTGCCCCCCCCTCCCGACACACAAAAGAAGAAAATAAATAAATATTATGGTAATGTGCTGTCTGTTCAGGAAAGGATATGATTACAGGGGTTCTGGGGGATAGTTCGTGTTCTCCATGTATAATCTGAATTACTACCTGAATGGGTTGCTCTATTTGTAGAACATTAAATAATTTATATAGGAAGCACAGTAATAGAGAATAGCGGTGAATCCCTAGAGGTGGGTGAATAATACATTAAAAATATTTTTATTCTGTTGGTGTGTGCGCACGTGTGTGTCCTTGTTTACTGGATTTCATACTGAGTAGCGAGATAGGAGTCGGCAAAGTACATCTTTCCATTTTATTACATCCAAACAAATAAAAGCCACTACCATATATAAGTGGCGGGATTATGCCACTTCAGTTTCTGCATTACAAAAAAAGAGACCTTAATGAAAAGGTTGCCTCTAGTATACCTTCTCCTTGGAAAGTATCTAAAGAAAAAATAACCAAGCTCAAGCATAGAGAAACTTTGCAGAGCATCTGCTGTAAGCAATTGAAGGAAACGCTCTGGAAGGATTAAATAACTACCCAAATGGCAACCATGTTGAATGCTATGTGCCTCAGGTCAAAAAGGTTCAAGAAGTCACCAGATTTCAATGCTGCAGGGCATAAATTGATTGCTTTCTAGAATACCAAAGTATATATATTTTTTCACATCTAGGTATACAGCAGCGCAGAACTGAACAGATATATCAGATTGGCTTTGAAACACTGCCTATAGGCTAAAGAAGGGTAATGCTTGGCAGATTTCAGCTGCATACACACTTACCTAGAAGTAAGACCCACTGAACTCAAAGGGGCTTACCTCTAAGTAGACCAGTGGAGGTAAATGGGATACTGACAGTAGCAGGTGGCATGGTGATGCTCATCTGTTCTCCTTCTGTCTGCATTGCTGATACATACTGAGAAGGAGATGGGGAAGCTGGTATGATACAAATGTGCTGGCAGGAATGATGGAGGTCAAGTGAATAGTGCCTTTTTTAAAAGTATTAAAATGGTTAAGGATTCAGGAGACTTTAAAAGGCAGGGAAGGAAAAACCCTGCTGTTTTGAAACCACCGACAGAGTGAGGGACCAAAGCGAGACATCCAACTACCTTTCAATATCTATCGCCGCATGGCACATACAGGTGTTTTCATTTGTTGCATTACATGTAGCTAAATTTGTATTATTGGGTCTATTAGAAGTCCAGTGTGGATATGATTTGTAATAACAAGGCACAGGTGTTCTTTTTAAATTCCCACCCTACTCTTTGCTTGACAACACGTTTCACTTCAGCTGTTTGTTGTTATGGCAGCAGGCAGCCAACTGCTAGGAAGTAAGCATGACAAGTTGTTTCCTCAGATTTTAGGATTCAAAAAGCCAGCGGAGGAAAGCGAAGGTGGAGATACTGCACTCCTTACATAACAAAGAAATAATTACTTACAATCTGTTTCCTCCTTTCTTTGCATGTTATGAAGGCAGCAAACTGACAAGCACACTTGCCAGTTCGACCACTTTCCCCGATAAGCTGCGAGACTTAACTGCACAAATGAGAGACACCTTCGGTAAACTTCCCTGATTTGATCTCAGTTTTGGGTCAAAGCTTGATACAGGAAAGATCATTTCAACGAGAATAACGCCAGCATTATATTAGCGGAGCAGACACAATCTTTCCCTCTGGCCAGTGCTCTGGGAGTAGCACTGACAAAAGGAGATTGGTACAATTGACTTAGATTTACAATGGGCTACACAAGATACTACCAGGAGTTATGGATAGCTGGGGTTTGAATAATAGGTGTTCTACTTGCTAAGTTACCCCATCAGTCATAACAAAGAAAGAGAAAGAGAGAGAGGGAGAGATTGCCATCATATTGCTGTATCAGTTCTCATTTATTTACTTCTTTGTGCCAACTAAGCAAGCCAACACACACTGAGAAGGTTAAATTTCCCCAGAAGCCTGTCTGGTAACAGAACAAAAAAATGACCTGTGTTTCTTCTTTATGTTTGCTGAAACCGATGAGACAAAAAGACCAGGAGCTGTCATGGGACTGGGCAATGAGCATTCACCACTATTCATCACAGGCTCCTGACACAAAATGCTGGAGAAATGCTTGTCAGCAAGTCAAAGATGCTTCTGGAATCCTGCAGGGGAAAGAGCAACTGTGGGGCAGAGGAGGGGATCTGATGGAGAAACAAGAGGGAGGGGTGATTTGCAGTGGGGAAAGAAAAAGTGCCCTGCAGGGGTGCCACATATGGGGGGCTCTGGGTGCCTGAGCAACCACAAAGCTTTTGTTGTGGGTGCTCGGCACCCTCACCACAGGGCCCCCTTGCAACTTCCGAGGACTTGCACAGCCTCGGAGATGCTTTCTGATGCCTTCTGAGACCTCTGTGAGCCAATGTGGTGTAGTGGTTAAGAGCGGTAGTCTCATAATCTGATGAACCGGGTTCGCGTCTCCGCTCCTCCACAAGCAGCTGCTGGGTGACCTTGGGCTAGTCACACTTCTCTGAAGTCTCTCAGCCCCACTCACCTCACAGAGTGTTTGTTGTGGGAGAGGAAGGGAAAGGAGAATGTTAGCCGCTTTGAGACTCCTTCGGGTAGTGATAAAGCGGGATATCAAATCCAAACTCCTCTACTCTTCTTCTTCTTCTCAGAGCCTGAGACCTCACGAGAGGTCAGACGGCATCTACAAGGCCTCAGAGAAACTTTTCAAGGTCTCATGAGGTCTCAGAACCTGACTTCTGGTGCTACCATAAGTCAGGTTCAGAGGCCAGGACAGGGAGGAGCCCAAGTTGGATCCTCTGGTGCCCTTACACTGTCCTGGTCCTCTTCCCTCCACCAGTCACATATCAACCCACCCTAGCAAATTCGATGGGACCCATACTATGATTTCCAAATCGAGGGCCAACTTGAAGGACAACAATTTGTTGTGAAATAATAAAAGATTTTTATTTTTATTTAACGACTTTATACGTTTCAGCTTTCAAATCAAATCAGAAAGCAGGATCAAATCAGAAACCGGGGTGGCTTCTCTAAATCAGGGACGTCCCTGGAAAATAGGAACACTTGGAAGGTCTGCTGTGGCAGGACTTTTTTCCCCCCAGCCAGAACTCACCAGAACTCAGTTCCAGCAGCCCTCAGGTGGGCACCATTGCCATTATAAGAGAAGAAGGGATGTGTTCTAGAAAAATAGTGATAAACTCCCAAGTAGGAATGAATGGCTTCTCAAAACTATAGAATATATTGAGCTAGCATATTTATCTGAAAATCTAAAGGATAACTCGATAAGCAATTTTTTTGAAGAGTGGAATAGATTCTTAAGTTATTTAAAAGAGAAGTGTGACATGATCACGGTGTATGTTTCGGACTAACTCTTGTACTACAATTATATATATATATATAAAAATATTGTGATACAATAACAAATAAGACTAGAATGTTTTGGACAAGTGGTAGATTAAGAGGTGTCAGAGTTAAAACAGATTAATAAAATTCCATCATTTTGAATCAAAGGAGAGAAGGAACAGGGAAGTGGATAAGTATATTTAAGTAAGTTTAATTGATTTTGTATTTGTTTTTCTTTTCCGCTTAGAATTATTGTATAAATGGAATTGTATTGGTAATAATAGTATATATTTCTACATTCTTGCTTTTTGACCATCGCGGTTAAGAATAAGCAGAATTTATGTAACATGTGAAGGAATGTATGAGTTTTGTGTGTTGCTTGTTGTTGTCTGTCTTGTGATGTGCATTGTATTGTTTTGTATTGTCATGTATTGTTTTGTATTAACAATTTTGAATGAGAGTAAAGTTTATTATTAAAAAAAAGAAAAAGAAAAATAGCACTGATTGAGGGCTTATGTGAAATTGCGTATCATGGGGAACCCCACCTAAAAAGCCTATGAACACACTCTGAACCTGTGGAAACCCTTTAAAAAACCCCTAAAAACCCTTACAAACCTCATTTCTCACACTCCAACTCTCCACAAAGGCTCAGAGGATTGCAGTTGCAAAGGCTTCTGGGATTGCTAGGCATTTTCCTGCTCTTTGGGGGGTCATCTTTGCCCTTTTTGAAATTTAAACCAATTTATTTAATTCTGACATATACACGGCTGTGCGCAAGTATGGAGTTTTGAAGCAGTGCTGGTGGGCATGTTGGTTTGTGTGGGTATGAAGCTGGCATGCAGAGAATCTACATGTGTTATTTAATTCCAGTTCAATTAATGCTGAATAGCATTTGAGTCCCTGTGATTTTTTATTTATTTTTTAAATGAAAAGTTCTTTTGGAAGGGTGGAAAGCACCAGGAGAAGGATAGAGCACTTCCGTTTTACCCCTTTTTGCCGCACCTCTTCTCCAATTCCACCCCCTCCATGGCAGCTTTCCCCCTGCGGGTTCCAAAAGCACATTTGCCCGTTGCCAAATAGTTCACCAGCATTTATTTGTTGTCAAATAGTTCCCCAGCCTTTGTATGACTTATGGTTCTGTTAATAGAAACATTGCTAAAATAATGGTCAGGAATGATTTATTCCTTTCTTAAAGCTTTCCCATGTCCAGGCTTATTTTGTAATACTGTAGATGAATAAAGTTTTAAACTAGGGAAAAAAATATATCCTGCAAAGGGTATGGCTTGATAAATAAGTCTTATACCCACTATTGGTTTGTATAGGAAGGTCTTTTGTTATAGATTAGATGGCGAAAAGGGTTTTTAAAAGGATAGGCAAAATGCACCCTTCATTTTAGAAGGAATAACTCTAAAGGCAAGGTGAACAAGTTGGTTTTTGTAATAAATATTATATATTGTGTGTACATAGTGCTGAGTGCATTGTGTGAAATGGCAATGGGAGTGATTGCGCCTGACTATTCCCAGCTACAAATCACAGCTTTGCACATCCAGGAGAAGCTTTTTTCCAGGCAGTGCAAAGCTGTCATTTATAGCTAGAGATTGTGGAGCCTTGTAGACCCCATGACCCTTTGCAGTACATGGAAGCCACCATTATCCCTGGCCTCAAATGACAGGATCAGTGCTGCTGGAGGCTTCCCATGACTGTGTGAAGCTGTCATTTGCAAAAGTTTGTCAGGGATGGACTTCAGGAATTGATGAGATTGTGGCGGGAAAGGGGAAGTGTGAATGGGTGGGCTTTCAAACTCAGATTGCCTTGTACATTAGCCAAGCCATTTCCCAACTTCCTTCCTTCCTTCCTTCCTTCCTTCCTTCCTTCCTTCCTTCCTTCCTACCTACCTACCTACCTACCTACCTACCTACCTACCTACATTGAGACACTGAGATCCAGCGCCAAGGGTGTTCTGGCGGTTCCCTCATTGCGAAAAGTGAGGTTACAGGGAACCAGACAGAGGGCCTTCTCGGTAGTGGCGCCCGCCCTGTGGAACACCCTCCCATCAGATGTCAAGGAAATAAACAACTATCCCAACTTTTAGAAGACAGCTGAAGGCAGCCCTGTTTAGGGAAGTTTTTAAAATTTAACGCTGTATTATTTTTAACACTCAATTGGGAGCCGCCCAGTGTTGCTGGGGAAACTCAGCCAGATTGGGGGGAGGGTACAAATAAATTAATAATAATAATAATATTATTATTATTATTATTATTATTATTATTATTATTATTATTATTATATACATACATACCCCACCCATCTGGCTGGGTTTCCCCAGCCACTCTGGGCGGCTTCCAACAGAATATTAAAAATATGATAAAACATCAAACATTAAAAACTTCCCTAAACAGGGCTGCCTTCAGATGTCTTCTAAAAGTCAGATAGTTGTTTATTTCCTTGACATCTGATGGGAGGACGTTCCACAGGGCGGACGCCACTACCGAGAAGGCCCTCTGCCTGGTCCCCTGTAACCTCACTTCTCGCAGGGAAGGAACCACCAGAAGTCCCTTGCAGCTGGACCATAGTGTCCGGGCTGGATGATGGGGATGGAGGCGCTCCTTCAGGTATACTGGGCTGAGGCCATTTAGGGCTTTAAAGGTCAGCACCAACACTTGCTCAGAAACGTACATTTCTGGGAAATGGATCCCCTTATTCCAGAATTAGTCTGATGGGTTGCTCACCCATCTTAAGGTAGAAAGTTTGCCATCTCCTGAGCTAAGGAAAGAGTTTTAAAATAGGACATAGAAAAGTTTTAAAATAGACATACACTATTGTTTCATAGGCAACCTCCCTTGCCTGCTGCATCTCACCCAGTCTGTGGCACTGAAGTTCATGCATTTTCATTAGGTCTGGGTCAGTCTGCCTTTTGCTTCTGTTTCCTCTCTCTTTTCTTCTTCACTCTCTCCGCGTTGCCAAGAAATATTGCTATCTGAGAGAGAGGCCAAGGAAATGCACATTCGAGTTGGTTGTGCAAAAAGCAAACTAGCGAACCTGTTACCATGGCTCTGAGGAGAAGGCCAAATATCACACACACTGCTCTGAGAAAGGAGGATTATAAATTCCTTCAGCTGCCTTGGGATAAGCTCTCCAATGTTACATTTTTCAATCGCTTCAGCCACAGCTGTAAGTAGGAACTTCCCCATTTGTAAGAGACCATCCTAAAGCAAAGCTCCCAAGCTTTTGATTTATTTCACTTGTAAATAAAAGGTCACATGTAGTATATGGAGGCGATTCAGCAATCGCGGCTTCCAGGGGAACCGTCATGGCTAAAAACATAAATATCTGTTCCGCCCCTTTAAATAGGGACAAGAGGGGGCATAAATCTGTAGAAAGGCTGGTGAATACCAATGAGACAAAAGTGCATCTAATGCACCAGTTGGTCAAATATAAATAGTGTTGCCCACTGTTCATTCACAGCTTTGAAACTGCTGAACAATAATAGAATTTTGAGAGATGTCAAGTCTCCCCTCCTCCTCAAAGCAATGTGATATGTGTGGCCTTGCTTTGGAGCCATGTAACAGTATTACTTATGCTTTAGCACGACTGGCTTCCAGCATATTTCACTGCATCCATAATTCAGTTTCCAGGCTGCAATCTGTACCTGACCCTGAAAACAAGCTGAAATGTGGCTGAGAATGTGTGGTCCAAGCAGTCCTATGTTTCTGTCTTCCTTGAGTGTCTATTGTTGTTGTTGTTGTTGTTGTTGTTGTTGTTGTTGTTGTTGTTGTTGTTGTTGTTATTATTATTATTATTATTATTATTATTATTATTATTATTATTATTACCACCATCATCATCCCACCCAGTGCTGGATTTACGTATAAGCTAAACAAGCTATAGCTTAGGGCCCCACTCTCTTGGGTGCCCCCCAAAAATTTAAAGGAAAAAAAACACCTGGATGTACATTTCCAAAATATAAGATAAAAAACAAATAAAATAAAACTTTTGTTATTGCCAAATGCCAATGTGTTTGCATTATTTAAGTTTGTTATGAGTAAAAAATCATTTTAAGTTAGAGCTTAATAATTATTTCACTGTTAATAAAGGGACCCCTGACCATTAGGTCCAGTCGTGGACAACTCTGGGGTTGCGGCGCTCATCTCGCATTATTGGCCGAGGGAGCCAGCGTACAGCTTCCAGGTCATGTGGCCAGCATGACAAAGCTGCTTCTGGCGAACCAGAGCAGCGCACGGAAACACCATTTACCTTCCCGCTGCAGCGGTACCTATTTATCTACTTGAACTTTGACGTGCTTTCGAACTGCTAGGTTGGCAGGAGCAGGGACCGAGCAACAGGAGCTCACCCCATCGCGGGGATTCGAACAGCCGGCCTTCTGACCGGCAAGCCCTAGGCTCTGTGGTTTAACCCACAGAGCCACTTCTTCTTAATTGTATTTCAGTTCAACAATACATATTTGGTTATGTACAAGTGGCTTTAGATACCTACTAGGTCCATAAATTACCATATAGCATATATTCAACACAAAAAACAGCCACAGTTTGTTGTTGACAAAGGACAGCTGGACAGATAAAGGGCCCCATTACCTTCAGTGGCTTAGGGCCTCATTAAACCTAAATCCGGCCCTGATCCCACCACTCACTCCAAGGTTCCAAGGTGGGTTACAACACTAAAGCACTATATTAAAAACAATTTGCATTCACAGAAATAAGACTGGTCCTAAAAACATACAGGCGTCCCCCCATTCACACGTGATCCATTTGTGTGCAGCCGTGCATATGTGCGGTGCCAGGAAATAAATATATAGAGTCAAACCAGGAAATGGTGCAAGAATGCTCACAAGGAGACCCTCCATAGAGTCCAAAGAGGACTTCAGTGAAGGCAGAGGAAGCCCCAAAGAGCGCAGAGGTGCAGCGGAGCTTTGTTTCATCTCCTCAGCCTCCTCACATAGCAGCTGTCAGGAGTCCAGGTTCCCAGCTTGATAACACAGTAAGCGTAGATAATTAAAAAGGAGGATCTATTGCAAACACAAACAAATAGCTCCGGACGGCTCTAACAAAACCTCCGGCATCTTTACTCAAGATGACCCTTCTGAAGACTCCTTCTGGCGTCAACAGAAGATATTGAACTTACAACCCTTACGTCTCTTGTTTGCTTCCTATCTAGCAGCCCTCCCATTCGCCGACTTTTCGGACTTAGTGGATCAGCTTCAACCTCTTCCTGTTCTGAGAGGCTATCTCTGAGTTTGTTCGTGCCTGTTTGTGCTTCTGGCGAGCTTTGGCTGTGTTCTAGCCTGCTCTCAGCTACTGCCTTATCAGCCTGCCCGTCAAAATCAGGAAGAGCCGAAGTCTGCAGCTGCCGGCTCTCCCCTGCCTGACTAACATCAAAGCGTCTCTGTTCCTGGCTGCTTTCTGCAGTTGGCTGCAAACCTTCACTCGGAGCTGGTTCATTCCTGACACCAGCATCCTCCAGCCTGTACCTGGCCCCAGAGCTTCAACTCTAATAGAAAGCGGGTAGAAAGTGCAGTTTTAATCACCATCAGAATTGGTAGAGTACAGTTACATAAACTTCAGTAAAGTCTAAAATGCATGAGCTTCTATTTAGAAGATATTGATTTTTTTTCAGGATAATAAATATTCACAGGTTTGTATCTTGGCAAGTTGGCAAATGATTCCCAGTTAATAATTACTGACTTTTACCCTTCTGCATTTAAGCAATCATTCTCCTTGTAATGATTTCCACTAACACATTCACATTTATTGACTAATGTTTGTTCGGGCTGTGTCATCATAACCATGACATATTTTTCATCTTATAGATTAAGTGCCATCTTTACTGAAACTGTGCCATGTTGTATATTTTCTGTTTGCTTCATTAGCAAGGCAAGGTTGGCCAAACAGGGATTTAAGTTGGTTGCTTTCCCAACGACACAAAGGAGATAGTCCCAACCGATGCAGCTTTTTATTAGTAGTAGTAGTAGGAAACTGAACTGTGTGCGTTCGGTGGACATAGCCTTTGCCTAAGAGCCTGGCTGTTGACCTTGAAAAGATGAAACAAAATCTTGCTCTAACCACAGGCACATCCCACTCAATAGTGTAATGGTGACCGAGGGTATATATACACAATAGCACCCCAGGATACATGATTCCTTCCCACGACTTTAATCGAGATAAAGTGTGACAAACAAGGCTAACTGCCACCTACAGTAGATAGAGCCATTTTGTACAAAAGAAGAATCACAGGGAATTTAACCGTACTTGCCTTTCCCCTCTTGTCAAGGGAGAAAATGATAAATAGGGCAAGGGGTTATGGCTCACACTTCTTCAACAGGAAAAATAGCATCTTGAGGTTAAACAAAATCACTTTTTTCTTTTAGTTATAGGACCAGATGGCAACAGGCCCCCTCCCCTCTCCACCTTTCTCTTCTGATCCACGTTCATTGAAGAAATGGTACAAACACATACCCTCCAACATTTCTCCAATGAAAGTACGGGTGTCCTCTTCCATTATTATTATTATTATTATTATTATTATTATTATTATTATTATTATTTCATCTGACTGGGTTGCCCCAGTGGCTTCCAACATATATACAAACACAGTAAAACTATACAGGGCTGCCTTCAGTTGCCTTCTAAAGGCTGTATAGTTACGGTACTTGTCTCCTTAGCTCAGGAATCACACAACTCCATATTGACCAACATTTCTCCAACGAAAATAGGGATGTCCTAAGGAAAAGTGGGATATTCCAAGATCAAATCAGAAACCGGGATGGCTTCTATAAATCTGGGACTGTTCCTGGAAATTAGGGACACTTGATCTAGCTCCATACTGTCTACACTGACTGGCAATGGTTCTCCAGGAATTCAGGCATGGGGAATTCCCAGCCATATCTGGATATCTCAAGGATTGAAGCTCGGACCCTGAGCTATATAGCCCTTCCCTAATGAAGCTGACTGTGCACACAGAATGGCTACAGTCATTGCTTTCTAAAATAAGATATGGAACAGCTCAAGACAATGTAGAAACCATGCCTCTTATTTTGATTCTCTGTCACCTTACATGTACGGGGATGGGTGTGGCTGTGATGAGTAAATCTGCCCAGGTCTGGGAGCATTTCTGTCATAATCATCACTTTATTTATTTTGCTGTTTGTTTGTTTTAAAATGCATTTCTCACTTTCCTTAGAAAAGTACTCAGAACTGTTTCCGAAAATTAGGGAAGATAAATATCAATAATTTCCAAAAAAGCTGATAGGAAACTAAGCAAATTAGAGTGGCCGGGGCAACCCAGCCAGATGGGAGGGATATAAATAGTAATATTTTTATTTTATGGCAGCCAAAAACAAATATCCAGTGGGCAAACACAACAAGGCAATAAGCAAAGCAGTAATAATAGAAGGCTGGACCATAAAGAAGGCTGATTGCCAAAGATTTGATGCTTTTGAATTATGGTGCTGGATGAGAGTCCCATGGACTGCAAGAAGATCAAACCTTAAGGAAATTCTTAAGGAAATCAGCCCTGAGTGCTCACTGGAAGGACAGATCCTGAAGCGCCTCTCTGGTCCATGGGGTCATGAAGAGTCGGACACGACTAAATGACTAAAAAACAACAACAATAATAGAAGATTGAGAACTAGGCAGAACAGCAGCCACAGAAAGAGGCAGCATGAGTTTCAAGGCTGTGTTTCATGACTAAAGACAAGCTTCAAGTTATGCACTGACTTGCTATTAAAATCATAGCTACTATGCACAGTGAGACCATGTCGCATAGTGGTTAAGCACTCCACAGGAAGGGTGGATGACAGGACCAAGAAGGGAACAGGCAAAAAAGAAGCTGCAGCTGCTATTGAGTGCAAAGTGGCAACTCTTATGCCACAGTCAACTTGTTTGTTGCTATAAGATATTTTGCTGGTTTTGCTGCGGCTGACTAACACAGCTATCGCTCTGGAAGACTGTATGCTGAGATAATTTCCTTATTCATAGGTTTATCCTCATTTAATATCAGTGGGAGGGAGTTTGAGATAGGAGGGATTGCTCTTGATGGAAGCTTTTCAGTTTCAGTGAAGCATGGTCTCATCCATATGGAGAAAACAGAATTCAGTGGCAGACATTCAGCTTGTCGGCTTGTCACTCATTCAGCAGAAGGAAAAATTCACAGAAGCATAGAATCGTAGAACTGCAGAGTTAGAAGGGACACCGGGAGTTATGTAGTCCAACCCCTGAAATGCAGGAACCACAAGCCTGAGATTAAGAGTCTCATGCTCAGTCTCATGACTGAGCTATCAGCAATCAATCATTGCACAATTATAGCAATGGTTCTTTGTGGGGAAAGGAGTAACAATTTAGAGGTGTTTAACACAAAAACTTCTGGTTCCATTCAGCACGTGTTACACACTTTGGATGGGGGTTAGTGTGTCTGCAAATTTTATCCACTTCTGCAGTTATTTAAAAATATATATATCGTGTGTTGTTGTTGTTGTTATTTATAGCATTACAATTTCTTGCTTACCCTTCACAATAAGCCCCAGGGCAGCTTACAACAATTTGAAAATACAATATAAAAATCAGTTTAAAACATTTCAAATCAGAAGAAAGGTGTTGGTTCTAAAGCATATATCTCAGCTGTGAAAGGCCAAGGTGCATCTTCAGCATGCTATGAAAGCTATATAATGAATGTATTGGATGTACTTACGTTGGGAAGGCATTCCACAGAGAACCTTCTTCCAAGCCACCCCCTTCAAATTTTTGAGGAGGCTGAACTACCAAGAACTCCCCCTGCCCCACTGATCTTAACATCTGGGAGGGTTTGTAGGGAATGGAGACAGTATTTCAAATGTTTGGGACCTACGTTATGTAGGGATTTGAAAAGTCATGTGAGCACCTTGAATTGTGCTTGGACCTGAATAGAAACCCAGTCAGTAATCTGGCTGCTGCATTTTGAACTTGCTGAAGTTCCCTGGTCATGTTGCTTGCCATTTTTTTTTTGTTTAATTTTTTTTTTTGCCATTTTAATACTATACAGTACTGTATTGCTATGTTCTAAGCTGCCCCGTGGGTTAAACCACAGAGCCTAGGGCTTGCCGATCAGAAGGTCGGCGGTTTGAATCCCCGTGAAGGGGTGAGCTCCATTTGCTTGGTCCCTGCTCCTGCCAGCCTAGCAGTTCGAAAGCATGTCGAAGTGCAAGTAGATCAATAGGTACCGCTGCAGCGGGAAGGTAAACGGCATTTCCATGCGCTGCTCCGGTTCACCAGAAGTGGCTTAGTCATGCTGGCCACATGACCTGGAAGCTGTAGACTGGCTTCTTGGCCAATAATGCGAGATGAGCACTGCAACCCCAGAGTCGGTCACGACTGGACCTAATGGTCAAGGGGTCCCTTTACCTTTACCTTAAGCTGCCCTGGCAGGGTAGACACTCTAAAAGGAGGGTTCTTTTTTATTATTAAATAAATAAATAACCATAATTAGGGAAGGGGACTTTACAGTCACAGAAAGTCTGTTGATTATTATTAATTTTGTATCATTTATGCTGATTTCCCCCATAAAATACCTACCATTGTGATGGAAAAGATGTGTGTGCATGAGAGGGCTTGCATATCACAAGGAATTTATAGCTTTGAACACACTGCTGACATAGGTTTGCACAAGCACCTGATTTTTACAAGGCTTATTCACTGTATTAAAGTTTAATCAGATCTGCAAATCCTAACCTTCAAGAGGAAGCCTACAATTGTTACAGTATCTGACACCTATCTGAGGCTAGCAAACTCATTTTGAATTAATTGCTTTGCCCTTGTGTGTATTTATATTAGATCTTACGCATTCAGACCTATTGCATACAAGTCCAATTTGCCGGAGGAAAAAAAAATACATAAAGACCAAATTTGCATAAGCATTGGATACAAATGGGATTAGCATACAGACTACAAGAGATGCATTCAAAAACAGTCAACTGTATGTTTGTGATCTTAAGCTGTCAGCAAATGAGCAACTAATTTTCAGATGCAGCTTCATTTGGATCATTTTCAAGTGCTTTTGTGCTGGATAGGAAGCTGTCTCCTCTGATTATTTGGTATTCAATTGGCCTTTGTAGTTTGGAAAAGGCATGAGCAGGAAGGTAATTGCCTTCCGAATTCAATTTAGGGCACAAAAATGGAGACAATCACCAATTTATTTATTTCCACAAAGATATCTACTCACTGTTCTTATGAAGACTAGCAAAATGGCCATCATTATTATAGACAGGAATTATGTGCATGCATTTTATATTGCATCTCCCCCTGGAATATGTTCCTTACATGGTGTACCAGTAGCCCTCCATATGTTGCTAGATTCAAATTCCCATCAGCCCCAGCTAGCATGGGCAATGACCAGGGATGATGGGGGCTGTAGTCCAACATCTGCAGGCCATTTAGTTCTCCTGGCTCAGTGCTGTTAACCAGATGGTTGGGGGTTCGAGCCCTCCCAGTGGAGAAGAGCCAGTGTGGTGTAGTGGTTAAGAGCGGTTCATGTCTCCGCTCCTCCACATGCAGCTGCTGGGTGACCTTGGGCTAGTCACACTGCTCTCTGATGTCTCTCAGCCCCACTCACCTCACAGAGTGTTTGTTGTGGGGAAGGAAGGAAAAGGAGAATGTTAGCCGCTTTGAGACTCCTTCGGGTAGTGATAAAGCAAATCCAAACTCTTCTTTTCCTCCTCCTCCCAGGGTTGGCTGTGCACAGGTTTTCTGCACTGCAGGGAGTTGGACCAAATGACCTTTGAGGTCCCTTCTAACTCTACAATCTTACGTTTCTATCCCTGTGATACAGAATTTATACACACCCTTCCTCCACCAAGGAGTCCTTATTGATGATAAGCAGATTTTGCACCCACTGTGATAATGTCCCTAAGATTAATATGTACTTTCCTCCAGTGAAGTAAAAGTGGTGTGTGTGTGTGTGTGTGTGTGTGTGTGTGTGTGTGTGTGTGTAGGGCTGATATCCCTAGAAAGGGAATTCCAAAGGCAAAGGGCCCCCACTGAAAAGGTCCTATCCTGGTACCCACAACTTTATCTTCACTAATGATGGGATAGAAAGCAGAGCCTCTGAAGCCAATCTCAAGGAAGCTTAAACCTAACCTCTCACTGCAATGACTCCATTGTCTATTGCAGGGAGCAAACAATGAAGTTTTTCAAGATCAGCACAACAGACTCTATTTAACAACCTGGATGCTTTATTCTGAGCCAGTTGATGCTTCTGAACATTTTTAAAAAGACAGCCCCATATGCCAAGCAGAGTCTTGTTTGGGAAACAATTATAGCAGCCCTATCAATTTCCTTGCTCAATTTGTTCACCCATCTAACTTTGGTCTTTTGTTCTCCAACAAACCATTTTTGTCCCATTTTGGACCTGAAGTCTGTTTCATTACTGACATCCATATCATGACCAGTGGGCTGGCAGCCCAATTTCTGTCCATGATTTGGATGCCACTAATGGAACAATTCGCAATGCTGCACTTTGCCTATAGTAAGCTGCCCCAGCACCGTACTGGCAATTGCTATCATGCATTTCAAAGACCATAAACATTTGCTTGGATGGCAAGCATATGATGAATTCAAATAAAAATGTTATGAGTGAAATTTCCTACCATTCATTACATCCAACTGACTGACACAATGGCCTATGTAAATTCCATAAAGCTATAGAATGAAGTTTTCCTAGGGGATTAAACACCAGCAACAAATCAGCCGATGTGTGTGGAACTTACAAAATAAACCACAAACCACAGACCTGACAAGCAGTGTGAAAGCAAACTTAAAAGTTAAAATGAGTGGGAATTGTTAAGTATTTAATTGACACATAAATGGCAAATGTGCATTAATGAAAGTTTGAAATGGAAAATGGCTAAATGTGTATTAGTGAAAAAGTTTAACACAGGGAGATTCAACTGAAGCCAAGAAGAGCACTCTGAGCTCTTGCTGAGTTGATAATTAACGAACTGTTGTTTTTTGCTAGCCAACACGTGAGTGTTGTAACCTTAGATCAGGTGACAAAGGTATTGAGTTGCAAATTCGCAATCTTGAAAAGTGTGGTATTTTCAGTCTTTCTCTGAACACGACAGAGAACAGAAGGCTGTAAATGAAGTTCTTAAGGAAAACAGCTTAAGGAAAATGGATGCTGTTAAATCTTTGCTTATATGTCTGTTTGGAGTTATCTTTTATTTCTAAGATGCTGAGCCTGTGCTGGACAGCACAAGACATTGTCTGGATAATTTGAATGCATCTTTGATAATTATGTTTTGTTTTAAAGAGTTCTGCAAGTAAAAATGTGAATAATATTTTTATGGGCCTGGACAATGATTTATTCCAAAAGGAATCAGTTGTTATGTTTCCAGTCGCTTCAAACTGTGCAATATTAATATGCGCAAAAGGAATGTCAGACTGTGTTCTGAATCTTGTCAGCTCCCCAACCCCACAAAGCAGTCAAAACAAACAAACAAACATATCTTTTGGGAGGATTAATGGTTTCATAAATAGGGAGAATTTGGCATACTGCATGGTCTGATATAGCCATAAAAAGCAGACCAACTCATGCCTATTTGACCTGGGGTTTTCTGTGGGGAGGAAGGTGGAAATTAACACATGCAGACTTGGGGAGATAGCTCTGTATTATGAAGACAGACTATTACTCAAAACATCTTCCCTTCATTCATTATTTGGGTTATCTAGGATTTCCCTTTAGTGAGAAACCTCCTTTTCATCCCTGCACTGGGATGCAGTCTCTTGTCAATATACTGTTCAGGAAGAAGGCTTATGGTGGGAGATTAGTGCTGGCATCATGACCCTGCTAGCAGCTACTGATACTGTTAGCAATGAGGCTGATGTTGCTGACACCTGGAGTGACATAACCCGCAGCAGTATCACAAATGGATAAAGCCATCACAGATGCAGAGTGGGGAGAGCAGAGCTTAAGGTTAGAAGGAAAGAGCAGGCCTTGTTGCTTAACCAAGAAAGCAAGTTGCAGGGACACTCTCAGTTCTCTCTCTCTTTCTCTCTGTGTGTGATTTGAACAGGGCTAGAGAAATATCATTTTTTCACAGAGGGAAAAGGCAAAACGACTAATAACAGGAATAGCCACTGAAACATGAAAAGTCATGGCTCAGATTCATCTGTCCAATACCAGCACAACTGCTTTAACCTGTAAGGTAGCCACCAATTTAGTATTAAATGGAAAACTGGACCACTTGCTCCTCACCCTTGGAGGTCTGCTGAATCTGTACAACTGTATCTCCTCATTCTCTAGCAATCCCTCACTGGAAATTCAAATACACTGAGCCCTCAAAGTTTAAGAGTGTCTTTCGCTGGGCATTTTTCTTTTTCTTAGTATAGCTGAACAAATGTTCCCCCATTATTTCACCTGAAAGAAACTCTGTCATCAATTTGTACAGAGATACAGAAAGAAGGCAGCACCCAAACAAAATATAACCTTCTGCTGAAAGTTTGCTTAAATCTTTCAAATTCAAGTTGATAGAATTCAGCTTTAAAAAAATAAAATAATCTAGGGTGTGAAATCAACGGTTTTTTTTTTCTGTCCTAGCATACCTTTCATTGCATACCCTTCCCCTCCAATCCCAAACAACCTTACCTCCTAAAACTGCATGCACATTTAGTATATATTACAATATTTTAAGAAGGCACATGCACATTTTTACCAGTAAATCTCAAACTGTGTGTTTGACACAAGAGACCAGCTAGTGAGACAGAAGAGACCTGCTAGAAACAACTACCCAAAACCTGAAGGCTTCAATGACACCCACTCACACACTGGGGTCTATTACCATAGCCTCTGCATGCTTTCCAATTCTTTCCAATTAGGTGGTGAACCACTGAAATTCAGGTAGCAGCCTTCTACGCAAAGTATCTTCAGGCCTGCCCTGGAATGAGTCTGCCCAGCAGGCTGGACATTGGATTTTTCTGGACAGGAAGGGCTTATAAAGGGCTTTTTCCCTTGAGCAAGGCAATCTTCCTGAACTCCGATGTGCTACAGTTTCATTGGTTGTTGTTTTTGATCTTGATTTCTAGATTGTTCCTCGCACCTGATTCCTGGTTTGGTTTTCACTTTGTTCATTTCATTTCATTTTTAAATTTTTATTACACAATACGGTCACAGCAAAGAAAAGAACATAGAACCAAGCCCATGCCATCCTTTTACATGGTCTTCGATCGTTGGCAGTCCATATAGTCCACTTTGTTCTGATTATTGGCTTGTCCCATGGTTTGGGGTTTCTGGCTGCTCGTTCACCTCTGGTTTGTCGCTCACAGCCTAGTCCTGACAATTTGCCTCTTTCCAATCAGTCTCTACCTGTATGATGCTTTTGCCATGTCTCTGTGTCAGGTGTGAGAGGGTCAAAGACTCCTGTTACACAGATAGAGAGGAATTAAAAGTCCTCAAAGCAGGATACTTGTTTTGTCTTTGTATCAACAGGTAGAAATAGAGAGGTGGGCATTTCTGAGTTGGCTAACTCTTAATTTCACACTATCAGAGTAAACCATTTGCGTTGTAAAAATAAAATATCTTTCCAATTTTAATCTGAGCAAAGAAACGGCCACAGCTTTCAGACATTTGGAAAACACCCATTTATACACTTTTGTCTTGCAATGGCCTCTAGACTCAAATCACAAAAAGGACAACATCATTATTATTACTATGCTTTTGCCAGTTTCCACAGTCCTGAAAGACTGCATTTGCAATCATTTTTCTGCCTAATCTCTCATCAATGGCAACATGCCTCTTAACAAAGCATTATGCCAATTTTCCAGGATGCAGCTGTCACTCAAAGATGGGCTTAGGTGATGAGGCACAGCCAGTACTTTATCTTCTGCAGGACGGCTGCTGTTTACATGCACAATGTCACATTAATGCCAAGCACCTGATGGGCCAACATGTAATATGTGAACAATAGGGAAAACATTGGCATGGTGCCCCCAACCACATCCTGCCAAAGGCAAATGGAATTGCCGTAGGTACCTGAGAAGCTTATTAAGAGCACAGGTGTCCAAGCATATGAGACCAAAAAAGTGCAACTCCCCAAGGCTCAAATGAAAAATCTGCAAATTGGAAAACTATTCATCCCATCAAAAGACTAACACAAACATAATTAATGGAACCCAGAACACCAAGTCATTCAGCAAATTAGCCGGTATGAACACATTATAACTTCCTAACTGGCATTAAATGTTTTTCAACAAGAAAGTTAAAAAATGTGTTATATGAAGTCTAGTCACTCTCATGATCTGCCTTGTTATCCTTTATTACCACCTTGTCATACTTTTACGAAAGTGCGGCTCAGGAATACTTCAGTAATGAAATACATATCGTTGTTGTTTGATTTATATACCCCTTAATTGCCAAGATGGCTTCGTAGTGGTTGAAAAGTATACAAAACATATGAGCACACAACAAAACAATTCCATTAAACTATTAAAATAGATCGTCCGCAATTTGAATGTGCATGAAAACAACTTCATTAAAGCAATTAAAACATGAGGTTCAGGTTAGGAAATCTGGGCAATAATTGTCTAAATACAGTGGTGCATGGTGAAATTTTTGTAGGGGAAGAGCTAAGGCCAGAGGCACCAGCTTGCAAGAGTGATTGGCGGGGGGAGCGATGTCACCTGTGAGCATCATGCCTCTCTCCCTAAGCCAGGCAGCAGCTTCCTGGGCTTTGGGAGGGAGACACCAAGTTTTCATACTTTAATACACTAATTTACCTGGAACATTTAGGGGAGAAGCCTAGTCCCTCTAGTCCATTGACCATACACCACTGTCTAAAATGGGTGTGTCAGGTGGAATGCCAATGATGGCGAGGTCTTTTGCATTTCAGCAGGAAGAGTTTGCTATGACATGGGTGCTGCCAATCAAAGAGCCCACCTTTGTGTTACCAGCAGTCAAGAATAATATGGATGTGGCAAAGCTAACCAAGTTCCATCTGTTGATCTTAATGCCCTTACTGGGCAGTAAGCACTTTATCCAGTTTTCCTAATGTTTCCTTACCTGATAATTTCTGATTTTTATGTTATCTTTCACACGGCATAAACCACTTTTGAAAATCTAGTGCGATCTAGTGAAAGCTTAAAGCTAATTTCTGTGTTATTTCCAGAAAGAAAGAAAAATCTGTTGGTAACCCCATCACCTCAGAAAATCACACTATGATTTTACGGAACAATATTTGGGCTGGTATTCTGGCATACAGTTCTTCCTCACCATTTAAAATTTAGCACAACAATATATTGATAAAAATACACAGTACAGTGGTACCTCGAGTTACAAACGCCTCAGGTTACAAACGCTTCAGGTTACAAACTCCGCTAACCTGGAAGAGTTACCTCGAGTTGAGAACTTTGCCCCAGGATGAGAACGGAAATCGTGTGCCGGCAGTGCAGCAGCGGCAGCAAGAGGCCCCATTAGTGAAAGCAGACCTCTAGTTAAGAACAGTTTCAGGTTAAGAACGGATCTCCGGAACAAATTCAGTTCGTAACTAGAGGTACCACTGTAACATAAAGGTAACAGACATCGGGACAGAAGCACTGACATTATAACCAGTAAAACTAACACAATAAACCCCATGTCCAAATGCAGCCTACCATATATATTCATAAATCCTGTTGAATGTGACAGGAATTATTTCCATGTAGGTGTCCATAAGACTGCAACTTTAATGCTACAAATGGATCTCATGCTCAGCACCCCAAGTTAGTCCTATTTCAATAGGTGAGTTAATGCTTACAAAAGCTTCAACACGCATCTCACAACGTAGTCTTGCAGGGGTGACATTTAAGACGGCGGTGCATGCTAGTCTCTCTGCCTCCACACCTTGTGTCACGCCAGACGCTATGTGAGTATTCATCACATTCTACACTCTAAGTGTCTACAGCTAGAAACGATTCAGTGATCTTATGTACTGTGCATGCAAGCCAAACGCAAAAATTAAATTTTTTAAAAATCCTTTGCTTTTAAGAAAGAGAGTGGCTGCCTTGTGGGGCTGGCTGCACTACAGTTGTTGTGATGAATAAAAAGTTGCCACAAGAAGTGCTCTTAAAATCAGTTGCTTTTTATAGTCTTGATTTTAAGGGGATAAATTCAGTGTTTCACTCAGTGTTTAACACTATTCTGCAGTAGTTGGTGTTTAATGTGCTTATTCTTGGCTGGTGTGTGCCACAGATTTTCTATTATTACTACTACTACTACTATTTGAACTCCTTCTGTTCCCATTCCAAGTGTACCAGTCCTTTCCAAGCTTTTCCAGGTTATTATCTGGAATGTCAGAAAGACCTGGTTTATTTCAGGTGCCACCCTTAACCCCCTTGCTTTCCTCCATCCTTCCCTGCTACTATAGCCTCTCCCCCATCCTCTCCAAAATTTAATTTGTAAGGTAGGAGGGTAGTATGCATATTTGAAAGGCTTTGGGACGCTGTAAGCTACAAATGGCCTTATACCTAACATAGTCTAGTGCACGAGGGAGGAACTATTGGTCTTGCTCATTATTGCTCTGCAGTGCCTCCACTACAGATGGTAAGGTAAAGGTAAAGGGACCCCTGACCATTAGGTCCAGTCATGACTGACTCTGGGGTTGCGGCGCTCATCTCACATTATTGGCCGAGGGAGCCGGCGTACAGCTTCCAGGTCATGTGGCCAGCATGACTAAGCCGCTTCTGGCGGACCAGAGCAGCGCACAGAAACACCGTTTACCTTCCTGCTGGAGTGGTATCTATTTATCTACTTGCACTTTGAAGTGCTTTCGAACTGCTAGGTTGGCAGGAGCAGGGACCGAGCAACGGGAGCTCACCCCGTCGCGGGGATTCGAACCGCCGAACTTCTGATTGGCAAGCCCTAGGCTCTGTGGTTTAACCCACAGCGCCACCCGCGTCCCTACAGATGGTAAGAGAGTGCTACTGCATTTACCAATTCTTCAGGGATCAAGTGACACAAAGGCCCCAAACATTTCCAACTGGCCTCATAAGGCTGCTGACTTCTGGCACATAACGTGAACCTGCAACACTACTGGAATGTTTAGCATCCCTACAGAAGCAGCTACCTTAAAATAAAACCTGTACGTTTTTGTTCTTCAGAGTAAATGAGCTAGCCTGCTTCTTTGCAATAACATGTTATTTACCTGATGCGTTTTCATCTACAGATTTTCATCTACCTTCCCTTGCACAGCTGTGAATTTAAGTAATGCGTGCAAGCAACTAAATAGTATTCATTAAATTGCCATTATAAGTTAACACAGGAGAGAGAATGCATAGCAGAGTGCTCTGAGTTATATGGTAAAGGGGGGGGGATGGGAATATTGGCTTAATGAATGAGTTACGGTGAATCACTGAAGTGTCTAGGAATACGCGTTGCAATGTAATTCCGATTCAACCTCTATTTTAGTTAAACGGCTTCAAAGGTCAGCCTTACTGTGAAATGTTTCACTTTTTTGTTTAGGGGCTGTGTGATTATTATTGTTCCCCAGTGAGAAATATGAACTGAAATTCCCGTGACAGATGCAGAGGAGGAAGAAGGAATGGCCTTTCCCTCTGTGTTGTGGAAACAAAGGAGAAATAAATCTTTTAACCTGCTAATACATCTCTACCTCTAAAGATATATTCTGACACAAAATTACATTGCACTGAGATCTATTATGCTGTGGAATGGTCTCTCAAGGAAGCGATGCAAGCCCAATGGATTGAGACATTTAAGAACACACTAGACAAAGGGCGAGGATAGGTATTGTTTGTAACAGTTCCCTGCTGCCCTGGGGGTAAGCTGGAAACTGAGGGTTTGTCCACAGTTTGCTTGTCCCACACATAGAAAGCAGAGGTCCGAGAGCTTTTCTGCTTGTCCCAGAATGCAGTGGGAGAAACAGAAGTGTAGACGAGCACTTAAGGGCCCCATTTGGACTTCACAATACTAAATCATAGCTTAGCAGGACAAGGAAGGATTTGCTTTCAATTTCCACTAACCACAGTTTAGCAAATCATCTGAAAACTAAAGGATAGGTAAGCTTCCCTGTGGTTTGTTTGAACTAGCCGATTTCATGACTCGTGATTTGAAGTTAGCCAATTACCAGAACACCATATTTGGGATTAGCCACCATTTTTGGGATTCAGCTACAGGCAAGCTGCAGTGAATAGAAACTAGAAGGAAGATAATGACCATACCAGAGTGGAAGGAGCAGAGGCATAAACCTGAGGTTCTCTATGGCTTGTTCTGGTCATGCTAAACAACTTTAGCATATTGGTATTCAACTGGTGGGTCGGGAAACATTAGTGCTTTATGACCTGCTCCAAGGTGGGTCACAACGGGAGCACTATCATCATGCAAGCATATGGCAAACGATTTAGGAATTGGTCACCAAATTCATGCTGGGGTTAAAAGTGGACCTTGTGTCTGAAAAGGTTGAAGATACCTGGTTTAACATGTCACTTGAACTGGGTTAATGACCAACTAGATCAGGAAAGCAGACATGGTGCTGCCCCTGCCAACATGCCCAATGATCAGGGATGATGAAAGTCAGGGCCGTCTTAAGCATATGCGGCGCTGGGGTGCAAAGATTCGCCCGGCGCCTACCCCCAGGTTGCCCAGTCCCAGGTACACAGGAGGGCGGAGCCAGCTGGCCGCCTCAGCGTCTCGCTGGCTCGGTCGCCCCCGAACTTGCAGCGCAGAGCCGCCAGCAGAAGAAGAGCCTGCCACGGTGCTCTGACCGATGGGCGGGCTCTTCCCCAGACTCAACTCTCAGGCCCCAGACTCTAAGCCTGGCACCCCTGAGAGCCCGGTGCCCGGGTGCCTCGCACCCCTAGTGCCTATGGGTAAGACGGCCCTGATGAAAGTTGCAGTCCAACATCATCTGGAGAGCAACCTTTGAACATCATCTGGAGGGCACCATGTTGGTGACCTTTGAACTTGATCTTCTTTCGGGATCAAACAAGGGCCCACAGTGGGGTTCCTTGAAGGTCTGTTTTGGAACAGATACCTTTTTTGAAATTTCCCAGAGTGGACCATGAGCAGATTTGCAGGCTGTGAAAGGGATGTCTCCAGATTTGGCAACAGGATGTAAAATTGACAAGTTCAATGTAAATAAGTATGAAGAGACTGAGTGAAAAAGGTCCTAATCTCACAAGTATGCTATCTGATGGAGTCTAAGGCTGAATCCTACACTCACTTACATGCGAGTAAGTACCATTGAGTTCCCAATGGGAGGCCTATTTTGTATGGTTTTAGTTTTGTTTGAAATGTAAACTGCTATTTTTCCTGCTTTTGTTGTACAATCACCTTGAAACGATTGTATAGAAGGTGATTAATAAATTAACAACAACCCTCCTCCTCCTCTGTGGTTCTTAGTTCTGAATAGACATGTATAGTATTGCAATGGAAATACGTTGGGACCATTCAAGGAAGAGTCATGCTGAGGCATTAACCAAAAATGTCAGTTCAATATGCTGCCACAGCTGTGGCAACTCTATCCAGTAGCTCTATCATGTAAGAACAGCTATGAGGCTAGAAACTGACAACAGCTTCTGAGAGAGATGAAAGTGCAGTTGAGTTGCAAGCGCTCACGGTTTTTCGTCATTTTTACCAGTTTCAAAAATGACCTCTCTTTTTGACAAATTCCCATGCCGGTATTTGTTTGTCCATTTACATTTCCCAACTTATGTCATTTCTCATTTTCTTAGCAGTTCTCATTTGAGCCTAGCGACATCATCCTTTAAGCAGTTTATCAAGCAGTTTATACGTCTTGTTGAATGGTAAAGTAAACAACGTAGCCAGATTTGGGGCATTTGGGTATCATATTTTCCTCTGGGAAAATATGGTTATTCCAAGATGGCTGATGTGGCAGTTAGGAGGAACACTGCTGCTGAACAGCTCTGGAAATATCCAGAATATTCATCCATGGGTCAAAATGTTCAAGAACATTCAAACTAGTTTCTGACTTAAAATATAAAAAATGTTAGACGAGACAAATGAAAATTCATTCAACCTGTGGTTGCCAATACGTCCACACTTTTTTCTTTCTAGTGAAACAAAGTTTTCCAGCTTTTGAAAGGACCAGAAACAATACTGGAAGAGGAAAAATGAGTATATAGACTACAAGGAATGATGGTTCTGTCATTAACATCTTCAGCAGTCTATTGTCTGTTATTAGCCCACAATTTAGAGACAGAGCACCAAACAGTGAAGCAGTACTTCTGATCCATTATTTAGTCAATTTTGTGTCTTGTACTTTGCAGTTACAGCTTCCAGGGATGGAATAGAGCACTACCTCTCTCTCTCTCTCTCTCTCTCTCTCTCTCTCTCTCTCTCTCTGTGTGTGTGTGTGTGTGTGTGTAATGAAAGGGGAGGGAAGGACTAAGAAATCATATTCTACTTTCTAACTTGACCACAATATAATTCATGAAAGAGTCCCAAAGTCAGCTCTCTCATTAAGAAAACCACATGCTTGGAGATGAGACTTATTAGAATGCCAGGACACACTCCGACAGCGGCTGGTGCTATTTACTGAGGCTGTAACTCCTTCGCCAGTTTCATTTTGGGTTCTATATCAAAGTGGGACAGCTAGCAATCCATCATGAGTTTATGAAAAACAAATGAAAAGTACCATATCGGCTGTGAGGCCTTCCTATATATATGTGATTAACAAATCAAAGGCAAATTTACCTTGCTAATAAGACCAGAACTTTTTAAACATGCTGGGGGGAAAAACCCAATTACAAACCTCTCAGTAGCCAACAGCAATACAGTGGTACCTCGGGTTAAGTACTTAATTCGTTCCGGAGGTCCGTACTTAACCTGAAACTGTTCTTAACCTGAAGCACAATTTTAGCTAATGGGGCCTCCCGCTGCTGCTGCGCCGCCAGAGCACAATTTCTGTTCTTATCCTGAAGCAAAGTTCTTAACCTGAAGCATTATTTCTGGGTTGGCGGAGTTCTTAACCTGAAGCATACTTAACCTGAAGCGTACTTAACCCACCCCGGGGTACCACTGTAGTCAATTATTTTGTGTTCAGATACCTGGCAAGGTGTCACACGGCCCCCCACCCCACCCCTGTCCAGTTTTTAAATGAGGTATATTTGCTTTAAATCATTTCCTGCTGAAAAGGAAGCTAAATGGTTCCGCTTTATTTGTTCCAGAAATACAGCCTGTTTTCACATCCTGTAGCTGCAACTCCTGACATATGAATATTGATGTGAGCTGCTTTTGGCTATCCTCTGGCTCCTACCTGCCAATGCCCCTTTCTGATCCACTAAGCACACAGTACAGAGAGATGGTGAACTGAGAATTGCTGATTTATTTTTGTCCCACGGAGCTGTGACCGCCAGCTCAAACAACCGGTCCCAAATTTGCATGCTTGCTTCATGCCAGAAGCCTCTCCAAATGTCACCATACCTTTGACAGCAATCATAAAGCAATTGGTTTCATTGGGATGTAGACTCTCGGCTTGGGAAATCCCTTAAGCCAATAATTTTAAATGCTGGCAAAATATATGTATAGTCATCAGGTCCTTCTATTCCCATATGATAGACAACAGCTGCGGAATTTTCCTTCAAAGAGCAATTTCACACAAGCAGAAATAAATATTGGGATTTGCAACTCACAACAAAACACTGGGCTCTTTCTTAGTTATCAGTAACTTGTAGCACCTGGCTGAGATACTGAAGTCATGCATGTTCTATTTATGTCTTCCTGCAAACTTTGGTCAAATTCTTATTGAGGAGGCTGTACCACTTCAGGAGATATGAGGTGGGAATCATAGGATGCTCTTTTATAATCTTTACAGGATGCCCTGTGGAACGCCCTCCCTTCAGAGGTCAAAGCGATCAACAACTACATGACCTTTAGAAAACACCTGAAGGCAGCCCTGTTTAGGGATGTTTTTAATCTGTAATATTTTAATGTATTTTAGTGTTTGTTGGAGGCCGCCCAGAGTGGCTGGGGGGACCCGGTCAGATGGGCGGGGTACAAATAATAAATTATTATTATTATTATTATTATTATTATTATTATTATTATTATAACACACCAAATGTGAAAAACCCTCCACATGTAAAATTATGATCAACTTTGGACATTATATATCAGCTTAACATGCCAAGATATGAACCAGCATTTTACTTGCTCCTTTGCTTCTCTGTTCACATGAGCTACAATAACACAATGAAGTCTCCAATCAATTAGAGTTTTCTGTTTAATCTGAACCAAGAAATCAGGCTTACCACATTCAGAACAAGTCAGGAACTTAAGCCAACTTCAAGCATGGTTACGATCCTGGCTTGTTCTGCACATCATAACTCAATCTTCCTCAATTTGGATGAAACCAAAAACAATTGTTCATTAGAGACTTCCTGATTTAATCACAGTTTGAACGAAAGGGCTGCATATGCAGATGAAAGTCTCATTTAATCTCAGCTAAAACTGAGATAGGAATGTCTGAACAAGTTGGTAGTCAATGGATTGAGGTTTAATCCTGACAAAACAGGGAAAGTACTGTTCCTGGGAGACAGGGTGGGCAGGTGTGGGGGATTCCCTAGTCCTGAATGGGGCAACTGTGCCCCAGGTACACAGCCTGGGAGTAATTTTGGACACACAGCTGTCCATGGAGGCACAGGTCAATTCTGTGTCCAGGGCAGCTGTCCACCAGCTCCATTTGGTACACTGCCTGCACATTGTCTCACCGGAATGGTACATGCTCTGGTTATCTCCCGCTAGGACTACTGCAATGCACTCTATGTGGGGCTACCTTTGGAGGTGACTCAGAAACTACAACTAATCCAGAATGTGGCTGGCAGACTGGTGACTTAAGAGCAGCCGCCAGGTAACACCAGTCCTAAAATATCTACATTGGCTCTCAGTATGTTTCCAAGCACAATTCAAAGTGCTGGTGCTGAGAGCCAGTGTGGTGTAGTGGTTAAGAGTGGTAGACTCATAATCTGGTGAACTGGGTTTGCGTCTCTGCTCCTCCACATGCAGCTGCTGGGTGACCTTGGGCTAGTCACACTTCTTTGAAGTCTCTCAGCCCCACTCACCTCACAGAGTGTTTGTTGTGCGGAAGGAAGGGAAAGGAGAATGTTAGCCGCTTTGAGACTCCTTCAGGTAGTGATAAAGCGGGATATCAAATCCAAACTCTTCTTCTTCTTCTTCTTTTTCTTCGCCCTAAATGGCCTCAGCTCAGTATACCTGAAGGACCGCCTCCACTCCCATCATTCAGCCCAGACACTGAGGTCCAGCTCCAAGGGCCTTCTGGCGGTTCCCTCATTGTGAGAAGTGAAGTTACAGAGAACCAAACAAAGGGCCTTCTCAGTAGTCATGCCCACCCTGTGGAACGCCCTCCAATCAGATGTCAAGGAAATAAACAACTATCTGACTTTTAGAAGACATCTAAAGGCAGCCCTGTACAGGGTAGTTTTTAATGTTTGATGTTTTACTGTGGTTTTATAAATTGTTGGAAGCCGATCAGAATGGTTTGGGCAACTCAGTCAGATGGGCGGCTTATAAATAATAAATTATTATTATTATAATCTCAACATTTCAGAGTAAATTCTATCCTACCCCTTTCCATTATATCATTCTCTCTCTCTCTCTCTCTCTCTCACACACACACACACACACACACAGAGAGAGAGAGAGAGAGAGAGAGAGAGAGAGAGAGAAAGAGCATTTATCTATGTGAACCTCACGTCAGTGGTACAGGTCACACATGTTAAACACTTTAGTGAGAACTATACCTTAGAGCACAGGTGTCAAGGACAAGGCCCGCGGGCCAAATGCGGCCCGCGAGACCTCGTCATGTGGCCCGCGAGCATGCGCTGATTGGCGGTGGGCGGCGAAGGTCAGCGCGCGCGAGAGGAAGGGAGCAGAGGTTTTTTTTTCCCGGGCCGTTTTGGCCCAGCGCGGCTTTTTGCCGCCTCGGGGGTGCCCCGCGCGGCTTTCTGCCGCGTCGGGGAAGCCCCCCGCACCATTTTTGCCTTGCCGGGAGAACCCGGCAAGGTTTTTTTCTTCGGGCCGTTTTGGCCCAGGGCGGCTTTTTGCCGCGTCGGGGGTGCTCCGCGCGGCTTTCTGCCGCCTCAGGGAAGCCCCCCGCACCATTTTTGCCTTGCCGGGTGAACCCGGCAAGGTTTTTTTTCCCCGGCCGTTTTGGCCCAGCGCGGCTTTCTGCCGCGTCGGGGAAGCCCCCCGCACCAGCCTGCCGATCCCACCACCACCCCGCGCTGCGCCAATCCCTGCGAACAGCAGGCAGCGGTGGAGGGGGGGGGGAAGAATGAGCAGCATCTCCTCCGCTACAGCGGAGACGTTTCTTGCTCCTCCCGGCCGCCCCCCCTCGCAAAAGCCTTCTTTTTCGGGTGGGGGGGGGGTGGAGAAGCAAGCAGCATCTTCCCTCTCTCCTCTCTCTCTTTCACTCCTTCCTTCCTTCCTTCCTTCTCTCTCTCTCTGTCTCATTCCCTTTTACCCCTCCCTCCCTCCTTCCTCCCTCCCCTCTCTCCTCTCTCTATCTTTCACCCCTTCGTTCCTTCCCTCTCCCTCTTTCTTTCACTCTCTCTCACCCCTTCCTTCCCCCCTCTCTCACCCTTTCCTTCCTTCCCCCCTCTCTCATTCCTTTCTTTCTTTCCTTCCTTCCTTCTTTCCTTCCTCCTCCCTCCCTCCCTTCCTTCTCTCTCTCTCTCTCTCTCTCTCTCTCTCTCTCTCTCCTTTATTTTTCTTTCTTTCTTTCTTTCCTTCCTTCCATCCATCCATCCATCCATCTCTCTTTCTCACCCCTTTCTTTCCTTCTTTCCTTCCTTCCTTCTCTCTCTCTTCCCTCCCTCCCTCCCAGCCTTTTAGAGGAGGAAAACCAGAAAAAAATATTTTTTCCACACAGTGGAGAGGGGGAGGGCGGCCCTTTGAGGGTCACCGGCCCTTTGAGGGTGACCAAACTGCTGATGCGGCCCCCGATGAATTTGAGTTTGACACCCCTGCCTTAGAGCTAAGATACTTGCCACTCTCCCAACACGGCAGCAGCTCAGTTTTTCTACCTTCCATTGTAATCCTATGTTTCTCTCTACCCAGGTGCAAACTGTTGCAGAAGATGCCAGGGATCATGTATATGCTTCCATACAAGCTCCAATGAAATAAATGAAGGCTGAGTCATGCTAGATTGCACTTAAAAATACATCTGCTTCTTATATAATAATATAAAAAAGATCTGTACCAATCAGTTTTCTCAGTTTTCTTATTCCCCATCCTTGCCTTTTACTGATTCCTTTGCGGATGTTCCCCTTGACACTAATATTTTAAATATTGTACTTATAGCTGACTGGTTATGGATTATTTGGTAAGCATTTTATAGGTTCCAAAGACATGTGCAGCTAATATTCCACTTTAATAGCTTTCTATTATGTTGTGAACTATTTTTTTTTCCTTTAAAAAAGATCCGGCAAAATGGTTCCATTTGGAAATACTTCTTAATAAAAGTCAAAGACTGCAGTCTATTTCTATTTTTATTATATATTTCAGTTGGATTTCGGTACTTAGTGGAATGGAGCCAAGCTCAGTGTCCGTAAGAGGCAAGTTAAATGCTCTGGCAACTTGCCCTTATTCAGGACAAAGCTTCATAAGTCTTGGTAAAAAAAATGGTAATACCAAATGCTAGAAAGTGAAGAAGCAGGGTTGTTTGAATATTAAAGAAGCATTTGCATTTTTAAAAAAATGGTTGGAAGTAGCCCCACAAACTCACCACTATCATGTCTCTGAGGATGAAAGGACTTACCACACAACAACAAATATGCATTGTTCACATAGTAATTCTAAACTGATTTGAAAGGTATCTCATAACTGAGATTTTCTGAGGAAAGGCTGGGAGGGGTACAGCGGAAAAACTTGGAAGCTGGGGCAGGACTATGCTTCATCCTAGACTACAGACGTAAGAAGGCATTGATTTTTGTACCAACTTGTGTTCTTTTCACACAGCGTCGTTGTTTCTGTGCCACTGCGGTTTGGCTTCTGACAAGAGACTATTGTATTTTAATATTTTGTTGGAAGCCTCCCAGAGTGACTGGGGAAACCCAGCTAGATGGGTGGGGTATAAATAATATATTATTATTATTATTATTATTATTATTATTATTATTATTATTTGCCTCTGTCACCACTGTGACCAAATTCATTGTAATTAATTCCGTAAATAATTAAGTTATCACTGGGTTATTCTGCACCATTCATTTCAATGCAAACACCATTCATTTCATTAAAAGGGAAACACAGCGCAAATTGGGGCATCATCAAGTACCTATTGTTTGCGAACTGAAAACAACAACAGCAAATACCACTTGTGTCCACTGCATTGTTTTCCATTCTGGGACATGGGAGGAATAAGTGAACATTAGCAACATTTGATGAATTTGTTGCCGTCTCCACCAGTGGAAAGCCAGCATAGCCTGAAATGCTCACATTTCTGATTTAGCAAAATCTAGAGTGGTGTTGTAGTGAATTGGAAAACTCTTGGTTCACATAATCATAGAACTGTAGAGTTGGAAGGGACCCTGGGAATCATCCAGTCCAACTCCCTGCAATGCAGGAATATACAGGTGTCCCATATAGGGATCGAACCTGCAACCTCAGTATTATCAGCACCATCCTCTTGCTCACTCTAACCAACTGAGCTATCCAGTCTTTGCCCCAGCCACAGCTGTCCATTACTGAGTCAGCCCCAATCCCCTCCCTTATATGTAATGCTGTATCACAACATGTATTTCTTCTGGCCAATCACAAAAAGGATAGCATTTACAAATGGATTTCTCCTGAACCAATAACATCTGCTCTATAAAGGTAAAGGTAAAGGGACCCCTGACCATTAGGTCCAGTCGTGTCCGACTCTGGGGTTGCAGCACTCATCTCGCTTTATTGGCTGAGGGAGCCGGCGTACAGCTTCTGGGTCATGTGGCCAGCATGACCAAGCCGCTTCTGGCGAACCAGAGCAGCGCACGGAAACGCCGTTTACCTTCCCGCCTATTTATCTACTTGCACTTTGATGTGCTTTCAAACTGCTAGGTGGGCAGGAGCTGGGACCGAGCAACGGGAGCTTACCCCGTTGCAGGGATTCGAACCGCCGACCTTCTGATCAGCAAGCCCTAGGCTCTGTGGTTTAACCCACAGCGCCACCTGGGTCCCTATCTGCTCTATGAACTGGTGCTTTTTTCTTGTCAGATTTTAACCACTGCTGAGCGAACACACACCTGACTCTGCAGGTCCTACCTTACTAACATCAGCACTATTAATGCAATATATCTGTCAAGCTTTATTAAAATTCTTTGTGATGTGCATCTTGGCTCGTAAGCCTCAATACTGTATTGATACTGCCTAAGGGAACGTCCTTGTACAACTGAGCCTCTGCAGATGGAATGACAGAAGAACAATGTTCAAAACATTCCTCCAAGATCAGCTTACGGTACTGAGCCCTGCCTTCTCCTCTGACAACATCTCCTTTTAACACAAGCTTTGCATTGCCACAATAATGCTATTGTTCCATTGCTGACTGATACCGCACACAGGCACACAGAGGAATAAACAGCTTTTCAGATAAATAATACAATTCCCCCCCCCAAAAAAAAAGCAAATAGTGCCTGTCAATATCGTTTCATAGCTTTTCTCTTTCTTTCTCATTCTCTATGAACACACCTGTGTGCAAACTGTTGTGACTCTAATCTGCCCGAAACCAATGAACACAGCATGGATTGCCACCAAGATTAGAGCTTTTGACAGCTGCTTAATGCAGGAATTGGTATTGCTTTGGCTATATTGGTTTTTTTACGCACACACCCTTCCCAGTAATAAAGCACATATAAAGGGCAGGCCTCAATGTTTAACAATACGGGATACAATTTCTTTATTCCCTACTGTTCCACCATGAGACATGGGTGGCGCTGTGGTCTAAACCACTGAGCCTCTTGGGCTTGCCGGACGGCAGGTTGGCAGTTCGAATCCCTGTGATGAAGTGAGCTCCCGTTGCTCTGTCCCAGCTTCTGCCAAATTAGCAGTTTGAAAGCACACCAGTGCAAGTAGATAAATAGGTACCGCTGTGGCAGGAAGGTAAACGGCGTTTCCGTGTGCTCTGGCTTCTGTCACGGTGTCTCGTTGCATCAGAAGCAGTTTAGTCCTGCTGGCCACATGACGTGGAAAGCTGTCTGTGGACAAATGCCGGCTCCCTTGGCCTGAAAAGCGAGATGAGCGCTGCACCTCATAGTCGCCTTTGACTGGACTTAACCATCCAGGCATCCTTTACCTCTACTGTTACACCATTGTAGAACTCATACTGAAGAGAGTAAGCCAATCAGGGATTATATATGCTCAGTGTAGTACCAAAGTAGTAATGCACATGTGTCTCAATCTTATACGTACATGTTACGTATTTAGCGTGCAATACATTGTGTAACCACAGCAAATGTTACAGGTAGGTAGCCGTGTTGGTCTGTCATAGTCAAAACAAAATAAAAAAATAAAAAAAATTCCTTCCAGTAGCACCTTAGAGACCAACTAAGTTTGTTCTTGGTATGAGCTTTCGTATCTGAAGAAGTGTGCATGCACACGAAAGCTCATACCAAGAACAAACTTAGTTGGTCTCTAAGGTGCTACTGGAAGGAATTTTTTTATTTTGTATTTTGTTTTCGCAGCAAATGTGACTGCCATGTAGAGTGTGAAGTGTTTCTGGGATGGAACGACAACTCACTAAGCTGGCTGAGGGTTATGTTGTGTAAGTGGGTGCTTATTGTTTCATCCCTTTCTAGTCTCTTACTCAGGTCCATAAATCATCTTTGCTGCTTGGTAGCCAGTCTATGGCTGGATCCAAAGCACACTGGTAATGTATGGATACTGTCATCAAAGGGATAGGTTTGATCACATGAGGTCCAGCTCCAAGGGTCTTCAGGAAGTTCCCTCACTGTGAGGTTATAGGGAACCAGGCAGAGGGCCTTCTGTGTAGTGGCGCCCGCCCTGTGGAACGCCCTCCCGTCACATGTCAAGGAAATAAACAACTGACTTTTAGAAGGCATCTGAAGGCAGCCCTGTTTAGGGGAGTTTTTAATGTTTGATGCTTTCTCACTTTATTATTATTAATAATAATATTCTGTTGGGAGCCGCCCAGAGTGGCTGGGGAAACCCAGCCAGATGGGCAGAATAATAATAATAATAATAATAATAATAATAATAATAATACCGTATATACTCAAGTATAAGTCGACCCGAATATAAGCCGAGGCACCCAATTTTACCACACAAAAAACCTGGGAAAGCTTCATAGGAGCCACTGCCTGCCTCACTTGAGTATAAGCCGAGGGCGGCTTTTTCAGCACAAAAAATGTGCTGAAAAACTAGGCTTATACTCGAGTATATAGGGTAATAATAATAATAATAGCCTCCCCTGCCAGTGTTAAGGTAAAGGGACCCCTGACCATTAGGTCAGTTGTGGACACCCCAGTGTGTTTGTCAGGTCAAAGGGCACCACCACAGCACCCAACACTGCCTCAGGTAAGTATTCCATTCTTTCTGAAATCTTCTCACCTACCAACTAGCCAAATTGAAGGAGCACCTCTCCAACAAACATCACCCAACAGTGTGGAGTAAGCAAAAAAAGAGAAGACCTGGAACCAATCAAGGCCTCCAAAAAAACCCTCCTATCATCATCTTCCTTCTGTATCTAAAATATCTCTGAATTATTCTTCTAGACACATCAGTCTTTTCCACTGAGTTCTTTTCTTTTTACCCTCAACCAGAAATATGAAAGGGAAGGGGGGTGGGGGTGGAATCCAGCTCCCTGTAAATATAACATTAGTGCTAATAAATATTTTGACAACTTTGCTGCATTCATTGAGGATGCAGCTAAAAAAAGTGAGGGGCTGGCTGGCTGCTACTTTCCACTCGCTGCTGCTGCTGTGTAAAAGAGAGGGAGTCGCAGCTTCCACCCAGCATATTCCCTTTTAGCATTAGCAGGTTGAAAGCTTAGATGGAATGAATTGTATACCACAGTAAGAATGCATTCAATCTGGGAGTTCAGAGATTTTAGCAGTTTATTACACTGGGCTAGGAAATAGCCTGAGGACTCCCAAAAGAGCTTGAGGCAGGAAGGTTTTCTAGGGAGGTTTCTGACAGCAGCTAACCCTGTGGTCGAGCTTCTCTGTCTCATGATCTGAAAAAGGAATGAGAAAAGAGGGGGGTGGGGAGGGGGGAGGGAAGGTGGAAGGAGAGATGATGAAAGACCTGTAAGTGCTTATCTCTCCTAGCGAAGTACATGTCATGCATGACGGATGGGATAGCGGCAGCTTTCTAAACACCTCCTCATAGCGCCCATTCCCCGCCACTTGATGCAGAGGGAAGGTTTCTTCCTTGAAGGTTATTTTAAGATCTCTAGAAGGTATGACAAGATGACAGCATGCCTTGGTTTTTCTTTCACGTACCTCAGTCAAATGCTTAAACTAGCTCCTTACTGCACTGTTACATACCCTCCAACATTATCCAATGAAAATAGGGACGTCCTATTCCATAATAGGGATTCTATTTAGGGAAGTTTTTAATCTGTAACATGTTAATGTATTTTAATATTTGCTGGAAGCCGCCCAGAGTGGCTGGGGAGACCCAGCCAGATGGGCGGGGTACAAATTATTATTATTATTATTATTATTATTATTATTATTATTATTATTATCTATTCCATAAAGGAAGGTCGGCGGTTCAAATCCCCACGACGGAGTGAGCTCCCGTTGCTTGGTCCCTGCTTCTGCCAACCTAGCAGTTTGAAAGTATGTCAAAGTGCAAGTAGATAAATAGGTACCGCTCCGGCGGGAAGGTAAATGGTGTTTCTGTGCGCTGCTCTGGTTCGCCAGAAGCGGCTTAGTCATGCTGGCCACATGACCCGGAAGCTGTACACCGGCTCCCTCGGCCAGTAAAGCGAGATGAGCGCCGCAACCCCAGAGTCGTGCGCGACCAGACCTAATGGTCAGGGGTCCCTTTACCTTTACCTATTCCATAATAATAATTTGATTATTTATACCCCCACCCATCTGACTGGGTTTCCCCAGCCACTCTGGGCGGCCTCCAACATATATAAAAACATTAAACATGTAAATCTTCCCTATACAGTTGCCTTCTAAAGGTTGTGTAGTTACTTATCTCCTTAGCTTGGGGATTGCATAACTCCATCCGGGCAACCAACGGACATTTCCAGAGTTTGACACATCCTAGAGAGGCAAAATCATCCAACGAGGGTGCAAATTGGAGCAACAATTATCATTATCATTAGCGATACCACATCCATCTGACTGGGTTGCCCCAGGTACTCTAGGCAGCTTCCAGCATATATAAAAAAATAATAAAACATTTTTAAAACAACTTCCCTAAGACAGGACTGCCTTCAGATGTCTTCTACAGGTTGTATAGTTACTTATCTCCTTGGCTCGGCGGGTCACATAACTCCATACCCTCCAATATTTCTCTGATGAAAATAGGGACATCCTAATGAAAAGTGGGACATTTCGGGATCAGAAAATCAGAAACCAGGGTGGCTTCTGTAAATCTGGGAATGTCCCTGGAAAATAGGGACACTTGGACAGTTTGCTGTTATGCATCTTCCACTTCTCCAAATATCGAGGAGTACAGTGCTACATTTCCTCTGAGGTTAGCACTACCAGAACACTTCCTTTGCCAAGAGAGCACTGGAGACGCAAGCTGTTCATCCCGGAAGCACTGCACTTTGAGAACAGATAGCACAACCACTCGCTCTGTATCAGGTTCTTAAACAGAGCAATTGTCCCCAAAGTGCTTCACTTTCAGACAGGTCACCATTTTATCCTGGTCTCTGTCCAAATCCAAACATAAAAAATAATAATAATGCTTCTAGCTGTCTCTTCCTTCCCCAAACTATTAAGTGATGTGCAAGTCAACTTGACACCAAATCAGAGAAGTGGCTAATCACAGAGCCTTGTATGGTTAGAACAATGGAGTTCAATCGTCTTAATTTCCATATTGATCCCAAACCACAGGATGCTGCAATGTGCTCTGGAATTCATCTTAAGAAACACTCTTTGCTTGTGCAGGGCTTGGGCAAATCTTGTGCCATGACTGACCAAACTTGGTTTGCACTCTAAGTCTTCTAATATTGCATGCTGCAAAGGAAGTTCTTTCAGGCAGGTTGACTACCATGATGGATCTTCTTGGAGAACTCCTGTTAAGTTTTTCAGGAAACAGTTTTCCTGGAAAACCATTTAAAAGCCACTGGCATACGTAATTCTTAACCATATACCAGTACCTTACAACAAATGACGTTTTGAAGGGAGATGTGGAGAATATATTATCCCATCTATTTATAAATGGCCACTTTTCTGGCCTTCCTCATCTAGATTCAGGGTGACTAGACTATTGAGTAGTTCTATAAATGTCCAGCTAAAATCAAATAGAAGAGGAAAGGAATCATTTATCAAATAAGTAGGTATTCCAGTCAATATAGGTTTTACATCTGAATTATAGATGCAGGAAACGCAAAAGGCTATTCCTTGTGAAAATGGCTGGAGAAGTAATTCAATCCAGACTAAGGGCTATGAAAACACCCAAAAGTGTTTGGGTTATGTAAACACCCAAAGCTGTTTTACACTGGAATGCACATTCCAGTAAAGGGAGGCATTCCAGTCAAATCATGTATGTGTCAAATGTGTAAACAGCTTACTATTAAAAGCTTCTTCAAATCTGTTGGGTAGCATTGGTGGGGGGGGCACAGGGGCAGTTGCTCCGGGTGCAAAATTGTTAGGGACAAAAAAATTCAACACCCGATGCTGCTTTAATACAGCTACAGACTTCCGTCCCTGGGCTCTGCTGAAAGCAGCTTCTCCATGCGAAACAGGAAGTGACCTCTCCAATCAACGGAATGACTCTTTTTTTCTTCTCTGTGGTTGCCATCTCTTGGGTGATGCGGACGCCGTTAGGCAGTTTAATGCACATGCATACTCTGTCTGTTTCCCTCCATGTGGCCCTGGGTGCTGGCAACGGTCTCGGTCCTGTATACCTGAAGGAGCGTCTCCACCCCCACCATTCAGCTCGGACACTGAGATCCAGCGCCGAGGGCCTTCTGGTGGTTCCCTCACTGCGAGAAGCAAAGCTACAGGGAACCAGGCAGAGGGCCTTCTCGGTAGTGGCGCCCGCCCTGTGGAACGCCCTCCCTTCAGAGGTCAAAGCGATCAACAACTACATGACCTTTAGAAAACACCTGAAGGCAGCCCTGTTTAGGGAAGTTTTTAATCTGTAATATTTTAATGTATTTTAGTGTTTGTTGGAGGCTGCCCAGAGTGGCTGGGGGGACCCGGTCAGATGGGCGGGGTACAAATAATAAATTATTATTATTATTATTATTACGCCAATGCTTCAAATTATGGGTTTTAACCCATTAAGTAAAAGAAAGACCATACTTTAACAAATCAAACTGTTCCCCCAAAAAGTTTTCATTTGAATTTTGGAAAAAAAACTATCAGGAAGCAGAGGAGCAGGGCAGGAGGGGCATTGCTAACTGATCAATCTGAGGAGGTTTCTGAGGAATTTGAGTTGGAGGTCTCTTAGGCTTGTGTGTCTCAACCCACTTACTAAGGAGTATGTGCCATTAAATTTATACTTCTGAATAAACATGGTTAGGACTATGCTGTTAGACAGGTTGGACTCAGGTGATTTATAACTCTGATGTCAGAAATAGCATCATAAAGAGTTCATGGGAACTTCTGTTGCATTTGTTACTGATAAGGTAGTTTTTTGAGAGAGCATCACAGAGCCAAAAGAGCAGACTTAATTCTCTAGGGAGAGAAAGGTCTTTCCTTGCAGAGGGAGACTGGTCTTGTGGGTATTATTCCATTGGCATCCACCAAGGCCCTTTGCCCATTACAAGCATTTGATTTTTTTTAAATGGAGGTTTTCTCTGGGGGTCAGGTTCTTGTTGTTTGGTTGTGGGTTTGTTTGTTTGTTTCTTTTTGTTGTTGTTTTGAGGGATAGGGTTTCTGAGCATCACCGGTTTTTATTATGTGAAATAGGTATTTTTTGTGTGGCCATGACAGCTTGTTAGATTTCCAAGTGTACTCCCAGCCATTTAAAAAGAAAATCCTTGGTACCTCTGGATTAGGCAATGATGAATCTCCCTAAAGGAACTGCTTCAATAGACAACCAGTTCAAATATCATTCATTTTGCCCAAATCAGATATCTTTTTGAATAATACACTGCATGCAGACTTGATGGGCGGAATCCATTGCTCTTTTTACTTCAGATCGGCATAAGAAATTAAATAAGTAGGCCTTATCAAACCACGGTTTGAAAACACCGTTCCTGTTGGCAGTCTGTTAAAACATCTTACAGATAATCAGTGACTCCAGTAGTTCTAAAAAGTCAGCATGTCGCAGAATGATTTACATCTCAGAGTGCTGTTTAACCTTCCGGCTTCTTTATCTCCCTTTCCATCCTCCGCTTGATTCCTCTGCATTTCCCCCACTTTCCCCCTCCTTACTTCGGCATGCTAAAACAGCAAAAATTCTAAAGCTGCTGTAAGATTAATCACAGAAGAACTACGCTATGTTCAATTCTGGCAGTGTCAGCAGAAGAGTCAATGGTGGGGATCAGATGAGCTCCAGCTCATTGGTGGCACGTTTATCAAATTTCCTCACAAGAGAATTCATTGCAAACCTCCCCCCACCACCTTGGCTTTTGTTACTGTCATTCTGTAAGCCCTTGTGGCGATACAAGTTAGCTTTTTGGGAATCCTTTGGAAGTCTGGCCTCTGACACCTACCTCTCAGCAATACTGGCAGAGAGCTCTGAAGTTTCTTCATAGCAGCAATCTGCTTAACCTTTCCCTTACCGTGACTGTGAAGATGCATATTACAAATATAAGGTGGTCCAGAGGCAAAACACAACCCTAGAAAGGATGGGAAATGGTCTGTGCAAGGAAAAGCCTATCAAACCATTGTTTGTTAAGGAACAGTATGTTGAGGTGGACGAAAGACGTGGCAATATAGTATTTTGCACAGCAATAGCTGGAAAAGGTTGCCACTCTTCTGTGTTGTGTGTGAATTGTTCTAACATGTCAGGAGGAAAGAAGTTAAGCAGGCATAGGCAACATTGGCTCTCCAGATGTTTTGGGACTACAATTCCCATCATCCCTGACCACTGGCTCTGTTAGCTAGGGATCATGGGAGTGGTAGTTCCAAAACATCTGGAGATCCAAGGTTGCCTATGCCTGAGTTAAGGAATATGGAAGCAGCGGCAGAGCAAGCCGATCAGGTACCTGGGCCAGCCACTGGCTCTGTTAGCTAGGGATCATGGGAGTGGTAGTTCCAAAACATCTGGAGATCCAAGGTTGCCTATGCCTGAGTTAAGGAATATGGAAGCAGCGGCAGAGCAAGCCGATCAGGTACCTGGGCCAGCCGCCCGCGGGGTGGGGTGAGCTGGGGCAGGACACTCCGTGGGGCCTCCAAGGAGTCTGCCTGCCTCACCCCACTCAACCACCCTACAGCTGAGGGGGAAGCAGCGGGCAGACCGTTTAGGGCAGCGCGGAGCCTGCGGGCTCCCAAGCCACCACGTCACTCCCAGGAGAGATGTGCGGCTCGGGCACGCTGCAGGCTCCGTGGTGAGTGCCGCCTGGCATTTGTCACCCCCCTCAGTGGTGACACCAGAGGCAAACCACCCCCACCGCACCCCATTCCTCCGCCCCTGTATGGAAGATACCCATTAAAGAAAGCGACTGAATGGATACTGCCTTATGTGAGACGATACAAGACCTAGCCCAGGACAGAGACTGAATTCCTACAACAGTGTACAAGAAACATTCCAAACACTTTTATCGGACTGCAAAATGTCACGAAACAGTGCACAAGCTTTTGAGCTGTCCAGAACTCTTCATCAGGTTAGATGTAAATGGAACAGCTGGGGCAGAGACAGAGAATAAAACTGGCTGGGGTTGGAAGCATGGCATCTGCATCTGATCAAAGTCTTGATGTGGAATGGGTAGGAGGTACCGGTAGCAAACATTCAAATGAGGCTGTTAAGGTGCTGTGCTGGTATTGGGTTGCACCAAGGCCTGCATGACAGTGGCTGATCCCCCCCCCCCATCTCTTAAAACACAAGAACAAACTGGCCGTTACTAGGTCTGTCTGGCTCATTAGGTGAAAGTCACAAAGTTCTTAACTGGGGGGAAATAGAAATCAAAAGAAATAAGGCAGGCCTTACAGGGGCAAAGGTGGAAATTAATTTTAGGTGGTGTGTTAGGCAAAAGGTCAATAAAAGCAAAATTTGGTAGCTTTACATAGCCGTTAAAAGGAGTGTTCCTTCTGAGAAATAAAGTCCCATTTTAAGAAGGTTAGAAGCCTCTTTCTCCTGTTTAGCATCCGGTGTTATGTATTCAGTGGACTGTGTTTGCCTGAGCTTGAGTCTGGACTAAGGATTCTGAGCTCTTGTGTTCTGATTCGATACATGATGTCCAATCACAGAACATTTCAGGATTTTGGCCTCTGCCATTGGCGCTTGAACTCTGAGTAGTGATTCGCAGCTTGAAAGTTTAGACAGCCAATCACGGTGGGAGTGGGAGTGGCACAGGCTTTCAGAAATGTATATAAGCAGTTGTTTTGCCTCTGTTTCCCAGTTATGTCGTTCAATAAAGGTTCTTGCTGTGATCGCTGTGTCTTGCCTCGTGGCAACCCACCTACAGTTCACATCCCACTGCTGAATTACTAAATTGAAGAAACGGAGTCTGGTCACAGGCTTCAGATTTCACCTTGCCTGACCTCCTACTCCTTAGAACAGGGGTGGGCTAACCTTTGCCCTCCCTAAGTTGATGAACTCCAGGTTCCATGTACCCCAGCCAGCATGTCCAACAGTCAGGGATAATGGGAGCTACAATCCCACAAAATCTGAAGGGCTGCAGGTTCCCCACCTCTGCTTTAAATGATACATATGGTACAGCATTACACATGTGTGCATCTGCACCCATCCATGCTTAAGCAAATCAACAAATTCTGTGCATGATAAATGGCTCCAACCTACACCCTCACCTCCTGGGAAAAGAGGCAATCTTCACTTGATATTCTTTTATATGCTTTGGCCTAGCAGAAGCAGCATTTTGCCTCCTCTGTGCAATAACTCCTTTTCCACCCAGTTCACATCACACTCTATCACTGTCTTCAAATTGCATTTTCCAGCATTAATATACTATTTGTTTTGGCTCCTAATTACCTGCTTTATCAGCATGTCATATTTGTTCCCCCCTTCCGAGTAATTATATTCCGAATCAGTGTGACACTTGATATTGACCTTTATTTTTAGCTTTCTCTCCCCCTCACAGAAAAGAGGGTGAATGCTTATTTATAAACCATGAAAACTGAGTTTGTGAGAATATTGATTTGGTGTCTTTAAAAAGCAGCAGGCTGGCAGGCTGCAACTCGAAGTGATCACTGGCAATTAGCAGGGCACATTTTTCACTGCTAAACCTTGCCTTTACCTTCTAATTCTATTACTGCATTTGCTCCGCTCTTCCCAGAAAGCACTGTGTTTGTGGCAAGAAACCAGCTATCTGTATAATTTAATGAAAGCCAGTGATCAAAATTGATTTAGTCAGTTTCAAAAATAAGGCAGTGGCATAATTGACACCAGGTGTTCAGAAAAGTTTTCAAATAACCATTAAAAAGATTAGATGCTAATTTAATTGTTAAGTTCCTTTGCAGGAATAACAAGATATTAGCTACAGGGTCAAATGCTCCAGATATTTGCATGACCATAATAATTATCTTTTATGGGAGAATCTGAGGGGCTTCATTGTATGTTGGATGCAGCTTAGAGTTGTCTTATATGCTATACTTTTCTAACATGGACATATTGGAAAAGGCATGTTTTTTTTGTTTTTGTTTTGTTTTTTTGCAGCACTAGAATGGTAACACATGTGAGTTTTTATTTTCTCTGTCTCCTTTTGCCTGAATTCATATATTGACCACGAAGATTCTGCAAATGTTGACTTGCCAATCCATATACCAGTCAGTTGTGATGGTAGCAGAACCACTTCTAATTGTAGCATGGTCAACTGTTAATATATTAGCTTTAAAATATCGCTTTGAGGGAGGGTGTAATTCCTCGTAGAAGGAGCACAGTGTCTGACATCCACAGACTGCTTGTAAAAATGGATTGGAGTGAACTTAGAATCATAGAGTTGGAAGGGACATAGAGGATCATCTAGTCCAACCCCCTGTAATGCACGAATATCAACTAAACTTCAGGGGTGGCCAACTCCCAAGAGACTGTGATCTACTCACAGAGTTAAAAACTGGCAGTGATCTACCCACTTTTTTGGGGTTTGGGTCAAAGTTGTTGGGTTTTTTCAGGGAGGAGGTAAAATATTGAGCTTTTTTTATGGGAGCCACAGTTGTTCAGCTTCTTTGGGGGGAGCCAATGATCTACCAGTGATCTACCGCAGACATCTAGTGATCTACTGGTAGATCACAATCTACCTGTTGGACATGCCTGAACTAAAGCATCAATGACAGATAGCCACCCAACCTCTGCTTAAAAACCTCCAATGAAGGCATCTCCCCTATAAATCCCATAATTGGCCAGGCAGGCGTGATGCGGCTGGGGTCGGCGCGAGGGGACATCAATCCCTTGCCCCCGAGCCAGATCACTGCAAGGGCCCAGATGCCCGGCTGCAATGCTGACCACCACGAAAGGTGATTGGTTTCCCCCCAACCTAGTGCTACCCAAAATTTTGAACTACAAGTCCCTTCGGTGCCAGCCAACATAGCACATCTGAAAGATACCTGATTTCAGAAGACTGACCTAGATGTTCATTTTCTGTTAACAGTTCTCAATAATCTATTCAACAAGGCCGAGAAGTGCCCAAACAGTAGCAATTTTGGAGTGTCCTGTTGAAAGTGATCAAACGTTTTAAGCATTGAAAGTAAGAGCAATGCTATTTTGTTCGCCATCAGTGCTGCTGACACATAGCTGGTTGGCTAGTATCTACATAATAACATCTCGCTTGTTATGTGATCTGGCCGGCACCTCCCATGTAACTATCCCAAAGAGGAAGCTATAACTTCATAACAAAGAAGTCAATAGTAGGTCAGGGAAAACAATGGTATATTGCAATAAAAATATGCCATATACCCTCCCCACATCAAATTCTGGGTGTGGTTTATTGTTTTTCTTAGACAGACCTAACTCTAAGGACGTAATCCTATGGAAAAATCCACCTGGAAGAACAACTCACGATGCAGGAGATCTCCAGCTCAGCTGGAGGATTCCTGGCTCAGTTGATTTCCCCTGGCACAACTCGCTCATCCCAGCTAAATCAGGGCTCAGATATATCCTGGCAACCTGTATCAGAAAAAGATAGCAGAGGTTTTGCTAACCTGGGAGAAAGTCATTTAAAATAACAGCATTAGGGGTGGGGTTTTTTGGGGGGGGTCACGTTTGTATTATACCTTTGCTTTAAGGTACTCAGAGCAAGATACACTGGATCAGGCCAGATATCAGCACAGCAACCATGTGGAGTGTTAGTATATCGACCAATGTCTTTCACATGTGAGCTGGAATTTAAACCCATACTTCCCTGATCCAAAGCCCGCAAAGTAGGAGCTATTTCCTATTGGTACCCACAGATTGTGACATTGCTGCAAAATTGGCGATTCAGTGAAAAGTGACACTTCTTTGTCCTTCTTATAATTTCATCTAAACGAAGACCAGTCTCTTGAAGTTTGACAACACAGTGGAAATTAACTTGATCGCCAATATAGAGCAATTCCTGAAACAACTGCGAGCACTCAGTTATCTATATTAAAGATATGTCAAAGCTGTGGGTTGCTGCAAGTTCTTGAAGTACCAGAAGAGAGACACTGACGAAAAGCATGCACACAGTTACAGAGAAGGCGAGCAAATTCTTTGCTGAATATTTCATTAATCATGAAGACTCTAAGACATCCACATCATTCCTTTTTGCATCAGAACACCTCCCAGTAGATTACAAAGATCTGCAATACGGAGTGGGCGGGGGAATGTGACAGATGACTTATTTTTATATTCTGGATTTGAGCCGTCTACTCTTTACCTACTCAACTACATTCTGTGATATGAATGTAAATTATTTAATCAGATTGCCGCTTTCACACTCTCATTTTAGACTAGAATGTGGGGGAAGCCTGGGAAAAGAAAGCATGGGGGAATATGAATGCAACAATTCACAACAGTGAGGACAAACAGTTCGACTTGGGTCTTCAGTGCTCTGAATGGATAATAGACATTTAAATTATTTCACAGAATCATAGAAATGTAGAGTTGGAAGGGACCCTGAGGATCATCTACTCCAATGTAGGAATATGCAGCTGTCCCGTACTGTGATCAATAACAACCAAAACAACCACACAATGGCTGAAACTATAATAAAAGCTGTGCCTGTGGAATATTTCGCATGTTGTGCTAATCAGAATGCTTAACCTGAACTGATGAAGCTATATAGCGAAACCTGTGAGTAATCCGGAGGACAGGTCTTCTTCGTCCTTCTCATGTGCCACTTGTGTTGATTTCGGCTGGATGGTGATGTTGCAAGACTCATATAAATATGCTTCATCTACTATTATATCCATGAGATTTTTGCTTTGAACCGTTGAAGAATTCTACTATCTACTAACCATCAACCAATTGTGAATGTTTTGTTGGCACCAAGATTTTGTTGCTATACCCAACCTGTTGCTGAATGGTTCAGTCACGTGAACATTATACATTCTGTTATATCATGCATATATGGCTTGTTAATCATGTGGCTTTATTGAAAGACTATTAGTTTTTCAGAAGAGGATTCCAGTAAATCTTTTATTATAGTTTCAGCCATTGTGTGGTGGTTTTGGTTGTTTATTATTCATATTATCACCACAGTGATACTTTATGCTGTTTGTGTTTACCGTACTGTGATCAAACCATCAACCTTGGCATTACCAGCACCATGCTCTAACCATCTGAGCTAATTGTTGGAAGGGACCCCAAGGGCCATCTATTCCAACCCCCTGCAATGCAGGAATCTCAACTAAAGCCTCCATGACAGATGGCCATCCAACCTCTGCTTAAAAACCTCCAGTGAAGGAAAGTTCACAACCTCCCAAGGGAGTCCATTCCCTGTCAAATAGATCTTACCATCACAAAATTCTTCCTGATGTTTAGTCGGAACCTCTTATCTGCACAATCCAAGCGGTCATAAGTCAGAACTAACGGCTTTGCAAAGTTCAACATATTTAAAAATGACAATCATGGTTTTGTCCATCATCAGTCCCCAGGATCCACTGCTCTGCTTGGGACATAACCTTTGATCAAATAATCCTTATTTTGGGATATTGATGTCATGCACTTACATGTTTTGTTTCTTCTTTAGCTGACAAGCATATGGTTTGAATTTATATACTGGAAAGATGTTTAAAACAAATGAGAAGACAAGGGAGGCTTGCCCTCATCTGAGAAAAAAGCAAACTTGGGAGATCCTAATGACAAAAATCTCTCATTTGATACCTTGTCTGGCCTTAGATCATACAACTTCTGCTGATGTGGAAGAAATTTGTTCCACTCGCACCTACCTAATTTGCACTCTGTAAATCAATCCAGGAACCAAATGAAGCTGTCCTTATGAATTTACACTACTCTACATTTTGTGATGCAGTTCTCCAGCCAAAACACATGTACAAAATGTGTGCATTGGGGAAAGAGCACAGGGGGGGGGAAGTGAATATTGGTGAAAATAACTTACAGAAATGTATTGTGCTGGAGGAAAATGCTTGAAAAAGCGTGCTTGGAAATGGGTGTATGAATGGGGGAGGTTACTTTCTTTAAAAAATGCAAACTGATGCAGAAAAGAGTTTGACTGAACTTAAATAAAATGAGGGAAAGAGAAAAACCAACACTGACAGATCTGTCCACCCTTAACACCCTCAGACAATACATTACAGGCTAGCTTTCCGACTGCAGCATCCAACATGAAATCCATTAGTTGTACTCCAGAGCTCCTCATCATGTTGTTTCTTCTGTATGCTGGAATCAGGTCTCAGAGATTGAGACTCAGAAGGAGGGGGAAATCCCTGGCATCCCTATAAAGGGATTTGTGCTACGTAAATACTGACATGTGTTCTTTTCTAAACGGAAATCTCAACAGTACAGCTATCATCTTGACAGAGTCCAAGGAAGAAAACATCCCACAGTTACACGCCAACAAACTTGCCTTTCAGCTATAATTGTGGCATAGATTGAAAGTTGCGCACCATAAAGGACAGCATGGAATAGGAGATGAAGGCTCCAGTGAAGCATTGAAAGGAAAGAACCAGCAATGAAAAGAAATAATTTGGATTACCTTAGATACTCTGTTAGCAACTTCTCTGCCTACGGTCAGCCCCTGAACAAAGGTCCTTGCAGCGATGAAAGCTCTTGTCACTTGAACCTTCAGTTTCCTGGGTACGTCTCCAAAAGGCTTAAGCTGGTCTGTGTATTTGCTTACACACTCTAGGTAGTCCTCAGAGAAATGATAGTGGGGGTTTATGAGCTGGAACATTCGCTCTAATAGCCGAGCCCAGAAGTCATTCAACATTTCCTCCAAGTTCACGTTGCCTCCTGTATAATACCGTTTCAGTTCTATGAAGAGGTCCTGGAACACTTCCGAATTCTGCATGTACAGCATGCCGTATGTCCGTACAAACATATCATTTAAAGATCTTTCGGCATTCTCCAGGAGTTCTCGGAAAAATTCTATACAAAACAGAAGCATAAGCGTAAGAAAAGAATATATAATATGAAGGAAAGCAAACAATATTAGTGATAATCAGGATTACGATAGCGTGTCAATTTTCCCCCCCAACTTTTTAAACCAGACCTGAAGCTCACCAGGCACCTTCTGAATGTGTTGTAGAGCACTGGGGTAACATCATAGCACTGAGCTGAAGGGAGACGTTTCAGCCTCCCTGCCCAGACAACTACTGTGTAGGTAGAAGATTAAAATTGTGTTTTCTTCATTCCTTGACCAATACACTGTAGAGCA